>OY776123.1:61150442-62402437 GCA_963675135.1 Galeopsis tetrahit
AACTTTTATTTTTTAGGTGTGAAATCTAATGTGGGATAGACAAAAAATGAAAGTGTGAAAACTAATTTGGAACAGAGGGAGTATTAGTTACTTTAGTAAGCAATATTAGCTTGTTAGTATTAATTGTCTTATTAAAAGGTACTAATAGTTAGTTTATTAAAAGTTTTAATTGTGCACCCAAGTGTTACTTTTCATTAAATTCATTTGTAGGTCGAGAACTCACAACTCTCGAGATTAGGGATGCTCTTAACCCCTATCTTGAGACACTTCTTGAGGAGTACGGGCCCATCTTGATAGACGTCGTTGAAAACTACCCAGACCCACCCGTTTTGGAAAAATTAGACGAAAACATTCCAAAACAACCCTCCATTGAAAATTCTGTTGCATCCGATTCTTCTCCTCCCATTCCTACAAACAAGAAGTTAAAAGCTTTGGCTCGGGTTAGTGACATTAGTCCAACGGGCAAACTTCCTTCACACATTGTATACCTCTTAGAGCTTGGAATGACACTTGAAGCTCTTAGGGAAGTAATACGGAAATTTCCTGCCTTTTCCTACTATAGTTTGGACGGTAAAATCAAGCCTGTTGTCGAATTTCTCCTTAATCTAGGCGTGCCAAAATCAGATATTCCCACCATCTTAACTAAACGACCTCAACTTTGTGGAATCAGTCTCACCGAAAATCTTATCCCCACGATGGCCTTTCTTGAGGACTTAGGCGTAGATAAGAAGCAATGGGCGAAAGTGATATACCGGTTTCCTGCTCTCCTCACCTACAGCAGATCAAAACTCCAAGCAACTGTGGATTTTCTCTATGAGATGGGCCTCTCAGCTGAGAGTGTGGGGAAGGTTTTAACTCGTTGCCCACATATTATAAGCTATAGCGTGGAGGACAAGCTACGACCCACTGCTGAGTATTTCCGGTCATTGAATGTTGATGTGTCTCTTCTTCTTCATCGATCTCCTCAAACGTTTGGGCTGAGCATCGAGGCTAATTTGAAGCCTCTTACCAAGTTTTTCCTGGAAAATGGGTACAGTTTGGAAGATGTTACTACGATGATCTCTCGATATGGAACTTTGTATACGTTCAGCTTGCCTGATAATCTGAAGCCCAAGTGGGAGTTTTTTCTGACTACGGTGTACCCTAAATCGGAATTGGTTAAGTTTCCACAATATTTCGGGTACAGCTTAGAAGTTAGGATCAAACCGAGGTACGAGATTATGAGGAAATGTGGAGTCGAGTTGCTGCTGAACCAGATGTTGTCTCTCTCTGATGATCACTTCCATGTACTCTTGAACAAGAAAATTGACAAGAGAAAAGCTTCAACATGACACCTGCTAACTTGTCTAATTTTTATCTCCATCATCTGAAAATTATTTTTGGTCTGATTCTGTATTCTAATTTCTTCACCAAATTTTATGATCTTATATGGACATAAATAACCTTGCATCTAATCTAGAGGGATTACTATTTCTCCACTTTCACATGACCTTTATTTATAGGGTGAATATCCTTTTTTTTATCTCTTAAATTGTACCCGTTTAGCTTTTTGTTCTCTATGTTTTGACTTTAAAATTCGTTCTCTATGTTACAAAACTCGTATTTTATAAATTCTTTTGCTGAAAAACATAAATTATTTCTTTTTATTTGAATTAAGAATTGGACACCTATTATTAAACATTGTTATTATCTAAGTAAACATGGTTGTTATCTAAATCTTTCGTACAATTACAATTATTATAATTTTTATAACATATCATCACCCCCCGAATCGAATGAGTTACTTATATTTACTGATAAAATAAGTAAAACACATAATACAGTAAAAACTCTATAAATTAATAAATTCTCTAAAATAATAAAATCTTCCGATCCCAACTTGGGCCTTTATAAAAAATCATCAAATTCGATAAGGTAATAATATAATAATTTTTTAAAAAATTCCTTTATAAATATTAGGTCCCATTAAAACTGTAAATTAATAATTCATAAATATTATGGTATGTCTCTCTTATAAATCTTTTTCATCGATCAACTCTTGTAAATCTTTTTGAGTGCATGTGGGATGATCTCTCTTATACTTACATAATGTTTTACGCATTTCATTCACAAATGATGTTGCGATGCCTTTTAGATGAGAAGACATGGTTGAGTGTTATGAATTATTTTATTTTCATATTGAGATTTATATAGTTTTTTTTTTTTTTTTTGAAGTCTCGGGTATCCGGCAAGGCCGACTAATCCCGGGGAGATTTATATAGTATATGTTTCATTCATCATGCATGAATATATTTAATTGGCTATAATAGTTATTTAAGTGCAACGAATTAATGTAAACATGTATATTTAAATAATTTTAATGAATTGATGTATGCGTCCATGAATATAATAATTAATTGTATACAATAAATTGATATTATACATGAATATATTTAATTTAGTTACACAGAATTGGTTGATACATGAATATAATTGATATAATGAAACATATATGAACTAATTTATTTTTAATATATATGTACTAAATTTGTTTAATTTAAGAAGTTTCTCTTTTAATTAATATAATATTAATTTATCGATAAATTAATATCTCTCTAAATTAATAAAATTTTATGATCTCAATGTTATTAATTTATAGAGGTTTGACTGTATTGTAAATATAGAGATTTAATTTTAAAGTCGAAAAAATTTAGAGGATAAATTTTGATAGAGTTTAAGTGAAAAAAATATATATTTTCCTTTATTTATAATTCAGCTGGCATCAATAAGTGAGAGCATTCAAATTACGGTTTTATAAATCGAACATAAAATTAGTTAAATTTCATCTGTTCGATTTTTTTTTTAAATTCTCATCCAAGATATCATATTTAGCCTTTTGGGGTGAGAATGGATCAACCTTTGTTAGACTTTAAGAAAAAAAAGAGTTTGATATGAGTATATATTTTTTAAGCCCAGCTTGACTATGTCCTTTTACAATTCTTTTTTAAGTTTGACATGGGTATATATTCGCGCAATAATAATATTTTATACATGCATTAACGCATTTTTTTAATAAAGTAATACACTTGTATTTATATAGTAACACAATTTTTAATATCTTACCTGTGTTACTTTAAAGACAAATATATGTTACTCAAAAATCAATCATGTGTTATTTGTCCTTACATTAACACAAATTTGCCCGTACAATAATATATAATTGTATTTATAGTAACGCAGATCAGAAACAATTTTTTTTTTTTTTTATTTTATACAGATATGTTTGATTTGGTATGACTCGCAAAAGATCTGCGAGTTTTTTACTCTTTCTTAAATTAATTGTACTAATATTTCATTTGAAAAGTCAATTTATGTGTTATTTGTATTTACAATAACACATATATGCCCTTACAATAACATATAATTACCTTCATAGTAATACATATCTGGAATCCGTTTTTATGTTATCCTTCTTCGCAACTTTTGCGTGATTTTTTTTTTAAAGATCCGTTTGACCTACAAAAGATCCCCAAATTTTTGTCTCTTTCTTAAATATACTAATATTTCAAATGAAATATTTCAAGTGTTTCTCTCTCTATATAAAATTAAATAAGAGTTTAAAAGGTTTACGAAAAAGCTCGAAACCAACCTATTTACTTGAATAGATTTAAAAAAAAAAATTGAGCTGAACTTGTTTATTATCCCTGTCGTGTGTCAAAAAACGAAAATAAATGAATTACAAACTATTAAATTGAAATAAATATTGAAGTACAGTGTCCAAAATAAATATCAACATATATATGGCACTAGTTGATCAAAACTAGATTATTATACAGATGTAAAGCTCCCAACACCTCGATTTATATGATTAATTATCTTCTTTTTCTTTCATCTTAGAATAAAAAAAAAAAATTTAATGACATAAATTATATTATTTCTAATTAAAAGTAGTTAATGATAGATAAATAAAAAATAATGATAATATTTGTCACGTCATTTTCATGTCATTAAATTTTTGCCAAGGTCTAGTATACACCTGAGTGTATGCTATGCACTCCAGTCCGACCTGCCGCTCGACCCGACCCGCTCTGCTCATTCGGAAGACTTTCTTGAACTCGTCGTCGAAAAAATCGGCGCTGCTTACGTGCTCCCACCACGCCTTTGACCGGCTTTTCACCCACAAACGCCGCTGCTGCCCGGAAGCAGTTGTGAGCTCCGACCGGGCCCGTTTAGGATTCGATGTGTCGGCTGGATCAGTAAAATCGAAATCGGTAATGGGGTCTTCCATTTTGCCAGATTCTTGAATTTGTTTTTCTAATAAATCATTGGGTCGTTTTTTGTTGGAGGTTGGGAAAGAAGGTGCAGAGTCCAAATCTTGAAAAAAGGAAGTGAGAAAATGTTGTGGAAATTGGGAAGAATGAATACCCATTTGGAGGAAATAAGTTTATAGGATTGTTTAAGGAAGTCTGAACACAGGGGAGAATGTGAACACAAAAACAGAGTAGGTGTTTATATATAGCGATTAGTGAGTAGAAGAGAAAATATGTCACTTGCACTTTTTTATTAGTTAGTACTTGCACTTTTATTATTTACAACATACACCTTTGTCAATTAGTACTTGCACTTTTATAATTTAGGAAAATATGTGCTAATTTTTTTATTAGTTACTACTTGCACTTTTATTATTTTCAACGTACACCTTTGTCAATTAGTACTTGCACTTTTATAATCTTGAAAAATATGTATTAAAAAAAATATTGTAGCAAGTTGGAATCGTTTTTTTTATTAGTTACTACTTGCACTTTTATTATTTTCAACGTACACCTTTGTCAATTAGTACTTGCACTTTTATAATCTTGGAAAATATGTATTAAAAAAAATATTGTAGCAAGTTGGAATCGTTTTTTTATTAGTTACTAAAAATATTATAGCAAGTTGGAATCGAACCAGCGACATTATGTAAAATTAAAGGAAGAGGTGCCACTGGACCACAAGCTATTCTGTGTATTGCTTCTGCTGTGGCTAATATATAACCACCTATTGGACTCGAGTGCATAACATGCACTCGAGTCCACACTAGACTCACCCTAAATTTTTTTAGTTAAAAAAATTATAATGAGAAAGATTTTATTATTAAAGGATAGTTTTAAACTTTTAATATATACTCCATTTAGTCTTGATCCTTGAAGTCAGCTACCGATTCAAGTCTTGCATGGCCAACTTTCTTCCTGATTAAGCTTGTAATTCTGGCCGCATCCACCCCTTCTCCGATCACCACCACTTCGTCTTTCTTCTCTCCTTCTATTTTCACTGACACCACACCTGTCATGTAATTAAAACACAACTATTTTATTTTAATTTGGACTAATTGCATAAAATATCACGATCATGTTTTTTTAGTACATGTTTTTTAAAAATGCAATTCAATTAAATTTGAAATTATATCATATTCGACAACTTATGCTGCAGATATCAATATTACACCGAAAAATCTTTGAAAAATTGCAATAAACTAACTTTTTATTATTGTTTCAATTTAATCATTTTATTTTTTGCAATTTCATGGACAGCCACATCCGCATGACTTGCCGCTAGTTAGACCTTTATTTTATTATCTTGTGCGTATTCAATCGAATAATATATAAAATGAAATTATATATGACCTGATTCCTTGGCCGCAATACTCATTGCCTTGGATCTGCATTTACCGCAATGGAGTTGTACCTTCATAACTATTTTTTGCTGCAAATTAAGCATCAACAACAAAAAGATAGTAAATTAAATTCAGTACATCGTTTAATTTGTAGTGTATATATATATCTTAAATTAAACAATTTAAATTATATGATAAAAAAATAAATAACATACCATCATGTTTTCGGATTGCTTCCTTCCCCGATCAATGAGTGAATATATGAATTGAAAGAGGAAAATGAGTTATAGTTATATATATATCGATCGAATCTGATGCTCATGTTCATGTACCGAGTTAATCTGGAATACACGTAGAATTAATTGTAGTATATAAGACGCGTCGATGACCCCCAAAAGAAGCGTCAACTAATTACCATTTGTTAATTTTGCTTCTGAAGCTTTGGGCATGTTCTCTTTCCAGTTAAAAGACACTAATCACATGGCTACCTCATTCTCTATTACGTACTCATTGACTTCTTTTAATTAAACACTCTAATTTCTCATACAGCTACAATTTGCAACCCTCCCTTGTTCTATACTACAAGACTTGTAATGTATTACTCCATCCGTTCATTTTTATAACTTACATTGTGGTGAATCGTTTGTCCCCAAACAATAAAACTTTTAGAATGAAAATCGGAATCTACCAATCAATTAGGGGGTGTTTGTTTTGGGATTATGTAGGATGGGGGAAATTCGGATGGAGAAATCTTGGATGGGGAAATTTTGATGAATAGTGATCGTGTATGTTTGTTTTAGGATGTTAAGTAGGATAGGATGTAACTTTATGTCAAATCAATTGTGTAAGAGTGTGATGTTGTATTATATGATGTAACTTTATGTCAAATCAATTAGTAAGAGTGAGTGTTGTTGTATTATTATAATAGTAAAATATATAAGTATTTTTAGGGGTGAATGTAATTGGATGTTGAAATCCGAATGTGAAATCCCGAACTAAAATAAAACGGGGGACGTTACTCCCACGTCCGGACGTGTGAGTCCCTTAAATATAATGCAATCTAGCTAACACACAACGATATATAGTGGTTCGATCAAAACGATCTACGTCCATTTGATGAGCTCCTTCAATTTTTAACAAATACAGAATACTAGAGCTATCCACCAGGATATCACTCAAAATGATCCAGAATACAATAAAAAATGTAAATCCTCACACTCTCAGTGTTAACACACTCCCTATGTCACTCGTGTTTGATAGATGTTTATTTCTCTACAAATACAAAGTCTTCTAGTATTTATAGGCGAGAAAAGCGCTCTTAAGCTCAGTCGAAACCGTTCTGAAAGTAACCGTCATACGGTTGTAACAGAATAACCGTCTCCATAACATACCCGTAACCGTTAGTCTTCTAGAACCACCCAATCAAGTGACCCATGCAACTGACTTCCATAGCTGACTAACCCTCAACTATCAATGCCACTGAATAAGTTGTTATATGGGTCAAGGAAGTCAACAAGTCAAATGTTGACCGGTCAAATAGTCAGCGACGAATAGTCAAAGTCTTCAATCCTAGTCAGCAATGACGAGGACGAACAACCCATAAGAGATGAGTTAGAGAGTCTTCATAAAATGGTTAACAAGTCAAGTAAATTCACGTGGAAGCGAGAAGAAACAATGATATTATATTGGCGAATAGTAAATGGATGGTCGCTAAATTAGAAGAATTAGAGACTTTATTAAGATAATTCGTGTTATCAAGTCAAGATGATCGGCAGAGACAAAGACGACGAGCAGCGCCATGGTCGCGAAGAAGAAGCCTTGAAGACCCGAGATTGTAGTTATAATAAGGAGATCCAAGACCAAATGCTCGCCCTATGGCCCAACCAGGGTGAGGACGACCAGAAGCCAACATAATCGAGCAATATCGAACAACAAACTATGGAATTCATCTTAGGAGCGTTGACAAGTCAAAGGCAGTGTAATTAGGGTGTTCGACGACGAGCACCGTGTAGGATGGGACATATAATGGCTAGTTTCAGAAGCATTTAATGCAAAGTAGCTGCATTAAATGCATGTAATGATCATTTAGTAGCAGCTGTATTACCATTTATTAAGTGGATTAATGCTGAGCTGCCAGCAAGTAAATGCATGCAATGTAAACCTGGTATAAAAGCCCATTGAAGGCTGAATAAATCACACATTCCAACTTTCCTAAAAAAGATTACATACTTTCGATTGCTTACTCTCAAAGTTTTTTTCAAGAACCAAACCCTAATTTTGTCTTTCATCCAAGATCATCAAAGGTCATCTTATAATCCGTAAAAACCACTTAAATATAAATGACTATGTTTGTAAAAGTTTGCTAGATACACCCCGACAGAATCGTTACAACATTTGGCGCTAGAGGGAGGGGATTTACGATGCGATTATAAGATCTTCAACACGTTTCGAGCTCAAGAACAAGTTGTTCTTCAGTGATTATACGTTCGTACAAGTTTTAAGGAACTTTGTACGGTGAAATATTATTTAAGTTGTAATTTAAAGCTTTTAAATTTTTTGTTGTAGAATCATCGACTTAAGAACTAGTGTGTTTAAGGTTTTCAGCTTGTAAGTTATTTTCTGGGTTGTTGTAAGGTTATTGTTCTTAAGTGTTCAAGAACAAGATCATCTTCAAGTTTAATATTTTACCAGGAAACTTGTTATTCCTTTTTGAAATTTCGAAAGTCTTAGTACAAAATGTCTCAACATCATACACATAGAGGTGACTGTCTAATCAGGCCAAGAGATAGAGATCGTGGGAAGGGCCCAAAAATTCCACCACTAAACGGACAGCCACTGGCGCCGGGAACACCCGCGGCTTTCCAAGCCGGAACCACAATAGAAATCAAAGCTCTTTTGAGAGATCCTCAGAAGAGAAGAGATCTAATGAAGTTTTTGGCGGAAGAACAGGAACAAGACAGAGAAAGAGAAATGACCAATCTAGTGCCACCCCCAGCCCGAGTCGTAGACGAGCGTGCTTTGTCCGAGAGGGTGCATTACCATGCGAGAAACGATGGCCATCGATCAGTTCATCATCGCGTGGGACCACAATTGGCCGCCTCAGGAACTTCAATAAATAATCAGCGAGGAGCAGATGATGCTCGGCGACCAGTCCCGGTCTCAGAACCTATGGTTGTCGAGGCCGAGGACATGCAATCGGATAATTATGATGGCTGAAAATCAAGAGAGACTGCAGAGGCAGGTTGAAGGGTTGATGCTCGAAGTTGAAGCAAACCGAGGAGCGACAAGGCCGATTACAATGCCCACTTCGCCTTTAAGTGTGCTAATTCTCACTGCCCCAATACAAAAGAAGATTCACGTGTCGGCCATTCCGGTGTACACTGGAGAGACGGACCCCCGAGTGCACTTATCAAATTATACTGATTATATGGCCTCGGTGGGGACAACGATCGCGACCCAGTGTAGGAACTTCTCGCTTACACTGGGGGATAGAGCTCACATGTGGTATTCGATGTTGCCAGCAGGAACAATTATATCTTTTGCCCATCTAGGGCAAGGATTTTTAAACTATTACAGTGCAATAGCTGCTCGTCCAACATCGAAGCAAAGGCTAGCGAACATGAGACAGGGGCAAGATGAGTCGGAGAAGGATTTTATCGAAAGGTTCTATAAGGTTGTAATGGACGGAGAGCCGATCAACGATAATTTCAAGATCATCTCGATCATTGGAGGATTAAAAGTGGGCACGAGACTTGGAAAGATGTGAACTTACGTTTCCCAAAGTCGTATACAGAGTTTAGAAAAAGGGCTAGAGATATAATTTAGATCGATGAGATGATGCGCGCCCAGCAAGCGCCTTCAAAAGGAAATCAAGTTGAGGGATCAAAGAAACAGTGACCGAACAGTGGGGGGAATAATAATAACAATAACAAGTGAGCATCTGTGCAGACACCAGCCCCAGCTGCTCGACAGTAAGTAGTTGTGCTCGCACCGGCCCACCCTAAAACCAACCATACCAGAGGCCTGGAAATTTCAGACCTTTTGAAGGTCCCACCTGTTGAAACAAGGGCGTTTTTCACGCGGCCGGAATAAATGCGCGAACAGTCTTTGATGTTGTGAGAAATGAGAACATACTTCCACCAGCAAGGCCGATGCTTGCCGATCCAGAAAATTAAATCCTTAGAGGTTCTACTCGTACCATAATTCAATCGGCCACAAAACACATCAATACCGAGATCTGTTAATAAACTTGTATAAGTTGTATGAAGAAGGGAGTCTGGGAAATATATTGGGCCAATAGGGGGAAATAGAGGAGGAAACGGAAACAATAATCGAGTTGAGAGGCGTGACGAGCGCAATGATAATCAGATTCCTCCTCCACAAAACAAACAGCGGCCGAACAACAACCAGACTCAAAATCAGAACCCTGACAGAATTCAGGGACAAGGTGTGCCCGCAAGAATTGAAGCTCCACCAGCAGCTGCTCGCAATAACAGAGTGGTCGATAATGTGAACGACATGAACATGAATATGATCGAGGGTCCGATTGGGCGCCTGGAAATAAGCAACAATCTCTCTAACCGTCGCTGTCGCGTGGAAGAGAGAGCACTAGAGAATGTGCACCAAGTATCGGTGGTCGCCGCAATTGAGAAGCCCCCCTCACACCAAGTAACTTTTTCCGAGGATGACTTGAATGGCATAGTGATGCCGAATAACGACGCGCTGGTCATCTCGGCGAGAATCATGGGGGTAACAGTTCATCGAATGTTGATCTACTCGGGATCGTATGCAAACATCATGTTTAAGAAGACACTGGATATAATCGACGACTTCGACCAGTACATAGAGGAGTGCGATGATGCAATTGTCGGTTTTGGGGAGGCAGTATCGCACCCCATCGGAAGGATAAGGTTAACCGTAGAACTAGAATCGACGGATATTCCTAGCATCGCTTTAACTAGGATGGTAGATTTTGTAATAATAGACGGGCCATCTCCCTATAACTGTTTTTTAGGAAGACCCTTTTTCAATGAATTTAAAGCTGCGGCTTCTTCGTACTACTATTGTGTTAAAGTGCCAACTTCAAATGGGATAATCACGGTGAAGGGCGATCAGAAAAGGGCAAGGTTATGCATCAGAAGATTCGCTCAGAAATTCACGGAAGATCACTTTCTGAATAATAAAGATAAAGCCCTAGAAGCGACCACCTCGGCAAAAGTGCCAAAAAAATGACAATGAATTATATAGAAAGGTATGAAGTAGGTGTGTTGGGAATAAAATGAGAAGAATTTTGATTTAATACCAAAAACCCCCCCTGAGACATGCCTAAGTCAAGGATGATCATGTTCTAAGAATGTTAGAACATATAACATAAGGCTAGATGAGAAGCTGAAATGTTAGGCAGCTCTTAGTTTATTAGATGCACAATTTGAGGGGGAACATATGCTTTGAAGTCTATCAAGATCAAGTCCCCTCAAGGCTCAAATTGCAGAATGACTGCCAAGTCTACTGAAAGACAAGTATGCTGATCAAGAGTGAATCTTGAGACAACCTATCTGAAGATCAATCAAGTGGAACAGATCATGAAAATCATGATCATTACAAAGAAATGTCAAGATCAGAAGAGTTGTCCAGCAAAGTTATCTCAGCACAGTTAAACCAGAACAAGTCTTCTGAAGGTCAAAGATCAACTATGCTGAAGAGGTCAAGACAACTATACCCTAAGATCTTCAAAGAATCATGCAAAGATTACATGCAAAGGGAAAGAGCCAAGTCATCTGAAAAGAGCAAACCAACTATGCTGATAAGCAAGTCCACTGATAGTGATAACCAGAGTTGTCCACTGGTAAGGAATGTTGTCCTTATCATAGGACTAACCATCAGAAGCCATGTCCATGATCAAACAAGTGAATCTTAAAATCAGACATTGGGAAGAGTGCTGCAGAATAAAGACAAAGTCTATACAGCCGTTTATTTCTCAAATGAGGACATGTCACTATCAAGAATCTGTCTTCTAAGTTGAAGAACTCAAAGAAGACATTTATGGACATTTGGAGCTGCCTCTCCAACGGGCAAATCCTTCATTTGTCTATAAATACAGAAGTGTGAAGACCATTTGGAAGCACCTCAACCTTGACAAGAATATCTAACTATCCCAAGTCAAAGTGCTTTCAAGCTTTCAAAGAGACTACCTTAGTCTTCATACACTTCTTCTAAGCTGAACCTTATTGTATATCCATACAAAGCTTAGAGAGATATCCTATCCTTATACACCGATCTTCATTGTAAAGGATATCTCATTAGTTGGAACCTTACTTCAATCCTTACCCCTTTCAAGTGAGAAAGTGAGAAGGTTGTAGTAGTAGAAGTGGTAGGAGCTGACTGTTGAGAGAAGAACAGTTCAGTTATGAGTTGAGAAGAGGGTACTAGGACTCTAGACATCCTAGGGATCAATTCACCAAGGAGTGGTGCTCTTGATCAAGTGCACCTTGGCACTATAAAACAAGTTAATTCCAAGAGTGAAGGAATTATCCTGTTAAATAAGGGAAAGTGGATGTAGGAGCTTGAGTCTCTGAACCACTATAAACTCTTGTGTTGATCTACATTCAAGTACTTTCATACATTCAACACTGCACACAAAACTGATCTTTCAAAGGACAATTACTCAATGACTGTGCAAAACATATTTGGACAAGTTCCCTGAAAACTGGATTGATTGACTAAGTGATTTCAGAAATTAAAAGAGTTTAAACTAAAGGGCCAACCACTAATTCCGCACATATAACTCCCTTAGATAGTTATTCAACTAAGTACTCAATAGTACTTAGTAGTTTGATTATCTATAAAGAGTTAATCATATCAGCAGAGTTGTCCAGGACAACCTTGCTGAACTCTGGTTTGATCAAAGTTTGGAAAAATTTGCATACAAGTGTATTCCCCCCCCATACACTTGTTGTATACTCCTTTCAGGACCAACAAGTGGTATCAGAGCAGGGGTTCAAAGACCACTGCTTCTGAAAATCCATCTTGGTTTTCAAAATCACATATTTGGTGTGGTCACTGAACTGATCTATCTGAAATCTTTTATATCTATTGTCTAACTCTTTTCTTGAAGAAATGGCAAGAGGAAACAACAACAACAACCAGAACCAGCAACAGAATCAAGATCAAAACATTAATGCTGCTGTTCCACCTCCTGCTGTTCAAGGATTGGACAATATGACCACAAATCCAGTCAACCACATCTCACATCATAAATTGCCTATGTTCTCAATAGACAATTATGATTTCTGGAAAATCAGAATGAGGGTTCATCTTGCATCTCTACACACTGACATGTTGAGAGTGATCACAAGCGGACCTTTTGTGTTCACTCAAGTCAATCCCAGAGTCACTGAAGCTCAAAGAGCAGACACAAGAGATGTGATCCCCAAAGATGAAGATGACTTCACCTTAGAAGAGAAGAGGAAAGATAATCTGAATTATCTTGCTATGAACACCCTCTACCAAACAATTGCAGATGCAATCATGGGAAGGGTCTACCACTGCACAACTACAAAAGAAATTTGGGATACTCTTGCAGAAATGTGTGAGAGTACTGAAAAGATCAAGGAGAACAAGCTCCAAGTAGCAGTGCAGAAGTTTGAACAATTCACAATGGAGTCTGAGGAGTCCATTGACAAATTTGCTGGTAGATTCACTGATGTGATGAATGAGATCAACTCATTGGGCAAGGTGTACTCCAAGAGAGAGGTTGGATTAAAGATCTTGAGAAGTCTCACTCAAAAGTGGGATGTATATGCAGTTATGATGCAGAACACCAAAGACCTCTCTACCATGCCCATGCAACAAATCTTCTCTGAACTCAAAGCTTATAAGTTCGATCTCAATAGAAGAAAGCCTGTTGAGGAATCTTCAATTCCTACAAAAGGAGTGGCATTCAAAGCCAAAACTGCTGAACCAGAAATGCAGTCCACTCCTAGATCATCAAAGTCAGTCTCCAAGACTGAAATGAAGGAAGAACTAGCCTTGATGGCTAGAAGGTTTGAAAAGTTAAACTCAAGGTTTGGTAGATACAAGAAATTCTACCAAGATAACAAATTCAGGAGAAGGTACAACTCTCCTGAAGCTCAGGCTGAGGTCAAGAAGGCTGAAGAGAAAAGATCAGAGGACAAGTACTCTGATAGGAGAAGGTCCAGTAGAGCTGAACCTTCATCATCTAGAAGAAGAGATGAATCCAAGAAGGATGATGATGAAGACCTGTGCTACAATTGCAAGAAGAAAGGGCACTTCCAGTATGACTGCCCTGAATTAAGCTCTAAAGAAAGAAGAGAAAGGCAAGCAAAAAGAGACAGAAATTTCACCAACAGAAAAGCCATGATGGCTGGTGAAGAATCAGAAAGTGCTGAAAGCTTCAACTCTTCTGATGGACTGTTCTCAAATAGTGAAGATGATGATGATGTATGCAACATGGCTATTGAGGATGATGAGGTATCCTCTACTTCTAGTTCACCATCATTCATTTCACAACACACTAGTGAAGTCAACTTGAAACTTTCCCTTGGAAAGTTGATGGAAGATTTCACTATGTTACAAGAATTTCATGACAACTGTGTGAGAGAAAATGAAAGGTTGTCAATAGAGCTTGCTAAAAACTTTGAGGCAGTTGTTGATGTCAAATCTACTGAGTTGTATCAACAAGTCTTGAGAGAGCTTGAGGAAGCAAATCTCAGGATAGTTGACCAACTACTTTCTCAGAAGAGAAAAGACTTTGAACAAAAAATTCTAAATTCCAAGTTTGAAAACCTCTCACATGAGTATGATATTCTTAAATCAAGTGAAGAGAGCCTGAAATTAAAGATGTCTGCTCTGAAGAAATCCTCTAGGGCAATAGAGGAAATTCAGAGTTATCAAAGACCTATGGCTCAAAGAAGTGGATTAGGTTTTGATCCATTTAAATCTTCACCTTGTCTTAGTGTTGCTTCTACAAGTAACACTAAGAGAATCTTTGTCAAATCAGTGGCACAACAAGCTCAAAATGAAAGTGATTCAGCCACTGAATAAAGGAAAGGGCAAAATGTATGAATTGCCAACTCAAGTGTTTCAGGACACTAGGCCCAAACCTAAGGAAAAGACCAAGGTCCCTGAACACAAGAGGAATGTTGGTCAGCAGAGTAGACCCAATGGAAGGGCAACTCTCCTGAACAATGTTCAGAGGAGTTATCCAAGGTATAATCAGCCTAGACCAACTCTACTGAGAAAGCCTCAGCTGAATAGACCTGAGGACAACCATCCTCAAAGGCAGAATAAAATGAGACAACCAAAACCCTTCATGCCAAAGGGTAATGGTCATAAAAATGCCTTTCCTCAAAGATTTCCTCAAAGAGCACAAAGAACTCATAAGTTCAGGAGGTTTGACAACTCTCCTGAAACTTACAGAGTTAACACTTTCACACATACTTTCCCAAAGGCATTTAAGGTAAAGACAGTGTATGTTGATGCTAGAGGAAAACAACTTAGCCACCTTGAATCAATCAGGGTTATTAGGCAAGTTTGGGTTCCTAAAGGTACAGCTAACCTCTCAGGACCCAAAACTCAAAGGGTACCTAAACCTATTTAATTGCAGGTACCTATGGGCCACAAGAAGAGGAGTATGAGCAAAAAATCAGCATGGTACCTTGACAGTGGATGTTCAAGGCACATGACTGGAAATAAAGACCTCCTCATTGACTTCATTGAAAAAGAAGGCCCAAATGTCACATTTGGAGACAACTCACAAGCTACAACAAAAGGTTATGGTACCTTGATAATTGGTAATATCAAGGTATCCAATGTGTCTTATGTGGCTGGTCTCAAATATAATCTCCTAAGTATCAATCAATTCTCAAGTGGAAAATGCTTAATCAAAGATAAAACTCAACAAACTCTATTGACTGGAACTAGGAAAGGAAATGTGTATTTTGCAGACTGGGACAAGTCTACTGATGCTGCATGCTTCATTGCTAAGAGTTCTAGTGAACAAAGCTGGTTATGACATAAAAGACTAAACCACCTGAACTTCAAAACAATGAACAAACTTGCTAGAAATGCATTAGTTAAAGGACTACCTAATGAGGTTTTCATTAAAGAGCATGTCTGTAAACTATGCCAAGAAGGAAAACAGATCAAAGCCTCATTTAAAGGGAAACCAGTCATTTCTATTGAAAGGGTACTTGAACTTTTACATATGGACTTATTTGGACCAATTACCCCTGCAAGCATAAATGGTAGAAAATACACTTTGGTAGTGGTTTATGACTTCTCTAGGTTCACTTGGGTAGTATTTCTCCTTAATAAGAAGGAAACACAAGTCAAACTACCTGAACTTTTAAAGAGACCGTCAAATGAGAAAAGCCTTAGCATTATCAAGATAAGATCTGATAAAGGCACTGAGTTCATAAATTCATACATCAATGAGTATTGCACACTAAATGGGATAGCTCATGAAACCTCAGTAGCTAGAACTCCTCAGCAAAATGGAGTTGCAGAAAGAAGAAATAGAACCTTAAAAGAAGGTGCTAGAACTTTAATTGCTGATTCTAATCTACCCAAGAGGTTTTGGGCTGAAGCTATAAACACTGCATGCCATACTCAAAATAGATGTTTGATTACTAAGGGGCAAGGCAAAACCCCTTATGAACTCTGGAAGCGAAGATTGCCTAAAGTGTCATATTTTCACATATTTGGTTGTAAGTGTTTCATTCAAAACAATGGGAAAGAAAAGTTGAAAGCTTTTGATAGCAAAGCTGATGAGGGAGTATTTCTTGGATATTCTCAAATCAGTAGAGCTTTCAGAGTCTACAACAAGAAAACCCTAGTTGTGGAGGAAACACCTCATGTTGTGTTTGATGAATCTACTCATGAGTTCAGGAACAAGGACTTAGAGACAGAAGAAATCACACAAAGGACAACCAGATTGAGCCTAAAAGACAAAGGCACTGAATTCTTAGATGTTGTCCAAGCCAACCTACCTGAAAACATCCCATTGGACAATAATCCTGAAGGCAACCTTCCTGAGGCAAACCCCACTGAAGGAAATGGTGAACTGAATGAACCAATCCCAGTTCACATTCAGGTAACAACTACCAATGAAGAAGCAGTCCCTGCTGAGGTAGTTAATGGATCAAATAAGCAAGGGGGAACCAATAATGTTGAAAATGCCAATGTCTCTGACATTGAGGACAACACCCCTGATTATGATCCTGAGTTAGATCCTGCATTAAACTTTCCTGAATTTTATGATTAAAATGACTCTACTTCAGTAGAGGACAACTCTACTGAAGAGATCAGAAAAAGAAGGACTTGGTTGTCTGACCATCCTACTGATCAAATACTTGGTGACCCAAGTATATGAGTCAAAACTAGAAGGTTTCATGGTGAAAGTGCTCTATTTTGTTGTTTCTTGTCAAAACAAGAACCAAGTGACATTGAGGAAGCACTTCAAGATGCCAATTAGATCACTGCAATGCAGGAAGAGCTGAACCAATTCACCAGAAATGATGTATGGGAGCTGGTGGATAGACCTTCACATCAAGATGTTATTGGAACAAAGTGGGTGTTCAAGAACAAGAAGAATGAGAATGATGTGATTGTCAGAAACAAAGCAAGACTAGTGGCAAAGGGCTATTGCCAATCTGAAGGCATTGACTATGATGAGACATTTGCACCTGTGGCAAGGCTAGAAGCAATAAGACTTTTTCTAGCCTATGTAGCCCACAAGAGGTTCAAAGTGTACCAAATGGATGTCAAGAGTTCCTTTCTGAATGGAGTCTTGAAAGAAGAAGTCTATGTGGAGCAACCACCTGGTTTTGAGGTTGGAAACCAAACCTACAGATTGAAGAAGGCTCTATATGGACTCAAGCAAGCCCCTAGGGCTTGGTATGATACACTGTCACAATTCCTCTTGGATCATGGATTCATCAAGGGAACTGTGGACAGAACACTCTTCAGAATCTATGAAGGAGAGGACATCTTGCTTGTCCAAATTTATGTGGATGACATAATTTTTGGATCCCCAAATGAAAAGCTGTGTGAGAAGTTCTCAAAACTTATGCAAAGCAAGTTTGAGATGTCCATGATGGGGTTGATGAACTTCTTTTTGGGTCTTCAAGTCAAGCAATCTAAAGAAGGGATCTTCATCAACCAAGCCAAGTACACCAGAGAAATGATCAAAAAGTTTGGGTGTACATCTAGCAAGCCAGTAAGGATCCCAATGAACACAAATTGGAAGATGGATCCTGATGAGAGTGGTATCCCAACCAACTCTACTGAGTATAGAGGAATCATTGGTTCACTCTATCTCACTGCCAGCAGACCTGACATCACCTTTGCAGTAGGTGTTTGTGCAAGGTTTCAAGCCAATCCTAAGAAAAGCCATCTTGAGGCAGCAAAGAGTATCTTGAGGTATCTCAAAGGCACTGAAAATCTAGGCCTTTGGTACCCTGCTGATGACAACATTGAGTTAACTGGCTACTCAGATGGTGACTATGGAGGATGTAGAATTGACAGAAAATCCACTTCAGGGACTTGTCAATTCTTGGGCAACAAATTCATATCTTGGTTCTCCAAGAAGCAGAACACAGTGGCTACTTCCACCACTGAAGCTGAATATGTTACAGCTGGAAGTTGTTGTGCTCAAATCCTATGGTTGAGACAACAACTAAGAGACTACAATGTCAACTCTGCTGAAGTGCCAATTTTCTGTGACAACAATAGTGCCATTGCAATATCACAGAATCCAGTTTTGCACACTAGATGCAAACATGTGGACATCAAGCATCACTTCATCAGAGATCATGTGGAGAAGAAAGACATCAAATTGGTGAAAATCCACACAGATCACCAAAAAGCTGATATATTGACAAAGCCACTTGCAGAGGCAAGATTTCTAGAGCTATCAGCAGAATTGGGATTACTTGATCCAGGGAAGTTGGACAAGTAAATCAATTAGAGTTAATGAGTGAAGGGGAAACTAAAGTGGTGTTCAGCAGACTTGGTCAAGTCTACTGAAACTCAGAAGAGATGACCTCAAATGTTCAGGACACTTGTCCATTAAATCTCAGGACACTTATCCACATCTTTTCAGGACATTTGTCCAAGTGGGATCAGATAAGTTTTCTTGTCTATCAAACCAATTTTTGGTATGATAAGCACCTATTTTGGGAAATCATTGCCTATTTGGATATCTGTCCCATTCCTTTTACAGATATCACCTTTATAGGTTTTAATTTGTCTCCCACCCAAAATGTCACTTTCCATGCATTAAATGCCAAGATTTAACTCTTGTTTGCATTAAACATTTCAAGCCATGATCTATCTTGAAAACTCCCCAAGCATTAACCAATATTAAATTCTTCCCACTTTTGAATAGAAAACAGTTTTTCACTGTTACATTGGTTATTGACCATTGGATCAAGATTGGCCAACTCCCCTGAAGACAATCCTGGCCGTTCAATCCTGTTTCCATTTTTAACAACCGTTGAAATCTCTTAAGACTCACCTACTCATTGACATACATTCCTTTTAGAATATTCACAAGTCTTAAGAACCCCACAAGCTCACTTCTTCCCCAAGTATTCGAAATTTCCTTGAAACCCTAGCTTTCATTTTCTTCAAACACTCTCAAACTCTCTCAAATTTCTTTCTGAATCTTCAAATGGCTCCCAAAGCTAGACCTGAAATGATCATTGACTTCTCCAACAAGGCTCTTGACCTTGATTTTGTCTATCTTAGCAACAAGAACAACCTCATTTTTGAGCCCATAGTCTCTTTTGAGAGTGAAGACCCCGAAATCACTCCAACTCTTAGATGGCTGAGAAGAGCTGGACTCAAGAAGTTCATGGAGGAAAGACCAAGCTCCTGTCTGGAAAGCTATATGGCTGAGTTCTTTGCTTTCCTCAAATGGAGAGGTTTCTACAAGATTGTCATATGTAGCTGAAGGTGAGGAAGAAGACCAATCACAACTGAAATCAAGGATTGACAAGATATGTGCACAAGAAAGGAAAGTCAAAGATATGATTGAAATTACATGACAATGGTAATATTCAATCATATCAAATTAAGAGATTGTCAATTCCTCAATTAGTGGAGATTTGAATTGCTATCATCCAACGGTAACATTCAAACATCAACACTATATAAGTGAGCTCATACATCATTGGGAGTGTGAGAAGAGGTGTGAGATGTAGAGGTCGAGCAAAGTGCTTAAAGTCCAGAAATAAGAAGAGCTCAAGAAGATCATTCATGAAGATTCAACACGCATCACCTCATCCCCAGTGAGTGAACTCATACCATCTAAGCCAGTGCAACCACTCATATATATCCATAGCTTAGAGAGAATTTCCCAATCCTAGCATGAGGCTAAAACAGATTGTACGGAAAATTCTCACCTAGTTCATATACACAAAACCCACCTTCTACCATAAAACCTTAGAAGTCAAGTTGAGTGTTTATCACTGTAAAGAGTCCAAGTGCTCTATAATCACTTGTGGAGTTCAAGTGCAAGTGCTTACAATCACTTGTGGGGGAAGTGCAAGTGCTTACAATCACTTGTGGAGACCGTAGCCGTTAGGACCGCTCAGATCTCAAAGTCCTACCCTTGGGACTATAAAGGACAAGGCCCTTGTAATTTTGGGTAAATTAAAGGGATTAAACATCACGTGTGGACGTGAGAGTGGACGTAGGAACGTATATCCGAACCACTATAAATTAATGTGTTATTTACATTTCTGCACTTTATATTTCAAGTCTTTTCATACATATTTGTGCATAAACTGTTTTACACACTGTATTTAAATTAAATAGACGAGTATAATATTTATGGGCACACTACAATTCCGCACTTAACTCCGATAAGTAATTAATCAGTCGACTAACTAGTCCTAGGCCCCTAGTGAAATCAGCGGACTAGTTACTTTGAAGAGTTAGTTTATTTTCCACACAATCAGCAGACATCAAGTCAACTGATCTTACACTCGTCTCAGGGACCAACAAGAACTCTTAAAACAGTATGGCTTTTAGCTTGATTGCTTGCTTAGCTTGTTGAATTCTCTCGTTGTGACTTCATGTTTGTGATTTCTCATCCTCTTGTATTTATAATGGCGATTGCTTGCAACTAGCCGTTGGAGTTGACTAGCCGTTGGGGCAATCTTTCCATGTTGGCTCGATTCCTTGATTCCAGCTGCTTGATTGCTTCAATCCTGGGATCATGTCAATCTTTTAAATAAGGTAGGTCTTCGTTTGAATTGCAAGATGACTTTGGAATCAGCCGAGTCCTGGAAGAGCACATAGTCTTCTGATCTGTACTACTAGTCTTCTGACTACTCTTCTGGCCTTAGGTCTTCTGTCTTCTGATATCAGTCGAGTAACACTCTTCTGATCTGGCAATTCTTTGTGCTGCTTTAGGCCATCTTCAATCTTGGACTCCATCAGATAAGTAGGTATACAAGCACCTTAACTTATCTGGTCTTCAAGGATCTTCTAGTCTTCATGTCATCTACAATTCTCATCTTGAGGATAGGCATGTAAGCCAGGGCTGTGCTGATCAGCTGATATCAATACAGTTGATCACACAAGACTAGTCTAAGCTGTTCTATACAGGTCAACTGATCCTATTACATTTATAAACTCTAAGTGTTTTGGCCATCAAAACTATTCTAACATCAAGTGGGGCTTAGGGTGAATTTATATCCCAACAATTTCCCCCTTTTTGATGAAACCAAAACTATATTTGATAAATGCTCTTAATGAAATAAGATAAGAGTTTATAACATTTTAAACTGAAGTATCTGATGAAGACAGTGAGAGTTTGTCTTGTAAGCAAAAAGAACTAGAACTTGAATATGTATAGAGCTTTTACAGATTACAAGTAATAGTTTCTTTAAACTTCTAAAGTAGTCTTCATCAGGTCTTCTGATCTTCAAATGCGGTAGGCAAGGTACAGACGAACTCGAACTTCTTCCATGTGCTGCACGTCTGTAACATTCTCCTCTTCATAGATCTTATACAAAATCCTTTTGACTTCAATCATGTTTGTTCTTCCTGAGTCCAGAATGGGTGCATCCCATTTGGGTTCTTCAGGTGTTAGGATTCTGCAATTGTCAAGTTCTTTGGCTGTCTTGACAATTTCTTCCCAGAAACTCTGGATCTTCAATGTTCATGAACTGGGAGAATTGAAGAAATTCTTCTTCATAAGTAGGGAGAGGGCCAAATTTCCTTACTATGTGGTGTTGAATTTGCCACTTCTTCTTCAGGGAATACCATCTTGGTAGCTCATCTTGAAGGGCTAAATAATCCACATAATTGCTATCAAACACCAGGACACTGTCTTCTTTTGCTTTGTCCTTGAGTGTTTTCCTGAGTTTGGCTATTTTCCTTTCAAATTTGGCTTTGACTGCCTTCGCATCATTTAGCTTCTTTTGCTTAAGCATTTAAGCTTCAAGCAACTTTCTTTTCTTCAACTCTAGAGCCTCTTTCTCTTCTGCAGTAGGCTCTGCTGGAGTTGACTTCTTACTGGACTGAGCTGACTGAGCTTGTTCATCTGCCTTACTTTTCCTTGTCATTCTCTTCTCAGGAACTTGTTCTACAGGAGCAGTGATCTGTAGACTTTTGGCAGGAGCTTGGGTATCTTCTTGAGCAATTTCTTTGCCTTTGCCTTGCCTGCTCTTGATTTTGCTTTTTAAACCACCCAAGGTTTCAGTCAAGTCATCTTGTGCTACTACCAGTTCAGCTTGCTGGGCAGTAGACTTCTCTAGAGCCTTTATCAACACATCTTCCCCCTTTTTGGTTTCAGCAAGTGCAGCCGCAAAAGGCTTCATGGCATTCAGAATTTCTACTTTCAGAGTCTGCTTCAGGGCCATGGCATTGACTTTGCCAACTTGGGTCAGATGAGATATGCTGTGCTCTAGAACTTCGGCATGAGAATTGGAGGAGGAGGCAGCTTCAAATCTAGTTGTAAGTGCTTTCAACTTGGCTGCTGTCTCCTTCAGCTGAGTCTGCAGTTTTTCATTCTCCTCTGCAGCTGCCTTAAGAAGAGCTTGACTTTCAGTGGCTCTTGCTTCAGCATCTTTAATTTTAGACTCGTAGGCTGTCTCCAATTGGGAAATCTCATCAGCAAACATTTTGGAGACGTCACCTGCTCTTTTCTGAATGGTACTCAAGTACTCTTCTATCTGATGATGAAGTGCCTCACCAAACTTGTCTTCAATGTCAATAATTTGGTCATGGAGACGAGTCTTCTGCTCCCTAACAGCTTTCTCAACATATCTTCCAAGCTGCAGGCCTAAACCTTTCTCAAAGTGCAAGTCTATTGCAGCTTTGACATGGGAGCAGATGTCTGCTGTATGATCAACATATTGGGTGGAGGTGGAGGCAGTACCTTGAGGTTTGGGATGAACTATCAATGCTTTGCCTCTTTCTTCAGCTGAAAGATACTCTTCATTGAGGAATGAGGTAGTGGCCTTAACCAGATGGGTCATGATCTTTTCTCCTTTATCAATGAAGTGAGTCAGGTTATCTGAAGGCATGAAGTGAGCTGGTACTCTGACTACTTCTCTTTCAATTTCTACTTTGTCAGCTGGTTCAGCTGAGTCTTCTGCAGGTGCTGTTGCAACTGCGTCTTCCACCAAGGCTGGTGCAGCTGAGTCATCCACCTTTGCTTTTTCAGTTGTCTGCTGATCTGTTGAGCCTTCTGGGACAGAGATATCATCAGTGTGGATTCCTAGAATCCTGTTGCAAACTGCGGTTAGGGCCTCTGCTGATAGCAGCTGAGCAAAAGTTTGAACTTGAGCAACTTCCTTTTGCTCCATTTCCCAATCGAGGAAATTTTCCTTTCCTCCCATTCCTTCCATGACCTCAAGAAGGTCATCCACATCATCTCTTCTGAGTTCAATCCAAGTACATATCCTAAGTACTTGTTCAAATTGGATTGATTCCTCATCAACACCAGGAGTAGTAGACTTGAGTAGATTGGCTATCACAATCCTCATTATCTTCTCCCTTGTGCACATAGGATAGTGCACCATGCTGTAGTGAGATTGAGAGGGGCCAACTTCATTCAGGTCTGCTGGTGCCAAGTCTTCTGGAGTAGATGGGGCAGTGAGGATAGGAGACTGAGTGGATGGAATATTTTCCTCTGCTGTGTGAGTATCAGCAGGGATTTGGGAAGTGATATCTTCTTGTTGAGTAGGGGGTTGGGATTGATCTTCAGAGGTATGTTCATCAGCAGGGTTTTGAGTCTACTGATCTTGCTCTTTTTCTACTTGAAGATCAGTAGATGATTGGGCTTGATGATCTTGGACATCTGTTGTTTGAACATCAGTAGGGGTAGGCAATTGTGGTTCAAGGGTTGATTGAGGCTGGGCTTATTCCTCTGCTGTGTGAGTATCAGCAGGGATTTGGGTATTAGTGTTTGAAGGTTCAGATAGGTTGGAGTCATCAGAAGGGTTGAAGGATGTAATAGGGGCTATGCTCATGGGAGTAGGGAGCCTGGATTTCTTGGTTTTCTTGGTGAAAGAGGAATTGTTCTTCTTTCTTTTTTGACCCTTTGACAGTTTGGAAGGTGTGATAGTGAGAGAGGGGTTAAAAGTACCTGCCTTCTTCAAAGGAGAGGCATTGGGAGTGGCATCTGAATCAGATGGGGAGATGAGCCCTGATCTGATTAGAATTCTTCTTTGTGCTAAGGTCTGATTGTCATCATCATCATCCTCAGCAGCCTTCTTTTGAGCCTCTTCTTTGGAGGGCTCCTCTTCTTCTTCAGCAGAGTCATGAACAGACTCTTCTGCCTCCGCAACAACATCTTTGGAAGATGCTTCAGCCAATAACTTCCTCTTCTCTTCTTTCAACCTTGCTGCCTCAATAAGAGCTTCCTTCCTCAAATAATACTTGGATGTGTGGAAGGTCTTATGAGGTCCCATCTTGTATTTCCTTGGGAGCACTTCTGGAAGGATAATACTCAGCTTGTTGACAAAGCTGACAGTTGATGTTACCTTCCATTCTCTTGATTGGAGGTCCAATGTGACCTTCTTGGCCTCAAGGGCAATCCTATCCAAAAATAGCCCTTGCCAATCTCCATCAATCTGATCCCAGATTGCAGCTATAACTCTAACCTTCAAAGTGGTAACAGCATCATGGCTAAAAGTGTTACCAAGCAACATCTTGCCTGCAATATCCATCAGGGTTTGAAACTTAGGTTCAAGTTGGGATTTCTTGAGTCCAGAGGCATCAATAGCCTTGATTCTTCCATCAGTAAACATCTCCATATACTCCTTTTCTCTTCCCATAATGTAGGTAGATATGTTTATTTCCCCCCTTGATAAGCCAAACAATTCGTGAAGGATCTCTCTTGAGATCTTAACTCTGTGTCCACCCATGACACTTTCAACGTGAACTCCTTTCATCACTACGTTCGAGTAGAAGGCCAGCACATCTTGCTCATAGACGTTTGTTGGTGCTGCTTCCAGAAAATCACGGAGGTTGAGGTTGATGCAGCGAAGAAGAATCTCCTTGTTTGCTGTTGTATGTTTGCCCTTGAAAAACAGAGCATTCTCTGTGAAAATCTTCCCTTCCCTAGACCACTTGGTTGCATCTAGGGTGCCAGTTCTCTTGGTCTTCTCATCGTAAATTTCAATGATTGCCATAGTAGAGTTTGAGTGGTAGGTTTGGAATGCTTAAGAAAATTTTCAAGACGAGAGAGATTGAGAGCGATTTGAGATTTGTGAGCGAAAGGGTTTGAGGAATGGTTTAAGGGTTGTATATATACTCCAGCAATTCTTGAGGTGTGATCGATCCAACGGTCAGATTTGGTTTTAATGTGGAGTAGAACCCAAGATTTCCTTCTTTGATTTCCCCCCGTTTCCTTTAATTTTGCCGGCTGAATTTGCCATGTGGCAATTGTTGATTTGCTGGAAATATGGTAATCAAGTACTAATGACATCATTACCAAAAATAACCGTTGTGACTAATTTTGTGGCAAGAATTGATCATCAAAGGCCATTTTCTATAAGTGAATTTCATTCCTTATATAGGCCAATTTCTTTAATTACATTCAGGAATAAATCTAGAATGAATTACATGATCAAAGATAGTCATTATACTCTAAAATGAAGTGATCTGATCAGCAGAGTGAAGTCTTCTGATTTCTTGAAAAGTCTGCTGAATTTTCTTGAAAGTCTTCTGGTCAGCTGAGTTGGTCTTCTGATCAGCTGAGTAGAGGATTGAGGTTTGCTGTGATGATCCAACCTGGATGATGGATCTTCCAGCTTTATTGTGAGTGATGATCCAACCTGGTTTGATGGATCTTCCAGCTCTATCTCTGAACCATGTAGGACCATCAAATCAATTTGATGATCAGCCTGGATGATATCCCACTGGTTCAGGTCGCCCTCACCATCTGATGTTCCTCATCATCAGATGGGTTGTAGCATCTGATGTGTCCTTGTTGAATTTCTTCGCTTCTCTTGAAAGGGAAGGAAGATTGGAAGAGGCTTCAATGGAGTATGAAGAGAGAGCCATGGACTTGGTCTCCTTGATTTGTTTAGACACAGTAGCCTTTGATAGCAAGCTCTCCATGTAGAACTTCCCCCTGGAGAAGAAGCTCTGCTTGCTTACTACTTTGTCCTCTGCATCTCTCCTTCCTCTAGATTTCAACAAGAACGTCTCTCCTTCCTTTAGTTTTCATAGGCATACTTATGTTGGATAAACCAAGTATGCTGATCTGCATCATCTTCATCTTCTGGACAAATCTTCATCTCCTTCACCCAAGACCTTGGTTGAGGGATGATCTCCATTCCATCTCTTCTTTCGATTGTCTCCATACCTGAAACAAGAATAATAGTTAGTGATTTGTGTTCTTAGGTTTTCTCATAACTTCCTCCTTTTATAGGGGTAGAAATGAGGTAGTGGAGTGAAAGATGATAAAACTATAGAGTTGATAGGTCTGAATTTCTGAAAAGTTACTTCTTAAGATCAACAATGAGATTCTTGATCTAAGGGTTCACATTTAAAGAGATTCAGACTCTAACTTATGGAATGCAGAATTTATAAATTTTGAGCAAGAGTTATTTGGAATCCGTACAGTGCATGCATACTGTTGAGTCGGTGAGGATGGTGTATTAATCCAACCAAGTATAACTCAATAGTATACTGTATGTATGTATATAAATAAAGTATTTTATGAAGAATAGTTTATTATTATACATAGATATACATTGCTTAGAGTAAAGATGTCAAATAACTTTGTTCAAGTCTGCTGGATATATATATATATATATATATATATATAATATGCAATGCAGATTGTAGAGTATTTCATCAAGGATTCTTAAGGTATCATTGATTCCCCCTTGATTAGATGACTCTGTGTTTTCCCTCAACTTTATTTGTCTTCATCGGGAAAGAACTTACCTGAAGATGAGGGTTTCTATTCACCTCATCTGATCCTCCTAGTCTGCTGCAATTGTATCAGCTGAGGTCTTCAGCTGATCTTTGCTCTTCATGTGCTTGGATCCAGGAGTCCTAAGCTGTAGCATAGGGTCTTAGTCAAGATGTATGCTCTTTGGATATCTGTGTGAATTTTCTCCATCTTGATGTCCTTCTTTTCAAGGTGGTCTCTTATGAAGTGGTGTCGAATGTCGACATGCTTGCACCTTGTGTGGAGGACTGGATTTTGAGTGATGGCAATGGCACCGCTGCTGTCACAATAGATAGGGACTTCTCTTGCCTCTACATTGTAATCCTTGAGTTGTTGAACTAGCCAGAGCAGCTGACTACAACAACTTCCAGCTGCCATATATTCTGCTTCAGTGGTGGAGGTTGCAACTGAAGTTTGCTTCTTAGAGAACCATGATATCAACTTTTTGCCTAGGAATTGACAGGTTCCAGATGTGGATTTCCTATCAATTCTACATCCTCCATAGTCCGAGTCAGAATAACCACTCAATTCTAGATTGTCATCAGCAGGGTACCATAGTCCTAGATTGACTGTTCCTTTTAGGTACTTGAGAATCTTCCTTGCTGCTTCTAGATGACTTTGCTTTGGGTTTGCTTGAAACCTAGCATATACTCCTACAGCAAATGTTATGTCTGGTCTGCTAGCTGTAAGGTATAGTAGAGATCCAATAAGTGCTCTATATTCAGCTTGATCAACTGCCTTTCCAGACTCATCTGGTTCCATTTTAAAAGATGTCATCATTGGAATCCTTGCAGTCTTGCTTTGTAGAGCTTTGAATCTTTCTAATAGGCTTTTGGTATACTTGGACTGGTTGATGAAGATCCCTTCTGGACTCTGCTTGACTTGAAGTCCTAGGAAGTAATTCATCTCACCCATCATGCTCATTTCAAACTTTCCTTGCATAAGTTCAGAGAACTTTTTGCACATCTCTTGATTGGGTGATCCAAATATCATCTACATATATTTGCACCATTAGAATGTCTTCTCCTTCTTGTATTCTGAAAAGAGTTCTATCAACTTTGCCTTTTGTATATCCATTGTCAAGTAGGAATTGTGACAATGTGTCATACCAAGCTCTAGGGGCTTGCTTTAGACCATAGAGAGCCTTCTTCAGTCGATATACTTGATCTCCTTTTTCAAATCCTGGGGGCTGCTCTACATACACTTCTTCTACCAGAATACCGTTTAGAAAAGCACTCTTGACATCCATTTGGTATACTTTGAAGCCCATATATGATGCATAAGCTAGAAACAGTCGAATAACTTCTAATCTGGCTACTGGAGCAAAGGTTTCATCATAGTCAATCCCTTCAGATTGTGAATATCCTTTTGCAACTAGCCTTGCTTTATTTCTAGTTATCACATCATTTTCGTCCTTTTTATTCTTGAATACCCACTTTGTTCCTACTACATTGTGGTTTTCAGGACGATCTACCAATTCCCATACTTCATTTCTTTCGAATTGGTTTAGTTCTTCTTGCATAGCAGTGATCCAATTGCTACCTGTCATTGCTTCTTCTATGTCAGCTGGTTCAATGTTGGATAGGAAGGCACACCAGCAGAACATAGATGATTGGGAGTTCTGATTCAGTTGTCTTCTGGTCTTGACACCTGAGTCTGCTCCTCCTAAGATGAGGTTTGATGGATGATTTTTTCTCCATGTATGCCTCACATGAGTATCTGCATTAGATGAGCTTGGATTCTCATTTGTTCTAGTGCCATCAGGGGGGTTGACTTGATTTGGTCGATCATCATCTGTATCTTGTGTGTCAAAGAGATCATTCCCCCTTGCATTTGGGATTGGTGCATCTTAATTCTGGTCAGCTTGCTCTGCTTGAGTTTGAGATCTAGTGACAGGTCTACGAGGCTTATCTTCCTCTGGTTCTTCAGGGAAAGGTTCATTGACTTCAATGAACTCATCTGGTCTGGACTTGATCACTAGCTGTCTCATCTGATCTGCAGCTGAGTTTGTTTCTACTGCACTCTTTTCACAAGATTCATCAAAAACAACATGAGGTGTTTCTTCCACAAGAAGGGTTCATTTGTTGAGTACTCTAAATGCTTTGCTAGTAGAGGAGTATCCCAAGAATATCCCCTCATCTGCTTTGGCATCAAAGGCATTCAACTTACTCTTCCCATTGTTGTGAATGAAACACTTACAACCAAATATATGAAAGTAAGATACTCTAGGTTTTCTTCCTTTCCACAGTTCATATGGGGTTTTCTCATGAATTTTGTGAATACCTGGCCTGTTTTGAGTGTGACAAGCTGTGTTGATGGCTTCTGCCCATAGCTTCTTAGGAGTGGAGAATTCAGCAAGGAGTGTTCTTGCAGCTTCTTTGAGTGTTCTGACTCTTCTTTCAGCTACACCATTCTGCTGTGGTGTTCTTGCTGCACTTGTCTCATGCTGAATACCATTAGAAGTACAATAGGCAATAATATAAGAGTTAATAAATTCAGTGCCTTTGTCACTTCTAATTTTCACAATTGGTTCTCCTTTCTCTACTTGGATCCTCTTCAATAGTTTAGGGAGCTTCTGCTGAGTTTCACTCTTCTTGTATAAGAAGATAACCCAAGTAAACTTGGAATAGTCATCTACAACAATGAGAGTATACTTTCTCCCTGTTAATGTGGTTGGTGTGATTGGTCCAAAGAGATCCATGTGAAGCAATTCAAGAACTCTGCTGGTTGATGCTGTCTTCTTGGTCTTGAAGGAGACCTTTGTTTGCTTTCCTTGTTGACATGCATCACATACCTGATCTTTACAGTAGAGTTCATTAGGCAGACCATCAACTAAGGATTCCCTTGCTAACTTGTTCATAGTCTTAAAGTTCAGATGACTAAGGCGTTTGTGCCATAGCCAGCTGACATCTTTAGGGCTTTTCACAAGCAGACATGTATCCTTAGGACAGCTGTTCCAATTTGCAAGATACATACTTCCCTTTCTAGATCCTGTTAGAAGGTTTTGTTTTGTTCTTTTATCACTTATGAGACACTCATCTTTAGAGAATTTTACTGAGTAACCAGTGTCACAAAAATGAGGAACAGATAATAAATTAAACTTTAAACCCTCTACATATGATACATCATGTACCTCAATGTCACCATTTTTAAGGGTGCCATATCCTTTTGTGTTACCGTGCGCGTTATCACCAAAGAAGACTTTTGGACCTTTCTTCTCTATGTAGTTGGTCAGCAGGGCTTTGGTTCCTGTCATGTGAGTTGAGCATCCACTATCTATGTACCATGTTTCTCCTGCTAGACCTCCTCTTCTGTATAGGTCCCTCCTTTCCTGCAAGAAAGGTTAAGTCTTAGGTACCCATTTTGTCTTGGCCTCTTGGGTCCTTGGGTGTTAGTACTACCCTTGGGAACCCACATATACATTGGTCGTTTGAACAACCTTGAGCACTTGAGTTGTTTCCCTCGGGCATCACAGAACCAAATCTTACCAGTTAGCACCTTGGACTGATCTGATTTGTTACTTGTGTCAGCTAAGTAGTAGTCAAATGGTTTCCCTTTATAGGAGTGTACATACATGATCTTTTGACTAGTTACATTCGGCCTGGGTGCATTAGCTGGACGATGCACACGATTATATGGACCATACTCTTCTGTTCTCACAATATCATAAGAGATAGGGGGTGCAAAGAGAACAGATTTGTTTGAAGAAGATTTCTTCTTCTTGGCTGGAGCAGCATACAACTGAGACTGTCTCAAACGAGATGGTCTAGTCTGTTTGTTGTTCCTCTGTACAGGCTTGGGGTTAACTTGTCTTTTACCCTTTTTGGTGTTGGGATAGTTAACCTTAGGTGGTACCGATGCCTTTTGGTTCATATTAGGTTCATTGTGTTTAGAACACTCACCCTTTTCATGTGTCTGAGTAGTGCACTTGTTAGGTGTACTACCCCTAGCTGGAGAGGATGTAGATGGATTAAGTTCATAGCCAAAACCCATCTTATTGCCATTTGATCTATAATATTCAGAGATACTTTCAATAGTAGTAGAAGCTTTATTGAACTCAGATATCTTTTGATTTAGGCATTCCTTCTCCTTTTCTAAGAGCTTGTGTGCTTGGAAGAGATCATCAAACTTGGATTGTAGTGAACGAAATTCCTTAGTTTCTAAAGCTTGAGTTTCTAACATCCCCTCATACAACTGAGTTATTGTGGTATTTTCTTCCTTAAGAAGTTCCACTTCTCTGGTCAATCTTTCATTCATTGTGACCAACTCAGGGGTGTTATCAAACTTAGTCTTTTTCAACTTAGCAATTTCTTTCCTTAGATCCTTGTTCTCCTCTTCCACTTCTATAAAAGCTCTAGTGGCAATATCCAGATAACCTTTTACCTTTCTTAAAGATTGATAATAGGTGTCTTCTGATTCGCCTTCAGATGAGTTTATCTCGTCTGTTTGTGAAAAAATAGGTGAATGGAAAGTAGTAGTATATGAATTTACCTCATTTTCACCTATGGCCATCATAGCTAGATCATCTGAATCATCTGAGAAGATTTGACAGTCTGGTGATGTAGGAAGTTCATCACTATGATATTCAGATTCTTCAGTCACCATTGCTTTCTTATCTGAGTTTCTTCTGTCTCTTCTTGGCCTTCTTTCTTCTTTGTTATCCAAATCCAGCTCAGGGCATTCATAGACATAATGTCCTGGTTTGCAACAATTGAAGCATGATCCAGATTTCTGATTTGAGTTGCCTTTCCTTGGAGGAGTGGCATCTCTTCTTCTGGATCCTCGGCTGTTAGATGACTCCACATCCTTTCTAGGATGTCTTTCTGGTGTTCTTTCTCCGGAACCTCTGGAGGGTGAACTGGCTCTTCTATCTTTGTAGTTTCTATAGAATTTTCTATATTTGCTGTTGAGAGTGTTCATCCTTTCGAATCTCTTGATCATAAGAGCCATTTGCTCTTTCAGACTCATGTCTGATCCTTCAAAGTCTTCTGTTTTCAGTGAGGTCTTGCCAGATGAGGTACTTGCAGCTTTTGTATTGGCTGCCTTGAAGGCTACAGTCTTGGAGGTAGATGGGGCTGCAGTTGGCTCATCACTTCCTGAGTTTTCTTCTCTGTCAAGGTCATATTCATGAGCTTTTAGGTTCTGAAATAGAGTTTGAGTAGACCACTTCTTGATATCTTGAGTATCTTTGATGATGGTCTTCTTGAGTTTCCATCTCTTGGGTAAAGAGTCCAAGATCTTCAAGTTTTTCTCTCTATTTGTATACTTCTTGCCTAGAGATTCAATCTCATTTATTATCTTTGTACATCTATTGTCCAGCTGATCAATAGTTTCTTCTGGCTGCATCTTGAGGTGCTCAAACTTCTTGACTGCTGTTGACAATTTGCTTTCCTTGATCAGCTCAGTTCCTTCACAGAGGAGTGCCAATGCCTCCCACATTTCTCTGGCTGACTCACAGTGGATTACCTTTGCAATGTACTCATTTGGAAGAGTTTGCATTATGTAATCTTGAGCAATGCTATCAAGATTTGATTGCTTCATCTCTTCTGGTGTGAGGTCCTTCATGGGCTTGGGAACAAGTTCTCCAACTGGAACTTCTGGATCACCATTTGCAGTGTTGACTGTCATGATGGTGATTGGACCTTCTGTGATTACAGACCACATCTTGTAGTGGACTGATGTGAGATTCTTCCTCATCATGATCTTCCAGTAATCATAATCCTCAACTGAAAACTTGGGCAACTTTCGCATATTAGCACTCATGTTGTATGAGTTTTCAAAAACAAGTTTTTCAAAAAGAATAGATCTGTTCAAGAGGACTACAAAAAGACTCCCTCAAGTCTTCTGATAATCTAGAGACAGTAGTCCGTTAGAACCACTGCTCTGATACCACTTGTTGGTCCCTGAACGAGTAGTGAATGGGATTAAAGTCTAGAGGGGAGGGGTGAATAGACTTTAAAACTTTTTCAAAAGAGTTGGGAACCTCTTCTGATTGCTATGTCAACTGGACTACAAGTCTGCTGGTCCAGATGACTATAGTGATCTGACTGAAGAGGTTATATGCGGAATTATGGTAGGCCTTATTTAGACTCGTTCTTTTAGTTCTTATGAAAGTGTTAACTTGTTTTGCTTAATGAAAGTACTCAGCTGATGCTGGTTTGAAAGTTATGGCCTGAGTTGAAGAATGTTGAAAACACAGTATGCACTATATAAAAATGTATGGAAAGACAAAAATGTAAAGTGCAGAAAGGTAAATAACACCTGGTTTATAGTGGTTCGGATATACGTTCCTACGTCCACTCTCACGTCCTAACGTGATGTTTAATCCCTTTAATTTACCAAAAATTACAAGGGGCTTGTCCTTTATAGTCCCAAGGATATGACTTTGAGATCTGAGCCGTCCTAACAGCTACGGTCTCCACAAGTGATTGTAAGCACTTGCACTTTGAGGGGTTCAAAAACTTTAACCTTTCGGTGAGGGTTTGGGGTTTTTGAAGAGTATCCAACTAATGGTTCAAGCTTATAAATTGTTTAACCACTATGCCTAAAACAATGGATTTACAATATGAACAGGTTTCAGGTTCTTATGGGTTGGATAGAAATCACTTAAGAGTTAAGGATGTTCTAATGGATTCTGGCTCTTGGAGAACTCTTAAAACAGTATGGCTTTTAGCTTGATTGCTTGCTTAGCTTGTTGAATTCTCTCGTTGTGACTTCATGTTTGTGATTTCTCATCCTCTTGTATTTATAATGGTGATTGCTTGCAACTAGCCGTTGGAGTTGACTAGCCGTTGGGGCAATCTTTCCATGTTGGCTTGATTCCTTGATTCCAGTCGCTTGATTGCTTCAATCCTGGGATCATGTCAATCTTTTAAATAAGGTAGGTCTTCGTTTGAATTGCAAGATGACTTTGGAATCAGCCGAGTCCTGGAAGAGCACATAGTCTTCTGATCTGTACTACTAGTCTTCTGACTACTCTTCTGGCCTTAGGTCTTCTGTCTTCTGATATCAGTCGAGTAACACTCTTCTGATCTGGCAATTCTTTGTGCTGCTTTAGGCCATCTTCAATCTTGGACTCCATCAGATAAGTAGGTATACAAACACCTTAACTTATCTGGTCTTCAAAGATCTTATAGTCTTCATGTCTTCTACTCTTCTCATCTTGAGGATAGGCATGTAAGCCAGGGCTGTGCTGATCAGCTGATATCAATACAGTTGATCACACAAGACTAGTCTAAGCTGTTCTATACAGGTCAACTGATCCTATTACATTTATAAACTCTAAGTGTTTTGGCCATCAAAACTATTCTAACATCAAGTGGGGCTTAGGGTGAATTTATATCCCAACACGCCCCCCCCCCCCATACACTTGTTGTATACTCCTTTCAGGACCAACAAGGTGAGTCTAGTCACACTCAGATTGTGGGCAAAGATGAGAATGATAATAATGATATGATGGAAATTGATGAACAATTAATTCTCCCAATCGAAAGCGATTCTATGAAAATAGATGATGAAAACGAACTTGGTTATGAGGATAATGACCTGGAACCAAGGAAAGGCTTTGAGCCGGAAGAGATTGATCCAAGTTTGAGGCGACTAATTGATAATCTGAGGATCTACGAGCCTAATAGGTGAGTAACACCAGTTGATGAACTGGAAGCAATTCAAGTTAATTCTGGTCACCCAGATTGAGATATTTTCCTCGGCACAAACATACCAGAGCCATTGCGGGCAGAAATTCTGGAATTTTTAAAATAAAACTTGGATATTTTTGCATGGTCGCATTCAGATATGATCGGAATCAAAACGAAATATGCTTGTCATCGGTTGAACATTGATGCGAGCAAAAAACCTATCCACTAGAAGAGAAGAAAATTTGGCCCAGTAAAATATGCAGCCTTGGAGGGCGAGGTTAAAAAATTGGTGGATAACACACTTGTCGAAGTTTAGGGCACGGAGACTCAGTGGGTTGCCAACCCAGTGCTCATCAAAAAACCAACGGGCACATGGAGATTATGTGTGGATTTCACAGATTTAAACAAAGCATGTCTGAAGGATAATTTTCTAATGCCACATATAGATTACTTGGTCGATTAGATTGTCGGACACGAATTGTTGACGTTCATGGATGCCTTCGCCGAGTATCATCAAATCTCAATGCATCCATACGACGTCAAACACACAACTTTTATGATGAAACAAAACATGTACGTGTGGAAAAGAATGCCCTTTGGTTTGAGAAATGCCGGGGCAATGTATCAGAGGCTGGTAAATACTATGTTCGAACAACAAATTAGCGAGAAGATGGAAGTCTATACAAATGACATCGTCGTGAAAAGTCTACATAAAGAGGATCATGCTCGACATTTGGCAATAGCGTTCGATATCATAAGAGAGTATGGTATTAAACTCAACCCGATGAAGTGCAGTTTTGGGGTTCAATCTGGAAAAATTTTGGGTCACATGGTCAGCTAAAGGGGAATAGAGGCTAATCCAAGCAAGATACAGGCCATCGTCGACATGCAAAGCCCACGAAACATCGAAGAGGTACAAAGATTAACTGTTTGTTTGACTTCTTTAAACAGATTCATTGCAAGAACCAGAGATCGTTGTAAGCCCTTCTTTGATGCTTTGAAGAAAGGAAAATTTGAGTGGACAATAGAGTGCGAGCAGGCATTTTGTAGTTTGAAGGAGTATCTGGACAATACAGTAATATTGTCAAAATTGATCCCGGGGGAGAAACTTTTCTTATACCTCGCTGCGAGTAAACATGCAATGAGCGCAATGCTCGTCCAAGCAGAAGGAACCACTCATCTACCAATATATTATGTAAGTCAAGCACTGAGAGATGCCGAGCTAAGGTATGCCCCTTTGGAGAAATTACCATACGCCTTGGTGATGAGTGTGAGAAAGTTGAGGACATATTTTTCCGATCACGAGGTGGAGGTTTTAACAACATTTCCTCTTCGTCAAATCCTATAGAGGTCGGATACTATGGGCATATTTTTAAAAAGGGCTGTAGAGATTTGGCAGTTTGGAGTTACGTTCTCGCCGACGGCTCCTCGATGAGCACTCGAGCGGGGGCAAGAATTGTTTTAAGAAGTCCGTTGGGAAAAACTTTTGCATCAGCAGTGAGGTTTGATTTTCAGGCGACCAACAATGAAGCGGAGTATGAAGCATTGGTAGCCGATTTAAAGATAACAATGGCAGTAGGTGCTCGCCAGCTTAAGATTTACTGCGACTTGTAGTTGATCATCTGCCAGGTCAAATGGGAGTACGAAGCAAGACATGAACATATGATGAAGTACCAGAATTTGGTGAAGAACTTACTCGAGCAATTCGAGCAGATATATATCGAGCAAGTCCTGAGGGAGTTAAATTCGCAAGCTGATGCTTTGGCTCGCATAGCCACCTCAGAAGGGGAAGCTGAATTCAATGAGGTAATAATCACAAAAAATTCTTTCCCATATATCAGGTACAATTTAATCGCATAGACTGAGGCGACTACTAGTGAGCAAAGTTGGATCACTCCAATATTCGAATACATCAAAAGAGGCACACTCCCCACGGATAGAGTAAAAACGAAGAGAATGCAAATTTGAGCAGCGAGATACACTATAATCGAGGAGAAACTTTACAAACGAGGATTTGTGTTACCATTGTTGAAGTGCTTAGATACGGAAGAGGCCGAGCTCGTGATGAAGGAGAGTCACACAGGAATGTGCAGAAATCACACTGGGGGGCAAGCTCTCGCTCACAAGACAATTCAGCAAGGATATTTTTGGCCAACATTGAAGAAGGATGCCATGCATAACACGAAGACTTGTAGAAGATGTCAACTCTATGCTCCAGCCATCCATTCGCCACCAGACGAACTCATTTCAGTTTATAGCTCTTGGCCATTCACCAAGTGGGGTATTGGCTTGATCAGACCCTTCCCGAAAGGCACGGGGTGAGTAATTTTCGCAGTGGTCGCCGTTGATTATTTTACAAAGTGGGTAGAGGCAAAGGCGATGAAGACCATAATAACACTCCAAATGAAAATTTCCATTTGGACACACATCATTTGCCGTTTTGGATTACCACAAGCAATTGTTACGGACAACGAGCGACATGATCAATTGGTGCTCGACATGGGGAATCAAGAAGTTGTTTTCAACACCTTTATCATCCACAAGAAAATGGCCAAGTGGAGGCCGTGAATAAAATTCTCAAACACACTATTAAGGCAAAATTGGATGGATTGAGGGGGACATTGGCGGATGAACTTTCAATGGTATTGTGGTCATACCGGACGACCATGAGGAACTCAACAGGCGAGACCCCTTTTGCACTTGCATTTGGGTGAGAAACAATGGTGCCAGCAAAAGCGAACGTCCCAAGTTTTAGAAGAGAGAGCTACGACGAGGAGTACAACAACAATTCTCGGGTGGACTTGGACTTATTAGAAGAGAAGAGACTGACGGCCGATGAGAAGAACATCGCATATAAGAGAAGATCAGAAAAATATTACAATTCCAAAGTCCGAGTTTGCAAATTTCAAATCGGCGACCTCGTACTTAAGTGGGCAACGGAGCAGTCGATCGGCATACTTGGCCCGACTTGGATGGGACCATATCGTATCACCCTATCATTGGCGAATAGAGTATACGAAATTGAGGATCTGGATGGCAGTCCGAGCAAGTATCCCTAGAAGGCTATCAAGTTGAAGAAATATTACCAGTAAGTACTTGTCTTTCAATTTTAATGTAGAATTAAAAAAATTTTGAATGTATATTTGTAATCTACCTTTCTCAAAGTTGTAAAAGTTATCATTTGCAATGAATGTAAAGTTTGTTTAAAATCAATGTTTATGTTTATAATATTAATTTTTAAATTCCAATATGAGTAAAAAGTATGTTTCATATAAGCAAGTTCATTTCACATTTATCAAATTTCAAAGGAAAAAATTATCACAAAAATTCTCAAAATGCTAAGTCAATTTACAAAGTATTTATAAACTAACGAGCATACACTGAAAAGTGTATGTGATAAAAGCGAACAAGTTATACTTCTTAGTATAGTCTTGGAAAAGACGATCGAGCATACATCGAAAGATTATGCTCGGATTAAGCGAACAAGCTATACTTCTTAGTATAGTCTTGGAAAAGACTACCGAGCATACATCGAAAGATTATGCTCGGGTTAAGCGAACAAGCTATACTTCTTAGTATAATCTTGGATAAAGCGAACAAATTTATATCGACAGATGAAAATTTTGGGAAAACGAGCAAACATAAACTAAGGTATAATTTCGTGAAAATAGTTAAAAGAAAAATTGAGCGAAACAATCATTCCAAAAAGGATACGAGTGAACATACGCCAAAAAGCTATGCTCGCGATTAATCGAGCGACACATTTCCAAGGAAAGGTGTTCGTGCTATTTTTTCTAAAAAATTAGAATGAAATTATGTTGAAAAACATAAGTTCATGATCAGATTAAGACGAGCAGATTTATATTAAGGTATAGATTTGTGATCATATTAAAACGAGAAAAATTATACTAAGGTATAACTTTGTGATCCGCGCAAAATGAACAAGTTTATTCTAACGAGGATAAACTTGGATATGACGAACAAACTCGTACCGAAAGGTTAAGTTTGGATAAACAGTAAGAGTACTATGAAAAAAGGTATTGAATGATCGACAAGAAAAATAAATGACGAGAAGATACACTTGGTTGAAAGTAAAAGAAATTCATTCATTCATAAAAGCCCCGAAGGGCGAACATACAAAAGAGGAGGTCCCAAGGGCCAAAGTACAAAATAACAAAAAACATAAAAGAAAAAAAAGAAGTACAAATTCTAAGCATTTTCAGTGGTCGTAAGGTCGACCGTGCCATCAACAATTTCAGCCCTCTCCTCAGCTACAATCTTCTCAGCGGGCGCACCACTCTGGTCGGCCCCAACATTTTCAGTGTTGACTACATCAGGTGCCGCAGGCGCCACAGGTGCCAGTGTAGAACTTTTAAAGCTTACAAAATTCACATCCAAGACCTCAAGACGAGGAAATCTGAATCCAGGATTGAGGAGCTCTTGAAGAGGCATTCTACAACCACTTTTGGCTACTCCTACAAAATTTGATATTCGACCTTGATCGCCAGTTTGGTGAGGTCGAGTTCAGGGCTAACCAACTGTATGTGGAACAGCATCTCGGCAAGGGCAATGGAAGTTGATGAACATGCCATTTTATCCAAGTCAAGAGCAGCCTTTTTGGTGATCGCATCGATCTCATCCTCCCTCTCATCCAAGAGGCTATCCGAATCCTCCAGGTTCTTCTCGGCTTCAGCAAGTTTCCCCTCTGCTTCCACCGCACGAGCAATCGCTTCAGATACCTCAGTCTTTAGGCGAGCAATGTCAGCCCGAGTAGAAGTAGACTCCAGACGAGTTCTACTTCCTTCCATCTCCTTGATGGAAGTCTCATTGCGCGAAAGGGCTTCAACCAATTTGTTTTCAGCCAAGATCCGACTTTTCTTAGAGTTGTTACATGTTGTCTTCAACTGATCGCACTGATGCCTATAAGTTGCAATCCTGTTGGTCTGCTCGGAAATTTGGGCTTTCATTTGCTCGATCACATAGAGTGTGCGAGAAGCCTGGATGGATATGGAAATAACATTATTCGCCAAATCCTGGGCGCCAATATCATCAACCACGGTCTTCATCAAAGAGCGAGGAACCGCGTGCATAGCCGAAAGGCTGTGGTTATCAACCGCTTCTTTGGTGCGGATAGAAGGAGATTTTGATCGCAAGAAGCTGCGAACATCCTCGGAGCGATAGACAGTGCTATTTGCCAATCTACAAGAATGGACGAACAAGGAAAGATGTAAATAAAAGGAAGGAAATTTGAAGATTATAAACATAAAAACAAAGGGGAAGGAGAAATGTTACCTAGCCTCTCTTTCGGCATCCCAACCGAGCATTGTAATATCTTGAGGATCCCTCTCGACTGTTTGTTGAGGAGTGGATCCAGGAATGACAACAAGCTGGTCGCTAGAAGTATCGCGATCAGCGGTAACAAGACTTCTCGCCGGAGGAGGAGATTGAGGCAAAGGCCGAACAGTTGGCCTTGGAAGATTGGCTCTTGAAGCCCTTTTTGAAGGAGGTTGTCCTCCAGCAGCAACAGTAGAAGTGGTTTCACCGATAACTCCTTTTCTCTTACGAGTAGAGGGAACTCTCCCCGTCTCTACCACAACCTATTCAGCCCCGTCCTTGAGAAAATTGGCAGCCTTGGAAACTATGGTGTCAAGGAGGTCGACGTTCGGCGGAATGCGAGTACGAACGATGGGAGGAATAGCTAAAATAAAGATGAAAAAGTCAAATTAGAAGTATGAAAAAGAAAATTGATGAGCAAAAATACTTGTATATTAAAACAGAAAAACTTACCAGGAGGAAAGGATCTAGTGATATGGTAGGGAAATACTCGAAGCCCAGCAACTTCTCGAATGCAATCTCGGTTAAGGAAATCGCAGGATCTTTCTCGGTAGCGGCAAAGAAAAACAAAATAAAGAAGATAATGGAAAAAGACGGTTGAGATCTGAAAGCTGGTCGCTTGAGGAATTTGGCACCTGAAAATAACAGAAGAAAGTTAGTTAGTATTAAAGTGAGTGAGCATAAAAGAATTTATACCTAATATTCTATCAAAGTCGCGAGGGATGTTAATTCTATCCGAGCTTCCATTGGTGTGGACAACACTTCTCCAGTCTTCACCGACGAACCACCATTTATGTTTCCAATCTCGAATCTTGTTCGACACTCTCTTAATGATTTTAAGGCCCTCGCGAGCTTTCAAATAGTGCCAACCTTCTCCATCAGTGATCGCACCCTTTGACACTCCAAAGATAAAACTTATTTCGGAGGGCAACAAGAAGGATCCTCGGCATCCAATCTCGGCAACTTCCAAGCCGAAGACAGTAAGAGTGCAAATTAGATTGCACCAACCATTCGGAGTTAGTTGCATGGGGGCAATTTTTAACCAATTCAAAAAATGGTTAATCGCCAAATGAAGAGGAAGTTTCAATTTTGCCTCCATCATTCCGTAATTGACAGCCACACATCTTTTTGGTGGTTGGTCGTCACGTTCATCGTTTTCAGGAACGAAGAAGTAGACATCCTGAGGTACGAGGAACTTTCTTCGATATTCCGTTAACTAAAATTCTTTAATCTGGCTAGGATTTTGGCTAGCATCCATTCCAGTGTGGATGGCAACTCGATGGGTTTGAAATGTTGGTCGCATCTGATGGTCGGCCACATACTCGTCATATGATGGTCCTGAGAGTCCTTCCTCCTCAAACCTCTCTCGACCTTTAAGAAAGTCTTGTATACGAAACTCTATAATCAAATATCTCGGCAATCTGGTCTGGAGTCACATCCGGAACTTCCTCAGGTCTGGGTTCATCGAGCACAACCCTGAACCGATCATCAATGCATTCTTCATCCTCGTCATCATCCTTCTCGTTAACAGTTATATTTTCATCTAAAGTCATATTTTCAATAATATCGTCCAAGTCATTTCCCTCATCCTCGCGAGGAGGAGTTCTATACATATTACCCTCATCCTCGCCATCGACTATTTCGACATTTATGGCCGGATTAAAGGCACTGATCGGAGTCACCGACGTTATCTCGTCGGGATCTTCAGAATGTTCGAATTCGGTGGATAAATCCACCACCCCTGACCTCCGTGGACGGTGGGGCGCCACCTCCGGCACCACAGAAATGGTGTCACTCAACCCTTGAGTAATGCTGACATCAAAGACAGGGGGGTTCCCAAACTCATCCCCACCGGCATTGTCTCCCAAATCTATTTTTCAAACAGAGAAAGGAAGAAAGAAGAAAGGAAAAGTAAGTTTAAATACCTTAAGCACGGTCGAAAACGGAACACAAGTCGCGGAAAAAGCTTAAATGTCGGAAACTTGCAAGAAGATTCGGAGCTTGAAGAAGGTAAAAATTCAAAAATTGGGGATAATGGCCTATTTATAGGCGAAAATCATGCAAGGGTCAAAATGCAAAAAACGGGGTATTTTGTGTAATTTTGAAAAATTTATGGGGCGTTTACGAAATCCACGCGCCGTCTGACGAACACGAGCGTCGATTGGCATTCGCACGCGCTCCACGCGTCATTTTGAATTTGAATTTGGCGCATGTGCCCGACACATAAATCACATCAATACGTCATTTAAATCTCTTCAAAGAAGTGCGAGATGTGGTAGATACGAGGCGTCGTTTTAGAAAGGAAATAATTCCCCAACGTATTACAGCGAAGACGACCAAGGTTAGTACATATATTTAAAATGCTCGCCTATCAAACAAGTCGTGAAGGGCGACCAGGGGCAAATGTTATATGGGTCAAAGAAGTCAACAAGTCAAATGTTGACCATTCAAATAGTCAGCGACGAATAGTCAAAGTCTTCAATCCTAGTTAGCAATGACGAGGTCGAACAGCCAATAAGAGATGAGTTAGAGAGTCTTCATAAAATGGTCAACAAGTCAAGTAAATCCACGTGGAAGCGAGAAGAAACAATGGTATTATATTGGCAAACAGTTAATGAATGGTCGCCTAAATTAGAAGAATTAGAGACTTTATTAAGATAATTTGTGTTATCAAGTCAAGATGGTCGGCAGAGACAAAGATGACGAGCAGCACCATGGTCGTGAAGAAGAAGCCTTGAAGACCCGAGATTGTATTTATAATAAGGATATCCAAGACCAAATGCTTGCCCTATGGCCCAACCAGGGCCTGACGACCAGAAGCCAGCATAATCGAGCAATATCGAACAACGAACTATGAAATTCATCTTAGGAGCGTTGACAAGTCAAAGGCGGTATAATTAGGGTGTTCGACGACGAGCACCGTGTAGGATGGGACATATAATGGCTGGTTTCAGAAGCATTTAATGCAAAGTAGTTGCATTAAATGCAAGTAATGATCATTTAATAGCAGTTGTATTACCATTTATTAAGTGGATTAATGCTGAGCTGCCAGCAAGTAAATGCATGCAATGTAAACCTAGTATAAAAGTCCATTGAAGGCTGAAAAATCACACATTCCAACTTTTCTAAAAATGATTACATACTTTCGATTGCTTTCTCTCAAAGCTTTCTTCAAGAATAAAACCCTAATTTTGTCTTTCATCCAAGATCATCTTATAATCCATAAAAACCACTCAAATATAAATGATTAAGTTTGTAAACGTTCGCTAGATACACCCCGACAGAAATCGTTACAACATAAGTCATAAGATATCTCCACTGAACTACCTCAACCGATATTTATCAACTCAACTCAGCTAGTCCAAATACACTAAATGCAGACTCAGTTGATGCCTGATGTTACCATCAACTCACATCTGATTTAAGAGCTAACTTATCTCACAATTCTCCACCTTAGATCTTTGAACCAGATCACAAAGCAGAATCCATCATCCTCTAGTGTTCCAGACAAGAACAACCGATCCATCACCATACTACTCCCTACGAGAGCAGTGTATCCACCATCAATCAATGCGCGACTAAGATATAACTCAAACTTAGATATTGATAATGCCTTAGTAAAATAGTCAACTGAATTCTCTTTTATTCTAATCTTTAACATTTTTTATTGTATTCTGGATCATTTTGAGTGATATGCCTTAGTAAAACAATCAACTGAATTCTCTTTTGTAATGATTGATTTATCTCGAGACTCTAAAATGCTAGAATTAAAACTCTCACAAACATTATTCAAAAGCATATCACATTTTGATTTTTTCGTGAAATGTAACTTAGACCATTCCATATGGTGTTTGTTAGAAAACCAATCAACTACATTTGGATTCAAATCTCTCATCTCTTGCATTCCCGACCCTGATTAAAAATACCAACAATGGTTGCCCTAGAACACTTCCATAATATATTCTTATATGCCAACCCCTTGAACCCTGCCTCTGAAAGTTGTTATGTAAGTGTCTTACACAAAATCTATGCTCAGACCCTAGAAACACCTCATTAAATGTAAGGATTAATCCCTTCTGCTTATCACTCATAAATGTATAATCAGTCCCCCTCGTATTCTCATCCACTATATCCCTTCTTAGCATATGCAAAAACCATGTCCATGTTTCTTTGTTCTCAATAGACACAATATCATATGCAATAAGGTATATTACATTGCTTGGATCTACTCCAACAACATATAACAATATTCCCCCATGTTTCCCCTTAAGCCAACATCCATCTACCATAATGAATGGTCTACACCCACTCTTAAAGCCCTTTTTTACTACTTCAAAACATACATACATTCCCCTGAATCTACCTTTATCATCACAATTTATCACAATGGTGGAATTGAGGTTGGAGGTCCTCAATTCATGAACATAATCCCATAGTTTTGAGTATTGTTCATCAGGAAACCCATCAATAAATTCTCTAACATTCTCCTTTGCCCTATAAGTCTGCTACATAGTCATGTCAACACCCAAATCTCTCATTTTCTCCCTTCTCCAAAACTTCAAATTTCTATCAGGTTCATTTTGCCAATCATAAATAAATCTTTGCCCTAACCATGTACTTTTTAAGTTGCATACAGTGAATGTTAGTGGACAATTATGAACTGAGTTATATTACCTAATCTGAAATGTGGATTCATTTATCATTTTTATTAGGTTTATACCCCAATCACAACCTGCGGCCTTAAACCTAGCATACACCCTGATTTTGTAATTTATTGAAATTTTTTTTGACCTTTTAGTTAATATAGCATGAGATTGCACAACCCTTAAAGTCATGTTTATTCCCAAAAATCATACCTACCTCAAATGATGGATTATAGATCACATCAGTATCCCCATCATCTGAAACCCTAGTCTCATCAAAACCATCTCCTTCAGAAACAACATCTTCATCACTGCTATCATTTTCCCTCGAATCATCACTGCCCCGCTCAAATCTATTCCCTTCAACAATCTGCCCCTCAAATTTGTACTCATCATCTGTGCTTTCAAGCTCAAATTCATAATCACTACCAACTAATGGACTTAAAGGGATAGAATCAACAAAATCATCTTCAAGCTTGTTGGGATATGAATCCTATAAACAATGTTCTAATTGATGATTGTATGTTTTTATGGCCAAAAACAACTTGAAGTTAATGATATATGTGATTATATGTTATTCTAACTGAGTTATATGAATTGAGTTTACTGATCTTAGTGTATTACTGATCTGATATATGAACTGTTAAGGAACTAAGCTGAGAATGTATTGTATACACAGCTTATAGTATAGGACTTAGAAATACTCATCTGTATATAGTTCAGTTGATGTATAGATAGGTTTTATATACTTGTAAGTTTGTATTCTATTGTATTCAGCATTGTAAAAGTTCAGAGCAGTAGATTAGATCGAAGTTAGAAGACTAAAGAAGACTAAGGAAGATCAGAAGACTACTTCAGAGTAAGAAGACTAATCAAAAGAAGTTAAGATGAAGTTCAGAAAATCAAGAGAAGTATTTTGAAGAAGCAGAACAGTTATTGAAGAACTGTGCTGACTGACCAAGAACAGTAAAACTAAGAAGAGTAGTTTACTGTGCTGAGTTAGTAGAATTGAAGAATAAGTTTGGATAACTTATTTGAAGCGTAACTGAAGATATATTTGAAGATATGCTGACTTGGAAAGATAAGTTTTAAGTTGGTTACAAAAAGGAAGTTACAACAAGAAACGGTTATGAGTTAGTTGAGAGTTAGTTTCACAAACTGCTAACTGTCATACTAGATCTTATAAATACCGAGTGATCTTCTACTTGAAAAGACTACTGATACTATTACTATTCAAGAGCAATCAAAGAGAATTCAAGTATTCAAGAATTCACAGAGTCAAGAAGATCGAACTGAGAAGAAGCCACTGTACTGATCTGAAGAATCAAAGGCTACTACAAAGAGAAGTTTTACTTTACTTTTAGTTTGTGATTTGTTGTAAACAAGTTTGCTAGTATCTTGTGAAATTACTGGTCGATCGAAGATATACCTGGTGGTATAATCGAAAAGATCAAAGTCTTAGTCTTGGGACATTAAGCCACAAGAAACTCAAGAAGGAAGAGTTAATAAAATATCACGACTGGAGTTGTGAGAGTGGATGTAGACATTTGTCGAACCACTATAAATCTTGTGTTCTTTACTTTCTGTTTGATATTTGTTTAATATTTGTTTAACCAAGAACAGTAAATTTTACTAAGTAAAGATCTAAAGAAAAGTTGAGTATAAAAGATAAACTGGAAGTACTGATCTGACTCAGTAAGAGCAGTACTTTACAGAACATATTTCCGCATATAAACTCTGATATTTTGAAAGATTTTGAAAAGTCTATTCACCCCTCCCCTCTAGACTTTTTCTTAGCTTACTCAATCTTAACTCAACTTTGGGACCAACAAGTGGTATCAGAGCAGTAGTTCTTTGGACTGCTGTTTCTTGATAACCTTGTAGACTTTGGGGAAAGTCTAACTGTTTCTCATCACTGATACTTGTTCTTGATCATACTTGTCTATACGAATCTACTTGCTATACTACTGATCTATTATGGAGGAAAGTAACATAAACAAACTTCCTAAGTTCAAAGTGGCAAATTATGACTACTGGAAGCTGAGGATGGAGGCCATTTTCAGTTCAACTCATGATCTGATGTTATATGTGATCAAACAAGGGCCAATCACTACCATGGTGCCCAACACTTCAACTCTGGAACCTACAAAAGCAGTTGGTGTTCTTGTTCCTAAACCCAGGTTAGATTTAACTACTGAGGAAATGAGGCAGAACAACTTGGACAGCTTGGCCAAGAATTATGTTTTGCATACCCTTCCCAATGAGTATCTTGGGAAAGTAGTAAAATGTAAATCAGCCAAAGAGATGTGGGACAAGTTAGCTATCATTTGTGAGGGTACTTCCCTTATAAAGGAAAGCAAACTATCCACTACTGTTCAACGGTTCGAATCATTCAAAATAAAGACTTGTGAAACAATTGACCAGCTAGATACTCGCTTTACAAAAATTATGAATGACTTGGATGTGTTAGGAAAGACTTACACCAATAGGGAAATCAATCTGCGTATTCTTAAGGCTTTAGATCATGATAGGTGGAAAATGGTCAAAATGATCATTAAAACTACACAGGATATAGATACCTGGTCTGCTGAAACCACTTTCTAAACCCTTAAGGCGCATGAGTTTGAATTGGATGAAGAAGATCCAATAGTGAGCAGTGATAGGGAGAAGGAAATCTCCAAGAGTATTGCTTTTAAGGCATCTACCTCTAAGAAGTCTAGATCATCTATGTCTAAGCCTTCAAGCATAAAAGATGAACTAGATAGTACTAATCTTACTCTTAGGGTATGTTTAGTTTGTTAGATTAGTATGGATTAGGCTTGATTGACTTTTTATTCCCGACTAATCAAATATTTGGTTTGATTGATTGTGGCCCGGGTTTAATGCAATGCCCGTTAATTTTATACTATTTATCATGCATTTGTGGGACTAATAGTCCTAAGGGAAGGGTGAGTTAATTTGTCCCACGTTTTCTCATCCATCAATCCAAACTAGCCCTTAAGGACCAGTTGAACTTAATGATAAAGAGGTTTGACAAACTTAATAAGCGTTATGGTAGATACAAAATATTCTATAAGGATTCTCAGGGCTCTAGTAACAGGGACTCTTCTAGTACCAAAAGGGATCACAAATCTTCTGAAAGGAGAGATGAGGTCTCTAATGAGAAAAGAAGAGATAGGAACTCTGCTGATAGGAAGGATAAGAACTCTATGGATAGAAAGGATAGGAATCGATATCACTCTCCTACTAAACGTTCTACTAATGAACCTTTATGCTATAACTGTGAAAAGCCAGGTCACTACATCCATGATTGTCCTGATCTGAGTGCTGAAGACAGAAGAGAAAGGAAAGCAAGGAGAGATCGCAAATATGCAAAGGGTAAGAGGGCAATGGTGGCCTACAATGAATCTGATACGGATTCAGATGTGTTCATTGCAGATGATGGACTGGTTATGATGGCAAGAATCGATCAAGAGGTATCATCTGTCACATCTTTTCAATCTTGTGATGAATCTGATTCTGATTCTGATTTATGTGACACTGCTGATGGTAGTGTAGGGAGTAGTCTTCATCATTCCAATGGAGTGACTGAAGAAGACCTCCTACAAGCTAACAAAGCATTCATGGAAATCAGTGATGAGAACATATCTTTAAAACAAGAAATCATTACTCTTCGAGAAGCTCAATTAAAAGTGGATCCTAATATAACTGTTCTAAATGCACGGCTATCAGAAGAGTTGTCACAACTCAAAGAAAAGTATGCATCTATGGACAAATTATATCAGGGTATGCTTCATACACAAGCCAAAGAGACAAATGAGTTCAATGATTTAAAGATTAAATGTGAAAAACTTGAAGAGCGCAATAGATTCTTAGAATCTGAAGTACTGAGCTTGGATCTGAAGCTATCTGAGATGGTTAACTCTTCTAAGATTAATCAAACATTATCAGACAGATACAGAGCGACTTATGATAAAAGTGGAATAGGTATTAATATGCCTAGTTCCTCTACTTCAGGCATTAAGAACACTACTGGAGCTAGTTCAAGTTCTTTACAACTAGATAAAGGAAAAGAACCTATGACTTATGATAATGATCCAAAACCTAAAGTACAGTCTAAATACATTCCTCCTACTACCAAGAATGGTAAACAGAAGAATGGATCTAGACCAGTATAGTCTAGACCATACCAGAAGAGTTTTACTCCTCTGACCAGAGCAGAAATGTCCTGGAATCAGAAGAGGCAAACTCAGAACAGTAGGTCAAGACAAGCACAGGCAAGTTGGAAACAGCCTAGACCTCCTTTTATAAGGCAGTCTCAGCTGTACTCAACTAAACCTAGGAAATTTGTGCCTCATTATCATAACAAACATGTTCTTTATCCTCCACCTTTATCTTATGATATCATTGGAGAGGAAAGACCAAAACGCATCTATAAGCCGTATGGTCCACAGGCTTTTAGGCCCTATCCAAACTATTACAGACATACTGATCTTACTGAAAAGGAGATAGAACCAAGGAAAGGCTATCTCAGAAAAATAGATCCTAAGTCTGCTGATAACTTGGATAAGGTCAATAAAGTACTGTTCTGTGATAAGCATGGTAGAAAACTTAAGAGGTCTCAATTATTCAAATCTTCAATGTTTATTTGGATACCTCTTACTACTAACCCCCAAGGACCCCAATAAAGAAAGGGTACCTAAATTATTAAGATCACTGCTTGTAGGGTCGACTGGATCTATACAAGAAAGGTGGTTTAGTTGGAGAAACTTAGTACATAGACAGTGGGTGTTCTCACCACATGACTGGTACCAGGGCTCTTCTTTCTGACTATCATGAGCAAGAAAGACCAAAGGTGATCTTTGGAGATAGTTTCATGGCTATCACAAAAGGATTTGGATACATCAAGAATGGAGATGTAGAAATTCAAGATGTCTCATATGTAGAAGGTTTGAAATACAATTTGTTATCTGTCTCTCAATTTTGTGACAGGGGCTATAAAGTCTACTTCAAAAGCACCAAATGCGAAATCTGGGATAAAAAAACTCACACAATTCTACTGGTTGGAGTAAGACAAGGCAGTGTCTACATTGTGAATTGGAATAGCTGCCCTAGGGATGCTTACCTTCTTAGTAAGAGTCCTAAAGAGATTAGTTGGCTATGGCACAGACGCCTATGCCATATGAACTTTAAGATAATTAATAAGATTGCAAGAAATTACCTTGTTGAAGGTATCCCTAATGAAATCTATTTCAAATCACAAGTGTGTGATGCTTGCCAGAAAGGTAAACAGGTAAAAGTTTCCTTTAAGTCAATTCCCACTCTTTCTACTTGTAGAGTCTTAGAACTCTTGCACATGGATTTACATGGTCCAATAAAACCCCCTACACTGAATGGTAGAAGGTACACTTTAGTTGTGGTAGATGATTATTCAAAATTCACTTGGGTAATCTTCTTACACAAAAAGAGTGACACACAAATCCAACTACCAGATATGTTAAAAAGGTTGCAAGTAGAAAAAGGTCAACCCATTGTTAAGATCAGAAGTGACAAGGGGACTGAATTCATAAACTGCTATATTAAAGAATTTTGTTCTAAGTCTGGAATTCAGCATTTAACAAGTGCAACTAGGACACCCTAACAAAATGGTGTAGCTGAGAGAAGAAACAGAACATTAGAGGAAGCATGCAGAACAATGCTTGTAGAGTACAACACACCACAGAAGTTCTGGGCTGAGGCAATCAACACTGCCTGTCATAATCAGAACAGAAGTGCAATCAACAAGGTACATGGTAAAACACCATATGAGGTATGGAAAGGTAGAAAACCTAGAGTTTCATATTTTCATATCTTTTGATGTAAGTGCTTTATTCATAACAATGGAAAGAGCAAATTAAATGCTTTTGATGCTAAAGCAGATCAGGGGATATTCTTAGGATACTCCTCTACTAGCAAAGCATTTAGAGTGTTTAATTACTCTACTCTATGTGTAGAAGAAACACCCCATGTTGTCGTTGATGAAGTTGTACAGGACTCTGCTGATCATCAGCTCAGTAAGAAAGTTGATGATCTGACTATTCAAACTGACAAAGATAATCAAGAGACAGAAGTTTATGAATCTGTACAAGCCTACAATCCATTTCTGAACATCCTAAATAAATATGATGTAGAAAAGGTAAATGACAAAGGTAAGTCTTCTAGACCAATTGACATGCCTGAATTGGTTGACTGTTCTCCTGTGAATAAACCTGCTGAAAATGATGATATTGATATTGATGATTCTGATATACATGATGTAGATGATGAAAGTATTCATGTTAAGTCTAAAGTATACAGGTTGAAGAAAGCACTATATGGTCTAAAGTAAGCCCCAAGAGCCTGGTATGACACTCTTTCACTATTCTTAGTTGAAAATGGATTTACTAAGGGCAAAGTTGATCGCACTTTGTAGGTCCCGAAGATGAGTTAATATCGAGGGAAGCTAAAGAAAATGTCTAGAGGGGGGTGAATAGACTTTTCTAAAATCTTTCGATATATCAGAATTAAGCAATATGCGGAATACAGAAATTAATAATGAGCCCAATTAAAGTTTATACTCAATCTTCTAAATTCGAGAACTCTGTTCTATACTCAACTTGTCTTGTTCAGTTATGTATGTAAACAATTAAGCAATTAAACAAAACAGTAAAGTAAACAACACAAACAATTTATAGTGGTTCGACAACTTGTCTACATCCACTCTCACAACCCAGTTGTGATGTTTCCACTAACTCTTCCAATCGAGTACAAAGTGTGAGTTCTTGTTCTTTTGAGTCTCAAGAAAAAGACTTAGATCTTCTAAGACTATACCACCAGATATGTCAACGATCTTACTAGAAATTTAACAAGTATCTAGCAACTTGAAAATAACAAACAGAAATGTAAAACTTATTTAGTAGCAGTCTTCTGGTTTCTTCACTTGCTTTCTGAACTTCAATAAACTCTGAGAGTAACTTGCTTCAGTATTTCTTCAGTATGTAGCTTATCAGTATTCAGTAGTGCAGTAGTATCAGTAGTCTTGAATCGATGAACACTACGAAGTATTTATAAACTTCTGAAATTCAAGAACTTAGTTAGTTGTAACCAACTCTTCTTGAAAACTAACTTGTAACTGCATCTTCTTATCTATCCACGCGTTTCAGTTAATTAGTTATTTCTAACTAACTTCTTCAACCTTATCTTTATACGCGCTTCATTTTTACTTCAAGTTGACTTGTCTTGTTGAGTCTTGTAGACCACCTATCTTGTGTAGTAGACTTCATTCTTCTTGTCTAGTCTGGTCTTCTTGTGCGATCATCAACAGTAGACTATTCTAAACCTAACAAGAATATTACATTACTTTAAACTTACAACTCAGCTTAGTCAACTTATAAAACTATACAACGAACCTATCTATTACATATGAAAATTATGAGCTCTATACAATGATTATTATAGCTCAATAACAATCTATATAATAATGAAAAACACATATGAAGTACTTATAAATCGTACTTATCTTTTAAACTTTGAACAATACTTGTCTTTCAAATGTGAACTCTATTGGTCTGTTCAAGATGACTCCTCTTAACTAGACTAGATCAGTCAACACTTAGAAAAATTCAAACTACTTTTGGCTTATCAAAACTTCATCTTATCTTTTAATCATCAACTAGAACTTGTTTCAGGATTCATATCCCAACAATTTCCCCCTTTTTGATGAAGCCAAAACTACTTGAATATTTTCTCAATAGTAGACTAGTTAAGTAGTTATCTTGTCTTAACATCAAATAGTACTTATATTTTCATTCATTCAAAAATAATACCAGTAGATATTACACATACTTATCAAAAATAAAAAACTAACAAAAATCAATCAGAGCAAATAAAATAACAAAAACTAATCAGTTATGTTACCTCCTTCAAGATTAGGAACACAAAACGCATCTAGGAGTCTTCTGTGTATAACTGAAGTATGCTCATCATCATCAATCTTCTCTTTATCCAGTAGCTCCTCTTCAAATTTCTTGATCTGATTAAAATCAACTCTCTTACCTGAGCTTGTCATGGGACATTTCCATCTTGGAAATACAGGGACAAGAATATTGAAATTCGCTCCAGCAGATATCCTCAAGATCAGGTTCCATAGCATTTTGTTCTGACCTTCCATAAACTTGTCGAACATAGAATACAACTCATCTGGACTTTCAGAGTCACCAAACTTCCTGATTATCCAATGATCAAGTTCCCATTGCTTCTTCACTTTCATCCATTCAGCTCGATGTTCTATATCAATGAAGTAGTCAATGAACTGATCTTCCATCTGATCTTCATCTGCCTTCAGCTTCTGTAAACCTTCAATGTGATTTCCAATCTTCTTCTTGTTTGCATACCGACTCTCATCATTTGGATCAACAACTTTCTGTTTCTTCACAACTGTTGTTGTCTCAGCTTCTTTCGGCTCTTCAATAATAATAGATTTTCTCTTTGATACCTGTCTTGTCTGAACCTCTGCTTCAGGAGTAGCAACACCCTTGCCTTTCTCCTTCTTCTTCAACTCATCTGCTTCAGCTTTAGCTCGCTCAACATCTGCAGTTTTAACCAACTTGCCTCTGCCTCTCTTAGGCCTTCTAAGATCTTGCATAGCTTCAGCAGCTTCTTTCGCTTCAGGTTCAGCACTAGACTTAACTTTCTCACCAGCTTCAACTCTACTTGTCTCTTCCCCCTTTTTGGCTTCATCAGTCGCCTTGAGAGAGAAAAGAGAAGTGAAACGAGTCATCTCTCCAAACATAGCTTGCTTCATCAAGTTTGTAGCTCTTTCTATCTGTCTTTGATAAGAACCATCTTGACTCAACTTGTCCAGCTTGGTTGCCACCAACTCCAACTTGTGAGTAGACAAGTTCAACTCATTCTTAAAATGTGTTGCAGTCAATCGTAACTTCCTGTTCTCTTCAGTCATAGCATTTATAATCTCTCTTGATTGAGCTAGCTGATCATAGGCTTCTTTTCTTTGAACATCAGCTACTTCAATCTTAGCTCTATAGACTCTTTCCATTTTCCTGGATTCAGTAGCTAAGACACGAGCAAAATCGACTGAACTCTTCTCTGAATATTCAACCTGATTCTGGAGAAATCCTTCAATTTGATTAAACATCTCTTGCCTGAAGTCATTATCCAACTGATTGACCTCATTCATTATCATCTCCTTTGAACTTGTCACAAGGACACTGTTCTGTTCAACAAGAGTCTTCTTGAGCTCGGACTTGAGAAATTCATCAATAGATGACTTGATGACGGCTTTCAGATCATTTTTCAATTCATCTATGGATGCAGCTGGGATGGCTTGAGAGGATTGTCCAACTTCAACATGAGTAGCCTCTTCCATGATTTCATCTTCAGCAAGAGATACAACTTCAACCAACTGACCTTCTGGAGCAGTAGCTAAGACCTCGTCTTCCACTACTTCAGCTTCAAGATCAACACTTCCAGCAATGGCCTTCAGACTAGGCAAAGGACAATAAGGCACCATAACTAACTTAGCTTCCTTAGTCCTCCTTTCAGCATCAGCCAAATCCTTTTTCAACAAGGCGTGCAGCTTCTCCATGTATCCAAAAATTTCGGTGGGAAGCAATAGATCAGTATATCGATTGATAAAAGCAAAATCTGACCTTGGACTGTCAGCATGTTCCACTTGGAATCTGAACACAATGCCTCTCAACTGGTCTGAGACATTGTCTAACTCTACTCTAGGATCAGTAGAGTGGATCTCCTCAGCTGGTGTAACTTCAACCATCACTTCGTCTTCAACAAAACCGGTCTCTAAAACTTGAACACCCACATCAAATTGTGATTCCGAACACAATAGATCATCAGAGATACCCAATAATCTCTTCGCAAGAGCAGTAAGGGCGTGAGATGGAAATAACTCTGAGTGGTCTCGAACACCACCGTTTTCCTTCTGTTCCATCTCCCAATCCATAAAGTTTGAAATTCCACCCTTTCCTAGGATGACTTCAAACAAATCGTCTGTTGCAGACTTCTTCAATGCAACCCAAGTGCAAATTCTTAGAAGCTTCTGAAACTGCTCTGACGAATAGTCGACTTCGATAGATGAGAGCTGCTTCTTCAAATTATTGCTCATCTTCGAACGGACTCTCTTTTCTCTTAAACACATGGGGTAGTAGACCAAGGATTCAAATCTATGTTCAGAAGGGGTCTGAGCAGGTGGGGTCCCTGTCTCAGTTGTTGCAGTGGCAACTGGTGTAATTGTTGAACTAGATGGGATAGAGGGTTCAACATTTTCTGTTGAAGGTAAGAATAAAATTTGGCCTGTGGTCTCTAGGGGCTTTGATGTGTCTAGGTTTGGTGTGACAACTGTCGGAGTATCAGTTGTGTCCATTATGGGAGTGTTTGGGGGTAGGCTGGCTCTCAGCGGATGTGCTGCCAGCACTTGTGAGGATGAGGAAATAGGTCTGGGCCTAGATCGATGTGATCTAGCCTTGGTTTGAACAGAGGAGAGAGAGAGAGAGGAATTGAAATAGGTTGAGAAGATGTACCAACCTGAATACTCGACTCTTCTGGTGGAGTGGGCGACCCAACTCGCACGAGTGTATATAGTTCAGGAACTTGAGCACTTGGCTCTTTCACTTGTGCGGACTCCTCTTCCGACTGAGTTTCTTCAGAGTCATCTGCACTAGACGAGTCTTGTGCAGCTTCCTTAGACTCTTCTTCAACTGACTCATCTTCTGAAGAACCAGACGAGGCAGCATACGGCAAAGCTTCCATGGGGTCAATCTGAGCTTGCCTAGGTGCAGCTGGCCTAGCAGCAGCCTGCTTCCTCAAAGCCTCCTTTTTCAAATAAAATTTCAAAGGATGGAATGGCTTACCCTTACTCCATTCCGTCTTGTTTGGCATCAATAATGGAAATAGAATGCTTAGTTTGTTTCCATATCCAACCACATTCGATACCACCCAATTACAAGTGTCGGTGTCCACCCGAACACTTCTTTCTAAGTACATTATCCAATCAGCGATAAGTTTGAACCAATTATCTTCGGTAATACCATCATAAATGGCAGCAATTACCCTTGCTTTTCCCAAGGTTATAGAGTCATGGGAACCAGTGGCGCATAGCAAAATTTTGCTGGCTATGTCCAATAGGGTGCGATACTTCTCTAGGAGTTCCATCTTCTTGACGGTAGGGAGCTTGCCATCTGGTTTCAGCCTCATCTTCCTTCCCCAAAATATACTCAGATATCTTGTCTCTTGCCCGATTGCATAATTCTCCACATCAATTGTTCCGGTAGGCAGTTTCAGATGCTCGAACAAGGCTTCTCGAGTGATTTCCACTCGACTTCCACCAATAAAAGATTCGATTGGGTCACCTCGTCTAGTGGCGTTGGCATAAAATTCCAGCACTTCCTCCTCCAAGACGACTTGAGGAAACGCCTCCAAATAAGGTTTCAGACCACATCTGCTGCATTTGGACAGAATCTCTGCGTTTCCATCTGTGTGTTTGCCCTTGAAAAACACAGAGTGTTCAACATGCACTTTGTTTTCGGCGATATATCTGCCTAGGTCGAACCTAGCCTGCATGTTAGTTCTTACATCGAAAATGGATCGAGTCGACATATTGAGAGTTTGAGTACGGACAAATAGCTTGGAATTGCAAGAGAAACAAATGCTTGAGAGTAGGGAAGTTAAGAAATTGTGGGGCAAGTCGTGTGAAGGTGTTGGGTTTTGTTCAAAACTGAATTTTTGATCCAATGGCCAAGATTAAAGAATTAGATCCAACGGTAGGGGCCTTTGGTATTCAGTTACGGAATCGAGAATATTATGTGATTTGATATTGTAAAATTTGAAATCCGCCTCTTCTATTAGTTAGGTCAGGGGAGTGAACTCATTCGACCTTGTGTAGTAGAGTGGTGTGCGAACTAGGTGTATACACCTCATTAAAATGGGAGTGTATGAATCCAACTCTAGGGTTTTCCAATTTTAGCATTATCGAATTACCATAATACCCTTAATTCGTTTTGATTAAACACTTATCATATTTAAATCAAAAGAACACTTATCTTGTCTGTTCGAGTCCATCTAGAACAGACGAGTAGACTTATGAACACAAGACGAGTTCCCCCTTCGCCTGTGCTTGTCTATTCTTGAACGTCGAACGACTTTCATGTACCTATCTTATCATATACAACGTGTAATCGTAGGTACAAGTAGAGTAAAATAAATAAGATGAATATCAATCTAGAGCAATGATCAAGGTTTCGAACAAGATGACTTTTAACAAACATAAGAGTCAACATAAGGATATTTAAGAAATCATAGATTCCCCCTTAAATGTTTATTCCCTTAGTATTACCCTCAGCTTTACCAGCTTCCTCATCGTGTTGTTTGGTCATCTAGTCTAGCCTTGTATACCTGTCTATTGCGTGAGTAGTCGAGTGCTCTGTTCTTGTCTCCTTATTTCTTTGGATTACCTGACTGGTTAGTACATGTCTATAGGCAAGTAGGGTGTAGATCAATTAGCCCTAAACTAATGCATAACTCACGAAATCGAGCTTCAGCTAATGGTTTTGTGAAAATATCAGCTCTTTGAAAATCAGTATGAATCTTTTCAATGCGAATATCCTTCTTTTCTACATGATCACGTATGAAATGATGCTTCACATCAACATGCTTACAGCGTGTGTGCAAAACAGGATTTTGAGTAATTGCAATGGCACTATTACTATCACAGAAAATAGGAACATTTGATTCATGTATATTGTAATCTCTAAGCTGTTGCATGAGCCAGAGTAGTTGACTACAACAGCTACCAGCAGCCATGTACTCGGCTTCGGTAGTAGAGGTAGCTACACTAGTCTGCTTTTTCGAAAACCATGAAATGAGTTTTGTGCCTAAGAATTGACAAGAACCAGATGTAGATTTCCTATCTATTCTACAGCCTCCAAAGTCAGAGTCTGAGTAGCCACTTAAGGATAGATCATCATTTGAGGGATACCATATACCACGATTGATGGTCCCTTTCAAATATTTCAAAATCCGTTTCGTGGTTTCCATGTGACTTTCCTTTGGATTGGCCTGGAAACGAGCACAAACACCAACAGAGAATGCAATGTCTGGTCTACTAGCAGTTAGATACAGTAAGGAACCAATTAATCCACGATAATAAGATTGGTCAGCACATTTACCGCGTTCATCAGGATCCATTCTGTAAGTTGGTTGCATTGGTACGCCAGTAGACTTACAAGTCTTAATCCCGTACTTGTCTAGAAGATTTCTAGTGTACTTCGCCTGATTTATGAAAATCCCTTCTGGGGTCTGTTTTACTTGAAGACCAAGAAAGTAATTCATTTCACCCATCATGGACATCTCAAATTTACTTTGCATGAGTGTCGAAAAACTTTCACTCAGCTTTTTGTTAGGTGACCCAAAAATGATGTCATCTACGTAAATTTGGACGAGTAAAATGTCTTTCCCTTCTTGTCTTCTGAACAAGGTTCTATCTACCTTGCCCTTAGTAAAACCATTTTCCAATAGAAAGAGAGAGAGAGTATCATACCATGCTCTTGGAGCTTGTTTTAGTCCGTATAAGGCCTTCTTCAACCTGTACACCTGGTCGCCTTTGACTTCGAAACCTGGAGGTTGTTCAACATACACTTCTTCCGCAAGAATACCGTTAAGAAATGCACTTTTAACATCCATTTGATATACAGTAAACTTCATGTGAGCAGCATATGCAAGGAACAATCGAATGGCTTCTAGTCTAGCAACAGGAGCATATGTTTCATCATAGTCTATGCCTTCAGCTTGTGAATAGCCTTGGGCTACTAGTCTAGCCTTATTCCTAACGACTACATCATTCTCATCTTTCTTATTTTTGAAAATCCATCGAGTGCCAACTACATTATGATGTTTAGGCCTATCGACAAGTTCCCAGACGTCGTTTCGAACAAACTAGTTCAACTCGTCTTGCATAGCGATGATCCAATTACTATCAGCCAATGCCTCTTTAACAGTGGTAGGCTCGATAGCAGAGAGGAAACAACACCAGCAAAACATAGTTGGACTAGGCTGTTCTTGCGACTCAAAGAGTTGTCGTCTAGTCTTCACACCAACAGTAGAGTCACCAATAATATTTTCAGTATCATGCGCAGATTTCCATGTTTTTCTATTCTTAACAGTAGCACTATCATCATCTATATCATGTACAGCATCATGCATGTCAACATCATTTGTATCATCAACAGATTTACCAGGAGTAGTGGAGTCAACTAGAGCAGGCATGTCAGCTGGTCTAGAAGACTTACCTTGAGCACTTACCTTCTCTTTGTCATCAGACTCGAGAGCTTTCATGAATGGATTGTAGGCTTGAACGGATTCATATACCTCTGAATCTTTGTCAGATTCGATCGTTAGCTCAGTAACTTTCTCACTGATCTTGTTGGCAGACGAGTCCTGTCGAGATTCATCGAAAACCACATGTGGTGTTTCTTCCACACAAAGAGTTGAGTAGTTGAATACCCTAAATGCCTTGCTAGTCGAGGAGTATCCTAAGAATATCCCCTCGTCTGCTTTGGCATCGAAAGCATTCAACTTGCTCTTTCCATTGTTATGGATGAAACACTTACAACCAAATATATGGAAATATGAAATGCGGGGTTTTCTACCTTTCCAAACCTCATAAGGTGTCTTGCCTAGAGCTTTGTTGATCGCGCTTCTGTTTTGTGAGTGGCATGCAGTATTGATAGCTTCTGCCCAAAACTTTTGAGGTGTGTTGTACTCGGCTATCATGGTTCTACAGGCTTCTTTGAGGGTTCGATTCCTTCTTTCTGCTACACCGTTTTGTTGTGGTGTCCTGGCTACACTAGTAAGATGCTGGATACCACATTTAGCACAGAAATCTTTGATATAGCAATTAATGAACTCAGTTCCTTTGTCACTACGAATCTTAACAATGGACTGGTTCTTCTCAACTTGTAACTTCTTTAACAGTTCAAGCAGAAGTGTTTGTGTATCACTCTTCTTGTGTAGGAAGAGTACCCAAGTAAATTTGGAATAGTCGTCTACAACAACAAGTGTGTACCTTCTACCATTCAGAGTTGGAGGAGTTATTGGACCATGAAGATCCATATGTAGGAGTTCTAGGACTCTACTAGCTGAGAGAGTAGGAATTGACTTAAAAGAACCTTTCACCTGTTTACCCTGTTGACAAGTCGTGCATACATGTGACTTGTAGTAAACTTCATTGGGAATACCTTCTACAAGGTAATCTCTGGCTATCTTATTAAGAACCTTAAAGTTTAGATGACAGAGGCGTCTATGCCTGAGCCAGCCAAGTTCTTTAGGATTCTTAGTAAGTAGACAGGTGTCCCTCGGACAACTGTTCCAATTCACTATGTACACACTTCCTTATCTTACGCCGACTAGTAGGACTGTGTGTGTCCTTTTGTCAATGATCTGACATTTGCGGCTTTTGAACTGCACCTTGTATCCACGATCACAAAACTGTGAAACAGAGAGTAAATTATATTTCAAACCTTCAACATATGAGACATCTTGTATCTCTACGTCTCCATTCCGGATGTAACCAAATCCTTTAGTGACAGCAGTGGAGCTATCACCAAATATCACTTTTGGTCCTTCTTGCTCATGGTAACTTGATAAGAGAGCCTTGGTACCAGTCATGTGGTGCGAACAACCACTATCTATGTACCAGGTTTCTCCTACTGAGCCACCCTTCTTATACAAGTCAAGTCGACCCTGCAATGAAGATATTCAATAATTTAGGTACCCATTTGTTTATTGGGGTCCTTGGGGGTTAGTCGTGTTCAGAGGAATCCAAATATACATTGGAGTCTTGAACAAGTTCGATCTCTTAAGCTTACGCCCATACTTGTTACAAAATAAGACCTTGTTGTCCTTCTCTGTCCTATCATTCGAGTTTGGGTCTACTCGTTGAAGATAGCCTTTCGACTTGATCTCTACTTGAGCAGGCACTGGTCTATGATAGTCAGAGTAGGGTTTATATGCATTAGGTCCATACGGTTTGTAGACGCGTTTGGGTCTTTCCTCACTAATAATATCGTATGACAAAGGTGGAGGATATAGGACAGCTTGTGTACGATATTTTAGAGCTACCTGTCTAGGTCTAGACGAGTAGAGCTGAGACTGCCTTATGAACGGAGGTCTAGGCTCTTGTCGTCTAGTCTGTACCTGTCTAGTACTCGTCTCCTCAGGATACCAATCCTCGTATCTGACCTGGTTGGGTCGTCCACGATTAGTGGTCCTTTGAAGATTAGTTCTAGCTGGAACAGGCTTGTTGTTACCATTCTTTTTACCTCCCTTGATAATCGGAACGTTAACTCGAGCTTGTTTAGGTACAGTACCTTTAGATGGAGTACCAATATCATATATCATAGGTCCTTTTCCTTTATCATTTGGCAAAAGTCTTGCGTTAGTAGTAGTAGGGTTCTTAATGACTGGAGTAGACGAGCTAGATGACTCAGCACCTATACCAGTCTTGTCAGCTGGATCTCTATACCTATCTGACAATTCAAGATTAATCTTTGAGGAGTTAACCAGGTCAGTAAGCTTGAGATCTAATGTGACAACCTCGGTCTCTAAGAACTTATTACGTTCTTCAAGTCTATTGCACTTGCTCTTTAAAACATTGAATTCATTTCTCTCAGTTGCATGTGTCTTAAGTAGGTCTTGATATAACCTGTCTGTCAATGCACACTTTTCTTTGAGTTGTCTCAACTCTTCAGTCAAGCGTTCATTTAGGACTGTTACATTAGGATCTACTTTAGACTGAGCTTCCTTAAGATCAATGATTTCTTGTTTTAATGCAATGTTCTCATCACTGACTTCGATGAATGCTTGGTTAGCAAGTAGAAGGTCGTCTTCAACAGCACTAGTAGAGTGCTGCAGACTACTTCCTACTTCACTACTAGCAGTGTCACTTTCATCAGTATCAGAATCATCACAAGATTGAAAAGAAGTAGCAGATGATACCTCTTGGTCGATTTTAGCCATACAGCATAGGCCATCATCTACTATGAATGCTTCGTCGTGGTCTTGATCAGATGGGTAGCTAGATAAGGACGATGGCAACTCGTCTGAATCCGAATCAGAGTCATCATTGGCCATCATTGCCTTCTTGCCACGGTTGTATCTTCTTTCCCTTCGAGCTTTACGTTCTTCTCGATCGTCAGTGCTCAGGTCTGGACATTCATAAATGTAGTGACCTAGCTTTTCACAGTTGTAGCACAAGAGATCATTAGTAGCCTTTTTAATAGGAGATTTATCCCTACGCTTATCACGTCTATCAGAACGCTGAATCTTCCTATCGTCAGACTCTCTATCTCGCCTATTACCTTTCGAGACTTCGTCTCTCCTTTCGGACGAGTTTCGGTCTCGTCTGGTCTCAGACGAGTTCTTAGAAGTAGACGCTCTATGATCCCTATAGAACTTCTTGTATCTTCCGAAACGTTTATTCAGCCTATCAAACTTTCTAACCATGAGGCTCACCTGATCCTTCAGACTAAGATCAGTATCTAACTCGTCTTTTACAGAGGCAGACTTATTTTTAGACTTCGACCTGTCTACCTTAGTGGACTTAGAAGAGCTAGACTTAAAGGCAACGTTCTTAGATACAGCATGTTCTCTGTCACTACTGGCTACAGGTTCATCTTCGTCTAAATCAAACTCATGGGTTTTAAGAGTTTGAAACATGGTCTCTGCACTCCACTTATCTATGTCTTGGGTATTCTTAACTAGCATCTTTACCATTTTCCATCGGGGATCTAAGCTCTTAAGAATCCTAAGATTGATTTCACGAGGAGTATAGGTTTTACCAAGAACTTCAAGGTCATTCATAATTTTAGTAAAACGAGTATCCAGCTGGTCGATAGTTTCGCCAGCTTTCATCCGAAATGATTCAAATCTTTGGACAGCAGTGGATAATTTGCTCTCTTTGATCAGGGATGTCCCTTCACAAATGATAGCTAATCTGTCCCACATCTCTTTGGAAGTTTTACATTTTAACACTTTTCCTAGATACTCGTTAGGAAGAGTGTGTAAGATGTAATTCTTTGCCAAACTATCCAAATTATTTTGACGCATTTCTTCTGAGGTTAGATCAGACCTTGGTTTCTTGACGAGCGTGCCAATTGGTTTGTCTTTGTCAAGATTAGCAGTGTTTGGGACCATTGTCACGATCGGACCCTCGGTCACAACAGAGATCATTAGATCGTGCGTGGAGCTGAAAATCGCTTCCATTCGCAGTTTTCAGTAGTCGTAGTCCTGAACCTGGAACTTGGGCAACTTATTATCACTTATTTCAAGAGACATGTTTAAACAAGTAGATTAGTGCTAACCAGTTATATGATCAAGAAGCAGATAGATCAAGAACAGGGAACAAGAAACAGATATAACAAGAATATTGATCAAGCACACGTACGCAAATAAAAACACGGACCAAGACTTCACCCTAAGTCTTAAGTCGGTTATCAAGAAACAGCAGTTCGTAAACTACTTCTCTGATACCACTTGTAGGTCCCGAAGATGAGTTAATATCGAGGGAAGCTAAAGAAAATGTCTAGAGGGGGTGAATAGACTTTTCTAAAATCTTTCGATATATCAGAATTAAGCAATATGCGGAATACAAAAATTAATAATGAGCCCAATTAAAGTTTATACTCAATCTTCTAAATTCGAGAACTCTGTTCTATACTCAACTTGTCTTGTTCAGTTATGTATGTAAACAATTAAGCAATTAAACAAAACAGTAAAGTAAACAACACAAACAATTTATAGTGGTTCGACAACTTGTCTACATCCACTCTCACAACTCAGTTGTGATGTTTCCACTAACTCTTCCAATCGAGTACAAAGTGTGAGTTCTTGTTCTTTTGAGTCTCAAGAAAAAGACTTAGATCTTCTAAGAATATACCACCAGATATGTCAACGATCTTACTAGAAATTTAACAAGTATCTAGCAACTTGAAAATAACAAACAGAAATGTAAAACTTATTCAGTAGCAGTCTTCTGGTTTCTTCACTTGTCTTCTGACTTGCTTTCTGAACTTCAATAAACTCTGAGAGTAACTTGCTTCAGTATTTCTTCAGTATGTAGCTTATCAGTATTCAGTAGTGCAGTAGTATCAGTAGTCTTGAATCGATGAACACTACGAAGTATTTATAAACTTCTGAAATTCAAGAACTTAGTTAGTTGTAACCAACTCTTCTTGAAAACTAACTTGTAACTGCATCTTCTTATCTATCCACGCGTTTCAGTTAATTAGTTATTTCTAACTAACTTCTTCAACCTTATCTTTATACGCGCTTCATTTTTACTTCAAGTTGACTTGTCTTGTTGAGTCTTGTAGACCACCTATCTTGTGTAGTAGACTTCATTCTTCTTGTCTAGTCTGGTCTTCTTGTGCGATCATCAACAGTAGACTATTCTAAACCTAACAAGAATATTACATTACTTTAAGCTTACAACTCAGCTTAGTCAACTTATAAAACTATACAACGAACCTATCTATTACATATGAAAATCATGAGCTCTATACAATGATTATTATAGCTCAATAACAATCTATATAATAATGAACAACACATATGAAGTACTTATAAATCGTACTTATCTTTTAAACTTTGAACAATACTTGTCTTTCAAATGTGAACTCTACTGGTCTGTTCAAGATGACTCCTCTTAACTAGACTAGATCAGTCAACACTTAGAAAAATTCAAACTACTTTTGGCTTATCAAAACTTCATCTTATCTTTTAATCATCAACTAGAACTTGTTTCAGGATTCATATCCCAACACACTTTGTTCAGAAGACAAGAAGGTACAGACATTCTATTAGTCCAAATTTATGTTGATGATATAATATTTGGATCTCCTAACAAAAGCATGAGTGAAAGCAACAAAGCTCATGCAAAGTAAGTTTGAAATGTCAATGATGGGTGAAATGACTTACTTTCTTGGTCTTCAAGTAAAACAATCATCTGAAGGTATCTTTATCAATCAAGCAAAATATACAAGAAATCTGTTAGATAAATTTGGTATCAAGACCTGTAAAACAGTTGGAGTACCAATGCTGCCAACATACAGAATGGATCCAGATGATCGAGGTAAGTGTGCTGATCAATCTTATTATCGAGCTTTAATAGGTTCTTTACTCTATTTGACTGCTAGTAGGCCAGATATTGCATTTGCAGTAGGTGTATGTGCTAGATTTCAGGCCAATCCCAAAGAAAGTCATGTGGAGACTGCTAAAAGGATATTGAAATATCTAAAGTGTACCATTAATCGAGGTTTGTGGTATTCTGCAGATGATGATTTATCCCTAAGTGGTTATTCAGATTCTGACTTTGGTGGTTGCAGGATAGATAGAAAATCAACCTCTGGTTCATGCCAATTTTTAGGTTCTAAGCTCATATCATGGTTTTCAAAGAAACAAACAAGTGTGGCAACATCTACCACTGAAGCAGAATATATGGCTGCAGGAAGTTGTTGTAGTAAACTCCTTTGGCTAATACAACAACTTAGAGACTACAATATTGTGGAATCTAATGTACTTATATTCTATGACAGCAATAGTGTTATTGCCATCACTCAAAATCCCGTTTTACATACTAGATGCAAGCATGTAGATGTTAGGCATCATTTTATTAGGGATCATGTTGAAAAGAAAAACATTAGGATGGAAAAGATCCATACTGATATTCAGAGAGCTGACATTTTCACAAAACCTTTGGCTGAAACTAGATTCAGAGAGCTTTGTATAAGCTTAGGATTGATAGACATGGATCCTACATGTATATAGAGATATGTACTAACATTTCAGGTACTGAGCTGATACCAAGAACAGTACTCCAAGAAGGGTAATTCAGAAGGCCAGACCATGTCAAGACCACTACATACATCACAATCAGGTAAAAAGGTTACTAAGGTGCCTAATTCCCGATGAGGAAGCTGGTAAAGCTGAGGGAATTGAGAATATACATTTAAGGGGGAATCTGTGATTTCTTAAAATATCCTTTATGTTGACTCAGAGTACTAGTCACCTTAGAACAAACCTTATAAAGACCTATTTTAATTATTCTTTACTGATCTGTACTATATTTCACCATTTATGCATAAACTAACATTTATATCAAGGTGAAACAGGCACAGAAGAGGAGTTCTCCACTGGAGGGGGAACTGATCTGATTACAGATTTGATCTGTCTACAAATCTGATCTGATTACAGCATTTATCTGTTTACAGACATGTTCTGATTATTGAATTGACTTGTCTACAGGACTGTTCTGATTACAAAGATAATTTGTCTACAGAACTGTTCTGATTACAAAATCAATCTTTCTACAGAACTGATCTGACTACTGATTAAACTGTTTATAGAGCTTATTTGACTACAGGAAAATCTGTCTACAGAATAGAACTGATCTGAGTCACAGTACTGGTCTGAGAAAGTACTGTGCTAATGTCAAAGAGGTGATAATAAGAAGAGTTGGGGAACTGATCTGAGGACTATTGTGCTGACCCAACTACTGATCTGATCTTCGGAGAATGTACTCAGCTGATTACAGTACTCAGCTGAATCCAGATAAGTAAATTTCATTATATTACAAGCAAGAAAATGAAGTAAAGTGTGCTTGGAAACAACTGTGCTGATACACATCAGAACAGTATTTTGCCTTAGAATACTTCTAAGTCAAGATCTGTTCAAAATTAGATTGTTTTTAGAGAAGATTAATACACTCCTCTATCTTTGACCTAATTTTAAATGGTGTATTTATCATCACAAGTTGGCTCCAAAGTTTGGAAAAGGTTTTATGAATCTAGAACGTTTTTTTAAAATTACACACTTCAATACTCAATCCAAACCACACAACGTGAGAATCTAAATCAATCCAAGCCCTAGATTTGCTTTGAATTAGACAACTACGATCTCATTTACTCCATCTTCTTCACTTAACATTTCTAGAAATTCTCTAAGCTCAAAATTTCTCTCGATACTCCACTACTCTATCTTCTACACTTCTACATTTCTCTCTAAATGGAAATTATCGATATTCTAAACGAATCTAATGAAGTTGTAGGTACGTTTAATCCATCCAAATGGATTAGGGAAAAGGGCATCTTCGTCGAGAATGCGGTTTACTTCGTCAGAAGGCAGAACAATGAGAATCAAGCCATTCTCACCATGTGTGAAGAGTGCGGGCTGAGAAAGTATTTAGAATCATTCCCCAAGATGGTTTTTGAACCTGAGGCAATGGAATTCTATTCACAGCTTCAAGGTGACACCAATGACGTTCACTCGATGATTTCTGGACACAGGGTTGCTATTTCCAGAGAAACCCTTGAAATCGCGTTCGATTTACCTAACGGGCCTGTAAGCATTTTGAACTACATGGCAGGGCAAGAAAAAGCTTGCGTGGGTAGATGGACTGGTGTAGAACCCACGACTCTGAACAATTTGAAGAAAGCTATCCTTCCTCCTGGCATTCAGTTGTTAATGGACATTGCTGGAAAATGTTTATTAGGGCAACACTATAGCCAGGATGCTCTCACTCACTTGAAGATTCGAGTTATGGCTGCTATTATTGATCGTGTTGATGGAGATTGACAAGGATTTATTTTGGGCAGACTGTTATGTGAAAAAGAAAATGTGTTGTTTGATGAAGACACCAAGGAATTCTCCATAAAATCTATGATGGGATATGGAAACAAGTTGAGCATGTTGTTGCCTCAACTAGCTGATAAAAAGGTGGATTGGAGTCCTCCAAAGAAGTTCCATCAGGGCAAATTTTTGTTCAAAAAGGAGTCTATAAAGTTTGAACAAGAACAGTGTCATCGTCAACAACCTCAAGTTTCTGGTGGTTCTATGTTCCGATCAGATGATGAGGAGCCTGAAACTAGGACAAAGGCTAGGCATGATCCTTACAGAGCTGGATTGAGAAGAGGCAGATCAGTTAGGGTTGCCTCCGAACAATCAGAAAAGTCAGAGCACTCTGTTGCTGGAAAAGAGAAGGAGACTTTTGTAGAACAAGAGGTAAGTACTTCAAGCATTGTTGTTTTACATAAAAGAACTAAAGGGAAGAGTGTGCTTAGACCCAGAAGAGTACTTAAGAACACTGCTTCTACTCCCTCAAATTCTGACCCCATCCCAGCCCATCCCCTTGATCAAGAGCCTACCCGTTCTGATGAGTCAGTTCACTACTCTCCCATTCGTCAGAACACTCCTCCCTCTTCTCCTCAGAACACTTCTTTTCATCCCACTCCCGAATCAAGTCCTCAAAATGAAACCACTCCACATTTTTCTCCTGAACCAGTTCATGATCACTCTACTGAGCATGAACATATACCTTCTTCTGAACCTATTGAGATCACTTCTTCTCCTGAAACTGAATTTATTCAACCCAAAACAGTGTTTTTGATGGACTATCCAATGTGTGATAAGGAGGAAGATATAAGGATGAAATTGAGGAATGCTCTCCTTAGAGAATTTCATGGTTTAGATGACAGCTCTATGGTTTTTGAACAACTTCTTAGAATAAGTACTTGGGTGTATCTAAGAAGAGTTGATGTGAGAGAGTTGTTAGTTGTGGTGGAAGGTATGGGTGGCTTTTCTGTTTTTAATGACTGGGAACAAGAGCAGAAAGAGGCTGCTGGTGTTAATTCTTTCACAGAATTGATAACTCCAGAATCAGTGGTGAAGTTGGTTGAGAGAATGACTGGATTCAAGTATGTTGTGGTGAACACTGCTGAAGAGAATGTTGATGCTGATGTCAACTTGGAGGTTGAAGATGATTTTGCTGAGCAAGTTCATATGGAAGCTGATGATGTAGCTGATGACAATGCAACTGAGGTGTTTGAGAACACAGTTGTAATTGGTGAGACTGGGGTCTTAGAGGAACAAGTATTGGGTGCTGATGAGTTGGAGAGCACACCAATTGAAGTTGCAGAAACTACTGTGCTTGAAGATGTTCAAGAGACAGTAAGACCAGTTCCTGCTGAGACAGCTTAGGATAACTCAGGCTTTGAGATGTTGAAAAAGCATAATGAAGAGTTACAAGCCAAGATGGAAGCTACTTTGAAACAATTCCAAGAAGCTACAGAGAAGCTTGAGAAATTGACTGATGCTAGTTCTTATGAGCAAGTGTTGGAACACACTTTGTCCAAAATCTATGATCTGCATAGAGTTCAAGAAAAGAAGCTTTCTGTTGAGCTGCAAAAGAAGTTTGAGCTGCATATGACACCCTTGAAGGAATGGCATGATGAAGCCGAAAATGGGGAAGATAAGGTCATCAGAGTGATGGAGCAGACTCAAGCACAACAAGCTCAATTGGTTGTAAGTCAAGATGAACTGAAGAAAAGTCAAGATGAGTTGAAAGAAGAGATTATTAGTTTGAATCTGAAAATCAATCTCAGAAGACAGCAGACTTCTAGAACTCAAAGTTTAGCAGTGATTGAGAAGAACATTGCTGAGTCTTCTTCTGGAAAGAAAAAGAGGAAACTGATATTGAATGATGAAGAAGAGGCTGGAGAGACTGGTAGAGTCACCAGGTCAAGAAGTAAGCTGAAGCATGTTGTTGAAAGTAATCAACGAACTGAAGAAGAGATGGTTGAAGCTGCTAGAAAGAACAATGAGTTGTTAGCAAAGAAGAAAGCTGATGAACAACTAAGAAAGCAGAAATTGAAAGATGCAGAAGCTGCAAGAAAGAAATTTGATAACCGAGTTGCTGCTTTGAAAAGGAAAAAGAAATCGAAATCTGTTGGAAAAGTTATTGAAGAGAACTATATGGAATTTATTGTTGATTCTGATAATATGGAATATTGGAATGATCTGAAAATGAAATGGCAGATTGCTAATTTCATTGTGAAGAAATTTGGTGACCATTCTAGTAGAGAGGCTGAATATTCTGATTTTGAAGAGTTCATGATGAACATTGCAAGAGACTTCTGGGAAGATATGTTATTAATGGTTGTTGCTGCAGAGATCCAGATTTTATGTCCAGAAGAACCAGTATGGGAACCTCCAAGGCTAGAGAATGGAGAACCAGATTACTCAGAGATTGGAAACATTATTGCAAAGATCATTAAAGATGAAGGAATAACTGATCATAAGCACATGATGGATATCAAGACCAGGATGTATTTGGCATTCAGAATTCCTGGATGAAGAATGAAGAATGAAGATGAAGGATCAAGCTCAAGAGATAATATTTCTTAACCCTATCTTTATTTCTTTATTTTATATTCTGTGATTATGTGTAATATGTGAATTATCTGATCTTAATCTGAATATGAATATGATTTTGAATTGATGAACTGTTATGATTGACTATATACTTAATTACTGATTTATTAACATTTAAGTAGTTTTGGCTTCATCAAAAAGGGGGAAATTGTTGGGATATGAATCCTATAAACAATGTTCTAATTGATGATTGTATGTTTTGATGGCCAAAAGCAACTTGAAGTTAATGATATATGTGATTATATGTTATTCTAACTGAGTTATATGAATTGAGTTTACTGATCTTAATGTATTACTGATCTGATATATGAAGTGTTAAGGAACTAAGCTGAGAATGTATTGTATAGACAGCTTATAGTATATGACTTAGAAATACTCATCTGTATATAGTTCAGTTGATGTATAGATAGGTTTTATATATTTGTAAGTTTGTATTCTATTGTATTCAGCATTATACAAGTTCAGAGCAGTAGATTATATCGAAGTCAGAAGACTAAAGAAGAGTAAGGAAGATCAGAAGACTACTTCAGAGTAAGAAGACTAATCAAAAGAAGTTAAGATGAAGTTCAGAAAATCAAGAGAAGTATTTTGAAGAAGCAGAACAGTTATTGAAGAACTGTGCTGACTGACCAAGAACTGTAAAACTAAGAAGAGTAGTTTACTGTGCTGAGTTAGTAGAATTGAAGAATAAGTTTGGATAACTTATTTGAAGCGTAACTGAAGATATATTTGAAGATATGCTGGCTTGGAAAGATAAGTTTTAAGTTGGTTACAAAAAGGAAGTTACAACAAGAAACGGTTATGAGTTAGTTGAGAGTTAGTTTCACAAACTGCTAACTGTCATACTAGATCTTATAAATACCGAGTGATCTTCTACTTGAAAAGACTACTGATACTATTACTATTCAAGAGCAATCAAAGAGAATTCAAGTATTCAAGAACTCACAGAGTCAAGAAGATCGAACTGAGAAGAAGCCATTGTACTGATCTGAAGAATCAAAGGCTACTACAAAGAGAAGTTTTACTTTACTTTTAGTTTGTGATTTGTTGTAAACAAGTTTGCTAGTATCTTGTGAAATTACTAGTCGATCGAAGATATACCTGGTGGTATAATCTAAAAGATCAAAGTCTTAGTCTTGGAACTTTAAGCCACAAGAAACTCAAGAAGGAAGAGTTAATAAAATATCACGACTGGAGTTGTGAGAGTGGATGTAGACATTTGTCGAACCACTATAAATCCTGTGTTCTTTACTTTCTGTTTGATATTTGTTTAATATTTGTTTAACCAAGAACAGTAAAGTTTACTAAGTAAAGATCTAAAGAAAAGTTGAGTATAAAAGATAAACTGGAAGTACTGATCTAACTCAGTAAGAGCAGTACTTTACAGAACACATTTCCGCATATAAACTCTGATATTTTGAAAGATTTTGAAAAGTCTATTCACCCCTCCCCTCTAGACTTTTTCTTAGCTTACTCAATCTTAACTCAACTTTGGGACCAACAAAGCTTATCATCACAACCTTCCTCACAACTTTGTCCTCCATTCACCCATTCAGGAGTTGATAAAAGAAACATTAAAGATTTAAATTTAATCACAACTACTAAAACTATTGTATAAAATACTATTAAATGAAACACAAATAAAGTAAAAATATTAGTGGACCACATATGACAATAAATTAATATCAATGCACACGGTGGACCATACACATACATAAAAAAAAAAAACAAATAAAAAAGAACAAACATCCCTACCACAAAAGAAGTCGTGTATAAACTTACCATGTGGAGCTGGTGGAAGGAGCTCACCACCCTTCTCTAGAAGACATTCCATCTTCTTTGTGCTCTTCAACAGGAGAATCGTGCGACGATAACACTTAGTTCAAACATCTTCTTCGAATCGTGCAACAGGACAAAACTTCTAGCGCAAAAGTGAATAGAGGTTTCTAGTCGATTGTTGAAGATTTATGATTTCTTTGACGGATTTTCACTTGATTTCTTCTATGTGTTCTTTCTTCCCGAATATGTTAGTCTTTTTTTCTTTCTTTCTCTCAGAATACTAATGGGTGGTGTATGTCTTCTTTCTCACGTTTGATTTGTGACCATGAAGTTTTTTATTATTTACAAAGTTTGTCATTATAATTTCCCTCTGAAGATAAGACGATGTGTGCTTTTTTTTAATACATGGAGTGCCAAATCAGCCACTTCACCAGAGTCCGAAAATAAATTGACCGTAAAACTGAAAAAGACTGAATTCAGACAAATGTAATTCTTTCCAAAGATAAAGGATTAAAACTGGATAAAAAAGGGACTAAAATTGAAATATAAAGGACGTATTTTGTAAAGTTTAAACTTAAAGAATTTATTTTGAAATGTCTCAAACTTACAAGATCAAAAAAATAAAATTTCCTCGTGTTTCTTTTCTATAAATAAGAATGAGAAGAGAAAGTGAAGAGAATGGTGAGAGGTGCTGCATATATAAATGAAAAACAAGAGGAAGTTCGTCAAACGGTAAAAAAAATAGGCTTGTGATGGGAAGAATTAGGTGTGTAGAGGGCGTCGTCTCCATTGGCACTCTTCCTTCAAGTTAATATTTTTGAGGCATATTCAAGAATATTGTGAACCCTAAATATTCAAGATTATTGTGAATAAAAATTTTGACTTGATTAATTTTTTTTTATTGATAATTTTTTTCGAAATTGTGTGTGTTGAAAAGTGTAAGTTAATATTACTAAAAAGTGTAACACATTTTTTTATTAAAAAGTGTAAGTCACTATAATTGAAAAGTGCAACACAACTTTTAATGAAAAGTATAAGTCATTATAACAAGTAAATGCAAGTTAGTATAACTAGAAAATGCAAGTTAGTATAACTAGAAAGTGCAACACAATATTATTAAAAAGTGCATGTCAATATTTTTGAAAAGTGCAACACAATATTTTAATGAAAAGTGTAAGTTATTATAACTGAAAAGTGTAACAAAATACGAGTAAAAAGTGTAACATAACATTACTAAAAAGTGCAAGTTACTATAACTGAACATATTGTTGAAAATTGTAAGTCACTACAACTGAAAAGTGCAACAAAATATGACTAGGTGTAGCATAACATTACTAAAAAGTGTAAGTCAATATAACTAAAAAATATTGTTGAAACTAGACCTCAACATAAAAAAGACTATTCTCAACCGTTTAAGCTACGTAAATTATTATACAAATTTTTCGCGTATTTTATTTTTATTATCAATCCTACCAATTTTTTAAAATTTACTCAATTCCTTGTAAGGAATTGAGTCTACAAGAGACCTACCCTTCAATTTTTTTACAAATATCGTGGAAATATCGATTCTTCCCAATATCGATATCGGTGATCCCGAAAAATGGATATATCGAGAATATATCGGGGATATTTCCGAATATTTTCATCCTTGCCTATTATACAAGTTTAAGTTATTTATATCAGTTTTTAAATTGTATTTTGCTATTTACTATATTACCCTTATTTTATTTAAATTATTTTTAATATATATATATATATATTAAGTAAAATTACTGTTCTACCCTTTCTTTATACAAATATTATTATTTTTAAAATTAAATAAATCAATCCAAAATTTAATTAAATAATAGATTAGTTAAATTAAAATTTATGTTTTTTTTCTTCCCCAATTCCAATTAGTCGACACGATTCTTAAGAGTTTGAGAATGACTTATTTCTCCCCATGAAATTGAAAACGCATGTATTAGCTAGGCTTTAATGAATTTGATTTTTTTAAGGTTTAATTTGATTTTTTTTGTTAATAAATTGATTTGATTTATTTTTTGTTATTAATTTTATTAATAACATAAGGGTAAATATGTAATTTTGACATTACATATTTTAATTAAAATAATAAATATAATACATTTTTTATTGTATAAGGATAAAAATGTAATTTTACAATAATATATTTTAATTAATTTAATTTAATAGAAAATACAAATTTATAACACATTACGATACATACGATGAATACATACCGTAAAATATACAAAAGGTAATAGGTCATCAAGTTTAAGCCTTTAGATTAGATTTTTAGTGGTTTAGATTAACTGACTACGGTAGTCATTACGACACTCTGACTACATGTAGGAGTTCCCTACTTACATTTTGAAATCATTTTAATTTCTTCCTTATATAAGAAATACCAAAAGGGCCATAAAAATTAAAACCTTCATGTTTAATTTGGATTAAGATAGGATTGCAACTTAATTATCTTGTAGATGTTTTCCAAAGATGCAGAGAAGAAAACTTTAATACTTTTGACTTACTTTATTTCATGAGCGTTGCTTCTTAATTTTATAGTTGACATACATGATTTAGGAGTATACTGCCATACTTATTTAGAAGGAAGCATCCATACCAGGAACTATGGTGCTGCATTCATTTTCATTTATTCTATTTTCACTATAAAATTAACCTTAGTATCCATTTATAAAAAAATGTTCTTTTAAGTATTTTAGAAACATTACTTTGAATTGGTATTCAACTGATGTCTCGTGTCCTCTCAATTTATGAATTTTGTGCATTAAAATTAGATTTATAATCTATCGTTCTTGATTTAACATCCACATCTGCATTTCGACAGGAACTTGCCGAACAACAAAAGAATGGTAAGTGCTCAATTAAAAATTGCACTATGCAGTAACACAATACTATAATTTGCATTAATATTAAAAATGTGGAGTTTCACAGTACAAGTGTTTACCGTTAACTCTTGTTATCCATTATTCTAATAATATATTTAATCAAAACTTTTTTTTTAATTTATTTCTAATACAATTAAATATAAAAAAAATAAAAATTCAAACAAACAAATCTGGGTTAACACCTCAAATTTTGAGGTGGGTCCTACCTAGTATATATATATAACTAGTGTAGAACCCGTGTATTTTCACGGGGTTTTAAATAAATATTTTAATATTCAATATTATATTTTAATTTATTTGCGTAATCTAATTTTTTTTTAGCATGATATTTTATTATAATTATATTTAAAAAAATTGATTGGATATAATTTTATATTCAACTATTATAATGTAAAAGTAATTATATTATACCATTCAAAATAAATTAATAAACGAAAACACATAAATGGAAAGATTGTGTTGTAATTTAATTGAGATTTTGGAACTTTTTTTTAAACAACATTAATAGTTTAGTTAGAATGTTTTCTATTATTACTTAGACAAAATATTTTTAATATATTTTGAATATAGCTCTACACTTAAAACTCTGAACAAAATGTAAAATAAAGTAAACTTAAGATAATTGGTAAAATAAATATATATATATATATATATCCTTCTAAATATATTATAACTAATTAAATAATTTTATAAAGTACATTTCAAATAAAATGGGTGAGAAATAAATAAATATTTTGGTTAATTGCTAATTAAATCACAACCTTTTCCTCATTTGCAATTTAATCTAAACTTTAAGATAATTGTAAAAAAATTACAAACTTTAAATATTGTTGCAATTTAGTCTTTTTTACAATTTCAATTGTGTTCGAATCTAAGATAATTTAGAGTTTTTAATGACATAACAACTCCTTAATAAAACAATATTATTTTTTAATCAAACCAAATATCATAAGATATGATCTAGGGACAAAGTAGACTTCTTAAAAGTCTAATTTGCAATAATATTTAAACTTGGTGATTTATTTGCAATTATTTTAAGGTTTAGATTAGATTGCAAATGTTAAAAAGGTGGTGATTTAATTTGCAATTAACCCTTTTTAAAATTAACAACCTCCTAAAATTATAACACATAAGCCAAATTAACCACAAAATGACAAATAAGTCAAATTAACCACAAGATGACACATCATCAATTTAAACTCCCTATTAGTATATAAGGGGATGGATGATATATGGCTTACCAGTAGGTATAAACAGAGATATTTTAAAATGTCATTTTCTATCATTTTTAAAAGGTAAATTCGTCAATAAGACCATTGCTTTGATTTTTTGTTTTTTTTAAAAAAATCTGCATTAATTTTTTTTTGTTGATTTTAGCTTTTGGCGTGTGAGTACACTTCTGTAAGTGAAATCGATGTTTTAAGTCGAACTAACTGTTGTGATGTGTGATGCTTTTTGGCCAAATTTCATCGTTTGAGCCATAAAAAACACGTTTTCTGTTTTCAATGGTCACCTGAATAAATCCGTTTTTGAAAAACTGTTTTCTCATGCATTTTATTTTCATAAAAATCATACTTGCACGTGTGTTTATTTATTTTGTATCAAAACAGGTCAACAACTAAGGGGGATCGTCAGTTCAGCTGAGATCTAGCCCTATCTGCATTTACACGGGTATGAGCAGAAGAGAAAATCATGGTGATCTAAGCTGTTAGAAGACCTGAAGACAAGTAAGCTTTAATGGAAGTCGTCTATTCTGCATCTATCAGCTGTAGAGTAGATAAGCAGACCTCTGTAATAGCTGATTAGGTGAGTCTGTACTTTAATAGTGTTATCTAAATAAAACTCATCTATTTTATGATGAACTCGTGTCATTTGTTGAATTTGCAAAGCTCCACCCATATTGCATGTCTGGGGATTGTATTAGGTGTCCATGTGTTGGTCCCAAAAGTTGAGTTAAGATTGAGTAAGCTAAGAAAAAGTCTAGAGGGGAGGGGTGAATAGACTTTTCAAATTCTATCAAAATATCAGAGTTTTTATTGCGGAAATGTGTTCTGTACAATACTGTTCTTAGAATCAGCTCAGTACTTAACATTTAGCTTTTATACTCAACTTTTCTTTAAATCTTTTCTTTAGAAAACTTACTGTTCTTGGTTAAACAAATATATCAACAGTTAATCAAAACATAAAGCAGTAAAGAACACAAGATTTTATAGTGGTTCGACAAATGTCTACATCCACTCTCACAACTCCAGTTGCGATGTTTTATTACTCTTTTCCACTTGAGTACTTGTTGTTTAGAGTCCCAAGATTAAGACTTTGATCTTGTCGATTATACCACCAGGTATATCTTCGATCAACTAGTAATTTCACAAGTAACTAGCACACTTGTTTACACAATACAAACTTAAAACGAAAAGTAAAACTTCTCTAGTAATAGCCTTTGATTCTTCAAATCAGATATGTGGCTTCTCTTCAGTTCTTGATCTTCAACTCTGTGAGTGCTTGAATACTTGAATGCTTCTTGATTGCTCTTGAATAGTAATTGTATCAGTAGTCTTTTCAAGTAGAAGATCACACGGTATTTATAAGCATTAGTAAGACAGTTAGCAGTTTGTAAAACTAACTCTCAACTAACTCATAACCGTTTCTTGTTGTAACTTCCTTATGTTTGTAATCAACTTAAAACTTATCTTTCCAAGTCAGCATATCTTCAAATAAATCTTCAGTTACGCTTCAAATAAGTCATCCAAACTTATTCTTCAAGCAAACCAACTCAGCACAGTAAACTACTCTTCTTAGTTTTACTGCTCTTGGTCAGTCAGCACAGTTCTTCCAAACTGTTCAACTTCCTTCAAAAACTTCACTTGATTTCTTCATCTTCTGAAATAGTCTTCTTAGTCATCTTTAGTCTTCTGACTTCCATCTAATCTACTGTTCTAACTATTACAATGCTGAAATACAATAGAATACAACTTTACAAATATAAAACCTATATATACATCAACTGAACTACATACAGATGAGTATATCTAAGTCCTATACTATAAGCTGTCTATACAATACTTCCATCAGCTTAGTTCTTAAACAGTTCATATATCAGATTAGTAATATACTAAGATCAGTAAACTTAAACTTCATAATACATAAAGATCAGTAATCTTATATCAAGTATTTCACATAGAACAACACATAATCACATATATCATTAACTTCATAGTTGCTTTTGGCCATCAAAACATATAATCATCAATTAGAACATTGTTTATAGGATTCATATCCCAACAATTTCCCCCTTTTTGATGAAACCAAAACTACTTAAACATTAGCAGATCAGTAGTTAAGATATATAGTTAATCATATAGTTCATCTAATCAAAAATATCAGATTAAGATTCAAATCAGATCAGATATATCACATATTACAACTAAGTCACATAATCACAGAAATATTAACTAAAGAAATAAAGATAAGGTTTAGAAATGTTATCTTCTTCAGCATAGTCCTTCATCTTCAATCTTCATTTGAAATTCTGAATGCCAAATACATTCTGTTCTTGATATCCATCATGTGCTTAGGATCAGTTATGCCTTCATCCTTAATGATCTGTGAGATTATGTTTCTGATCTCTGAGTAATCTGGTTCACCATTTTCAAATCTTGGAGGATCCCAAACTGGTTCTTCTGGACACAAAATATGAATACCTGCACCAGCAGCTAATAACAAAATGTGTTCCCAAAAATTTCTTGCTAAGTTCATCATGAACTCATCAAAGTCATAATATTCATCTTCCTTGCTTGAATGATCACCAAATTTCTTCACTATGAAATTAGCAATCTGCCATTTCTTTTTCAGATTATTCCAGAACTCCATATCTTCAGTATCAACCACAAATTCCATGAATTGTTCATCCAGAACAGTTCCAACAGATTTAGACTTCATTTTCTTTTTCAATGCAGCAACTTTATTATCAAACTTCTTTCTTGCAGTTTCTGCATCTTTCATCTTTTGTTTCCTTTTCTGTTCATCTGTTCTTTTCTCAGCTATTTCAATTTTCTTCTGAGCAAGCATCTGATTATGCTTCTCAATAGCCTCAGCCATCTGAACATTACTTGGTCTATTGTCAGTAACAACATTTTTCAGCTTGCTTTTAGATCTGGTATTTCTACCAATCTGTTCAGTCTCTTCTTCATCATCAATAACAAATTTCCTTTTTCTTGAAGAAGATTCAGCAATGTGTTTCTGAGTACCACTTTCTTGAATTTCAGAATCAGGATTGATCCTTAATTTCAGACTAATGATTTCTTCTTTCAAATCATCAATACTAGCTTTCAACTCATCTTGACTCACAACTAATTGAGCTTGTTGTGTTTGAGTTTGTTCCATCACTTTCATCACTTTTTCTTCCCCCTTTTTGGCTTCATCCTGCCAATCTTTCAAGGGAGTCAAAAGTAGCTCTACTTTCTTTTGCAGTTCAGTAGAAAGTGTCTTTTCTTGTAATCTATGCAGATCATAGATCTTTGACATTGTGAATTCCATTACCTTGTCATAAGAACTAGCAGCAGTCAAACTTTCTAATTTCTCAGTAGCTTACTGAAATCGTTTCAAAGTCTCATCCAGCTTGCTTTGTAACTCTTCATTATGCTTTTTCAACATGTCAAAGCTAGAGTTATTTTGCTCAGTTCCAGTAGGAACATCTCTTACTGTCTCATTAAGCACAGTATGTTCAGCATTAATGACTGGTGTGCTTTCCAACTCATCAACACCCAAGTCTTGTTCCACTAAAACTTCAGTTTCTTCAGCTACAACTGTGTTCTCAAACATCTCAGTTGGATTGGTATCAGCTTCATAATCAGCTTCCATATCAGCTTCATAATCAGCATGAGTATCAGAATTTCTAACTTCAGCATCATCAGCATCCATGTTGACATCAATATCAACATCTACATCAGCAGGCTTAACTATGGAATACTTGCAACCAGTTATTCTTTAAATCAACTGAATAACAGATTCCAAAGTTGATAACTCAGTGTATGAATTAACATCTGCAGCCTCTTTCTGTTCTTGTTCCCAATCATGAAACACAGAAAGACCACCCATACCTTCAGCAACAACCATCAGCTGATCTAGGCCTATACTTCTAAGATATACCCAAGTACCTATCCTTAGAAGTTGCTCAAAGGATCTAGAGTTGTCATCTAAACCATGAAAACTTTTGAGAAGAGCATTTCTCAACTTAAATCGAATCCTCTCTTCCTTATCACAAACAGGATAATCCATCAAGAACACCGAATCTGGCTGTATGATTTCAGTTTCAGGAGAAGAGGTAATTTCAATTGGTTCAGAGGAAGGTATATGTTCATTCTCAGTAGAGTGATCATGAACTGGTTCGGTTTCAGGTTCAGGAGATAAATGAGGAGTAGGATTATGGTGAGGGTTAGATTGGGGTGTGGAATGAAAAGAAGTGTTCTGAGGGGTTGAGTGAGGAGTGTTCTGTCGAATAGGAGAGTAGTGAACTGACTCCTCAGAACAGGAAGGCTCAGCTTCAAGGGGTTGGGCTTGAATATAATGAGAGGTTGAGGGAGAAGGGGTAGTGTTCTTGAGGACTCTTCTGGGTCTAAGAACACCAGACACTTTAGTTCTCTTGTGTGAAATAATGAGGCTCGAAGAACTTACCTCTTCCACAGAAGACTCCTTCACAGCGGCAACGGACTCTTCTGACTTTTCAGAAACAGCCCTAGCTGATCGACCTCTTCGTAATCCAGCTCGGTGAGGATCATGCCTAGCCTTTGTTCTCAACTCCGGCTCATCGTTATCAGAACGAAACATAGAACCACCAGATTCTTGCGGTTGAGGACGATCCCTCTGTTCTTGTTCAAAGAGAGCAGATTCCTTTTTGAACAAAAACTTGCCCTGATGAAATCTTTTCGGAGGACTCCAATCCACCTTTCTATCAGCGATTTGTGGCAATAGAATGCTCAACTTATTTCCAAAACCCATCAAGGATTTAATGGAAAATTCTCTAGTGACCTCATTAAATACTACTTTCTCTCTTTCAGCCAACAATCTACCAAGCAGAAAACCTTGCCAATCACCATTGACTCGATCAGTGATTGCAGCCATAATGCGAATCTTGAGAGTGGTGAGAGCGTCTTGACTGAAATGTTGCCCTAACAAACATTTTCCAGCTATATCCATCAGCAATTGCAAACCTTCTGGGAGCATATCCTTCTTCAAATTGGACAACGTCGCTGGTTCAACATTCAACCATCTGCCCACGCGAACCTTCTCTTGCCCTGCCATATAGGACAGAATGTCTATTGGCCCGTCTGGTAGATTGAACGCGATTCCAAGGGTTTCTCTGGAAATGATAACCCTGTGGCCAGAAACAATCGAACGAATGTTGTTTGAATCACCCTGCACTTGAAGAAAGAATTCCATCGCCTCAGGTTCGTAAACCTTCATAGGAAATGATTCTAGGTATTTCCGTAGCCCACATTCTTCACACATGGTGAGAATGGCTTGATTCTCTGGTTTTTGACGACCGGCAAAGTAAACAGAATTTTCAACGAAAATTCCTTTATTTTTACTCGATCTTGCTGGATTGAAAGTACCTACAACTTCATTCTCTTCGTTAAGAATATCAATAACCGCCATAGAATAGAAATTGAGAAGTGTAGTTGCACGAGTAAGAAGAAGCGAGAATGCTTGAGCTTAGAGAATTTTGCAGAAAGAATTTGAGTAATGGAGAAGAAGAAGTTGTTGGGAATAAAATGATACATGTTTTGATTAAATACCAAAACCCCCTGAGACATGCCTAAGTCAAATTGATAGTGTTCTAAAAATGTTAGAACACATAGCATAAGGCTAGATGAGAAGCTAAAATGTTAGGCAGCTCTTAAACAATTAGATGCACAATTTGAGGGGGAACCTATGCTTTGAAGATGACCAAGATCAAGTCCCCTCAAGGCTCAAATTATGATCAAGGACACTCTATGAAACATCAAATGCTATGATCAGGAGAGTTGTCCAGAGAAGATGTCCTTATGCAAAAACAAGATTGTAAAGCTCAAAAGGACAAGTCCAATAAGATGCTCTGATCAGGAGAGTTGTCCAGAGAAGCCAAATCTATGTGATAAGTGCTCTGATGCTAAAAGACCAAATATGCTGATCAGAAGAGTTGTCCAGAAAAGTTATCTCAGCATGAGTGAATCAGAACAGATGCTCTAAAGGTTGAAGGTCAACTATGCTGAAGATTTAGAGACAACCATATCCTAAAGAAATGCAATGCAACATGCTAAGATCACTGTGAAGTGAAATAAAGGGAAAGAGCCAAGTCATCTGAAGAAGAGCAAGCCAACCTTGCTGATAAGCAAGACTGCTGATAGTGATAAGAAGAGTTGTCCACTTGATAAGGAATGTTGTCCTATCATTGGATCAACCTTCAGAAGCCATGTCCAAGTCCTAACAAGAAGTCAAACATTGGGAAAAGTGCTGGAGAATGAAGACAAAGTCTTACAAGCCGTTTATTACCCAAATGAGGACATGTCACTATCAAGAATCTGTCTTCCAGTTTGAAGAACTAAAAGAAGACATTTATGGACATTGGAGGCTGCCTCTCCAACGGGCAAATCCTTCATTTGTCTATAAATACAGAAGTGTGAAGACCATTTGAAAGCATCCAACTAGAACCTCAACAAAGCACATCCAACCTTAAGTTCTTACAAGCTAGAGTGCTTTCAAAGCTTTCAAAGACTATCTTAGTCTTCAAACACTTCATCTAAGCTGTACTACATTGTATATCCATACACAAGCTTAGAGAGATATCCTATCCTTATACACTGATCTTCATTGTAAAGGATATCTCATTAGTTGGAACCTTACTTCAATCCTCATATCTTTCAAGAGTGAAAGTGAGAAGGTTGTAGTAGCAGAAGTGGTAGGAGCTGACTGTTGAGAGAAGAACAGTTCAGTTCTGAGTTGAGAAGAGGGTACTAGGACTCTAGACATCCTAGGGATCAATTCACCAAGGAGTGGTGTTCTTGATCAAGTGCACCTTGGCACTATAAAACAAGCTAATTCCAAGAGAGAAGGAATTATCCTGTTAAATCAGGGAAAGTGGATGTAGGAGCTTGAGTCTCTGAACCACTATAAATCTCCTGTGTTGATTTACCTTACAAGTACTTACATTCATTCAACACTGCACACAAAACTGATCTTTCAAAGATATCTATTCAAAGACTGTGCAAAACTGATTTGGACAAGTTCCCTGAAGCTTAACTGGACTGTTTTGGATTGACAAAGTGATTTCAGAATCTTAAGGAGTCTAAACTTAAAGGGCCAACCACTATTCCGCACATATAACTCCTTTAGATAGTTATTCAACTAAGTACTCAATAGTACTTAGTAGATTGATTATCTTAGAAGAGTTAATTATCTTCAGCAGAGTTGTCCAAGACAACCTTGCTGAGCTCTGGTTTGATCAAAGTTGAAAAGAATTGCATACAAGTGTATTCCCCCCCCCCCATACACTTGTTATATACTCCTTTCAGGACCAACAGAAGTTAATGTGATCGTGTTAATCAAAATCAAGGCAAATCTAGGGCTTGGATTGATTCTGATTTCCACGTTGTGTGGTTGGACTGAGTTTTAGAAAAGTGTAATTTTAAGAAAAAAAAAACGTTCCAGATTCATAACAGCTCAATTCCAATTTGGAGCCAACTTGTGTTGATAAATACACCTTTTAAATTAGGTTAAAAATAGAGGAGTGTATTAATCTTCTCTATAAGTAATCTAACTTTGAACAGTCCTTGACTTAGAAGTATTCTAAGACAAGATACTGTTCTGATGTGTATCAGCACAATTGTTTTCCATACACACTATACTTCAATTTCTTATTACTACTATATGGAATTTTACTTATCTGGGTACAACTGAGTACTGTGATCAGCTGAGTACTCTTTTGAAGATCAGCTCAGTAGTTGGGTCAGCTCAGTAGTCATCAGATCAGTTCCCCAACTCTTCTGATTTTCACCTTTTTGATACCAGCACAGTACTTTCTCAGATCAGTACTGAAAATATTCTGTAGACAAATTTTCCTGTAATCAAATAAGCTCTGTAGACAGTTATAATCAGTAATCAGATCAGTTCTGTAGAGAGAATGGTATTGTAGTCAGAAAGGTTCTGTAGACAAATTAACTTTGTAGTCAGAACAGTCCTGTAGACCAACCAATTCAATAATCAGAACATGTCTGTAGACAGATTTGTACTGTAATCAGATCAGATTTGTAGACAGATCAAATCTGTAATCAGATCAGTTCCCCCTTCAGTGGAGAACTCCTCTTCTGTGCCTGTTTCACCTTGGTAGAAGTGTTAGTTCAAGCATAAATGGTGAAATACAGTACAGAATAGTAAAGAATAATTAAAATAGGTCTATATAAGGTTTGTTCTAAGGTGACTTGTGCTCTGAGTCAACATACAGGATTTTTCAGAAATCATAGATTCCCCCTTAAATGTATATTCTCAATTCCCTCAGCTTTACCAGCTTCCTCATCGGGATTTAGGCACCTTAGTGACCTTTTTACCTGATTGTGATGAATGTAGAGGTCTTGACATGGTCTGTTCTTCAGAATTACCCATCTTGGAGTACTGATCTTGATATCAGCTCAGTACCTGAAATGTTAGTACAGATCCAGTCGACCCTGCAAGTAGTGATCTTAATATCCTAGGTACCCTTTCTTTATTGGGGTCCTTGGGGGTTAGTAGTAAGAGGTATCCAAATAAACATTGAAGATTTGAATAATTGAGACCTCTTAAGTTTTCTACCATGCTTATCACAGAACAGTACTTTATTGACCTTATCCAAATTATCAGCAGACTTAGGATCTATTTTTCTGAGATAGCCTTTCCTTGGTTCTATCCCTTTTTCAGGAAGATCTGTATGTCTGTAATAGTTTGCATATGGCCTAAAAGCCTGTGGACCATACGGCTTATAGATGCGTTTTGGTCTTTCCTCTCCAATGATATCATAAGATAAAGGTGGAGGATAAAGAACAGGTTTGTTATGATAATGAGGCACAAATTTCCTAGGTTTAGTTGAATACAGCTGAGACTGCCTTATAAAAGGAGGTCTAGGCTGTTTCGAACTTGCCTGTGCTTGTCTTGATCTACTGTTCTGAGTCTGCCTCTTCTGATTCCAGGACTTTTCAGCTCTGGTCAGAGGAGTAGAACTCTTCTGGTATGGTCTTGACTGTACTGGTCTAGATCCATTCTTCTGTTTACCATTCTTGGCATTAGGAGGAATGTATTTAGACTGTACTTTGGAGTTTGGTTCACTATCATAGATCATAGGTTCTTTTCCTTTATCTAATTGTAAAGAACTTGAACTAGCTCCAGTAGTGTTCTTAATGCCTGAAGTAGAGGGACTAGGCAGATCAGTACCTATTCCACTTTTGTCATAAGGAGCTCTATATCTGTCTGATAATGTTTGATTAATCTTAGAAGAGTTAATCATCTCAGATAGCTTCAGATCCAAGCTCAGTACTTCAGATTCTAAGAATCTATTGCGCTCTTCAAGTTTTTCACATTTAATCTTTAAGTCATTGAACTCATTTGTCTCTTTAGCTTGTGTATGAAGCATACCCTGATTTAACTTGTCCATAGATGCATACTTATCTTTGAGTTGTGACAACTCTTCTGATAGCTGTGCATTTAGAACAGTTATATTAGGATCCACTTGTACTTGAGCTTCTCTAAGACTCATGATTTCTTGTCTTAAAGATATGTTCTCATCACTGATTTCTATGAATGCTTTGTTAGCTGGTAGGAGGTCTTCTTCATTCATTCCATTGGAATGTTGAAGACTACTCCCTACACTACTATCAGTAGTGTCACATAAATCAGAATCAGAACTATCACTATATTGAAAAAAATTTACATTTGATACCTTTCTTACTTCTTTAGCCATGAATGTCAGATCATCGTCTCGATCATCGTCGTTGCTGGTGAAGTAACCAGATGAAGACGATGGTAACTGTTCTGATTCCACATCAGAGTCATCATTTTCCATCATTGCCTTCTTTTCTTTGGCATTTCGATGATCCATTCTTGCTTTCCATTCTGCTGTAGAGTAATCATAGTCTGTAACAAACAACTTAGGTAGTTTTGTAGCATTAGTATCCATGTTTGAAGATAGAAAATATCAGCTACAGTAATGAGATCAATAATAACACCAAATCTGAGTAGTAAGTAAAATTCACATATCAGTTCAAAGAGAACAACAAGACTTTCCCTCAAAGTCTTCTTGGTAATCAAGAAACAACAGTCCTTTCGAACTCCTGCTCTGATACCACTTGTTGGTCCCAAAAGTTGAGTTAAGATTGAGTAAGCTAAGAAAAAGTCTAGAGGGGAGGGGTGAATAGACTTTTCAAATTCTATCAAAATATCAGAGTTTTTAGTGCGGAAATGTGTTCTGTACAGTACTGTTCTTAGAATCAGCTCAGTACTTAACAGTTAGCTTTTATACTCAACTTTTCTTTAAATCTTTTCTTTAGAAAACTTACTGTTCTTGGTTAAACAAATATATCAACAGTTAATCAAAACATAAAGCAGTAAAGAACACAAGATTTTATAGTGGTTCGACAAATGTCTACATCCACTCTCACAACTCCAGTTGCGATGTTTTATTACTCTTTTCCACTTGAGCACTTGTTGTTTAGAGTCCCAAGATTAAGACTTCGATCTTGTCGATTATACCACCAGGTATATCTTCGATCAACTAGTAATTTCACAAGTAACTAGCACACTTGTTTACACAATACAAACTTAAAACGAAAAAGTAAAACATCTCTAGTAATAGCCTTTGATTCTTCAAATCAGATATGTGGCTTCTCTTCAGTTCTTGATCTTCAACTCTGTGAGTGCTTGAATACTTGAATGCTTCTTGATTGCTCTTGAATAGTAATTGTATCAGTAGTCTTTTCAAGTAGAAGATCACACGGTATTTATAAGCATTAGTAAGACAGTTAGCAGTTTGTAAAACTAACTCTCAACTAACTCATAACCGTTTCTTGTTGTAACTTCCTTCTGTTTGTAACCAACTTAAAACTTATCTTTCCAAGTCAGCATATCTTCAAATAAATCTTCAGTTACGCTTCAAATAAGTCATCCAAACTTATTCTTCAAACAAACCAACTCAACACAGTAAACTACTCTTCTTAGTTTTACTGCTCTTGGTCAGTCAGCACAGTTCTTCCAAACTGTTCAGCTTCCTTCAAAAACTTCACTTGATTTCTTCATCTTCTGAAATAGTCTTCTTAGTCATCTTTAGTCTTCTGACTTCCATCTAATCTACTGTTCTAACTATTACAATGCTGAAATACAATAGAATACAACTTTACAAATATAAAACCTATCTATACATCAACTGAACTACATACAGATGAGTATATCTAAGTCCTATACTATAAGCTGTCTATACAATACTTCCATCAGCTTAGTTCTTAAACAGTTCATATATCAGATTAGTAATATACTAAGATCAGTAAACTTAAACTTCATAATACATAAAGATCAGTAATCTTATATCAAGTATTTCACATAGAACAACACATAATCACATATATCATTAACTTCATAGTTGCTTTTGGCCATCAAAACATATAATCATCAATTAGAACATTGTTTATAGGATTCATATCCCAACACCATGTAATGCTAAGAAATGTCAGAATAGAGCATTTAAAAGCATTGATGAAGTCTTATGCCATGTTGTGATAAATGGGTTCGTTGATAATTACTATAATTGGACAAGTCATGGCAAAGAACGATGGCCTTATAATTTTGATCAAGTCTTATACTATTACACTACTGCAATTTATGAATTACCAGTACACGTTGAGCATGTCGGCACGAGTAACGATCAAGAGTTTGGAGTGGAAGAACCCGATATGTATCAAACGATGGTGATGGAAGCCGGTATGTAAAATATAGAGGAGGAACCAACGGATGAAGCATTTCAGTTTTATGAGATGCTCAAATTAGTCGATCAAGATTTGTATCCGGGGTGTGATTCTCATTCTCAGTTGTCATTTAATGCCCGACTTATGGCTATCAAGATGGAGAACAAGCTATCTAACAAGGCATATGAGCAAATGACACAATTATGCTGTGAGATTTGTCCTGTCGATAATACAGTGCCTATGACGTTTCATCAGAGAAAACAACTGATGAAGAATATGGGGTTGCCGGTTGAGAAGATTGATTGTTGTGTGAATGGTTGCATGTTATACTGGGGTGATGACGATAGCGATCTTCTTATGTGTAGAATGTGTGGCCATCCCCGATACAAAGAGCCACGACGGAAGGGACCCGGTGGTCAATCAAGCAAGACAAAGAAGAAAGTGACACATAAGAGGATGTATTATCTTCCTATCATTCCTCGTTTAATGAGATTGTATCAATCTAGTGCCACAGCACAACACATGACGTGGCATGCAACAAATTCTGAAGCTACTGAGTTTGGGGATATGAGATATCCGGCCGACTCTGAAGCCTGAAAACACCTTGATAACGTGTTTCCAGGATTTGCTTGTGAACCGAGGAATGTGAGATTAGGTTTGAGTACTGATGGTTTTACACCGTTTGGGAGTTATGGAAAGAAGTATTCTTTGTGGCCGGTGATACTGACTCCGTATAATCTACCTCCGTGGATGTGCATGAAACCTCAAACAATGTTTCTGATTGTATTGGTGCCTGGTCCGTCGAATCCAAAGCATAAACTTGATGTTTATCTCCAGCCTCTTATAAAAGACTTGATCTTCTTATGGGATAACGGAGTCAAAACGTATGATGTTTCTAGGAAGCAGAACTTCACGATGCGTGCTGCTTTATTGTAGACCATTAGCGACTTTCCTGCATATGCTATGTTGTCCGGGTGGAGTACAGCCGGAAAGCAAGCTTGTGTACTTCTTCCTCTGAATGTGTGGAGGGCTATCACTGAATTAAGTCTCTTTTTTAGAGATTTAACGTCTACAACAATCAAGGTCGATGATATGAATCGTTTGGAACGAGTCATTCCAGTGATTTTGTGTAAGTTGGAACGAATTTTCCCACCTAGCTTCTTTGACTCGATGGAACACTTACCTGTGCACTTAGCGTATGAAGCTAGGATTGGTGGTCCAGTGCAATACATGTGGATGTACCCATTTGAAAGGTAAACTTCTACTTCTCTCATTTAATTAATTTTTAGTATAAAAAACCTTATTTTAATTTAATTTGTTAACTATTATAATTTTAGGTATCTCCACAACTTGAAGCGCAATGCTAAACAAAAGGCAAACATCGAAGCATTGATTGTTAATGCATATTTGAATGAAGAGGTTGGCATGTTTTGTTCATATTATTTTGAAGACCATGTCAACACGAGGATCAGAAATGAACCACGTAACTTCGATGGTAGAGGTACGCAACAAGAGGTCGATGGCATGCTCTCTGTATTCAAGTCTAAGGGGCGACCTATAGGAAAAGCCACTGAACGATATTGGTCAACGAACACAGAGGCTGAAATAACACATACGCACTTGTTATTCAATTGTGATGAAGTTCAGCCTTACATTGAGTATGTATTTCATATATTTATCATCTAATTAAATACCACTTCATTTTTTGTTTGTTAATTAATATTAAATATGCGTGGATGTTGTGAATTATTAGGATGTATACACAAGAACTACGACATGCAGATCAAAACATCTCAGATAGAGACATAGATACTAGTCTTCAACGTCAATTTGCTCGATGGTTCCAACGTTATGTGAGTATCATTAATTAAATTTTACGTAAACAAATAATTGTTTTGATTAATGTTAATTTGAACAGTATAGGGACAATCGCACGATTTTCAGAGCCGGTTCTTAGAGGATCTCAACAAAGGACCACTACGTCGTGTAAGGACTTACAACAGCTATATTGTGAAAGGCTACAGGTTTCATACATCAGAGTTTGCATCAACAAAAACGACTACCAACAGTGGTGTTTGTGTTAGCAGTGCGAATTACAATGCAAATGCAAGTGATTACTTTGGGGTGTTGCACGAAGTCGTTGAAGTAGAATATCCGAGATATCCAATGAAAACCGCAATGTTGTTCAAGTGTCATTGGTTTGACACATCCCTTTAGGAACAAAAATTCATCCAGAGTACAAGCTTGTGGATGTTAATTCGAAAAGGAAGTATAGCGGGGATGATCCGTTTGTATTTGCCTCTCAGGTATCTCAAGTCTACTACCACTACAAAAACGCGCAGTTTTGCCGACAGAAATATACCGACGGATTACCTTTCCGTCGGCTATGCCGACGGATTGCCGACGGAATAGAAAGTCAAAAGACGCTACCGACGGAAATCAAATTCCGTCGGCTTTCCCGACGGAATGCCGACGGAAATGCCGACGGTCACACAGAACTCTCTACACGGTGTCGTTTTTGGGTCACTGGCCGACGGATTATTTCAGTCGGTATTGTAAATTAGGGTTACCGACGGATATATTCCGTCGGTAACCGCGCCATATTATTGGCCCCTCACGTGATAATTTAAACGGACACGTAATAATTTAAATTCACCTTTATCGACAGATATTTCCGTCGGTAACCGACCCGCCTTAACTAACCGCGTCTTAACCGACTCGCAAAATTTAATGTGGGCATTACCGATGGAATCTGCATACAGATTACTCTTTCGAAAGAAAGAAAAAAATTTCCTCTTTCGTTCGTCTTCGTCGACATCGCGAAGAGGCTCTAGCGAGGTGATCTTTCGATTAAAAAATCTATACGGTACGCTTTCTTAATTTGTTAATAATTAATTTTTAAGTTATATTGTAATGCCTATTATGAATTAAATTGCATGTGTTAATTTAATTTGTTATATAGATTAATATGAAATTGTTTGTAGTTGATGTATATAGTTAATTAGTTTGCATGTATGTAGTTGATATATCTAATTAATTAGTTGATATTGTACGTGGATAATTGCCTATAGTTGATGTATATAGTTATTTATAATAAATTGATGTGATTTGTTAAGATCGATATTGTTTTGCATTATTGATGTTATATATATAGTGGATATTGTTTAATTTGCATATACGTTGGAGTGGAGTTAATTACATAATTAAATTATGATATTGTACGTTATAATTGGCTAGATTAATATTGTTGATTTACTAATTATGAAATTATTGATTAAATTAGGGGCTTTGTTAATTATATTAGGAAATTGTTATTTTAAAATTAGAAAATTATTACTAAATTTATTAGGTTATAGATTGTTAATTAAAATAGAAAATTGTTAATTAAAATAGGAAATTATTGATAAAATTAGTTATTGTTGAATAAAATAGGAAATTAATTATTAAAATAGGTTATTATTGATTAAATTAGGTATTGTTGATTGAATAGAAAATTATTTATTAAAATATGTTATTATTGATTAAAATAGGTTATTATTGATTAAAATAGGTTATTATTTAGGGATTAAATTTTAATTTATTAGATTATTGTTTTTTATTAAATTAAGAAATTTATTATTAATTAATTAGTATTATATATATATATTTATTAATTTGAATGTTTAAATTAAATAGATGAGTGAAGATGGTGCTGGTGGCTCGGGATCTCGCGGGGCCTCCGGGTCACGTAGCCGATCGAGGAAGAGCCGAGTCGCACTTAGACCCGAGGCGCCGCCTATACTGCATCGGGCACCATTGGCGTCGCCGCCGCCACCCATTCCACACCCGTCGCCTCCGCCGTCGTCTCAGTCGTCTGCCCGGGAGCATCCTGCTGTTCCTGCTCGGGATGGCCGACAGCCCGTTTGGGTTGAAAGAGGAGTGTAAGTAATTAAATACTTTTATTGTTTAATAATTAATAATTAATTTCGCATTCATTTTAATTTATAATGTGTTTTGTTTGTTAATTAATGTCACAGATTGTTACCTGGTAACGAGGTCTCCAGGGCATGCACGATTGCTTTTTCCTCTTTACCTATCACTGCGTCTGCAATTACCTGGAAGAAGGTCCCAAGACAAAAAAAGTGGGAGTACTTCGAGGAATTTCAGGTAGTAATTAATTACTTAATTATTTAATTAATGTTTGTTAATTTGTTCAATAATAAACAATTTATTATATGTGCAGAAACATGTTACTTGGGATCGGGATATCTACTCGGACGAGGCTATGTTCAAGTATTTCAGTAAATCGGCGCAAGAGCGGTATAAGGATTTAATGTACGAATGGAGAATGGCATGGCGGAAGGATGGGACGACGCAGAGCTTGGGTAAGGATGCTAATGATGTTGTGTTGTGGGATTCATTGACGAGGGAGTGGCTGGATCCTGAGTACATCAGGAAGTGTGAGATTGCTAAGGCCAACTAGAGATCCGACATTGGAGGTGGGATGTCAAGGCATCAGTGTGGAGCCCGATCCATCGTTGAGCAGTCGCTTGCCATTGTAAGTGTTTATTAATTTTTTAATTAATTTCAATAAATTTAATTATTTAGTATATATAATATATAAATTTAATTATTAGGAACGGGAGACGGGGCGTGTACCCACTCACTTGGACCGGTTGAGCATTGCTCATCCGTTTAACGAGAATACACAGCAATCCACATACGGGCGCACAACTAACCTCCACGTAAGTAATAAAATTATTTAATTAAATACATTTTTTATAGTTTATTCTATTAATTTACAATTATTAATTATGTAGTTGGAGATGAACCGGAGGATGGCCGAGATCGGAACTCAAGTCGACCCTACTCAAGCCGGAACTAGCAGTGCCCCTACAGTCGAGGAGGTGGACCAGACTTATTTGGAAGTTGCCCCGACCACCCGAGGACGAGTTCTGGGCCTTGGTCGTTTGAGCAGTGATGTCACGTCCGCTGGTCCGTCCCAGACTGCATCGCAGGGTTCCGTATCTTCCACCCCAACTCCTGATGTGATGGCACAATTCAACCATTACATCGATGTGATGCATATGAATATGGGTCGAGAGTTCGGATGGTCGGACGAGAAGATCGAGGAGGTTTATCAGAGAACCATGCAAGCTCCTCCACCGACGGCCAACGTGAACGTGCCTGTTCCTCCAGCCCCCTCAGCCTATGTCCCGACCATGTGTGATGACGATATCATAGCTCAGCAATTCGGTGGCGACGATGATCTTGATTTGTGGAACTTTGGTGATTGAGTGTCTCTGAACAATTTATTTTTTATTTCTGTTGAACAATTTTATTTTTATGTCTCGTAGAACTATTTACTTTTATGTTTTTTTTTTATCTGCATTATTGTTGAACTATTTACTTTTATGTTTAAGTATTAGTTGTTTAATTTTAGTTATGTGTGTTTTATGTGTTAAGAATGTGTATATTAATTTTAGTTATGTTTTATGTGTTAAGAATGCGTATATTAATTTTTGTTTGTTTTTTTATACGCGTCCTTTACCGACGGAAAGTGATTCCGTCGGTATAGAAATGTTCAATGCCGACGGATAATTTTCGTCGGCAATGTTAATACCGACTGAAAATTGGTCAACGGAATCTGACTGATTTGACATACATTTGAAATGGGTGTTACCGACGGAAATTATCCGTCAGTATCGACATTACCGACGGAATTTAGGCTCGTGATATACCGACGGAATGACATTTCCGTCGGCATGTAGTGTTGAAAAATGTTCCAGAACCTCAAAACACGCGAAAATTTTGGAGTGGAGCAAAAAATTAAGGGAAAAATTTGGAGTGGAGCGAAAATTTAAGGTATGTTTTTCTATTAAGTGTATATAGTTTTACTGCAATTAATTTTTATGAAATATATATAGTTTTATAACTTTTAGTGTTTATTTTTTATGAAATGTATATAGTTTTACTTTTAATGTTTAGTTTTTAGTGTGTAATTTTAATTTGGTCAAATTGTTTAACAGATGGAATTGCCGGATCGTCGGTGGATGTATTGTACTCCTAGGCTCGTTTTAGGAAATGTGAATGGTGAATTTTAGGATAAACTCGTGTCATTTGTTGAATTTGCAAAGCTACACCCACATTACATGTCTGGGGATTGTATTAGGTGTCCGTGTAATGCTAAGAAATGTCAGAATAGATCATTTAAAAGCATTGATGAAGTCTTATGCCACGTTGTTATGAATGGGTTCGTTGATAATTACTATAATTTGACAAGTCATGGCGAACAACGGTGGCCTTATAATTTTGATCAAGTCTTGTACTATTACACTACTGCAATTTATGAACAACCAGTGCACGTTGAGCATGTCGGCACCAGTAACGATCAAGAGTTTGGAGTGGAAGAACCCGATATGTATCAAACAATGGTGATGTAAGCCGGTATGTCAAATATAGAGGAGGAACCAACAGATGAAGCATTTCAGTTTTATGTGATACTCAAATTAGTCGATCAAGATTTGTATCCAGGGTGTGATTCTCATTCTCAGTTGTCATTTAATGTTCGACTTATGACTATCAAGACGGAGAACAAGCTATCTAATAGAGCATATGAGCAAATGACACAATTATGCAGTGAGATTTGTCCTGTCGATAATAAAGTACCTACGACGTTTCATCAGAGCAAACAACTGATGAAGAATATGAGTTTGCCGGTTGAGAAGATTGATTGTTGTGTGAATGGTTGCATGTTATACTGGGGTGATGACGATAGCGATCTTCTTATGTGTAGATTGTGTGGCCATCCCCGGTACAAAGAGCCACGACGGAAAGGACCAGGTGGTCAATCGAGCAAGACAAAAAAGAAAGTGCCACATAAGAGGATGTATTATCTTCCTATCATTCCTCGTTTAATGAGATTGTTTCAATCTAGTGCTACAGCTCAACACATGACGTGGCATGCAAGAAATTCTGAAGATACTGAGGCTGGGGATATGAGACATCCGTCCGACTCTGAAGCCTGGAAACACCTTGATAACGTGTTTCCAGGATTTGCTTGTGAACCAAGGAATGTGAGATTAGGCTTGAGTACTGATGGTTTTGCACCGTTTGGGAGTTATGGAAAGAAGTATTCTTTGTGGCCGGTGATACTGACTCCGTATAATCTACCTCCATGGATGTGCATGAAACCTCAAACAATGTTTCTGACTGTATTGGTGCCTGGTCCGTCGAATCCAAAGCATAAACATGATGTTTATCTCCAGCCTCTTATTAAAGACTTGATCTTCCTATGGGATAACGGAGTCCAAACGTATGATGTTTCTAGGAAACAGAACTTCACGATGCGTGCTGCTTTATTGTGGACCATTAGCAACTTTCCTGCATATGTTATGTTGTCCGGGTGGAGTACAGCCGGAAAGCAAGCTTGTCCGTAATTGTTTTGATTAATGTTAATTTTAACTATATAGGGACAATCGCACAATTTTCAGAGCCGGTTCTTACAGGATCTCAGCAAAGGACCACTACGGCGTGTGAGGACTTACAACGGCTATATTGTGAAAGGCTACAGGTTTCATACATCAGAGTTTGCATCAACAAAAACGACTAACAACAGTGGTGTTTGTGTTAGCAGTGTGAATTACAATGCAGATGCAAGTGATTACTTTGGGGTGTTGCACGAAGTCGTTGAAGTTGAATATCCGGGATATCCAATGAAAACCGTAATGTTGTTCAAGTGTCATTGGTTTGACACATCCCCTTTAGGAACCAAAATTCATACGGAGTACAAGCTTGTGGATGTTAATTCGAAAAGGAAGTATAGCGGGGATGATCCGTTTGTATTTGCCTCTCAGGTATCTCAAGTCTACTACTGCACGTATCCAGGAGCTGGAAAACGTAATAGAGAATGGCACGCTGTTTGAAAAGTGAAGGCAAGGTCAATGGTGGAGGTCCCCAAAAAGGAAAACAACGATGAAGATGAACCTCCGTTTCAAACGGAACAAATAGAGAATCAAACTGAAGTGTTTGCGGGAGATTTTAATCTTTCGGTACACTTGACGATTGCAAATCCACAATTGATTGATATTGAAAACGATAGTGGACATGAGGAGGAGGATGAACATGACGAGAGGGAGGATGAAGAAGATGAGGAAAAAGAAGACGGGGAGGAAGAGGAAGATGAGGCAAATAATGAAAATGAAGACGAAGATGAATATTAAATTAATGTAACCTATTTTATTTTGTACAATTTATAAGATTTAATTATTTATCATTTGGTTATAACTTATAATTTAATCCCCACTAATATATGTGAGAATGAAAATAGAATAAAAATAAATAAACGATTTTTTTATAAATAAATGCCCACTTATGAAATGTCTGTTTATTCATTAGTGGGGATTTATTTATAAAAAATTCGTCGACATATATTCGTCGGTATATCCGTCGCCAACGGCAAAGAGCCAATGCCGACCGAAATATCCGTCGGCATATCCGTCGCCAACGGCAAAGAGCCAATGCCGACGGATATATCCGTCGGCATTTCCGAATATAAATCAAACTTTCTCTCATTTCACGCGTTATTTCCCCCACCTCCACCTAGACATGTTCAAACCGTAACCGGGAAATCGGCCAACCGGCAAAACCGCCGGTTACGGTTTAAAAACCGAACCGTAACCGTAAAATGGCGGTTCGGTTACGGTTTGACATTTTGACAAACCGCAAACCGCCGGTTTGGCCGGTTTTGACGGTTAACCGCCGGTTTGCCGGTTTTTTAAAAAAAAAAAATTTTTTAATACACAATTCTTCTATTTTTAATGTATAAATTTAATTTATATAATTTTTATTCAATTCTAGTAATGTATTTTCTAAAAAATGAGTTAAAATGAATAAAAAAATGAACAAAAACGGAGTGAAAACGAGCGAAAACGGAGATAATATTTAAAAAATAAAAAAAAAAAAAAAAGTTAACCGGCGGTTAAAAACCGTAACCGTAACCGGCAAACCGGCGGTTCGGTTACGGTTACCGATTTTCGAAAACCGTAACCGGCGGTTTCTAACCGTTGCGCATGTCTACATCCACCCTTCTTATTTTCTCTCTCTCTCTCTCTCTGTCTGTCTCTCTCTCTCCCTCTCCCCCACCCCCACCCTTCTTAATGATCCTCGCCGTTGCCTCGTCGTCGCCTCTCCCTCGCCGTCCGTCGCTCGCTATCGCCTCTCCCTCGATGTCGCCTCTCCCTCTAACTCGCCTCGCTATTGCCTCGCCGTCGCTCGTCGTCGCCTCTAGTAAATGACAAGAATGGTTTTTTTGCTTTTTTTTGTTGCTCTCAACACGAATAAAACAGTTATTTTATGTATTTTAAAAATCTTGTGCAAAAATTCAAAGATTGTTAGGGTTGGTCATAAGATTTTTTTATGGGTATAGTTATTTTTAAAGTTTTATGTTGTATTTACGTTTTAGATTGTTAGGGTTTGAAAATTTTAGTTCAGTTGATATTTTTTAAATGAGTATAAGTGCACGAAATTGATGGATTTGTGTAATTTGTCAAATGAAGTTCGAATCTGATTCGTCACTAGGTTTCGGTTTTTTTTTTTTTTTTCTTTTTGGAAAGTTGTCTCATGTTTTTATTTTGGTCAAATCCTTGCATTCTTTTACAAAAGACTCCATTTTTTAATCGAATTGTATGTCTACTTTTCAGAATATTAGCCAAGTTAAACGTTAATGATTTTATCCTCTCCGCAGGCATGTTATTGTACTTAAAATATAATCTTATCCTCTTTGCATGTACGTGTTTGTCTCATTCAAAATTACATCAAAACTCTTTGAAATTAAGGATGGTATTTGTAGGGCTTTGGTGACAAAGGGGTGACTTGTTTTCGCCGCGGCACAAACGAAGGGAGAGCGTTGCCCTCGTCGCCCCGAACAGGTAACAACCCCTTGTTTTACTAGTGTCATTTATTTTTCCCCTCAAATTCCCGACACATTACACTTTTTTTTTTTTGTGATATAATACATGATATGAAATTCTTGTGATTGCAGGATTTCTTTCTATCGTGCTTAATTTAAAAAATCTCATTAGGCTTCTGTTTGGAATGAAGTTTGTTATTAGTAATGAATTAATGCAATTTTGAGCGGGTCGGTCGGGTCGGGTATAGTAGGACCCGGGTCGGATCCCGATCACAAATAATTTTTTTTTAAAATTTTTGATACTTACCGACGGAAAATTCCGTCGGTAATACCGACGGACAATAACACGAGCCGACGGAATATTTTGTGTTTTTAAAAAAAATAAAATTTATGTCCAATATATACCGACGGATATACCGACGGAATGATGCCGACAGATATACCGACGGAACAATACCGACGGGTATACCGATAGAATTCTACCGATGGATATATCGACGGAATCGTGACCCAGTTCGAAAATGGGTTGGTTTGAGTGCCGACAGAACTGAATCCGTCGGTACTGGTGACTGACAGAAACCGTCAGGAATCCGTCGCCACATACCGACGGAAACATATTTTCCGTCGGTAAACCATGCCGACTGATCCATTGGCGACGGATGAAATCCGTCGGTATATCCGTCGCCAAGAGACAATACCGACTGAAAATCCGTCGGCATTTCTGTCGGTAATTGTTGGTCCTGAAAAGAGTATATAACAAGTGTATGGGGGGGGAATACACTTGTATTCAAATTCTTTTCTAACTTGATCAAACCAGAGCTCAGCAAGGTTGTCTTGGACAACTCTGCTGAAGATGATTAACTCTTCTAAGATAATCAGACTACTAAGTACTATTGAGTACTTAGTTGAATAACTATCTAGGGGAGTTATATGTGCGGAATAATGGTTGGCCCTTTTAGTTTAAACTCCTTTAGATTCTGAAATCACTTGGTCAATTCAATACAGTCCAGTTTCAGGGAACTTGTCCAAATCAGTTTTGCACAGTCTTTGAATGTTTATCCTTTGAAAGATCAGTTTTGTGTGCAGTGTTGAGTGTATGAAAGTACTTGAAAGTAGATCAACACAAGAGTTTATAGTGGTTCAGAGACTCAAGCTCCTACATCCACTTTCCCTGATTTAACAGGATAATTCCTTCACTCTTGGAATTAACTTGTTTTATAGTGCCAAGGTGCACTTGATCAAGAACGCCACTCTTGGTGAATTGATCCCTAGGATGTCTAGAGTCCTAGTACCCTCTTCTCAACTCAGAACTGAACTGTTCTTCTCTCAACAGTCAGCTCCTACCACTTCTACTACTACAACCTTCTCACTTTCACTCTTGAAAGATATGAGGATTGAAGTAAGGTTCCAACTAATGAGATATCCTTTACAATGAAGATCAGTGTATAAGGATAGGATATCTCTCTAAGCTTGTGTATGGATATACAATGTAGTACAGCTTAGATGAAGTGTTTGAAGACTAAGATAGTCTTTGAAAGCTTTGAAAGCACTCTAGCTTGTAAGAACTTAAGGTTGGATGTGCTTGGTTGAGGTTGAAGTTGGATTCTAGTTGGATGCTAGTTGGATGCTTTCAAATGGTCTTCACACTTCTGTATTTATAGACAAATGAAGGATTTGCCCGTTGGAGAGGCAGCCTCCAATGTCCATAAATGTCTTCTTTTAGTTCTTCAACTTTGAAGACATAATCTTGATAGTGACATGTCCTCATTTGGGAAATAAACGGCTGTAAGAGCTTTGTCTTCATTCTGTAGCACTCTTCCCAATATCTGACATTCAGATTCTCTTGTAAGAATGTGGACATGTCTTCTGAAGGTTGTTCCAATGATAGGACAACATTCCTCATCATTTGGACAACTCTCCTTATCACTATCAGCAGTCTTGCTTATCAGCAAGATTGTCTTGCTCTTCTTCAGATGACTTGGCTCTTTCCCTTTTATTTCTCTTGAAGGTGATCTTAGCTTGTTTCTTTGAAGATCTTTAGGGAATGATTGTCTCAAACTCTTCAGCATAGTTGACTGCAAGCTTTCAGAGCACTTGATCTTGACTTCTTGTACTGAGACAACTCCTCTGGACAACTCTCCTGATCAGTATAGTTAGTCTCAAAAGACTTAGTGTTGTATCCAGAGTTTGAGCCTTGAGGGGACTTGATTCAACTGAACTTCCAAGCATGTGTTCCCCCTCAATTTGTGCATCTAATCATCTAAGAGCTACCTAACATATTAGCTCCTCGTCTAGCCTTTATACTATATGTTCTAACATTTCTAGAACATATTCAATCATGACTTAGGCATGTCTCAAGGGGTTTTGGTATTCAATCAAAACATAACTCATTTTATTCCCAACAATTTCCCCCTTTTTGATGATGCCAAAACCTATACAGCTTGTGCAAAAGTGACTTAGCTACACCTATTACATTATTCTTCAGAAGACATGACTAAGGTCAGTTATCCTGAAAAGCAATGAGTTAGTGTATTCACCATTCATGTTGCACATAGGTTTCATAGATAGGCATAGAGAGATGAGTGTTTCTTGATTCAAAATAAGTTCAACTATCATTCATTCAAAAATCATTACAAGCATGTTGATAGTTGAATTTAACATATCAGAGCATGAATCAACAACACTAAATACATCAGAGTATTTCATTCTAACAGTTCAACACATATACAAGATTTTTCAGTATCAGAGCATAAACTTGTATCAGAGCACCAATCTTGTATCAGAACAAATACTAACACTTCAAGACATATACAAGATTTTCAACATCAGAGCACAGAGCTTGTATCAGAGCAATCCATATCAAATCAGAGCAAACAGATTAGCACACCACGTCAGCAAACTTGACCATTTTTCAGCATAGTTGATCAATCAAGGTAGGTCAGAAGACTTAGCCATTTCAAAGATCATCCTCAGGAGGTGGCAGCATTCCATACTGTGCCCACACTCTTCTTTTCAATGCCATGGCTTCTTGGTTTGTTCCCTTAGGACCAAGAACCAACTTGTTTAGCTTAAGGATATCTGTGAATTCTCTCAGAATTCTTGCTTGGTCAATCCATCCTTCAAGCTTTGGAGGCATGTATATGATTGGCTTAGGAGCTGTGAGTTCAATTCTTGCAATATCAGCAGCTGCAAGCAATTGTTGATAGAGTTCTTTGTAGTATTCTATCATGAACTCAGCAAAAGTGGAGTTGGCATCTCTTCCATTCCATCTGTCAATGACATATTGATCATAGACATACTCCCTTTTGGCTTCCTCCCATAAGGCATTCAGTTGAACTGGTACCCATTTATCCAAGTGAGGATATTTGGTGTCCATTGGAATCAATAGTTGTGGCTTCATCTTGTTGTAAGTTGCTCTCTTCCTTCTTGGCTTCTGGAAGTCTGCTCTTCTCTTGTTTCTTGCTCTGTTGGCCTCTTCCATCAAGTCCATTTTCTCTTGGGCTCTCATCATAGCCAGTTTCTGTTGTGTTTCAGGGTCTTTGCCATACCCTTCATGAAACAGCTTTGATGGATCATTGAGTACCACAATCTTTGTCTTCTTTGGTCCAGGTCCAAAGCCTTCTTCATATAATTCCTCAACATCTTCAGAGGCTTTGGTACTTTCAGTGGACTTAGTCTCAGTAGACTTGTCTTTTTCAGCAAACTTGGATATTTCAGCATTCTTGGGCTCTTCAGCAGTTTTGGCCTTCTTTGAGATAGGCTCATCATCAACAACTCTGAATTCAGGTGGAAGATCAAGGCTATTGGGAAAGTCAGTGAATTTCTCAACTTGTCTCTTCTTTCCTTGGGCCTTCTTGATCTTTCCTCTAGTTTGGACACCTTCAGCATCCTTGTCCAAACCAGATACCTCACCACCTGGTCTTTGTTGTAACCTTACTCTTTCCTCTTCAGCTGAGGCCATAGAATTCTTCAATGCAAGTGCCAACTGCTCCTCTTCATCCAATTCTTCCAAGTTCAGTACTGCTGGCTCTTTTCCCTTTCCTTCAGGGGCTTTGTCCTTACCCTTAACTGAGCTTCCAATCACTAAGGCACCTTTTGCCCTTGCTCTTTCCCTTTCCCCCTTTTTGGCAGCATCAAAACATTGGGGTTTTAGCTCACTCATTGTTGTGGCCATTAGGGATTGTGCCTGATTTAGGGATTTCATTTCTTCCAACAAATATACATTTTCATCATGTATATTCTGCATCCTGTCACTGCTCAGGCTAAGAAAAGCTAAAACAGGCTTCATTTTCTGTTGGACAACTTCCTCCATAGTTGATTTAAGAGATGCATCCAATTGGGCTTTGAGGAGCTCAGTGAGGTTGGCCACTGCACCTTCAGCAATGTTGGCCAATACCTCTTGGGAAAAAATTTCTGAGGCTGCTTTCACCATAGCTAACCTTTGCTCTTCAGCTCTTTGTCTTTGCATTGCAGTCTTTCTTCCAAGAGCTCTCTTTACCACTGACCTTAATGTCTTCACATTTCTATTGTGGTTGATTCTTAGCAAAGATTGCTCTTTCTTAACCTCCTTTGAAACTGACCTCATGGTGTTTTTGGCTTTGATAACTTCAGTGGAGATGGTTTGCAAACCAGTCTCAACTCCACTGATTCTTGCCTCCAAGGTAGGTAACACCACATCCTCTGAGCCAGTTAGCCTCATTTCCACAGATGCCAAAGTTCTTCCATGCTCATCCAAGGCTCCAGAAGTTTCTGCATGAGCTGATTGTACCTGGTGAGCCAAGGAATCCAACTTCTCTGATTGCATCCCAAGCAAGGCTTGTGCTGATCCATTGTCAACTTGGATGGGTGCATCTGTTAAGAGTTCATCTGCAAAGATTTGATCAAAGGTTATACCTGCAATATCAGACAAATCAAAAGCATCAGTAAAAACACACTTGTCTCCCTCCAATTCTTTTTCATAAGACTCTGATACATCAGCAGTCTTCTCCTCATTTTCAACTATTTCTTTTCTCCCTTCAACAATGATTTCCTCACTTAAAGGAACAGGCCTCCTCTCATCAAGGGATTCTTGAAGTTCAGATTTGACTTCAAGAATAGCCTGCCCTTCCACACTTATATCACCCTCATTTGGTGGTACACTCACTATTCTAGTGATCACAACCTCTCTATCATCTACTTCTCCCTCTGGTTTTTCCACTATCATCTCCTTTTCAACTCCTTCACCTAGACCTGCAGCATCTCCACCTTCAACAAGGTTCAAAGATGGCAGTTGTGGGGAGATCACAGTGCTTATATCAGCAGCCACTGAGTCATCCTGAATGATTAAGGGCTGATCAGTGTCCAACTCATCTGACACTGAATAGGCCTTAACCAAACCAGCCTCTAAAACAGGAACCTCCACATCTTTAGGCTGTGCCTTGAGTTCAGAAGAACCTTCATTGGCAGATGTGTCATTGGTTGTGTTACCATCCTTGGTCAACACCTCTGAATTGACAGAGCCTTTCCTATGATAGGTCTTAGGAGGGTTGGAAAGTCTTTCAGATACAGAAGGCTTAGGGATATTAGCTTGAGGGGTTTCAAGAGGGTTGGGTTTTGAGGGGTTTGAGGGATCATTGGGGGAATCATCATCATTGGAGCTACTATCAGGGTGTTTGATTCCCTTAGCTTTTCTTTCCTTCTCCTCCTTAATCTTATCAGCTACCAGCTTTGCAAAGATTTCCTCATCAATGAGAAATCTTGTCTTTGAGACTCCAGCAAAGTGTAGCAATCTGTTCTCCTCAACTTGCCACCAGTTTGCTCCCTTATCTTGGATGACTTGTGATATCTCCATCATAGACTTATCTTTTACATCAACAAGCATCCTTAGATCATGAAAAGTCCTCTGAATTCTTAGAAATTCAGCAAGTTGTGGATACAAACTGTCCACAGTAGCCATGGCTCCTCCTCTGAGCATACTCTCATAAGTATACTCCTCCTCATCTCCACTTGAATGGGGACTTTGGGTTATAGGGGAGTTGGCTCTGGGTTCTCCTAAAGTGGCTTCAGGAAGGTTTAGTTCAGGAATGTTGGCTTCAGAAGAGTTGGGTGCAGTAGAAGGTGCTTCAGTTGCTTTAAAGAGCAATGGATCTGAAGGGGCTTTACTCAAGGGGGTTGGCTCAAAAAGTGCAGCTTCTAATTGCTTTGAGTAATTGAGCATAGATGAGTCAAGGGGAGAATGTAGTCTTGTCTCATCTACTGCTATATCTGCTAGCACATCTATCCCACTTCTTTGCACATTCCCTTCAGGAGAGTATCTCTTTGTAAGATTGATGGGGGTTATAGGTTGGTTGGTTGGGGTTATATGGGTTTCAGGGGAGTTGGGCTCAGGGTTCTGAATATCAGGGATGTTGGCCTCTATTGGTTGACCTTCAGGGACCTTGGATTCTGGAGTTCCAGAACCAGATGAGTTGGTCCTTGACTTTGATTTGGTCCTGCTTTCAGCTCTGCTCTCTCTAAGAGCAAGTTGTAGAGACCTTTCTTCTTGGAGCTCCAACACTTTGTCAGTAGGCTTGGCCCTTCTCTTGCTAGCCCTACTGCTCCCACTTCCTTCACCATCCTTTTCAGGGACAACCTCCCTGATCCTCTTATCACCCCTAGACTTTTGTCTAGTCTTATTGTACTTCTGCCTTAATTCTTCTGAATGATCAGAGGGCACTTGTACACCTTCTCTAGCAACTTCTTCAATCTCAGTTGAAGCATCTGAGTTCTCTTCTGAGATGATCTGAGACATTTTCCTTGTCTTCACCACTCTTGCTTTTGTCCTCTTCTTCATTTTAGGTTTCTCCTCCACCTTTTCTTCAGCAGGTTTGGCCACTATCATCCTCCTTTGCTCAGTTTTCTTGCTGAGCTTTCTGAACAGAATCTTTTGAGCTGGGAGAGGCTTTGCAAAGGTTTGCATTTGGGAATAATAGGAAAATCTCTCAATCAACAAGCTTGCCCTGGTGCAATACTTGAGTTTCCCTTCTAGCACAACCTTGTTATGAGCTCTCACTTTAAACTTGGCCTTTTCCTTCATCATCTCAGAAATAATGAAGGTCCTCCAATCAAACTTGATACCCTTGTCACTGGCATCAATGACTGCAGCCATGATTCTGATTCTAGGATGGCTGACCTGCTCCAAGCTTCCAGTATTACTCAAGAGACTCTTAGTGATTACCTCAAATAGATTGAGAAATTTAGACTTGAGAGTCTTCTTGTTTTGTGTTGAAGATAGAGGGCCTGGCACTAATAGCCATTCTTGTGCTATGTCATCTTCATGGCCAGCACCATAAGATTCTGGATTCCTTCCTTCTGAAGGCAATCCAAAGGCTCCTTCAAGATCTTCTGAAGAGAATTTCACTCTATGAAATCTCTCTTCTTCATCTTCTTCAGCAACATAGGACAATCTGGTGGAAATCTCACCATCTTCTGGTTTGCCTCTCCATTTGAGAAAGGCAAAGAACTCAGCCATGTAGTTGTCCAAACAAGAGCTTGGCCTTTCCTCCATGAATTTCTGAAGGCCTGCTCTTCTCAACCATCTCAGGGTTGGAGTGATTTCAGGATCTTCACTTGTAAATGACACTATTGGCTCAAAGTGAAGGTTGTTCTTGTTGCTCAAATAACCAAAATCAAGGTCAAGAGCCTTGTTGGAAAAATCTATGATCATCTCTGGTCTAACTTTGGGAGCCATTGAAGATTGCAGAGATGAAATTTAGAAAGTTTTGAGAGAGTTTGAAGAGAATAGGCTAGGGTTTCGAATGCTTGGGGAAGAAGAGTGTGTGGGGAGTTCTTAAGACTTGAGAATATTCTAAAAAGAAGTTTGTCAATGAGTTGGTGAGTTTTGTGTATTTTCAACGGTTGTCAAAAATGGAAACATACACTTGGACGGCCAGGATGAATTTCAGGGGAGTTGGCCAGTTTTGATCCAATGGTTAAAAACCAATGTAACAGTGACTTGTTGGTTTTATTCAAAACGTGGAAGGTATTTAATATTAGTTAATGGTTGGGGAGTTTTCGAGATAGATCATGGTTTGAAAAGGTGTAATGCAAACAAAAGTTAAATCTTGGCATTTAATGCATGGAAAGCGACCTTTTGGGTGGGGGACAAATTAAATCCTACAGAAATGATATCTGTAGTTGGGACAGGTATCAAGGTAGACAATGATTACCCAAAATAGGTTCTTATCAAACCAAGAGAATAGGTTTGATAACTAGGACAACTTATCTGACCCTACAAGGACAAGTGTCCTGAAGAGATGTGGACAAGAGTCCTGAATGTCAATGGACAAGTGTCCTGAGTAGTTATGATCATCTCTTCTGCACTTCAGTAGATTTGTCCAAGTCTACTGAATATCAATTCAGCTCTTTTACTCCCATTAACTTCAATGAGTTTTACTTGTCCAACTTCCCTGGATCAAGTAAACCCAACTCTGCTGATAGCTCCAGAAACCTTGCCTCTGCAAGTGGCTTAGTTAGTATATCAGCTTTTTGATGATCTGTGTGGATCTTGACCAACTTTATATCCTTCTTCTCCACATGATCTCTAATGAAGTGATGTTTGATGTCCACATGTTTGCATCTTGTATGCAAGACAGGATTTTGTGAAATAGCTATGGCACTATTGTTGTCACAAAATATGGGCACTTCAGTAGAGTTGACTCTGTAATCTCTTAGTTGTTGTCTTAACCATAGGATTTGGGCACAACAACTTCCAGCGGCAACATATTCAGCCTCAGTAGTGGAAGTAGCCACTGTGTTTTGCTTCTTGGAGAACCAAGATATGAGCTTGTTGCCTAAGAATTGACAAGTCCCTGAAGTGGACTTTCTGTCAATTCTGCATCCTCCATAATCAGCATCTGAGTAGCCAGTTAACTCAATGTTGTCATCAGCAGGATACCAAAGGCCTAGATTTTCAGTGCCTTTGAGATACCTCAAGATCCTCTTTGCAGCCTCAAGATGGCTTTTCTTAGGATTTGCTTGAAACCTTGCACAAACACCTACTGCAAAGGTGATGTCAGGTCTGCTGGCAGTGAGATAGAGGAGTGAACCAATTATTCCTCTATACTCAGTAGAGTTGGTTGGAATACCACTCTCATCAGGATCCATCTTCCAGTTTGTGTTCATTGGGATCCTTACTGACTTGCTAGTTGTACACCCAAACTTCTTGATCATTTCTATGGTGTACTTAGCTTGGTTGATGAAGATTCCTTCTTTTGATTGCTTGACTTGAAGACCCAGAAAGAAGTTCATCAGTCCCATCATGGACATCTCAAACTTGCTTTGCATTAGCTTGGAGAACTTCTCACATAGCTTCTCATTGGGGGATCCAAATATTATGTCATCCACATAAATTTGGACAAGCAAGATGTCCTCTCCTTCAGAGATTCTGAAAAGAGTTCTGTCCACAGTTCCCTTGGTGAATCCATGATCCAAGAGGAATTGTGACAGTGTATCATACCAAGCCCTAGGGGCTTGCTTGAGTCCATAAAGAGCTTTCTTGAGTCTGTAAACTTGGTTTCCAACTTCAAAACCTGGTGGTTGCTCTACATAGACTTCTTCCTTCAAGACTCCATTCAGAAAGGCACTCTTGACATCCATTTGGTACACTTTGAACCTCTTGTGGGCTGCATAGGCTAGAAAGAGCCTTATTGCTTCTAGCCTTGCCACAGGTGCAAATGTCTCATCATAGTCAATGCCTTCATGTTGGCAATAGCCTTTTGCCACAAGTCTTGCTTTGTTTCTGACAATCACATCATTTTCATTCTTCTTGTTCTTGAACACCCACTTTGTTCCAATAACATCTTGATGTGAAGGCCTATCCACCAGCTCCCATACTTCATTTCTGGTGAATTGATTCAGTTCTTCCTGCATGGCTGTGATCCAATTGGCATCTTGAAGTGCCTCCTCAATATCACTTGGTTCTTGTTCTGACAAGAAACAACAGAAAAGAGCACTTTCACCATGAAATCTTCTTGTTTTGACTCCAATACTTGGGTCACCAAGTATTTGATCAATAGGATGGTCAGACAACCAAGTCCTTCTTTTTCTGATCTCTTCAGTAGAGTTGTCCTCTACTGAAGTTGAGTCAATTTGATCATAGAATTCAGGGTAATTGAATGCAGGTTCTAATTCAGGATCATAATCAGGGGTGTTGTCCTCAATGTCAGTGACATTGGTATTTTCAACATTTTGATTTCCCCCTTGATTATTTGACCCATTAACTACCTCAGCAGGAACTGCTTCTTCATTGGTAGTTGTTACCTGGATGTGAACTGGGATTGGATCATTCAGTTCACTATTTCCTTCAGTGGGATTTGCCTCAGAAGGGTTGCCTTCAGGATGGTTGTCCAACATAGAGTTTTCAGGTAGATTGGTTTGGACAACATCTATAAGCTCAGTGTCTTTGTCTTTTAGACTTAGTCTGGTTGTCCTCTGTGTGATTTCTTCTGATTCCAAGTTCTCATTCCTGAACTCATGAATAGATTCATCAAATACAACATGAGGTGTTTCCTCTACAATAAGGGTTTTCTTGTTGAAGACTCTAAAGGCTCTACTGATTTGAGAGTATCCAAGGAATACTCCCTCATCAGCTTTGCTATCAAAGGCTTTCAATTGTTCTTTCCCATTATTGTGAATGAAACACTTGCAACCAAAAATGTGAAAGTAAGACACTTTAGGCAATCTTCCTTTCCAGAGTTCATAAGGGGTTTTGCCTTGCCCTTTAGTGATCAGACATCTATTTTGAGTATGGCATGCAGTGTTTATGGCTTCAGCCCAAAACCTCTTAGGCAAATTTGAATCAGCAATTAAGGTTCTAGCAGCTTCTTTTAAAGTTCTATTTCTTCTCTCTGCAACTCCATTCTGTTGAGGAGTTCTAGCTGCTGAGGTTTCATGAGCTATTCCATTAGATGTACAATACTCATTGATGTATGAGTTAATGAACTCAGTGCCTTTATCAGATCTTATCTTGATAATGCTAAGGCTTTTCTCATTTGACAATCTCTTTAGAAGTTCAGGCAGTTTGACTTGAGTTTCCTTCTTATTAAGGAGAAATACTACCCATGTGAACCTAGAGAAGTCATCTACTACTACCAATGTGTATTTTCTACCATTTATGCTTACAGGGGTAATTGGTCCAAAAAGATCCATATGTAAAAGTTCAAGTACCCTTTTAGTGGAAATGACTGGTTTTCCTTTAAATGAGGCTTTGATCTGTTTTCCTTCTTGGCATGGTTTGCAAACATGCTCTTTAATGAAAACCTCATTAGGTAGTCCTTTGACTAATGCATTTCTAGCAATTTTGTTCATTGTTTTGAAGTTCAAGTGGTTTAATCTTTTATGCCACAACCAACTTTGTTCACTAGAACTCTTAGCAATGAAGCATGCAGCATCAGTAGACTTGTCCCAGTCTGCAAAATACACATTTCCTTTCCTAGTTCCAGTCAATAGAATTTGTTGAGTCTTATCTTTGATCAAGCATTTATCACTGGAAAACTCAACATTGAAGTCTTTATCACAGAATTGACTGATACTTAGGAGATTATATTTGAGACCAGCTACATAAGATACATTGGATACTTTGATGTTACCAATCATCAAAGTACCATAACCTTTTGTTGATGCTTGTGAGCTGTCTCCAAATGTGACATTAGGGCCTTCTTTTTCAATGAAATCAGTGAGGAGTTCCTTGTTTCCAGTCATGTGCCTTGAGCATCCACTGTCAAGGTACCATGCTGTCTTTTTGCTTATGCTCCTCATCTTGTGGCCCAAAGGTACCTGCAATTAGATAGGTTTAGGTACCCTTTGAGTTTTGGGTCCTGAGAGGTTAGCTGTACCTTTAGGAACCCAAACTTGCCTAATAACCCTGATTGATTCAAGGTGGCTAAGTTGTCTTCCTTTAGCATCTAAATACACTGTCTTTCCCTTAAATGCCTTTGGGAAAGTGTGTGTGAATGTGTTAACTCTATAAGTTTCAGGAGAGTTGTCAAGTCTCCTGAACTTTTGAGTTCTTTGTGCAGCTTGAGGGAATCTTTGAGGAAAGGCTTTCTTATGACCATTACCCTTTGGTATGAAGGGTTTTGGTTGTCTCATTTTATTCTGCCTTTGAGGAAAGTTGTCCCTAGGTCTATTCAGCTGAGGCTTTCTCAGAAGAGTTGGCATAGGCTGATTATACCTTGGATACTTCCTCTGAACATTGTTCAGTAGAGTTGCCCTACCATTGGGTCTACTCTGCTGACCAATATTCCTCTTGTGTTCAGGAGCTTTGGCCATTTCCTTAGGTTTTGGCCTAATCTCCTGAAGCACTTGAGTAGGCATAACATCCATTTTGCCCTTTCCTTTGTTCAGTGGCTGAATTATTTCATTTTCAGTCTGTGCCACTGACTTAACAAAGATTCTCTTAGTGTTACTCACAGAAGCAACACTAAGACAAGGTGAAGATTCAAATGGATCAAAACCTAATCCACTTCTTTGAGCCATAGGTCTTTGATAACTCTGAATTTCCTCTATTACTCTAGAGGATTTCTTCAGAGCAGACATCTTTAATTTCAGGCTCTCTTCACTTGCTTTAAGAATATCATATTCATGTGAGAGGTTTTCAAACTTGGCATTGAGAATTTTAAGTTCAAAATCTTTTCTCTTCTGAGAGAGAAGTTGATCATCAATCTCCTTTTGTTGGTCAACTATCCTGAGATTTGCTTCCTCAAGCTCTCTCAAGACTTGTTGATACAACTCAGTAGACTTGACATCAACAACTGTCTCAGAGTTTTTGGCAAGTTCAATAGCCAGTCTTTCATTTTCTCTCACACAGTTATCATGAAATTCTTGTAGCATAGTGAAATCTTCCATTAACTTTCCAAGGGAAAGCTTCAAGTTGATCTCACTATTGTTTTGTGAGATGAATGATGGTGAACTAGAAGTAGAGGATACCTCATCATCCTCAAGAGCCATGTTGCAGACATCATCATCATCATCACTGTTGGAGAATAGTCCATCTGAAGAGTTGAAGCTTTCAGCACTATCAGATTCTTCACCAGCCATCATGGCCTTTCTATTGGTGAACTTTCAGTCTCTTTTGGCCTGCCTCTCTCTTCTCTCCTTAGAGCTTAATTCAGGGCAATCATACTGGAAGTGCCCTTTCTTTTTACAGTTATAGCACAGATCTTCATCATCTTCTTTCTTTGATTCTTCTCTTCTTTTTGATGATGAAGGTTCAGCTCTACTTGACCTTCTCCTATCAGAGTACTTGTCCTCTGATCTTTTCTCTTCAGGCTTTTTGACTTCAGCCTGTGCTTCAGGAGAGTTGTATCTCCTGAATTTGTTGTCCTGGTAGAACTTCTTGTATCTACCAAACCTTGAGTTTAACTTTTCAAACCTTCTAGCCATCAAGGCTAGTTCTTCCTTCATCTCAGTCTTTGAGACTGACTTTGATGATCTTGGAGTGGACTGCATCTCTGGTTCAGCAGTTTTGGCTTTGAATGCCACTCCCTTGGTAGTATTTGAAGGTTCCTCAATAGGCTTTCTTCTATTGAGGTCGAACTCATAGGCTTTGAGTTCAGAGAAGATTTGTTGCATGGGCATGGTGGAAAGATCTTTGGTGTTTTGCATCATTACAGCATAGACATCCCACTTCTGAGTGAGACTTCACAAGATCTTCAATCCAACTTCTCTCTTGGTGTAGACCTTGCCCAGTGAGTTGATTTCATTCATCACATCAGTGAATCTACCAGCAAATTTATCAATGGACTCCTCAGACTCCATTGCAAACTGTTCAAATTTCTGCACAGCAACTTGGAGTTTATTCTCCTTGATCTTTTCAGTACCCTCACACATTTCTGCAAGAGTATCCCAAATTTCTTTGGTTGTTGTGCAGTGGTAGACTCTACCCATAATTGCATCTGGAATTGTTTGGTAGAGGGTGTTCATGGCAGGATAATTCAAGTTATCTTTCCTCTTCTCATCAGTGGTAAAGTCATCTTCATCTTTTGGGAGCACCTCTCTTGAGTCTGCCTTTTGAGCCTCAGTGACTTTGGGATTGACAAATGTGAACACAAAAGGACCTCTTGTGATCACTCTCAGCATGTCAGTGTGTAGAGATGCAAGATGAGCCCTCATCCTGATTTTCCAGAAATCATAATTATCAATTGAGAACATGGGCAGTTTGTGATGTGAAATGTGGTTGACTGGATTTGTGGCCATGTTGTCCAATCCTTGGACAGCAGGAGGTGGAACAGCAGCATTGTTGTTGGCCATAACTCAAGAACAAACAGTCAGTCAATATACAATTAGGATTTCAGAAAGATCAGTTCAGTGACCACACTAAATATGTGATTTTGAAAACCAAGATGGCTTTTCAGAAGCAGTGGTCTTTGAACCCCTGCTCTGATACCACTTGTTGGTCCTGAAAGGAGTATATAACAAGTGTATGGGGGGGGGGAATACACTTGTATTCAAATTCTTTTCTAACTTGATCAAACCAGAGCTCAGCAAGGTTGTCTTGGACAACTCTGCTGAAGATGATTAACTCTTCTAAGATAATCAGACTACTAAGTACTATTGAGTACTTAGTTGAATAACTATCTAGGGGAGTTATATGTGCGGAATAATGGTTGGCCCTTTTAGTTTAAACTCCTTTAGATTCTGAAATCACTTGGTCAATTAAATACAGTCCAGTTTCAGGGAACTTGTCCAAATCAGTTTTGCACAGTCTTTGAATGTTTATCCTTTGAAAGATCAGTTTTGTGTGCAGTGTTGAGTGTATGAAAGTACTTGAAAGTAGATCAACACAAGAGTTTATAGTGGTTCAGAGACTCAAGCTCCTACATCCACTTTCCCTGATTTAACAGGATAATTCCTTCACTCTTGGAATTAACTTGTTTTATAGTGCCAAGGTGCACTTGATCAAGAACACCACTCTTGGTGAATTGATCCCTAGGATGTCTAGAGTCCTAGTACCCTCTTCTCAACTCAGAACTGAACTGTTCTTCTCTCAACAGTCAGCTCCTACCACTTCTACTACTACAACCTTCTCACTTTCACTCTTGAAAGATATGAGGATTGAAGTAAGGTTCCAACTAATGAGATATCCTTTACAATGAAGATCAGTGTATAAGGATAGGATATCTCTCTAAGCTTGTGTATGGATATACAATGTAGTACAGCTTAGATGAAGTGTTTGAAGACTAAGATAGTCTTTGAAAGCTTTGAAAGCACTCTAGCTTGTAAGAACTTAAGGTTGGATGTGCTTGGTTGAGGTTGAAGTTGGATTCTAGTTGGATGCTAGTTGGATGCTAGTTGGATGCTTTCAAATGGTCTTCACACTTCTGTATTTATAGACAAATGAAGGATTTGCCCGTTGGAGAGGCAGTCTCCAATGTCCATAAATGTCTTCTTTTAGTTCTTCAACTTTGAAGACGGAATCTTGATAGTGACATGTCCTCATTTGGGAAATAAACGGCTGTAAGAGCTTTGTCTTCATTCTGTAGCACTCTTCCCAATATCTGACATTCAGATTCTCTTGTAAGAATGTGGACATGTCTTCTGAAGGTTGTTCCAATGATAGGACAACATTCCTCATCATTTGGACAACTCTCCTTATCACTATCAGCAGTCTTGCTTATCAACAAGATTGTCTTGCTCTTCTTCAGATGACTTGGCTCTTTCCCTTTTATTTCTCTTGAAGGTGATCTTAGCTTGTTTCTTTGAAGATCTTTAGGGAATGATTGTCTCAAACTCTTCAGCATAGTTGACTGCAAGCTTTCAGAGCACTTGATCTTGACTTCTTGTACTGAGACAACTCCTCTGGACAACTCTCCTGATCAGTATAGTTAGTCTCAAAAGACTTAGTGTTGTATCCAGAGTTTGAGCCTTGAGGGGACTTGATTCAAATGAACTTCCAAGCATGTGTTCCCCCTCAATTTGTGCATCTAATCATCTAAGAGCTACCTAACATATTAGCTCCTCGTCTAGCCTTTATACTATATGTTCTAACATTTCTAGAACATATTCAATCATGACTTAGGCATGTCTCAGGGGGTTTTGGTATTCAATCAAAACATAACTCATTTTATTCCCAACAGTAATCAAGCCTTTTTTTGTAGTGTACTGCACGTATCCAGGAGCTGGAAAACGTAATAGAGAATGACACACTGTTTGCAAAGTGAAGGCAAGGTCAATGGTGGAGGTCCCCAAAAAGAAAAACAACGATGAAGATGAATCTCAGTTTCAAACGGAACAAATAGAGAATCAAACTGAAGTGTTTGGGGGAGATTTTAATTTTTCGGTAGACTTGACGGCTGCAAATCCACAATTGATTGAAATTGAAAACGATAGTGGAGATGAGTAGGAGGATGAACATGACGAGAGGGAGGATGAAGAATATGAGGAGGAAGAGGAAGAGGAAGATGAGGCAAATAATGAAAATGAAGAGGAAGAAGAAGATGAATATTAAATTAATGTAACCTATTCTATTTTGTACAATTTATAAGAGATAATTATTTATCATTTGGTTATAACTTATAATTTAATCACCACTAATAAATGTGAGAATGAAAATATATAAATGAATTTATTTAAAAAAAAAAAAAAGAGTAAATAATGTATAACATATACACATCTTAAAATTTCAATCAAATAAAAAACTAGTTTCACAATATATAAATTAAAAAAAATTAAAAAATTAAATTTACAATAGATATAAGTTATAAATTTAATTATTAATATAAGTTAAAGAAATTAATTTTGTGAATTTAAAAAAAAAAATGGGTCGAAAATGAGTACATATACAATTAATATCAGAATATTAACAAGAAATCGACTTTTCCCAGTGGCAGGCGCTCCTCACTAGGCGCCTTCCCACCCGGGATCAAGTCCTGCCAAGGCCATTTAAATATTCAGTTCGCGGGTTGGGTCAGGTCGGGTCGGGGCCAGCGGATCCCGGGTCGGATCCCGATCAGACCTGGAATTTTTTTTAAATAATTAAATTTACCGACGGAAAATCGACGGTTTTTTAACAGTTTCCGACGGAACATTTTGTGTTTTTTAAAAAAACAAAAAAACACTACGCCCATCATACCGACGGATATGGCGACGCATATACCGACGGATATTCCGACCGAATCTTGACCCGGTGCGTAAACGAGTTGGTTTGTTTGGTGACGGAATTGAATCCGTCGGTACTGGCGACTGACAGGAACCGTCGGTACATACCGACGAAACCATATTTTCGGTCGGTAAACTATACCGACCAATCCGGTAGGGACGGACGGAATTCGTCGGTATGACCCAATACCGACCAAAAATCCATCGGCATGTCCGTCGGTAAACAAGTCTTTTTTTGTAGTGAACAATCATAAACAACTACATTAAACAACTCTAAACAACCACATTAAACGACACTAAACAACCCTAAACAACCTCAGTAAACAACCCTAAACAACCTTAAACAACCATAAACAACCCTACACAACCCCAAACAAGTCCAGTAAACAACCCTAAACAATCTCAAACAAGCTCAGTAAACAACCCTAAACAATCTTAAACAACCCTACACAACCCTAAATAACCCTAAACAATCTGAACGAGAATTTTGGGTATAAACCTAAAAAAAAATTCCACTTGAATTCACTATGATAAAATATCAAATACTAACAATATCAAATAAAAGAATATAATAAAAATATGTTTCTTACCTTCAATCCAACTTTCAATTATATTTTGAGAAAAAATGAGAGAATTTAAGTGTATAAATTGAAAAGAAGAATGAGAGAATATGAGATTTGAAGAAGGTTTTTTTTTTTTTTTTATTTATTTTTATTACATTTAAAAGTGGTCAAAGAAAATGAAGGTAAAAAATATACATGAGTAGGGTTAAAAGGTCATACTTGATATATTCCACTTTAATATTTAATAGTGATGTAAGAAATGCAGAACCGAAATATTGTCTCCCTTCAGTAACAACATTATTAGCTTTTTTTTTTTTTTTGTATTGTGTTTAAAAACCATAATGAATGAATGACTTCGAATTCATTTCAAAATTTGGAAAAATATAAAAGAACTTGATAATTACAATTTACAAATGAGCCCCTACATCTTCCATTTATACAATAAGTGGATTATCTAACAATATACAGTATATAATTAACATACATGCCTTATTATTATTAATAATATATTCACAGCATTCATACCGTTTGGCGATGAGTTGGGGCAATGTTATGGGAGACAAATTGCTGCATCCCATATTTTTATTTTTAATTTTTAATAAAATTTATACTTCTATATGAATCTACCTATTTAATTTGAAAACTATATACAAATAGTAAACACTTCAACAACTCCCTTTTTAAACTCTAAAAACGACTTATTTCGAACAATTAATATTTTTTGACTGAGCAGCGGTACTACTAAAATATTTATTTCAGCAATCAAGTGTCTATTTATTTATTCTTAAAGCAGACTATGTTAAATCGAATTGAGAATATTAATTAGCAAGTCCAATTTTGGTCAGTGATCGTGAATCAATTATGAACTTCTATTAAATTTTACAAAATTTGCATGCATATATTTAATATGTAAATTGAACAATATTAAATTAAAATGATTCAAAGTCCTATTTCAATTTCAGTAATATATTAGGGGTTGCAGTTTGGACAGTTGACAATACGTGAGCTAAAGTGGATTATTCTATTAATTAAATGAAAGTCCACCCCATAAAGGTTAATTAATTAATTAATTCATTCGAGAAATTCTTTATTTATTCATTTGAAAAAAGTGGAAGTTGAGGGTACGTAAGTGATGAGAAATGTGGAGGAAAATGTAATGTAGTTTCTGAGTAAAATAAAACAAAATTATATGAGCGGTTGATTATGTAGACGACAAGCCTTGAAGATTTGCTCCATATTTTCCACTCATGGCGTGTAAATTTCCTAAATTTTGAATAGATTCTTGCTTGACTCCTTCCTTTCTACTACTTTAGTGAGATGTGTGTACTCAAATAAATTAAGAGTCTTTTGCATGATTTAATGAGGAGTATTAAAAATGTACTAAAACTCGAAATTAGTGACAATTTTGAAAATAAATTGATATGGTAAGGTATTAATTTTGTGTGTCATTTTTATATTGAGGCGGATCGGAAAAAAAAGTGTGCAAATAATCTTTAACAGCACAGCAGACGATCGGTGTCTTGGAACCGGGCCAATTAGCAACAATTTTTTATTTTTTTTTATCTTAAATTAATACAAAACGGCTCAGTTTTATGTCCAACTGTCATTTCGTTGCAATTTGCAACGGAATTGATTTTCATCGTAAATTAATTTTGTTGATTTTGCCGGTTTGACCATTTTCGTCGCAATTTAGAGCCGTCGCAAAACTCCCGTGGTTTTTGTAGTGGTTACTGATTGGTCAGATGTGACAAGATTCAAGATTTTATCAATTCAAAACTAACCACTATTTGTTGTTGAAAGACAAGCAATTATATATAATTGAATTATACGGAGTATCTCACAATTTTCTCTCTTTCCCACACTTCCTTGTTTTAGTTCTTTTCTTTCTATCACCTCCCATCATGTTATGCCATCTATCTTTATAATAAATCTTACTACAAAAAAAACCGAGATTTAGAGACGGACTAATCCTTGTCGGTCAACTCCATCTTTTGAGAGAGAGAATGCACTCAATTACTTTAGAATATGAGCATAGCCATGATCAATTACTGATTAGTAAAGAGACACTTGCAAAACTAGTTGAAAATAACCACATACAACAAATTATCCATGCATTAAACACAAATATCGATTCAGGAATAACAGGCCATCAAAATGATCTTCACATTCGGCGCACATCATTTGGTTCAAACCATATCTTACAACCTCAATCGCCTCAAATTTGTTACAAGCGCCTCATCTTTGATGCTTTCAAAGACACCACCATTCTCCTCCTTCTCTGCTGCGCAATGCTTTCGTTCGTCATCGGTATCAAGACCAACGGCCTATTCGAGGCCTTCATCGACGCAGCCCTCGTTTTCCTCGCCACATCTTTCGTCCTCACATTTGGAGCCATGTTTAGATTCTTCCAAACCCGATGGCTCATCAACAAACCCTCCAACTTGATCATAAACAAGCCCATTTTGGTGGTGAGAAGTGGATTTTTTTACGAAATTCCTGAATTCGAAGTAGTCGTTGGTGACATCGTGTGCTTGCGGATAGGAGATCGCGTCCCTGCTGACGGGGTATTCATCGATGGCCATTCGTTCCAGCTTGATGTTGATGATCATGATCATGATCCTCTTTTTAGTGGGTCCATGGTGGTTAGAGGGTGTTGCCGTATGCTCGTGACATCCGTGGGAGAAAACACGGAGAGAAACAGGCTCGTTGGATCGATAGGCAACGATCGAAAGCTTCAATTGCTAGACGCAATTGATGAACATAATTCTAAATTAGAGAAGATTTGGTTGAGCCTTTCGTTGATCCTTCTAGTCGTGCAGTTAGTCCGGTGTTTCGTGAGGAAACCGGTCCATGATAAGGACCGGAATGTGGACGCCAAGGGTGTGAAAAATACGATGGAGGAATTAATGAACGAGTCCGTAAAGTTGATGAAGAAGGAAGGATCCAAGGCGAGCCGTTTAGTTGTCATGCTTTGCATACTTCTTTTTGCTACTAGAGATGGTTTGCCCTTAGCAATTTTTATCTCCTTGATATATGCATCCAAGAAGATGAAATTGTGTGGTGCGATTTTCCAGAAGCTTCCGGAAAGCGCCACCGTTGGGTTGATCACCACCATATGTACCGGAAAAACTAGTGATTTGATTTTGGAGTACCCGAAGATGGCGGAGTTGTGGATTGGTGTCACACTTGTTGATAATTTGGCCGTTGGAGGAGGAGTGGATGGTGGGGTTCTTGATGCTTTGCGAGGGGGTATTTTCGTCCATGATTCGGGAGATGGATGTCTGGACGAGATATCTCTGATTGCTTGGGCGAGGGCAGTACTAGATGACGACGACTTTGACTTTCGTAGAGATTGTCACATTTTTAAATATGAGGGACATGACAAGGGTAGAAATGTAAATTGCAAGATTATAAAAAAGGAAGATAAAGTGTTGCATGTGAATTGGAAAGGAGACCCGGAGCTCATTTTGTCTATGTGCTCTCATTATTATACCCTTGATGGAAAAATAGAAACCCTAGATGACAACATGAAGATAACTTTCATTCAAATTATTCAACATCTTGTTGCACGTAGTCGACGTTGCTTCGCTTTCGCTTACAAACGAGAGATCGAGAAAGAAGACGACGACGACAAATCCTTGGAACGTGATTTGACTTTGGTCGGACTCGTTGGACTGAAGAATCCTTATTCACTCGAAGTTCGAGAAGCAATCGAAAAGTGTGGAAAATCGGGAATTCGCATCAAACTAATGGTGGACGACGACATAAACACGGCAAGGATCATGGCCGTAAATTCCGGAATATTGAGTCCCGAGGAAGATATAGAAGGCGGAGCAATAGTCGAAGGCCTCGATTTTCGAACAAGCTCGGAGGAAGATCGAATGAAGACGGTCGACAACATGCATGTAATGGCCAACGCCTCTCCATTAGATAAGCTGCAGTTGGTGCAGTGCCTGAGACAAAAAGGTGAGATAGTAGCTGCAACCGCTTCCTCCATTAGAGACTCTCCCTTTCTGAAAGAAGCCGACGTTGGCTTTTTCACAGGCGACGACAAATTGTGCAAGAAAGACAGAAATACCCTCATCCTGAACAAAAAATTCTCTCAAATCCCTCCAATCATAAACCTAGGAAGAAGGGTTTGTAAGAACCTGGAAAAGTTCATACAGTTGCAGCTAACCCTGGAAATTTCTACTTTTGCTATAAACATGGTGTCCGTAGCAGTTAATAGTGATGAGTTGTCTCTAAGCTCGTTTAAGCTTCTATGGATAACCCTGATTGTTGAAATCCTGGGTGCACTTGCTGTGGCGGTTACAACCATATATCACACACAGTGTTCACTCACTGGAGGTGAAAACCAGAAACAAGTTTATGGTTCAGGGGCAGTTATAACTAGGAGTATGTGGAGAACCGTAGCCGTTCAATCTGTCTTTCAGGTCAGTTCGATTCCTCCGATCCACTTTTCATATATATTCACTATACGTTACAACCCCTGAATTTCACTAATTAACATGTGTTAGTATAATATATGTTGTTAGATAGATGATTGTTTTTTACTCCCTCTGTCTCTTAAAAATTGTCCATTTACTTTTGCACATTAATTAAGAAATATAGTATAATATAAGTAGTGGATTGTTGACGTGTATAAAATAGAAAGATATATAGTGGGGGTTGAAAATAAAAGGAAATAAGTAACTTTCGATGGGAGTTCCAAAATGATAAAATCGGTAACTTTCTAAGGGGCGGATGCAGTACTATCAAGTCATGTTTGATAGCTTAGATTATTAAATTTAGATTAACTTCATCTCAACTTTTTAATTGGTTTGATAACTTAGATTAAAAGTAGATTATAGTTTAAAATCTAAAAAGTTTAATATCATCATAATCTAGCCTAATCAATCGCCTTAGAGTATGGAACACGGAAAATATGAGATTAATTATGATTTGATTTGGTTTCAGGTGACTTTTATTATGATGTTGGAAATGAAAGGAAAGGCGATGTTTAAGATGAAAGAATCGGGGTTGAAGAGCATGGTTTTTAACTGCTGTGTGTTTTTTCAAGTTTTCTCGTTGATAATGGCGGTTGACTTGGGTAGAAGTTGGTTGTTTTTTGGTATTGTGGCGGCCATTGGAATTCTCCAGGTGACAGTGGTGGAGGTAATGGGATTTGTAGGCCATTGGGGGAAGTTGAATTTCAAAGAGTGGTGCATTTCTATTGGAATTGCGTCTTTGTCTGTGCCTTTGAACTGTGCTGCTGCAAATTGGATATCAAGTGCACAGTAATGATTGGGTTTATTTGTATATTAATTCCTAGTTACTTGAATGTAAGTTGTAAGTAGGTTACTCTACACTTCAAAAATATTCTGATTTAGCAGGACTTTGTAATATTTTAAGAGTACATGTATAATTAGTACAGATTTATAAATTTAGAGAAACTATGTACTCCTTCCGTCTGCCTATAAGTTTCCCGTTACTTTTTGACACAGAAATTAAGAAAAGTGATTTAATAATAAATATAATACAAGTGATGTGATTGGGAGAAGGAGAGAGATAGAGAGAAAAAGTAAGATATAAAGTAATGTGTAAGAAAAAATACTTAACAAAAAGGGTATGAAAAGTTTATAGGTGTACGGACCAAAATGGTAAAATGAGAAGTTTATAGGCGAACGGAGGGAGTACTTATTATAATTAAGCACTTTATTTGTGTTGTACAAGTAGAAAGAAACTTCCCAAAAAAAGTTAGTAAAATGAAATATTTTTATCGTTGTTAGACTTTTCGATCGTTGCTAAAATATGATAGTAACATATACTCCATAAGATACAAAATTTCTTGAAAGAAAGGGAAAATAATATTTTGCAAACCTTTTTTCCCAGCCGCCACATGAAACTATAGTCTATAGTATATATATTCATTACTCCCTTTTGAATTTTGATTCCTAGAAATTGATTGGTGGTGACAGCGGGACATGCGGATCTCTTTTGTTATTAATAAATAAATAAAATGGAAAAGAATATGAATATCCTTTTCCCAAAATAGTTGGCCATAACAACATGAATTGATCGAATTCGTAATCAAAATAATAGTATTAGTTGGCTGCCCAAAGCAGTAAACCACGCCAAAAGTTAATTAATCGGTAGCTTCTACTTCTTTTGTACTCTATTTTTTAATTAAATTTTATTTCAAATTAATTGCAATTATTTTTGTTTTCTCTAGACGTTTCTCCATAATTTACTCGAATAATATCTTTGAATTTTTTCATTATTATCGAAATGTAAAAAAAAATCCTCACTCTCTCTCTCTCCTCCTTTTCTCTTTTAATTATTGGAGGATAAATTTGTAAAAATAACTCTCTCTATTATGTGATTACGTGTGCATTTTTTTTTATCCTAAAATTACTTGCACATTTCTAATAGGAAAATAGCCTACAAAATTAATACATCGAAGTATCATTTTAATTTTAAAATTGTGACTCGTATTAAACTCAAATTTTCCCATACACCTTACTAAATTCCATTAACATCTCATTAAAGTATCCAAAATAAAATTTCTTTATTATCCCGCACATCATTAATTTTCATTTTTTTTTAAAGGTATGCGTATGTCAATCAACCTGTGCAGATTATAATTCATTAATTCTATTCAGAATCACAAAGCAACCATTAAATTTAGGTGGTCTTTCGTTGAGAATTTTTTGTGGGTTATATACCCTCCAACAATGTTACATACACTTTCCCTTTATTTATTAATTTAAAATTATTGTAAAAAGCCAATGTCTTTTTAATAAAATGCCAGTAGTAAATTAGTAATACATTGCCCTAATAGATACACTCCCCCGGTAGATACACTCTCATTTTCATCTTCTCCTCTATACAACAGTTTTCATAAAAAAGAAATTTTGTAACATATATCGATCCTTCTCACGTATTTTAGACCGTTCAAACATCTCTTACACGGATTGAAGATCACATAGAAGCAAAGAATGGTTAGAAAATGGGAGGACACTATAGATGTGAGTTTTTTTTTTTTTTTTGTTATTCTTTTATTTTCGAAATGTAGTCACATGCAAGTTTAGTTTTTTTTTTTTTGTTAATCCTTTAATGTTCCTTGCATGTTTTGTGGTACTTTAGGGCTTAAAATGAGATGAAAATAATATGTGGGTGTTTTCGCGCGTTCAAAATTTCACGTTTTCAACATTTATAATTTTCGACATTGGTTTGCTGACGGGGGCGTGTGTTTCGTCGACAAGAAGATGTTGAAAATTTAGCGTTATGTCAGCAAAGTGTTTTGAAAGTTAGATTTCGACAACACTTTGCCAACATAACACTATAGTTTCCGCAACAAGTTGTCGACCATAATATATATTTTCAACAACAAATTGTTGATAAAAAAAAAAAAATTGACACACATTTGTCGACAGTAAACATTACTTTCGACAAACCAGTGTCGATCGAAATTAATTATGTCGACACTGGTTTGTCGAACCACCCCCCACCCCACCCCCATTTTTTCCGCTGTTTCCAACACTTCATTGCATTGTTCGTATGTTGAGATTCGTCGTCAAACACCCAAAAACATGTACGTTTCCAACAATCAATTATTTTGAGAGTAAGAATGGTAAGAGTGGAAAAGGGCAAGTGACACACAAAATGGGGGAAGTGTGGAGTTCACATAATATATAAATTAATTTACGATAAAAGAATATACCTTAGAATCATGTGTAGTTGTATCAACCGGTTGGTATCCAGTAGTCGTTGGGTAATGTGATGGTGATATCAAGAGTCGAGTGATTCGACGGTACCATTGCATATACTCTCGGACCAAACTGGAATTAAGGGGTTTGGATCAACACAACATTTGTCAATGACACTCTAAACTCCCAATATTGGATCCAATTCCTATGGTATTGTGTTCATTTACACCCGTCTCGCCCTTGACGACTAACATGATGCAGGTAATCATAAGCATGGTCTAACAACGGAAGAATTTTTTGTCTTAATTTGCCCAAACTATCTCAACACTCTATTTGGATGGTAAACTCCATTATACTTATATTGATCAGTGGACACTCCGCCATCCAATTTTCTATCAGACACTTGTGATCAAGACTTTCAATTTCAAGAAGGTCCATATTGTACGAGTCTCATTCAAACTATAGAAACATCAAAATGTCATAAGACTTTGAACTCCTACAATGATTAAGAATATGACATTGACTTATTTCTCCATCTTTCAAGCAATCAAATATGTCTCTCACTACAAGAAAAATGACTTTTAGTGACAGAATTCCTATCATTACAGCTTCTCTAGCTAAAAGTCTTTAGTGACGGTAATTGACTTTTAGTGAGAGGTCCTGTCATTAATTCTCAAATTCTTGTCGAAAAAAGACTTTTAGCTAGGGAAGCAATAGTGAGAGGATGCTGTCACTAAAAACCAGTTTTCTAGTAGTGTCTATATATAAATATAGAGTGTCTCGTACTATTAATATAACTATAATGTTGTACCTACCTAAACAAGGCAAAAATCGTGTATAAATATACTAAAAATAATGGCATGTGATATAACAATATTTCAATATTGTGTTATTACCTAGAACCATAAGTAAGAAGACCTAAGATGCGATCATCAACACCTAATAATGGTCCTTGTATAAGATAACCACAAACATTAGTAGGTTGTATTGTGCATATTCTTAACCATGCACAAATCTACAATAACAACAACAATTTATAATTAACACAATAATTTAAAGTACAATTTAAATATCATCACAAATCACCTGTAAAATGGACAACAATCCGCATATAAAAAAAATTGTGCCCTCCGACGCCATACGATTCAGCTATTTAAGTAGGTTAATACTACACTAGCCTAGCTATACGATTCAGCTATTTCAGGATTCTCGAGTAGTTTTAGATATAATAAAAATACCAGAATGAGAGAATAATTTGGCATCATCAAACCACCCAACATAAGAAGTGCACACCCTCGTGCATACTGATTCACAACTATCGGGTCGACATCATCTGTAATGTCAATATTTTTGAAGATGATACAAATATGTAGATGGGTGATTTACTCTTCAGGTCATCTTCATCCGGTCGAATCCTAACAAAACACTTTGCAATACCACCTCCACATGTCAATTGTATAATTAGGACCAGGGCAAATAACTGGTAGATCATATATATGTAATCCCCAGATGATCGCCACATCCTTCATTGTAACAACTGCCTATTTGATGGAAAAATAAAATGTGTGCGTCTTTAGACGCTATCTCTCCACATCTGCAGTAATAAGATGATTAGTAATTACAATATGTCCACATCAGGTAACACGATAAAATCCATAACATTTACATCATCTAAAGTACGAGAGTGCAAATGAAACACATTTTCATCGGTCCTAACGCTTCAAAAATATGTGATGAAGCATGATATGCCCTTAAAGTGTCATCTCATATATCGCTTTATTAAAAAGATGTTGTGAACGACGGTCTTCCTGCTCCAACAATACAAATGGATCTTGTGGACCATACAAATCTACTCTTATATTTTAATATAGATATTGTATGTGGAGAAATAATATTTTTTGGATTTTCATTAAGAATGAGATATCAATATAACATTATATATGTTCTAAAAAATGCCTTTTTAATAGAGTATTAATGTTTTGAATTTTCTTTAATAGAGTATTGGTGTTTGGTGCGTGTTTAATAAAATAAAGTATTCACTACAAGAAAACTGCAATTTAGCCGCGAAAAAAATTATCGTTAATTCTAATATTTTCGTCGCTAACGTGCGTCAAATTTTCATCGCTAATATTTGCGAGGAAAATCAAATATTTGTCACAAACACGTTAACGACGGGTGTATAGCAACAAATACTGCGACAAAATTATTTCATCGCTAACTCACATTAGCGACGAAAATATTAGAATTAGCGACAAAATTTTTCCGTGTATAAAATAATAGCTCCTTACTTCGTTACTAATTTTTTACGATAAATATTTTAATTTCGTTGCAAATGTTAGCGATGAAACCCATATTTTTGTCGCTAATATTTGGCTATAGATATCCGATTTCGAATTGTTCTCTAAACCCACTTCTGCACTCGATCAATCCGACCCGCACCCACACCCGCACCCAACCCGACACAACCGACCCGCACCCAACCCACATAGCCCTCCCCATTTTATTTAAATGACTATTTATTTGGTCTTTGTGGGAATCGATCCCGGGTGGATGGGCACCCATAGCTAGGCGTCCACCAGTCGGGCTGACAACTCTTTGGTTCAGTTTTTAATATTAATTATATGTATTCAATTGTTACTAATTTAGTTAATTTTACACATTTAATTAATTTATTTCACATATATTAATTGATTAATTTTTAACTTGTAACAATTATATATATATATATATATATATTGTAATTTTTAAAACAATTTCAATTGTAAAAAACCAATGTTACTTTAACGATTCTAAAAAAATAATAAATATTACATCCCATCTTCATCCTCTCATCTTTATGTCCATCTTCATTTGCATCTTCATATTTATAAATATTTTTATAAACATTCAAACTGATTTATATAAGATACAAAATTTTGGAGAATTATTAAACATTTAAACCGATTTTCTAGATTTAATATGCATAGTTGAAGTAGTACTCTTCCCTCATGCTCAGTAGAAATAACAACAAATAATTAATGAAATCAAGAAAACAGAAAAATATAAAATAAATTATACATAATGAAATCAAGAAATTATACCCCAAAGTAAATCAAACAAAAAACTTAATATGTTAAATTAATGAGTGTAAATGAAATTATATTGATCCTATTATTTCAAACATCATAGTGTTAGAATCGTCTCTATTGTTTCAAACTATGCATGCACTCAAACTTTTTTCCATTATTATGTTTAAACGACAATCATTTTTAATTCATGAGAATTAAACATGAAAATTTCTATTTCATCACTAAAATATTAGAGACGAAATATAATTTAAAGAAATTCAAGAAACATGACCAAGCAGGGTTGTCTGAACAAGCCTCTATTTTTGGGTGGGGTATGGCCGAAGATTAATTTGTCTACTCCATTTTAATTTATTTCAATTTAATTTGTTAGTACATTTTATTTTGGTTATATAATTGGGCTAATTACTTTCAGTGTCCTAACATATTTTTAGTGAAGTTTTAATGTCATTACATCTTTTTCGTGAACTTCTTCTTTATCAAATGTCAAATTACCAAAATTACTTTTTACTTCTAGATAATTAAGAGAAATAATCTTATAAAAAGATCTGGAAGAACCCTTTGATATCAGTGAACTTTTCAGTGTTATGACCTCTTTTCAGTGAACTTTTCAGTGATAAATCTATTAGTTTGGTATATATATATATGATAATTAATATATAACACTTTTATTTTCTTGATAAATCTATTAGTTTGGTGTATATATATGATTATACCAAATTGCTAGCTAGCTAGTTTTGCACAGGACTTTAATTTTCTCCAAATGTAGTGCCTGAATATTGTCTTAATGGGGGTATTAAATTATACTCCCACCTATTCAAAATATATGTCATTGCACTCATATTAAGAAAATAATTGACTTCTCATTTTACTCTTAATCAATGTTTGTAATTTTTCATTAAAAAAAAAATACATGTATGTAAATATTTATTGATTTTAAGGGTAAATTTGGAATAAATGCAATTAATTTGCATTGAAAAGTGCAAAACAACTTATATTTTACAAAGAAAACGAAAGATTAAAATGACTTATAAAATGAATAGGAGGGAGTATTATAATATCATGGAATATATATAGTACTACTACATTAATCTGCAACAGTGTTGACAATACCAAATTGCTAATTTTGCTCAGGCTTCTCCAAAGCCAACTTATACTCTGCCATGCTTGATTAATGCTCTTATAATTTAATTCGATTATTTATTTGGTGGTATTATATATATATATATATATATTATAAGAGGTTCACATTAATTAATTAGTCTAAAATGATTTTATCTAGTCTAAAAGTCTTATTTTATATATAGAAATATGTGAAATCAATTTATTTATATAGATTTTTTAATACTCTCTCACTTATGAATTAAATTATCACATATACCCTTTAGGAGGAAACCCATTGAGTGGACAATTTAATACTAACTCCGTAGTATATATACATTATTAATCTACTATATGAAAATCAGTAGTTCAATGATAGTAATATACGTACGTCTACATTATTAATAGTCTTTAGGTCCCTGGGTCGGCATATGTTGAGAAAATTACACTTACCCATTTAGAAGAAGAAATTAGGGTTTTCTGAGGTTTTGAAAGTGTTTGCAAACTTAACAAACAACTTTCAAAATCACTATTTATTTAAAAGCAGTGAAAAATTGCTTTATGAATAAGTGATTCTAAAAGTTGTTAAATTTACAAACACACAGCTATATAAGCTCGATCCAAACCCACAATCAAATTAATGTAAGAAAAATGGGACTTGTGTTGAATTTAGTTAGATCGAGTTGTGGGTTACATGCGCTTATTGAAAAAACACGAGTGCAACCCACACCTCTAATTAGGTTAAATAAATAAAAATTTCAAACAAAAAGACACACACACAAAAAAATAAAAAAAGACATGACAACAGGGTTTTAATTCCCATTGCATTGTCCGCCTTTAATTTTCCCCCCACCTACTCAAATTAAATAACTCTCCCAAAATCTTCTTCCCTTCTTTTTTGTAATTTTTTTATATTTTCAAAATCCAATTAACCTCCATAAAAAAAAAAAAAAAAAATTGTATTCTTTCATTTCTATTATCATAATATTAATTAATTTGATACATACCCAACCTCCCACCTCATCAGAAAGAACTCACTATATATTAATACCCCAAAAAAAACTTCAACATAAGATGTTAAAGATTATTTTCCTTTCCAATAAATAATAAAATAAATAATTAATGTTGTTAAGAGTAATGCAATATTTGAATATGTCATCTGGTCTTATGGTCTATCAGAAGAGAAGTTGTTGTCATCTGGTCTGCTTTGAGTCAGAACAGTGGATAATAGAAAGGGTATGTGTTATTGAAAAGTGTATATTCATGCATGGTATTGGTAATAGAAAGGTATGGGCTATTGTGTGAATTTCAAATGGTAATCATCTATCTCTTTGTGTTTATTATTCAGATTATATATATTAGTGATGTTAAACATCTTTGTTATCATATCATAATACGGTAACGTTAGCAAACTCCAACGAATTACTTACAACAGTACCATTTGTTTATGTACAAAGGTGTAAGCCGGAACTTGACACTCATTCTTCACCTTCCTTTTTCCTTTTCCATTTCCACCACTTCCATTTTGCTCAATCTTCATTTTCATAAAAAATTGACGCAAAATTCAAAAAACAACAAAAGTTGAAAAGAAAAAGAGTTTTTACTTCTAGTGAACTTTTAGTGTCATTACATCTTTTCAGTAAACTTTTAGTGTCAATACATCTTTTTCGTGAACTTCTTCTTTATCAAATGTCAAATTACCAAAATTACTTTTTACTTCTAGTTAATTAAGAGAAATAATCTTATAAAATGATCTGGAAGTACCCTTTGATATCAGTGAACTTCGTCTTTATCAAATGTCAAATTACCAAAATTACTCTTACTTCTAATTAATTAAGAGAACTACCCTTATAAAAAGAAAAGTACACTTTGATATTTAGTGAACTTTCAGTGTCATGATATTGTATAAAGTATAAATACTTGAATATCGTGAGAGTGACTATGCAAACTTTTCAGAGACGGAGATGTTCATGATTGCACATCCCCTTTCTATTTTCATGTATATTCAACATTCTTACAATTCTTCAAATTAATTCTTCAATTCTCCAGTTTCACTTTTCATGTTTCAATGGTATTTCATTTTACTGGATTTTTAACACGTGTCGCTCCCAATATTATAAGACGTGCATTGATTATTTTTTAATATGACACATTCAATCATTTATATAATGAAACAGGAAAATTAGAACAGGTGAACTAATTCGTCAAACTAAGTAGTATAAAATTAAATTTTCCTAAAAAAGGGCATTCAAGTTGAGCCTATATCCTATCCCTCTTCCATCATTTTCCCCTAAGTTGATTAAATTAATTATACAATTCGCTTTTTCTTACAATATATATTATATATTGCATCATTTGCATGACAATACATATATATATATATATACACTATATGTTAGGTACAAAATTTTCACCTATAAATATGCAAGTTTACATTACGTTCTATCTCACCCTCTCCCTCTCTCTCTCTCCCTATCTTCCCAAACAAAAACCTTTGGAAATCTCTCACATATTAGATTGATAATGAAGCTTTTCTAGCCTCTCATTTATATTTCTACTAGTCTAATCCACAACTGGTTACAAGAATATATATATATTTTAGCCGGTCGGTCTAACACGGTCGGCAGGGGAAATGTCCGGGAACTCATCCCGGACCGCCAGCCGGGTCCGTTGATCTAGCAGTTAGCGAAGAATGTGACATGGGATCTTTTTCAGTGAACTTTTAGTTTCATTACATCTTTTCAGTGAATTTTTAGTGTCATTACATCTTTTCAGTGAACTTTTAGTGTCATTACATCTTTTTCGTGAACTTCTTCTTTATCAAATGTCAAATTACCAAAATTACTTTTTACTTCTAGATAATAATTAAGAGAAATAATCTTATAAAAAGATCTGGAAGTACCCTTTGATATCAGTTAACTTCGTCTTTATCAAATGTCAAATTACCAAAATTACTCTTACTTCTAGTTAATTAAGAGAAGTACCCTTATAAAAAGAGAAGTACACTTTGATATTAGTGAACTTTCAGTGCCATGATATTGTATAAAAGATAAATACAATAAAATTATCTACGTGGAGCCCAGTTTAAAAATGAACATGGCATAAGGAATGACATTTTTCTGTTAAAGGCAAAAAAAAAAAAAAAAAGGCATGTGATTTGCCCATCTCTTGCCCATTCCATTAATTAATTATTTTGACTTTTGAGTGCTCATACGTTTTACTATCTTTCTTTCTGTATTTCACTATCTGAATTTTTAACACGTGTCGTCCTTAATATTATAAAATATTAATTATTATTTAGTTTGACGCATGTCAAATATTCATATAACTAAATAAATCGTGAAACATTAAATTTGAAACAAGTGATCTCATTCGTCAATATGAAAATCCATCTATTTAAAGTCCATGTAGACCTTCTAATGTATTGCCAAACAAGGCAATCTGAAATAAAAGGGAAAAATCGATTCTGATCAGTTCAACCATTAAAATGATTTTTTAAGTGATATCAAATCGATTCTGAGCCCTGTCCCCGATTATAAAAATAATGATATATAATACTCCCTCCGTTCAATACGAACGTTTATATGTAAATGAATACACATATTAAGAAAATATAATAATAAGTAGGTTTTGAAGGACAAATGTGTAAATATTTACGTATAAAGTAAATAAAAGAATGGTCTTGTATATGTGTGAGTTAAAAAAAAATGATATTTTCTGAAACGGACAAATATTTAATTTATATTTTGATTTTCATTTCGTTAGCTTGGGGTAAAAACTTCAAAGACAGATAACTATTAAAAAAAAATTAATTAATTATTACAATAGCAATAGAAAAGTGAATACAAGAAAGGGTATGACCATTGAAAATTGTTTGTATAATCAAGAATAAAAGGTGTTTCCAAAATGGTGAAAATATTTCTCCATTATTTTTGCGTGGGGCACAATTTGAATAGACAACGCACAGCTTCAATTTTTTGTGGGACCCTCTGTGGAATCTCATTTCTTGTATACAGTGTCAATGTTTTTTTTTTTTTTTTTGAAAGGAACAAATCGTGTATATTATATAATCAACTTGGTACAGCAAATACACTTGATATGATACATGTTCCTCCAAAAAAATACTGCCCCACTTCAATCGAAAGAAGCTGGAGAGGACGCTTCACAACGCGCCACACGGTGAGCTTTAACGTTCAATTGCCTGAAAATATAACAAACCTTGCATCCATGCATGTTTGATAAGATCTCCCAAATATCTTCAAGAATAAAACCTACACTCCTCCAAGATACCTTCCTGTTATTGATTAGAGTAACCGCTTCCATGCAGTCCGACCGTATCTCAATGACCGGGTATGGTTGTTGCAGCCCCAACCTAAGACCACTCCGAATCGCCATTAATTCGACCCCCAATATGGAGCCATGGACATAAATCGGTTGTACCCACTCCCTCAAGATCTCCCCTGTTTTGTTACAGATGATAACCCCAATACCAAACTTCTCCTCCTCATCAAATAAGGTTGCATCCACTTAAATTAAAACACCATTATTCTCCATTCCTTCAGCTTGAGCAAGTGTGGGTGTAGTTAGATGAGTGGGCTTGCATTGTGTTAGTCTACAATGTTGCTGAAATTCCTTAAGATATTTTCTAGCTCCACTCACTGGGTCCCCTTTTTGTGAGGGTTCTTTATACCCCTCTGTTTTGAACCTTCTTCTGCAAGTATCATTCCATAAGGCCCAGGCAGTCATACACGTCTCCTCCAGTTGCTCTTTTGGTAATGCTTCATTTAAGAATGCAATGAAATCCCTCGAGCTGCCCTCCATTCCTCGTTTAAGTGTGTGCCACCAAGATAGTAGCTTCCAATGTTTTTTTAACAACTGGGCAGAAGAATAAGGCGTGAAGTGTAGTTGCTTTCGGATCATCACACCAAATGCATCGAGAACTAGAGCAAATGTGTCTTTGATTAAGGTTGAACTCCACTGGGATGAAGTCATTTGCAACCCTCCACCAGAAAATGCGCACCTTTGGTGGGAGTTGTAGGTGCCACAAAAATCTCCACATCTCCTTATTACGCATACCCGAAGTGGATGTCTCGTTACCCCTGTTTTCCATGTCCACCTCCCGAGCACTCTTATAGCCCGATTTGACCGAGTAATCGCCTTTCTTGTCAAATTTCCAGAAAAAATAATCTGCCTTTCCTGCCCCTCCAATTGGTGTCTGCAAAATTGCTTTGACTTCAAACTGGAGGAAAGCCGCCTCTACCAATGCTCGATTCCATCTACCCTGATTATTAATAAATCTAGAAACCATCGAGCCTGATGCAATTTTGGATAATATTTGTCCGGATTGAATGTTTTCAACCCAAGCATGCTTAAATATGTGGATATTCTCCCAATTTCCTATTCTCCAACGCAGACCATGGTTGATAATGTCCCGACTCCAGCATAGAGACCTCCACATGAAGGAAGCGTTTGTGCCTACTTCTGCCTCCAGTATCGAGTCATATCTTAAGTAACACTCTTTGAATATCCTGGCCATCAGAGAATTGGGGTTCCGCATAATCCTCCACACTTGTTTTGCCAACATAGCACGGTTAAAGAGTGTCAATCGTTTGAATCTCATACCTCCATTCTCCTTTGTCGCACAAAGATTTTCCCAGCTCCTCCAATGATTTTTTCTCTCATCCCCTTTTGAACCCCACCAAAAACGATTCAGTGCCTTTTCAATATCTCCACAAATTGTAGTTGGAATCCTAAAACAGCTCATTGCATATGTGGGGATGGCTTGTAATACTGCCTTAATAAGCACTTCTCTTCCTCCAATTGAAATTTTTTTAACTTTCCAACCTTCAATCCATTTATTCACCTTATCCAATAGAAACCCAAATTGCAGTCTTTTAGTTCGCATGGTGAAAGTAGGGAGACCCAAATAGAGAGTACCTAACTCCCAGAATTATTTTAATCATTGCCTTCCTTCGATTTGGTGTCCCTGGGCCGAATGAAATTGTGGATTTTTGAAAGCTAATGAATTGTCCCGATGCTTTCTCATATTTAGAAAGTCCCTGTGCTATGTTGTTGCAGCCTTTAATGGTTGCCTTGAAAAAAATAAGGCTATCATCTGCAAATAATAGGTGTGAAATCTCCGGAGCACTATTCGCCACCTTAATCCCCTGCAAAGCTTTTGAAACTTTCAATTTTGAGAGTATGGATGACATGCCTTGCGCACAAATAATAAAAAGAAATGGTGAGAGGTGGTCTCCTTGTCTAATCCCCCTTGATGGTGTAACTTTCCCTTGGATTCTCCCATTAACCTTCAGCTCAAACCTCACAGAAGTAACACAATCCATGATCATGGAAATCCATTTCGGACTAAACCCCATTTTTTCATAGTTTCCTCCAAATATCTCCACTCCAACCGATCGTAAGCCTTGTTCATGTCAAGCTTAAGCGCCGCAAAGCCTGGATTACTCTTGTTGTTTCGTATCCAATGTAAGCATTCGAAGCCCACCATCACATTGTCCGTAATGAGTCGACCCGGTGCAAAGGCGCTCTGTTCTTCATCAATAACATCATTGAGGGCCATCTTCATTCTATTGGCTACTGTCTTAGAAAGGATTCTGTAGTTCACGTTACAGAGAGAGATTGGTCGAAAATCTGCTGCTGTCTCTGGTGCTTTCTTTTTTGGGATCATAGTTATCAATGTATTATTCCATTCCGCAACACTGTTTCCATCATTCAACACCGCAAGAACAACTTCAATTGTATCTTTCCCTATTGTTGACCATCCATCCTGATAGAAGCATGCTGGTAAACCGTCTGATCCCGGTGCTTTCCTCGGATGTAGTTCCTTCACTGCCTGTATTACTTCTTTTGCTGAGAAAGGTGCGTTTAGGAATTCTTTAGTCTCCTCCTGTAATTCCCTATCAATCTCTCCAACCACCGCCATAATATCATGTCGGGATGGCTCACTCGTAGAATAGATCGTTTGGAAATACTCTTGTAGAATGACCATAATGTCTTTCTCTGACTTACACCACTGTCCAGCCTCATTCTTCAGTCCTTCAATGTGGTTTATACGCTGTCTCTATGTTGCTTGCCTATGAAAATAGGATGTATTTTTATCTCCTGCCTCCATCCATGAGTTACGTGACCTTTGTAGCCATCCCATTTCTAATCTGTATTGCAGCTTCTCAATCTCAGCTTCCAATTCTCTCGCATGATTTCCATCTTCCTCTGTATTGGCATTTTCCAGCGTATTATCCAGTTCCTTCTATGCTGTTTTGACCATTTCCTTCACATTCCCCACTGACTCATTCATCCATTGTTGCAACCCATCCCTGCACTATGTAATTTCATAGCCAGACTATCTCCCGGATTACTTTGGGACCACAAATCCCCAAGTTTCTTGTCATATCCTTCCTCCATTGCCCAACTTCTTTCGAAATGCTTTGGGATTCTGCCTTGGACCATCACACCCCTAGGCTCCTTCCTGATGCACAACCTAATAGCTCTATGATTTGATCTGTAAGACCCCAGATTTCTTGCTTCACATGTAAAGCTCTCATGTTGGGTTGGGTGACAGATAAAGAACCTGTCCAATTTTTCTTGGGTTAAGTTAGTACCCCTTCTCTTATTCGTCCAGGTAAAGAAAGGCCCTTTTGCCTTAATCTCTTTTAATAGGAGCTCATTGATAACCTCTTGAAAACCCATAATCTGTGAAAGAGGACGAGTAGATTGCTGCCCTATCTTCCGTATCTCCCGTTGAGACAAAATTTCGTTAAAATCACCCCCCACCACCCAAGGTATGTCCAAATTTTCAGCATGACTTCTTCGGATTGATCTTAAAAGGTTCCAAGAGATTTTACGAAGATGGGTTCTAGGGCTACCATAAAATCCAGTAAATCGAAATTTGACATTAGGCAAAGTCACAACACAATCTACATGATCACTAGAGTAGGACGACAAAGTAACATCAACTTCATTAACAGCAAAAAGAAGTACACCTCCTCTCGTTCCTATGGCATCCACCCCAATACACAGACTAAACCTAAGGAGGTGCTTCATCGCCCTAGCTACTGAAACAGAAATTTTAGATTCAACAACAAACAAAAGGCTAGGTTTTTCATCCCTAACCAGGCGACTTAAAGCCTGAAACGCTCATATGCCCCCCAATCCGCGAGCGTTCCACACCACACAATTCACGGAGCTGGGCGAGGTTGGATGTCTCCAACCTCCGCCGGAAGGTCTGAACCCTTGTCACTTTCATCACTTTTTGAACGTTTTGCCCCCTTCTTCTTAGTTTGCTTGCGGTTTTCCTCTTTCTTTTTATCCAAAATCTCCCCAACTTCCTTCTTCATGGTCAGCAGGTTTTGACGAACTCTCTTCTTTGGGGGTTGATCAGCTGTCTTTGTCTTCTGTGGGGTGGTTGTCGGATAAAGGCACTCTGCTAGGGTTTTTGCTTGAGCTAATGTTTGTGTTGCATTAGCGATCATGTTGCTGGATTCTCCTCTCTCTAACATTCTGCCCATTCCTTCCTGTGTGTTTCCCACCCCAAAGAAATTTTTCCCCAATCCCACTGATTGGAGGTACGGATCATTATAGAAAAAGGGGAGGGGCCCACCATTGTAATGCATCAACCTTGGGTAGTGTGAGTATTGAAGCATTTGGTTTTCTCCAAAGAGGGTAGCCTCATTGAATACTGAGTTCATTAAGTCGGGGCTTTGATTGTTGTCTTTCCATACTCCCAATGTCTCTAATTGTTCCACCACTACAGCTAATGTCCCTGGAGCCGCCTTCTCTTTATCTGTCAATTCTGCGGTGGGATGCACCTATTGAACTTCAGTCGGGGTTTGTTGGGCTACTGCAGGCTTAGCGATTAGCTTCCCCCATTCCTCCAAATCCTCCTTTGTCAGTCCATTTTGTCCCATAGCTCTCAGCCATAGAGGGAACTTCCTTTTGACTCTCTGCATGTGTGTCTCCTGTTCATACTTTGATGGACAATCCCTCTCCACATGATTCAAGGCCCCACACACATAACAGAAATCCATGAGTTTTTCACATCTAAAGAAAACACTGATTTGCATACCTTCCAGAGTAATATTTGTGCTCCTTTTCAAGGGGGCCTCCAGATCCACCATCACTCTTACCCTCAGGCATCTACCCATCACTAGCTCTCCCTCCGGCTTATCAACCTCCAAAACTTCCCCAATACCTTCACACACTCTCCTGCCAATAGGCTTTGTCATCATAAGGAGCTGCAATCCATGGAGCTGTATCCAGACTGGCGCTTTCTTCACATGCAAGTCCGCCGGAGTCTCCCTTTCGGTGAGAATGGCCACCACTAGCCAGGAGGTGTTGATGATCCAAGGCTGACAGTGGTAAACTCTATTTCTCTCCTTGACACCACCAAACTCGAAGATGAAGAATCCATCCCCCACCAGCGAAGCCGTTAGGGATCCAGCAATATTCCACACCCTCCTCGTCGTTGAAGCAAGGTCCCTAGCACTGAAGCGTCGTTTGACAGTAAAACGACCAAGGAGGAGATGTCTGGGTCGGGCAAGTTCAGCTGTAGAGACGGATATGCCCTCTGTATCCGGGTCATTGAGAGACATGCGGCCACATTTATTATTGATTTTCTCAGCCATGAGGATAAACTCAGCAAGAAGAGGTATCAAGAAACTCAGAGATCGGAGTAGAATGTTGTGGTAACAAATTTGATTTTCCCTGCAGGGTGAAATAGGCGAATGAACCGCCCAAAGTGATCAATCCATGAAGGAGGCACGAACGATAACCGAGGTACTCAAGAACCCTACGACGTTGAGTCTTGGGATGTGTAATCTGAAGATCTTGTGCAAAGATCCGGTGATCTCAGGCAATGATTAGGCGTGTGTTAGTGGTTAATTAAGGCTAACTTTGGACTAAGCACTCTCATTACTAGCCGCGCGTGGCGCGTATGACCATAGAAACCATTCACATTTCGGGGGCCGTTTCACTTTCTAGAGAGAGAAATTTGTGTCAATGTTTTGAAGTCTCGATATTTGGTTCAATAATTTACAGATTAATAGTGAGGTTCAACTGAAGTTAGAACAAAACTCTATATGAATTGAGAGTGTTTGCAAACACTATTATGTGTGCTTAAAAACATTTTTTATTTTTTTTTAAATAGAATTACTTTTGAAATGTTTGCAAATATAATCCTAACAGCTTCTAAATGCTTCATATCATTGCACTACTTAATTTTACAATTTTATCATTGCAATTTAAATAATGTTATATCTTTTCTCATTATTTTATCTAAATGTAATAAAAAAAATTTTGTAAAATTATAAAAAAAAAAATTGATTTGTTATGCATGCACCATAACATATAAAAAATTGATTAGAATTACTTAATTTTACTACAAAAATTAATTTTATTCACTTTGAATCAATCACCATTGTTTACAAAAACACGCCTCGACTCATTCAAAAATTGTTTGCAACTCGAAAATTTCAAACTTAAACGAGTGGTGTTTCGTTCTTTGGAGATGGGTATATAATTCATGCATGTAATGTTGTTTACTTTTTTTTTCAAGACTTTGCACCATTCTGGAAATTGTAAACGTCATATTGTCATATAGATAGAAATAGCAGGCATGGGCAAAGACCATTTTTCCCGTACTGCAAACTTTTATGATTTAACTCATTTGCATTTTTTGTATTTTTATTTTTTACAATCTTTTTCCTCTTTTCGTTTTGAAATGACTTGCACGGTTTAATCGATACACTTTTAAAAAATATACAGTATAAGATAAAATAAGAGTATTTTAAGTGATTTAGTGAAGCGTAAAGTAAAATGTAGGTAAAGAAAAGTGAAAATTTTAAATAATGTTGAAAGGATATTAATTTTATGGAGTATTTCAATGTTGAGAGTGTGCAAATAATCTTGAGACGTCCCAATTAAAAAAAAATGTCAAGAAGGAGTATTATCTAATGCTAATTTAATAGAATTTCATGCTTATTACACTCAATTGTGTAAATGCACTTGAAATGATAAAGATATGCGTTTTGTATAGAAGGATGAAGGTATTTGGGCCCACAATTAAATTGTTTGGCCCCATCTTATTAAAAACAGCGGCTGGAAGCAGCCCAATTTACTCGTTTCCGTCCCATGAAATTGGTAAAGGGTCAAGCATGTACATGCTACTTGGAGATATTAACAACTAAAATATTAAAATTTCTAAACATAGAAAATTAATTTTAAAATTGATAAATTCAGAGGATAAAAATTAAAATTAGTTACAGTTTAAAGAACCAAAAAATTGTATTTTCCCCCATATTTAAGATACACCTAATCAATGTTTGCATTACCGAACCTGCGATAAAACCGGACCGAGCAACGATTGATGGTCCAACCATTAAAGCTATATCCATGCCTATTATTTTGAAGGTAAAGTCTAGCATGCACTCGAGTGCATGTTGTGCACCCTAATCTAAAGAAAAATGGAAGTTATTAAACTGAAAAGTACAACACAATATTACTAAAAAGTGTAAGTCACTATAACTAAAAATATTATTATACAGTTTAATTGAAAAGTGCAACACCATTTACCAAAAAGTGTAAGTCAGTAAAACTGAAAAGTGCAACATGGACTAGGGTGCACAACATGCACTCGAGTCCATAGCAGACCAACCCTATTTTCAAATATTCATAAGTTAACTTAGTCCAAAAATATTCATTTATATTACTCCCTTAGTCCAAAAAATATTCATTTATATTACTCCCTCCGTCCCGTTCCAACATTAATTTATCTTATATTTTCTCATCTTATAAGTGTTTGCACCACAAGATAGACACATTTTTTAAGAAAAAAAATGTAATGAGTGAAGTGTTGAGCGGTAATTTTTTAAAGTTGAATTAATAAAGTAAAATGAGTGATTGAAATGAGTGTAAAAATAATGATATTTTGTGTAAATATGTGAATATTGTGAGGGTGCAATTTCATTTTTAAGGATTTGAAAACAATTGTGCAACGAACGAATAAAGAAAGTGTGTTGTGCAACGAACGAATAAAGAAAGTGTGCAATCAATTGTGAGACGGAGTGAGCATCACCGACCACTAAATCTTAGGTTGCGTTTGGATGGAGTCATTTCAAATACAAAGGATTTAAAAATGAATTGATTTAAGAATCCTTAAATTTCAAATGTCTAGGTTTGTGGATGGATTTAAAATGACTGTATTAGTTTTAAATACAATAGATTTGAAATCCATTAATTTGTTTTTTTATCCAAACATGTATGGTGGATTTGAACTATGGATTTAAAATCCATAGTCCCAAATCCATCCATCCAAACACAGCATTAGTGTATTTAAAAAAAAAAAAACGGGTAGATCAAGTCTTGCAAGTTATTCCGAAAAGAGGGAGTATTTTTTAAAAATCAAACAACATAAAACAGCCGAGCATAGGATTCCATTCATTGATACAAATGGAAATGGAAAAGCTAAAAGCCAGCCTACTGCATAGTGATGATAATAGAAAGAATGGCGAAATCCCAAGAAATGGCTTCTCAATAAATAACCACTCTTTCTTCATTTCTTCTGTATCCACACGAGAATCCACCCTGTCTCTCAAAAAAAAAAAAAGAATTTCACTCTCCCATGGAGTTTTCAGATTTCACAAGAACACCATCCCTCTCCCTCTAAAATACCTTCGGATTCTCTCAGAGGCGTTTTATCAAACACGTGATGTGCAGGGTTCTGAAACCTTGTTTGGAGGCAAAGTGAAGCCCTACCCCGGTGAATCTGACTCAAATGTTGGTAATTCACGTTGCGGCTGACAGATCCATGGAGTTCAACCCCACGTTTCTTTTTTCCTTCCCCTTTTTTCAATTGAATTGAATTTGCCATTTCTCATTTCTCTTCTTTTGTTTCAGCCTCCAAACGACCGCCGCCTCATATCCCTGCGCTGCCGCCCCCCCCCAGCCCAGATCGCAGCTGCACAGCCGCCCGTCGCCCCCAGCCCAGTCTCCGTCGAGGTTCGACTTTTTACAAAGTGTTTTAATTTAAGAGTCAATTTTTACTTTATTTTCAAATTAAGGCTTAATTTATGGAGTATCTTTTGTCTCAATTCAAGGTTCAATATTTTTTTAAGTAAAAAAATTAGTCATAATTGAGTTTTTCGAATTTGATTTAAAAAAAAAAAAAAAAGTGTAACTGAGTTTTTCAAATCGGATTTGAAAAAATGCACATTTTTTGAAATAAAATCCGAAAATTTTGTAAATTTTTTAATTTCATTTTGCCGAAATCTATTTTTTTTTTTCAAAATTTTTGTTTCTTTTTTATAATTCTTACCGAAATATGACCCCCCTTTTTTTTGGGAAAAATTCGGGTCCTCTTATTTTCCCCAAAAAATTGCCTTTTATTAAAAAAAAAAAATCTGAAAATATGGATTTTTTCGAAATTTCCCCGAAAACATCTGCATGCATATATGTATATATTGTTTTAAATAAAGAGTTTTTTTTTTTCGAAACAATTCTCTCTCTTTTTAAATTTTTTTTTTTTTTATCTTAAATGACTTAAATTTTTTTTCTTTAAAATGTAGACCTTTAATTGAGACAATTTTTTTTAAACGTAAATTGAGGGAAATGTGAAAATCGGGCCTTGATTTGATACACTTATAAAATAAGTACTTATATTTAGACTCAACCTAACAATTGGAATATTTTAAAAAAAATCAGGTACTTTTCGACTTTTATTTTAGGAATCTGCTAATTTTTTCAGAAATTTTTATCTAAATTTTCTTCTTTTTTGATAAAAGAAAGGTGACTTGGAGACTTTGTTAAGGTATAAATTAGTGTTAATTGTGTTATATTTTGTATAATTAATAAAATGGTAGTATAGTCTTTTTACATCAATTAAGGGTACGGTTAAATGTAAATGCATTTTTTTTATGACTTCACCCATTTTTTTTTTTTTAATTTACATATAATCTACTCTTTAATTTACATAGACCATATTTTCAGAAAAAAATTGAAAAAACTTGTTTTTTGGAAAAAAATCTTGGGCCAAACCACGATTTCAGATTTGAAAAAAAAAATTGTTTTATAAATAGTAAATAATAATAAGTCAAGAAAAATAGGTAATTAAATGAATGTTTTAAAAAAAAGGTGAACATGAGAAAGGCCCTCAAAAATATCATTATGTTACATTGTAAAACAGCCCAAGTAGTAGTGTTCTAAGTGATTTGTTTGTTTTTCACGGGGAAATTTTGAAAAAAAACATCAATGTTTGGGAGAAATGCACGGAACGATGAAGTTGGCTTCACCAAGACAATGGAGGACGGTTGGTTCATGCTTGACAACCAAAGTGAGGTATATATCTCCACTTTTATGTGAATCAAAATTGAAATATATGTGGTTTGAACAAGAATTTTGACGCGCTAGCAAGGGCGTACCTTCTGCATGGCTAAGGTGGGCTGTAGCCCACCCCAGCTTTTAAAAAAAAAAAAAAAATTTATTTAATTCATTTTCGTGATTCCGTCAAGGTGTCAACTGCTTTACTCCTTTTTCATGGCTTCATTTCTTTATTTAATCCATTTCAATATTATATTTAATTATTTTATATATTTTATATTTAATTTTGCACTCCTTCTATTCACGTATAATATGTTTGTGTACAAGTTTAAAATAATATTGTTTATTTATAAATAAAAGTAAATCAGAAAATAGATAAAGTAAGTATAATGAAGTATATTTTTTAAAATAGAAAACAAATACAGTTGGTGTGTCACATCCCGATTTTAGGGCCTAGATGAAAACATACTTTGAGTGCTAATGAAATTCGAATTTATGAATTTGTAAAAAGATTTGCAGCGGAAGATTAAATAAAACTCAAATTTCTTAAAGAAAAACATTTCCAATATTTAATTTAAGCAAGACCTAAATGCTTGTTTCAAAAAAAATAAAATAGTGCATTAATGAAATTTTTTGTCTAACTCGAGATGCAACTAAATTCAAAGAAAAATAATATAAATAAAACTTTACATGGCATGGACATCCACATCCACCGTCCCTCCACCGCAACTCCGTCAATCTGTAAAGTGTTAAATAGATTGGGGTGAGCAAAACAACTAGCTCAGTGGGATTAACTTTGTCACAGTTAAATATAACATATGAATAAAATCATAACTCACAAACATGCATACAATTTCATAAGCTTGTTGGCAAGGCCAACCATAATAACATAGGCTTGTTGGATGAACCAACCATAAGTTTGCTGGATAAACCAATCATAATAACATAGGCTTGTTGGATAAACCAATCATAAGTTTGTTGGATGAACCAACCATAATAACATAGGATGTAAGATGCAGCAAGAATAAAATCACTCATACGAAATACTTAAAAATGACAAAGTATAGCCAATCAAGAAAATCCCACCTTAAAGTCTTGATTAATCTTGTAAATATATAACTTAATTTATCACGAGCGTCTCTCAGTCACCTAAAACAATAAGTAATAGCATGTCTTAATACTAACCATTAAATATCCTCACGTTAAACTATAACATATCTTATATATACTAAACAACTAATATGGGCACCACGTTAAAAATGGGACGGCACTACTGAACAACTAGGCTTTTGGCTTAAAAGAGATTGCCAAATAAATATTAATATTATCAATTTATTTTAGTTTCTGAAAAAATGAAATAAAAGATTGAAAAATGTACGTAAATACACTCTTTTAAACATAGGCCACCCATAATTTTAGAAGCAATCCATTTACGAAATAATATATATATAAATAAATAATCCATTTAAATTTATTTAGTGATTAAATAAAGTTGATCCATTTGTTTTGAAAACCAGAAACACCAAATCTCACAAATCTCATAACTCAGTATATGAATTTAACAAGTATTAAAATAAAAAAAAGATGTGATTAGAAGAAAGGTAAATCATATATGACAACAAGATTTCCACGTAAAATTTTAGTGCATAGACCGGTTTTAACTTAGTAATACAAAGGTTTGTTAATCCAAATTTATTTTAAAAGAACTGGCCATATAATTCATCTCGTCAAATAAAAATATAGGGCATAACAATAGACAATTAAATTTAAGAACTGAAGGGAGAAAACATTACTGCTTCGAGCCCGAAACCAGGAGTACACTGACCTTCTAGACCAATCCTCGAACTTAGTTTTATCGGGAAAGAATGACCTTTAAAATGTGTGGTGGTGTGTTTTGATGAGGGAAGATATTGTTTTCTGTAAATGAGCATTGTGCAAATACTGACATCTTAAATAAAAGATGAGGAGATAATTTTGATTGAGAATAATATGGGAATGGAAGGAATCGGATTTCACGTTGAGAAACAAGTTTGAATTCAAATGTAACAAAATTGCAGAATTTGGGGAAGTGGATTTTGTGAGTTTATGCACAATTAAATCATATAAATTTAAAACTATTTTTAAAATAATAGTATATAGTTTCAAATATTAATTACTATACCGACCTATGCATCTATATACGTAATAACCCGATAATGAAATAGTAATGGTTGTTTATGTAATTTAAAATTTTCACGATTAATAAGTTAATGGATTATAAATAAATTGTCATTAATTTAATAATATATGTCTTACCGTCTTTACAAGCGAAAACAATGATGTTAGAATTTTGTGATTACACACCCACCTCCAGCAACTAACTAATAAATAATAATAAAATTATTAATAATAGTAATAATAATATATGAAAAGGCTTAGAAATTAAAGGCATTCATGAGAAACGTCAAATTTTAATTAACCCAGCCCATCTATCAATTAGAAAATTGATAAAAATTAAATGTTGGCATAGAGATTTAATTAGGGCGCAGATCATATATTTGTAACTGCTTATAACGAAACTTAGAAACAAAAGATGGAAATTCCAAGAACAAATAAATTTAAAATAAGAATTAGAACAAGGAGAAATTAAACTTTACAGTGTTCAAAGAGAAGAGAAGGCGTGGAAACTTTTCGATCCAATGCAGCTGCTAATGACTCAATCAATATTTGTAGTAGGCTTAAAGTGTCACTACAAGAAAAGAGGTTTTTAGTATCAGAAAATTGGTATCTGATACATTTTCTGATACTAAATCTTAACCTTTGGTATCAACTAAAAATTTTATGATACTACCTTTATTCTTGGTATCAATATTTTTTTTTTTGATACTATCAAATTTATAGCATCCGTTATTTAGTGATACTAATATTGTTTTTGCATCAGAAATTTATTTATTGATACTACTTAGTTTTATGATCAAATACTTTTTCGATACTATTTATCATTGGTATCGAAAATTAAATTTCTGATACCATTAATTTTATAGCATCCAACAATTTTTTGATACTATTACTATTTTTGCATTAGTAATTTATTTATTGATACTACTTAATTTTTTGTATTAAATAATATTTTTGATACTACTTGTCATTGGTATCGGAAACTTTATTTCTGATACCATTAATTTTATAGCATCCAACATTTTTTTGATACTATTACTATTTTTGAATTAGTAATTTATTTATTGATACTACTTATTTTTTTGTATCAAATAATATTTTTGATACTACTTATTATTGGTATCGGAAACTTTATTTCCGATACCATTAATTTACTACTTATTTTTTTGTATCAAATAATATTTTTGATACTACTTATCATTGATATCATTTCTGATACCATTAATTTTATAGCATCCAACATTTTTTGATACTATTGCTATTTTTGCATTAGTAATTTATTTATTGATACTACTTATTTTTTTGTATCAAATAATATTTTTGATACTACTTATCATTGGTATCGGAAACTTTATTTCCGATACCATTAATTTTATAGCATCCAACATTTTTTTGATACTATTACTATTTTTGCATTAGTAATTTATTTATTGATACTACTTATTTTTTTGTATCAAATAATATTTTTGATACTACTTATCATTGGTATCGAAAACTTTATTTCCGATACCATTAATTTAATAGAATCGATACAACTTATTTTTTGTATCAAATAATCTTTTGGATACTACTTATCATTGGTTTCGAAAATTTAATTTCGGATACCATTAATTTTATAGTATCCATCACTTTATCGATACTATTATTATTTTAGTATTAGTAATTTATTTATTGCATCAAATAATTTTTTTGATTCTTCTTATAATTAGTATCGAAAATTTAATTTTCGATACTATAAATTTTATTTTTAGTGTTAGTAATTTTCTTATTGATGGCACCTATATTTTTGCATCTAATAATTTTTTTGATACTATTTATCATTAGTATCGAAAATTAAATTTTTGATACTATAAATTTTATTTTTAGTATTAGTAATATTTTATCAATACTACTTATTTTTGCATCAAATAATTTTTTTTGATACTACATATCATTAGTATCAAAAATTAAAATTTTGATAATTTTTTATTGATAGCACTTATTTTTTTGCATCTAATAATTTTTTTTGATACTATTTATCATTAGTATCGGAAATTAAATTTTCGATACTATAAATTTTATTTCTAGTATTAGTAATTTTTTATTAATACCTCTTATTTTTTTGCATCAAATAATTTTTTTGATACTATTTATCATTTTTATCGAAAATTAAATTTTCGACACTATTAATTTTATTTTTAGTATCAATGATTTTTTTATTGATGCCACTTTATTTTTATAGTAATTATGATTGGTATCGATGATTAACTTTTGATACCATTAATAATTTATTTATTAATATAATATAATTTTTAATCAAATTTTTAATAGTAAAAATGATTAGATATCCGATACTAATGCTCATATATCCATTGCCCGATCATAAATTATTAATAGAGTTGGTAAACTAAACACTTGGAAATATTTTAGTGCTCGCGATTTATATACATGTACAGGTACTCCGTACTCGTCTTTGGATCGTCGCCGTTCACCGTCTTTCGTCGCCGTTCACCGCCGTTCGTCGCCGTTCACCGTCGTTCGTCGCCGTTCACCGTCGTTCGTCGCCGTTCACCGTCGTTCGTCGTCGTTCACCGTCGTTCGTCGCCGTTCACCGTCGTTCGTCGCCGTTCACCGTCGTTCGTCGCCGTTCACCGTCGTTCGTCGCCGTTTACCGTCGTTCGTCGCCGTTCACCGTCGTTCGTCGCCGTTCACAGTCGTTCGTCGCCTTTCATCACCGTCGTTCGTCGCCTTTCATCACCGTTCGCGTCGGCCTCCTTCCCCTACCAGGTAAGCCTTAATTTATTTTCTTAGCCCTATCTTCCACTAATTTAGGAAATTTGGATGAGTTTTATATAATTACGAGTACTATTTTTCAGATCGGCGCATTAGATTTTTTCGATTTTAATGTTCTGGTATTAATCGGTCTTGCATTTGTCTTGTGTTATAGTTGAATTGAAGAAGCAGATCTCATTAACAAGTCAGATAATTAGTTGCATTCAAAGTAGTTGTTCAGTTTTAATAATGTTCTAGTATTAATCGCAGTTATGCTGTTTATGGAGCTTGCGTAAAATCAGTAAATCCATCATCGAATGAGGATATTGTATATCTTTCAGAGAAAATGAGAACAGAGCAGCGGCACAGGTTTCATTTTTTTGTCAGTTTTTACATTGCTGATGAGTGCATGGATTTTTCATTTTTGTGCAAGATATTTGGAAAGAGTTGAGTACAGAGAAGATAGATCAAATAAGAGCTATGTACTTCGTTTTATTTTGTATATCATCTGGTTGTTCAAGTTGATGCACACCAAATGTATGTTAAAATGCACATTTAATAAAAAAGAATTGAGTTTATACATCTTGAATTGCTTTCCATCCAGTAAAGATTAAATTTCATCATAAAGTTGTCGAACAAGGGAAGGGAATGTTTTTGGCATGATAATGAATTAATGATGATGTATATGCAATGCAGCTACTAATTAGGCAATTATTTGTTTCATCACATCAATTATTTCAGTTTATTTCTAAGTATTTTTAGGCCTCAGTCGTGTGTTGATTCCTATGGCAAGATTTATGTTCCAATACAGAGAATTTATGTAAATCCTAGTTTTAGTATTGGTTCATTTCCAAAAGCACTTCATATTTGTACCTTACACATTTGTGGAATAACTGCCTCAATACAATATGGTTATGTTATTAATAAAAAAAAATTAGGTGAATGCATATGGCATATCCAATTAGGATTATTTTCATCCTTATGGTGCAGAATGTTCTGAAAAAGAACAATGCTGAAGATCATTTCCCTTTGTAAGTATGATTTAAACACTACGACAAGACGTTGGTTGTGAACCTCCTGGAATTTCTTTGTTCAAGTCCTCTGTTGTTAGTATATTAACTTGTTCTTCCCTTCCATATTTTGGATGACAAATTGTATATTGTCTACATTTTTTTCTCTCTGTTCTTGTTTTTATAATCTTAAGCACAAGTTATGACATCTTAAGCCTGGATCTATGACATTATGTTTTAACATATATGTGATACTAGCTAGATAATGATGTCACAAAATTAGAATTTTCTGGTTCACAGTTAAAGTGAAGCCGATCCTAAGCCTCTGGTGGCACCCCCAATTCCTCTGTGCGAGGAGAAGTATTACACCAAACTGTCTTGCATTGACTTTGTGTGGAGTGGCAACGACAGTGCGCGGGTTAGAGAAATTTGGAAGAGGATTAGAGTGAATAATCCTTGAAGGACTATTCTGATGAGAAGGTATGATGTTGTTTCTATGGTTTTCTCAATTTGTTCAGTTATATGTGTTTAATTATTGTGTGGAGTAAGTTAATGACTCATGTTGCATTATTTTCGATTTTTCTCATTGATAACTTGATTGGTCTCAGAGTGGATTGTTTAATTTCATGTAATTTTGGTTTTATGATTTAAAAACTTACACTAAAGCCTAATTATAACCGCTATCCCAGATTTAAAAAATGAAATGAGATAGATGCAGGACATTTCGTTATATAGTAAGCAGGAATGAAATTTTGTTTTGATTGACTTTAGATATGTTTTGATGGAGCATTCAGATGCTATAGGCTGTGATGTTGTGTGCTCATGGGATTTTATTCAGTATTTGAGACTATTGAGGATAAGAAACAAACTAATTATATTAATGTGTATAGCATGTCTGGTAGAGTGATCCAATAATTTTGGGATGTTTGGGATTAACAGGAACATACAGTATGTTTCTTATGTGTGAAATCAAAGTTAGAAGTCATTGTTTTTTTTTTTTTTTTTGTGTTCAAGTTGCTTGTATCTTGACAACTGCAATGGATTCATCCTTTTGGCGATCATTCTGTCTTTTGTTTTATATTTTAGTTCAGATTACATTATATTCTTAATTTTACATTTAATAATGTTATTGTACTTAACATCATGTCACTTTTTTGTTCCGTACTTCAAGTACTTCCTTGATGGCTGTGTTTGAAGACTTCCAAGGACAGAGATGGTGCAGTATCTCCTTATGTGTGGCATCTACAGGCTTTGATATTGTCATCTTTACATAAATGTTTCCGATCTCTACGATACTGGAGGTTCAAAGTTTCTTGATTCTTTTAATTTCCAGGTAAGGACAATCTCTTATTTTTTGCTTCACAGTCTAAATATATAATTCACTAATGGGTAATTAACAAAATAATAGGAAAGTTGCTATTGAACGACAGGGTAATAATAGGAAAGTTGTTCCTGTCCAATGCACCTCGTGTTAGGTTATTTTGAAATTGCTATTAAACGGCCGGGTAATAATAGGAAAGTTGTTATTACTGAATTATTATCACGCGCCTTGAATTTCAATTCATGTTGTTTAACATTTGAAAGTGTTGTAGTTTAGATTATATGATTCATATTGCTATTGTGAGCTGAGATAGGTGCAAGATTTGAAAATGAAATGTATGTGTGGTAAATAAGTATTTGTCTTAAATATAAATATTGGTCGCGTGGGCTCGGGTTAAATGTGCAAAGTTGTATGTACTTTAGCCTTTTAGAGGGATTAATATCTAATTTAAGCAACTCTTCATTGAGTAGTCGCAATATTTAACTAAGCAAACTGCTATCATGTGGCACTGAATAGTAATCTAATCTTTTGTTTCCCTTTTTGATTTGTCAACAGACGTTGGAACATCAAAGCAGGAATATTACTTACATCTCAATTGTGTCTTGAAAAACACATCAAAGTTAGATATTTTGTAATGGAGCTTATATACTTAGTTTTTGTATATGAAACTAATATATTTGTGGTTCATTGTTGATAAATGTTATTTTTATATCTAAATTAGTAATATGGAGGGCAAATAAAGCTAAATTTGAATCATATTTAATATTAGTATTTTATACGTACAATCAATATAATATTGTATCAAAAAATTAATATAATTATCCGATGTTAAATGCCTATTTTGATACTAAAGAATTCAATCTTTTAGTATCATAAAATATTTATTGATACTATATATTTAGTATCGTTAAAATTAATTGATATTAAAAATACAATGTAGTATCAAAAAAATTGATACAATTATTCGATACTAAATATTTTTCTGACACTAAAGGTTATATCCTTTAGTATCAAAAAATATTTATTGATACTATATATTTAGTGTCGTAAAAAATAATTGATACTAAAAATACAATGTGGTATCAAAAAAATTGATACTATTATCCAATACTAAATATTTTTCTGATACTAAAGGTTAAATCCTTTTAGTATCAGAAAACATTTATAGATACTATATATTTAGTATCGTTAAAAAAAATTGATGCTAAAAATACAATGTAGTATCAAAAAAAATTGATACCATTATCCGATACTAAATATTATTTTGATACTAAAGGGTTCAATCATTTTGTATCAAAAAATATTTATTGATACTATATGTTTAGTATCAATAAAAGTTTACGACACTATAAATGCGTTGTTGTATCAAAACAAATTGATACAATAATTCGATACTAAATACAATTCTGATACTAAAGAGTTCAATCCTTTAGTATCAGAAAATATTTATTGATACTATACATTTCTGATACTAAAGGGTTACCCTTTAGTATCAGACTTTTTTTTCTGATACGCGGTCTTTAGGATCGGGAGTATAAGTATCGGAAGTGGTATCAAAATTTTTTTTGATACCAATACCCTTTGCTATCAAATATTTTATTTTTAGTATCAAAAAAAATCCGATGCTAAAAACCCTTTTTTTTGTAGTGTGTTTTGGATATAATGTTTTAGTAGAGATAGAGGTCTTTTTGTGGATTTCTAGAGAAACTATTGTATGATATAATAAGAGAGGAGATATAAAATTTGTTGAGAATAATATGAGAGTTGGAGAATTATATGGAATTATGTGAATTGAGTAGAAAATTAGTCTCCTGATTTAACTTCTAATTTGCTAATCGGATAGAGATACTTAAGGAAATAGTTTTGAATTAGTGGGCGCCCAAAATCAAGTTAAATCCCTTAAATTTAGGGCATCTTATAAATATATGGAATTAGTAGTATTTGAAACGAATGCTAATGATTATAGTTTATCTAAAATATATATCCATATTATATATATAATATATTTTACTAATTAATATACTTAATCGTAGTATCATATATTTTAATGCAACTCTATTAATATGTTTATTGTATTTTATCACTAATGGTGATTAAAATCTCGAATGTTACATGGTGTAAACAACTAAAAAAAATATATACATTTTATATGAAGGAGTGAGTAATAGATAATGAATAATTATTATTGTCAATTATTTAAGTAATTTTATTAATTTTGTATTTGACACTTTTTCTTACTACCGCTAGGGCTGTTATTCGAGCCGAGTATTTGAGGTTCGAGCTCGGCTCGAGCTCGATAACATTGACGAGCTAAGAAACGAGCTCGGCTCGACTCGCTAAAGGGTCTAACGAGCCTAACGAGCCTATTGAGCCGAGCCGAGCCTAATGAAATTTAAAGAAAAAAATTAGATATCGAGCCTAACAAATCGAGCTCGAGCCGGCTCGTTAGTAAATCGAGTATCTAACGAGCTCGAGCTCGGCTCATTTAGCGAACGAGCCGAGCCGAACTCGAGCCGAGTCGAGCCGAGTCGAGCTCACGAGCGGCTCGGTTCGTGTAACAGCCCTAACTACCGCGATGACTGAGCAAGCATTTTCAAAGAGTAATTATCTATCACATTCACCTACTATGATTGTTTGTTTATATTAAAAGAAAATTGTTTGAAAATATTGATCCTAATTTTATTATTGATGAATTATATCGAATAAAAAATAGCACGACACAACTTTTGGAATTTTTTTTTCCAGTTTTTTGTACTGTATTTATTTTAAACTTTCAGCCCGTCCTAAAATTTAATCCTGGCTCCGCCCTTGCGCGCTAGTCGTAATTACTTCTGAAAAATGCTTAGATTTATAAATTAGCATAAAAACATGTGTTAATTTTGATCATCTTTCTAATCAATATGGTATGCTATTTAATACTCCCTCTGTCCGCCTATAAGTTTCACGTTACTTTTTGACACATAAATTAAGAAAAGTGATTAAATAATAGATATAGTACAAGTGATGTGATTGAGAGGGGAGAGAGATAGAGAGAAAAAGTAAGATATAAAGTGAAGTGTAAGGAAAAGTACTTACCAAAAAAGGTATGAGAAACTTATAGGCGGACGGACCAAAATGGTAAAATGGGAAACTTATAGACGAACGGAGGGAGTATGTGTTAAGATTTGCATTAATATGTTGTGAAAACAAGTCAAATATGTGTTAATATTTGCATCAAATATGTTATGAAAATGTGAAACTAAGAACTAGCATGCAACTCTCTTTGTTAAATAGTTGACATCATCGTGAAATTGTCATTGAATGTTTGGCTAAGGCTTGTTATTCGGTCTGCTCTTTTAACGGTTCAAAAAAATCGAGACATAACCCTAACTTAGTGTCTTATTCGATTCCCTCTTAACTAGGTCTTCATGCTCTTAACTAATGTTGAGCCTGGATAATAAATTCAAAAAAAGTCCCTCTAAAATAGGGCTTATAACTCAGATCTCAAGAAATAAGACGCGGTTATATAAAGTGCCTATAAAATATGTCACGAAACTCGAGAAATCGGAACAAGTTCGGATCAAATCAAGTGGAGAAGACGAAATACGATGGCGATTATTTTTTCCCGCACTAAAAGGCTGGATTAGATGCCTTTTCATATCAAAATTATTTAAAATAATTAAAAACTGATTTTTTTTTAAAATTTTTTTTAAGAACATCACTACTTAATTCAAAAAATAAACTTCAATTGATCTTGAACTTCAATCCAATCCTTATAATACCTACAAAATATGAAATTTGATCAAAATGAATATTTAAGAATTAATTGACATTTATAAAGACCATATTATCATATACTAAGAATTAACATTCTCTCATATTATCAATATTCTTCTGATTATTCTCTTTGACAAAATGGAAGCCTACATTAGTTTAGCTAGTATTTCTCTCCCTAATCCTTTCTTCTCTTGACCTGCTTTGTCCACACATTTGGTGTTGACATACAAAGCTTATTCATTCTGATCGGACATAGTAATATGTCCCCGTTCATGGTCTCATGATCGAAACTTATCGTCCCGAATTCGATCCAACCCAAATATCCTCCGATTTGTTCAAAACCAAACTTGGGAAGAGGAAAAGAACCCTCTCCCCGCAGATATCGACACCGCGAAGCAAGTGAAAAATGTTTTGGAATGCCCTTAGATAACACACTAGGGTCCCTCAATTTAGGGTGATAGGATTGATGTCTTGCGCGGAGACACATCTATATTTGAGTAGAGCAAGGGCGGTTATTTGTTCAACAATATGTTGGCGAGAGCACAAACTACGACCATGAATGGCAGGGGCGTCGTTCGAGCACTACTCTTGTATTAGGGGAAAAAGTTACCGACTCGCTTGAAGATGCTCTCTTGTACCAGACTCGTTTCGAGAAAATTGTGTAGGATGTATGTGTTGATCTGCAATTGCCTTCGCTAACTATGATCGAGATACATATACATTTAACTTAATGATCATTATACATATATTGATTAATTAATTAGTTCTTTTTTGGGGTGTAGATGACATTAGCACAAAATTAGGGATTATATTTTTTTTAGTCCATTAAGTTATCACGTTTTTGAATTTAGTCCACCAGATTACCACCTTTTGAATTTAGTTCATTAAGTTTCGATTTATTTTGATTTTAGTCCAGTTACCTGCTATAGCAAGTTTAACAAGTCATTTTTTAAAACACACCCCATCAAATGTTATACACACCCACACCACACTAAAATTTAAAAATTATTTTTTATTACTATACACACCGCAATTCTTTCATATTTAATAAATTGTCAAATAATTAAATTTAAAAAAATAAGAATTTAAATTAATATGAAAAATATAAATAAAACCTATAAAAAAATCGCCTAAATCTTTAAAAATTAAACAAAGCTAAAAAAAAAAAATTAATTTAATTAATTTTGAAGATTTAGTTGATTTCTGTCCCATCTTTGAATTTTATTTAGCCTTATTGTCAACATTTTTATAGAAGTTAGAATGCAAATAAAACATTAATAAAGCATTGAAGTTTTAAACTTTTTTATTTTATTTTATTTTCTTTTTAAATATTTCGTCTATATTACATAAACCCTACTAACACCCCATAAATATTATATACACTTCAAATGTTAAACAAAAAAATTCAAAAATCAATTAAAGTTAAATAAAATTATAAACATATTTAAAAAATTATTAAAAATAATTTAATTAAAAAAGTAAGAATTCAAATTAATATGAAAAATATAAACAAAACCTATAAAAATACCTAAATCTTCAAAATTTTAATAAAGCTAAAAAATTAATTAATTTAATTAGTTTTAAAGATTTAATTGATTTTCTACTATTTTAAAATTTTATTTAGCCTTATTGTCGACATTTTTATAAAAGTTAGAACGCAAATAAAATATAAAGCATTGAAGTTTTAAACATTTTTTTTAAATATTGTTTTTATATTACATGAATCTACTAACATCCCATAAATGGGAAAATTGCACTTTTGGTCTTCTAAGAATGAGTTCAAATCACTTTCGGTCATTTTTCATGCACTTTTGGTCCTGTAGTTTATTTTCTTTAGTTTTAACGGATGAAAATTGCATAAACCATTAAATATTTCACCTTTGATCCTGTAAGAATAAGATTAAACCACTTTCGACCCTTTTTCATGTACTTTTAGTCTCATATTAAATTTATGTTTGTTTTAACGGAAGAAAATTGCGTGAAAGTCACACATCCCTTAAAACACAACCAAAAGCTTAATATCGAATCAAAATTTTGGTAATATCACTAAAATTATAAAACTACCAAATGTATTTTAACAATTTATTTAAATAATTATTTAAAATTGGTAAATTTACTTAAAATAATTTTATAATCTAAAAATTCAATCATTATATATAAAATGAAAATTAAATCTAAAACTGATCTCAAATCAATGAAAAAAAATAAAAAGTACTATTTGGCTTGATTTCGATTGTTGTATTTTTAAATTATATCCAAATTATATGGAGTTAAAAATTAATTTAAATTTAAAGATTATATTTGAACATACCGTGTATATTTTTAATTTAATATTTTTGTATATTCAAATTATTTTTCAAAATTTACTTTTAAATTTGTATTTTATTTTGTATATTTCAGTTTTAATACAAAAAATTACTTCAAAAGTTATTTAAATTCAAATTACATTATTTTTTTTTAGTAAATTTTAATTATATTCAAATTCTTGAATTAAAAAAATATATATTTAGATTCTATAAAAAAAATTCAAATTATATAACTTAGTGAGATTTCGTTATTTATAGTAAAAAAAAGTCAATATTCTAAATTCTATTGATTTATTTAAATTTTAATTCTATAAGTATAATTTATTATTAGTTTTAATTATATTTTTGTATTTTTTAATTATAATTAATTTTTTAGGAATATTTTTTGGTCAACTAACGGTTTTCATTCAAAAACTAATGGTTTCAATTCATAAACTATCTTACAGGACCAAAACTGCAATAAACAGGACCATTTACAAACCTTAGGACCAAAAGTGATTTTGCAAAATTCCTACAGGACTAAAAGTGCAATTTTCCCTCCCATAAATATTACATGCACTCCAAATGTTAAACACAAAAATTCAAAAATCAATTAAAGTTAAATTAAATTATCAAAAATAATTTAATTAAAAAAGTAAGAATTTAAATTAATATAAAAATATAAATAAAATCTATAAAAAATACCTAAATCTTAAAATTTTTAATAAAGCTAAAAAATTAATTAATTTAATAAGTTTTGAAATTTTAGTTGATTTTTTAATATTTTTTATTTAATTTAATAATTTTTTTCAGATTGAGTTGATTTTTTTTTAATTTATTAAAAATCTTCAAAAATGATAACTAATTTTAATATTAAACTTATGTTTAGTAATGAAGGTAGCCAATATTGTAGATGATATTCATGTATACAATAATTAAGGTTTATCCATGATTTATGCTAAAATACTACATATTTAAAAGGGAAAAAACTTAAATCAAGGTAAAGAAAATGGAGGGAGTATTATTGTTGGGATATGAATCCTAGAACAAGTCCTAAATGATGAATAAAAGATGAAGTTTTGATAAGCCAAAAGTAGTATGAATATTTTCTAAGTGTTGACTAATCTAGTCTAGTTGAGTTAAGTCATCTTGTACAAGACCAGTAGAGTTCACATAAGTTCACATGAAAAGATAAGTACAGTTTATAAGTACTTCATATGTGTTTACAGTATTTGTTTAAGTTTGTTACTGAGCTATTTAAATGTTGTATAGAGCTCATGATGTTTTTATATGTAATAGATTAGTTTTATTGTATAGTTTATAAGTTGACTAAGCTTGTATTATGAAAGCTTAAAGTAATGTAATAGTCTTGATAGGTTTAGTATAGTCTACTGATTGAACAAGGAAGACCAGACAAGAAGAGTTGAAGTCTACTACTCAAGACAGGAGGACTACAAGACAAGACAAGTACATACAAGTCTACTCAAGACAAGTCAACGTGAAGTTAGTTAGTTCAAAGCGCGTGAAAAGATAAAGATATAGAAGTTAGTTATGGAAATAACTAATTCGTAACAAGAAGCGCGTGGATTGATAAGAAGATTCAGTTAAAGTTAGTTTTCAAGAAGAGTTGGTTACAACTACCTAAGTTCTTGATGTTTGAAGTCTATAAATACTTCATGATGATGATCATTTGAAGACTACTGAAACTCGATATACTGAAGCGTATTAAAGCTATATACTGAAGATTACTCTCAGAGATTGAAGATTCAGAAAGAAGCCAGAAAGACAAGTGAAGAATTCAAAAGGCTCCAACTGAATAAGTTTTTAGTTTTTGTTTGTTATTTTTCAAGGTGCTAGATACTTGTAAAATTTCTAGTTAGATCGTAGACATATCTGGAGGTATAGTCTGTTGAAGATCTAAGTCTTCTTCTTGGGACTTAAAAGACAGGAATATACACTTGTACTCGATTGGAAGAGTTTAGTGGAAACATCACAACTGGGTTTGTGAGAGTGGATGTAGACAAGTTGTCGAACCACTATAAATTGTTTGTGTTGTTTACTTTACTGTTTGGTTTATTGTTTTAATTGCTTAACTGTTTTAACTACATAACTAAACTAGACAAGTTGAGTATTCATAAGAACAGAGTTCTCGAATTAAGAAGTTGAGTATAAACTTGAATTGGGCTCATTGTTAATTTCGTATTCCGCATATTGTATTCTGATATTTCGATAGAATTTTGAAAAGTCTATTCACCCCCCTCTAGACATTTTCACTAGCTTACTCGTTATTAACTCAACTTTGGGGACCTACAAGTGGTATCAGAGCAGTAGTTTACGAACTGCTGTTTCTTGATAACCGACTTAAGACTTAGGGTGAAGTCTTGTTCCTTGATTGTAGTTGCTTACGTGTTCTTGATCAAAAAAAACTCCTGTTATATCTGTTTCGTGCTCCCTGTTCTTGACTTATCTGTTTTTCTTGATCATAACTCCACTTAGCACTTATTTCTTGAAATCATGTCTCTTGAGATCAGCGCTAACAAGTTACCCAAGTTCCAGGTTCAGGACTATGACTACTGGAAGCTGCGAATGGAAGCCATTTTCAGTTCCACGCACGACCTAATGATCTCTGTTATCACAGAAGGACCTATTGTTACTATGGTTCCTAATACTGCTGTTCTTGACCCAAGCAAACCAATTGGTACTCTCGTCAAGAAACCCAGGTCAGATCTAACCTCAGAAGAAATGCGTCAAAATAATTTGGATAGTTTGGCAAAGAATTACATTTTACACACCCTTCCTAACGAGTATCTAGGAAAAGTGTTAAAATGTAAGACTGCCAAAGAGATGTGGGACAGACTAGCTATCCTTTGTGAAGGGACCTCCCTAATCAAAGAGAGCAAACTCTCCACAGCTGTCCAAAGATTTGAATCATTTCAGATGAAAGCTGGCGAAACTATCGACCAGCTGGATACTCGTTTTACTAAGATCATGAATGATTTGGAAGTACTTGGTAAATCTTATACTGCTCGTGAGATCAATCTTAGGATTTTGAAGAGTCTTGATAGTCGTTGGAAAATGGTAAAGATGCTTGTTAAGAACACTCAAGATATTGATACATGGACTGCTGAAACCATGTTTCAAACTCTTAAAGCCCATGAGTTTGATTTAGACGAAGATGAACCACTAGCCAGTAGTGATAGAGAAAATGTTGTATCTAAGAACGTTGCCTTTAAGTCTAGCTCTTCTAAGTCCTCTAAGGTAGACAGGTCCAAGTCTAGAACTAAGTCTGCCTCTGTGAAAGATGAGTTAGATACTGATCTTAGTTTAAAGGATCAAATGAGTCTCATGGTTAGAAAGTTTGATAGGCTCAATAAACGCTTCGGAAGATACAAGAAGTTCTATAGGGATCATAGAGCATCTACTTCTAAGAACTCGTCTGAGACCAGACGAGACCGAAACTCGTCCGAAAGGAGAGACGAAGTCTCGAAAGGTAATAGACGAGATAGAGAGTCTGACGATAGGAAGATTCAACGTTCCGATAGACGTGATAAACGTAGGGACAAATCTCCTATTAAAAAGGCTACTAATGATCTCTTGTGCTATAATTGTGAAAAGCCAGGTCATTACATTTACGAATGCCCAGACCTGAGCACTGACGATCGAGAAGAACGTAAAGCTAGAAGGGAAAGAAGATATAATCGTGGCAATAAGGCAATGATGGTCAATAATGACTCTGATTCGGATTCAGACGAGTTGCCATCATCCGTATCTAGTCACTCAACTGATCAAGATCACGACGAAGCATTCATAGTAGATGATGGCCTATGTTGCATGGCTAAAATCGACCAAGAGGTATCATCTGCTACATCTTTTCAATCTTGTGATGATTCAGAAACTGATGAAAGTGACATTGCTAGTAGTGAAGTAGGAAGTAGTCTTCAGCACTCGACTAGTGCAGTCGAAGACGACCTTCTACTTGCTAACCAAGCATTCATTGAAGTCAGTGATGAAAACATTGCATTAAAACAAGAAATCATTGATCTTAAGGAAGCTCAGTCAAAAGTAGATCCTAATATAACAGTCCTAAATAAACGCTTGACTGAAGAGTTGAGTAAACTCAAAGAAAAGTGTGCGTTGACAGACAGGTTATATCAAGACCTACTTAAGATACATGCAACTGAGAGAAATGAATTCAATGTTTTAAAGAACAAGTGCAACAGACTTGAAGAACGTAATAAGTTCTTAGAGACCGAGGTAGTTACACTTGATCTCAAACTTACTGACCTGGTTAATTCTTCAAAGATTACCCTTGAACTGTCAGATAGGTATAGAGATCCAGGTGACAAGACTGGTATAGGTGCTGAGTCATCTAGCTCGTCTACTCGAGTCATTAAGAATCCTACTACTATTAAAGCAAGACTTTTGCCAAATGATAAAGGAAAAGGACCAATGTTATACGATATTGGAACTCCTTCTAATGGTACTGTACCTAAACAAGCTCGAGTTAACATTCCGATTACCAAGGGAGGTAAAAAGAATGGTAACAGCAAGCCTGTTCCATCTAGAACTAATCATCAAAGGACCACTAATCGTGGACGACCCAACCAGGTCAGATACGAGGACTGGTATCCTGAGGAGACGAGTACTAGACAGGTACAGACTAGACGACAAGAGTCTAGACCTCCATTTATAAGGCAGTCTCAACTCTACTCGTCTAGACCTAGACAGGTAGCTCCAAAATATCGTACACAAGCTGTCCTATATCCTCCACCTCTATCATACGATATTTTAAGTGAGGAAAGACCCAAACGCGTCTATAAACCGTATGGACCTAATGCTTTCAAACTCTACTCTAACTATCATAGACAAGTGCCTTCTCAAGTAGAGATTAAGTCGAAAGGCTATCTCCAAAGAGTAGACCCGAACTCGACTGATAGGCCAGAGAAGGACAACAAGGTCTTATTTTGCAACAAATATGGGCGAAAGCTTAAAAGATCGAACTTGTTCAAGACTCCAATGTATATCTGGATTCCTCTGAACATGACTAACCCCCAAGGACCCCAATAAACAAATGGGTACCTAAGTTATTGAATATCATCTATTGCAGGGTCGACTTGACTTGTATAAGAAGGGTGGCTCAGTAGGAGAAACCTGGTACATAGACAGTGGTTGTTCACACCACATGACTGGTACCAAAGCTCTCTTGTCTAGCTACCATGAGCAAGAAGGACCAAAAGTAATATTTGGTGATAGCTCCACTGCTGTCACTAAAGGATTTGGTTACATCCGGAATGGAGACGTCGAAATTCAAGATGTTTCATATGTTGAAGGTTTGAAATATAATCTACTCTCTGTTTCACAATTTTGTGATCGTGGTTACAAAGTGCAGTTCAAAAGCCGCAAATGTGAAGTCATCGACAAAAGGACACACACAGTTCTACTAGTCGGCGTAAGACAAGGTAGTGTGTACATAGTGAACTGGAACAGTTGTCCGAGGGACACCTGCCTACTTACTAAGGATCCTAAAGAACTTGGCTGGCTCTGGCATAGACGCCTCTGTCATCTAAACTTTAAGGTTCTTAATAAGATAGCCAGAGATTACCTTGTAGAAGGTATTCCCAATGAAGTTTACTACAAGTCACATGTATGCACGGCTTGTCAACAGGGTAAACAGGTTAAAGGTTCATTTAAGTCAATTCCTACTCTCTCAACTAGTAGAGTTCTAGAACTCCTACATATGGATCTTCATGGACCAATAACTCCTCCAACCTTGAACGGTAGAAGGTACACACTTGTTGTTGTAGACGACTATTCTAAGTTTACTTGGGTAGTCTTCCTACACAAGAAGAGTGATACACAAACACTTCTGCCTGAACTGTTGAAGAAGTTACAAGTTGAGAAGAACCAGTCCATTGTCAAGATTCGTAGTGACAAGGGAACTGAGTTCATTAATTGCTATATTAAAGATTTTTGTACTAAACGTGGCATCCAGCACCTTACTAGTGCAGCTAGGACACCACAACAAAACGGTGTAGCAGAAAGGAGGAATCGAACCCTTAAAGAAGCCTGTAGAACCATGATAGCTGAGTTCAACACACCTCAAAAGTTTTGGGCTGAAGCTATCAACACTGCATGCCATTCACAGAACAGAAGCGCGATCAACAAAGCTCTAGGCAAGACACCTTATGAGGTTTGGAAAGGTAGAAAACCCAGAGTTTCATATTTCCATATATTTGGTTGTAAGTGTTTCATTCACAACAATGGAAAGTGCAAGTTGAATGCTTTCGATGCTAAAGCAGACGAGGGGATATTTTTAGGATACTCCTCGACTAGCAAAGCATTTAGGGTATTCAACTACTCAACTCTTTGTGTGGAAGAAACACCACATGTGGTTTTCGATGAATCTCAACAGGACTCGTCTGCCGACAAGATCAGTAAGAAGGTAACTGATCTATCAATCGAATCTGACAAAGATTCAGAGATATATGAATCCGTTCAAGCCTACAACCCATTCCTAAAAGCTCTCGACTCTGATGATAAGGAGAAGGTAAGTGCTCAAGGTAAGTCCTCTAGACCAGTTGACATGCCTGCTCTAGTTGACTCATCTACTCCTATTAAAATTGATGATACAAATGATACTGACATGCATGATGCTGTACATGATATAGATGATGATAGTATTCCTGTTAAAAATAGGAAAACATGGAAATCTGCGCATGATACTGAAAATATCATTGGTGACTCTACTATTGGTGTGAAGACTAGACGACAACTCTTTGAGTCGCAAGAACAGCCGAGTCCAACTTTGTTTTGCTGGTGTTGTTTCCTCTCTGCTATTGAGCCTACCACTGTTAAAGAGGCATTGGCTGATAGTAATTGGATCATCGCTATGCAAGACGAGTTGAACCAGTTTGTTCGAAACGACGTCTGGGAACTTGTCGATAGGCCGGAACATCATAATGTAGTTGGCACTAGATGGATTTTTAAAAATAAGAAAGATGAGAATGATTTAGTCGTTAGAAATAAGGTTAGGCTAGTCGCCCAAGGCTACTCACAAGCTGAAGGCATAGACTATGATGAAACATATGCTCCTGTTGCTAGACTAGAAGCCATTCGATTGTTTCTTGCGTATGCTGCTCACATGAAGTTTACTGTATATCAAATGGATGTTAAAAGTGCATTTCTTAACGGTATCCTTGCGGAAGAAGTGTATGTTGAACAACCTCCAGGTTTCGAAGTCAAAGGCAACCAGGTGTACAGATTAAAGAAGGCCTTATATGGACTAAAGCAAGCTCCAAGAGCATGGTATGACACTCTATCTCTCTTTCTATTAGAAAATGGTTTTACTAAGGGCAAGGTCGATCGAACCTTGTTCAGAAGACAAGAAGGGAAGGACATCTTACTCGTCCAAATTTACGTAGATGACATCATTTTTGGGTCACCTAATAAAAAGCTGAGTGAAAGTTTTTCAACACTCATGCAAAGTAAATTTGAGATGTCTATGATGGGTGAAATGAACTACTTTCTTGGACTTCAAGTAAAACAAACTCCAGAAGGTATTTTCATAAATCAGGCGAAGTACACTAGAAACCTTCTAGACAAGTACGGGATCAAAACATGTAAGTCCACTGGCGTACCAATGCAACCAACTTACAGAATGGATCCAGATGAGAACGGTAAATGTGCTGACCAATCTTATTATCGTGGCTTAATTGGTTCCTTACTGTATCTAACTGCTAGTAGACCAGACATTGCATTCTCTGTTGGTGTTTGTGCTCGATTCCAAGCCAATCCAAAAGAAAGTCACATGGAAACCACCAAAAGGATCTTGAAATATTTGAAAGGGACCATCAATCGTGGTATATGGTATCCCTCAAATGATGATCTATCCTTAAGAGGGTATTCAGACTCAGACTTTGGAGGCTGTAGAATAGATAGGAAATCTACTTCTGGTTCTTGTCAATTTCTAGGCACAAAACTCATATCTTGGTTTTCTAAAAAGCAGACTAGTGTTGCAACTTCAACTACCGAAGCCGAGTACATGGCTGCTGGTAGCTGTTGTAGTCAACTACTCTGGCTCATGCAACAGCTTCGTGATTACAATATACATGAATCAAATGTTCCTATTTTCTGTGATAGTAATAGTGCAATTGCCATTACACAAAATCCTGTTTTACACACACGATGTAAGCATGTTGATGTGAAGCATCATTTCATACGTGATCATGTAGAAAAGAAGGATATTCGCATGGAAAAGATTCATACTGATTTTCAAAGAGCTGACATTTTTACAAAACCATTAGCTGAGGCACGATTTCGTGAGTTATGCATTAGTCTAGGACTAATTGATTTAGATCCTACTTGCCTATAGCTATGTACTAACAAGTCAGGTACATCAATAAGAGGAGACAAGATCACTAGACCAGAGCACTCGACTACTCATCCAACAGACATGTATACAAGGCTAGACTAGATGACCAAAACAACCCGATGAGGAAGCTGGTAAAGCTGAGGGTAATACTAAGGGAATAAACATTTAAGGGGGAATCCTTGATTTCTTAAATATCCTTATGTTGACTCTTATGTGTGTTAAAAGGTCATCTTGTTCGAAACCTTGATCATTGCTCTCGTTTGATATTCATCTTATTTATGTTACTTTACCTATACCTACGATTACACATTGCAAATGATAATATAGGTACATGAAGATGTTCGACGTTCAGAATAGACAAGCACAGGCGAAGGGGGAACTCGTCTTGTGTGCTTAAGCCAACTCGTCTTGTGAAGCTTAAGTCTACTCGTCTGTTCTGGATGGACTCGAACAGACAAGCTAAGTGTTTCTCTTGATTGAAATATGTTAAGTGTTCATTCAAATTAAATTAAGGGCATTATTGTAATTAGAAATTGCTAGAATTTGAAAACCCTAGAATTGGATTTATACACTCCATTTTAATGAGGTGTATACACCCAGTTCTTACTCTACTACACTAGGTCAGATGTGTACACTCTCTGTCCTAACTAAGAAGAGCCGGATTTCAAAACTTACAATATCAAATCACATAATATTCTCGATTCCGTAACCGAATTTCAAGGGTCTCGACCGTTAGATTAAACAAAACAATCTTTGCCGTTGGATCACTTTTCAGTTCTAACAAAACTCACCCTTCCCACAACTCGACTTACGTTTTCATAACTCTCCTACTCTAGCTCTCGAGTTTCTTGCAAATCAAACCTACCTAGTTCTTACTTTACTCTCTAAAAGATGTCGATTGTTTCTCTTTTCGATGTCAGAACTAACATGCAAGCGAGGTTCAATCTTGGAAAGTATATTTCGGAGAACAAGGTGCATGTGGAACCCTCGATGTTCTTCAAAGGGCTTCACACTGCTGGAAACCAAGAGATCCTTGATAAGTGCTCACATTGTGGATTGAAGCCTTATCTGGAAGCATTTCCTCAAGTCGTCTTGGAGGAAGAGGTGTTATTGTTCTATGCCAACGCCACAAGACGAGGAGATGAAATTGAATCTTTCATAGGAACGAGCCGAGTTGAACTCACTCGTGAGGTGCTTTTCAGGCATTTAAGGCTACCCATCGGAACGATTGATGTGGAGAACTATGCCACTGGACAAGAGATGAGGTATTTGAGCATCTTTTGTGGAAGGAAGTTGAAGCTCAAATCGGACGGCAAGGCCCCTGCTGTTAAGAAGGCCGAATTGTTGGAGAAGTATCGCACTCTACTGGACATAGCAAGTAAGATGCTTCTATGTGCCACTGGTTCATTTGATGCAGTCACCCAAGCCAAGACAAGGGTGATGGCGGCAATCTACGACGGAATTACTGAAGGCAATTGGTTCAAGCTGATTGCGGATCGGATGATGTATTTCGAGAAGAGTGTTCGAGTGGATACCGATTCATGCAATTGGGTGGTGTCTCACACGGTTGGGTACGGCAACAAGTTGAGTATCCTACTCCCCTTGTTGTTACCCAACAAGTCGGACTGGAGCAAAGGAAAGCCCTTCCATCCTCTCAAATTCTACTTAAAGTCGGAAGCCCAGAGGAAGCAAGCTGCTGCAAGGTCAGCTGCCCCAAGACGTGTTCAGATAGACGACTCAGACGTCTTACCCTATGGCAACTCATCTAGTTCCTCAGAAGATGAGTCCGATGATGAAGAAGCGGAGGCCACTGCGAAAGCTGAGTCGAGTGTTGATGATTCAGAAGAAACCCAATCAGAGGAGGAGACTGATCTAGTGAAGAAGCCTAGTGCTCAAGTTCCTGAGATGTATACTCTTGTGAGAGTTGGAACTCCACCTCCACCAGAAGAGACGAGTCACCAGGTTGGTACCTCTTCACAAACTTTGTCAATTCCTTCTCTCTCTCTCTCTACTGTTCGAACCAAGGCTAGATCACATCGATCTAGGCCTCGTCCTTTACCCTCAACCTCACATGTACTGGCGGCATTACCGCTTAGAGCCAGTCATCCCCAAATCACTCCCAAACATGATACAACTGATACTCCGACAGTTGTCATACCTGACCTAGCCACATCAAAGCCCATAGAGACCACTGCCTTTACTCCCTCTCCCTCACCAGAATATGGTGAACCCTCCAACCCATCTACTTCAGACAAGACGCCAGTTGCCACTGCAACAGCTGAGTTAGAGACCCCATCTACTCAGGACCCGTCTGTTGTTAGATTTGAATCCCTGGTATATTATCCGATGTGTCTGCGAGAGAAGAGGGTTCGTGCTCGAGTTTCAAGAAATCTGAAGAAGCAGCTCTCGACTCTTGACATCGACACAGCTTCTGAACAGTTTGAGAAGCTAGTCAGGGTTTGCACGTGGTTCGCTTTGAAGAAGTCTTCTACGGATGATCTTTTTGAAGTCATTCAAGGCAAGGGCGGAATCTCCAACTTCATGGATTGGGAGATGGAACAGATAGAAAATAGTGGAGTTAAGGATCACTCCGAACTATTCCCTCGCAAAGCCTTGGTTGATTTAGTCAAAAAGCTGCTGAATATTCCGGATGGTGTTATAGAAGATGAGTTCTCGTTCGATGTTGGAACTCAGACTGATCTGGTGGAAGACGAGATCAAGCCAGACATTGCTAATATTGCTGTTCAGACTTCAGAACAAATTTTGGAGACAGAAGATGGTTCAGATGAAGTCGATGCTGAATGTTCTGAAGAAGCTAATTCTTTCAACTTTGGAAAAGAGGATGATGAATTTATTGAGGCTGTCATGTTCACTGAGGATGAACTGATCGAAGCACAGTCGTCTCGAGCTATCCCAGTCGCCTCGATAGATGAGTTGAAAGAAGATTTGAAATCTGTCATCAAGTCAACTATTGATGATTTTCTCAAAACTGAACTTAAGAAGACTCTTGTTGAACAGAACAGTGTCCTTGTGACAAGTTCAAAAGAGATGATCTTGAATGAAGTCAATCAGTTGGACAACGACTTCAGGCAAGAGATGTTTAGACAAATCGAAGGATTTCTCCAGAATCAAGTTGAATATTCGGAGAAAAGCTCAGTTGATTTTGCTCGTGTTCTAGCTACTGAATCCAAGAAAATGGAACGAGTCTATAGAGCCAAAATTGAAGTAGCTGATGTTCAGAGAAAGGAAGCTTATGATCAGTTAGCACAAGCTAAAGAGATTATCAGTGCTATGACTGAAGAGAACAGGAAGCTGCGTTTGACTGCAACACATTTCAAAAATGAGTTGAACTTGTCTACACAAAAGCTGGAGTTGGTGGCAACCAAACTGGACAAGTTAAGTCAAGACAGTTCTCATCAAAAGCAGATTGAAAAAGCTACTGAAGCCATGAAGGAAGCTATGAAAGAAGAGATGACTCGCTTTACTTCTCTTTTCACTCTTAAGGCAAGTGATGAAGCCAAAAAGGGGGAAGAGACAAGTAGAGTTGAGGATGAAGTCGTGAAATCTGCTAGTGCTGAACCTGAGATGAAAGCTGCTGCTACTGCGATTGAAGAACTAAGAAGGCCTAAGAGAGGCAGATTAGTGAAGAAGGCAGATCTAGAGCATGCTAAAACAGAAAAGCAGAAGAGATTAGAGAAAGGCAAAGTTGTTGCGTCTCCTGAAGCAGAGATTCAGACCAGACGAGTTAAGAGAAAGCTGAATATTGAAGAGCCTACTGCTACTGCAACAGTTGAGAAGAAACAAAGAATTGCTGATGATGAGATTCATTATGCAAGCAAAAAGAAGATTACTAAGCATATTGAAAGGCTGCAGAAGTTGAAAGCTGATGAAGACAAGATGGAAGACAAGTTCATTGATCACTTCATAGATAATGAGCATAGAGCTGAATGGATTGAAGTGAAGAGTCAATGGGAACTTGATCATTGGATAATTAGGAAGTATGGTGATGCTGAAAGTCAAGATGAACTGTATTCTTTATTTGACAGGTTCATGGAAGGACAACACAGGAAGTTGTGGCATCTAATCTTGAGGATTTCTGCTGGTGCTAACTTCAACATTCTTGTTCCTGAATTTCCTGAATGGAAATGTCCCATGACAAGTTCAGGTAAAAGAGTTGACATCAATAGAATCAAGAAATTTGAAGAACAACTACTCGAGAAAGAGAAGTTTGAAGATGAAGACCATATCTGTCTAATTCACAAGAGACTCCTTGATGCATTCTGCGTTCCAAATCCAGAAGGAGGTACTCTTTCAGATTAGTTTTGTTTGTTTGAAGTTTAGTTTTTTTGTGCTCTGATACTTAGGTGTTTTTTTGTTATTCAAAGTATGTGTAATCTACTGATCTATTTTGAATGAATGAAAGATAAGTACTATTTGATGTTAAAAGACAAGGTAACTACTTAACTAGTCTACTTATGAGAAAAGATTCAAGTAGTTTTGGCTTCATCAAAAAGGGGGAAATTGTTGGGATATGAATCCTAGAACAAGTCCTAAATGATGAATAAAAGATGAAGTTTTGATAAGCCAAAAGTAGTATGAATATTTTCTAAGTGTTGACTAATCTAGTCTAGTTGAGTTAAGTCATCTTGTACAAGACCAGTAGAGTTCACATAAGTTCACATGAAAAGATAAGTACAGTTTATAAGTACTTCATATGTGTTTACAGTATTTGTTTAAGTTTGTTACTGAGCTATTTAAATGTTGTATAGAGCTCATGATGTTTTTATATGTAATAGATTAGTTTTATTGTATAGTTTATAAGTTGACTAAGCTTGTATTATGAAAGCTTAAAGTAATGTAATAGTCTTGATAGGTTTAGTATAGTCTACTGATTGAACAAGGAAGACCAGACAAGAAGAGTTGAAGTCTACTACTCAAGACAGGAGGACTACAAGACAAGACAAGTACATACAAGTCTACTCAAGACAAGTCAACGTGAAGTTAGTTAGTTCAAAGCGCGTGAAAAGATAAAGATATAGAAGTTAGTTATGGAAATAACTAATTCGTAACAAGAAGCGCGTGGATTGATAAGAAGATTCAGTTAAAGTTAGTTTTCAAGAAGAGTTGGTTACAACTACCTAAGTTCTTGATGTTTGAAGTCTATAAATACTTCATGATGATGATCATTTGAAGACTACTGAAACTCGATATACTGAAGCGTATTAAAGCTATATACTGAAGATTACTCTCAGAGATTGAAGATTCAGAAAGAAGCCAGAAAGACAAGTGAAGAATTCAAAAGGCTACAACTGAATAAGTTTTTAGTTTTTGTTTGTTATTTTTCAAGGTGCTAGATACTTGTAAAATTTCTAGTTAGATCGTAGACATATCTGGAGGTATAGTCTGTTGAAGATCTAAGTCTTCTTCTTGGGACTTAAAAGACAGGAATATACACTTGTACTCGATTGGAAGAGTTTAGTGGAAACATCACAACTGGGTTTGTGAGAGTGGATGTAGACAAGTTGTCGAACCACTATAAATTGTTTGTGTTGTTTACTTTACTGTTTGGTTTATTGTTTTAATTGCTTAACTGTTTTAACTACATAACTAAACTAGACAAGTTGAGTATTCATAAGAACAGAGTTCTCGAATTAAGAAGTTGAGTATAAACTTGAATTGGGCTCATTGTTAATTTCGTATTCCGCATATTGTATTCTGATATTTCGATAGAATTTTGAAAAGTCTATTCACCCCCCTCTAGACATTTTCACTAGCTTACTCGTTATTAACTCAACTTTGGGGACCTACAATTATGTATAAGGGTAAAATTATCAAAATTAAAGAAAAAAAGTGTAGAATGACACTTATTTTTAAAATATTAAAAAAGGCAAGGTGACACTTAATTAAAAACGAAGGGAGTAAATAAGAAAGAATTGAGATGTGTATAGTAAAAAAAATGATTTTTAAATTTTAGTGTGGTGTGGGTGTGGGTGTGTATAACATTTTATGGGGTGTGTTTTAAAAGATGACTTGTTAAACCTGTTATAGCAGGTAACTAGACCAAAATCAAAATAAATCGAAATTTAATGGACTAAATTCAAAAAGTGGTAATCTGGTGGACTAAATTCAAAATCGTGGCAACTTAATGGACTAAAAAAAATATAATCCCACAAAATTATATTGATAACAATTATACATAAATTATGGGGGAAGATCGATTTGAAGCAGCAATCGAGAGGTGTGTCAATGGATGAGATTCATGAGAATGTATGATAGTAAAATCGTCTCGACCATGCACCTTATCTCTAATGACCAACCCCAGCTCGACATGATAATGACACATACCTTCTTAGCATTGTTCAAGATTTAATCTTGAGCAAGGTTGGAAGGCCTCATCCATAATCATATCGAGTCTGAGTTTTCCGTTGAAGGTAAGGTGCACCAGTCGAGCCAAATTTTGTCACACATTCTCGTCTATCGACGCACCTCATGTATTAAAGCTATCATCCCTTCAAACTAGCCTCCCCTCACAATTTATGTCCAATTGTTGTAAAAGATTTTTTTGCTATTGCCACCTCCTCCCCAAAAAAATATATTTAATTGATTAATGACTATTATACGTATAGTGATCATTAAATGTATACATGCATACCTCGATTAAATGCAACGAAGTCAACTAGAGATCAGTTCGTACATCCTATACAAATATCTTGAATCGGGTCTTATAGAAGCGAGCATCTTCAAGGGATTCGATATCTTTTTCCCCCTGATACCAGAGGAGTGATCGGACAATGCCTCCTCCATTCTTGGCCGCAAACTGTGCCCTCTCCAGCATATTGTTGTACATGTAACCACCCTTGCTCCACTCAGATATCGACATGTTCCTGACTGAGGGCCCCAAACCAATATCGTGTTATCGAAGTACATTTCAAGGCCTCTTCCACATTGTTTGGCGGTGTCAATGTCTGCATGGAGAGGGTCCTTTACCTCTTTCCAATTCTGGTTTTGGGCAAATCAGAGGATATTTGGGTTGATGTCGAATTCGAGATGATATGTTTCGTTCATGGGACCACGGTTGGACAAATTACTCTGTCCAGCCAAAATGAATAGGCTTTGTATGTCAACATCCAAGGTACATGTGGACAAAGCAGGTCAGTATAACTGTAGAAGAAATGAGATAAATAGTACAAATAAGATTTTTTTTTTAAACTTGAGGCCATGAGCTTATTTTAATAAAATAAATGGGCCATTTAATTGTTTTGGGCTGAAAGCCATATCAATTAAGGCCACGTTTTAGAAGGTTTTAGTTAATTGAAATTCTATTGAATTTTTTTGGACTTTTAAAATTTGGGGGTATTCAATCCGAATTTTTAAAAGTCTTTCAAAATTTTGAGGTATTCAATACGGATTTTAAATAGTCTTTAGAAATCTTTACGTATTCAACAATTTATGGATTTTAATACTCTATGGATTTCGTTGGATTCTCTTTCAAAAATATAAATAAATTTCACTATTCAAAATCTCTTCTAAAAACCAGAGATTTCAACGGATTCTCTCAGAAGACTCTGAAAGAGAAGAAAAAAAAAACTTTGTTGTTCTTCTAACAAAATTTCAACTACTAACCTACTGCATTAGTCTCCTTCGAAAGCACACTTGCTATTTGAAACAAAAAGATATACAACACAAACACATTATAAAAGTTTTTATTATTTCAGAATTTTACACTATAAAACTGGTTCATGGCTATCACACAGCCCAGAAAAATAGAGAAAAAACAGACATTCTTGCTGTATTTCGAACCATTTTCGATTTGCTGTCCATCTTCCTGCTCTTCTTCAAACGAAATAAAATATGTAACTATGTTCATAAGCATCACAGATTCTTCACCACCATTATTATCGTGAAAAAAATTACTAGTATTTTAAAATTATGTTATCTCTTTAAAAATTATAGTATATCGGCGCCACAGTTGACACAGGTTGCAATAATATATTCTCGCCACCTAATTTATAGCATGCCAACTTTAAGATCTCAAGAACATTTATTCACAATTCTTGAGATCTTAAAGTTAGCATGTGGTGTTTGATATCATCTAAAAATTTTGGTGGTCAAGGTCGCATTATTAAGAAATGTGATTGAGATAATTTTTGGTATTTTTAAATTGCGATTCACAATTTTCAAAACCCACCCCGTTCACATTTCAAACCCAAGCAGAGTTAGTATTGGCTTGTTACATAACTTCGGAAAGAATGTCGCTCTGATGAATTTCCAGTCTAATATGAAGAAGATCAAGATTCACCACATCTCGACATGGAAGAGGCTTCGATTCGGAAAGAATATCGCTCTGATGAATTTCCAGTCGAATATGAAGAAGATCAAGATTCACAACATCTCGACATAAAAATGAAAATTTGGAATTGTTTTCTCAAAGCCAACTACAACAAAGAACTGAAGCTAATGCATGGAGAACTAGTATAGTATTGTTAATGCTATGTGGGAAATGAGGCCGAGTTATAACCGTGATGAAAATGAAGATGAGAATAATAATGATGAATAATAAAAAAAAATTGAACTAATATATTTTCGGTATTTTTTCTAAATAATTTAGATAATTTTTTTTATATACAAGTGTGATATACGTTTGCATCAATAGTTTTAGGGGCGTAGTTTATGGAAATCCATGTAAATCAATAAAAAAATGTGTATTTCATAATCCTGTCAAATCTATGAAAATCCATATAAATCAATAAAAAAGTCAGTCAAACTCAAAAAATCCAACATAATCTCAATTGAATACACTCACCTTAATGTAAATGCACTTTTTTATGACTTCATTACATTAAAAAAAAATTGCATATATAAAAGATTATGTCATCTTCTTATCAATTGAATAAATACAACTATTTAAAACTTTAAAAAAGACTGCCGTTGAGTCGATGTTGAGTAGACCATATTTTCAGGAAAAAGTTATATGAAAAACATGATTTTTAGCAAAAAAAATCAAAACCAACCATCAATTTTTTAAATTTTATTTGAAAAAACACAATTTTGTAAAAACAATTCCAAAAAAATATCAAATTTTGGGGAAAAAATTCCCTCTCCCTAGTGAAATTAATTTGGCTCTTGGCTGAAAATGAAATAACCACGATAGCAAATCTGAAAATTTGAAAAAAAAAAGGTTTTATAAATAATTAATAAGTCAAAAAAAAAGAAGGTAACTGAATGTTTTAAAAAAGGGTGAATAGGAGAAAGGCCCAAAAAAAGCATTGAATCAAGACAGCTGGCTTAAGGGCCAAATACACAAAACAAATGAGCGAAGCCCAACCGATAGGGTCTGACTATTTACACCTCCATTTCGGTTTAGAACACTCCCCTAATTGATGCACCCCTCTAAAATCGGCTTAAGATAGATGCACACCCCCTCAATTGTTATAAATACCCTTCTCTAAAAAAATTACAATTACTCCTCACACCCCCCTAAACCCTAGTTTTTACTCCATCATTTCCGTCTTCTTTTCTTCTCTCTCCCTCCCCAAACCACTCCACCCACTAACCCCCGCCGCCGCTGCCGGCGACACCCACCCTCGCCACTACCGTTGTCGCAGGCGACACCCGCCCTCGCCCCCGCCACCGCGGCCGCCCTTGCCCCACCTTTCACCCCATCGCCGATCTGTAAAAAAAAAAAATTCCAGCGGCCGCCCTCTCCCTGGTGCCCCGTCCATCCTTCCGCCGCTCTCCCTTCTCCCCTCTCATCTGTAAAAAAAACACAGCGATCGACTCGGCCGCCGCCCATCGGCCCGCTCCCAAGTTTTTTTTTTCTTCTTTTTTCTTAATTTCGACCACTCTAAGTCGATCCAAAATACACCCCGTCGACAACAGAGTGTCGACGAGTGTATTTTTGGTCGACGGTCGACACTCTGTTGTCGACGGGTTTTGAATTTTTTTTTTTCGATCAACAAATGTCGACCATATACAATCTCGTCGACAAACCAGTGTCGACGAGAGTGAATATGGTCGACACTAGTTTGTCGAAATTTAAAAACAAAATTTTCAATTTTTCTAAGTTCTGAATTGTTTGTTGTTTGGTGGTGGTGGTGGCTGGATAAAACTTAGGTTTAGGGTTTAAAAGATGGAGGAGGGTGCAGTTAGTAATAGGGGTGTATTTAGTAGTGTAATATGACTTAAAGGGTATTTTTGGTTTTTTACATCATTATTTTATTATTAAATTCATAGGGGAAGTGTTCTAAACCGAAATGGAGGTGTAAATAGTCCCACCCCAACCGATAAACATTATATTGGCCATGGTTAAATGCCCGTATTATGTCTTCAGTCTCCAGTAGGGGTGGGAATGGGCCAGTCCTTGGTAGGCTTTAAAAAAAAAAAATTTGGCCTGTTATATATTTCTTAGGCCCGAGCCTGGCCCATGGCCTGTCATAGGCTTTTTTTAAAGGCTCAAGTCTGACCTTTTTAATAAATAGGTCTGGCCCGAAAGGCTTCTAAAGGCCTCCTAATCTTATTAGCGTATTTTTTTTAAAAAAATCTACAACATCAAATTATAAAAATTAACTCTTTAAATTTCAAAATGAAGAAATTGAAGTAATATAATGTTCCAAAAAAAAAAAAATCAAATATTTTTTCAACTATTACAAAAAAAATAATAACTAGTGTTACTTTTTTTTTGAAGTCTCGGGTATCCGATCTTGGATCGACTAATCCCGGGGGACCAATCCCACCGCCCACTTGTGGGGGTGTCCCGCCAGAACTTTGCGCTCTGTATGGACATGGCCCCATAGAAATTACGCCAGAACTTTGCGCTCTATATGGACATGGCCCCATAGAAATTGTTTGCACCTTAGAGGGTTTGAACCTGAGACCTAGGGAGGAGCATACTTCTAAGTCCCAAGCCTACACCACTAGGCCAACTCCTTGGGGTTTTATATAACTAGTGTTACTAAATTTTCTTACTTATTTATTTAAAAATCACATATTATATAAATATATACTTATAATATATATATATATATATGTGTGTGTGAAGTTATATAGGCCGGTCTATTGGGCTTAAAAGGCTTACGAAAAAGCTTGAACCCGGCCTATTTTACTAAATAGACTTCTAAAAAAGCTTGAGTCCGACTTATTTATTAAACGAGCCGAACCAAACTTTAATAAGCCGAGCCGTAGGCCCCTGTCAGGTAGCCTGACCCATTCCCACCCCTAGTCTCCGAATGTCTTTCACCCCTCAAATATGAGTTAACACACCCATTAAATATCATGAATATTCTATTGACTCACCATCACTCTTATACACATTAAAAAAAAACCTTTTAACTTCACCCCCACTTTCAAAAGAAAATTCTTTAGCTCCAAAACGCACCACTCCCCCACCTGCCCCATCGATCGCTCCTTGTAGCCCCGTCGACTTGCTTTTTAATGGACAAAGTTAAGTATAGTTTGAATGTTTATATTTTAAATTTGAATGTAAAGCTTGAATGTTTTATTTTTAGGTTGTGATATATCATATATATTATATGCATGCTAGTTTAAGTATTATTGATGTGTATTACTCCCTCTGTCCCATCTTAACTTTCATACCTACTTTTTCGATCCTTTAGAAACTCTATCCATACAATATCTAAAATATTATATTTAATGTTATTATTTTTATGGTACATACATACACACAAGTCAACTCACTTATTTATTTTTTTATAAAATTATATATATTATAATATTTTTTAAAAAGGGAGTGAACAGTAAATATGAAAGTTAAGTTGGGACGGAGGGAGTATTGTTTATGAAGTTAAGGTTTAAGAATATTTTTTTTTTCAAGTTTTTATATTTCAAAATTTGATTTTCATATATGTTAGTTTTGTTGTTTAATAAATGGTCTTGGGAATGATTTTGCCTTTGAATCGTTGAATAAAGTTGATTTTTGCACAAAACGTGAGACAGGGGAGACGAAATGGCGTAACATGGGTTTTGGCAGATTCAACACTGGTTGGCCGAGTTTCGTCTAAAAACTCGACCAAAACTTTCGAGATTTTACACGTAACTCGGCCAAGATTTTCGAGAAAACAAAAAAAAATCAAATTTTGATACTGTTTGAAAAATATTCCTGAAAATGTAGACAACTCGTGGAACTATTTTTTCGAAAATATATACAACTCGTGGAACTTTTTTCCAAAATAATTTACAACTCATGTAAGTTATTTCCGAAAATTCACACTAAACTCGGCTAGGTTAACCGAGTTTTAGTACAATTCTCGGTGAACCAATGCTGATATTTTACAAAACGCGATTTAAAAAAAAAAATGAAATACACTACACATGTATTCATTACAACTACACAATCATGAATGCAATGGTTTTAAAATCTTAGTGGGTGTACAAACCTCTAAATTCTTGAACCTTACCATTGTTGTATTAAAATAACAATCATTTGTATGAGTGTAATAAATAAGGCTATTACAACATGAATCATTTATCGTAAAATTTACTGGAACATTCATTTCCTGACAAAGTCCAATAAAAATACCATCAATACAAAATTGATAATATTCTTTCACATTGTTCTAGAAATGAAAATTTTACTCCCACGAATACCCCATACAATACTACCAAGGTTATAAACCTAATTATCACCTTCGATTTGAAAACCATTACAAAAATTTTATTGTTTTCACACTGGCTAATTTGTGTTTATTTTTTCAAGTATATATATATATATATATATAAAAGTTTTTGATGTATGAATTTATTACAGTTTATTAAATATAACACTAGCTAAACAAAAACTTACATCAACATTAATTTTAATAGATATACTCCATCCCTCCATTAAATATGTGGTCATTATTTTATTTTTCGCAAAATATATGCTTATTCTATTTAAATAGTTCACTTTTGAATATTTTTTCTACTTTACTAACAAGATGGAGTATCTACCAAATATATTCTTTACTTATTATCCTAAATATATTCTTTATTATTAAAATATAATTAAAAAAATATATATGTATAAAAAAATGTGAACACACTCTTCATGGATAGAGTTATACAATATGTATTTTTATGTTGCATTTGGATTTGAGTTTTCACATGCTTTTAGGGCATGTTTGTTTTGGGATGGGAAATCCGGATTTGGGATTTCGAAACTCCACCCCCCGTTACAGTTTGGGATTTTGATTCAAGATTTCAAAATTCCACCCTATAACACTATAAAAGTCAACTCTATAAATACCTATAAACCCTATATAAATACCTATAAAACCTATAATCCTATACTATAAAGTTAAATTCAACCCTACATAAATCCCAAAACAAACACAAAACAAAAAAAGTATTAAGATTTTGAAATCCACTAGATTTTGAAATCCGGATTTCAAAACCCTCAAAATCCCAAAACAAACATGTCCTTAGGTGTGAGGAAATCTTAACGTTTTGGTGCACTGTACAAATGATGTAATTTTGACTCAATTAAACATAATTAAAAAAAATCTACAAGCTGTGTTTTTTTTTTATACTCGCTCCATTAATCCAATATAAATAATCATTATATATATATATATATATATTTCAAAATATATGACTCCACGAATACCCCTATTAAACAAAATATATTGCACTTTTAAAATTTATATTAAAATAAACATAATAAAGTCATAAAGTAATAACACAGAAATAAAAAGATTCGAAACAATGCAAGTCAAAGTATAAAAATGTAGAACAAGAAGAAATATTAATAAAAAGGGAAAATTAATTCTGACCAGTTCAACCATTAAAACGATTTTTAAGTGATACCGGACCGATTCTGGGACTTGTCCCCGATTATAAAAACATTGATATATGATACTCCCTTCGTCCAATACGAACGTTTATATGTAGGTGGACACATATATTAAGAAAATATAATAATGAGTAAGTTTTGAAGGATAAATTATAAACATTTACGTATAAAGTAAATAAAAGAATTGTCTCGTGTGTATATGTGTGCCCAAAAGTAATGGACAAATATTTGTGTGTACCAGTTACATACATGTAACTTGTTCTTTTTTAATACAATTTTTTAAATAAGTGAATGTTAGTCATGAGTTATGGCAAATACAGTATAGTATTAGTTCACATATTGTATAGTTTTAGTTCAAATATTAAATAGAAACAAGTTACACGTATGTAACTAGTACACAAGAGAGTGCAACTCAAAGTAATGATATTCTGTCTAAAACGGACAAATATTTCATTTATATTTTGGTTTTCATTTCGTTAGCTTGGGATAAAAAACTTCAAAGACTAAGATAACTATTCTGAAAAAAAAAAAAGAAATTAATTCATTATTGCATTTAAAATGAAAGTTTTGTAAAATATAGCAACTTTTTAAAACGCGTTGGGGCTGCGAACAAAAAAGCGCATTCCATTAAAAATATTTTTAAAAAACCCTAAAACGCGTACCAGCCGAGCGTTTTACTTTTCTCTTTTTTTAGTGTGTACAATTTTTTGGAATATGTAAATTACAATGCATACATCAGAAATTAAATACTCCATCTGTTTAATAAAGTTTTATCACATTTGATTTTAAATTTTAATTTAAAAAGTTTATCGTTTTTCCTAATTTTATCAATAATTTTTTTAAATTACCCCTATATTTTTTTGAAAATATATTAATGATCTTTATTTTGAATTGTGAAAAAGGAAGGTGGAAAAAAAAATTAATGAGGGGTAAATGTGTCAAAAAATACGTTCCTTAATTTTATACAAAATGAAAAAGGCGACAAATTTTATGAAATCGAGGGATTATCATTTTGTACACACATATAACTGCTTTATCACTGTGTCGATCAACTTGACATTAAAACCTTATAATGATTGTATTAACGAATATTATTAATAAAGTTAATAATAATTAAATAATTGAATATGATCAAGTACAATGTCCTTATAATGATTGTCTTTATGACATGTATACTAATAGTATGAATAAACTTTTTATGTCAACACCGGTGGTGTTGACAAAATAGGCTAGGAGAAGGAAGGATACAAATAGATAGGCTTCCATTTTAAATTGTGAAAGAGCTAAGAGTAATGAGAAGAATATTTGAGAGAGTGTTGAATACTATGAATATGAATGTTATGAAATCTACCGATCGAATACACTCAATTTATAGGAAAATAAAAGTATAGTTTGCATGTGCATGTTAGGTAAAGTTAGAGTTAGCTAGGTTAATTAATTCTTTTACGTTTATATATAAAAATTAATTCGAATGATTAATAAAAAAAATTCCTACCTAGTTGGCGCACAAGTTAAAAAAATAAATTTATTGCTAATTATAATTAAAAATGTTAGGTCCAAAGTTTTCACCCAACTAGCTAACCTAATTTTCTCATTCAATTATGTGACAATAAATTAAAATAAAAAATGTGGTCTTTAAATATCATATTCACTCAAATCCAGAAGTAAAATAACACTGGTTTACTTTCCAGAAATTAATTAATGTCTTAGAATTATTTAAATTTGTTGTCTTTAAATAGAATTTTGAATTTTTTTGTATACATTTAAATAAAAAAGATGTCATTAATTAACGATTGATTAAATAAGAAAAAGATTGTGAAAATACAACAATGCAACTGAGTTAATGATGAATGACAAATAATATACCAAAATCGACTTAAAAAAAATCAACGGCAGATAAACACAACATGTTTATTATATATGTTTGAAAAGTTTTAAGTAAGGAATGGAGTTTTGAGCCGTTTACCTAATATGTGACGTATATATAAATTTTCACACGTATCAATTATCTTCAAAGACCACTACTCGTGTTCGACATTTATTAGCTATGTGGGCGGCCGTGCGCACATGTATGCAATATAACAACATTCACATATGTTATTTACACATAAATATATGCGCCTCTGCACATCATGAGTCTGGAGTTGTACATAAAGGAGCGGCATATTAGTTATTACACATAAACCGCTCCACCCCATTGCAAAACACCCAATACAAACATGTATATTAGTATATAGCAAATGTGAGAACAAAGGGACTGGCGGCGCGACGGTAAGGGGAGCCGGCAGAGGGCGGAATTTAAATGCGCGCGGATAGCTTATTGTAATTTGTAATTGAAAGGGGCGCCGATAACCAAGTATTTAGGGGCTTTTTGGCGGCGTGAATCTGCAGTCTGGGGATGACTTGGTAGAGCAAGAAAATAAGTACTCCAATAAATACTATATGGAGTATATAAAACAAAGAATGTAAAAGGAAAAAAAAAAAAAATAGGAGTAGAAACAAAATACGTTTTTAATTAATTAGTAAAGAACTCCAATTCATTTTAATTTTATTTTGATTTCAAACATTTTTAGAATATTCATTTTTTTGGTTATTTTCAAATTATTAATAATTAGATAATTTATAGATTTGAAAGAAAATTTTACGAGTTTTAATTTGTAATTCTTTATAAACCTTTTTTTTTTTGTAATTTATATGGATATAAATTAATTTTTTCAAATATAACAATATTTTCTTAGTGTTGTCACCATTTTAAAATAAATATTGTCACCATGTGTAATTTCATTTTGGGTTAATTCTAAATAAATTATACACCACCTTTAGTTTTAATTTTAGTATCAATTTAATCTCTACTTTTACAATTATTGTAAAAAACTTCAACCTTTCATCGTGTTGCAATCAGATACATTTTTTTTTCTTCGGTCACCAATTTAAAATAAATATTGTCACCATGTGTAATTTCATTAATTTTGTCCCCTGAACGTCAAATTAGTTGGAGTAATTAAAATATTATTGACAATATACAAATTTGTCACTAAATATCACAACACATGTTATTTTGTAATATAATAAATTATTGTCCCTATTTATGTGTTTTTAGTAATAGATATTCAATTAATATTAACAATATACAAAGTTGTCACTAATTATCTTACAATTATTGTATTTTGTGAAATAATGAATAATTGTCACTATATGTGTTCCTTCAGTGATAAATATTCAATAAAATATTGACAACGTAAAAAATTGTCACTAATTATCACACCTAGTGAGCATTTTGTAACATAGCAAATTATTTGTCACTATATGTGTAGTTTTAGTGATAAATATTAAATAAAATATTCACAACATACAAAATTCTCACTAATTATCACACCTAATGGTATTTTGTAACATACCAAATTATTTGTCACTATATGTGTATTTTTAGTAATAAATATTAAATAAAATATTGACAACATACAAAATTGTCACTAATTATCACATCTAATGTATTTTGTAACATGGCAAATTATTTGTCACTATAGGTGTATTTTTAGTGATAAATATTAAATAAAATATTGACAACATACAAAATTGTCACTAATTATCACACTTCATGAGATTTTGTAACATAACGAATTATTTATCACTATATGTGTATTTTTAGTGACAATTTTTTAATAAAATATTGACAACATATAGAGTTGTCACTAATTATCACACCGTATGTTATTTTGTAACATAATGAATTATGTGTCACTATATGTGTAGTTTTAGTGACGAATATTAAATGAAACATTGACAACATATAAAGTTGTCACTAATGATATCACCTTATGGTATTTTGTAACATAATAAACTGTTTGTCATTATATGTGTATTTTTAGTAACAAAAAATCGAATGTCACCAATTTTTTTGTCACTAAACATGATTTTTTTTGTAGTGTTTTCATTATTGTTTTGATTATTAACAATAAAATATTGTTTTCCTAATAAGGTGATGAAATATATTAATTTTCTCGCAAATATTAAATCCACAAAATTAGTCATACAAATTTCAACTTTGTCGCTAAAATATTAGCGACGAAATATAATTTTCATTGTTGTTCTTATTATTAACAACAAAATGAAGTAATACGTTGCTAGTATAGCGATGAAATATTTTAATGTCATCGCAAAAATTAATTTCAATAAATTAGGCACGAAAATTTCTATTTCATCGCAAAATATTAGTGACGAAATATAATTTTCATTGTTGTTCTGATTATTAACAACAAAATAAAGCAATTTGTTGCTAATATAGCGAGAAAATATATAAATTTTGTTGCAAAAATTAATTTCAAGAAATTAGCCACGAAAATTTCTATTTCATCGCAAAATATTAGCGACGAAATATAATTTTCATTGTTGTTTTGATTATGAACAACAAAATGAAGCAATTTGTTGCTAATATAGCGATTAAATATATAAATTTTGTTGCAAATATTAAATTTAAGAATTTAGCGACGAAAATTTCTATTTCGTTGCAAAATATTAGCGACGAAATATATTTTTCATTGCTATTTTGATTATCAACAACGAAATGAAGCAATTTGTTGCTAATATAGCGATAAAATATATAAATTTTATTGCAAATATTAAATCTAAGAATTTAGTGACGAAAACTTTTATTTTGTTGCTAAAAATTGATTTTAGCGATGAAATTTAGATTTGTCGCAAAATTTTCATCGTTATTCCCCCTGTTTCTTGTAGCGATTGTTTGTATGGCGCCCCTTTCTCGAAATAGTGAAGAAGTCGTTGTGAAAGACTCTCTTATAATGGTTAAAGTTTTATTGAGGGCTTTATAGTTTGTGTCAGAGAGGAGCCCCTTTTTCAGATATTTGCAGGTTATGTCTCAGGCGGATTGACTAGAGGGAAGGGCGCAAATAGAGACGACGCCCACTGCACCCATTTTATCGGTAAAATATCGAAAAAATATCGAAAAATATCGAGAAAATGTCGATAAATTTTGAAAAATATCGATACATGTCATACGAAATAACATTGTATATTATATTTTATATAAATTTATCACTGATATAAAATGTATTCAAATTATTTTGGTAATTTTATATGCTAAAGGCTTGTTATTAAATTTTTACAATTTTTAAAATTTACCGATATCGATATTCGATATCGATATATCCATCGATATTTCCATAAATTTAAGGTCTCGATATTTCCACCGATACCAATATTTTCGTCCTTGATAACAGGTAGCAGGTCGTTACGAAGTTTACGACGCCACATGGCGCGATTCGATAAACTGACTATGTAGTCACTTCGTAAAATGTGACTACCGTAAGAATTGCCCATGTAAGTATTGCAGAATTCAACAAATATTTACTGATTCCATGTCATAATTTTTGGAACTTTATAATAGGAATTTGAATGTTGAATTTTCTCTTGCTAATTCATATTTCATTCTTGTTTTATTTCATCTCCTATGTGTGAAATGAAATATGAAATGAACAAGAGGACCTAAACTACGTATTGTAGAAGAATAAAATATTTGCTTTACCAGTACAATCACTACAAAATATTACTGAAAAGGCATCGGCAAATGGCAACGGCAGACCGGCCGATGCGAAAAGGGGACGGCATTTAATGGCCGATGCAAAATGGCATCGGCAGTGGGCCCCGATGCGAAATGGCATCGGCATTTAATGGCCGATGCAAAATGGCATCGACATTTAATGGCCGATGCAAAATGGCATCGGCAGTGGGCCCCGATGCCATTTGGTAACGGCCCCCCCGATGCAAAATGGCATCGGCAGTGGGCCCCGATGCCATTTAGTAACGGCATTTAATGGCCGATGCTATTTGGTAAATTTATCTCCCTTTCTTTTATTTTATGGTATTTCTCAAATCTAGTCACATAAAATATTTTTACATAGATATTAGTTTTCTATCTACAAACACACGATATTTTTCTATTATATATATATATTATTAATTCAAGATTTTAAACGTAATTTAAGTGAATATACGTAATTTAAGTGAGTATACATAATTAAGAGCGACAGATGTATAAATTTATAAACTATTTACCAATTTATCATATTTAATACTAATAATTTATATTAATTTATCGATTTTACTTAAAATTATGTTACTTAAAATGAATTTTACTTATTTTTAATTAATATACTAAAAAATATTTGTTTCTCAACATATAGTGTTTAGGGTTTAGGGTTCAGAGTTTAGAGTTTAGGGTAAAGGGTTCAGAGTTTAGGGTAAAGGGTTTAGGGTTTAGGGTAAAGGGTCCGACTACTCTTTTCAACGTGTACACTTAGACTTCATTAATAAACAAACTTCAAATGTGTATTATGAATTTATATTCAATATGGTAACTTATCCCCGAATACTCGTTTCTCAACATATATTGTTTACGATTTAGGAAAAAGGGTTCGGAGTTTAGGGTAAAGGGTTTGGGGTTTAGGGTTGTTAAAATGAATATTTTACACTTAGGAATTAAAAAATTCATAATTTTACACCTTGTTAAAATGAAATATTTTATACTTAGAGATTAAAAAATTCATAATTTTACACCAAGTTTGTTAAAATGAAATATTTTACACCTAGGAATAAAAAATTCCTAATTTTACACTTAGGGATTAAAAAAATTCTAATTTTACATCAAGGTTGTTAAAATGAAATATTTTATAATTAGGGATTGAAAAATTCATAATTTTACACAAAGTTGTTAAAATGAAATATTTTACACTTAGGAATTAAAAAATTCATAATTTTACACCAAAATTGTTAAAATGAAATATTTTACACTTAAAAATTAAAAAAAAATCATAATTTTACACAAAGTTTGTTAAAATGAAATATTTTACACTTAGGGATTAAAAATTACTAATTTTGTGAAAATGAAATATTTTACACTTATGGATTAAAAAAATCCTAATTCTACACCAAGTTTGTTAAATTAAATATTTTACACTTGGGGATTAAAAAATTCCTAATTTTACATCAAGGTTGTTAAAATGAAATATTCAACACTTAAAAAAATCATAATTTTACACCAAGTTGTTAAAATGAAATATTTTACACTTATGGATTAAAAAAATCCTAATTTTACACCAAGTTTGTTAAATTAAATATTTTACACTTGGGGATTAAAAAATTCCTAATTTTACATCAAGGTTGTTAAAATGAAATATTCTACACTTATGGTGATGGTGATGGTGATGAGGAGTGATACATTTTTATATTACTTTGTTACGTGTGATGTTATTATATTACATTGACGTTGAGGATTAATTTTTATTTTAATGTTGTGTGTGATGTTATTTTAATTGACGTGAACATGCTAATTATGATTATAATTAATGTTGTTTGTGATACGATGTTATTTTAATTGAAAATGAACTAGAGAATAATTTTATAATAGATGAAAATATTTTTAATTATATGGATAAGTGAATTCATATTTTTAAATGGATAAGTGAAAATAATTATATATATTTAATGTTGTGAATTGAAAATTAGAATGAATTTAAATGATGTGATTAGAATAAATTTAAATGTATAAGTGAAAATAATTATAATGTTGTGAAATTAAAAATTAGAATGAATTTAAATGTTGTAAATTGAGGATTAGAATAAATTTAAATAGTGTGAATTGATACCGTAAATAAATTATTTAATTTGAAAAACATAATTTAGTTAATTTGAAAAATATAATTTAGAAATAATTATGTTATGCTTTGATAAATAATTTAATAATGAACAATTAAAGTTAGAATGGATTGAATTAATTAAAGAATTAAAAACTCAAATTAAATTGAATATATATTAATTGCATTCACAACATGTCGAATAACAGCTCCTAGCCTAAACGGCACACAGGGGGCGCTCAAAAGCCTTCGAGACCGTGAGGTCCCGAGTTCGAACCCCACAAATCGCGAAAATGGCCAGATTTCCGAAAAATGGGGTGGCCCAGCGGTAGGGGGTGGGTGTTGGTGGCCTATCGACCTGGGTTCGAAACCCAGATTCGGGTTTTTTAAATTTTAATAAAAAGGCATCGGCAATGGGCCCGATGCAAAATGGCATCGGTAGTGGGCCCCGATGCCATTTGGTAACGGCGGTTGCCCCGATGCGAAATGGCATCGGTTGTCCCCGATGCGAAATGGCATCGGCAGTGGGCCCCGATGCCATTTCGCATCGGTTTTCCCCAAATCCGATGCCATTTAAATGGCATCGAGCATATTGGCATCGGCACACTGCCGATGCCTTTGCCGATGCCTTCATCTTTGGGGACGGCAGATCCGATGCCTTCCCCGATGCCATTTCTCCATTATTTTGTAGTGAATTGCTCCTGATATATGCACATTGGTTAACTTGTTTCACATTCCACTAATGTATGCACACTTATTAACTTGTCTCACATTCCTGAATTTTAAATAGAGAAATGATTTTGTTTTTTGTGGCATATAACTTAATTTGCAAATGATCAAGGACAACCCCAAATTATACACTTAGGGAAACTATGTTGAGATCACTAGAAGAAAGAGAAAAAAAAAGGTAGATACTGCTTTTATTTTTTGGGTTTCAGAAGAAAAATTCATCAAGGAAAGTGGAAACATTAATATCGATATCCATTATACAAACTTATGATCTTCTACAGTATAATGCAAAAGAAATTAAAGTTATAGAAACTTACAGAAAAAGAAACACACTGCAAAGTACTTTGACCATGCCAAATTGCCTAATCAATACATATGCATCTGAAGGAAGAAGTAACCTAAAGTAGTTGCGATATTACTGTAGGATTATAGTTCTCTCACGTCAAGTAAACACTTTCAGAATTTCACATCACTGGCTTAAGCTACTAAATGATAATCATGTGAAATCACATGATGCAATCACTTTATTGCAGACTGCTAAACAACACCATTTAAAAGAAAAAAGGATAGAGATTAATTTGATGTTTCAAAGGTATTCAAAAGAAGTGAATCATGATACATATGTATGGAAATGATACATATGCATGTGAAAGGAGAACTTTTAATGAATGAAAGAAAGGGTAGAGGAGAGAAAAAACCACATTGTATTTTAAATTGAAGAAACTTTATATGTGGTGCAAATATGGTAAAGAAATTAAACTCTCATTGATGCTAACCCAAATAGATTATACCCATCATATCTTAACCATTGTTTGTCATATGACACTTCAGAAATTTCAAATAAGAAATATTAACATACATTATAATAAAGAACAGTCTGTAAACAACCGATTTATCAACATCTACCCAAAAAAATCCATAGACCAGACTTTAGTATAAAAAATCATACAAAACTCAAGAGAACCATAAATTGACACATGCGCCTCGCCGGAGGTTCAGGTAATGTAAACAATATGATACACTAAAATTTCAAAGAACACATATGTGTTTAATGTATACCTGTAATTGAAACTCGTGAACCTCAGTGTGAATACCAGCTGCAAGTAGAAATAATAGGTCTCAGTTCAATATTTTTCAAAAAGACAAAATTGGAAGATAGATGTACCAAAAATTACTGAAGAGTATGTGCTACAATTATCATTTTCTCAACAAACAATTTATCAAGTAGTTGGTGTGCATATAAATACCCAAAAAAAAATTGAATTTTTCTTACCTTTCCCATTTTCTATGGCTGATTTCTGCTTGCTTCAGGGAGTTATCTCACATGTTCTTGTCCACTATCAGAAGGTAAAGGTAACTAAATCTCTCTATGTACTCTCTCCTATATGAGAATGAAAGTTTAATTTGCAAGAATTAACATGACTAACTAAATAAAATCTCAAATCTGAAGAGTGTGAAATGCAATTAAACACCAGGTAGATACGTGTCTTTTTCTTTTCTGTAGTGTAGGCACCAGCCTTTTTTCCTTACCTGCAATCGGTAAGATACCGGACGCTCCTCCCTTATTCACATTTTATAGATAGTGTTAGAAGATATGTTACTACATACTACAATTTGAATTACTACATTGAACAATGTTTGTTACTATATGTAACTTTATCAAATTATCTAATATGTTTGCATCATCCTGCAATAAAATAATTTGTATTACATCATGGTTATTGTGTATTACTACATGCAATAATATATGTTACTACATCAATAAAAACAGTAAAAAAAAAAAAAATTACTACATAAAAGAATATGTATTACTATATAAAATATATAGTTTGTATTATTACTACATGTAATAATGTGTTTAACTACATAAAAAACTATATCTTACTACATACTACAGTTTGAAATACTACATTGCACAGTGTTTGTTACTATATGTAACTTTATCAAATAATCGAATATAATATATGTTACTACATATTATAATGTAAGTTACTACATCAACAAAAACAGTAGAAAAAAAAATAATATTTTACTACGTAAAATAATATGCATTACTATATAAAATACTACATAAAATATTATATGTTACTACCTACTACAATTTGAATTACTACATAAAAAAAATCGTCACAACCGCTGGAGGAAACCGTTGGAGGAAGAAATCGCCAACCGCTTGAGAGATAGGAAAGAGAAGACGAACTGAAAGAAAAGAATCTGAAAAGATAAAATTAAACTCGCGTTCGGTAATGAAGTAAAAAATACAAAATTCACAAAACCGGGTCAAATAAACGAATCAAGTATTCCGATCAAAATTAAAACATAAACGGGTCAGTTCACAAATATATTAAGAATTGACCAAAATGAATTAATGGTGTCCCAATAAAATATATTTTCAGTCCATTGACTAAATAAGTCGATATTTCCAGCTCATTGACTTAATAAGTCAATATTTCCAATCAATTGACTTAATAAGTCAATATTTTCAGCTCAATTGACTTAATTGGTTAATATTGCATGTATATAATATTGCATATAAGTTTTTGTGTTATTCACCTCAGCTGGTGTTTCGGCTATTTCATCACATCTTATTTAAATAAATTAATGTGAATAATATTATTTAAAAATTAAATTATAATAAATTTGGACAATCAAATAATGACATTGAATGAGATGGGGTATAGATTGAAAAAAAAAAAAGAATGAGATGGGGTATAGATCAAAGTTTCAATTAAATTAATGGCAACATATTTGACTATTCGGTCTCATGTCTGTCAGTGCAGTTGGAAGCAATTAAATAAACCATGTGATTATTGTACCAACATGAAGCTAACCAAACACGTTTTTATTATTGTCAATATATCAAACTCCAGACATTTCTCAATTCACCTGAGGTTGCAATACTCACTTAATTTGGTTGGTCCACCTCTAGATAAAACGAAGCGTTCTACCGTTAACTTTTGATTATTTAGGTTAAAAAGTGAAAGAATGCATATTTTCATTTATAGGAGTGTGTATATTAAGTTTGAATGGAGGGAGTATTTTTTGGAAACAACAAATAGTCACTCTATGTCTATGTACATTCAATTGCATGGTACAATTGCCGCAATTTATATTGCACCACGTACAATTTTAATTTGATTCTAGTGTGAAAAGTAAAAATTCAATTGAACGATTGAAAATATATATATTCAAATCACCTAATCCAATTGCATGTATACAATTGCATACAAGAATTTTTCAATAGAGTTTATTTACTATTAGATTGTATTTGGATGAACAGATTTGATTTGAGAAGGTATAAAATTAAGTTCTAAGTATTTTAAACAAGTAATAGGTTCAAATTAGCATACAAAAAACTCAAGATGCCCTCTTCCACTTATTTTTTGTGAAATATAGTCTATGCATTTATTGATAACAATATTACTCCCTCCATTTTTAATTAAGTATTACTTTGCCTTTTTAAGTATTTTTAAAATAAGTGTTATTCTACATTTTTTTCTTTAATTTTAACAATTTTACTCTTATACATTATATTTTTTATAAATAAATTTCATAATTATCTTTACCTTAATTTAGACTTTTTTTTCCTTTTGAGTCTTAATTTAAAATCAAATTGTCCACTATTTTCGGTAGTTTCCAGTCAATTGCTTTTTATAAATATTGTATATATGAATACTACATACATTATTGGCCACATTTATATTATTAAATAAAAATTAATATTAAAATTATTTATCATTAATGTGATAATATAATTCATAATTTAATATTTTAATTTGTTGAAAAATGTCAAAGTCATGACACCCAAAAAAATAAAAAAAAAATAAAAAAAAATGGACCGAGTATGTGATATGTTGATATTAAATGACTATCAAACTCAAGTACTCAACAATTAGTCAATTACACATTAACTAGTAACTACACATATTAATTGCAAATTTGCAAGCGACTAATATTTTATATTTTTGGTAACTTGTCACGCCGTAATTAGTCTTTCAATGATAACTACTTTTGGAACCCACAATTGTTATTTGAGAATTGAATTTTTTTTATTCTGGTGTAATAGTTCTACATATGTAATAATAAAATCTTCTACTACAATAAATATATATACACCGACGCCCAACTCCGATCAAGACCCCAACTCCAACGCTCGATTTGTACGAAGACGTTTTCTAACATCGTGATTTGGATCACGATTCACGACGATGAATAAGGATCGGAGCACAGCCGACGAAGACGAAGGGGATTACAAAGATATTTTTTGAAAATTTTGGAGTAGATTTTAATAATTAGTAATGACTTGTATATTTAAAATACCTCAATTTTTCTATTGTTGAGTTTACTTCATTTTAAAGAAGGATTTGATTTGCGTTTTTTCTGAAATACATAGTTTAAAAAAGGTCTTGATCTTCTGGAATTTTGTTTGTTCGTTTCTGGAATACGCAAAAAAAAAATTGTTGTTTTATGCAACAAAAAAAAAGGTCATTTATGCAAAGTCGTGTAGGGATCGGAGAATTTAAGTAATGTTAGTGTTGAGATGCTTGGTGTTTATTTTTTAAATGTATTTTAAGATGTTAGATGTTTAATTTTGTGATGTTTAAATTAATCTAGTTATGCAAATTTTATGCAAAAATTTGTGATATAATGCAAATGTCTTCTTTTTGTTTTTGTTTTTTTGTCAATTTAAATATTATTCTTAAACCTGTTCTATTGATTTTTTATTTTTTGAAAATTCGTGGATTTTGGTAAGTGGGTAAATTTTTTTTCTTTTTCTATTTGAAAATTATGTATAATTTTGAACTTAATAGTAACTCAAAAATTTCGGTGAACTAGAATGTAAAATTAAGGTGTTAAATGTACCTTAGAGTAACTCCCCCTTTCCAATAAACAAAATGTACTAGAGTGAGTACTAGAGTGAATACAAGGGGTACTCACCTTCACTCGGGATGAAAATAAGTTAGGCTAGGTTAGACTTTAAATGAAAAAGTTTGGGTCTGATTTATAAATATTTAGTTAGAGTCTGGTCTATTATCTATAATAGATTTATTTATAGCTAGGCTTGGTCTGGCCTTTTAAGTAAATAGTTTAGGTTTACGAGTCTTTTAGAAGTCTATTAAAATATGTCAAATACGAAACGCAGTTCAATATTTGAAATTGTAAATGAAATTCACGACAAAAATAAATGCATTACAACGATAAATTTAAGGGATTATATTTTTTTTTTAGTCCATTAAGTTACCACGATTTTGAATTTAGTCCATCAGATTACCACTTTTTGAATTTAGTCCACTAAGTTTCGATTTATTTTGATTTTGGTCCAGTTACCTGCTATAGCAGGTTTAACAGGTCATTTTTTAAAACACACCCCCATAAAATGTTATACACACCCCAAATGTTAAACACACCACACTAAAATTTAAAAATTATTTTTTATTACTATACACACCCCAATTCTTTCCTATTTAACAAATTGTCAAAAATAATTAAATTAAAAAAATTAAATTAATATGAAAAATATAAATAAAACCTATAAAAAATCGTTTAAATCTTCAAAAATTAAACAAATGTTATATGAACCTAATAACGCCCATAAATATTATTTACACTCCAAATGTTAAACAAAAAAATTCAAAAATTAAATATAGTTAAATAAAATTATAAAAATATTTAATAAATTGTCAAAAATAATTTAATTAAAAAAAGTAAGAATTCAAATTAGCATGAAAAATATAAATAAAACCTATAAAAAATACCTAAATCTTCAAAATTTTAATACAGCTAAAAAATTAATTAATTTAATTAGTTTTAAAATTTTAGTTGATTTTTTTAATACTTTCAAAGATTTTTATTTAATTTAATAATTTTTTCAAGTTGATTTTTTTAAATTTATTAAAAATATTCAAAAAAAGTAAAAAAATCAACTAAATCTTTAATTCTTTCCTATTTAATCTTTGTTTAATTTTTCAAGTTGATTTTTATCTTTGTTTAATTTTTGAAGAGTTTGGTGATTTTTTATAGGTTTTATTTAGATTTTTTATATAAATTTGAATTCTTACTTTTTTTAATTTAATTTTTTATAGTAATAATTAAATTATTTTTAAATATTTCATATTTTTTATTACAATACACACCCCAATTCTTTCATATTTAATAAATTACTAAAAATAATTAAATTAAAAAGAGTAAAAATTCAAATTAATATAAAAAATCTAAATAAAACCTATAAAAAATAACTAAAATTAAAAAAAATTAAAAAAAGCTAAAATATTTATTAATTTTGAAGATTTAGTTGATTTATTACTATTTTTGAAGATTTTAAATAAATTTAAAAAAAATCAACTTGAAAAAATTATTAAATTTAATAAAAATAAAATTTTTAAACGTATTAAAAAATCAACTAAAATTTTTAAACTAATTAAATTAATAAATATTTTATCTTTATTAAAATTTTGAAGATTTAGGTATTTTTTATAGGTTTTATTTATATTTTTCATGTTAATTTAAATTATTATTTTTGACAATTTATTAAATATGTTCATGATGTTATTTAACTATATTTGATTTTTGAATTTTTGAGTTTAACATTTGGAGTGTATATAATATTTATGGGGTGTTATTCATATAATATAAAAGAAATATTAAAAAAGAAAAGAAAATAAATTTAAAACTCCATTACTTTATTAATGTTTTATTTGCGTTCTAACTTTTATAAAAAACGTCGAAAATAAGGCTAAATAAAATTTAAAAATAGTAGAAAATCAACTAAATCTTCAAAACTAATTAAATTAATTAATTTTTTTAGCTTTGTTTAATTTTTGAAGATTTAGACGATTTTTTTATAGGTTTTATTTATATTTTTCATATTAATTTTATTTTTTTTTAATTTAATTATTTTTGACAATTTGTTAAATAGGAAAGAATTGGGGTGTGTATAGTAATAAAAAACAATTTTTAAATTTTAGTGTGGTGTGTTTAACATTTGGGGTGTGTATAAAATTTTAGTGTGGTGTGTCCACAAGATTACCACTTTTTATTTTAAAACACACCCTATAAAATGTTATACACACCTTAAATGTTAAACACATCACACTAAAATTTAAAAATTATTTTTTATTACTATACACATTCCAATTCTTTTCTATTTAATAAATTGTCAAAAATAATTAAATTAAAAAAATAAGAATTCAAATTAATATAAAAAATATAAATAAAACGTATAAAAAATCTCCAAATATTCAAAAATTAATCATAGCAACAAAAATCAATTAATTTAATTAGTTTGAAGATTAAGTTGGTTTTTTACTATTTTTTAAAGATTTTTAATAAATTTTAAAAAAAAATCAACTCAATCTAAAAAAATTATTAAATTAAATAAAAATAAAAATCTTCAGAAGTATTGAAAAATCAACTAAGGAGTGTGTATTCAATTGAGATTCTGTTGGATTTTTTTGGACTTTAAAAAGTCAGTGGATTTAAAAAATCCATAGACTCTATGCAGAGTTTGACTGACTTTTTTATTGATTTATATGGATTTTTATAGATTTGACAGGATTTTGAAATACACATTTTTTTATTGAATTACATGGATTTCCATAAACTACGCCCCTAAAACCTAGTTCAAAATTTTATTTTATTATTTATCATTATTATTCTCATCTTCATTTTCATCACAGTTATACCTCGGCCTCATTTTCACATAGTTAGCAATACTAGTTCTCCATGCATTAGCTTAAGTTTTTTGTTGTAGTTGTCTTTGAGAAAGCAATTCCAAATTTTCCTCATTCATGTCGAGATGTGGTGAATCTTGATCTTCTTTATATTAGACTGGAAATTCATCAGACCGACCTTCTTTCCGAAGAAGTTATGTAATCCAGCGAACTTGTGAATTGCAATTTGAAAATACCAAAAATTCAATTGAATAATTGCATTTCTGTGGTGACGACCTTTACCACCAAAATCTTTTAGATGATATTGAACACCACGTAATGGGGAATTGACGTCGATTAGATATTATTGACGGTGTCCGATATACTATAATTTTTTAAAAAAGAACATAATTTTAAAATACAGAGATGTAATTTTTTTCACGATAATAATGGTGGTGAAGAATCTGTGATGCTTATCAAAGAACATAGTTAACACAGATTTTTTTTCTTCTCTTTTTAGAGTCTTCTAAGAGAATCCATTGAAATCTCTACTTTTTAGAAGAGATTTTGATTAGTGAAATTTATTTATATTTTTGAAAGAGAATCCAACGAAATTCATAGAGTATTAAAATCCATAGATTGTGAATACCTAAAGATTTCTAAAGACTTTTTAAAATCCGTATTGAATACCTCAAAATTTTGAAAGACTTTTAAAAATCCGGATTGAATACCCCCAGATTTTAAAAGTCCAAAAAAATCCAACAGAATCTCAATTGAATACACCCTCCTAAATTTTCAAAACTAATTAAATTAATTAATTTTTTAGCTTTATTAAAATTTTGAATATTTAAGTATTTTTTATAGGTTTTATTTATATTTTTCATATTAATTTGAATTCTTACTTTTTTAATTAAATTATTTTTGACAATTTATTAAATATGTTTATAATTTTATTTAACTTTAATTGATTTTTTAATTTTTGTGTTTAACATTTGGAGTGTATATAATATTTATTGGGTGTTAGTAGATTCATGTAATATAAAAGAAATATTTAAAAGAAAAATAAAATAAAAAAGTTTAAAACTCCAATGCTTTATTAATGTTTTATTTGCGTTTTAACTTCAATAAAAATGTCGACAATAAGGTTAAATAAAATTTAAAAATAGTAGAAAATCAACTAAATCATCAAAACTAATTAAATTAATTAATTTTTTTAGCTTTATTTAATTTTTAAAGATTTAGGCTATTTTTTATAGGTTTTATTTATATTTTTCATATTAATATGAATTTTTATTTTTTTAATTTAATTATTTTTGGTAATTTATTAAATAGAAAAGAATTGGAGTGTGTATAGTAATAAAAAATGATTTTAAAATTTTAGTGTGGTGTGTTTAACATTTGAGGTGTGTATAACATTTTATGATGTGTGTTTTAAAAAATGACCTGTTAAACCTACTGTAACAGGTAACTAGACCAAAATCAAAATAAATCGAAACTTAATAGACTAAATTCAAAAAATCGTAATCTGATGGACTAAATTAAAAAATATGGTAATTTAATGGACTAAAAAAATATATAATCTCCATTTTTTTTCCTTTTTTTCCTCTAACTTTAAACCTATTACATATTCTAACGTAACATAATTTGAAACTTCTAACCTTTCACATTTGGTACAACACAATTGAAAGTTACTAGATTTCTATACTTCCATATTCCCCCACAAAATCTCCAATCATAGATTGTTCCATGCCTTCGCTCTAATCTTGCTAGGTCTCGAATCATGCAGTAAAAATGTTGTGACAGAATAGGATTATAGAGCATGAACAAGAAACGTAAAGAAGACAAGTGATTTACGTGGTTCACCAATGAATTGGCTACGTCCACGGGCAGAGAGGAGAACGGATTTTATTATCAAATTAGGGTTACAGATTACAGATCTCAAAGACCATATATATAGCACTGAGATAAAACACCAAATTGGGCTTAAAGCCCAATACTGCATACTGTTGGGCTGGGGACGTCGCCCCCCTTGACCCCCCGACTCGCTGACCGGGCAGCGAGACCTCCGACTAACTCAGCGAAGTGTGTGATTCAAGGCATATCAACAAAAAAAATAGTTGGGTATATACCTTTCTTTCAAAATCAGTTTTTACATGGTCAACTATATATTATCGTCTTTAAAGTGAATAGTAAGTGATTATTAAAATACTTTGTCTGAATGATGAAAGAAAATTGTACAACCCAGCGATAAATGATGTTTATAAAGAAATGTTCATAAATCAATAATTTTTATTACATACTCGCTCCGTCCCATAATTACTTTCACACTTTCCTTTGTAAGACGTCTCACAATTACTTTCACACCATTAAAATGGAAAACTCTTTATATACTCCACCCTCACAATATTCTTAAATTTAAATGTCATTACTTTTTCTCCACACATACTCAAAAGTAATTCATTTTTTTACTTTATACATAAAGATTTACAAAATTACCCCTTAAAATCTTCACTAAATTTACTTTTCTTATTCCGCGTGTCACTTCACATGTGAAGATAATCGTGAGATGGAATGAGTACTAATATTAACTAACTACTCGCATCCAAACAATATCATTATATATTTAACAGTGTATATTAATTGTTATATTATATGTTTATTAACTAACTACTCGCATCCAAACTTGTGTACATTTTTCGTAGTACTTATTTCATGTATTTGAATTTTAAAAAATATTTTGAGATGAAATATTTAATACATTATTAATATAAACCTCGTGTTGATTCTCGGAAGCGTGTCGACGACACTAATTAGTTATAATTAGAAGATTTGAGATCAATATTGCGCGCCAAAAAAATAGTGTTAATGAGATCAATATTGCGATCAAAATTAGTTATAATTAGTCCAATTTTAAAAAGTCAAATTTTGGTACAGTAGAAAAATAATTCGTCGGATCTCCTCATACATACCCACATATCTATAAGAATAGTGGATCAAGAACTTCATATATAATTCATACCCACATATCTATAAGAATAGATCTCAGAGCCGGTCGGGACTGGATCAAGAACTTCATATATAATTCATCAAAAAAGTTTCTTTCAGCGATGCCGATAATTTTTTATTTAATTTGATGATCATTATGATAAGATGCATATACGGTCTAGAGAGTTCGTCCGAATATATTCTCTTCTTCATGATTTCCCTTATTAAATTCTCCTTAATTTGCATTTAGTGTGTTATTAGGCGTGCTATAGCATTAATTGTGCAATGCAATATATACAAACATTCGACATCATAAAGATTGCCTCGATTTAGATGTTATTTTGCTCATCATTGAAGTTTTTTGGGATTCTAAAATACACTCGCGGAGAGTACGCTGCACTTGCTGGGCTTCTTTTTGTATGTGTATTTGGATTAGGATTGAAGGGCGTATTGATATTCAGAATGTTTGGAAGAAAATTTGGATTTCATATCAAGCAAGATTTTTCCTTTACAGAATGGCCAATAGTTTTCCACTTCACCCATGGTTTCTTGCCCAAATGTGCAGCTATTTATTTGGGGGCTAGGGCATTTGGAAAGACACACTTGAGTCTTTTTCTTCTCTTATACGAGCCTCTCTATCTTCTTCACAATATGGATATGTCCATGCAGAAACAGTTTGATGAATTTTCAATCTCTGAAAAAAAGGGTTCTAACATACGAGGTGAGTCAAATGAGTTTATCACCCCTACTTCTTCGGTCATTATGCGGTTTGTGTCGAGGAGGTTCTTTAACATTCATGAGTTAAGGCGCCTCCTCTCAACAAACTGGAAGGTTGCCTCTCCCATTGTGCTCACTTCTGTTGGAGATGGCAGATATGTTATTGATTTTCAGAAGAAGGAGGAAATGGAGGAGATTTTAGACATGCAACCATGGAATCTTCGCAGATCGTTGATGGTGCTTCGACAGCTTGCAGATTCTGACTGTTATGCTACTATCAAAATGGATCAGGTACCTTTCTGGGTCCAGATCCATGGATTACCAGCACATGCAATGACAAAAGCCACTGGTGAAAGAGTAGGCACTCATCTTGGTGAAGTGGTGTGTGTGGATGCTAAGGAGGGTGAAAGAGTGTGTGGGGAATCATTGCGGGTCCGTGTGTTGCTGAATACGGAGGCCCCTTTATGCAGGTTCACTCATTTCACGGTGGCCGAAAATACTACGGTTATTTATTTTCGTTATGAGAGGCTGTCTGACTTCTGCTACTTTTGTGGACACCTCACTCACTCGGTTAGGGGGTGCAATCGAGTAAAGGATAAAGATGAGGACTGGTTTGAGAGTCGAAAGTACTTTCCGGAATGGCTGAGGGCAGATAAGCAGAATAAACCATCGGAGAGGGATATGCAAGAGTTTTTTCAACTTCTCAGGTACAAGGAGGCCAATGACAGAGCAGTTGCTGAAGAGGAGGCTAATGTAGAGGCACAGAGAGTGGAAAGGGGAAAGCAGGTGATCGAGGTAGATGACCAAGTTAGCAATGAATCGGAAAAGAAACGGAGGGCGAAGGGGAAGGCTATCTTGATAGATGAAGGGGTCAAGGAGATGTGGGAGGCTGCTGAGAAGGAAGTGATGAATACTCAATGGAACTTGAATGCGGATTATCAGTCCCCAGAGAATGACAGGGAAGTGGTGTACACATTTCAAGACTTAATAGCGCGAAGAGATGCAGCTGATGCGACGGTGGGCTCCGGGCTGGGCAAGGTGGACCCAAGAACAGGTTTGGTGTTAGAACCCTTGACTTTTACTGTGCCTGTAGGTTTTCAATATCGTATAGAAAAAGACCCACTCTGGGGTCAAGATAATGGCAAAGATTACAGGGTTGTTCACCATGTTGGAAAGTGTTTTAAGTCATTCGATTTCACTGCTTATGTGGAGGTTATTAACGAAGGAGAGCAGCCTTATGTTCCTTTTAGGGAGGAAGTGGATCAGTCTAATTGGTCTGGAGAGGAAGTAAATCAGGGGGAGAGAATACATACTGAAAATGAAGAGACTGATATTATTCCTGACAATATGAAATCGGGGAAAAAGAGGTTGTGGAAGGACCATTCGGCTGATTTGGCAGACTTTGTTCGAACGGAGCATGTGAGAAATGAAATTGATGGTCTGATTTTCCTCAAAAAGGCAAGAAGCATGATTGAGACTTATGGATCGGAACTTTCGATCCCTGGAACGGCGGAGGTTGAGGTGACTCAACCCCGCCATGGCGAATGAAGCTTTTGTGCTGGAACGCGCGTGGAATTTGCAGCATACGTGCGTTCTTGAAGCTGCGTAGTCTTGTTTCTAGATATAAGCCTACTATTTTCTTTATATCAGAATCTAAATGTAACTCGTCTTTTGCTGAAGTACTACGAGTCCGATTAGGGTTTACTAATGTATTTTGTGTTAACTCATGTGGCCGCGCTGGTGGCTTGGTTATGTTTTGGAATGGAAGTATGGTATCTATTTTATCTTATTCAGTTGGACATATTGATTGTTTAGTTTCAAATCCGGTTGGCAATTGGAGATTTACATGTTTCTATGGTAATCCTTGTCCCCAAAAAAGAATTTCCTCTTGGCAACTTTTAAAAAGGCTTAGAGATTACCAATCTAATTTAGCTCAACCTTGGATTGTTGGAGGTGATTTTAATCAAGTAATGTTGAATGGTGATAAGAGTGGTGGGTTAAAGGCCAACACTGCGAATATGGATCTCTTTCAAGAGGCAGTTTCATATTGCCAACTTAAAAGTGTGAAAATGAAGGGGTCAAGGTTTACTTGGCATAATTGTAGGAAGGGCCAAAACTACATCAAGGAAAAGCTTGATAGATTCTTGGTTAATGAGGATTGGATGAATTTATTCTCATTTCATGAAGCGTCTGTTCTGGATTATTGTGGCTCTGATCATCGACCAATCCTTATGGAATTTGACATAGCTAGGCCACATTTGAATTCACAGCGTCCTAAAGCTTTTAGGTTTGAGAACTACTGGATGAAGGAAGGAGATTTTTATAAGGTTATGAATGTGGCTTGGAGTTCTTCTGCAAATATTCTGCCTCTTAATGAAACTTTGAGTTCCTATGCTAGAGTTATTCAGAATTGGGCCAAGAACAAAGGTGGAACGCTTGTTTACAGGATCAAACAAAAAAGGAGTTTGATTAATCAAACATTGAATGATGACTCTCGTACTCCACCAATGGATCAACTTAAAAAAATGGAGAATGAATTAGCAAACCTTGAGTCACAAGAAGAGTGGTTTTGGAAGCAAAGAGCTAGGGTTAATTGGCTTAAAGAAGGAGATCGCAACACAAAGTTTTTCCATTCAAGGGCAAATCTTAGGAAAAGAGTGAATGATATTAGAATTATCCAAAATGAAGATGGTTATAATGTTGAGTCACAGGATGGGATTCGGAAGGTTTTCTTGCACTATTTTCAGAATATTTTTCAGTCTGGTAACCCATCTGAGAGAGATATTAGTAGAGCGACACAATCATTAAATATGAAAATGTCGCAAGATACTATTAAATTTCTTCAGGTTCCCTTCTCCAAAAATGAGGTTTTTAAAGCTGTTAAAGAACTTTCGCCTTGGAAGGCGTCGGGGCCTGATGGTTTTCCAGCCTCATTTTACCAAAAGGAATGGTCAACTATTGGCAATGATGTTGCAGATGCAATTCTTCGGGTGCTTAATGGAAATGATAGTCTGCAATCCTGGAATCAGACGATCATTACGCTTATACCAAAAACAGGTAATCCAGTTACTCCTAAACAATTTAGACCTATTAGTCTATGCAATGTGTCGTATCGAATATTGGCTAGAACAATGACTAATAGGCTAAAATTTGTGTTGGGGGATTTGATTGATCATCATCAAAGTGCTTTTGTCCCTGGTAGGAGTATCACGGATAATATATTACTGGCATATGAGGGGATGCATTTTCTTAAATCCTCTAAAAGTAAGATGGGGTATGCGGCTTTGAAGCTAGACATGAGTAAGGCTTATGATAGGATTGAATGGCCCTTTCTTAAGTCTGTGCTTTGTACTATGAATTTTCCGGAGAGCTGGATTCAACTGATTTGGAAGTGCATTTCTTCTGTGACTTATAGTATTAAAATAAATGGGGAGAATTCAGATTTCTTTGCTCCTACTCGGGGTCTTCGTCAGGGGGATCCATTATCTCCTTATCTGTTTGTGCTATGTGCCCAGGTCTTCTCATCACTAATATCATCAGTGGTAAATATCAATCAGATTTCAGGGATAAAGATTGCGAGATCAGCCCCTATTCTATCACATTTGTTTTTTGCGGATGATAGTCTATTATTCTTTAAGGCTACAAAAGGGGAAACGCAAGCGATTGTGAACTGCATCTACACATATGAAAAGGCATCGGGACAGCTTGTTAATCGAGATAAATCCTTCATCACCTTTAGTCAGCACACTTGCCAAGTTAATGTTTCTCAGTCAAAAGCAATGTTGGGAATTAGATCTTCTCAGGGACATGAGTTTTATTTGGGTCTTCCAGCTATGATTCCAAAGGCAAAAAAATTGAAATTTGGTTACTTGGTGGATAGTGTTAGGAAAAGGATACTATCTTGGGGTCATAAGTTCTTTTCGGAGGGCGGGAGAGAAGTCCTTATCAAAGCAGTTCTACAAGCAATTCCTTCCTATGCTATGTCTTGCTTCCGAATTCCAGTTGGGATTTGTGGGGAAATTGAAAAACTTATGGCAGGTTTTTGGTGGGGGGATAATACTATGGATAGGAAAAAACACTGGAATAAGTGGAGTCACCTTTGTATGCCAAAAAACGAAGGAGGGTTGGGGTTTCGGAGTTTGGTGTTATTTAATAAAGCATTATTGGCAAAACAACTTTGGCGAATCATTTCAATGCCACATTCTTTGATGGGAAAGATTTTTAAAGCCAAGTATTTTGCTAATATTACTTTATCAAATTTTTCACTGGGGTCGAATCCATCATTTATCTGGAGATCTTTAATCTGGAGTAAAGAAATGCTTGATGAGGGGGCTATTTGGAGGATTGGAAAGGGTGATCAGATTCATATTTTCAAAGATAATTGGGTAAGTGGTTTGGATAATGGGCGCATTCAATCCAAGATGGTCAGTGCATCTACTGTGGACCGTTTTCTTTTGAATTATGGGTGCTGGAATGAACAACTGGTATGCCAAGCTTTTTTGCCACATGAAGCTCAGAAAATTTTAGCCACTACGACAGAAGGTTTGGGGCAAGAAGATTATATTAGCTGGCCTTTCTCGTCGCATGGATGCTTCACAGTGGCTTCGGGTTACGAATTTGCTATGACAAAGCAAGCTAAAGGATTGCAGCGAAATAATGATGGCCCATCTAACCAGGTCTTCATGAGGAAGGTGTATGGCACAATTTGGAATCTCCAAATTCCACAGAAGGTTAGAATTTTTGTTTGGAAATTGGCAAAGAATATTATTGCTTCTGAAGGGAATTTAGCCCGTACTCATGTTCCTGTAGACAGTTTTTGTAAGTGCTGTGGTTTCGGGTATGCTGATACTATGCATTGCTTATTTTTGTGTCCATTTGCGAAGCATACTTGGAAGTCCTTGGGTTTATGGTATTTGATTTCTACAGCTGTAAATGGGGATGGATTAGGATTTCTGTGTTGGACTACTCAGTTTTTGGAGATGGATGAAATGGCTTTGATTATGATGGTGGCATGGGCAATTTGGAAAGAAAGATGCAATTATGTCCATAATGATAACAAGGTAGGGTGTTTTGCTAAGGTTGAGTATAATGTGGATTGGGCGGTGTCGTCGTATTGGAATGATTTTAAATGCTCAAGATTCATTGCAAACACTCCAGCGGATTTTATAGTTAAATCAAAAGAATTGGGACATAATTTTGATGAGGGTAATGTTCTCTTTGCTGATGCGGCTTTCAATATGGATAAAGAGTTATATGCAGTGGGATTTGTAGTTATTAGATGTGGAACTACTATACTATTAGCAGGAGGAATGCGAATTCCGAAACCAGATTCGGTGTGTGCAGCGGAATTACAAGCTATTGAGAGAGGTTTGATCGTTTGTGATCAAAAGAATATAAAGCTTAATGGTGTTCGTTCGGATTCTACAGACGCAATTGATTTGATTATGAATGGAAAGAATGCAAATGGTGGGCTTCGTCAGGTTATCAAGAATATATTGGGATTGCTTCAAAAACAGTCACTATGGGATTGTCAGCAAATTCCAAGGCATAAGAATAAGGTTGCTCACGAATTGGCTCAACAATGCTTAAACACTTCTACTCCTTACTATTGGAATGAAGATGTTTGTCCTCAATATTTCAAGGAACTTTTATCTGCTTCTTCTGGTTGAAGTAGAGTTGGTTTTTATGCTTATCCTTGATGTATTTGTCAAAAAAAAAAAAAGATCTCAGAGTCGGTCCTGAGATTTTGTGGGCCTGGGGCGAACAAGAAAATTGGGCTCCTTCTTCTCTGAACAACATCAAATAAAATAAGTGAAATATGTGTGTACATATTAAAAATGAATTTTTTTTTTGTGAAGGACCATTTAATCTTTCTTTGTGACATAGTGGATCGTAGATATGTTTTTAACAATTTTAATTTAGAAAAAACTTCTTTCAGTTGATGTCGCGGTCACAGGAATAGTCAATAATATTTTATAACCAATTAAGGCATTAGGATAGCTAGCAACCCAAAGCATTTACAAATTCAAGAATCTCAATAGCCGTTTTTTTTTTTTTTTTGTTGTTGTTGATAAAGTAACTTGTACAATTTTAGTTCAGAAATTAAATCATTTGAATCAATATCTAAATAATTGTCATGCTTCAAAGTATTCCCTAAATTCTCACAACATTCTTTTAATTTATTATTATCCAAAGATTTTAATTTATTTGAATCAAATAAAAATCCAAAAATATTATCATATGATTGCAATTATTCAAATCTATTTTCAATAAAATAAATATAGAGAATTTCCCTAAAAAAAAAAAAAAGTAAATATAGAGAATCAGATATAAAAGAAACTAAAAAAAAATAAAAAATATATAACCATGATTGTGGATCGTGAAAAACTGAAAGGGAAAGTCGGATGTCGATTGCCAAACGTTGATCACCGATCCGATATCAAGATGAGATTTAGCCACGAATGTAACAAAGTATATTGGAATGAAAATTAGAAATATGAAATACAAAGTTTGAAAGCACTATGGACAATTTATATGCACTACTCCTATATTGTTCTCCATACTCCTATTGTAATTTAGTTTGCATTTAATTAGATATTGGCCTTGGCCCCTTTGGGGTAATTCCTATGATCATTTCTGACAAAGAGTGCATAATAAATTCATATTTAATACTTTGGGGTAATTCCTATGATCATTTCCGACAAAGAGTGCATAATAAATTCATATTTAATATGTTACCGTTGTAATATTATTATAAATTTTAGATTAGACATTCAGATTCATTATATTTTTTTTACTTTTTAATTTCTTTTAAAAAATATTAATTATATATAAAAGTAGGCCCCTAACAATTCGGGGCCCAGGGCGGTCGCCCCTCAGGCCCACCCTCAGGGCCACCACTGATAGATCTACATATTGGAGTAGGTTTGGTCAAAGAACAGTAGTGTAGCCACATCGTTGTCGCATAGTCATCTCCACCTCTGTGCGGTAATATTTTTGTTCCATCGTGATAATCAGTTCTAGAAGTTTTTTCTGTTGTAGTTAGGATCAACAAGTCGATCCTCCCTAACGATGTTATGGTGGCTGATCGGTGTCCGTTGATTCTGATTTCTTTTCCAGTTTTTATAGCTTAATTAGTTGTATCGTTTTTATTATTGATGTATTTTTCTTTTGTATGCTTATGCGGCATATTATCCCTTTATGGAGCCTGTTTTGTGTATGTTGTTGGGACCTTTTTGAATGGGCTTGATGCCCGTAGGACTTTGGTATTTGGTGAATTTTTGTTTCTCTTTTTTTTCTCTCGTTTTGTTACATGAGAACACCTTTTAGTGTGGGGTTTCGTCTCGTATTCAGATTGGAGATTTAGATGTTATTGTGGAACAAAGGGTACACTGATTTTTCTTTTTTCATGATCGGAGGAGCAGCGATATCGATATCGTATGAATTTATTATCTTAGTTTGAAGATCATGACTTTGAGTTTGAATTTGTATTGAATGTTGTATTGACATTGTAAACTCCTAAAAAAAATTATTTACTCAAATTTAAAATAGTTCATTCCTATAAAAAAAAAAATCAATATGTACACGTGGAAATGTTTGTTTCTAGTGCAAATCAATTATAGCGTAGATTCTCTCATGAGTCTATCTCATTGGTTTAAATGTGAGTAAATTTTATTTTTAGTCTTATAAGTTTGAGATTTTCCAAAATAAATTCTTTAAGTTTGAACTTTACAAAATACGTCATTTAACTTTCAATTTTAATCATTTTTTACATCAATTTTAATCCTTTATGTTTTGAAGAATTAGAATTTGCCACATATATTTAAAAAATGTCACATCATCATGTCACATCACTCTCTCCTCTATATATATATATATTTTAAAATAGAGCTAATAACACCCCAAAATATTCTATACACACTTTATAATTTTAAATACAAATATAGATGTATATAAAATGACTAAGTAACCCTTATATAAATAAAGAGAATAATAATTTAAAAAAATAACTTGAAAAAATGTAATTAAAATTTAAAAGTATTTTAAAATTTTAACTAAATATTTAAAATTAATTAATTTTTTTTCAAAAAAATCTTAGAAAGTTAAATAGAATCAGAAATAAAAAATTAAATCATCAAAACAAAATAAAAAAATTAATTAAAAATATTGAAATAATTCAACAAAAACGTAAAAAAAATAAAAATATAAAAATCAATAAAAAAGTATGATTTTATTTTTTATTTAATTTTCTTAATATTTATTTTTGATTGAATTGTTTTTCTTTCATTTTTTTATTTTATTTAGTTTTTTAGAAAATTGAATCATTAATTGATATTTTTAATTTAATTATTTTATAAATTTTATTTGATTTATTTATTTTTTTGGATTTAATTGATTTTCCCATTCATATATTTTTTAATATTTGGTTGAATTTTTTAAATATTTTCAATTATTTTTAGTTTTTCGTATTATTGAATATTTTTTTTAATTAATTTTTAAAATTTATATATAGTTCTAATGATTTGGTTGAATTTTAAATTATATTTTTAGTTTTTATTCAATTTGAATTTGTTTTGAGGGATAAAGGGTAATTAGAAAAGAATTGGGATGTGTTTAGCAATAAAAATTGATTTTTAAATATTACGGGGTAGTGGGGTGTGTATAACATTTGAGGTTTGTATACATATTTTATGGGATGTTACTTGTTAGTAGGCTCACAAAAAAAATATTATATGCATCTACTCCAAACTAATTAATCATTCTTCTATATATATGAAAAAAATAAAAAATTCACTACATCTACTCCAAATTAATTAATTAATTTATTTGAAATATATTTATTTTTTATAAGTATTTGATAAAATAATGATATTATCAATAAATTTAGTTATACGTTTCAATTAATAAAGGAAAATAAGATTGACATAATTAACATTGATTATTCATAACTGCAAAACTCTTTTTGATTTCGTTTCATATTTTTTCAAGTTATTTTTTAAAAATTATTTTACTCTTTATTTATGTAAGAGTTACTTAGTCATTTTATATACATCTATTTTTATATTTAAAATTATGGGGTGTGTATAGAATATTTTGGGGTGTTATTAGCTCTATTTTTTTAAATATATACAGAGGAGAGAGTGATGTGGCATTTTTTAATACATGTGGCAAATTCTAATTCCTTCAAAATATAAAGGATTAAATTTGATGTAAAAAAGGATTAAAGAGGGTGTATTCAATTGAGATTCTGTTGAATTTTTTTGGACTTTTAAAATCTGGGGGTATTCAATCCGGATTTTTAAAAGTCTTTCAAAATTTTGAGGTATTCAATACGGATTTTAAAAAGTCTTTAGAAATCTTTAGATATTCAACAATCTATGGATTTTAATACTCTATGGATTTTGTTGGATTCTCCTTCAAAAATATAAATAAATTTCACTATTCAAAATCTCTTCTAAAAACTAGAGATTTCAGCGGATTCTCTCAGAAGACCTGAAAGAGAATAAAAAAAAACTTTGTTGTTCTTCTAACAAAATTTCAAAGTCTCCTTCGAAAGCACATACAGACATTCTTGCTGTAATTCGAACCACAAAACCCTACACAACCCTATTCTTCAAACGAAATAATATCAAGAAACGTAACTATGTTCTTCAATAAGCATCACATATTCTTCACCATCATTATTATCGTGAAAAAGATTACATCTCTGTATTTTAAAATTATGTTCTCTCTTTAAAAATTATAGTATATCGTCACAGTTAACACCGTTAGGTTAGCAATAATATATTCTCGATCGCCTAATTTATAGCATTAATGCCAACTTTAAGATCTCAAGAACATTTATTCACGATCTTAAAGTTAGCACGTGGTGTTCGATATCATCTAAAAGATTTTGGTGGTCAAGGTCGTTACCCCATAAATGCAATTGAGTTGTTCAATCTTCGCGAGAGATTTTTTTGGTATTTTCAAATCGTCATTCACAATTTTCAAAACCCACCTCTGTTCTCATTTCAAACACAAGCAGAGTTAGTATTGACTGAATTACATAACTTTCTTCGGAAAGAATGTCATGAATTTTCAATCGAATATGAAGAAGATCAAACATCTAGACATGGAAGAGAAAATTTGGAATTGCTTTCTCAAGGCCAATTACAACACAGAACTGAAGCCGAGGTATAACGTGGAAATGAAGATGAGAATAATAATGATGAATAATAATATTTTTTTATCTAATATATTTTTGGTATTTTTTCTAAATAATTTAGATATTTTTTTTTATATACAAGTGTGTTCGATATACGTTTGCATCCATAGTTTTAGGGGCGTAGTTTATTGAAATCCATGTAAATTAATAAAAAATGTGTATTTTAGAATCCTATCAAATCTATGAAAATCCATATAAATCAATAAAAAAGTCAGTCAAACTCTGCATAGAGTCTATGAATTTTCTAAATCCACTGACTTTTTAAAGTCCAAAAAAATCCAACAGAATCTCAATTGAATACACCCTCCCATTTGAAAGGTAAAGGACATATTTTGTAAAGTTGAAACTTAAAGGATTTATTTTGGAAAATCTCAAACTTATAGGACTAAAAATAAAATTTCCTCTTTAAATGTATAATACAAAGTTAAAACTAAATTATTTAAAATAATATTCCCTCTCTAAGTTATTTATGTTCATTTCTTCTAATACAGATTTTAATGATTCACTATAAGAAAATTGACTTTTAATGACAAAAATCATGTCATTATAACTTATTTAGGTAAAAGTCTTTAATTATAAAAATTGACTTTTAATGACGGATCCTATCATTAATTTTTTATTTTCTATCACTAAAAACTTTTAATTAGAAAAACAATAATGAGAATATTATGTCACTAAAAGTCGATTTTAGTATAGTGAATTGGTTAGTTTAGATAGATTGACATAGAATGAGATAATGTCAAGAAAAATTAAGTCAAGACTCGCGAACCTCAAGACTTATCAAGATAAATAAATATGCAATATGAATTTCAAACTAAAATAAAATTGAACGAAAGATAAACAATACACAATGATTTAAGTAGTTCGATTAAGATGATCTATATACATTGTACAACACACCCACAAAACTCTTGGATCATGAACTAAAGTGTTTTATAAGCTACACCACTTGCAACCATAGAATAAAATCGACCTTCTAACGGATATTCACTCAAATCACTCGAAATGGAAAATTTCTTCGCACAGATCTCACTCGAAGTTGTTTGTAATCTTTACAATGTTAAACTACAAAAGTATTTATAATGACCTTATCCTCCTTGATAGCAGCAATTATTTGCACAGTTAGTTAGATTGCCACGTCAGCTACTTGTTGCAACAAACCACGTGTAAAATGATTCAACCGTTTGAAATTAAAGTTATGTCATCTTGAAGTTCAACTGCAAAACAGTTAACAAACACTTAAATCGTACTTGTTTAAGTGTAACTTCATTCTATCGGGTGATCATCTCAGTTGAGGAACCTCTCAGCTGAGATAATTTTAGGTTTAACTAAACTGAGACAACTCAGCTGAATATTGACAACTTCGCTTAAACCCTCTTCTGACAAGTTTACTGAATCCTTCTTGTCTGAATGAGACAACTTACTTTGACTGGACAACTCAGCTGATAAACAATTATTCAATTTATTTGACTTGAACTATCTGATTGACCTTTAAGTTCATCTCATGTGATTGCCCTTAAGTTCATCTCATTTGACTTCAACTTTGCTGATTCACCTCAAATGACTTTGTCACTTGAAATCCTCACAATTAACTAACCATAATTGATCGTCCTAGCTTATTCACTTCACCTGTTACCTCGGCTGTCATCACATCTGATTTAATTTAGAGGTATAACTCTTACAAGTAAATATATGATGGTGGAAGAATAGAGATAAATTAGTGTGAATAATATATATATATAATAATTTTGGACAATCAAATAATTAAATTGAACGAGACAAAGTTTCAATTAAATTGATGGAAACATATTTGATTTAATAAGCTACACTATGACTAGACATGGGTAAAATCGAACCGTCAAATCGGTCAATCGGTTAAACCGCCGGTTACGGTTAAAAAACCGAACTGTAACCGAAAAATGGCGGTTCGGTTACGGTTTGTCATTTTGACAAACCGCAAACCGCCGGTTTGGTGGTTTTTTTTAAAAAAAATTTACTTTTTTAATACACAATTCTTCTATTTTTAATGTATAAATTTAAGTTATATAATTTTTATTCAATTCTAGTAATGTATTTTCTAAAAAATGAGTTAAAACGAATAAAAAACTAACGAAAACGGAATGAAAACGGGCGAAAACGGAGATAATATTAAATAAATAAAATCGTCAAACCGGCGGTTAAAAACTGTAACCGTAACCGACGATTTGACGGTTCGATTACAGTTACCGATTTTCGAAAACCGTAACCGACGCTTCCTAACCATTGCGCATGTCTAAATGTTAAGTCTATAACAATTCGGTCTCACGTCCAGCGTCAGTGCAGTTGGCAGCAATTAAATACACCATGTGATGATTATACGAACCACACGTGTCCTTATCATTGTCAGTCAAACTCTAGACATTGGTCCATCTTAGATATAGCTACAACAACCCTTGTCTTGTCTTTTGTGAAAGGAATAATAAATATGATTTCTTTGTAACAATTCGAAGAAATATTGAATACTTGTCTAGTCTTTTTAATAAATATACTCTCACCGTCCGCCTATAAGCTTCATATTACTTTTTGGCACAAAAATTAAGAAAAGTGATTAAATAATAGATATAGTACAACTGATATGATTGAGAGATGAGAGACATAGAGATAAAAAGTAAGATATAAAGTGAAGTGTAAGAAAAAATACTTACAAAGAAGGTATGAGAGGCTTATAGGTGGATGAACCAAAATGGTAAAATGAGAAACTTATGGATAGACTGGAGGGAGTATGATTTTTGTGTTAGGTGTATCTAGAAAATAAATATTTTTATTTATATTAAATTTGAAAAGATTGAAAAGAAAATTAATTAGGGATGCGGCCCAATTTCATGATACAATTGATATAATTAAACCACAATTTTGATTCTGATGTGGAAATTAAAAATTCAATTGAACTACAGTATTTAAAATATATTCAAAATATTTAAAATTTAATTGCATATAAGAATTTCTCAACAAATAAAATGTATTAAAATGACTACAAAGAGTACTCAACCCTAGCTTACAAATGTTAAAGAACTAAAGAAACGGATACAACCAAGTCACAATTTCACCTCAACACCTATACATTAATTCTCCAAGCATACACTCGCATTTGCAACCCAATCATTAACATTATAATGTCCAATTACATGTTCTAATGCAACATATTTCGAAACTGCAATCTTTCATATTTGGTACAACACAATTGAAAGTTACTAGATTTCTATACTTATATATATTCCCCAGAAAATAAATAGTTTGAATTGTGACTAGCCATGTTGATGTCAATCCACCTCCAAAAGTAGAATTTTTTTTATGATTGTCTGTTTCTAAAAGAATTTTGTACGAGGCAATGTTATACATATAAGTTTTAAAGGTTTACTTTAATTTTTTTAATTTTGTTTCTCATAAGAAAACGATTCAACCAATACTTTGGATTAGTCTAAAATAAACTCGACCAGTCAATTTACATTTTTTTCTAATACGTGTATGTTAAAAAGTGTAAGTTATTATAATTAAAAAGTGCAACACAAATTTTAATAAAAAGTGTAAGTCATTATAACTAAAAGTGCAACACAATATTAATAAGAAATGCAAGTCAGTATAACTGAAAAGTACAACACAATATTTAATGAAAAGTGTAAGTTATTATAACTGAAAAGTGCAACATAATATTACTAAAAAGTGCAACACAATATTATTAAAAAATGCAAGTCAGTATAACTGAAAAGTGCAACGCAATATCTAATGAAAAATGTAAGTTATTAGAACTGAAAAGTGCAACACAATATTATTGAAAAATTTAAGTTCATATAATTAAACGATGCAATATAACATTATCAAAAAGTGTACGTCAAATCAACTTTTTATTTTGCCTTGATCTCCTTATTTCTATTTACTTATCATTTAATTCAAATTACAAGAAAAAATCATTAATTTAAAATATATTTTATACTCCCTCCGTCCCACAACTGTTTGCACACTTACCTTATTTGTCCGTCCCACAATTGTTTGCACACCCATAAAAGGAAACTTATTCATAAACCTCACCCTCACAATATTCACATATTTACACAAAATGCCATTACTTTTACTCTCTTTCCAATCACCTTTTTACTTTATTCATATAACTTTACAAAATTACCCCTCAACACTCCACTCATTACACTTTTTTCTTAAAAAGTGTGCCCACTTTGTGGTGCAAACACTTCCGGGACGGAGGGAGTATATTTTTAAAACTCCAGATTTATTGAAAGATATGATAAAGATGATATTATAACCACAAGTACAAAAAGTACTCAAAGCAACATCGTTAAAAGATACAAGAATACGAGATCGAGTAAAGCTAAGAACGGTATTACCATTTGCAAGGAATACACTCAAGAGGGGAACATTCCCAATCAATTAGGGAGAGAAACAACATGAAGATGGAAAATTAGCTTTCAACCATTTTCAAGAGCAGAATTGTATATCATCATTCGAACGTCATTCCAAAGTGTGGAACGGTGTGATTAAAAATGCAGTCATTTGGCATCTTTCATACTTACCAAATAATACATTGTCAAACCAAAAATAGTATTAGAGAATATAATAGAATAATATATTATAGGAATAATATAATATATTATAGGTAGCAATCTTTTATTTATGATTTATATTTATTTCATTATTTATCTATTTCTTTGTATATCTCTTGTAATTCCTCTATATATAGTGAACCACTCTTATCATCTTATTAACGGTGATTGAATATAATTCTCACATGATATCAGCCTAATACACTGAAACCCTTTTTTCGGCGTCTCCGACGGGCTGGTATCCCCCGTCGCCGCCTTGCCCCTTCCCCCTTCTTCTCAATTTTTTCGGCGTCCTCGACGAGCAGGTATCCCTCGTCGCCGCCTTGTTTTTTGGGTTGGTCTGCTATGGACTCGAGTGCATGTTGTGCACCCTAGTCCATGTTGCACTTTTCAGTTTTACTGACTTACACTTTTTGGTAAATGGTGTTGCACTTTTCAATTATTAAACTGTATAATAATATTTTTAGTTATAGTGACTTACACTTTTTAGTAATATTGTGTTGTACTTTTCATTTTAATAACTTACACTTTTCTTTAGATTAGGGTGCACAACATGCACTCGAGTGCATACTAGACTTTATCTTATTTTTTTTATCTCGAACGAGCTGGTCTCCCTCGTTTCCACTCCCGGCCGCTTTTAGCCGCCATCGACGAGTTTGTATTCCTCGTCCCCCTTCTTCTTTTTCTCGAACGAGCTGGTCTCCCTCGTTCTCTCTCTTGGCCGCTTTTAGCCGCCACCGACGAGCTTGTATTCCTCGTCCGCCTTCTTCTTCTCGAGCAAGTCTCCTCGTCTCCCTTCTTCTTCTTCTCGAGCGAGCAAGTCTCCTCGCCCCCCCTAATTTTTTTTTCTTCGAGCGAGCACGTCTCCTCGTTCCCTCTCATGGCTGATCAAGTTATCTCCATGACTGTTTTCACTTATATGGTGTTAGTCACACTCACCTACACTCTAATTTTCTCTATAGCTTCACGCTAAATCTTTTTTCTTCTACTTTCCTCTCTCTGTAGAGAGCCAATGGCCGACTTTATTGGCTTCGCGCCCTTCCTATCTATCTTGTTTGTACTCGGTTCAATTGTTTCCACAAAACTTGCAAGTGTTTCTTGTCTATTTTTTTGTCATCGTTCGTCCTTCAATGGATTTCGGTGTTTCGATCCATTTGCTTCCCACTTTTTTGCGCCTTGGCATGTCCTATTTGGTGATTCTGAATTTCCGTTATTTCTCATGTTTTATGACAACAAAAGTGCATTGTTTTACGCATGTCTTCACAAAGCTTCTATCTCAAATTCGCTTCAGATTGTTGCGTACCAAGCTCGTGTTCATTTACATTCTCGCTTGACCGAGGGTATTAGAGAATATAATAGAATAATATATTATAGGAATAGTATAATGTATTGTAGGTAACAATCTTTTATTTATATGTATTTTATATAGTGGACCACTCTTATCATATCATTAACAACGATGATTGAATATAATTCTCACAAGGACATGCCTTACTGACCGAGACTTCCAGAACTAAGTGAAATCTTTAAGATGTGAAGCTAGAGATCACGAGGAGTAACTCAACGCACATCTTAGTGGGCATCTAACATGCTACTATGAAACAAATTATCTTTCGTAGCGAGTCTGTCATAGGCGACTTTCCAAAAGACAGTAAGTAATTAGTAAACACTTTACAGGAAATTACTTTCCACCACAACTTGAACCATGAGAAGTTTTGTACCTGTTCGTCGGATTGGATGTGGCCAAGAGGTTTTGAACCACCGGTTTTGCTAGTTTCAATTTAATTTTCAAAACTTAAACTTGATTTGAAATCTTTGTATCCGGTTCTAGGACTAGGATCGACTAGTTTGGGGGACTAATCTCATCGTCTACTAGTGGGGGTTCAGTTTAAAGGCAGAGCTAAGTTGTGTATTGACCGATCCCTTAGAAATTGATGTAGAGATAGACGTGTGCAACCGCCGGTTTCCAGTTACGGTTTTGCAATTTCCTTAACCGAAATCGAACCGGTAAATCGCCGGTTACGGTTTTCGAACCGTCGATTTGGTCAGTTTGACGGTTTTTTTTTTGGTTGTGTTTCCTTTAAATATCTTGCTAAGAAGTACTCCGTAGTAGACTTTTCTATTTTTTTTTTTTTTTTAAGGAATTTTGACTATGAGTTGTGTTTTTAAAGATAATACATAGAGAGAATATATACGTATATATAATCTAAATCATTGAAAAGGGAGAGTTGTTGTAGAGAATATATATATATATATATACTCTACTGCTCTACAAGTAAAGGCCTAAAGGGAGATGGTCAAAAGTTTTGGAGATTTATGCAACAATCAAAACCATGGCTCTGATAGTGTCCACAATGGGAGTTATAACTCCCCTCTCTCCTCCACCTCATCATTTTTACATAAATAACTCAACCTCCAATAACTCCCACAACCATTCTAAAGTTATAACTTACATTTGAGGGACCCACTATTCATTACATTTCTTTTTAATTTTTTATTTAAGGTTTTAAAATTATGTAAAAAAATTTATATGTGAAAAAAATTAATATATGAATATATTAAAATTATTTAGTCGAATTTTTTATCATAAAATAAAAATAAATTTTTAGAATATTTTAGAAAGATTAGATTTATCATAAATTAAGAAATTCACTTGTATATATAGACATGCTATTATCAAATGGAAATTCCATTCATCATAACCTTAATTAAATGTTTTGATAACTCAAGTAAATGTCACAAAGTCTAAAAACCTTATCATGGCTGCTTCAACTGTTATGAGATAACCTATCTACCACTTCGACTCTTTTTCCTACGGCTAGTTTCTAATGGGCAAATTTTTTAAATGTAAATTAAACATAAATATCAAATTAATACATTAATTGAAATTACATTAATCTAAAAAAATATTACATAAAATGGTGAAGAATCTTTATCCATTTGTTAAGTATTTACAGAAGAAAAAACTGTGAATATGAAGTATTTAAAGAGAAAAAAAAAAAGATCGTTGTATTAATTTAAAATTTGAAGATGAAAAAAAAATAAAAAATTTAAATATTAATGTGGGTCAATTCATCGTTGTTAGCAAAAAAAAAAAAAAAAAAAAAAAAAAAGTAGGTTGTAACCCTATTTTTAAAGTTATAACCCTCTAATAACCAACCGTTGTGGACACTCTGACCTCTTCCTTTCATTTAATATATTCACAGGGTGGGTAATAGCTAATGGGTATAGACATTGACTCAAAAATTAAAAATTAAAAAGACAAACTAGCGTGCAAAGGCTACTTATTAAAAAGAGACAAGCTCACAAACTAGCCTCCCAAGGCTACATTATTGCAAAGGCTACATCTACTTGATTGAAAACTAAAAAAGGGACAACCTTTACCTGCAAACTAAAAGCCTTAAAGCTGCAGCCTGCATTCTGCAAGCCTTGATATTAAAAAAAAAAAAAAAAAACGGTTAAACCAACTGTTTAACCAAAACCGGCAGTTTTCATTTTAGCTAACCGAAACCGAACCTTGAAAATCGGTTCGGCCGGTTGCCGGTTTATAAACTGCCCATGTTTACGTAGAGAGGACCAACTCCTTGGGGTTGATCACTAGTTAAGTTGTGTTTATAAAATCCCGCTTCTCATGTAGAAAATTTCCTTATCTCAATAACACATCGATCATCCATAGAAATAGAAATTAATAATGCTCACTTCAGGCATCCTGTTCATCATTCTCTCCACATGTACAATTGTTGCATGCTGCGAATTACTACTCCATTCAAGAAGAGAGAAAAGCTCAATGCCCACCAATTGGCCAATCGTGGGTATGTTGCCTGCCATGGTCGTCAACTATGGCCGCGTCCACGCCTTCTTCACCGAAACTCTGGAGCAGACTGGGGGCACATTCTTGTTCAAGGGGCCTTGGTTTACTAACATGCACCTTTTAATCACCTGTGATCCTGCCAACGTTCATTACATACTCACCAAACACTTCCCCAATTTCCCAAAAGGCCCCGATTTCAAGAAAATGTTTGAGATTCTAGGCGACGGGATCTTCAATGCAGAGGCCGAGTCATGGGAAACCCAGAGGAGAGCTGCTAAGTCATTAATCAAGCTTTCGTCGCGACGACTAGCTGGAACAAAGTGGAGACCGCTCTGTTCCCAATTCTGAACCGCAGTTCAGAACTGGGAACAGAGGTGGACATGCAAGACTTGTTCAAACGCTTCGCTCGTTTGACTGTTCTTGCATTGAGGTACTAGGCTATGATCCTTCCTCGTTGTGCCACGAGTTGCCTCATTTAGCATTCGAGAAAGCCTTTGAAGAGGCAGAGGAAGCAATCATGTATAGGCACATACTCCCTGAATTCACATGGAAGCTACAAAATTTTCTCAACATTGGAAAAGAGCGCAATTTGAACCGGGCTAAGGAGGTCGTTGATCGGTCTCTAAGCCATTGCATCTCATTAAAGCGCCAAAAATTTAAGGTGACTAACGGGGAGAATGATTTCGACGTGCTGACATGCTACATGCGAGCCGTGGAGGAAAAAGGCGAATCCTGCTACGACGTTTCAGAAGTGACATGGAGAGACAGGACGCTTAGTTTAATCATCGCAGGTAAAACAAGTCTAAAGGGATAACTTTTAATTCAATAGTCACACTTGCACGCATAGTTGCACCGTGAAATTTCTTTTAATTTGTGATAATCACAAAGGCAAATGCGGTTTTCTTGTTTTTTACTCTCAAACAACTTTGAATCATCTTGTTTAATTTAGTTGTCGCAAAAGATTTTTTTTTTTTATCTAATTTTATCCCTAAATTTGTTTAGTATTTTTTGAATGATATCCTCTTTATAATTTGTTTAATAGTTGAAGATGATTTTATTACTTAATGCAAATTGATGACTTTGGACTTAAATTGAATCGAATGGTTGTAGATTCTCCGAGACGATCTCATGATATTTGAATCGTATTTTAAAATATTATTAGACTAGAGTTCCATGGATGATGTGGCAAAAATGTGAATCAGCTCTCGACCAATAAGATTGTCTCATATAAGTTTTTGTACGTGTTGCAGGTAAAGACACGATCAGTGCGGCTTTGACATGGTTCTTGTGGCTCATGGCTACAAATCCAGCAGAAGAAGAAAAGATCCGCAACGAGATGTCCGCAAATTTACAATTGAACGAAGGGCAAAACTGGAAATACAACGACTTGGAAGAGCTGAAGAAGTTGGTTTATCTACACGGTGCTTTGTGCGAAACGCTGCGGCTCTTCCCTCCAGTTCCGTTCCAGCACAAAGCACCAGTTGAAGAGGATATCCTCCCAAGTGGACATCGGATTAGCCCGAATACGAAGACGCTTTTGTCGTTCTACTCGATGGGGAGGATGAAATGGATATGGGGCAAAGATTGTCTTGAGTTCAAACCCGAGAGATGGATTTCGGAGGATGGACGGATTAAAGTGGAGCCGTCGTTCAAGTTTGCGGCGTTTAATGCGGGGCCGAGGAGTTGTCTGGGGAAGGAAATTTCCTTCATTCAGATGAAGATCGTTGCGGCCGCGATTATTAGTCGGTTTCGGATAAAGGTGGTGGAAGCGCATCCGATATTGCCAGGAACTTCAGTTATACTTCACATGAAACAAGGTTTCAAGGTTAAGGTTTCCAACTTCACTCATGGTTGATGATTTGTTGTACTCCATTTGTTAACGCGTTTCAATTATTATGTGTTGTTTAATTGTAAGTTCAGATAATAATGTGTTGCATCGGTAATTCTGTTTTACCACAATACTTTGGGGCTGTGCCGGACTTTTGATCTATTTACCTGGGGTAAAAAAAAAAAATTAACGTTCATTCGAGTCCTTTATTGTTAGTGTGATCACATTTTACACTCATAAAAGTACTTAAAATCTGAGGGTATTCAATTCGGATTTTTAAAAGTCTTTCAAAATTTTGAGGTATTCAATACGGATTTTAAAAAGTCTTTAGAAACCTTTAGGTATTCAACAATCTATGGATTTTAATACTCTATGGATTTGTTGGATTCTACTTCAAAAATATAAATAAATTTCGGGGTAGTTAGTATATAGGACATTTCACCTATAGAGTTTAAAAATAGAGTTTAACTAAGATTAGGGACAATCCTATAGACACAACTAGAAATAAAGACAAAAAATTATTGTATTAGAATTAGGTCAAATTCATAACCAAATAACCTATTATGCCCTTATTCTTATAAGACACTAATAATGTAAATTAAAATTAGATTTTAAATTTTATCATTCCATGGTCAACTTTCCAATCTTCAGTATCTCATACCCAAATCCCATATGCGATACGCGATCATCACCGAAATACAAAAATTCTGGCGATCATTACCGCACTGCCCAAAATACAGAAATTCTTGCATCATCACCGCACTGCCTAAAATACAGAAATTCCGGCAATCATCACCGCACTGCCCAAAATACAGAAATTTCGGCGATCATCACCGCACTGCCCAAAATACAGAAATTCCGGCGATCATCACCGCACTTTCCAAAATACAGAAAGTCTGATCTGCAATATCTCATCCGATAATCATTCCATTATCAAGATATGATTTTAATCGGTGTTGTATTAATGCAATTTTAAGTCTGATCTGCAATTTCTGCATCGTCACTATTTTATATTATGCGATTTAGGGCTTTATTGAAAGAGTTAATTGGAGAAGCTAATTTACAGAATCAGAGATGGAATATGTTGTTATTTTAAAGTTCGAATTCGAGGATAAAACCAAGTTGATCCATGTTCAACAATCTTCAAAGTTCGAAGACATTGTTAATGAAATAATCGGTATGTGACCCATATTATCTTCTTCTAAGATAGGCATGTGTTATTTTGTTGGTTGCATAAAGAATTGTTCTTTATCATCTGATTCTGATTTAGTTAGTTTAGTTGAATTTTGCCAGATTTCATCGGAAAAATTAGTTGAAGTTTTGTTCTACACAGTCTAAGAATTTAGTACTTGATAAGCATAATTCACAAAGTTTGGGCGTTAGTTTGGCAATCAGTGATTATCGTGTGAATGCTTCTGCATCCCAGACTCAATTGTCAAATATACGTGATAAACAGGTTGACATTGCCATCAATCATAGCCCTCAAAATTCTTCTTCAACAGAATTTACTGGATTGGGTAGTTTACCAAATTTTGATATATGCCCTAAGGAGAAGACTAAAGCTTATTTGTCTGATAATTGGGGTAATATAATGAAAGTGGGTGCAGTCTTTGGTGGTGGTGCACCTGAGTTTAGAATCGAGTTGATTAAGTACTCGATCAAGCTCAATTTCAAGTTTAGATATGTTAAGAACTGCCCTAGGTACATATATGCTGAGTGCAACCAGAAGGTGTCATCTGGTTGTGAGTGGTTTATAAAAGGAAAACATTTACCTATGAATTCAGGGTTTATTGTTTCCAAAGCCAATCTAGTACATAATTGTGTCGGCAACCTTCTAATATTGCAGAGTAGTTTAGTTGTTGTATCTTGTTTATAATTTTTAGTTATTTGTTGCAGTATTTGGTGTACTGGTGTTTTACCACTTTTCTGGTTTTATGACATTCAAATTTCTTAATTTCTTAATAAATATCAATTTAATATACTAAGGTATACATTTTCTCATTGTCCTTCTACAATTAAATTTTGTAATGTGTTATTTGGTTAATCATATTGATTAAGGTGGACTGGTCATTTATTTTTGTATTCATTAATCACATTATTATATATTCAGTAGTCTTCTTATGAATCGAATTTGTATCTGAATTAAATATCCATATTTATATTATCTTTTGTTCATATATTAAAGAGATTTTATTATGTAATATGGAGTACAAAATATAATTTCATACATTTTTAATAGTGGTTAACTAATATTGTGAACAATTTGTAATTACAAATACTAGTTAAACAGTATATACTAATTTGAGCAAGATATATTCCAAATATATATGTTTTATTCTCCATATTTTTTTAGAGGATATTTTATTTGCATATGCTTTACAATCTTAACATATATGCAATGTATATTTACACATGTGCACTAAATGTTTAGCATATATTCATTAATATATGCAGTAATTAGATATGTATTCATTAATTAGTTATTTTAGGGATGGAAATAGTTAACTCCAGTCATAATATAATGTTCTCTTCTCCAGTCGAATAAAATCGTGGCATATCATAATAATGAATCTTATATTAAAATAATGCATATAAATATAAAATTAATATTAAAAGATTTTAATTTACCAATCATAATTATTGGCAGTTATTACCAGTTACATTTTATGGAAAGTTACAATCCACAAGTTTTAATTCAACCATCATTAATATAATATCAGAATAACGAATTCCTTATTAAAATAATGCATACAAATATAAAATTAATATTAAAAGTGATGTGCCAAAATTTGCACGAGAGGATTACTTGTCCTCTGGATTGGATGTCCCACTCTTCGAACACGTACAATCACTCCAAGTATGCTGCCTTTACTCGAAATCTTCAAGAACCTGCAAAGAACACACCGGAGGGGGGTCCGGTGTGGACACTCCGATGCCTAAGTCAGTATAGGACTTATCAATATCTTCCAAGGATCTCAAGATCCTTGATGTATCAAAATAGTTCTCAAAGGATTTCAGAAAAGGTGTTTCGTATTTTGTATATCAAGTTTGTAGTATAAGAATGTCTAACCTGGAAATCTCCTCGAGTTTACCTATTTATAGAGATACTTTCTGGAGAGGAAGTCAAGCCTTCCTCTTATTTCGGAGCGGCCCATAAGACTCGGCCCTGCTGAGTGGACGAAGTCCTCATTTCTCTCCACTCCCTGAAGACTCGGCGATACTCCCTCTTAGTGGACTTCGTTTCCTAAGATAAAGGAGGATAAGGTCTTCCTTTTATCAAGTCTGGACCGGAAATGGCGGAAGTCCTCTATATTTACGGTCCACGACTTCATGTTAAGACTGCTTCTTTCTGATACTCCTCTCCAGACGGAGCTCCCTCCAGAGAGACCTCTAGAGGGGATTCCTTATCCAGAGGGTACTAGATAATCCAATCCTTCCATTTCGACCTTATCTTTTATACACGTGTCGACTCCTTATTAGGTGACATTTTTAGGCCGCATCATCTACTCCCCCCTACTCTCGTAAAAGGAGGACATCTTTTGTGAGAGTAGAAAAATTTCCAAGAACCTGGTACAAGGGTCTTTCTGGAGAGACGTGTATCGTTCCTGCTTCGGAGAGGAAGTTTCAAAACATGACCTTCTCCGAAGGCTTTTCCCGCCTCCAACTTGGGAGACTTTTCGGCTTCCGCGCGTGGGCCCCACGCGATCGCTTTTCTCTCTCCTTTGTTATTCTCCCGAGGAAAATCCTCGATTCTACCCCATATTTCCTCTCATTTACTTCACGCAACCGTCCCTTTTCTTTTCTCCATCCCTTTTTTTGAATTTCATTTCTTCCCCAAAAATCTCTCCTTATCTCCATCTGTTCTTCAGGCGTTCTTCATTCCGGGTCTCATCGTCGCCGGTCACTCCGACTGATTCCATAGTCTCCCCGACCAAGGTAACCTAGCTATCCCTCTTTTCTTCTTTTATTCGTACTTGTTTAGTAATGTCAAACCCTCTTTCTCCGCCAGAAGCCATTAGCCAAAATTCCTCCGAACTGACTCCTTCTTTGATGGGGAGTCCAGAGAATAAGATTTCCCTTGCTTCCAAAATCAACCATACTCACTTAGTTAACCTTGCCCATGCATATGGTTTTCCATCGGAGTATGCCTTTCGCGCTCCTCGCTCAAATGAACGCCCAGATTTCTCCCAACCCCGAACTCTTGCTTTTTTCGAAGCCCACCTTAGGGCCGGACTACGATTTCCGATTCATCCCTATTTGGCTGCCATATCGACCCGCATGCAGATCCCTCTTAACCAGTTTACTCCGAACGTTATCCGTACCATGATAGGCTTTTTCATCTTGGTGAAAGGGAATGGGGGCGACCCATATGTCGAACTATTTCTGAGCCAACATTCTTGTAAGGTGAATGATGGCTTCTTCTATGTTAGTGGGCGGAGGTCCCGTGTTTGTAAATTTCTGAAAAAACTCCATGAAGAGGACTCATCTTGGCGGGATTATTATTTTTTCGCTACCAGCCCCACTGATTGACCATTCCCTCATGGGGATTGGATATTCCACAATCCAGGAGTACTCCCTTCTCCTCTAAAATCTTACTCTGTTTCAAATCATACTGTTATGGCTAGTCTCAATACCCACGTCCGTCTGCACGATTATTTTGATATCCTTGGTATTTGCAAAAATCCTCGCATCCTCTCGCACTTCGGCTTTTGTCCTCAAGATTTCCCTTTAAATTCTCGAGATGGTAAAAAATCTTCTATTACTGTATTCCTCTTCTCGTATGTGGTCATTTTTCTGCATTTTGAGCATTTTCTTGGTTGTCTGCAGCAATGAGTTGGCTAACTCACATCTCACGGGATGCCCCTGCTCTCAGCATAGTGAAGACCCCTGTATTATCCGCTCTAGAAGATCCTCCAAAGGCTCCTCCGTCCCCTGCTCTCGAGAGCTCCGCAAAGACTCCAGTTCCAGAGAGTCCTTCAAAGGTTCCTCCTCTCCCCAGTTCATCTATTCAAGTCCCTGGTTCAGTTGCCAGGAGAACCCGCTAAGCTGCCAACGCCTTCTTCTCTGACTGTGGCACCTCTAAGAAGAAGAAGGGAAAAGCTACCCGTGCTGAGAAGGAAACTCCCCCTTCTACTGTATACAAGCCTTTCCATCGCCTTATTAACCGATGTCCTGCTCCTCCGGATGCTGAGTTATCCGACACGCCTCTTCTTGAGGATCGACTGCTCCATGGCGCTCACCTTCTTTCTGAGGTATTTTCTGTTATTTTCCATTTTCATAATCTCTGCCTTCTTCATATCTTCAAGCGTTATTTATTTTTCCTCTGTAGTTTGGTCTTACCTATGCTAAGATACTCGACCAAGGTGTTGAGATGGTGGCTGAGCTCGAACTTCTCCGGGCTGAAGCGTCCTCTTTCCAGTCAACCCTCAAGGGTATCACTACGGAGAAAGACAAAGCTCATAAGCGAGCTCAAGCTCTATCTGAGGAGTTGTCTCTCCTACGGGCTCAAAGCAAGCAGGATGCAGCTAGGATTAAGTATCTGGTACAGGAGGTGGGACGGATGGAACGCGAGTTGCCGGACGTCGGAGTGCAGGCTTGCATTAAGTCTCTGTTCACTTCCTCTTTGGGTCAAGAGTTTTTGGGGACTCTTCATACTCAGTGGCTGTCCAGCTTCCTAAAGAGCTCGAGCTTCCTCTGTGCCATGGGGCCGCATATCCCTCACTTCATCGACCACGGCTTCAGCAATGCCGTAGCTGAGCATTCAGCCCCGGGGTTTGATGGAACTTACTCCCGTGAGTTCCATCTGGATCGACTCGCTACTCCTCCAAAATTCTTGGGGGATCCTACGGAGAGCCCCGACAGTCCTTGGTGGTTACCCGGCATGGGTCAGGCCATCACTCAGTTGCAGGCTGCCAAGGTGAGCATGGTTGAGTTAAAGCCTCTGGAGCATCTTGTTTATCCTTATGCCTCTGCTCCAAAAGTGGCAACAGAGGTGGATGGAGGGACTGGCGTTGCAGATACCGTGGGAGGTACGGAGGGTCCAGAGGAGGGCGGAGGATCTAGCAACCATGTTGCTGAAGAGGAGGGCGCTGTTGGAGGAGCTGAAGGAGTTGAGGTCGAGGGGGCTGTTGCTGAGGAAGCTGCTGCTGAAAAAGCAGTTTAAATTTCACATTTCCATGGTCACAACAAACAATTTACTTTTCTCTTGTTTTGCTACACTTTTTACTTTCTGCTCATAATACTTGCTCTCCATACTTTGTAGGGGACCCCACACTCCTGGATATGTGGGGGCTTTTTGTAGTAATCGTATTAGCTTGATATTGCTTGTTTGTTGTCTTTTTCTTTCTTGCATGAGTAACTTACAAGACAAGCAAAGAATGTGTTGGAGGTGTGCTCTCTTCCTCCCCCCTTTTTGTTGGTCTTGTAGGCTACGTTGGAATCACCTCTTGGCTGTGCAGTTTATCGATTTCAGGTGACTTGGTTATGGGAGGACATCCTCCCTCTTTTCTTGACTCCTGGATCATAAAACCTGTCCTTTTCATTATCTAGTCTTTGTAGTTCTCAAGCATGGTGAGGGCTTTCTGGGGGACCTCGGTCTCTAAGCCTCTACGTCTTTCTCTTTCTTTTCACTTTCTTGTACTTGAAAGACTTTGATTCGCAAAAATCTTCTCCTTTCATCAATTAACCCTCTTGGGTTTCAAATAAGATGAGGGCTCTCTGGAGCACCTTGGCCTCTAGGCCTCTGAGTGATTCTCACTCTTATTCTTAAAAGATTTTAATTCATAAAATCTTCTCATTTCAGTAACCCACTTGGGTCTCAAGTAAGGTGAGGGCTCTCTGGAGCACCTCGGCCTCAAGGCCTCTGAGTGTCTCTCACTCTTATTCTCAAAAGATTTTAATTCATAAAATCTTCTCATTTCAGTAACCAACTTGGGTCTCAAGTAAGGTGAGGGCTCTCTGGAGCACCTCGGCCCCTAGGCCTCTGAGTGTTTCTCACTCTTATCCTTAAAAGATTTTAATTCATAAAATCTTCTCATTTCAGTAACCCACTTGGGTCTCAAGTAAGGTGAGGGCTCTCTGGAGCACCTCGGCCTCTAGACCTCTGAGTGTCTCTCACTCTTATTCTTAAAAGATTTTAATTCATAAAATCTTCTCATTTCAGTAACCCACTTGGGTCTCAAGTAAGGTGAGGGCTCTCTAGAGCACCTCGGCCTCTGAGTGTTTCTCACTCTTATCCTTAAAAGATTTTAATTCATAAAATCTTCTCATTTCAGTAACCCACTTGGGTCTCAAGTAAGGTGAGGGCTCTCTGGAGCACCTCGACCTCTAGGCCTCTGAGTGTCTCTCACTCTTATTCTTAAAAGATTTTAATTCATAAAATCTTCTCATTTCAGTAACCCACTTGGGTCTCAAGTAAGATGAGGGCTCTCTGGAGCACCTCGGCCTCTAGGCCTCTGAGTGTCTCTCACTCTTATTCTTAAAAGATTTTAATTCATAAAATCTTCTCATTTCAGTAACCCACTTGGGTCTCAAGTAAGGTGAGGGCTCTCTGGAGCACCTCGGCCTCTAGGCCTCTGAGTGTCTCTCACTCTTATTCTTAAAAGATTTTAATTCATAAAATCTTCTCATTTCAGTAACCCACTTGGGTCTCAAGTAAGATGAGGGCTCTCTGGAGCACCTCGGCCTCTAGGCCTCTGAGTGTCTCTCACTCTTATTCTTAAAAGATTTTAATTCATAAAATCTTCTCATTTCAGTAACCCACTTGGGTCTCAAGTAAGATGAGGGCTCTCTGGAGCACCTCAGCCTCTAGACCTCTGAGCGTTTCTCACACTCGTCATTGTTATATTCATACATCGCATATTCAAATATGAGAAAGATAATCAAGACACAATAATTCTGAATAATTCTTTCTTCAAAAAGGGATAAGGCTTCATTGATTTATTGTCAATTTTCAACATAGGCCATAGATAACCTACGCCGGTCTCATTAAAAACCTCTTTACGGAAAAACCCCAAAGGGGAAACCCGTAGAGAGGGAAAAAGAGCTCCGGTGAAGCCACAAAATACATCAAGCAAAATATGAATCAATGCAAAAAATCACAAAACAAAAGTCATAAATGGTCTCAAGACCTTACACTTTCTTCAAATAAAGAATCTCTTCAAATGGCAAACGTTCCAGGGTCTAGCTATGTCGACCCCTTCCATGCTCTGCAGTCTATATGCTCCTCCTTTCAGTACCTGTGTGATTTTATAAGGCCCCTCCCAGTTGGGTTCTAACGTCCCTATATTCTTCAGGGCATCAGCTCTTCTTAGCACCAGGTCCCCCGCTCTGAAGGACCTCGGGATCACCCTTCGGTCATATGCAGCTTTAATTCTGCTCTTATCAGCACGTACTCTAACCATCTCTCTTTCTTCTTCCATCAAATCTAGAGCCTCTCTCATCAATCTTTCATTCTGATGTTCTTCAAATTGGGCAATTCGGTGCGATCGCAACACGGCCTCTGGAGGTATCACCGTCGTGGCTCCGTAGACCAGCTGAAATGGGGACTCTCCAGTTGCTGTCTTCGGACTAGTTCTATACGACCACAATACATTATCTAACTCGTTCACCCATCCTCCTCCTATCTTCGTCAGCCTTGTTCGAATTCCATCTACTATCGTTCGATTAGTAACCTCCACTTGTCTGTTAGCTTGAGGATGAGCTACAAAGGTGAACCTCTGTATTATGTTCAGTCTTGCACACCATCCTCGTACATTTTCTCCGTTAAACTGTGTTCCATTATCAGAGACCAATATTCTGGGTACTCCGAACCTACAACAAATCTGTTTTTTCAAGAATTTAATCACATTTTCTTCATCTATCGTAGCCAGAGGAGCAGCTTCCACCCATTTGCTAAAATAGTCCACTGCTACTATCAGAAATTTTCTCCCTCCGGAGGCTGCAGGGAAGGGTCCTACCAAGTCGATTCCCCACTTAGCAAAGGGACATGGAGAGTGCATAGCTCCCATCTCTTCCGCAGGGGTCCTTATCAATGGACCATTTTTCTGACACTTGACACATTTTTTCACAAATTCTCTAGCGTCTTTTGTCATGGAGGGCCAATATAATCCAGCCCTTAAGACTTTCTTCACCACTGCTTTGTATCCTTCATGACTGGCTGCATCACCTTCGTGGATCTCTTTGAGTGTGTACATAGCTTCTCGAGTTGATATACACCTCAAATATGGTTGTGTGAATGATTTCTTGTATAAGTGCCCTCCGATAATACAATATTTGATCCGAAGGCCTCGGGTCTCTCTGGTGGTAGGGGCATCTGCTCCCTTGGTGAGTTCCATCCATATAGCTCTTCTCCAATCATCTTCCTCTTCAATGGAGCCAATGGGGTTCTCCAGAGTCTCTCTTTCTGCAACTACTAAAGTTACTGTTCCTTGTCCATCAAACTCTGTGGAGCTAGCGAGTTTGGAGAGGCTATCCGCCTGCATGTTCTTCTCCCGAGGTATCTGGACTACCTCGCACTCTTGGAACTTGCCCATCACTTCTTTGGCTCGTTCCAGATAGGCAGCCATCCTGCTATCTTTGGCTACATATTCACCATTCACCTGCTGAACAACTAATTGGGAGTCTGAGTATAGAGTTACCTTTGGAGCTCCCAATTCTAATGCCATCTCCATTCCTCTGATCAAAGCTTCGTACTCTGCTCCATTATTTGAGGTCATGAATTGAAACCTCACTGCAAATTGTAGGTCCTCTCCTCGAGGGCCCGTTAGCACAATCCCTGCTCCACATCCGCTCAGGGTCACTGAGCCATCTACATACACCTTCCATCCCTCGACTTCCTCTGGTTTGGTCGACTCTTGGATGAAATCGGACAAAGCTTGGGCTTTTATAGCCTTCCGCGGCTCGAAATCCACGTCATATTCTTGGAGCTCGATTGCCCACTTCACCATCCTTCCGGAGAGGTCTGCTCGCCCTATAACCTTCTCTGTGAGTTCAGGTCCCAGTTGGGTGCCTATCTTAGTGACAAAGCCGAGTTTCCCTGGGAAGAGCTCCACGCTCATCAATTCCTCGTCTGTTTTAACATTCACCTGTTCAGGTGTTGCTCCCTCTACTTTCTTCCTCTTGACCTCAGGGTCATCTCCTCTCGTCCGCTCCAGGCCCTTAGTCAGGGCTCTGTCCGCCATCTTCACAGACTCTGCATAGCACTTCCGTGCTTGGTACTGATCTCCTCTTACTTCTCCCACCCCTGTGGCTGTAGGGAATTTCATTTTCATATGAAATGTAGAGATGATTGCCTGAAAGAGGTTCAGGCTAGGTCGTCCCATCACGACATTGTATGATGAGGGGATGTCTACAATAAGGAACTCCACCAAGTGGACCTTCCGGGCTGGAGCGTCCCCCAATCCTACCTGTAACATTACTGATCCCAAAGGTTGGATGGCACCTCCGGAGAAACCATACAGAGAGGTATCTACAGGACGCAGCTTCACACTCAGCTCCATTCTCTTGAAACATTCAAAAAACATAATGTCAGCCGAACTCCCCGTATCTACGAAGATTCGAGCAACATCGAACCCAGCTATGTCGGTAGTGATCACCAGAGCATCGTTGTGATCTTCCTTAACTCCCTTCACATCCTCCGGCCCAAATCGGATATTGGGCGTCTCCGTCATACGTCCCACTTCTCTTAACTGGCTTCCTTGCTCTGCTTTTAGAGCTCGGACATTCTGCTTTCTCTTCCGAAAGGAATCTCCATCTGCTGGCCCTCCCACAATCATGTGGATTACTCCTCTCTTTGGCGGTGGAGGGGGCATATCCTCGGCCGCCTCTCTGGTTTCCTTCTCTTCTGGTTTTCTTTCATGTTCTTTTCGCTTCTACCCCCAAGGGCCCTGCATGTCTCTAAATATGAATTCTTTTAGATGGCCCGCTTGGATCATCCTCTCAATCTCGTCTTTCAGGTGGTAACACTGATTTGTATCATGCCCATATTCATTGTGAAATCGGCAAAATCGATCAGACTTGGGCTTCTGAGGTCCTCGACCTCTGGAATACGGGAATTTCAAGTCTGGATGATCTCCTGCTACCTCCAGTACTTCGGCAGGTTCAATTCTCAAGGGTGAGTATTTCTCAAACCTCCCGCGAGGGCCAGACCGGGGACCTCCGGAGGGATTTCTATCTCTTGCTGATCCGGAGGTCCGAGGGACCTCTGGACTGAATCGTCTGGAGGGGCCTTCCCTTTCCCTTCTCCTCTCTCGATCTTGTGGCCTAACCTCCAATCTCTTTGCTTTTCGGACCTCCTCCAGAGTGAGGTACTTTTCTGCCCTATGCAGCAATTCATCAAAGTTCTTAACCGGCTTCTTAGCTAAGGAGGAGAAAAAGTCTCCATCACGCAATCCGTTAGTAAGAGCGTTGATTTTCACCTCCGGAGAGGCTGTAGGGACCTCCAGAGCTGCTTGATTAAACCTCCGGAGAAAAGCTCTTAAGCTCTCGCCCTCTCCCTGTCTCAAATTAAAGAGGGTCAAAGTGGCCCTCGGCTGTCTCCGGGCACTGGCAAATTGATGAAGGAAGATCTCACTGAATTCTTCCCAGGATCGGATTGTATTGGGTTCCAACTGAGTAAACCATTGTTGTGCGGCTTTTGCTAGGGTAGTTAGGAATACCCTACACTTTATTCCCTCTCCATAGCGGTGTAGTAATGCAGCATTCTCGAACCTTACTAGGTGTTCGTACGGGTCTGTCGTACCATCGTATTCAAAATTAAGGGGCTTGAAATTGAATGGTAGTTCATCCTGTAATATGTTAGGGGAGAACTGACATCCAGAGGCGTGAGCGGATCTACTGGTTCGGTTGCTCATTTGCTTCCTCATATCTCTCATCTCTTTCTGTAGGGCCAGTAATTGGTCGCTGACTGGCCCTCCGTAGGTATCATCCGTGCTTTCTTCTGTCTCAAGGGGTTCTATCCCTCGGGGTGCTAGATCTGCATTCCTTCTTGTATTCCGAAGGGGAATGCTTCTTTCCGCTCGTGAGGGCACCTTATCGTCTTCTTCCGCCCGCATCCCCATTTCCTTGGACAACACTTGGGAGGCTCCAGGTGCTTCATCCTGGGGTCTCGGGGCAGGTACCTCCAGATTCCCTGGTGCAGCTCTGGGAATCCGGTCTCTTTGATCCGCAAAGGCTTTCTCTACAGCTTGCTTGATGAGGGCGTTCAATTGATCGGGAGAGAACAGGAGTGGCCCTGAGTCTGGAATATCCTCTCGCTGAGGATCTGCGGTCTGGAACTCTGGGGCTTCAAGGTTCCCTATTATTCCCTCCCCGACCGGTAGGGGATGACTTTCGTCACCCAAGCCTGGAGTAGGTGCCAATGGCTGATTTGATCCAGAAGGAGTATGGACTGGATCTTTCCCCCGGCCTCCCCTTGATGGGGGATCAGTTGGCAAAGGGGAATTTTCCCCTGGAAGATTCTTCTTTCCAGAAGTAGATGTTTTTTTTCCGCCACCCATTTGCTCGAACAGGTAGAAATTCGTGAGAAAATCTTTCAACTCTTTCCCACAGACGGCGCCAGTTGATGTGCCAAAATTTGCACGAGAGGATTACGTGTCCTCTGGATTGGATGTCCCACTCTTCGAACACGTACAATCACTCCAAGTATGCTGCCTTTACTCGAAATCTTCAAGAACCTGCAAAGAACACACCGGAGGGGGGTCCGGTGTGGACACTCCGATGCCTAAGTCAGTATAGGGCTTATCAATATCTTCCAAGGATCTCAAGATCCTTGATGTATCAAAATAGTTCTCAAAGGATTTCAGAAAAGGTGTTTCGTATTTTGTATATCAAGTTTGTAGTATAAGAATGTCTAACTTGGAAATCTCCTCGAGTTTACCTATTTATAGAGATACTTTCTGGAGAGGAAGTCAAGCCTTCCTCTTATTTCGGAGCGGCCCATAAGACTCGGCCCTGCTGAGTGGACGAAGTCCTCCTTTCTCTCCACTCCCTGAAGACTCGGCGATACTCCCTCTTAGTGGACTTCGTTTCCTAAGATAAAGGAGGATAAGGTCTTCCTTTTATCAAGTCTGGACCGGAAATGGCGGAAGTCCTCTATATTTACGGTCCACGACTTCATGTTAAGACTGCTTCTTTCTGATACTCCTCTCCAGACGGAGCTCCCTCCAGAGAGACCTCTAGAGGGGATTCCTTATCCAGAGGGTACTAGATAATCCAATCCTTCCATTTCGACCTTATCTTTTATACACGTGTCGACTCCTTATTAGGTGACATTTTTAGGCCGCATCAAAAAGATTATAATTTATCAATCATAATTATGGGCAGTTACAATCCATCAGTTTTAATTCAATCATCATTAATATAATATTATTAATTTTAAATATATCCACTACTTCCCACAATTATTTCATGTAGTCCAAACCAACAATATATATTTGACCTTTTCAAACATAATGATATAGAATGGTAATCTTTTTATCGTAGTAATAATAAATATAGATAAAACTGGTGTATTTTTCATAAATATAGCACATATTACAATGTGCATATTTTTTTGGCATATATATGCGCATATATTCCATGACGATCCGTTCAACGTTACTGAAGTAATTACATCGTATGTATTCAAAAATCTATTATCCAAAAACACAAAAAAAGATCATCACCGAACTGCAACCTCTGCTGCGAATGTGCAAAAAAATCACAAATTTCTCTTGATAATATACATACCTTGCTCGAGCCGACGAAATCAAACGATTATTCAAGAAACCGAGATGAAATCAAACGCTTAATGTGCAGAAAACCCAAGCTCCTCTCTTTCGAAATTAATGTAAATTAGCAAAAACTCACAAATTTCTCTTGAGAATATACATACCTTGCTCGTGTCGAAGAAATCAAACCCTTATTCAAGAAATCGAGACGGAATCAAACGCTTAATGTGCAGAAAACCCAAGCTCCTCTCTTTCGAAATTAATGTAAATTAGCTTCTCCAACACTCTAGCTCTGTTTTAGGAATGTTTGAATTTTTGAGAGTATTAATTGACCCCACTAATTTCAATATAATATTTTGTAATAATTCAACTTTCAAATTTAATTAGAAAGTAAGGTTAAAATTGTACATTTATATACCCAATTGTCCTTCTTTCTAACTTTTAAATAAGTTGTTCTTATTTTTAAACTCTATAGGTAAAACTACCAATATTAATAATAAATGATTGTCATGTTAATGATAATTATAACTTCTCCATTAAATTAGGAATAACTACCAATAAGCATTAATTTCGCGATTAATAATGACTTAATGTTATCATTAGAGGAAATAAAAAAACTGTTTAAAAATAAGAATCGACAAGATTAACCAAGCTGGATGGAAAACCATATAAAATAAAAAATAAAGAAAGAACATACGAACTAATTAATTAATTATCGAGTAACAGAATATATGTTTGACTACATGTTAAAATAGTATGCACATTTTAATATATGCTTGACAACATGCTAAAAAAAATACACGAGTTTTATCTTTATTCATGATTAATATAATTATAGTATTATTACATAAATCATGGTGTTATCACCTAAAAAAAATATATAATATAATGTAAGAAAACTACATAATTTTTATTTGTTTATAGTTTAAATATATAAACAGATTTTTTTAGATAAAATCAACTTATAATATTATTCTATTAAACTAATTAACTTGTTATCAGTTGCGTAAAAGAATACATGCGTGGTGATATGCTAGAACGAAATGCACATTTGGAAATATGGAACATATATGCAAATAACATGATATTATCTTTACATATAATTAATATAATCATAGTATTATATAAAATATTAGGCATCAACATAAATGTTGGACATAATTTATCTATATTTATAATTAATATATATAAAAGAGATTTTAGATAAATTTTTTACTCATAATATTAAATATTTAAATAAATTGAAATATAAACATTGTTGTGTATTATATTGAGGTTAATTATTAATAAAAATAAGTGTTTAAAATCAAAATATAAAATATATAATGTAATATGTAAGAAAAGTAAATATTTTAAATAAATTATGGATATCATTGAAAGCATATAATATATTACATATAATAGTCAAAATATTATTATAACATGGATATCATTTAATGGGAAGCAAATAATATTTCATTTTGCTAATTTTGATAGTTATTCAATTAAAGAAATTTTGGTAATGATTGAGTAATTATCGGTTGCTAATTTTAATTTAAATTGATTTAAAATTTAAAATCTAATTTTAATTTCCATTATTAGTGTCTTATAAGAATAAGTAATAGGTTATTTGGTTATGAATTTGACCTTAATTCTAATACTATAATTTTTTGTCTCTATTTCTAGTTGTGTCTATAGGATTGTCCCTTATCTTAGTTAAACTTATAAATTTCACTATTCAAAATCTCTTCTAAAAACTAGAGATTTCAATGGATTCTCTCAGATGACCCTGAAAGAGAAGAAAAAAAAAACTTTGTTGTTCTTCTAACAAAATTTCAAAGTCTCCTTCGAAAGCACATACTACATACATTCTTGCTGTAATTCGAACCACAAAATCCTACACAGCCCTCTTCTTCAAACGAAATAATATCAAGAAACGTAACTATGTTCTTCAATAAGCATCACAGATTCTTCACCATCATTATTATCGTGGAAAAGATTACATCTCTGTATTTTAAAATTATGTTCTCTCTTTAAAAATTATAGTATATCGTTAAGATCTCAAGAACATTTATTCACGATCTTAAATTAGCACGTGGTGTTGATATCATCTAAAAGATTTTGGTGGTCAAGGGCGTTACCCCAAAAATGCAATTGAGTTATTCAATTTTCGCGAGAGATTTTTTGGTATTTTCAAATCGTCATTCACAATTTTCAAAACCCACCTCTGTTCCCATTTCAAACACAAGCAGAGTTAGTATTGGCTGAATTACATAACTTTCTTCGGAAAGAAGGTCATGAATTTCCAATCGAATATGAAGAAGATCAAGATTCACCACATCTCCGACATGGAAGAGAAAATTTGGAATTGCTTTCTCAAAGCCAATTACAACACAGAACTGAAGCCGAGGTATAACCGTGGAAATGAAGATGAGAATAATAATGATGAATAATAATTTTTTTTTTTGAACTAATATATTTTTGGTATTTTTTCTAAATAATTTAGATAATTTTTTTATATACAAGTGTGTTCGATATACGTTTGCATCCATAGTTTTAGGGGCGTAGTTTATGGAAATCCATGTAAATTAATAAAAAAATGTGTATTTTAGAATCCTGTCAAATCTATTAAAATTCATATAAATCAATAAAAAAGTCAGTCAAACTCTGCATAGAGTCTATGGATTTTCTAAATTTACTGACTTTTTAAAGTCCAAAAAAATCCAACAGAAACCTCCTAAAAATAGAAAAAGAATTCATTCAAAGTTTTATCTATTTTTAAGTATTTTTTTATAAGTATATTTTTAATTACTATCGATCCCATTATTATACAATGTTCAAAATTATGATGAACAAAAGCATAAAAACACAAAAGATGTGATAATATCAAAATTATTTTGTATGCTATGGATGTATTGATCGAAAAATTTATTTGTGAGAAGTGAGCAGTTTCTCTCTTTAATTTGAAAAAAAAAGGGTAGGTCTCTTATAGAATTGATTTCTTATAAGAAACTGAGTCGACCAAGTCAACTGTTTTTTGTTTGTTACACTTTTCAATTGTAATGACTTACACTTTTTAAAATAATATTTTAAGTTATATTGACGTACACTTTTTGGTAATATTATATAGACGTGTACTTTTCAGTTACATTATGTTGCACTTTTCAATTATAATAACTTACACTTTTCATTAAATATTGTATTGCATTTTTCAGTTATACTGACTTGCACTTTTTAATAATATTGTATTGCACTTTTTAGTTATACTGACTTGCACCTTTTAGTTATAATGTCTTTCACTTTTCATTAAAAACTGTGTTGTTGCTGTTGCACTTTCAATTATAATATCTTACACTTTTTAATAAAAAAATGTGTTACACTTTTTAGTAATATTGTGTTGCACTTTTTAGTTATAATGACTTACACTTTTTAACATACACATTTTCGAGAAAAAATTATCAAAAATAAAAAATGGAAAGTTGACTTAGTCAACTCGATTCCTTATAAGGAATCGAGTCTATATAAGACTAATCCAAAAGAAAAAGACCATAAGGTCCAAAACAATTATTTTTCTCAATTTCCAGTTACAATTACTTTTAAGTTTTCAATTAAATCCTTAATTTTTCTCAATAACTCTGTTTAATATGGACAACTTCGTTGAACCCTCTTCTGATTAAGTTCACTGAATCCTTCTCGCTTGAATTAGACAACTGACCTTGGTTGGACAACTCGGTTGACCAACAATTATTGACTCAATTCATATGTTTTGAAGTAACTTCTCAACTCATCTAATTGATCTTAAGTTTCATCTCATCTGATTCCAACTCTAACTGACTTTTATCACCTAAAATTCTCATATAATTGACTATAGTTGATTGTCTCAATTCACCTCAATTGGTATCTCATTGTTTCACCTCAATTAATTTTAATTTTTGAAATATTGATGGTTAGAATGTAGAGATAAATGAGTGAGAATAGTATTATTTAAAAAATAATAAGTATAATAAAATTAGACAATAATCGAATTATGAAATTGAGCAAGGAGTATAAATCAAAGTTTCAATTTAAATTGATGGCAACATATTTGATTTAATCAGCCCCACTCTGACAAGTCGGTGTCATGTCCAGCGTGCAGTTGGTTGCAATTAAATAAACCAAGGGATGATAATTATACCAACATGACGCTAACCACACATGTCTTTATTATTGTCAATTTTTTATTTTTTTTTACAAGTTAAATACCCATCCCTTTTCTCCATGACTCGAACCCCAGGATCTAAGGCCTAGATAGTGGTGCTCTAACCACTTAAGCTATCTCACTTTATCTTTATTATTGTCAATTAAACTAAAGACATTTCTCACTTAATTTGGTCCACCTTAGATACAAAAGACGAGTACTACAATTAGCTTGGGTATTAAATTATGCTTCCCCATTCAATTCGACCAAGTCTATTACTCCCTCTCCGTCCCCTATTTAAAAGACCCATAACTTTTGGGCACGAGTTTTAATGTATGAGTATTATGGAAGTTAAAAGTGAGAATATTAATGATTTTTCAACTTTAAAAGTAGTAAATGTATTTTTTAGTGTAAATAAAGTGATGACATTTGTTATTAAGTAGTAAATGTAATATTGAGATGTTTTGAGAGGATAGTTAAAATACTCTTTTAATATTTTAAGTATGTGTCATTAAGTAAAGGACACCAAAAATGATAAAATGAGTCATTAAGTAAGGGACGGGGGTGTATATTTGACTACTCCTAGGGATCTTTGACTAGAAATGAAGGTTCGATATGAAAAATATGATGACCCTAGGGTGTTTTATTTGAAAAAATCTCTTAGCATTGTCTCCATGTGTACTTTATTTGTTACCGAATATTATAATCCCTTTAAGACTCTCTAGGAGGAGTACGTGTGTAAAATTGTGGTTCAATTTGACCTAAAATCTTGAGGTTTTACACGATTCTGATGCAATTATGAAATTTTTTGTTGGCTTGAATGATTCATATGCCTGTTTACGCGGCCAACTTCTTCTTAATTCTCCTCGGCCCTCTCTAGTTAAGATGTTTTCTTTGCTTTTTCAAGAAGAGTCCAGTAGGGTTTTAACTAATTCTCACTTAGACAACCCTTTTGATTCAGTGGCCATAAATGTTAGAAAGCCTTTCTCTAAATCCACGAGGCTTCAAAGATAAGAATTAATGCTTTCAACTAGTCGGTTACCCCTAGGTGTAGAGGACCTAAAGGCCCTATACCAAACCCAAATTCATCAACAAATAACAGTACTTCTGCTGGATACACTAATGACTGACAGCATAGAAAACAATTCTTTTTCCCCGTTATTTTATGTTGATATGATGGCAGAGTTTATACAGTTTGCTTAGAACAGGCACAATAGCCATCCTAATGCCTTATCTTCTACTTCAACTACTGCTAATATTGTTGGTAACCTTCAATTAATAAAGTTGCTCATGTCCCTATAGGTTCTACGTTTGTACTCCTCTTTTCATGCTTCTGCTTCTAGTTTTAATAATACTTGGATCCTAGATACAGGTGTCATATGATATGCAATAAATCTCTATTTACTCATGTATCCACTCCTTTGCATAGTATGATAAACCTCCTTTGATTAGTGTAAAAATTGCTTGAAATTCATGTGTTTAATTTGCATAAGGAGTAATTTGATAGGATTTCAAGTACTCCATTATTTACACTAATTTGACTCATTGCACTTGAAATGAAAAAGGTATGTGTTTTGCTATTTTTATAGAAAAAATGAGATTTTTTTTATGCAAAACACACCTCGTTTTTATTGTGGAGTTAATCGAAGAAATAAATCGAAAAGATGTTGATAGAAAAGGTCCCAAAATTCCAAGACCATTTCAGCGGGCGTTGGCTATATACCCCTCCAGCTCTGTTAAATATACTCCCCCGATTAATGTACTCCCCCTAAATATGGTAAATGTTAAATGTACTCCCCCAAAATTACCCAAATTATCCTTTTCTTCAAAATGGACAAATGTTAAATATACTCCCCCTATTCAAAACCCTAATATCACTTTTTCCCCAATCTTTTTCTTCTCCCTCTTTTCTAAAAAAACACAAAACCCTGATTATCTCCACCAACCGCCGGTGACGGCCCCCAACGCCCCTGCGCGCGTCCCCCGTCGCAGCCGTCGTCCCTGCGAGCGGCCCCCGCCCCGACGACCATGCCCAGCCGCCGCCGTCGTCTGCAACACAGGTAAGTTTTTTTTTTTTAGTTTTCGGTAATAATTAATTGCCCAAAAATACTCTCGTCGATAAATCAGTGTCTACGGGAGTCTTTTTGGTCGATCCATCGTTGTCGAAAATTTCAAATTTTTTTACTTTTTCTTTTTTTATTTTCGACTAGATCTTACCGACGAAAGTGTGTTTGGTCGACAAACCAGTGTCGACAGAAGTGTTTTTGGTCAATACATCTTGGTCGAAAATGTCAAATTTTTCTACTTTTTTTTTTTTATTATTTTCTTTCGACTACTCTTACAAAACGAAAGTGTATTTGGTCGACAAACCAGTGTCGACGGAAGTGTTTTTTGTCGACTCTGGTTTGTCGATTTTTTAAAAAAAAAAATTAAGATTTTTTTTAATTTCTAAATTTATTTAAGGGGCGGCGGCGGCCGGAGTGGTGGCTGACGGCGGCGGCGGCAGAATTGAGGGGAAGAGACTGCTTTTTTAGGGTTAGGGTTAGGGAGATGTATTTATTTTTTATATATTTATTAAAAGGGTAAATTTGGTATTTTATATTAATATTAAATTAATAAATGAAATATTAATAAATGAGGAGGGGGAGTATATTTAACAGAGTGGAGGGGTATATAGCCAACGCCTTTCAGCGACCAAGAAAATAAAAAATTCAACCACAGGCCCAATTGTTAATTAATTAACAAAATGGCCCATTTACTTTCAATCCATTTCAGCCGGCAATTAAAGGGAGAGGAGAATATTTGAGGCCCATTTTCAATACTTACTAGGGTTGGTGTATATACCCCTCCAGCTTTGTTAGATACACTCCCCTCCAACTTTTATTAATTAAATATTCATGTAAAATACCACATTTACCCTTTTATAAAATATTAAAGATACATACACCCCTTTTCAAAACCCTAATTTAATTGAATTAACCCTAATTTTAGGGCAGAAAGCCACCGCCGCCACTTCAGCCGCCGGCCGCCGTCAACACCTCCACTCTGGCAGCCGGCCGTCGTCAACACCACCATCACCATCAAATTTAGAAATTTAAAAAAAAAAACTTATATTCGACAAACCAGTGTCGACCAAAAGCCCTCTCGTCAACACTGGTTTGTCGATCAAAAACCTCCCCATCGACACTGATTTGTCGACCAAACACATCCCCGTCGACACTGGTTCATCGAAAGAATTTAAAAAATAAAAAATAAAAATATTCGACAATAAAGGGTCGACCATAAACATTCTCATCGACCATTGAGGGTCAATGAGAGTGTTTATGGTCGGTCGACCTGCCGAAAAAAAAAAAACAAACAAACCTGGACGGAACGGAAGCGGAAGCGGCGGCTGGTTGGGGGAAGAGCCGGCGGTCGCTCGACAAAAGAGGCGGCGCCGCCGCCTGTTACAAAGACGAAAAAAAAAAGGAGTGCGACGGGGAGGGAGGGGAAGATCGGGCGGCGCGAGGGGGAGGGAGGGGAATATCGGGCGGCGCGAGGGGGAGGGAGGAGAAGTGCGGGCGGCGCGAGGGGGAGGGAGGAGAAGTGCGGGCGGCGCGAGGGGGAAGGAGAGGGAGTGTGACGGCGACGGCAATGGCGAGGGAGGGGGAGTGAGACGGCGACGGCGAGGGAGTGCGAGCGGGAGCGGCGACGATGGCGATGGCGGCGGCAACTGGGGATGGAGCGGCGGCGGAGTGAGGCGTGAAGATGAAGAAGAAGGTGAGAGTGATTTGGGGAAAAAATGAGGGAAAATAGGGTTTTATGGGGGGTGTGCATTTATCACACTGAATTTTAGGATAAAGGGTATAATAGATAATTCGGGGGGAGTGCATCTATCGCAGATGTGTTTTGAGGGGAGTAGTTGTATCGGGGGAGTGTATCTAACAAAGCTGGAGGGGTATATACCCCATCCCTACTTACTACAGGGGGGAAGTCGTGAGCTTAAGAGAAATGGGTAGAGTTATCAAAACGAGTTAACTGGACGGGCTGGTCCATAATCCAACTTAACTCATAATACAATCTAATCCACGGCTATTGCCGGCTAGCCCACATATTTTTTTTATAATATATTTATTTTTTACATTTATTATTATAATAAATTTTAAACAATACATAAATAATTACTAAAAGTATTAAAAAAATAAACTACTAATAATTTTGGATAATCTTTAATCAAATTCTTTTAATCTCTTATAATAAAAAAGTAAACCTCAAATTAGATTTTTTATTTAATTGACAAATCAATCAAACTAAGGAGGGTATTCAATTGAGATACTATTGAATTTTTTTTTTACTTTAAAAAGTACGTGAATTTATAAAATTTATAGAGTCTATGCAGAGTTTGACTGACTTTTTTTATTAATTTTTATGGATTTTCATAGACTTGATATGATTGTGATTTTTTTTTTAATTGATTTACATAGATTTTCATAAACTCTGATATGATATGACTGACCTGATTCAAAGATCGCTGGTGGGGTGGGTACCCGCGGGTCGGGTCAATATTGTCATTCCTACTTTTGATCTTTCGTCTTTAGAGTTTTATGAGAGAATCCGTTGAAATCTCGTTTTTAGAAGAAATTTTGGATAGTGCAATTTATTTATAATTTTGGAGGAGAATCCAATAAAATCAATAGAGTATTAAAATCCATAGATTGTTGAATACCTGAAGATTTTTAAAGACTTTTTAAAATCCGTATTGAATACCTCAAAATTTTCAAAGACTATTGAAAATCTGAATTGAATACCTCTAGACTTTGAAAGTTCAAAAAAATCCTACAGAATCCACAACCAATACTCCCCCCTAAAATTTAAACCTTAATATTGTTTAACCCCTTATTTTCAAATTGGCAGAATCAATATATAATATTGAGCGAAAGTTTAATGGGAAAATCAACCTAACTATCAGTAAAAAAATATATATATAGTACTAATATTCAACGAAAGTTAAATGGGAAAATCAACTCAACTATTAGTAACAAATGTCAATTTGTGAATATACATATTACCACATACTCTTTCAATCTACTCATGATAATTATAATTATGCATTTATAAAGGGAAAGTGTTATTACTTCATTTAACCTTAAAAAAAAAAATATGCAGGCCAACCCGTCCTGTTCGCGGTTCAACCCGGCAAAATCCACAATCTATACGAGCCTGCATTTTAAATAAACTTATATTATTCAACCCAATCCACTTTTTTAATAGGTGGTGTGAGACCTACCCGAACTGACTAGCCCATTTTAACATCTCTAGACTTGGGGGCAAGGGGGCCAGCAGCTGAAACATTTGAGTCCCAAGCCCAATGATTCAAATTCAAAGGCCCAATCCATCACTTACCCCATTAGAATTGGAGGGCCCAATCCCAGGAACAATTAAAACATCAAGCCGTATGCATTTGGGGGCATATACGCAGAAACAGGGGGAAGGCAAAAAGAAAAAAAAGGCAGCAATTTTATTGGGGAGGGAAGCCCCTCCTCTCCCCCACTTCACTCAATAGTTAACTTTTAATTTTCTTTAATATAATACTCCCGTCCCGCTATAAACTTCCCCTTTCTTTTGGATGTTTTGATTAAAAAATATGATAAAATAATAGATAAAGTATAAGTGATGTGATGGTGAGAGAGAAAATAATAGAGGGGTATTAGATGAAGTATGATAAAATAATAGATAAAGTAGAAGTAATATGATTGAGAGAGAGAAAATAATATGTCAAAAATGGAATGGGAAACTTATAGTGGGACGTCCATAAAAGGAAAGTGGAAAACTTATAGTAGGACGGAGGGAGTATATAATAGGTAGATTTTCATGAATTATTTCATTTTATTGTTAACTTTATTTGAAGGGTTCAATTTAAGACATTGAGGTGACATCTTTCTTAATTTAATATTTTGTAATTTATTTTACATGAATTTTATTTTAGTTGTTAATTTAGATTGGGGGTAATCTCTTGTTGATTTGAGTGTTTGAATTATGAAGTTAATTAGTGGATTTATGAATTAATTGTTTGATTAGCTTATGTCTTAATTAAATTGTTTCTAATGTTGTGATTTGTATGATTTAATTGGTTGATTAATTCTATTAGCTAGCATTTTTGGTTATATTAACTTCAACGAGTGTTGGGTTTGCAACATTGAGATGTGGGTGTGAGTCTTATTAATTAATTGAAGTTAAATAGTAATTAATTTAACCGAGAGAGGGTTGATTGCTTAGATCGACAACATTAGAAATTAATCGAATAGAGGTCGTCTAGGAGATTAGTGAGAGGGCGAGTTGTAAACATTAGTAATCGTGTTGAAAGTGTTTAGTAACTATCCTAGGAGCTTATGGTACTATTGATCCCATAATTACTAATTAGTGCACGTGTTCACCTGAGCCTCCCGAGGGATTGGTCTACACATATATGTGATAGTCTTTAACATAATTCAAGACACTCAGCTTAATCATTGTGATTAGTTCGTTAATTCATTAGTGATCCCACATAAGAAAGACACTCGAAGCAATTCTACAACTTGCACTTTCATCTTTGAGAGTTAGTTTTAGTTGCTTGCTTAGTGTTTTTTTTTTTTTTTTGGTATCCTGTTTAGTCTCTATAACACCATTTCGACGAATAGTTTTAGGGTTCCATGCTCTCCTAAGTTCTTGGACAATAACTAATTGACCGTATACTTGCAATACTATAATGAACCTATACGTTTTTGGATAAATTATTTTTGTGATTAAATTGTGCAAAAATACGAAAAGGTCGCTAATACCCAATCTACACTACCTACTCTTAAGAGGCGCTATTCAACTCTATAATTTGATTCTTTATGGTGTACTTTTTGTGACCTCCTTTACTCGATCGCAATTTGATATCCATTTCTATTGACCGGAACTTCTAATTGTATGATACTGGTGTCTTGTAGGATCAAAATTTAGCAATGATTAGATTTTCTAATCAAGTTGGTGGATTGTTGGTGGGTTGTATGTTCTTGACTGCATTTTCTAACCAAGTCGGTGGATTGTCGGTGGGTTGTATGTTCTCGACTGCACTAGACTAGGATCTTATGACTTTAATACACTTTTTCATACCCTAGTAGTAGTATATTTCACTGAGCTTTAGCATAAATAATTAGGATATTCAAAAGTCTTTTCCAATATTCCTGATATTCAAATAGAATCCTTTATTGATCACGAGTGTGATGTTTCTTATTGTCATTTTTCTAAGCATTAAGAAATTGTCATTTCCTGACAAAGTGGGATAGCTCAAGTGGTTAGAGCACCACTACCTAGGTCTTAGGTCCTGGGTTCGAGTCATGGGGAGGGGAAAATTGATGGGTATTTAACTTGTAACCATAAGAAATTGTCATTTCCTTCTCGAATTTTATTAGTAGGTTCACTTGGATATATATGCTTAAATGTAAGTTTGAGGCCAAATCTTGTTTAAAATCCTTCTATAATCTCATTTCACCAAACTACTTGTGTTAAAACAATTAACAAAATGTTATAGTTGAAAGAAAACATCAAAATCTTTTACAAATTGCTAGAATTGTGGAATTAGTGCATTTTTGACAACAGCAGAATTCCAACTTGGACATTGTTAGTGGCAGTTCGATGAAAGTGAAGGTGTTTTCTTGGCCTATCCATTAGGGAGTAAGGGTTCAATTTAGAAACATATACTGCATATTTTCCTATTTTTTTAGAAAACTAATTAGAAAGGTGATCTAGCAAAATCTATGCAATAATATTTGTCACTCTACTAATTTATTTTCTGATTTTTATGATGAATCACAATACTATTTCTACAATTCGGATTTACATCTTTGCAACATCATAAACAAGCATGAGATAAAGGGGTCAGTCTGAGTGTAAGTGGTCAAGCATATATTGTAAGATACGTTCTCTGATTACACATGCCCATTACACTTTCACATCTAATTGCTTGTTTGTTAAATTTTACACAATCTAAATAATATATAAGAAATTATAAGATCCTTTAAAAACTCTTTTAATGTGCATTTGATATATGTAGATGATGTGGACATGATTTCGATGAAATTAATAGAGTCTTTCTATAAAAGATTAGGTGTTCTAAAACATACTATGTGGATTGCTCGGTAAAATTGTTTCTTTGTCAAAGAAAGTACACTCTAAAGTAGATCTGGTAAATATTGAGATACTTGAAGTGTGATTGTTGTTTCTGAAGTAGATCTAGTAAGTATTGAGAATTTGAGATAATTCTTTGTCAAAGAAAGTACACTCTGCTTGTCAGCTGTTCATCCGGCTGAAAAATTCAGTGGCTGTAGTTTAATTTGAAGGAATTCAACATTCATAATTCTTTTCTTTCCTGCTTGTTATACACTAATAGTCGATCACCTTACCACATAATCCTGACATTCACAATAAAAGCAATAATCTCCAAGCCGATTGCTACTTCACAAGAGAGAAAATCAAAATCAATTTAATTAATCTCTCCACAAAGAACAATTCGACTAATTTTTTTATACAAAACCTCATGGGACTCAACTAAAATAAATCCATGACGGGATTGTCCAATATACATTCATATCCAAATAGTGGATATTCGTATAATAAAATCACTTAATTTGGAAAATAAAAATGTCACAATTCCGTTGATATTCTGCAAAACAATTGGGTTGAATTGACAGACTGCATCTCCTCTCCTCCAACAAGATTCATTTCAGATCTGTATCCATTATAGATCCACACCCAAAATCACTGTCTTAATTGATTTTTTCTCCAGTAAAAAAATAATCACGAGGATGATTTCCGGTATTAAATTACAAAATAAATAAATAAATCAACAAAGAAAAAAAAAAACAAGAGTGGTTTGGGATCAGACTGACGTGCAAATATATTTTATTCAGCAGAGCAAAGCCTCTGAAAAGCGATATATGATTAGCATCATTTCCCAAACTCATCTCTTTTCCATAAAAATGTTTGAAATCTGAAAACCTCAATTGTTAAAATGTTACTCCATAAGAAGAAGAATGTTACCTGCGCGTATGCGTGTTTATGCCTCTGTATCTGTCGCAGAGTATTTATAGAGTTTTCCAACCCTAGAAGAGAGGTGCAGCCGCTGATTTGGTGATGACATTGACGGCGGAGTATTTGCGGATGTGAACCCTAACCCTAGTTATTCGACTTCAAGGGTACATTCGGAATATTCATTTTTTTGCACCCCCTATTTATTTATGAGTTCACCCTTTTAATTTTTTTAAAAAATAAATAAATTTGAGGCGGCTCTTTATATTAATGGCCACATTTATTTTTGCCCCCTATTTTATGAGTCAAAAATCATTTTTAAATTCAAAACCATCTTTCGTATGCTTAAACTAGAATATGACAAATGTTTAACGTTAGTATACACTTGAAGCCATGTTGTACACTCTAATCAAATTTATTATTATTATTATAAAAATAATTACATGACCTATAAAATAGCTCTTTTTATTTAATTTTTTCCATTTTTTTTACTTAAAAATATACACATTCTCCATTTAAATTAATTTTTAAGGAAAATTTTTATTCAATTAAAATTGCAACACAAAATTACTAAAAAATGTAAGTCGATATAACAAAAAAGTGCAACACCATATTTACTAAAAATATAAGTTAGTATAACTAAAAGTGAAATGCGATATTTCTGAAATGTGCAAGTCGGTATTATTGAAAAGAGCATCACAATATTAATGAAAGTGTAAGTCAATATAACTGAAAAATGTAAGAGTCTATAACTGAAAAGTGCAATAAATTTTTTTACTGAAAAGTGCAATAAATTTTTTTACTGAAAAGTGCAATACAATATTATTAAAAAGTGCAAGTCAGTATCACAATTTTTAATGAAAAGTGTAAGTTATTAAACTGAAAAGTGCAACACAATATTACTAAAAAGTGTAAGTCACTATACATAAAAATATTATTATACAGTTTAATAATTGAAAAGTGCAACACCATTTTAACAAAAAGTGCATGTCATGAAAAAGTGCAAGTCAGTACAACTGAAAAGTACAACATGGACTAGAGTGCACAAATGCACTCGAGTTCATAGCAGACCAACCCAAAATAAATACGAAAATATAAAACTAAGAATGAACTCATATGTGAATTTGTTTTAATTAATTGTTATGTATTTTGTAATTTTATGAATAAACTAATCAAGATGCGTGATCTAAATCTATATATTTTTTTTTATTTTGGAGATGAACTGAGCATTTCATTCACGCAGTAATGACATTTAATAACTAGAGCCGTCGGAACGGGCTGGGCCCGTTGGATCAACCCGCCCCATCACTAAAAAGAGTGGATTGAGTCAGGATTTTCCAAGCCCACCAGAAGGCGGGCCGGCCTGTTTGGGCAGCGGTTTTTGACCGATGGACTGGCCCGCCATTTTTTTTTAGTATTATTATAATCAATTGAAAAAATATATATGTAAACCTAACCCTAACGCAAGTAACGGCTGTCGTTTTTTTGTTTCCTAATCTATTTTTCTTCATTTTTTTTCATCATCTTATATACATATATATTACATATTTAAATTATTATGTACAATATATATGTACTAGCCCTATACTCGCGTTTTACGCGGGCTCGATTTATTAAATTTAGAGTCAATTTATTAAAATAATAATTTTAAATACTATATTAATTTTTATATTTTTTTCATTTTATTAGAGTATGTGAGAATAATTTTTTTTTTATTTTAATATATTTATAACATATAGTACATATTTATAAATTTAAATCTATATTATTGTATTTATATTTTTATATATTATAATATTTTTTTAATATATTAATAAAATGTGCATTAATAAAATTATAATTTAATTGTAAAATTAAAAATACTTTTAATAAGAAAGGACATTATAAAATAATTTTAAATATTTTATTATATGTATCTCTATAGAGTTTATAGATATCTATAGGGTTGAGTTTTGTAGGGTTTATAGTTATTTGTGGAATAAGATTTTAAAATTCTAAATATAAATTTTAAAGTAAAATCGAAAGTAGAACTGTGTGAATTTTCCATTCCAAAACAAACATTTCCTTAAAAAATTGTGACATTTCTAGTACGCACCCGTCAAATTTTTCTCATTTCAATTATTAAAAACTATTACTCCACAAACAATTGCATAATTTTCTCAACTAAGTTAGGTACATCTTTATCCGACACTTCAATTAACTTTTTTGAAGTCTCGGGTATCCGGTCTAAGGCCGACTAATCCCGGGGGACCAATCCCACTGCCCACTTGCGGGGGTCCCGTTTATTGGAAGATTTTGAATTTTTTTTTATTAACAATTACTAAAACTTTTTCAAGTAAAATTTGTTAAATTATTATAAAATATTTTTTTATTGTCAATTACTAAAAATTCTCTAAAATTCTCAACAAAACTTATATATCTTTATAAAAAAAAAATTAATTATTTTAGAATACATTCACATTCTATATCTCAAAAAAAATTATATATACATTCACCCAATGATTCATAAAGTAAAATACATATAGTTTCTTTACACTCATTCTTATGAAATCGTCAATGTATATTAAAAAAAATTATTTACATAAAATATATAAATGACATATAGTTTCTTTACACTCATTCTTATGAAATCGTCAATGTATATTAAAAAAAATTATTTACATAAAATATATAAATGAGCAGGTTACGTCACTTCCAATACATTTATTTTTCTCAACAACTCTAATTTATAAAAAAATCATCTTACAATTAATATTGATAAACTTACAAAATCATCTTACCATTAATATTGATAAACTTACATTCATTTAAAGTGTATATTTATTAGAGAGGGTGTCTACAAAGTACTAACCATTACAAAGTACTAACCGTTTAATGTAGAGTTTTTATTTGTACCTATTTATAAATAAATTTAAAAATTAGTACACATATATATTAAATATATAAAAAAATATTAATAATAAATCAAGAATAATAAATACCACCGACATCATTAATAAAGAGGGAAGAAAACTTATACGCTGAATGATAGAATTTGAGATCAAAACAATAAAAATAAATCATCATAATAGATACTCCTATTTTCTTTATTGAGACAATAAAAAAATTAAATTTGACCTACCGATTGATTCTAATTAAATTAAAAAAAATTATAATTAAAAACATATAACAAAAATATCGAGGAAATCCAATTTCGTAAATCTATTAATTTACTGACAGTTTATAAAAAATAATTTAAGAAATCGTAAATCTATAAATAAAAGAAATAACGGTGGATAAAGAGAAAAATGAGGGAGAACCAAAAAAAAAAAATTAAAGAAAAGTTTAAAAGAAAATAATTGAAAAAAGAAAGGAAATTGTAAAAAAAAAAAAAAAACAATTTGAAGAAAATTGTAAAAAAAATATAAAAGAATCGAAAGAGAGAAATATATCAGGTAGAAATCTATAAAATAAATCATACCTAAGATATCAATATCATAATAGATACTCCTATTTTCTTTATTGAGACAATAAAAAAATTAAATGTGATCTATTGATTCTAATTAAATAAAAAAAAATTAAAAATATACAACAAAAATATCAAGGAAATCTAATTTCATAAATCTATTAATTTACTGACAGAAAAAATAATTTAAGAATTTGTAAATCTATAAATAAAAGAGAGAGGAGAGAACAGGTAAGTAAAATCTTATCTTATTATATAATAGGAGAAAACTTCTCTTCAGATTATGACATGTGGCTCTCCAGGTTAAGACACGTGTCTTCCTATTTCTGCCATGTGGCATTATCAATTCATATGTTTCTGCCACGTGTCATACTTGCTCATAATTATGTTATGTAGTGTCACTCCTCTCTCCCAAAATTGAATTCCCCGTAACTCCTCCATTCCCCGTAACTCCTCCAACGTTACATTTTCATTTAACCCAGCTTCTTCATCTACCCGAAGTTGCTGTTTTTCATCTATCATGATAAGTTCGATTTATAGATTTGCAACTAATCTCCTTCACCACCTGCAGACTCAAATTGTGCCCGCCTGATTAAAAAAAATGAGTGTCGCGGAGGATAAGTAGCCCTCCGGAGAAGAAGACCTCCGCCCTGCGCCACCACCCGCCAATCACGTTCGGTAATTCTTCTTCGTTATTAGTAATTCAGTTTTTGGTGGTGTAATTTGTACCATTTTTTTGTTCTTCAGTTTATGCAAATACGAATTTGATTTATTTCTTGTTGAGAATTATTGGGGTCTGAGGGCAAATTATTTCTTGGTGTTCTGCCTTCGAGTAAGGGGTTCTTAATTTTGTACTGGGTTTTCACTTTGGTATATTCAATTATACCAGTATTAGGTTTCCCTTTTTTTACAGAGACAACAGATAATGCTACGGATTAAACAATAGTACCTTCTATAGATTTACAGTGATATCCTACTGCTCAAGTTTTAGTGTTTTAGTGAATTATTGAGAAAGTATGAATACTTATCTGGATTCATGGATGGTGGTCATTGAAACTTAAAATGGAATTAGGTATTCTTTCAATTGAAATTACAAAATATTGACCAGTTTATTTCAAAAAAAAGAAGTTGATGGTAACTTTACTATATTTATATTAGGATTTCAGGATGAAAATTTTATACACGGTCTAAACCTGAAGGAGTATAAATATGTTTATCCTATATTCATATTCGCATATGTAGGGGGTGTGGAAGAAGTTCTGGTTTTTTTGTTTCAATTTTGATACAAGGAAGTGAGAATCTCGAATAGTTTTTGAATGAAATGTTTGGTATCATATCATATCAGTATTCAACTTTTTTTTAACATGTTCGATAGTAGGAGAGGTTTATGGTTCCAATGTGAGTGAAATAAGAATGGGAATTGCTCAAAGGACTGGTGTTAAAATTGAGGTAAAAAAAAACATGGAGAAGATTCATAAGGTAGTCCGTAGTCCGAGGTTGAACACCAAATGGATGTGTAAAGGATATAAATACCCATGCCTTCTATGTACTTCAAAGATGGTTTGTGCTTTCCGTGTAAGAGTTGTACATCTACTGCTATGAGTTTACTTGGGTTTGTAAGCTTATTTTCTGAGTGATTTACATGCTTTTCTTATCTTTTCGACTTCCCTGAAATTAATAAAAAAAATATATTATAAGTTTAATTATATTTGATCTGTTTTATGATTTATCATATCTAAATATATTTGATTAGCTAAGACGTTGATGTTCATAGCTGCACATTTCATCTTATATATTAGTGTAATTAAAGAATGATGCTGAGAAGCAAGAGATTGGTTTAATGACTTACGGAAGTTTTAAGTGAGATTAGTAAGCATGTTAGAACTGAATTTGTTAGAATTTAATTAAAAATGCATGTTAGAACTGATTTATTGGGATTTAAATAAGAAACTATGAGATGATTTTGGTAAGTGAAAAAATTATTCAATTTCACCTAGATTTCACATGATGCAAATTTCATTTAGAACAGATATGGGGATCTTCTAGAAGCCAAGGCTGTATTGGAATATAATCCTCGCCTTGCCCGGTATTTAACTTTTGGCGTACGCAATTCGCCTTTGCATTACTCTGCTGCTCAGGGTCATCATGAGGTATATATTACACAGTTACTGCATCAATTATATGTAATTGAACTATGATCATTCATCATATGGTGATGCACTAACTTGAATTATATATATGTGCTTCTTTTCTGTCTTTAGATTGTATCTTGCTAGAGTCTGGTGTTGATATTAATCTCAAAAACTATCGCGGGCAGATATCACTTTGCGCGTTACTTTTTGACCAGGATACATTGTTTATAGTGATTTAAGTTGAGTTTAAATGATGATTGATGGATACAATAGCAGACGGCCTTGATGCAAGCTTGTCAATACGGGCATTGGGAGGTGGTTCATTCCTGTTCTTCTATTTCTTCGACATGTGCCCGTGTATAATAAACCTTACTAATTTTTTTTCTTAATTGCAGAAATTGTTTCATACTTTCATTTTTAATTGCTAATTGCAAAGCTATCTAGGAAGAGAATTTTGAATGTGGATAGTCACAGTTTAGAGAGATTTGTTACACGAGACTGTGTAAATGGTCGCACAAGGACGTTGCGTTTTGTAAGTCCACTCCGATCGGTGCTTGGCGATGGTCAATCAGCGACAAAAATAAAGATGAATCATCGTCCTTCATACAATTTGGAGGCAGCGGAATTCAAATAAGGTATGAGTTTCTTCTCAATTCAGTCTATGTGTAAGGGCATCTTAACAACGACGAAGCTTTTAGTACACTGGAAGATATTTCCACAGTAGGTCACTTCGTCGGCGTCTCTGTCTCTCTCGGGTAATTCCCTTTTCAGGTACGTATACAAATACTGAAAATTCCATCTTTACTTTAAAATATTACTCTACTTGATTTCGATTTTTTTGGTAGGATTTCTTTCTTCAAATCTACACAATAATTACCAATTAGTCTTTCCTCTGTCTAAGTCTTTTCCTTAAAGTTTCTTTTATTGATATCTCATGTGCCGCATACCAGGTCTGATTTTCAAATAGTAGTCTGATTAGTTTGTGGTGCTAGGTTGTGTATTTTTTGGGTGAAAGACTAATTCTCTAAATTTGGTAGGGAACAAAAGGAAATTGCTATGTTTTGGGAAGAGAGATCATTTTGTAGTTGTTTAATATATTTGGAAATGTAAAATTTCAATATCTTTTTTCGTTATGTATTTATTTGTATGACTATGCTAAACCTAAAGGTGTACTCCTAATTTGTTTTTGTATATTGCAGGCACTTCCAGAATACACAATTTACAACTCTCATTGTTTAGAGTTTTATGGGTTTCACTTTCTATGCTACAATGTAAAGTTCGAAAGGGTTTTTTGTTTAATAGTGGTATTATTGTTTTACTTAATACACTTATTTCTCATGATTTTTGATTGGAAAACAATTGGGCTTGCTTACTCATATATGTTTAAAGGACACATAAATGTTTATATGTGTTTTTCTTCTATTTAGTTTATGAGATTCAATCCACCCTTATATTGTTTGTATATCAAAATTTTAAAATACTCTTAGGGTATGTTTGGTTTGTTAGATTAGCATGGATTATGTTTGATTAACTTTTTATTCCCGACTAATCAAACGTTTGGTTTGATTGATTGTGGCCCGTGTTTAATGCAAGGCCCGCTAATTTTGTACTATTTACCATGCATTTGTGGGAATAATAGTCCTAGGGAAGGGTGAGTTAATTTGTCCCATGTTTTCCTATCCATCAATTAGTGATGATTCTTTTGCTCAAGTAAAGGAGAAATTTATACACTTTAAAAATTACTTCAAGTAGTTGAAGTGTTAAGTAGGAAAAGTGGAAGCTTACCCGTCCTTACTTATTTAGGAGTAAATTAAGCTCAACATTATTGTGAATGTGTGAGGGTGTTATCTTTTCATTTTTTTTTAGTGTTCCTTAAAACCATGTCTAATAGTTTTAGATTTTTTATTTCTTTTGAATCTTGAATCTTAATTGAGTTTTAGATTTTTTATTTCTTTTGAATCTTGAATCTTAATTGAGTTTTTGAATTGTAGTGACATTTACAATGTTTTTCTGTCTTGCAGTGTAAAATTGTTCTTTACTTTTTCTAAGTTTTAGATCTATTTGTTCGTTGGTGTCAATAGATTTAACTTTTTATTATTCTTTTTTACAAATAAAAATTTGCATTGCCTTATCGAATTAAACATTTATTATAACCACGAAAATTGAGCGCAGAAACGGAACACATAAATTTTATTGGAACATTTGTGGTTCTAATACGAAGATTCAGTGTAAGTCATCAAGTCTTTTAACATTGTTAATTCTGAAAACCTCCAAAACTAATTGCCAAATTCTTTTTATTTATTTAATTTATTCAAATTTTACAATTGACCCGTGCATCGCACGGGCAAAAACTAGTAGAAAAAATGAGAGAGAACCAAAAAAAAAATTAAAGAAAAGTTTAAAAGAAAATAAATGAAAAAAGATTGAAGAAAATTGTAAAAAAAAATGTAAAAGAATCAAAAGAGAGAAATATATAATCTAATAGAAATCTATAAAAGAAATCATATCAACATAAAAAACGAAAGAATAAGAATGTAGAATGAGATCCGAAAGGGAGAAGATGACCATTATAGAGGAGATGAGATTAATAATATAGGGAATTCTGTTTCATTTAAATTTGAATATTAGAAGATAAGATTAAAATGATTTCAAATTTAAAATAATAATTATTATGAGTAAATAATACGGAGTATTAAAATTATTATTTTGATATGAAAATAGAAAAAATGGATATTTTTAATCAAAATGCCTGAGAAGAATGTAGGGATTTTGAAATAGACTATTTTGGTGAAGAGAAAGATTGTGATAGAGTGTTGAAATTGTGACATCGTGTACCATTATATTCTTACAAATATAGAGTATTAATATTAATATTAAGATTTGAAATGGAAGAATTTGACAAATTAGGAGAATTAATTTTTTTTAATAAGAATGCTTGAGAATATTGGGATTTTGAAATGGAAGAATTTGAAAGAGGGAGAGATTAAAAATAATAATTATAATTTAAAATTTTGAATTATAATTTTGAGATTAAAATAGGAAAAATTAATTTTTTAAAATCAGAATGCCTGAGAATAGGATTTTGGTGAAGAGAGAGATTGTGTAGAGTGATAGAATTGTGACACGTGTCCCATTATATTCTCACAAATATAGAGTATTAAGATATTACATAATAAATTTTTATTTGGTTTTTTATTCTTAAAAATATCACATTACAGTATACTCGTATTTAGAGTATTTGTTTAATTTGAAGACTTTATGTTTATGGTTTATAAATGTTAAAACTTGAATTTGTGTTTTTTAGGAGATAAATTATTTATATTTATAAATTATGATTATTATTTGACGATTGATGAATTATGATTAATATTGTGTAGAATGATATATATAACTATGCTTAATTTAATTAATTTTGTTAGATGAATTTTTTTATGAATTTAATAAATATTTTTGTAAAAAAAAAAAAGAATTGACCCGTTGAAACTCGCGGTCCACCCATTTTTGGATTGTGTTGAGGTTTTAGTAGCCCGCCTGGCAAACGGGCTGGCCCGCCCCGCGGCCCATCTTGACAGGTCTATTGATAACACACCTTTCTCTTTAAAATAATACACTTGTAATTACACACTAACACAATTTTATCTTACATGTGTTAATTTAAGGACAAATATTTGTTACGCAAAAACAAATTATGTGTTACTTGTCCTTACAGTAACATATAATTACATTCATATATAGCAACGTACTGGAACCTGTTTTCCTGTTTGTCTTTTGAGAGATTTTTTTAAAAAAAATATCTGTTTTATTTGGTATGACTTGCAAAAATTTTGCAAGCGTTTTATCATTTCTTAAATTAATTGTACTAATATTTAATGTGAAAAAGTTAAGTTATGTGTTATTTTATTTGTACTTATAGTAACACATATTTGTCCCTTACAGTAACATATACTCACTTTTATAGTAACACGGACCTGAAATCCATTTTTCTATTAACATTTTGTGCAATTTTTTTTCAACTTTTTTTTGAAAGTTCCATTCAATCCGGTCAGACCCGCCAAAAATCCACAAAACTTTTACCCTTTCTAAAATTAAATAATATTTAAGTGTCCCTCAAATAAATTTATTGCCCACCATTATATTTAAATTAAAATTACAAATTAAAGAACAAAAAGAGTAATTTAAATATGGATTATTTGATAAATATGAAGTATATTACTTATTTGATTTATATTTTCTTTAAAAGAAAATTGACGGGAAAGAGAAACGAGAGCAGTCAAGCTGATTAGTGATTACCCTAGCAAAGGACTTAAAAAAAATAGTTTTCAATTTACGTAAATGACAAAATCCATATCTCTATACATTCCATCAATTTTATTTCTCTCAATATATTTCCTTTCTACATATCTTTACTTTAACTATTCATGATACTCCATAATATAATTAAAATAAAAAACGGAGATAGTATAAAATTTGTAGAAAAAATAGAAATTGAAATGAAGCACTTTCGTGCCCCCTCTTCAATTCTCTGACTCAAATTATCACCAAAATCACCAATTTACTATTAAACTTGAGTCAAACAGTAAAATTATCTTCAATCATCAAACTCAAATTTTAACTCAATAAGAATTTGTAGTATGTATGCTTTTATTCCTTTGTATTTTGTAATTTAACTTTATAATATGTATGTTTTGTTCCCTATAGTATTTTATAATTTAAATTATTAACGTTGTCTTATAATTAAATTATATACTTTCAATTTTTAAATATTCATAATAGTTAATCATAAAATTCAAAATTGTTTCATTATTTAATTAAATAATAATTATAAAATTAATAAATTTTAAATAAATTAAACAATAAATTAATAAAAAAATGAAAACAAAATATAAACGAAGAAAAAAGTCTTGGGAGATAGGCCAATAGGCTAACAAAATTTTTGTATAGACGTTTGAGTTGGTGGTAAATTTACCACAAAAAAGTGAATTGTGGTAAATTGCCACCAACAATGATATAGTATTGGAGAACATTTTAGGTGGCAAATAGAGTATTTGCCTCTCCATTGGAGATACCCTCATGCACGGGTGGATGAGATTGTTAAATGGATATAAGGTAGATATAAAACAACGGAAGGAAACAAACAATTAAAGACATATCAGCTGTGTGAATGCGATTTTTTATTTTTTTTTTGTTTATTTTAAGTTTTTTATTATTTGTAAAATCTAATTTCAAATTAATGACAAAGTATTATGGCATTTTATAAATTTTATGTATCGTACACTAATAATAATAAAGACTAATTCTCAGTTAAAATATTGATTCATTTAATTAAATCATAAAAATAACATTATTATCTTGACATACAAATATTAGTGTTCCGACTATGATTCAAAATATATACTCCATTTGTTTTGTCATATTTTTTAGTCCAACGATGAAATATTAAATGAATTGTAAGACGCATAAAGCTAATATTGGACAAATTATTAGACCAATTTAAATTAAATACATTTCACCCAACAACCAAGTAGCCTTTTATATTAGTAATTTTTTAGTGGTCATACCAACTACTTAAATTGTTTTCTCCCCAATTGTGAGCAAGCCAAAAGACCAATTCACCTATCATTTTACCCACTCTTCCTATTTGGAGTATTTCCAGTAAATTCAACCAAGATTTTACATAGAATCCTGTTATTCTTTATATCAGCTGCTACCATAATAGACTTGCAAAAAAGAAATAAATTATTACATTTCTTAGAAGATAATAATATACATACAAGGAAGCAGAATGATGATTGACCTGAGAAACTATTTTTAGTTACTCCAAAACAAGGGGAAAAGTAGCCACGTTTTCTTCTCACCAGCACCAGTGGAGCATACCAGATGTACGTGCTTGACATCCCGTTTCACTTAACATTGTCAACCCGACAACTTATTTTCCATCAACCAAAACTTCTGTAAAATGAAACTTCTCTGTTTCATCTTCATATCTAGACACTTCTTCAGCGTTCAAAATTCAGTTGCAACTAAACCATACATGAAAATTGAAAAAACAATTTTAATGATTCAAAACTTCTCTCCACTCACTTTGGTCCTCTAGGTGTAAAGAATGATTAGCGCAACTACTCTGCACTTCTTTCCTACTTATTTATTTTGTCATGAATATTACTTACTTGATCGGTATTGTCTCCCTGTACAGACATTACAAAATCATTTGCCATATGCTCTGGGACTTCATCACCCTCTGTGCTGCTATCTGACCCATCATCGCAGTTAGATTTTCTTTTCCGAAATTTGGGAATGAAACGGGGTATCTCTTTTGTCTCAGCTGACGCCTCACCATTGTTTATTCGTTCAAATCTAACAGCACTCACCTTTCTGGCATTCCCTGCTAGTATCTACACCAATCGTATCAACTTCGGTTAATAAATAAGAAACTGCTAAAAGTGGATAAAGAAAACTGGAAAAAGTTCATTCCCAGGACAGCTCCCAACTTCAGTGATCTATACGATCTCACATTATGCATAATTTCACTGAACTTAAGAGTCGATTATATTTTCCACGATAGAAGAACAAGCTAATAAAAGAATTATCCTTGCTATATATTTACATAAAAGGTATGCAGCTATTCTTCAATTACAGATCGAACATATGTTTCAACTGATATGAAAAACTAAGGGAACGTCTGGTTCAAAATTTTCAATGAGAATGGTAATGAGTATGAACATGAAGTAATAATGGTGGTTAATGAGAATAAAAGATGATCAATTAATTCAACTCACCTTTATCATACTTCGTACGAAGAAATGGGACTAAAAATAAGTTAATTATAACCCCATTCTGATTAATTACCTCCCCTCTTATAATCATTTATCCTCAATCATTCCACTATTCCTCAACCAACAATCATTTTCTTGTCTCCATTAATTCCAAGCTTAGAGAAAAACACTAATATAGCAACTATAAATCTCATTGTAATTCACTATTCCATAATTTTCATTACCATTCACATTGAAGAACTTGAACTAAACACCGCCTAATTTTAAACATTAGAAAATCAGTCAATTGGGCCAGAATTCTCCCCTGGATCATCTATCTTTCTATGTAAGTCAAAACAAGTACATAACTCATTCTCCACCATATGAAACTTAAAGCATATATCAGCTGCACTCTGTAACTATTTCAGATATAAAAAATAAAAAGTGTAATAAAGGATGATTAGCGAAGAAAGACAAGGCAAGTAGAAAAATAATGACACACCTCAAGCTTAAATATATGGGTTTTTTCTTTGTCATCTTCATGGTCGGATTCAGACCCATCATAATCACCATGATCCTCTTGATTTCCTCTTTCAAGGACCACTTTTATGGTCTCACCCGTCCTTGGGATATATCCAAATGCCTCACACACAAAACCCGACACTGTTTCATATTGATGACCCTGCATGATCGGACAACAATGAAAGCAAAAATTAAATGGACTTGATAACTCTTTAAGGAATCCTGAATATGAGAATACTACTCAATTGTTGTCTCTTTAGGAGCAATGCTACAATCTTCAAGCATGCCAAGTTCAGTTATTTATGCTTATTGCAAGAAGTTCATTTTTTTTCCTTTACATCTGAATCTAGAGCTGTGCAGCAAAGAATTTATATCTAACTGTGTGTAAAAGCAGAACCACTGCCAGAAACGATACGAAATCTATTCCCGCCCCTAAATGCCATTATTTTTAGAAAGACAGATAAATAAATGCTACGCTAATTTTCAACCCATACTTTTATGCTATCGATGCATTGAAATGTGCACAAAAAAATCAAAACATAATTTCTTTTTCGTTTCAAATCCATTTTCAATGCACAATATATCAAAAAAAAATGTGGTCTTCACTTTTGACACCCACTTTGCAACCCTAAACCATAAACCCTAAATTTCAGATCATTTTTTTTTAGTTCACGAAATTTCAGATTAAAATGTAGGTTTTTCGGTGGTTCGAAAAATCTTTTTATTGATTTGAAATATGCATATGTCAGATTTAAATATTTGTAAAGATTTGAGTATTTGTGGTGGATTTAGTTGTTAATATAAAAAATAAAAAACACCAAATTTATTCTAGGTAATAAATTAGTATATTATAACTAAGTAAATAGTTTTTATTAAAAACCAATAAATTAGATATACTAATCTTGCATCGAATGGTGGCATCTTTAGTGATTCATAAAAATATAACCTGGTGAATCCTCGTGTATTGGAATCAGTATTTTGATATAGTGTTCCATGCCATGATTCAAATGATTTTCCAACGCAGAAGTATGGTGTACAATGCTAGGTAGAATGTATGAGCAAAATAGGACTACCTCCGCCATTTTAATATTAAGATCTTCAGAGAGCTGATCAATTGATGTGTTAGCATCCACATCGTAAATACCCTCAGCACGCATAACAACATAGCCAGTTTTTTTCTGAATTTCCTCCTGCCACAGCAAAACAAAGCAGGCAGAAAAATATAAGTTGAAACTTCATGCCACATTAAGTAGAGAGACTCAATGATATTAATCAATGACATCTTTCACATCATAAGAAACGGCTTTCTGAAAGAGCGATAATATTACACGTGAAAGCCTTTATAGAAAATTATTACTTTCTTAATAGCATTTGAACGCATGGAACAAATCTATATTTCCAAATGCATTCTGATGAGCATTGAAATACAAGACTCCAGGAGTGCAGTGTCGTATTGAGCACCCATTTTACATAAAAAGAAAGGATATTATTAATGATAAAGATTATTGCAGAGCTCTATATACTTATAAACCATCTTACCTTCGAATCATTTTCATCAAAAATCTCACCAACAATTTCTTCAACCACATCCTCAAGGGTCACTATCTGTAACAGCATTTTAGTAAAGAGAAAAAACACAGCACTCAGCAGAAGTCTGAAACTTATTTAGAGCAGAAACTTTACCTGTAAGTTTCAATAAATTAATAGGGCTTTCAAGTGTTAAAAGAAAAAAAAAATAGCTTACACCAACAGTTCCTCCGTATTCATTTAGAACAACTGCCATGTGCACCTTCCTGATGCGGAACTCTCTAAGGAGATTCCAAACAGACATTGAATCTGCAATATTCAATTGGGGAACAACTTAATAATTGGAACTTAGATTATCCAATTTCTGAGGAGCAAATATAAAATTTAAAAGAGCTGTAATTTACCAGGAACAAAGTATGCTGGTTTGTGCGCCATACCTCCCACAATAGAACTTTCCAGAAGTTCCCCCTTCAAAACCAAACCGAATATAATTCTGTATACTATGAGACTTGTGTGTAAAATTCAAAATGTGAAAGAACAAATTTCTGAATATGTATATAGTATATATTAGAACTTAATCGACCTTCTGCACGTAATCCAGAAGATCCATCGCATAGGCAATACCAACAATGTTGTCAACTCGTTCCTCAAAGACTGGCACCCTAAAAGCATGTGTTTGATTCTTAGATCGATCATAATAGAGTAAATTGCAAAATTGTCCCAGTATCTATTGGGTGTTGGAAATTTTAGTCCTATGCGAATCAAATTTCTCAATTAAGTCACATAACAATTACAATGATGCAAATTTTAGTCCTATACAAGGTTACAAGATTTTTACACGTGCCGTTCATGGTAGTTTCCGGAAATCCATGTAGCAACCAGTCTAACATCACTTATGTGGCATAATGACAACATATTTATTTCAATTAAATTATAAATAACAAATTAAGTATCATCATAAATTTTTTTTTACCAACATACTAACATAGGACTAAAATTACAGCAATTTAAAGGACATGGGACTTAATTGAGAAAAGAGATTCATATGGGACTAAAATCGCCAACACCCAACAGATATGATACCAATTTTTGCAATGTACTCATTCATAAAATAATCAAAATGATAGAAAAGCAAGTCATACCTGGAATATTGATGCTCCACCCACGATTTGTGGAAATCAACAAGTGTTGCACTGGAATCTATGGCAACAACGTCAACAAGAGGTGTCATCACCTCTCTAACATGTGTATCTTTTATCTCTAACACGTTTTCAATCATATCCTGTCAAAGTACAACCCATACTGAATAAGATTTAAATTCATAAACGCATTTTTAACATTGTGAATTGCTTGGGGTATTACACAGTTCAATCTGTACAATGTTACGATATCCCACATCGGTTCCACATGAAAGTGTGGAAGGGTATATAAGTGGGAGTCAATTTTTCACCTTTGACCATGGTTTTGGGTAAAGTTGGGGCTCCCTGGCTTATATTCCTAACAATCTAACATACAAGTTTATGTCATGAAGCATGCAGCAAAATAATGAGAAGAAAACGCTGGTTGTTAATAAAGTTTATATGTTGTCATCAAAACAAACCCCATTAATTACCTGTTCTTCCTCCTCAATTGCACCGCTTAGCTCTGCTCCACGTAACATCAATTTTAGTTCATCTTCAGTTACATATGGTTCACTGAAGAATAACAACAAACAGCAACATTTAGAAGCAAATTACAGTGATGATGAGAATGGATTGTACTGATGGATAAACAATTGAAAGAACATATTTAATGATTATGCCACTTAATTTACACTTCAGCTAATAACTGAGAGAAGACACTTTAATGTTAGCATGACTACCAATAATTCTTTTTCGACATTAATCTCCCTTCAAAACACAATAACACCCCTATGTTCTACCCTTATAGAATTTGGTCAGCAGATAAGAATCAAGGATATTATAATGCATCAATGCATCATAGGTCGTGAATAGAATTAAATGGTAGGGAATAAAAAACCGTACCTTTGTCTTTTCAGACCAAGCATTTTCAGCATTCCCATTGATAGATATGTTACGATTCTTCCCACCGGATACAATACTACGGAAAGCCATGCTACTGGCCTGACCTAAAGGCAACAGAAGAAGCAGTTGATCAATAAGTGTCTTTAGGAAAAGGGGACATTAAGATCTATTTCTCAACAAAGTATCAGCTCAACACTCACCACAATCCTAGCGACCTCGGTGGGATTATGAACAGCTATGCTTTTTGGAGTAATTTCAGTGAGGAGCAGAATAGCAACCTGATATTGTTGGCAGTTTCAGACTTATCAAGCACTTGGATTAAAACAATACACTGGGAAAAGGAGGTGAATATAAAAAGCTCCAGACCATTAACTGACAGTACATCTAATGAAACAAAATTAAAGAAACACGGGTAGAATGGAAATAGAGAAGACCGTTTTTATCTCAGTCCCTCTTCACTAAACAATTTTTAATCTATGAGATGTTAATTAAAGAATAATATTCAAACATATGTGTTATTTGAATGAACTAAAGAATAATATCCCTAGGCTTAACAGAAATTCACCAACAAGTAATATTATTTTACTACTTAGTGTCATGACTCATATCTCCTCCAACATAATTAAGATGGAATCCTCACCTCCTTTAGATAAATAATAATATTAAGCAACAAGAAAAAGGGTATATATGGTCTCACATCTTTCAGTAAGAACTGTTAAATAGAATGCTTCATATTGCATTAGAAACATAATCGCCCCAGATTGGACTCAAGCATTCAAACTAATAGAAAATTGTAGAGTTCTTAAAGACTTGACCATATTTCTAAAAGAAGCTGATCAACAGATATCTAATTTCAAATTGAGAATTGGCTACAGAACTGTAAAAGTAAAAGAGAAACTCTAGACATACAGTCATAACTCCAGTAGCTGCACTGACACCAGCTTCACCAAATATTGCAGTTGCAGCATCAGTGACTAATGCTGTAGCACCAATATTCACCACTCTGGGCACATAAAATATCTACAATAAGAAAGCATGTTTACATTGAAAGAAGAAAACAGCTGCTACTCAATTCAACAGGAAGAGAAGTACGTGGTGCCAATAAGGATTGTTGTTAGAAATCGAGTAACATCATTCCTTAGCATTTTGAAAACACCATTCTCAGACTCTTTCTCAGCCAATTCCCGCACCTGCATTCAGTTAATAACAGCATCAAGCAAAAGCCATTTTGACGGGTATTAATTAAACCCAAACCATTATCCCTGACACAATGCAGTAAGTCTGGTTATCATGATCAAGAAAACAATTGCCCTCACATTATAGTAAGCAAGCTTTCTAGTTTACAGTAACAAATAAAGTATTTAGTTCTTCATTTTGCATTTATGAATACAGATATCCAGCTACATATAGTCAGTACCTTCCATGGCCAAAGTGTGGTAATGGAGGTCTCAGCCATAGAGAAAAAGGCCGATAGCCCTAACAAAGCCGCAAGAATCAAACCCTGTTCTTTGAAAACCTGCAAAACCTGCAGAACCTTAGGCCATGAACTCCTCATTGCCAATAAACTCCGCTCCCAAATCCCATATCCCGCACTCACAACACTCTCCATCGCCAACGCTCTCCGACAACATAATACTACCACCACTCCAATGGCCGCCGCGGCAATAGTCAATCCTCTCCTCGCCAAAACCTCCCCAACATTTATACCCCTTGCTGAATTGTCAATATCACCATTGGAGCAACAGGTGGGTTTCACAGAAGGTAAAGGGAAGGAGCTTCTTCTTCTATTCGAGTTAAACAAAAAGAAACGGCAGTTGGACGGCGGGGTACAACAGGTGTAGCAGCGGAGCTTCTTTGGAGAGAAATTAGGGGATAAATTAAGTATGGGTTTTCGAAGAACGATGAATGAAGGATTGGAACCGCCAATGAAAGTAGATCGACTGAAGAATGGGGTTTCAGGCGCGGCCGCCGCCGCCGCTACGTCCATAGAATAACTGTATAACTAATGAGAAATTAAACCGAAAATAAACAAAGAAATTCAAAGAATAAATGTGTCTAGGTTATTTTGCTGAGTTTGAGCAGAAAAGTTCATCGTGGTTTATTGTTGTCCGAGAGCTACGACTGGCAGCTCTTTGGATTTTGTTCTCTTTCTGTGCTCAAAGGGGGAAAAGCCTACTCCGGCTACTTGCACCGCTAAATTACGGATATACCCCTCGAATAGAAAAGATTCTTTTGCTTTTGATATTCTATTTTAAGCTTTAATTTGTAATCCGTCTCATTATTAATTAAACATTAAGATCTTGTTTGGTTTGATATTGGTCATTTCGAATTTGGATTGAATATTTTTAATTCAATTTCTCTCCATCCAAATACAAATTCATCTTTATAATAAATCAACACATCTATTTTTATATAATCCCTTTTTTTTAAATTTCATTCTCTCTCTTACTTTTCTCTCCTTTTCTCTCCTATTATTTTTCTATCCACTAATAAAATAATACAACATCACTTTTGATTTGACAAAATATTACACGCTCTACCATTTCTTAGTCTCTATCCAAACACAATTTAAACATAAAATTATTATTCATGAATTACCTCAATCCACTTTTTTCAATCTCAATTCAATTCACCACAATCTCTAACCAAACACCACCTTACTGTTTGCACGTATTTTAATGTATGAATTATTTATTAATATTAAAGGTGACAAATTTAACTTTTAGGAAGGATATTATAAGTATCTTTTGTTTATGTGTAAAAAGTAATGACATGTGGTGTAAATAAGTAGATGTTTAAGAAAGGTTTTTAAAGGAGTAATGAATAGGTGACAAATGTTCAAATGGTCTTTTTACGGCAACACAGGCTTCGCTATGTCTTATAAAAGACAATACTTCGAATACCATTAGATCGTTGATCTAACGCATACAATTTATTTTATATGATTGCTCTTCGCATTATTGTGTTTGCTCTATGCAATTTCCAATCACAGTGCATTGCCCTACTAATAAATTAAATTAATATATATAAAACGATGAAAATATTCTTTTAATTTAAAATAAATAAAAATATTTTATTATAAAATTACACAAATACCCTTATATATTCTTATTATTAAAATAAATCTCATTAAATAATACATCATCTAGATCAATTACTACTATATTACAAAATTAATAAAATTAAGTTATTTTAAATCAAATTAATCCCATAACTCTATACAGTTCATCATCCCCACCAAACCACTTTTTTTTTTATGGACGAGCCATTTGCATACTTTACAATTTTCGATGAGAAATTGAAGAACTTTGAGGGTTTGACGTTTCAAGAAAGCGTGAGATTGGGGTTTATAAGGATGAACACAGCTTGAGTTCCCATTGTTTTCAGTAGTCGCCTTGTTTTTCGTCAATTGTTGGGATCGGGGTTGGAGAACTTGGAGTTAATCGGGTCGCCGAATGGTCAAAGGATGGGGAAAAGTGGGATCTTGCAAGGCGGGTCGACCACACCAGGGGAATGCCCAAGCTCAATGGACAAGGAGCTGCTTAATGCGAAAAGTAGGATGATTAGGGAATTTAGCATCGAAAATTGGGAGATGATAGAGAATGATGAAAATTGGGGAAAAGGAATGGGTTTGAGTTGCGCATGAGTTTTCGCCTATTACCCCCCAAAAATGAAGGGTTCTATACTCTGGAGAAATATCTGGGCACCAAAAGATGGAGAAAGTTTGGAAGAAGCAAGTGTGAATTATTCTATTTGTGTTCTTGCTTAGAAAGTTTGAGGAGTTGCGTCGATGGCAGTGTTTGGTTTTTGCTTCATCTGCTACTCCATTTGTGTATCCAATTGACCATGTGTAATATAGTATTCGGTACGTTGGTAGATATTAATGCTGCTTTTTTGTATTACATTTTTTATATCTATTCTTCGCCTATAAACTGTTGCATACTTACACAATTTATCCGTTCTTCACCTATTTTAAGAGGTTCTATTTATGGAATGGATTGAAGAAGTGCCCAAATTCTTCAATGACATGCAATGGTTTTCCTTTTTTGGTGAGTAGAGAGTTTAAACATTTAGGTTGTATGTGATCATAAGAATTTTCTTGAATTAGCATTTAATTTATGTCCGGTATTTACTTCAGAATTTAACTGGAAATAATTTTAAATTGTAGCTCTTGGAAATTCATGGTTCTCATCTCATCTTTTTTTCAAGGTGTTTGCAAGATGGATGGATTAAATGTTCACTGAATTCGACCCATCCACTATAAGAGGCACATGTTTTCCTTCGTATTTGATGAACCAGTGAAACTAATTCCATGTGTCCTGAATAAGTATTGATCAGACCAAAATATTGGCTTTGAGAATGTTGAACTTGAAAAGAGGGGTAGGTTGAGTTGATTGAATCCACTCACTGCAGTAGAACATTGGAAGGTAAGAATGACAAATTGATTTTGGTATGCTTATGGGAGTGCACAACGTGGCTGTTGTGGAAAGCGAGAAATGCAAAAAAAATTCAGTTTGAGCAGGCATCCCTTGAAGATTTAATCATGGAGATAAAGTCTCGACTGTGGAGTTGGTTAGGGGTAAAAGGATTGAGAAACAATACATGCAAATATGCAGACTGGATCAGTAATCCAATGTTTGAACTAGTACATTGAATAGCAGTAGAAATAGCTTAAATTGATATGTTTAGTTTTGTCTTATGTTAGTGTAATTGATCCATTATGTACTGTCAAGGATATTACTCATACCCTACGTTCTTAATATAATTGTTTTTCACCGACCAAAAAAAAAAAAAAAAGGTAATGCATTTATGGTGTAAATGGTGGTGGCAGGGAAGCGTACACAACTCAGCTCCGTCTACTTATTTGTAGAGGCATATTTAGCATTCCTGCATGACCAATAATCAATTAGTCATAAGCGAGTTTTATAAAAGACGGTGTAATGCTGGAGCGACACTTATTGGTGAGGGTTGTCGAATAACTCCTTATACTATTCGAGCAATTTATGAAGTTTTGAACATGAGAAGTTGGCGGACTTCAAGAATCACAGAGGCAAAGAAACAAATTGTGATCCATGTTTAGATATATATACATCAATTTGTTTTATCCATATTTTTATTTATCCTAAAGTTTTGGCTTCAAATTTTGTTTTGATCATTTCTTAATTAGAGAGGAAAATAATTGTAGTAATCTTGAGTTTTTTTTTATCAATCCTAGATACATCCATGCATATACTATATATTCATATTCTATTTAAAATAAATGATACATAGCTCATAAAAATCACTGAACATTACATATCAAATAACAGTATACTAAAAGGAACTCTACAGCTCAACTTAGAGTATGAAGTTGAGCTCTTGAATAAATTCAGAACTTTCATGTCTAGATATACATTTTCTTTAATATAATTTTCAAAACAGAGGAAACAAAAAGGTGAAAGAGATGGTACTATTTTTTTCCCTAATGCATATATGCAGGAAAACCAATAAAAATGAATCATTACCTCAATATATATGTAGGTCCCGAAGATGAGTTAATATCGAGGGAAGCTAAAGAAAACGTCTAGAGGGGGGTGAATAGACTTTTCTAAAATCTTTCGATATATCAGAATTACAAAATGCGGAATACGAAATTAATAATGAGCCCAACTAAAGTTTATACTCAATCTTCAAAATTCGAGAACTCTGTTCTATACTCAACTTGTCTTGTTCAGTTACGTGTGTAAACAATTAAGCAATTAAACAAAACAGTAAAGTAAACAACACAAACAATTTATAGTGGTTCGACAACTTGTCTACATCCACTCTCACAACCCAGTTGTGATGTTTCCACTAACTCTTCCAATCGAGTACAAAGTGTGAGTTCTTGTGATTTTAAGTCCCAAGAAAAAGACTTAGATCTTCTAAGACTATACCACCAGATATGTCTACGATCTTACTAGAAATTTAACAAGTATCTAGCAACTTGAAAACAGTAAACAAAACTTAAAACTTATTCAGTAGCAGTCTTCTGGTTTCTTCACTTCACTAGCGGACTTGCTTTCTGAACTTCAATGAACTCTGTGAGTAAGCTTCAAATGCTTCAGTAATTCTTCAGTATATGGATTTGCAGTAGTCAGTAGTCTTCTAATGATAAACACCTTGAGGTATTTATAAACTTCAAATTCAAGAACTTAGTCAGTTGTAACCAACTCTTCTTGAAAACTAACTTGTAACTGAATCTTCTTATCCATCCACGCGTTTCTTTTAAATTAGTTATTTCTAACTAACTTTGATCCTTATCTTTACACGCGCTTCATTTGAACTTCACGTTGACTTCTGGTTTTGACTTGTCTTGTGTAGTCTTGTATGTGCACTTGTCTTGTTGAGAAGACTACCTATCTTGTGTAGTAGACTTCAACCCTTCTTGTCCGGTCTTCTTGTGCAATCTTCAATAGTAGACTATTCTAATCCTAACAAGACTATTACATTACTTTAAGCTTTATAGCTTAGTCAACTTATAAACTATACAATTAATCTATCTATTACATACGAAAATCATGAGCTCTATACAATGATTATTATAGCTCAATAACAATCTAACATGTATACAAATAGCAAATATGAAGTACTTATAAATCGTACTTATCTTTTAATATATAACAATACTTATCTTTCATATGTGAACTCTACTGGTCTGTTCAAGATGACTCCTTCTTAACTAGACTAGATCAGTCAACACTTAGAAAAATTCAAACTACTTTTGGCTTATCAAAACTTCATCTTTTATCATCATGTAAGGCTTGTCCAGGATTCATATCCCAACAATATATAATGGTACAAATTTGTGTACTAAAAAAGAAACTGCAAAATGCATTTAATTAAAATGCAAAACTTTAATGTGAAGCAAAAAAAATATGAAAAGCTCTAGAAATTACTTGAAGCAAAATTTTGGGAAAAAAATGCACTAAAATCCATCTTCATACTCCAGAACATTAAAGAATAGAGCATCAATGTGATGATACCTCATAAATGTATACTAATAAATAAGATATAACACCCTAACAAGTAACATCATTAACCAAATCACAAGTTCATCAGTGCTTGAAAGACGATCACATCATTAACCAAATCACAAGAGCCAACATTAGCTACATATATACAGATACCAGCAAAATGATATGGTTAAAACAATGATGTTGGAAAACCAACAAAACTATTAATTTGACAACAAATCAGCAGTAAACTACAATCTTCATATTTTTCCAAAGAAAAGCATTCATGGACTGAAAAGAAAATTAGCCTCAATGGACTAAAATGCAAATGAATGAAATGCTTAACATTATAGACAATTTATTCTGCGATCGTCACTATTCGACTATCCATAAAAAGAACTCTAGCAAGTTACACCAAGTTGACATGTGCTTAGAATATATTCCTCTTCATCACGTAGTTGATTTTTTTTGCAACTTTTTTAATTCTTGCTTGATCCACAATCTCCTGAAATGAACATAGTAATATAATTGTTGTTATGATGAGCTCATCTCATATGTTGAAGAAACACATACCAAAAGAAAGTCCTAAAAAATCTCATGTATAAAGTTAAATTCATGATTAAAAAAATGTTTCCAGTTTTTGTTAACATCTCACATTTATAATAATATTCATAAAAACTAAAGAAATTGTTTTGATTAGATTAACGTTTGATCTAACAAACAAAAGAAAACAATATTTTCCAGATTCATTGCATATGATTCCATCGAAATATAATCCTTCCCTAGTCTAGGTGTCTTGGTTGAATTGCGAGGTACTTTTGCCAGAACCTTTGTTTGATCCTTTCGAGCAAGAACCGATTTTATGTTCAGACACACTAATTTAATTTTAAACAGTTAAACCATGCATTCTCAAGTAAAAATGAATACGCATAACATGAATAACACACAAATAAGATTATGCAAGGTTATATACCCACACTTTCCGCATTTTTGCAATCTTTTTGGGGGTGCTCCTCCTGACCTTCTCTTTTGCGGATTACACACACCAAGATTTTGTGATAACCTTACTGGGTCATGAACATCACACAATTCTCTAGAAAGACCATCCATGTCGGCAGGCCCTGAGCGGACAGAGAGGTCCACCTCCACATATTTTACTGCTCGGCGTATTCGTTTCACTGTAATTTTGGTGTCCTCTTCTGTTTGTGAAGAATTTAGAGCCAAATTAACACTCTCGTTGTATAGCTGCATAATTCTTCGGCGTTGTGGATCATCAACAGAATACAAATCGGGAACATATTGAAAAAGTTGTTGTCCAATTGCTTTTGTCCAACGCTCATGGATGCATTGTGGGGGGAATCTTCATAATTTTTTACTGCTTGAATGCAGAAAAAAATGTCGGCATGGCAACCCTATGGACTCTAACATCTAACACTCACAATAAAATGTATTATGAGCAATATAAATTTTCACACGCCATTGTTGCCCCTCCAACTCATCAAAATAAATGTCGGCATGGCAACCCTATGGACTCTAGCATCTGACACTCACAATAAAATGTGTTCTGAGCAATATAAATTTTCACACGCCATTGTTGCCCCTCCAACTCATCAAATTTTACAAATGTATAGTTGCTCATGCTATCTTCTTCAATTCTCGATTCTACAATCAAGCCTTGTTCTTCTTCAATTTCATTCAACACCTTAGCAAATATGTTTTTACTATACACTTCAACAACATGATTCACAATCATGTGTAATGCACCACCCTTCTTTGGTTGTACTGGGTGTTCCGACTCATATTGACTTTCACAAGTTTCTGCCCTAAGTTTTTGAAGGTCATTAAAAAAATGTTTGAGAAATTCAGTGATCTTTTGTCCTTGCTTACCACGGTCCTTGAAATGAGCATTCAAGGACTCAGCTCGTTGAGTGCTCCTCATCATCCCTATGAAATGATCTCTACAATGTGTCGCATTCCACATTTCTCTTTTAGAATAGAGTTCCATGACCCAACGATTTCTCGTTACACCGTGAGTTTCTGTTCTTTTTAAGATTCTGCATACAATTCATCAACAAATGCCAACTACAAAGTTTATGTTTTACTAGGGGAAATACTTTGAAAATGGCATTTCGCATTGCCAAGTCTTGGTCAAACATGATGGTCATCGGTGCCTTTCCCCCCATTGCATCATTGCATCAAGGAACTTATGAAACAACCAGACATAAGATTATATGGTCTCATTGTACATTAGGGTTGCACTAAACACGCACGTTTTGAAATTGATGTCCACTCCAGATATAATTACTAGAGGAAATTGGTACATGTTCGTCTTGTACGTGTTATCGAGTACAAGAGCATCGCCGAATGATTTGTATTGAGCATAGGAAAATCCATCGGTCCAAAATAACTTGCTTAGAGAGTCATTCTCATCAAATGTCGGCTCATATATGAACTCCATGTCCTTAAGTTTGATACCATACAATAAATTCAATGTCGTAGATGCATCTCCATACCGCACAAGATCGTTGCGTTTCTTGTTTAGAAAATTATACGCGTCTTTGTTCTTGAAAGACAAATTTGAAGGACCTCCGTGGGGTAAGCTCAGATAATCTAAAATATGACAAGTTCGGTGTCCAACGTCATTCATGACAGTCATCACAACTTGGTCACCAGGTGATATGAACCTGAGATGGAAAAAATTTATCATTAAAAAAATATCTAAAACAGATCTGAAAATTTACAAATTGATCATTAAATAATCTTTCCATTTAAATATAAATCATTTTAAAAAAAATCTTGGTGACAGATACCTACAACATATTTTAGCTTCACCTATACAACATTACATGACCTTATTGAACCACGCTATGAGGAATCGAACAAAAGACTACAGAAACAAATAATGAAAAAAGTAAAATGACCTCAAAAATCAATTTTAAAATATAAACTTATTCAAGTACCTGTTGGACTTCAATTGATTTGAGATTGGATTTAAGAGCTCATGGTTGTGCTCCAAGACAAAGTTGGTGACCTTGTACTACTCATCTTGTAGAGCAACCCGAAAACATGTTTTACACCCAAATCTAGTCTATTGTTTTGATTTTCGTATTAACAACTGTTTATGTATTCGACGAAATCCAGCATGTGAACATTCCCAAATCACATTCATTACAGTCGTCTTTTGTTTGTTATAACCTTTATGGGTTCTTTTGACATTAAATCCCATCTGTCTACCATAACTATTGTAAAATTGGTCAGCTTCCTCTATAGTTTGAAAAACCAACCCCTTTTTTGTTTTTCATCAACATTATGGTCATTACACTGATCAAATGCAATTCCATCATCACTCATTTTTTCCTCAAAAAACAAATCACCTTCTTCTACATTATGAAAATCCATGTGTAAGGGAGCTTTGAATCACAAAAATCAGTAGCAGTCCAATAATACAATCACTACATGTAGAAGACAAACCTTGGAAGAAGCAAGTGTGAATTATTCTATTTGTGTTCTTGCTTAGAAAGTTTGAGGAGTTGCGTCGATGGCAGTGTTTGGTTTTTGCTTCATCTGCTACTCCATTTGTGTATCCAATTGACCATGTGTAATATAGTATTCGGTATGTTGGTAGATATTAATGCTGCTTTTTTGTATTACATTTTTTATATCTATTCTTCGCCTATAAACTGTTGCATACTTACACAATTTATCCGTTCTTCACCTATTTTAAGAGGTTCTATTTATGGAATGGATTGAAGAAGTGCCCAAATTCTTCAATGACATGCAATGGTTTTCCTTTTTTGGTGAGTAGAGAGTTTAAACATTTAGGTTGTATGTGATCATAAGAATTTTCTTGAATTAGCATTTAATTTATGTCCGGTATTTACTTCAGAATTTAACTGGAAATAATTTTAAATTGTAGCTCTTGGAAATTCATGGTTCTCATCTCATCTTTTTTTCAAGGTGTTTGCAAGATGGATGGATTAAATGTTCACTGAATTCGACCCATCCACTATAAGAGGCACATGTTTTCCTTCGTATTTGATGAACCAGTGAAACTAATTCCATGTGTCCTGAATAAGTATTGATCAGACCAAAATATTGGCTTTGAGAATGTTGAACTTGAAAAGAGGGGTAGGTTGAGTTGATTGAATCCACTCACTGCAGTAGAACATTGGAAGGTAAGAATGACAAATTGATTTTGGTATGCTTATGGGAGTGCACAACGTGGCTGTTGTGGAAAGCGAGAAATGCAAAAAAAATTCAGTTTGAGCAGGCATCCCTTGAAGATTTAATCATGGAGATAAAGTCTCGACTGTGGAGTTGGTTAGGGGTAAAAGGATTGAGAAACAATACATGCAAATATGCAGACTGGATCAGTAATCCAATGTTTGAACTAGTACATTGAATAGCAGTAGAAATAGCTTAAATTGATATGTTTAGTTTTGTCTTATGTTAGTGTAATTGATCCATTATGTACTGTCAAGGATATTACTCATACCCTACGTTCTTAATATAATTGTTTTTCACCGACCAAAAAAAAAAAAAAAAGGTAATGCATTTATGGTGTAAATGGTGGTGGCAGGGAAGCGTACACAACTCAGCTCCGTCTACTTATTTGTAGAGGCATATTTAGCATTCCTGCATGACCAATAATCAATTAGTCATAAGCGAGTTTTATAAAAGACGGTGTAATGCTGGAGCGACACTTATTGGTGAGGGTTGTCGAATAACTCCTTATACTATTCGAGCAATTTATGAAGTTTTGAACATGAGAAGTTGGCGGACTTCAAGAATCACAGAGGCAAAGAAACAAATTGTGATCCATGTTTAGATATATATACATCAATTTGTTTTATCCATATTTTTATTTATCCTAAAGTTTTGGCTTCAAATTTTGTTTTGATCATTTCTTAATTAGAGAGGAAAATAATTGTAGTAATCTTGAGTTTTTTTTTATCAATCCTAGATACATCCATGCATATACTATATATTCATATTCTATTTAAAATAAATGATACATAGCTCATAAAAATCACTGAACATTACATATCAAATAACAGTATACTAAAAGGAACTCTACAGCTCAACTTAGAGTATGAAGTTGAGCTCTTGAATAAATTCAGAACTTTCATGTCTAGATATACATTTTCTTTAATATAATTTTCAAAACAGAGGAAACAAAAAGGTGAAAGAGATGGTACTATTTTTTTCCCTAATGCATATATGCAGGAAAACCAATAAAAATGAATCATTACCTCAATATATATGTAGGTCCCGAAGATGAGTTAATATCGAGGGAAGCTAAAGAAAACGTCTAGAGGGGGGTGAATAGACTTTTCTAAAATCTTTCGATATATCAGAATTACAAAATGCGGAATACGAAATTAATAATGAGCCCAACTAAAGTTTATACTCAATCTTCAAAATTCGAGAACTCTGTTCTATACTCAACTTGTCTTGTTCAGTTACGTGTGTAAACAATTAAGCAATTAAACAAAACAGTAAAGTAAACAACACAAACAATTTATAGTGGTTCGACAACTTGTCTACATCCACTCTCACAACCCAGTTGTGATGTTTCCACTAACTCTTCCAATCGAGTACAAAGTGTGAGTTCTTGTGATTTTAAGTCCCAAGAAAAAGACTTAGATCTTCTAAGACTATACCACCAGATATGTCTACGATCTTACTAGAAATTTAACAAGTATCTAGCAACTTGAAAACAGTAAACAAAACTTAAAACTTATTCAGTAGCAGTCTTCTGGTTTCTTCACTTCACTAGCGGACTTGCTTTCTGAACTTCAATGAACTCTGTGAGTAAGCTTCAAATGCTTCAGTAATTCTTCAGTATATGGATTTGCAGTAGTCAGTAGTCTTCTAATGATAAACACCTTGAGGTATTTATAAACTTCAAATTCAAGAACTTAGTCAGTTGTAACCAACTCTTCTTGAAAACTAACTTGTAACTGAATCTTCTTATCCATCCACGCGTTTCTTTTAAATTAGTTATTTCTAACTAACTTTGATCCTTATCTTTACACGCGCTTCATTTGAACTTCACGTTGACTTCTGGTTTTGACTTGTCTTGTGTAGTCTTGTATGTGCACTTGTCTTGTTGAGAAGACTACCTATCTTGTGTAGTAGACTTCAACCCTTCTTGTCCGGTCTTCTTGTGCAATCTTCAATAGTAGACTATTCTAATCCTAACAAGACTATTACATTACTTTAAGCTTTATAGCTTAGTCAACTTATAAACTATACAATTAATCTATCTATTACATACGAAAATCATGAGCTCTATACAATGATTATTATAGCTCAATAACAATCTAACATGTATACAAATAGCAAATATGAAGTACTTATAAATCGTACTTATCTTTTAATATATAACAATACTTATCTTTCATATGTGAACTCTACTGGTCTGTTCAAGATGACTCCTTCTTAACTAGACTAGATCAGTCAACACTTAGAAAAATTCAAACTACTTTTGGCTTATCAAAACTTCATCTTTTATCATCATGTAAGGCTTGTCCAGGATTCATATCCCAACAATATATAATGGTACAAATTTGTGTACTAAAAAAGAAACTGCAAAATGCATTTAATTAAAATGCAAAACTTTAATGTGAAGCAAAAAAAATATGAAAAGCTCTAGAAATTACTTGAAGCAAAATTTTGGGAAAAAAATGCACTAAAATCCATCTTCATACTCCAGAACATTAAAGAATAGAGCATCAATGTGATGATACCTCATAAATGTATACTAATAAATAAGATATAACACCCTAACAAGTAACATCATTAACCAAATCACAAGTTCATCAGTGCTTGAAAGACGATCACATCATTAACCAAATCACAAGAGCCAACATTAGCTACATATATACAGATACCAGCAAAATGATATGGTTAAAACAATGATGTTGGAAAACCAACAAAACTATTAATTTGACAACAAATCAGCAGTAAACTACAATCTTCATATTTTTCCAAAGAAAAGCATTCATGGACTGAAAAGAAAATTAGCCTCAATGGACTAAAATGCAAATGAATGAAATGCTTAACATTATAGACAATTTATTCTGCGATCGTCACTATTCGACTATCCATAAAAAGAACTCTAGCAAGTTACACCAAGTTGACATGTGCTTAGAATATATTCCTCTTCATCACGTAGTTGATTTTTTTTGCAACTTTTTTAATTCTTGCTTGATCCACAATCTCCTGAAATGAACATAGTAATATAATTGTTGTTATGATGAGCTCATCTCATATGTTGAAGAAACACATACCAAAAGAAAGTCCTAAAAAATCTCATGTATAAAGTTAAATTCATGATTAAAAAAATGTTTCCAGTTTTTGTTAACATCTCACATTTATAATAATATTCATAAAAACTAAAGAAATTGTTTTGATTAGATTAACGTTTGATCTAACAAACAAAAGAAAACAATATTTTCCAGATTCATTGCATATGATTCCATCGAAATATAATCCTTCCCTAGTCTAGGTGTCTTGGTTGAATTGCGAGGTACTTTTGCCAGAACCTTTGTTTGATCCTTTCGAGCAAGAACCGATTTTATGTTCAGACACACTAATTTAATTTTAAACAGTTAAACCATGCATTCTCAAGTAAAAATGAATACGCATAACATGAATAACACACAAATAAGATTATGCAAGGTTATATACCCACACTTTCCGCATTTTTGCAATCTTTTTGGGGGTGCTCCTCCTGACCTTCTCTTTTGCGGATTACACACACCAAGATTTTGTGATAACCTTACTGGGTCATGAACATCACACAATTCTCTAGAAAGACCATCCATGTCGGCAGGCCCTGAGCGGACAGAGAGGTCCACCTCCACATATTTTACTGCTCGGCGTATTCGTTTCACTGTAATTTTGGTGTCCTCTTCTGTTTGTGAAGAATTTAGAGCCAAATTAACACTCTCGTTGTATAGCTGCATAATTCTTCGGCGTTGTGGATCATCAACAGAATACAAATCGGGAACATATTGAAAAAGTTGTTGTCCAATTGCTTTTGTCCAACGCTCATGGATGCATTGTGGGGGGAATCTTCATAATTTTTTACTGCTTGAATGCAGAAAAAAATGTCGGCATGGCAACCCTATGGACTCTAACATCTAACACTCACAATAAAATGTATTATGAGCAATATAAATTTTCACACGCCATTGTTGCCCCTCCAACTCATCAAAATAAATGTCGGCATGGCAACCCTATGGACTCTAGCATCTGACACTCACAATAAAATGTGTTCTGAGCAATATAAATTTTCACACGCCATTGTTGCCCCTCCAACTCATCAAATTTTACAAATGTATAGTTGCTCATGCTATCTTCTTCAATTCTCGATTCTACAATCAAGCCTTGTTCTTCTTCAATTTCATTCAACACCTTAGCAAATATGTTTTTACTATACACTTCAACAACATGATTCACAATCATGTGTAATGCACCACCCTTCTTTGGTTGTACTGGGTGTTCCGACTCATATTGACTTTCACAAGTTTCTGCCCTAAGTTTTTGAAGGTCATTAAAAAAATGTTTGAGAAATTCAGTGATCTTTTGTCCTTGCTTACCACGGTCCTTGAAATGAGCATTCAAGGACTCAGCTCGTTGAGTGCTCCTCATCATCCCTATGAAATGATCTCTACAATGTGTCGCATTCCACATTTCTCTTTTAGAATAGAGTTCCATGACCCAACGATTTCTCGTTACACCGTGAGTTTCTGTTCTTTTTAAGATTCTGCATACAATTCATCAACAAATGCCAACTACAAAGTTTATGTTTTACTAGGGGAAATACTTTGAAAATGGCATTTCGCATTGCCAAGTCTTGGTCAAACATGATGGTCATCGGTGCCTTTCCCCCCATTGCATCATTGCATCAAGGAACTTATGAAACAACCAGACATAAGATTATATGGTCTCATTGTACATTAGGGTTGCACTAAACACGCACGTTTTGAAATTGATGTCCACTCCAGATATAATTACTAGAGGAAATTGGTACATGTTCGTCTTGTACGTGTTATCGAGTACAAGAGCATCGCCGAATGATTTGTATTGAGCATAGGAAAATCCATCGGTCCAAAATAACTTGCTTAGAGAGTCATTCTCATCAAATGTCGGCTCATATATGAACTCCATGTCCTTAAGTTTGATACCATACAATAAATTCAATGTCGTAGATGCATCTCCATACCGCACAAGATCGTTGCGTTTCTTGTTTAGAAAATTATACGCGTCTTTGTTCTTGAAAGACAAATTTGAAGGACCTCCGTGGGGTAAGCTCAGATAATCTAAAATATGACAAGTTCGGTGTCCAACGTCATTCATGACAGTCATCACAACTTGGTCACCAGGTGATATGAACCTGAGATGGAAAAAATTTATCATTAAAAAAATATCTAAAACAGATCTGAAAATTTACAAATTGATCATTAAATAATCTTTCCATTTAAATATAAATCATTTTAAAAAAAATCTTGGTGACAGATACCTACAACATATTTTAGCTTCACCTATACAACATTACATGACCTTATTGAACCACGCTATGAGGAATCGAACAAAAGACTACAGAAACAAATAATGAAAAAAGTAAAATGACCTCAAAAATCAATTTTAAAATATAAACTTATTCAAGTACCTGTTGGACTTCAATTGATTTGAGATTGGATTTAAGAGCTCATGGTTGTGCTCCAAGACAAAGTTGGTGACCTTGTACTACTCATCTTGTAGAGCAACCCGAAAACATGTTTTACACCCAAATCTAGTCTATTGTTTTGATTTTCGTATTAACAACTGTTTATGTATTCGACGAAATCCAGCATGTGAACATTCCCAAATCACATTCATTACAGTCGTCTTTTGTTTGTTATAACCTTTATGGGTTCTTTTGACATTAAATCCCATCTGTCTACCATAACTATTGTAAAATTGGTCAGCTTCCTCTATAGTTTGAAAAACCAACCCCTTTTTTGTTTTTCATCAACATTATGGTCATTACACTGATCAAATGCAATTCCATCATCACTCATTTTTTCCTCAAAAAACAAATCACCTTCTTCTACATTATGAAAATCCATGTGTAAGGGAGCTTTGAATCACAAAAATCAGTAGCAGTCCAATAATACAATCACTACATGTAGAAGACAAACCTTGTGAATAAAAAATAGTTCCTGAATGGGTGTTATGGAAAAAAATTAAAAGAAACGTATAAACCTAATCTTATTCTACTGAAACTCCAAATTATTGTCTTAGCTACATTTTTTCAAACATGCAAAATAGGGCAACATTTATCAATCGTACTACTAGCAAAGTGAATGAGTGGTTATCACGACCGCAGCATGGAGAAACAAGAGTTCTAACAATACCTGAATCTAAATCTAAGAATCAAAGAGTAATAATTTCAAACAATGCTTGAATCGAGTGATTGAAAAATGTCTTCCTCACCACAATATCTTCCCCGTACGGATAACTAGAATTCTTCATTGCAATTTAAAGTCTCGAGAATTAGGGTTTCAAATAATTGGTGGAGATTTGAGGAAAATATGTACTCACAGAATAGACACATAACATGATGAAGACATGAATAAAGATGAAATTAGTGGTTTCGATTATCACGGCGCCAAAACTTTCATCGTGCGAGTTCAGAGGAGAGAAGTGGGGGTGGATATTAACTGAGGAGGGGACATGAAAAAAATCGTTTGAAAATAGGAGAAGGGAAAAAAAATTAGGCGGTGAGTTTGATTATGGAATTTTGGGGCGGTGAGTTTGTTTATGGTAAGTCTTCTGTGATACGGTGAGAATAAAAAAGGGAAAGATGCACAGTATATTAAATTTCCATATTAATTTATGATTTTTCTAATTCAAATCCATGTCAACAATAAAACAATATTATTAAAATTTACCATATTTTTTAAGACGAATAAGATAGAAAAGAAAGTGGATGGATTTACCATATTTTTTAGGACGAAATCAGATTTTGAAGATTTTAGGCAAGATTTATTCCAGTTTCTATAATTTATATAAATTGATTATAATAATAATCCACATATAAATACCACACTCCACCTCTAAATACCATTGGATTTTTTTTTGGACTTTTTAAGACAATTTGAGGTAATTTATTTTGTTATGTTGTTCATCTATTTCATGAATTTAATATTTTGATCTATGAGTATTTTTTTTTTTTTTAGTTCTTTGAATGTTTAGAATTATGTGACAATTTGAACACAATTGAACATAAAATTTAAAATTTATGTATAATTGATATGGATTAATTTGATTAAAAATACTTGGTTTGAATTGCCATGAATACCATGAATAATTGGATATATTGATTTATAAACTATAATTTATATTTATTATTTGACAATTTTATTTGTCGTATAATTAGTTGCTATGTTTTTTTTAATTATATAAGAATTTTAAACATTTGTTCAACACTATTGCGGTGATTTATCAAGGGAAGATCATAGAAAATCGATATGGATAAGAAGAGGAGTGTGGAGGAAATTAATGTAGATGAACTAAAGTCAACATAACCAGTAATGTTCAATATGACTCCACCAGACGTTTATAGAGATAGATAAGCCGATAGCATGAAGGCAAACAATCTAACATACTCAAAAGGACACCATAGAACCTCACTCCATACTAGGGTTGTAAACGAATCGAATAATTTTGCTCGATTCGGTATTCGTATTCGAATTTTGATATTCGTATTCAAAATTTTATGATTCGAATTCGAATACAAATATATTTTTTTTGATTCGATTAATAAACGAATACAAATACGAAATTATGATATTCGATTCGATATTCATAAGTATTCGATTCGACATTCTTACGTTTGCAACAGTACAGCCACAAGCCCACATCAATACATGCATATACACAATAATACAATATACACAAATTCACAAAAACCTAGTACCTTAATTTTAATTTCACTTTATCCATTTCCTGCCGCACCCTACATCCTTCATTCTCTCTGTCACGTTGGCCGCTGCTTGCCTATTCCACCGCCATCCACGGCCCGCCAAACACCAGGCTCACCAGTCACCACCGATTTGCTCCCTACTCCCCCTGTTCCTCTCACGCTCACACACACATACACGCGAAAATTGCAATTCCTCCATGGTCCCATCCCCCATTACAGCGAACACATACACGCGAAAATTGTCCCATCCCCCATTACGGCGAACACATACACGCGAAAATTGCAATATATACTCTACTTTGTTTTCTTTTCTTTAATGTGTTTATGTTTAATACATCTATAAAAATTTCGAATTGAATAGTATCGAATACAGATCAATTTCGAATCGAATATTCAAATAATATTGTTTAAAAAAATCAAATCGAATACTCGAATCGAATAATATCGAATAACCATTCGAATCGAATATCGAATCGAATTTATTATTCGAAAAATAAACGAATACGAATATTCGAATACTTTCACGAATACGAATCGAATAGTGTGGTATTCGCTTCGATTCGTTTACAACCCTACTCCATACACTCATAACCGTAAATAACAATTTATCTGATGATAAAAAAAAGGTTGTGAAGTCAATGGGATTTGGTTCAATGTTGCAGCTAAAGGTTAAAGTTATAGATAATACACTAATGGCTTCGTTAATACAAAAATTTGACTAGTCTACATGTGTACTTAATGTGTGTGGTAAAAGTATCCACATTACATTTAACAAGGTGAAATCGGCACTTGGTATACCTTGTACTTGCAAAAGTTTTGGATATATAAAGGGATCAAAGATAGGACAGATGAGATACGCCATTCTATTTCAGGGAAGTGAAGGACAAACCATGGATCTAGCTGCATTAGAATTAAAACTTACCAAATGTGAGTCTTTTGGCTTGGAATTTAAAGTTCTATATATGACATTCTTATGCGCTACAGTTTTACTTCCGAAGTATGGTACTCGCCCGGAGTTGGGACTTCTTAATTACCTGGTGGATTTAGATAGCATACACACATACAATTGGGTTGAACTTGTTTTGAATAGCATTGTGGATGGCGTGGAGTGTCACAAAAGAAAAAAACATAAAGAAAATAAGTGGGTGTATTCTTCTACTTCAGTCTTCAAGTAATATATTGCGCTCAATATTTGCAAATATGATATTAATTTATATATTTACTTACTACAACCAATTATACATACATGTTATATTCGTAACTTGTTGGGAATAAAATGATTTTGATTTAGATACCAAAACCCCTGATTGATGATGTACAGATTAGTTGAGATATGCTCAAGTTATTGTTCAGGCAAGTTGTCCCAGAACACTTGAGTATGTAGAATGCTTAAGTTAAAAATCTCAGAAATGTTGTGAGATTTTAGAGTTCAGGATAGTTGTCCAATGCTGAATGTTAGACAGCTTGATAGGTATTAAGTCTTGAGGCCAAAGTTGCTGAAGCATCATGACAGCTGACCAAGTGGACAACTGAGCTGAAGAGATCAAGTACACTAAAGCTGTGCTCATAAATGCAAAAGATCAAGTACACTAAAGCTGTGCTCATAAATGCAAAAGATCAAGACAGTTGAAGTACAAATGATCAAGAGAATTGAATGACAAAAGCTTACAGAAGACACATTCAATGAAGCATTTATTGTCAATCATGCCTGAACCAAACATTGAAGACTTAGAGAGCATTAAAGAGTGAAGCATTGAATGAATGTTGGAACATTCTAAAACAGCAGCAAGAATGTTCAGGGAGCTTGTCCCATCTGACCGTTGGTTGAGTGTAGATTCTGCCACAAATCAACCTTGGGAAGTGTGCTTATTTGGAAACTGTCACAAGTCATCTCAGCCGCATTTTTCAGAAGTCAACACATTCATTCAAGCAACCATTGAAGAGCCCTTTTACACAGTGGATAAAAGGAAGTCAAGCTTCTTAGCCGTTTCAATGGTGCTGCAAATAGACATGTTTGAATTGCTATCTCTCCAACGGATAGTTGTTCAAATATGCCTATATATACAGAAGTGATCAAAGGGATTCAGAATCCAACTACAAGCTATCAAACTATTATCAAGCTTTCAAAGGAAACCAAGCTATTCACAAGAATCCCAAGTTTCCTGAATCACTTCAAATTAGCTAAGCCATTCTTTGTAAACATCCTAGCTTAGCATTGAGATATCCTAAGCCTTTACATCTGTTCTCATTGTAAAGGATATCTCTACTAGTTGGAACCAAACCTCAAACCTTATCTCATTTAAGTGAAGAGAGTGTTTGTTGTAGAAGTGAGGAGTTAAGGACTGTTAGAGTGAAACACAGTCTTAACTCAGTGAGATTGAGCACTAGGACTCAGATTATCCTAGGGATCAAAACACTAAGAGAGTGTTGTTGATCAGTGCACCTTGGCACTATAAAACAAGCTAATTCCATTGTGAAGGAATTATCCTGTTCAATCAGGGAAAGTGGATGTAGGAGCTTGAGTCTCTGAACCACTATAAACTTGTGTGTCTCTTACTTACTGCATTCTTTATTGCATTCATATTCAAACAATTTTCAAAGAACAAACTCTAGTAAGTGAGAAAATTTGTTTTGGACAAAGTCCCTGATAACTGTCTTTTCAGAAATTAACTTGGAGTATTTCTTTAAGTCAAAGGCCAACCACATTCCGCACTTAGCAACTCTTTTAGATATCTAGCCAACTGATCACTCAATAGTAATCAGTAGGACAAGTATCTATCAAAGTTCACACTCAGGCCAATTGTGAGACAACCTGCCTGATAAGACCAGTTTTGTTAAAAAGAAAAGAATTTGCATACACAAGTGCATTCCCCCCCCCCCCCCATACACTTGTGTTATACTCCACCAAGGACCAACAAGTGGTATCAGAGCAGGGGTTCATAGACCACTGCTTCTGAAAATCCAACTGATTTTCAAAATCAAATTTTCTGTGGTCACTGAACTGATCCAAATTTCTGAAAATTTTATCTGTGTTCATCCTATATTACATCTGTTGAAATGGCTAACAATGCAGTTCCAGGAGATGCTGTCAACACCATCAACAATATGGGTCCAAACCAAGTCAACCATATTTCTCATCACAAACTGCCAATGTTCTCAATTGAGAACTATGATTTCTGGAAGATCAGGATGAGAGCACATCTTGCTTGTCAGCATGATGAGATGCTTAAAGTCATCACCAGAGGGCCCTTCACATTCACCAAAGCAAATCCCAAGCTCACTGATGCTCAGAAAGCAGATCCTAGGGAGTTGCTGCCAAAGGATGAAGATGACCTTACAGCTGAAGAAAGAAAAAGGCACAACCTGAACTACATTGCCATGAACACATTATACCAGACAATTCCAGATGCAGTGATGGGGAGAGTATACCACTGCACAACAGCTAAAGAGATTTGGGACACCTTAGCACTCATGTGTGAAGGTACCCAAAAGATTAAGGAGAACAAACTTCAAGTGGCTATCCAAAAATATGAACAATTCTCTATGGAAGCCAATGAAACTATTGATCATCTTGATGGCAGATTCACTGACATCATGAATGAAATAAACTCTCTTGGCAAGTTCTATGCCAAAAGAGAAGTTGCCCTAAAGATCTTGAGAAGTCTCACATCCAAGTGGGACATATATTCTGTCATGATGCAAAACACTAGCAATCTTGACAACATGCCTATGCAACAAGTATTTTCTGAACTCAAAGCATATGAGTTTGATTTAAATAGAAAGAAAGTGCATGAAGAGCCATCCTCCTCAAGCAAAGGTATTGCTTTCAAAGCTGCTGAAACAGAAAAGAAAAGTATCCAAAGATCCTCTCAATCTGTTTCAAAATCAGAAATGAAGGAGGAGCTGGCACTCATGGCAAGAAGATTTGAGAAGCTCAATTCCAGATTTGGTAGATACAAGAAGTTCTACCAAGACAACAGAACCAGAAGGAGATTCAGTTCTCCTGACACCAAATCAGAGGACAAAGTCTCTGATGAAAAGAAAGAAGACAAATATGCTGACAGAAAGAGATACAGCAAAGGCGAACCATCATCTTCAAGGAGGAAGGAGTCCTCAAGCAAGAAAAATGATGATGAAGATGTGTGTTACAACTGCCAGAAAAAGGGTCATTTTCAGTATGACTGTCCTGACCTCAGTGCAAAAGAAAGGAAGGAAAGGCAGAACAAAAGAGACAAGAGGCTGAACAACAGGAAAGCTATGGTAGCTGGAGATTCAGCAAGTGAAGAGAGTGTCTACTCTTCTGATGATGGACTATTTTCCAACAGTGACAGTGATGATGACTGTCAAATGGCATTTGAAAATGAAGAGGTATGTTCATCTTCCAACTCTTCAATTAACACACATGAATCTAGTGAAATCCACTTGAAACTCAACTTTGGGAAGTTACTTGAGGATTTCACCGGACTACAAGAAGTATGCAATATGGCACTTAGAGAAAATGAGCTACTGAATTCTATAGCTCAAACTCCCAACCTTCCTGAACCAGAGTTTGACTTTAAATCAACTGAGTTGTATCAGCAGATTATGAGAGAACATGAGGAAATGTCTCTCAAAGTCTCACTACAAGAAAACTGGGTTTTAGTCACAAAATCCTCTCACTATTGATTCTCTAGCTAAAAGTCTATAGTGACAGGAAATTGAGAATTAATGACAGGATCTGTCACTAAAAGTCAATTCCTGTCATTAAAGGTTTTTAGTTAGAGAAGTTATAATGACAGGATTTCTGTCACTAAAAGTAATTTTCCTTGTAGTGTCTCTGAACAACAAAAGTTGATTGATGATCAAGAACTGGCCTTGAGGAAAAAGGATTTTGATCTTAGAATTCTACAAGCAAAATTTGACAATCTCTCAAGTGAATTTGATACTCTAAAATTGAGTGAGGGGAGCTTAAAAATGAAAATGTATGCCTTGAACAAATCTGCTAAGGCAATAGAGGAGATTCAAGGGTTTCAAAGACCATTTGCTCAAAAGGGTGGATTAGGCTATAATCCATGTGAACCCTCACCTGGTCTTAGCATTGCTTCATCAAGCAATTCTAAGATGACTTTTGTAAGATCAGTGGCACAACAAAATGAAATAGAAGTAAATCAACCACTGATCAAGGATAAAGGTAAAGGAAGTTTTATACCAACTCAAGTAAACAATGTACCTAAACCCATATCAAAGGAAAAGGTTAAAGGCATTGCTTACAGGAGGAATGAGGTTCAGAAAGGTAGAACCAATGGAAGGCCAACCTATCTGAATCATCATCAGAGGAGTTGTCCAAAACCTGTTCAGAAGAGGCCAACTCAAATAAGGCAACCTCAACTGAATGGATTAAGGCCAATCCCCTCTGATAGGTATAAAACATTCAGGATGCCTGGACCTTACTTGCCAAATGGAAGAGGCCATCCAAAATCCTATCCTCAAAAGTCTTATCAAGCTGCACCTAAGCCTAGTAACTTCAGGAGAAATGTCCCAAAGAAATTTACCAACTCTCCTGAACCTTACAAAGCTAACACCTATACACAGAGATCACCCAAGGCATTTAAGGGTCAAACTGTGTATGTAGATGTAAATGGAAACCAAGTCAGCCACTTTGAGTCAATCAGAGTAATCAGGCAGATTTGGATTCCAAAAGGTACAGCTAACCCTCTAGGACCCAACACTCAAAGGGTACCTAAATTTTGACTTTGCAGGGCTGCAAGGACCACAAGAAGAAGAGAAGCATCAACAAGAAAACAGCATGGTACTTGGACAGTGGATGTTCAAGACACACGACTGGGAATAAAGAGCTTCTCTCAGATTTCATAGAAAAGGAGGGTCCTTCAGTAACCTTTGGAGACAGCTCTCAAGGCATCACAAGAGGTTATGGTACATTAAATATTGGTAATGTCAAAATTACTGATGTCTCATATGTCCTAGGCCTAAAATATAACTTGCTGTCTATAAGTCAAATTTGTGATAAAGGATTTTGTGTTGAATTTGCACCAAATGAATGTATTATCAAAAACAAATCAACACAACAGGTGCTACTAACAGGGGTGAGAAAGGGAAATGTCTATTTTGCAGATTGAAGCAAAACCCCTGAAGCAGTTTGTCTTGTTGCCAAAAGCACAAGTGAGCAAAGCTGGCTGTGGCACAAGAGGCTAAACCACCTGAACTTCAAAACCATCAACAAGATTGCAAGAAACTCTCTAGTTAAAGGACTGCCAAATCAAGTGTTCTCAAAAGAACATATATGCCAGCCATGTCAGGAAGGAAAGCAGATCAAAGCTTCATTTAAAGGGAAGCCTGTCATCTCAACTGAGAGAGTTCTTCAACTACTGCATATGGATTTATTTGGGCCAATAATCCCAGTAAGTATAAATGGAAGAAAATATGCTTTAGTTGTTGTTGATGATTTTTCCAGGTACACTTGGGTAGTATTCTTGCTCAACAAAAAGGAGACCCAAGTCAAGCTACCTGAATTGATGATGAGATTGAGCAATGAAAAGGGCCTAAGTATTGTCAAGATCAGATCAGACAAAGGCACTGAGTTCATAAACTCATACATCAATGAGTACTGCAGCAAGAATGGCATCACACATGAAACTTCAGCAGCAAGAACACCTCAACAAAATGGGGTTGCTGAAAGAAGGAACAGGACCTTGAAAGAGGCGGCAAGAACATTGATTGCTGAATCCAAACTGCCTAAAAGGTTCTGGGCTGAAGCCATTAGCACTGCATGTCACACCCAAAACAGGTCCTTAATCACCAAAGGACAAGGTAAAACCCCATATCAAATATGGAAAGGTAGATTGCCAACTGTTGCTTACTTTCATATATTTGGTTGTAAGTGTTTCATTCATAATAATGGGAATGAGCAATTGAAAGCTTTTGACAGCAAAGCTGATGAAGGAATATTTGTTGGATATTCACAAATCAGCAAAGCTTACAGAGTCTACAATTGCAAAACCCTTATTGTGGAAGAAACACCTCATGTTGTGTTTGATGAGTCTATTAATGAGTTCAGGGATAGAAACTTGAATCTTGATGAAATAACACAAAGAACAACCAGACTAAGGCTTCAAAGCAAGGAGACAGTATTTGTAGATGTTGCCCAGCCTGAATTACATGATAATAAAAAACTGGACAACCTACCTGATGGCAATCAACCAGGAGCCAACCAACCTGAAGGTGATGTTGAACTGATTGACCCAATCCCAGTTCAAAACCAGGTAACAACTACCAATGAAGAAGCAGGCAATGCTGAGGTAGTAAATGGATCCAATATTCAAAGGGGAACCAATGAAAATGTCAACTCATCCGACAATGAGGACAATACCCCTGAATATGATCCAGAGCTTGATCCTTCAATTAATTTTCCTGAATTTAATGAGTCTAGTGATCCAACCTCAGATGAGGACAATCCTCCTGAAGGGATCAGGTCTAGAAGGACTTGGTTGTAGGACCATCCATCTAGCCTGATACTTGGTAATCCAAGTGAAGGGATCAAAACTAGAAGATTTCATGGAGAAAGTGCTTTGTTTTGTTGTTTTCTTTCAGAAAAGGAACCAAAAGATATTGAGGAAGCACTACAAGACACCAACTGGATCATAGCCATGCAAGAAGAGCTAAACCAGTTCACCAGAAATGAAGTATGGGAGCTGGTAGATAGGCCAACTCATCAAGATGTCATTGGAACCAAATGGGTGTTCAAAAACAAGAAAAATGAAAATGACATCATTGTAAGGAACAAAGCAAGACTGGTGGCCAAGGGATATTGTCAATCTGAAGGGATTGATTATGATGAGACATTTGCTCCAGTGGCCAGACTTGAGGCAATCAGACTCTTCTTAGCATATGCAGCTCACATGAGATTCAAAGTGTATCAAATGGATGTGAAGAGTGCATTTCTAAATGGGGTGCTCAAAGAAGAAGTGTATGTTGAACAGCCCCCAGGCTTTGAGGAAGGAGATAAAGTGTACAGATTAAAGAAAGCCCTCTATGGCTTAAAGCAAGCTCCAAGAGCTTGGTATGACACCTTATCACAGTTTCTTCTAGATCATGGTTTTGTCAAAGGCACTGTTGACAGAACTCTGTTCAGAATCTGTGAAGGAGATGATATCTTGTTAGTCCAAATCTATGTGGATGACATTATATTTGGATCTCCAAATGAGAAGATGTGTGAAAAGTTCTCCAAACTCATGCAAAGCAAATTTGAGATGTCCATGATGGGATTGATGAATTTCTTCTTAGGACTTCAGGTCACTCAATCAAAGAAGGGAATATTCATCAATCAGGCCAAGTACACAAGGGACATGATCAAAAAATTTGGATGTGCTACAAGCAAGCCTGACTGAATTCCTATGAATACTAACTGGAAGATGGATCCTGATGAAGGTGGTGAGTCAACAAACTCCACTAACTACAGGGGAATCATAGGATCCTTGCTGTATCTCACTGCAAGCAGGCCCGACATCACATTTGCAGTTGGAGTGTGTGCAAGATTCCAAGCCAATCCAAAGAAGAGCCATCTTGATGCTGCCAAGAGAATCCTAAGATATCTCAAGGGATCTGAGAATCTTGGATTGTGGTATCCAGCTGATGACAACATTGAGCTCACTGGATATTCAGATGCTGATTATGGAGGATGTAGAATTGACAGAAAATCCACCTCTGGAACATGTCAATTCTTGGGCAGCAAGCTTATCTCATGGTTCTCCAAGAAGCAGAATACAGTTGCAACTTCTACAACTGAAGCAGAATATGTTGCAGCTGGAAGTTGTTGTGCTCAGATACTTTGGCTCAGGCAACAACTTAGAGACTACAAAGTCATCACAAATGAAGTGCCAATATTCTGTGACAACAATAGTGCAATTGCCATCTCACAGAATCCAGTACTCCACACCAGATGCAAGCATGTGGACATCAAGCATCATTTCATAAGGGATCATGTGGAGAAGAAAGATATCAAGCTTGTCAAAATCCACACTGATAAGCAAAAAGCTGATATTTTAACCAAGCCTCTAGCTGAAGCAAGGTTCTTGGAATTGTCAGCTGAATTAGGGTTACTTGATCCAGGCCAAATGGAAAAATGAGGAAAGAAAGCTCATATGAAGGAGGAAGTTCATCAAGTTGAACTTCAGCAAAGTTGACCAACCTCACTGAAGCTGTCAGCCAAAGAGGGAAACTCAGCAAAGTTGTCCCTATGCTGTTCAGCAATGTTGGTCAGGGGAGTTGTCCAAGTGGGACCCAGTCAGCAACTTTGGGACCCACTCAGGCAAGTTCATCAGGCAGTTTGACCCTCACAGAAACCAAAGCACATCTCAGGATGTTTGTCCGAGTTAATTGGATAATCATTGCTATTTTTAGCATTGATTAGACATTTAAGAGGTTTCTTGGTCTAAGAGTAGGCCATTTTAGGATGGAGTGTGCTATAAAGATTTTTACCCCCAAAAAGGCAAATCAGCATTTAATGCAAAAATCTTAATTGGGATTTCATGAATTCTTGAGCCATCATCAAGACCATTGATTTGCATTAAACTTCCATCAAACCGTCTCAATCTCACTACCCTACTTTACTCAATTGGTTCTTTCAATTACCCACTGCCATTATCTATTAACCAACGGTTAATAAACTCCCCACATATATAAACTCCTCAATTTTTACTTCCATCTTTACGCACTCATAATTCCATACTCTCGAGCTTTTGAAAACCCTCAAAACCTGCAACTTATCTCCAAAATTTTCTATCCTTCAAAATTATCCATGGCTCCTAAGATCAAGAGAGAAGAGCTTGTAGACTTCAATGATTCCTCCTTGGACATTGATTTCTCTTATCTTAGCAACCAAAATTCCCTTTGGTTTGAAAAGCTGGTAGCTTTTGATAGCCCAGACACAGAAGTTCAACAAGTCCTCCAATGGCTGAGGGAGGCAGGGCTAGAGAAGTTCCTTGGTACCAAGCCTGATTCCTGCCTGAATCCATTCATGGCAGAATTCTTTGCCCATCTCAGATGGAAAGGGAAGAAGGGAGATGTGTGCACCAAGCTCACATATGCTGAAGAAGATGAAGATGAAGAAAGCCAACACACCATCATCTTCACTGCAGAGGATTTAGATGCTAGCTTTGGGCTACCATCAGAAGGCCAGAATCCAGAAATGTACAAGGAAGGAGATGATCAGGAGTTCTACTACTCTTGGATGATAGAACCAAAGAAACTTGTAAGTGCTCAGAACAAGAACACTTTAAAGCCTTATTACAGACACTTGTTTGATTGTGTTGTAAAAATCTTGCTGAGCCACTCAGGGAGTGTTGAACAAATCAGTATGCCTAAGTTGAGAGTGATGGTTGCTGTGATTGACTCTGCTGAGAAGAGAGTCAAGTTCAACTGGAAAAATTTCATTCTTGACAAGATGATGAATGAAAAATTTAAGTTTAAGGAGATGAAGCACCACAAGGTGGTGGTTGAAGGAAGACTTCAATTTTGCACAAGAGCCAGCCTGCTCTTGGAAAGATTTGCTCACTACTCTCATCTTCAAGCAAAGCCAAAGCCTTTTCCTGCACAAAAGGTGATGTTCAGAAAGCTGTCTTCAAAGACAGAAAAGAGAAAGCAGGAGGCTGCCTCCAAGAAAGCTGTTGCAACTGTTGCAACTGTTCCAACAACCAGAGCCTCTCCAAGGAAAAGGAAAGCACAATCACCTAGAATCCAGCCAAAGATGAAGAAGATGAAGCAGATTCTAAGTGAATCTTCCCCTGAAAGCCTGTCAAGAAGTGGAGGAGCCACTTCAGAGGAGATTGAGAAGGTGGCTGATGAAGGAGTCAACCCTCCTGAAGAGGGTGAAGTATTCAGAGAGATTGTCCCACTGCAACCTGAGACAATCACAGAATTCAGAGACCTTGACCAGCCAACAAGGTATGAAAGGAGAAGAAGAATCATCAAGACTTCTGAGAAGCAGAGGTTGATGGAAGAGGAAAAGAAAAAGAAAGAGTTCCTCAAGGAGATTAGACAGGCTAGTAGGTCTAACTCCAAGTCCAAGTCAAAACCCAACAGCCCTGAGGCCAACTCCCCTGATATTCAATCTAGAAGAATATCTCCAAGGCAAGAAGAAGAGGAGTGCAAGACTCCTGAAGATGCCCCCATTATTGCAAAGAAGGTTTATTCCCCAGAAGGTGCACCTGATAGAGCAGGTATTGATGTGCTGGCAGATTTGGTCAATCTTGAGGATAGACCTTTTTCCCCCCTTGATCCAAGACTTCTTTCTTATACCAAACTTCTTGAAACTGCTATTCAAGAAGGTGATCAAGTTGTTTTCCCACCCATTCCAGCCATTCCAATTATCTCTTCAGGCACATTGCTCTCAAAAGCACCTGAATCCCAACTTGCTTTGATCTCTCCTGACCCCAACCCTTCTGAGCCCAACCTACCTGAATTCCAATCCAACCTACCTGAATCCCAATCCAACTCTCCTGAATCCCAAGCCAACTCATCTGGAGATGATAGTGGTGAAGAATACACCTATGAGGGGATGTTGAGGCAGATTGCAAGAGCCAATGTGGATGAATTATATCCAGGATTGAAGGCATATCCCAGGCTGCAACAATAGTTCTATGATCTCAGAGCACTTGTTGAGATCAAGGATAGAACAATTGTGGAAATAGCTCAGGCTATTCAGGATAAGGGTGCCAACTGGTGGCAGGTTGAGGAAAATAGGCTGTTACATTTTGCAAATGTAAAGAAGACCAGTGTATTAACCACTGAGGCCCTATTTTGCACCATTGTTCATGAGAAGGTGCTTGCTGAAAGAGAAAGAATAGCACAAGGAATCAAGCATCCTGACAGTACATCTGATGATGATGATGATGATGATGATCACACCAATCCCAACCCCCCTGGCCTCAACTCAGCTCAGGTACATTACTTGACTTTTCATTCTGTGAAGGACTCTGATCATTCAGAGGAGTTGACCAAAGATGGTAACTCAGTCCAAGATGCATTGGCCAAGGATGGTTCTTCTGAACCTGAGGCACAGCTTGACAATGCTGAGACTTCCATGGGAGAAGCTAGTTTGGCTAAAGCCTCATCAATGTCAGGCAAGTTGGACATTGACCAGCCTTTAGTCATTCAGGATGACTCAGTGGTCTTGGGATGCCCAAGCACTGTGATCTCCCAACAACTGCCCTCTGTGGATCCTATTGAGGATATGGAGGTGTCAGGTTTAGGAATTGAAGGAGTTGAAAAAGCTGATAGTGCAGAAAATTCAGAGGGAGATGATGGTAAGGATTGTGTAATCACAGGTTCCTTGAGTGCACCACAAATAGAGGGTGAGGAAGTAGAAATATTGGGTGCAGCCCAATATGAGAGTCAGGTTATTCTTCAAGTCAAATCTGAACTTGATGAATCCCTTGGTGAAAGGAGGCCTGATTCTCCAGTGAATGTGAGTCTATCTTTTGAGGATGAAGAAGAAAAGAATATAGTTGAAAATGAGAGAGAAGGTGCTGATGTATCAGACCTTATGGGAGAAAAAGAAATAGAGGGTGTTGAGGGAGTTTTTACTAACACTGTTAGTTTTGCAGATTCTGTTGCAGTCACTCTTGAGCAAATTTTTGCAGATGCCTCCCTGACAGATATACCAGTTGCTGCTGACACTGATCTTGAAGCAGTATCAGCAAATGTGTCCACACTTAACCAAATCTACTTTGAACAAGCCAATACCTCTGAGGCTCACTTTCAGATTGCTACTCAGACTGCATCCATCATTGAAGAGCAGTCAGAGAAGTTGGACACACTGGTCAGGGAAGTTGAGAAGGCTCATGCAAAAACTGTTGATACCTTAGATGGCCAAGGCAAGACTCTAGCCTCTGTGGAGATGAGGCTAACAGGGTCAGAAGAAGTGATATTGCCCACTCTTGATGCAAGAATATGTGGAGTTGAAACTGGACTGCAAACAGTTTCAACTGAAGTGACAAAAGCCAAGGATGCTATGGGAAAATTCACAAGATCTGTGAAGAAAGAACAGCAGGGTCTCAAAGATTTGTACAAGCATAATGTGAAAGCCTTGAGAAAGACAATCAAAGATGCTTTAAGGCAGAGGACAGCAGCCCAAAGGAAGAAGGCAGAGGAATTGAAAGCTGCTATGGTGAAGGAGGCTGCTGAGAAGTTCACTGTTGAACTTATGGCCAAAGTGTCTGATCAAGTTGTGGCCAACCTCACTGATCAACTTCAGGCCAAACTTGATCAATCACTGAAAGCCACATTGGATGCCATTGTTTCCCAAAAGATGAAGCCTGTTCACACTTTCTTGAGCATGGCAGATGATAAAATGCAAAACATTCATGATGAGAATGTTTATCTACTGCAGGAATTGAAGTCCCTCACTCAGGCCCACTCACAACTCTCAGTCTCTATGAGTGAACTAAAGCCCCAGTGTTTTGATAATGCCAAAAAGGGGGAAAGAGAGAGAGCAAGGGCAAAGGGAACCTTGGTGATTGGTGAACCTAAGGGAAAGGAGAAGGTCCCTGAGATTGAGGAGGAGTCAGTAGAAGACATTGGGAAAGGCAAAGGCCCAATGAATATTGAAAATTTGACTGAGGAAGAGCAGATTCAAATAGCTGTCAAGGAGTCCATGATGTCAGCTATGGAAAGTCAGGCAAGAAAACTTCAAAGGCCAGGTGGTGAGTCAGCAGGACTTGAACCTAAAGAGAAGGCTGCTGAAGTAAGGGGGAAGGTGACAAGGTCATCTGAAAGAAAGAGGAAGGAGCTGCAAGCCTTCAATGATTTCCCAACCAGCCTGACTTTGCCATCAGAATTTCAGTCTGATGAATCTACTCCAGTAAGGCAATCAAAAAGATTGAAGAAAGCAGCCAAGCTGCCTGCCATTGAAGAAGAAGAGGTTGTAGAAGAAGTACAGGACAGGATGCCTGAAGTTGGTGTGCCCAAACTTGCTGATGATCCCTCTAAATTGTTTGAAGAAGGTTTTGGAAAAGATCCAGAAAATCAGGAGAAGCTAGCTGTTCAGAGAGCTAAAGAGAGGATGGAGCAATTGGTTGAGGCCAACAAGGCAAGGGATGAAAGAAGGGCAAATTTCAAAGCCCCAAGAAGGAGAGCTTCATACAGAAGACTCAAACCTCAAATGCTGCAAAGATGGGACACTCAGTACCCTCACCATGATAAGTGGGTTCCAATCTCACTGAATGATGCATGGGAGGAGGCCAAGAGAAGTTTTGTATATGAATTTTATGTCATTGGGAAGTGGCTTGGAGAGAGTGTGGATGAAGTCTTTGTCCAGTTTATGTTTGAGAACCACAGGGACCTCTACCAAAAGCTGTTTGCAGCAGCTGATATGGCAAGAGTGGAGTTCAAGGCCCCTGGTCCAATTCTGTACATACCTCCTAAGTTCAATGGGAACTTGATTGATGAGGGAAAGATTCTGGAGGAGTTCATCAACATCATGAAGATGGAGAAGATGAAGATAGGCCCTAGAGGCTCCAACAAGGATGTTTGGGAGCTGAAGAAAAGGGTCTGGGCTCAATATGGCATTGCTCCTCAGGATGATGGAACTCTCTGAATGGATAAGTTCATCTCTTCCCTATCTGAATTTTATGTTTGATTATGAAGTTGTTATTTTGTTTTCTCTGTATCAGTTATGTTGTCCTTGATTTTCTGATCTGTAATGCTTGATGATATATAAAAGGACCACTGATTTTCTATCAAGAGATAACAACTCATTATCTCAACTAACCTGACATTACATATATACTTGATTTATTGTGCTAACAGTTTCTTTCAGGAAAGTTGACCAGTTCACTCATCCTGAAGATAAAATATAGTATAAGTCAAGTTCCCTTTGTAATAGGTTTTGGCATCATCAAAAAGGGGGAAATTGTTGGGAATAAAATGATTTTGATTTAGATACCAAAACCCCTGATTGATGATGTACAGATTAGTTGAGATATGCTCAAGTTATTGTTCAGGCAAGTTGTCCCAGAACACTTGAGTATGTAGAATGCTTAAGTTAAAAATCTCAGAAATGTTGTGAGATTTTAGAGTTCAGGATAGTTGTCCAATGCTGAATGTTAGACAGCTTGATAGGTATTAAGTCTTGAGGCCAAAGTTGCTGAAGCATCATGACAGCTGACCAAGTGGACAACTGAGCTGAAGAGATCAAGTACACTAAAGCTGTGCTCATAAATGCAAAAGATCAAGTACACTAAAGCTGTGCTCATAAATGCAAAAGATCAAGACAGTTGAAGTACAAATGATCAAGAGAATTGAATGACAAAAGCTTACAGAAGACACATTCAAGGAAGCATTTATTGCCAATCATTCCTGAACCAAACATTGAAGACTTAGAGCATTAAAGAGTGAAGCATTGAATGAATGTTGGAACATTCTAAAACAACAGCAAGAATGTTCAGGGAGCTTGTCCCATCTGACCGTTGGTTGAGTGTAGATTCTGCCACAAATCAACCTTGGGAAGTGTGCTTATTTGGAAACTGTCACAAGTCATCTCAGCCGCATTTTTCAGAAGTCAACACATTCATTCAAGCAACCATTGAAGAGCCCTTTTACACAGTGGATAAAAGGAAGTCAAGCTTCTTAGCCGTTTCAATGGTGCTGCAAATAGACATGTTTGAATTGCTATCTCTCCAACGGATAGTTGTTCAAATATGCCTATATATACAGAAGTGATCAAAGGGATTCAGAATCCAACTACAAGCTATCAAACTATTATCAAGCTTTCAAAGGAAACCAAGCTATTCACAAGAATCCCAAGTTTCCTGAATCACTTCAAATTAGCTAAGCCATTCTTTGTAAACATCCTAGCTTAGCATTGAGATATCCTAAGCCTTTACATCTGTTCTCATTGTAAAGGATATCTCTACTAGTTGGAACCAAACCTCAAACCTTATCTCATTTAAGTGAAGAGAGTGTTTGTTGTAGAAGTGAGGAGTTAAGGACTGTTAGAGTGAAACACAGTCTTAACTCAGTGAGATTGAGCACTAGGACTCAGATTATCCTAGGGATCAAAACACTAAGAGAGTGTTGTTGATCAGTGCACCTTGGCACTATAAAACAAGCTAATTCCATTGTGAAGGAATTATCCTGTTCAATCAGGGAAAGTGGATGTAGGAGCTTGAGTCTCTGAACCACTATAAACTTGTGTGTCTCTTACTTACTGCATTCTTTATTGCATTCATATTCAAACAATTTTCAAAGAACAAACTCTAGTAAGTGAGAAAATTTGTTTTGGACAAAGTCCCTGATAACTGTCTTTTCAGAAATTAACTTGGAGTATTTCTTTAAGTCAAAGGCCAACCACATTCCGCACTTAGCAACTCTTTTAGATATCTAGCCAACTGATCACTCAATAGTAATCAGTAGGACAAGTATCTATCAAAGTTCACACTCAGGCCAATTGTGAGACAACCTGCCTGATAAGACCAGTTTTGTTAAAAAGAAAAGAATTTGCATACACAAGTGCATTCCCCCCCCCCCCCATACACTTGTGTTATACTCCACCAAGGACCAACATAACTGAACTTGCTAGCATGTACCCAAATTATGAAAAATATATTGTGCCCACTACACCATACGTGGAACAATGGACCCAAGAAGAAGTGTATGCCATTCTCCATATGTTTGCAAAATATAGAGATGGCACAAAATGGAATGCTGAGATAGAGATGAATAAATATAAGCTTAGCAAACAACCATTGTCAGGGGAGGCAACCTCCACTTCTGAAGGTATTTCACTTCTAAGGTTCATTGTCGATCAAATTCAACTACTTAATGGACAAATCAACTATTTGAAGCAAAGGTTCACTAGTGTAGAGAGTGTAGTAAACAATTTACTCGCGAATACATGTGTGAACCCTAAAGGCGATTATGGAAGCTTGAGGCAAGAACAAGAAAACCTTAAAAAGAATTTTGACTTCTGCAATCCATCCTCGCCAAATTCAAGCATCACTCAACGCATATTGAATTTTCAAACTTGCGAAATCGATGAGGATGGTTTACAAAACTCAAATGAGCATTCAAATATTTTAATAGTTAGTATGTAAAGCGATGGGAAATGATATGATCAGTGTCTCATACCTATTCTGTGAATCTGAAAAATTAATATATTTTCTAAATATGACTTTCTTATTTCTCAATAAATTGTAACCACAAGCATCATCATTTGAATATTTACATTTCCAAACTTGTAGTAAAGTATTGGTTCAGTTCAAGAATGAAGAGCTAACGCGCAAGATAATTGTTTGCCTCAAACTCGATAAATGGCTCAACGAATTGGTGAGGGATGCATTATATCTAATTTATATTTTAAAAAACCATCATAATAGATTTTAATTACATAGATAAATGATCGACGGAACTAAAGTTTTCACAACTCGGCATCTCTATAATATCATGATATATTTTTGTTGGGATACGAATCCTGAAACAAGTCCTAATTGATGAATGAAGTAGTTTTGATAAGCCAAAAAGAGAACTTGAATATATTTCTAAGTGTTGACTGATCTAGTTATGGAAGTCGTCTTGTGACAAGATCAGACAAGTATAAGTATACTGGAAAATAAACTAAGTATTGAAAGAACAGTTCATATAGGATTTATGATAAGCTTATAATTGTTGTATAGAAGCTTATAGTTTATGTTCATATTGATGTAATAGTGTTAAGGTGACTAATCTGTTTTATAAAGCTTAAAGTAATGTAATAGTCTTGATAGATTAGTTCTATTGGAGAAGAAGACTGAAGAGAAGACTTGCAAGACAATACAAGTGCTAAGAAACTGAGAAATATTCTAAGTGTCGAAGCAAGACAAGTCAAGACCACGTGAAGTGAAGTTGAAGATAAGGTCGTATCAAAGTGAAGATATGAAGAGTTAGTTATGGAATAACTAATTAACTGAAAGAACGCGTGAAGAGATAAGAAGAAACAGTTATGAAGTTAGTTATCAAGAAAAGGTTGTTGGATAACAAACTTATCTTGATATGTGAAGTCTATAAATACCCGAAGACATTCAACGATTGAAGACTACTGTTACTAAGAGATTTAAGCGTACATTGAAGAATTCAAAGCAAGGAAACTCACAGAGTTCAAGCAAGATTTGAAGTTCAAAGTTTGAAGCCTGAGAAGACAAGTCCATATTCAGAAGGCTACTGCATATAGAGAAGTTTTTCTTTATTGTTTTGTTTGTAAATCAAGTTGCTAGTTACTTGTTACATAGTTATATGTTAGATCGAAGATATACTTGGTAGTATATTCGAAAAGATCGAAGTTTATATCTTGGGACTTAAAGCCACAAGAACACTCGAAGAGAAGAGTTTAATAAAATTTCACGACTGGAGTTGTGAGAGTGGACGTAGACAAGTTGTCGAACCACTATAAATGCCATGTTGATTTACTTACGGTTTTATTTGTATTTGATTGATTGAATTACTTAATTGGTTAATCTGCATATAGACTAGACAAGTAAAGGGTTCATCGTTATAGTTGAGTATAAATCTTAAGGGCTCATATAGATTCTGATATTCCGCATAGTTTACTCTGATATTTTTAAAGATTTTTAAAAGTCTATTCACCCCTCCCCTCTAGACTTTTACTAGCTTATTCAATCTTACTCAACTAGGGACCTACAATTTTATAACTTATCTATCATTTTAACTTCTTCTAAATATCATGTAAGTTATAAATTGTGTGGCGTACATTATTTGGTACGACAAAAAATCAAGTCCTGACGCAAGTCGACATTGGAGCTTGCCTGCATGGTTTAGTGTATGGTCAAATTATAGATTTTTTAACAAGTCATTCCAATACCTCGTGTAATTTGTCTTATTCTTCAATTGCAGATTCAAGCTCAGCTCAATGACATCTTTCCAGATTAGCGTATAATTAGAAACATATTTGGGAGAAAGGGCTTATTCAAAGGTCTTTAATCAAGATGCTCATCAATTTCAATCCCAATTCATGATAATAACCATTGGTTATTTTTTAAGGTGGACTTTGAAAGACAAGTTATAGAAATTTGTGACACGCTTAAGAACGACATAATCTAAAAAACATAGATTATCTATGATTTAAATTTCGGTAAGCAATGTAGTTTTCAACAAATGCATAGACAAAAAGGTAATAAATTTGACCATTTAAGCATTTCTAATTGGCATGATACGTTTGAATATCGCTATACCTTCATTATTTATTTGCAACATGACGTTTTCAGGAGGCACTAATCGAGCATTGACAAAAAGGTAAACAAATTATTTGGTGATACAATTTTTTTATGAATATATTTGTGAGTAGCACTCAATTCCCCAATTGAATGATAAAACATGAAGAGCTTATGAGTACTCACAGGAGACTAGCATCACATTTGTTTCACCATTATCAGAATTTCGCTTACCCTAGGTGATACATTTGACAGTAATTTTTTTCCAATTAATATGCATGAGTCGTGTGATCATTATGCAATAACACAAAAGTATATGATTTTTGCAGATATCTTATCAATGTGTGGGTTACTCATTTACCAAACAAGGATATATCTCATTGTGTGCCCACACAATTTTATCATCAACAGATGACTATGGGTGGAATACTGAAAGAAGTTTACAAAGTATAGGGAAATGATGTCAATGGCGATGAAATTGAACTAAAAGATGATGAAGATTTAAAGAAGCTCATTGAACATCACCTCTAGTTCCATTCAGAAGACATACCTATAAGTGTGGCTTGGAATCTTAAAGAAGATGAAACGTGCATGAGCCCACATGATTTAATAATGGAGGATTGAAATTGATTTTATTGTGATTTTAGCACTCTAATTATTTTATGTTGACATTAGTGAAGATTGAAAAATAACATGATTAAATTGAGTTTATTTATATTATTTCTATTTTATTACAACCTCTATACAATGAATATACAACCTTTTTTCAATAGAAAAAACTCACACAAAACACATGGTAAGGGCCTCCAAATTAATATATATAGCAAGGGCCTCTGTACAATGAATATACAACCCAGATGTAACACAACACTTGGCTCTGCTTAAAGGGCCCTCTCTTGGCAGTCCCGATTTATGAAACTCAAGCCCGCGGACCTATCGGAGAAAATGGTCGTGCTAGAGTTGATTTTGATTAAAGTTAAATGCTTTTCTTAGCTTGAGAAGCAAATGCTCAACCATCCCACAAAATAATCAAATAGCAACGCTCGATCCGACCAAAGAACAACGGTGCAGAGGAGCATCACAAAGTCCTTCTCCTTAGAATTCATATCTCTTGCACATACTGCTAATTCAATCTATGCAAACAACATTAGAACCCTTAATAATCATATATTTCAATATGTGTGCTACACTATCTAATTGTATAGGATATCCAAGTATATACAAATTCAGAGTACCTTAATTGAAAGTTTGTAGATTACACCAGAATCCTAAGGCAATTACAGATCTCATGTTTAAACAGATAGTCTCTAATTCAACTCAATTAACAAATCAATACAAACAGATGACTAGTTTAATCTCCATGTATATGCATTAAGAATCTACAAAATTAAACCGGCTTAACTAAGCTAAAGAAAAATAGCATAATCTAAATGAGCAAAATGTGCAAAGCATCAAAACCAAAGTGAAGGATCACTGAATAGATGAAAACATACCAGCGGTTCTAAATTGTTGCAGCTTGTGTACAATGAATATACGACCCTTTTTCAATAGGAAAAACTCACACAAAACACATGGAAAGGGCTTATGTACAATAAATATACATAGCAAGGGCCTCTATACAATGAATATACAACCCAGATGCAAAACTTCACTTGGCTTTGCCCAAAAGGACCTCTCTTGGCAGTCTCGATTTATGAAACCCAAACCCGCAGACTTGTAGGAGAAAGTGGTGATTTAGAGGGACGACGACTTTCGGCTGTGCGACATCAACTTGAATCCAATGAAATCAGCGGGCATCGATTCAGAGGGACGACGCTATATAATCTCATCAGCGGCGAGCATCATCGACAAAAATGCACTGCCATAGTGAGGCGACGCTTTGTAGATGTTGTTAACTCTTAAATGCTTTAACATTATCAACAACATCTTAATTTGACCTTCCGTGATTTATTCTAAGTCTTTTTTGAAATGTTATATTAAATGTTAAACTAAATGCTGTCACATTCAGGGACGATTCTAGAAGCTTCTACAAGAGTCTAGAACCTGGAAGATTCCAGATCATTGGAGGACGTGTTAGAAGGACCTAGAGCATTGTAGATCGACCTGGAACCTTGAATAAGGATCTAGAGAGATCATGGGAGTTGAGATCCTAAAAAATAGGATCTTACATGGAAGACTCTAGAACTCGGGTTTCTCTCTATAAATACCGAAGGAGGCTTACATTATCCAGTATGCACTATTCGAGTAACATCTTATTCTGAGCGTTCATCCCTATTAGGAGTTATGTTGGGAATAAAATGAGATATGTTTTGATTCAATACCAAAACCCCCTGAGACATGCCTAAGTCAAGTTGAATATGTTCTAGAGATGTTAGAACATATAGAATAAAGGATAGATGAGAAGCTGGTATGTTAGGCAACTCTTAGTTGTATAGATGAAAAATTTGAGGGGGAACCTATGCTTTGAAGTTTATCAAGAACAAGTCCCCTCAAGGCTCAAATTCTGGAACCATGACCAAGTCTGCTGAAGGACAAGTATGCTGATCAGGAGAGTTGTCCAGGAGTGTTGTCTCAACACAATTAAGCAAGATCAAATCTTCTGAAAGCTTGAGGTCAACCATGCTGAAGAGTTAAAGACAACAATGCCCTAAAGATCTCCAAAGAATCATGCTAAGATCACTTTGAAGTGAAGCAAAAGGGTATGAGCCAAGTCATCTGAAGAAGAGCAAGCCAACCTTGCTGATAAGCAAGACTGCTGATAGTGATAAGGAGAGTTGTCCAGTTGATAAGAAATGTTGTCCTATCATTGGAACAACCTTCAGAAGCCATGTCCATGTCCTAACAAGAGAATCTGATAGTCAGACATTGGGAAGAGAGCTGCAGAATGAAGACAAAGCTCATACAGCCGTTTATTTCCCAAATGAGGACATGTCACTATCAAGAATCTATCTTCAAAGTTGAAGAACCAAAAGAAGACATTTATGGACCCTTGAGGCTGCCTCTCCAACGGGCAAATCCTTCAATTGTCTATAAATACAGAAGTGTGAAGATCATTTGAAAGAACCTCAGCTAAGCACCTCAACCTGAACCTTGAGAAGAAATTCAAAGTGCTTTCAAAGCTTTCAAAGACTATCTTAGTCTTCATACACTTCTTCTAAGCTGAACCTATTGTATATCCATACACAAGCTTAGAGAGATATCCTAATCCTTATACACTGATCTTCATTGTAAAGGATATCTCATTAGTTGGAACCTTACTTCAACCCTTATACCTTTCAAGAGTGAAAGTGAGAAGGTTGTAGTAGTAGAAGTGTTAGGAGCTGACTGTTGAGAGAAGAACAGTTCAGTTCTGAGTTGAGAAGAGGGTACTAGGACTCTAGACATCCTAGGGATCAATTCACCAAGGAGTGGTGTTATTGATCAAGTGCACCTTGGCACTATAGAACAAGTTAATTCCAAGAGTGAAGGAATTATCCTGTTCAATCAGGGAAAGTGGATGTAGGAGCTTGAGTCTCTGAACCACTATAAACTCTTGTGTTGATTTACTTTTCAAGTACTTACATACATTCAACACTGCACACTAAACTGAACTTTCAAAGGATAAACATTCAAAGACTGTGCAAAACCTATTTGGACAAGTTCCCTGAAAACTGGACTGTATTGATTTGACTAAGTGATTTCAGAAACTAAAGGAGTCTAAACTAAAAGGGCCAACCACTATTCCGCACATATAACTCCCCTAGATAGTTATTCAACTAAGTACTCAATAGTACTTAGTAGCTTGATTATCTTAGAAGAGTTAATCATCTTCAGCAGAGTTGTCCAAGACAACCTTGCTGAGCTCTGGTTTGATCATAGTCAAAAAGAATTTGCATACAAGTGTATTCCCCCCCCCCCATACACTTGTTATATACTCCTTTCAGGACCAACAAGTGGTATCAGAGCAGGGGTTCAAAGACCACTGCTTCTGAAAAGCCATCTTGGTTTTCAAAATCATATATTTGGTGTGGTCACTGAACTGATCTATCTGAAATCCTATAAATTGTTGACTAACTATTTATTCTTGAGATATGGCCAACAACAATGCTGCTGTTCCACCTCCTGCTGTCCAAGGATTGGACAACATGGCCACAAATCCAGTCAACCACATTTCTCATCACAAATTGCCCATGTTCTCAATAGACAACTATGATTTCTGGAAAATCAGAATGAGGGCTCATCTTGCATCTCTACATACTGATATGTTGAGAGTGATCACAAGAGGTCCTTTTGTGTTCACCTTTGTCAATCCCAGAGTCACTGAGGCTCAAAGAGCAGATATAAGGGAATTGATTCCCAAAGATGAAGATGACTTCACTGCTGATGAAAAGAGGAAAGATAATTTGAATTATCTTGCCATGAACACCCTCTACCAAACAATTCCAGATGCAATCATGGGAAGAGTCTATCACTGCACAACTGCCAAAGAAATATGGGATACTCTTGTAGAAATGTGTGAGGGTACTGAGAAAATCAAGGAGAATAAGCTCCAAGTGGCAGTGCAAAAGTTTGAACAATTTACAATGGAGTCTGAGGAATCCATTGACAAATTTGCTGGTAGATTCACTGATGTGATGAATGAGATCAACTCATTAGGCAAGGTGTACTCCAAAAGAGAAGTCGGATTGAAGATCTTGAGAAGTCTCACTCAAAAGTGGGATGTCTATGCTGTTATGATGCAAAACACCAAGGATCTCTCCACAATGCCCATGCAACAAATCTTCTCTGAACTCAAAGCTTATGAGTTCGATCTCAACAGAAGAAAGCCTGTTGAGGAACCTTCAAATCCCACAAAAGGAGTGGCATTCAAAGCCAAAACTGCTGAACCAGAAATGCAGTCCACTCCAAGATCATCAAAGTCAGTCTCCAAGACTGAAATGAAGGAAGAACTAGCCTTGATGGCTAGAAGGTTTGAAAAGCTAAACTCAAGGTTTGGTAGATATAAGAAATTCTACCAAGACAACAAATTCAGGAGAAGGTACAACTCTCCTGAAGCTCAGGCTGAGGTCAAGAAGCCTGATGAGAAAAGATCAGAGGACAAGTACTCTGGTAGGAGAAGGTCCAATAGAGCTGAACCTTCATCATCAAGAAGAAGAGAAGAACCAAAGAAGGATGATGATGAAGATCTGTGCTATAACTACAAAAATAAAGGGCACTTCCAGTATGACTGCCCTGAATTGAGCTCTAAGGAGAGAAGAGAAAGGCAAGCCAAAAGAGACAGAAAGTTCACCAATAGAAAGGCCATGATGGCTGGTGAAGAATCTGAAAGTGCTGAAAGATTCAACTCTTCTGATGGACTGTTCTCTAATAGTGAAGATGATGATGATGTTTGCAACATGGCTCTTGAGGATGATGAGGTATCCTCTACTTCTAGTTCACCATCATTCATCTCACAAAACACTAGTGAGGGGAACACATGCTTAGAAGTTCATTTAAATCAAGTCCCCTCAAGGCTCAAACTCTGGATATAACACTAAGTCTTTTGAGACTAACTATACTGATCAGGAGAGTTGTCCAGAGGAGTTGTCTCAGTACAAGAAGTCAAGATCAAGTGCTCTGAAAGTTGAGGTCAACTATGCTGAAGACAAACACTCCCTAAAGATCCTCAAAGAAACAAGCTAAGATCACCTTCAAGAGAAATAAAAGGGAAAGAGCCAAGTCATCTGAAGAAGAGCAAGACAATCTTGCTGATAAGCAAGACTGCTGATAGTGATAAGGAGAGTTGTCCAAATGATGAGGAATGTTGTCCTATCAATGGAACAACCTTCATAAGACATGTCCATATTCTTACAAGAGAATCTGAATGTCAGATATTGGAAAGAGTGCTGCAGAATGAAGACAAAGCTCTTACAGCCGTTTATTTCTCAAATGAGGACATGTCACTATCAAGATTCTGTCTTCAAAGTTGAAGAACTAAAAGAAGACATTTATGGACATTGGAGGCTGCCTCTCCAACGGGCAAATCCTTCATTTGTCTATAAATACAGAAGTGTGAAGACCATTTGAAAGCATCCAACTAGCATCCAACTTCAACCTCAACCAAGCACATCTAACCTCAAGTTCTTTCAAACTAGAGTGCTTTCAAAGCTTTCAAAGACTATCTTAGTTTTCATACACTTCTTCTAAGCTGAATTACATTGAATATTCATACACAAGCTTAGAGAGATATCCTATCCTTATACACTGATCTTCATTGTAAAGGATATCTCATTAGTTGGAACCTTACTTCAATCCTCATATCTTTCAAGAGTGAAAGTGAGAAGGTTGTAGTAGTAGAAGTGGTAGGAGCTGACTGTTGAGAGAAGAACAGTTCAGTTCTGAGCTGAGAAGAGGGTACTAGGACTCTAGACATCCTAGGGATCAATTCACCAAGAGTGGTGTTCTTGATCAAGTGCACCTTGGCACTATAAAACAAGTTAATTCCAAGAGTGAAGGAATTATCCTGTTAAATCAGGGAAAGTGGATGTAGGAGCTTGAGTCTCTGAACCACTATAAACTCTTGTGTTGATTTACTTTCAAGTACTTTCATACACTCAACACTGAACACAAAACTGATCTTTCAAAGGATAAACATTCAAAGACTGTGCAAAACTGATTTGGACAAGTTCCCTGAAACTGGACTGTATTGAATTGACCAAGTGATTTCAGAATCTAAAGGAGTTTAAACTAAAAGGGCCAACCACTATTCCGCACATATAACTCTCCTAGATAGTTATTCAACTAAGTACTCAATAGTACTTAGTAGTCTGATTATCTTAGAAGAGTTAATCATCTTCAGCAGAGTTGTCCAAGACAACCTTGCTGAGCTCTAGTTTGATCAAGTTAGAAAAGAATTTGAATACAAGTGTATTCCCCCCCCCCATACACTTGTTATATACTCCTTTCAGGACCAACAAGTGGTATCAGAGCAGGGGTTCAAAGACCACTGCTTCTGAAAAGCCATCTTGGTTTTCAAAATCACATATTTAGTGTGGTCACTGAACTGATCTATTTGAAATCCTAATTGTATATTGACTGACTGTTTGTTCTTGTGTTATGGCCAACAACAATGCTGTTGTTCCACCTCCTACTGTCCAAGGATTGGACAACATGGCCACAAATCCAGTCAACCACATCTCACATCACAAACTGCCCATGTTCTCAATTGATAATTATGATTTCTGGAAAACCAGGATGAGGGCTCATCTTGCATCTCTACACACTGACATGCTGAGAGTGATCACAAGAGGTCCTTTTGTGTTCACATTTGTCAATCCCAAAGTCACTGAGGCTCAAAAGGCAGACCCAAGAGAGGTACTCCCAAAAGATGAAGATGACTTTACCACTGATGAGAAGAGGAAAGATAACTTGAATTATCTTGCCATGAACACCCTCTACCAAACAATTCCAGATGCAATTATGGGTAGAGTCTACCACTGCACAACAGCCAAAGAAATTTGGGATACTCTTGCAGAAATGTGTGAGGGTACTGAAAAGATCAAGGAGAATAAACTCCAAGTTGCTGTGCAGAAATTTGAACAGTTTGCAATGGAGTCTGAGGAGTCCATTGATAAATTTGCTAGTAGATTCACTGATGTGATGAATGAAATCAACTCACTGGGCAAGGTCTACACCAAGAGAGAAGTTGGATTGAAGATCTTGAGAAGTCTCACTCAGAAGTGGGATGTCTATGCTGTAATGATGCAAAACACCAAAGATCTTTCCACCATGCCCATGCAACAAATCTTCTCTGAACTCAAAGCCTATGAGTTCGACCTCAATAGAAGAAAGCCTATTGAGGAACCTTCAAATACTACCAAGGGAGTGGCATTTAAAGCCAAAACTGCTGAACCAGAGATGCAGTCTACTCCAAGATCATCAAAGTCAGTCTCAAAGACTGAAATGAAGGAAGAACTAGCCTTGATGGCTAGAAGGTTTGAAAAGCTAAATTCAAGGTTTGGTAGATACAAGAAATTCTACCAGGACAACAAATTCAGGAGAAGGTACAACTCTCCTGAAAATCAGGCTGAAGCCAAAAATCCTGAAGAGAAGAGATCAGAGGACAAGTACTCTGATAGGAGAAGGTCCAGTAGAGCTGAACCTTCACCATCAAAAAGAAGAGAAGAATTAAAGAAAGAAGATGATGAAGATCTGTGCTATAACTGCAAAAAGAAAGGGCACTTTCAGTATGATTGCCCTGAATTAAGCTCTAAGGAGAGAAGAGAGAGGCAAGCCAAAAGAGACAGAAAGTTCACCAACAGAAAGGCCATGATGGCTGGTGAAGAGTCTGATAGTGCTGAAAGCTTCAACTCTTCTGATGGACTGTTCTCCAACAGTGATGATGATGATGATGTCTGCAACATGGCTCTTGAGGATGATGAGGTATCCTCTACTTCTAGCTCACCATCATTCATCTCACAAAACAATAGTGAGATCAACTTGAAGCTTTCCCTTGGAAAGTTGATGGAAGATTTCACTATGTTACAAGAATTTCATGATAACTGTGTGAGAGAAAATGAAAGATTAGCTATTGAACTTGCTAAAAACTCTGAGGCAGTTGTTGATGTCAAGTCTACTGAGTTATATCAACAAGTCTTGAGAGAGCTTGAGGAAGCAAATCTCAGGATAGTTGACCAACAAAAGGAGATTGATGATCAACTTCTCTCTCAGAAGAGAAAAGATTTTGAACTAAAAATTCTAAATGCCAAGTTTGAAAATCTCTCACATGAATATGATATTCTTAAATCAAGTGAAGAGAGCCTGAAATTAAAGATGTCTGCTCTGAAGAAATCCTCTAGAGCAATAGAGGAAATTCAGAGTTATCAAAGACCTATGGCTCAAAGAAGTGGATTAGGTTTTGATCCATTTGAATCTTCACCTTGTCTTAGTGTTGCTTCTGTAAGTAACACTAAGAGAATCTTTGTTAAGTCAGTGGCACCAACTGAAAATGAAAACAAACAGCCACTGAACAAAGGAAATGGCAAAATGGATGACTTGCCTACTCAAGTACTTCAGGAGACTAGGCCTAAACCTAAGGAAATGGCCAAAGCTCCTGAACACAAGAGGAATGTTGGTCAGCAGAGTAGACCCAATGGAAGGGCAACTCTCCTGAACAATGTTCAGAGGAGTTATCCAAGGTATAATCAGCCTAGGCCAACTCTTCTGAGAAAGCCTCAGCTGACTAGACCTTAGGACAACTATCCTCAAAGGCTAAATAAAATGAGACAACCAAAACCCTTCATGCCAAAGGGTAATGGTCATAAGAAAGCCTTTCCTCAAAGATTCCCTCAAGTAGCACAAAAAACTCACAAGTTCAGGAGATTTGACAACTCTCCTGAAACTTACAGAGTTAACACCTTCACACATACTTTCCCAAAGGCATTTAAGGGAAAGACAGTGTATGTAGATGCTAGAGGAAGACAACTTAGCCACCTTGAATCAATCAGGGTTATTAGGCAAGTTTGGGTTCCTAAAGGTACAACTAACCTCTCAGGACCCAAAAATCAAAGGGTACCTAAACCAATCTAATTGCAGGTACCAATGGGCCACAAGAAGAGGAAAATGAGCAAAAAGTCAGCATGGTACCTTGACAGTGGATGTTCAAGGCACATGACTGGAAACAAGGAACTCCTCACTGATTTTATTGAAAAAGAAGGCCCAAATGTCACATTTGGAGACAGCTCACAAGCTACAACAAAAGGTTATGGTACTTTGATGATTGGTAACATCAAAGTATCCAATGTGTCTTATGTGGCTGGTCTTAAGTATAATCTCCTAAGTATCAGTCAATTCTGTGATAAAGACTTCAATGTTGAGTTTTCTAGTGGAAAATGTTTAATCAAAGATAAGACTCAACAAATTCTATTGACTGGAACTAGGAAAGGAAATGTGTATTTTGCAGACTGGGACAAGTCTACTGATGCTGCATGCTTCATTGCTAAGAGTTCTAGTGAACAAAGCTGGTTATGGCATAAGAGATTAAACCACTTGAACTTCAAAACAATGAACAAGATTGCTATAAATGCATTAGTTAAAGGACTACCTAATGAGGTTTTCATTAAGGAGCATGTTTGCAAATCATGCCAAGAGGGAAAACAGATTAAAGCTTCATTTAAAGGAAAACTAGTCATCTCTACTGAAAGGGTACTTGAACTTCTACATATGGACTTATTTGGACCAATTACCCCTGCAAGCATAAATGGTAGAAAATACACATTGGTTGTAGTAGATGACTTCTCTAGGTTCACATGGGTAGTGTTTCTCCTTAATAAGAAGGAAACTCAAGTCAAACTGCCTGAACTTCTAAAGAGATTGTCAAATGAGAAAAGCCTTAGCATTATCAAGATAAGATCTGATAAAGGCACTGAGTTCATAAATTCATACATCAATGAGTATTGCACATCTAATGGAATAGCTCATGAAACCTCAGCAGCTAGAACTCCCCAACAGAATGGAGTTGCAGAGAGGAGAAATAGAACTTTAAAAGAAGCTGCTAGAACCTTAATTGCTGATTCAAATTTACCTAAGAGATTTTGGGCTGAAGCTATAAACACTGCATGCCATACTCAAAATAGATGTCTGATCACTAAGGGGCAAGGCAAAACCCCCTATGAACTCTGGAAAGGAAGATTGCCTAAAGTGTCATACTTTCACATTTTTGGTTGCAAGTGTTTTATTCACAATAATGGGAAAGAACAGTTGAAAGCTTTTGATAGCAAAGCTGATGAAGGAGTATTCCTTGGATACTCTCAAATCAGTAGAGCTTTCAGGGTCTACAACAAGAAAACCCTTATTGTGGAGGAAACACCTCATGTTGTGTTTGATGAATCTATTCATGAGTTCAGGAATGAGAACTTAGAACCAGAGGAAATCACACAGAGGACAACCAGACTGAGCCTAAAAGACAAAGACACTGAATTCATAGATGTTGTCCAAACCAACCTACCTGAAAATCTCACATTGGACAACAATCCTGAAGGCAATCCTCCTGAGGCAAATCCCACTGATGGAAATGGTGAACTGAATGATCCAATCCCAGTTCATATCCAGGTAACAACTACCAATGAAGAAGCAGTTCCTGCTGAGGTAGTTAATGGATCAAATAATCAAGGGGGAACTCAAAATGTTGAAAATGCCAATGTCCCTGACATTGAGGACAGTACCCCTTATTATGATCCTGAATTAGATCCTGCATTCAATTACCCTGAATTTTATGATCAAAATGACTCAACTTCAGTAGAGGACAACTCTACTGAAGAGATCAGAAAAAGAAGGACTTGGTTGTCTGACCATCCTACTGATCTAATACTTGGTGATCCAAGTATAGGAGTCAAAACAAGGAGGTTTCATGGTGAAAGTGCTCTTTTCTGTTGTTTCTTGTCAGAGCAAGAACCAAGTGACATTGAAGAAGCACTTCAAGATGCCAATTGGATCACAGCCATGCAGGAAGAACTAAATCAATTCACCAGAAATGAAGTATGGGAGCTGGTGGATAGACCTTCACATCAAGATGTTATTGGAACCAAGTGGGTGTTCAAGAACAAAAAGAATGAGAATGATGTGATTGTCAGAAACAAAGCAAGGCTAGTGGCAAAGGGTTATTGCCAACATGAAGGTATTGACTATGATGAGACCTTTGCACCTGTGGCAAGGCTAGAAGCAATAAGGCTCTTTCTAGCCTATGCAGCCCACAAAAGGTTCAAAGTGTACTAGATGGATGTCAAGAGTGCCTTTCTGAATGGAGTCTTGAAAGAAGAAGTCTATGTGGAGCAACCACCAGGTTTTGAGGTTGGAAACCAAGTTTACAAACTGAAGAAGGCTCTATATGGACTTAAGCAAGCCCCTAGGGCTTGGTATGATACACTGTCACAATTCCTCTTGGATCATGGATTCACCAAGGGAACTGTGGACAGAACTCTCTTCAGAATCTCTGAAGGTGAGGACATCTTGCTTGTCCAAATTTATGTGGATGACATAATATTTGGATCCCCCAATGAGAAGCTGTGTGAGAAGTTCTCAAAGCTAATGCAAAGCAAGGTTTCTGGAGCTATCAGCAGAGTTGGGATTACTTGATCCAGGGAAGTTGGACAAGTAAAACACATTGAAGTTAATGGGAGTAAAATAACTGAATTGGTCTTCAGCAGACTTGGACAAATCTACTGAAGTTCAGAAGAGATGATCACAATTACTCAGGACACTTGTCCATTGAATCTCAGGACACTTGTCCACATCTTTTCAGGACACTTGTCCTAGTGGGGTCAGATAAGTTGTCTTGGCTATCAAACTATTTCCTTGGTTTGATAAGCACCTATTTTGGGTAATCACTGTCTACCTTGATACCTATCCCAATTATAGATATCATCACTTTGGGATTTAATTTGTCCCCCACCCAAAAGGTCGCTTTCCATGCATTAAATGCCAAGATTTAACTCTTGTTTGCATTACACTTTTCAAGCCATGATCTATCTCGAAAACTCCCCAACCATTAACTAATATTAAATAACTTCCACGTTTTGAATAAAACCAATAACTCACTGTTACATTGGTTTTTGACCATTGGATCAAAACTGGCCAACTCCCCTGAAGTTAATCCTGCCGTCCAAGTGTGTTTTCCATTTTTGACAACAGTTGAAAACTCACAAAACTCACCAACTCATTGACAAACATTCTTTTTAGAATATTCTCAAGTCTTAAAGATCCCCCACAAAATCTTCTTCCCAAAGTATTCGAAACCCTAGCTCATTTTTCTTCAAACTCTCTCAAAACTCTCTCAAAGTCATTTCTGAAACCCTCAATGGCTCCCAAAGTTAGACCAGAAATGATCATTGATTTCTCCAACAAGGCTCTAGACCTTGATTTTGGATTCTTAAGCAACAAAAACAGTCTTCATTTTGAGCCCATAGTATCATTTGAGAATGAGGATCCTGAAATTACACCAACCTTGAGATGGTTGAGAAGAGCTGAATTACAAAAGTTTATGGAGGGTAGACCAAGTTCTTGCTTGGAAAACTACATGGCTGAGTTCTTTGCCTTTGTCAAGTGGAGAGGTAAGCCTGAAGATGGTGAAGTTTCCACCAGACTGTCATATGTGGCAGAAGGAGAGGAGGAAGAGAGATTTCATAGAGTGAAATTCTCTTCAGAAGATCTTGAAGGAGCCTTTGGATTGCCTTCTGAGGGAAGGAATCCAGAAGTTTATGGTACTGGACATGAAGATGAAATAGCTCAAGAATGGCTATTAGTACCAGGCCCTCTCTCTTCAACACAAAACAAGAAGACTCTCAAGCCATAATTACTCAATCTATTTGAGGTAATCACTAAGAGTCTTATGAGCAACACTGGCAGCTTGGAGCAAGTCAGCCATCCAAGAATCAGAATTATGGCTGCAGTAATTGATGCTAGTGACAAAGGCATCAAGTTTGATTGGAGGACCTTCATCATGTCTGAGATGATGAAGGAAAAGGCCAAGTTCAAGGTGAAAACTCACAATAAAGTTGTGCTAGAAGGGAAACTCAAGTATTGCACCAGGGCAAGCTTGTTGATTGAAAGGTTTTCCCATTATTCTCAAATGCAAACCTTTGCAAAGCCCCTCCCAGCCCAGAAGATTCTGTTTAGAAAGCTCAACAAGAAAACTGAGCAAAGGAGGATGCTTATGGCCAAACCTGCTGAAGCAAAGGTGGAGGAGAAGCCAAAATTGAAAAAGAGGACAAAGGCCAGAGTGGTAAACACAAGAAAGATGTCTCAAATCCCCTCAGAAGACACCACTGGAGCTTCAACTGAGATTGAAGATGTTGCTGAAGAAGGTGTGCAAGTGCCTTCTGATCATTCAGAAGAGTTGAGGCAGAAGTATAATGAAACTAGACAGAAGTCTAGAGGTGATAAGAGGATCAGGGAAGTTGTCCCTGAGAAGGATGGAGAAGGTAGTGGAAGCAGTAGGGCCAGCAAAAGAAGGGCCAAGCCTACTGATAAGGTGTTGGAGCTTCAGGAGGAAAGGTCTCTCCAACTTGCTCTTAGAGAGAGCAGAGCTGAAAGCTGGACCAAATCAAAGTCAAGGACCAACTCATCTGGTTCTGGAACTCCAGAATCCAGGGTCCCTGAAGGTCAACCAATAGAGGCCTACATCCCTGAAATTCAGAACCTTGAGCCCAACTCCCCTGAAACCCACATAACCCCAACCAATCAACCTATCACCCCCATCAATCTTACAAAAAGATATTCTCCAGAAGGGAGTGTGCAAAGGAGTGGGATAGATGTGCTAGCAGATATAGCAGTAGATGAGACAAGATTGCATTCTCCCCTTGACTCATCTATGCTCAACTACTCAAAGCTTTTAGAAGCTGCACTCTTTGAACCAACCCCCTTAAGCAAAGCCCCTTCAGATCCATTGCTCTCAAAAGCAACTGAAGTACCTTCAATTGCAACCAATCCTTCTGAAGCCATGATTGGGTGTGAGATTGCTCGTTTTTGTGCTCATTATTGCTATGTTATCGTAGCATTTTGATGTGATTTTGGTCATAATTGTTAGAAATGGTGCTACTAACCTTGTTGTTAAGAAATGTGTTCAAAGTGTAGGAAACAAGGCGAAATAGTCCGTTTTAGAAGGAAAACGAGCATTGGCGCGTGGGAATTGAAGTTCGGTTGGAGGACAAGAAGGAAAGCCAAGGAAAAGTGTTAGAAAAATCAAAGTAGCAGAAGTCACTCGGCCGGCCGAGTAGGATCACACTGGCGGCCGAGTGAGAAAAACTTACAGAAACTTTCTGGAACTCCCTTGTCACTCGGCCGACCGAGTGATTTCACACTGGCGGCCGAGTGACTTAACACTGGCGTCCGAGGCATTTAACACTGGCGGCCGTTTGACTTCTGGAACCAATTTTGGTTCTGGAAGTTCCCCTCACTCGGTTGACCGAGTGATCCACTCGGTTGACCGAGTCAACTCACGATTTTCGGAGTTTTTCGCGAATTTTGAAGAACTTCAAGGACTAAAGTGCTAATTTCGTCTCACACACTCTTGGAAGCTTTAAATAGCTTCAAACTCAGTTTGTAAAGGACTTTTGGCCCTCATTTATTACAACTCTTGAAACCCTAGTCATCTTAATCTCCATTTCCACATTTATTGCTCATTTAATTCATAGTTTAACTTTAAGATAAAGTACTTAGCATAAGTTTTTGAAGAAGAAGGCTCCACACTTTTGTAATGGCTAGGTATTTTGAAGAAACAACAAGGTGAAGCTTCTTCATTCCTCCAATCTTGATAATAGGAGGGAACTTGTTGCATTTGATAATGATGATCAAAGTTCCTCCAATCATCGTAGCTTACATCTCCATGTTGTGGAGGATAAATCATACCATGTTGATCACAGCAATGATTCAATGGGTATTGATTATATCCATCCATCTCAATGAAGTGCACACCTACAAAGAACCAAAGTATCAAATTTCTCAAAATAAAAAGAAAATAAAATAAAGCAAGTAATGTAGTTAACACTAGTACTCAACTAACTCTAAGTCCCACTTATAGCACTACGTCGCCTCCCCGGCAACGGCGCCATTGACTTGAACGAAATTTTTAGGTCAATATGTTTTGACTAACTACTTCCCCTCAAGCATAAGGGATCGTAGTAGTATGCACGTAAGTATTTCGACCAAGTAGTATCGAACCACGGGAGGTGGGCTAGTGCAATGGATCCCTAGAGTTGTACGTCGTCATAACTAATGTAGCTACGGTTTCGGGAGTTGGATGCAAAACTAAAGCTAAACAATAATCTAAAGACAATAAATTAAACTAAACACATTCTAAAGGCTAACAAGTAATTCAACAACTAAATCAACAAAACAAGAAAATGACAAGTAAGAACAAATAACAACTACGAATGAAATTCGAAGAAGTGCAAGAGTGGGAATGCTTCGAGTGTTCTCTACCTAGTGAAATCGAGCGGGATTGCTTATACCATTTTTATGCTTCAATTTGGATTTGCTAAGAGCATCAAGATGCTAGGATGAAAATCGTTTCCCTTCGGGTACTATAGCCTTACGTCTAAGGTGTTCCCAAACCCGGTAATAAGACATCTTCCTAATCCTCACCAACTACCCAAATAACCATTTAAGTAATTAATGTCTCCTAATGGGAGTTCTAATACGATTAACTCTCTCTCGACGAATTAAAAGTATAATAAACGCATTTGTATACCAACAACTCACACCATAAATTTAAACATGTTCATGTAACTCTCGTCTACGCTAAACATGTCTCAAAATATGGATTAATAGAAGCTAATACTCAAAGCACCAATAAAACCCAATAAGAGAAGCAACAATCCAAATATCAACAATAATCAAAGCATAAACAATTTTAACACTAAATATTCACATGGTTTCAAACACCCAAAGCATAAAAAGCTTAGCCCATGGTGTTTGAGAAAACACCCATGGCTAAAACAACAAAAAAAATATAAATAAACAAGAAATTTACCATACAAAGCTTAAATAAATGAAAAATATCACCTTGAGAGTCTTGAAATTCTTCCATTCTTACATAAAAATGAAATGCTCAAATAATTCTAAGCTAAGAAAGCATAAAAATGAAGAGTGTGTCTGAGGAGATAGGCTCCTCAAACCTAAGATAATTGTTCTTCTATTTCTCACATGTTGGAGGAAAATGAACTAGGGCTTGAGTGTGTAGAAGTGAGGCAAAACCCTCAAAATTATGTAAAATAAACACATGAATTTCAAACAATTTTCACACTAATCAAGCCAATATCCCTGAACTCAACCTTCCTAAAGCCGCTTTAGGAGAGCCCAGAGCCAACTCCCCTATAACCCAAAGTCCCCATTCTAGTGGAGATGAGGAGGAGTATACTTATGAAAGTATGCTCAGAGGTGGAGCCAAGGCTACTGTGGACAGTTTGTATCCACAACTTGCTGAATTTCCAAGAATTCAGAAGACATTCCATGATTGGAGGATGCTTGTTGATGTGAAAGACAAGACTATTATGGAGATATCACAAGTCATCCAAGATAAAGGTGCAAACTGGTGGCAAGTGGAGGAGAGCAGATTACTACACTTTGCTGGTGTGATGAAAACAAGATTCCTTACTGATGAGGAAGTTTTTGCAAAGCTGGTAGATGATAAGATCATTGAGGAAAAAGAAAGAAAAGCTAAGGGCATCAAACACCCTGATAGTAGCTCCAATGATGATGATTCCCCTGATGATCCCTCAAATCCTTCAAACCCTAACCCTCCTGAAACCCCTCAAGCCAACCTTCCTGAATCTACTCAACCCAAGTCTTCTGTAGCAGACAGACTTTCAAACCCTCCTAGAACCTATCATAGGAAAGGCTCTGTATCCTTAGAGGTGTTGACCAAGGGTGGTAACACAACCAAAGACACATCTGCCAATGAAGGTTCTTCTGAACCCAAGGCACAGCCTAAGGATGTTGAGGTTCCTATAATAGAGGCTGGTTTGATTAAGGCCTATTCAGTGTCAGGAGAGTTGGACACTGATCAGCCCTTAATCATTCAGGATGACTCAGTGGCTGCTGATATAAGCACTGTGATCTCCCCACAACTGCCATCTTTGAACCTTGTTGAAGGTGGAGATGCTGCAGGTTTAGGTGATGGAGTTGAAAAGGAAAATCTAGTGGAAAAACCAGAGGGAGTAGAGGATGATAGAGAGGTGGTTATTACTAGAATAGTGAGTGTACCACCAAATGAGGGTGATATAAGTGAGGAAGGACAGGCTATTCTTGAAGTCAAATCTGAACTTCAAGAATCCCTTGATGAGAGGAGGCCTGATTCCTTGTGTGAGGACATTTTTACTGAAGGGAGAAAAGAAATAGTTGAAAATGAGAAGAAGACTGTTGATGTATCAGAGTCTTATGAAAAAGAAATTGAGGGAGATAAGTGTGTTTTTACTGACTCATTTGATTTGTCTGACATTGCAGGTATAAGTTTTGAACAAATCTTTGAAGATGACCTCTTGACAGATGCTCCCATCCAAGTTGATAGTGGTTCAGCACAAGCTTTGCTTGGGATGCAATCAGAAAAGTTGGACTTCTTGGCTCATCAAGTTCAAACAGCTCATGCAGAAACTTCTGGAGCTTTAGATGAGCATGGTAGAACTTTAGCATCTGTTGAGATGAGGCTAACTGGCTCTGAGGATGTGGTGTTACCCACATTGGAAGCAAGAATTGAAGGAGTGGAATCTGGTCTTCAAACCATCTCCACTGAAGTTCACAAAGCCAAAGTCAGTATGGAGAACATCTCAAAGGAGGTAAAAAAGGATCAAAAGCTGCTTAGAGATAACCACAATGCAAATGTTCAAGCTATCAGATTGACCATTAAGCAAGCTCTTGGCAAGAAGACAGCCTTGCAGAAGAAAAGAGCAGAGGCACAAAGACTTGCTATGGTGAAAGCAGCTTCAGAGAAATTTTCCCAAGAAGTGTTGGCCAACATTGCTGAAGGTGCAGTGGCCAACCTCACTGAGCTCCTTAAGGCCCAACTGGATGCATCTCTTAAAACAACCATGGAGGAGGTTGTCCAACAAAAGATGAAGCCTGTTCTAGCTTTTCTTAGCTTGAGCAGTGATAGAATGCAAAATATACATGATGAAAATGTATATTTGTTGGAGGAGATGAAGTCTCTAACCCAACCCCAGTCCTTGATGGCATCAACTATGAGTGACCTCAAACCTGAATGTTTTGATGCTACCAAAAAGGGGGAAAGAGCAAGAGCAAAATGTGCCTTAGTGATTGGAAGCCCAGTCAAAGGTAAGGACAAAGCTCCTGAGGAAAAAGGGAAAGAGCCAGCAGTGCTAAACTTAGAAGAATTGGATGAAGAAGAGCAGTTAGCACTTGCTTTGAAAAACTCAATGGCCTCAGCTCAAGAGGAAAGAGTGAGGTTACAGCAAAGGCCAGGTGGTGAGGTGTCTGGTTTGGACAAAGATGTTAAAGGTGTCCAAACTAGAGGAAAGATCAAGAGGGCAAAAGGAAAGAAAAGACAAGTTGAGACATTCACTGACTTTCCCAACAGCCTTGATCTACCACCTGAATTCAGAATTGATGATGATGAACCTATCTCCAAGAAGACTAAAGTTGCTGAAAAGGACAAGAATGCTGAAGTGTCCAAGACTGCTGAAAAAGACAAGTCTTCTGAGAAGGAAAAGTCTACTGAGACTAAGTCCACTGTAGGTGCCAAAGCTTCTGAAGATGTAGAGGAGCTGTATGAAGAAGGCTTTGGACCAGGACCTAAGAAGAAGAAAGTGGTGGTGCTAAATGATCCATCAAAGCTGTTTCATGAAGGGTATGGCAAAGACCCTGAAACTCAACAGAAACTGGCCATGATGAGGGCCCAAGAAAAGATGGATTTGATGGATGAAGCACAAAGAGCAAGAGATAAAAGAAGAGCAGACTTTCAGAAACCAAGAAGGAAGAGAGCAACTTACAACAAGATGAAGCCACAACTATTAATCCCAATGGACACCAAATATCCTCACTTTGATAAATGGGTGCCAATTCAGCTGAATAACTCATGGGAGGAAGCAAAAAGGGAGTTTGTCTATGATTACTATGTCATTGACAGATGGAATGGAAAGGATGCCAACTCCACTTTTGCTGAGTTCATGATAGAGTACTACAGAGAGCTTTATCAACAACTACTTGCAGCTGCTGATATAGCAAGATTTGAACTCACAGCTCCCAAGCCAATCATATACATACCTCCAAAGCTTGAAGGGTGGATTGACCAGGCAAGAATTCTGAAGGAATTTACTGAAATCCTCAAGCTGAACAAGATGGTTCTTGGACCTAAGGGAACAAACCAAGAAGCCATGGCACTGAAGAAGAGAGTGTGGGCACAATATGGGATGGTGCCACCTCCTGAGGATGATCTCTGAAATGGCTAAGTCTTCTGACCTTTTTGATTGGTCAACTGTGCTGAAATATTGGTCAAGTTTGCTGATGTGGTGTGCTATGATGATCTAAGTGCTCTGATATGCATTGGTTGCTCTGATATAAGCATGTACTCTGATACCTGATGTCTTTGCTCTGATCCAAATACTGTTAAGTGTTTTGGTGTTTGCTCTGACACTAGAAGATGCTCTGAAACTTGAAGATCTAAGTGTTTAGTTGACATGCTCTGATACTCTAGATCTTATGCTTAATATATGCTCTGAAACTTTTGTAATGATGTCTTGAATTCATGCTCTGATAAGTTATCTTCAACTATCAACATGCCTGTAATGATTTTTATATGAATGATAGTTGAACTACCTTTGAATTATGCTAAGATCACTTTGAAGTGAAGCAAAAGGGTATGAGCCAAGTCATCTGAAGAAGAGCAAGCCAACCTTGCTGATAAGCAAGACTGCTGATAGTGATAAGGAGAGTTGTCCAGTTGATAAGGAATGCTGTCCTATCATTGGAACAACCTTCAGAAGCCATGTCCATGTCCTAACAAGAGAATCTGATAGTCAGACATTGGGAAGAGAGCTGCAGAATGAAGACAAAGCTCATACAGCCGTTTATTTCCCAAATGAGGACATGTCACTATCAAGAATCTGTCTTCAAAGTTGAAGAACCAAAAGAAGACATTTATGGACCCTTGAGGCTGCCTCTCCAACGAGCAAATCCTTCAATTGTCTATAAATACAGAAGTGTGAAGACCATTTGAAAGAACCTCAGCTAAGCACCTCAACCTGAACCTTGAGAAGAAATTCAAAGTGCTTTCAAAGCTTTCAAAGACTATCTTAGTCTTCATACACTTCTTCTAAGCTGAACCTATTACATATCCACAAGCTTAGAGAGATATCCTAATCCTTATACACTGATCTTCATTGTAAAGGATATCTCATTAGTTGGAACCTTACTTCAACCCTTATACCTTTCAAGAGTGAAAGTGAGAAGGTTGTAGTAGTAGAAGTGGTAGGAGCTGACTGTTGAGAGAAGAACAGTTCAGTTCTGAGTTGAGAAGAGGGTACTAGGACTCTAGACATCCTAGGGATCAATTCACCAAGGAGTGGTGTTATTGATCAAGTGCACCTTGGCACTATAAAACAAGTTAATTCCAAGAGTGAAGGAATTATCCTGTTCAATCAGGGAAAGTGGATATAGGAGCTTGAGTCTCTGAACCACTATAAACTCTTGTGTTGATTTACTTTTCAAGTACTTACATACATTCAACACTGCACACTAAACTGAACTTTCAAAGGATAAACATTCAAAGACTGTGCAAAACCTATTTGGACAAGTTCCCTGAAAACTGGACTGTATTGATTTGACTAAGTGATTTCAGAAACTAAAGGAGTCTAAACTAAAAGGGCTAACCACTATTCCGCACATATAACTCCCCTAGATAGTTATTCAACTAAGTACTCAATAGTACTTAGTAGCTTGATTATCTTAGAAGAGTTAATCATCTTCAGCAGAGTTGTCCAAGACAACCTTGCTGAGCTCTGGTTTGATCATAGTCAAAAAGAATTTTCATACAAGTGTATTCCCCCCCCCCCCATACACTTGTTATATACTCCTTTCAGGACCAACAAGTTATGACTAGTAGTTGTATCTTTTAGACTATGCTGAAGTGTAAAAACTTCCAGTGTAGCTCGTTCCAGTCTTTGATCTCTTGAGAGTGAATCATAAATAGGATTAGTATTTAGACAGTGTTTTACACTTAAGTCTTTTTACAGATTCAGGCACCTGTCTCGATTGTAGTTTCGGTTTGTGAAATGTTAAAGTTATTGTTGTAACATTTCACACGACATTTTTGTACTTATAAGTTAAGTATTTCGCCGTAAGGCTTAACATAGGTTTTGTTATTAATTAAAATTTATGTTAAAAAGTATTTCCATTGTGTTCTTCTTGTTTTAGTGTTTTAGTCTTTCGCTGTGTGTTTACTTACATCCTTATATTCTGTTTGAGTCAGTGTTGCACTATTTTTCTCAACATTCCGTGCAACATTATTCTGTCTTTACTTAAACACTAGATACCACACACTTTCACGCTTGGTTGGACGACGTGCGACAACTATACTTGGGTGAAGCAGGAGCTTCAATCTGGAATGAGAGAGAGGAATCCATCGTGAATGGCAGTTCAATGTTAACGGATTTGTGTGTCACTCGCGAATCTAGGACCATCGACCTCTGTGGCGGAGGCTCACCGCTCATGGAGAAGGACTGGGTGTGAATGTTCTTGATTTCTTCTGCAAATTCATACCTAGGGTTTTTTTACTGATTCTTCATTATCCAACCATTCTTTCGGTCGGTCTTTATTTTCCTTATATGAGGGTGAGATTGTAAATAGTAAAATAGAATAAATTTAAAAAAAAATACATAAAGACAGTTTAGTGTTTTTGTATTTTTTTCATAATAATTAAAATTTTAATAAGATTACAAATGGCAATTGCACATGGTGAAGTTAAATGACGTGATAAATTTTCATTGCAAATGGCGAACCCCATGTCTTATCGTAGAAAAGCCAATGTTGAAATAATAATGAGATAAAAGTTTTTACAAATATTCCAATAATAACGAGACATGTGAGTATTAATCTTTTTATTCATCTTTTACACCTTTTAAAAATATATTATATTTTAAAATTAATTTAGTTTTAGTTTTAAATTCAAATTCAAATTTTAATTTACATTTAAACATTTTTATAAAATTTTCTTAATACAACACACACTTTAATAAATTAATCACTCCGTAAAAAAAAAAATCACACAATTCAATGTTATTATTTACTCCCTCCGTCCCGGTGAAAGCTACCCATGAACTTTGGATATAGAGATTAAGAAATATATTAGAATAGGTAGATGTATTAGAGGTGATGTGATTGAGAGAAATAAGAATTTAGGGATGTTTGTTTTGAGATTTTGAGGATTTTGAAATTTGGATTTCAAAATCTAGTGGATTTAAAAATTCTAATGTTTTTTATGTTTTGTGTTTGTTTTGAAATTTAAGTAGGGTGAGATTTATAAGTTTTATAGGTATTTATAGGGTTGACTTTTGTAGGGTTTATAGGTATTTGTAGGGTAGGATTTTAAAATCTAAATTTAAATCTCAAACTAGAACATGAGTGAGATTTCAAAATTCTAAATCTAGACTTCCCATCCCCAAACAAACATTCCCTTAATGAAATGTGAGAGAGAGTAGTTTGCAAAAAACAAAATGGATAACTTTTATTGGGACGAACGAAAAATGAAAGTTAAGAAACTTTCACTGGGAAAGAGGGAGTATTACTCACCCACCTAACCTAAAAGGCTAAAATACTTTGTTCAACCATTTATTTTTCAATAATTCTATTTGGGCAATTTTTTCGAAGGACATTTCAGTCCTACAAATGACAACTCCCTCATTTCTAGTTGAATTTGGAATTTGTTAAGACGTTTGTCCTACACTTTATTTGACATTATTAAAAAAGTAAATAAAGTAAGTAATTTTTTTTCCTTTTAACTATCACCCTTAAAATATCTTAATATTACATGCATAATATTATTTTTCTACATAAAAAAATATTGTTTTATTCACTTGAAGTGATCATCTAACATCTTCAAAAAGCAACTTTATTCCTCTAAATAACAATAAGCAACTCATATCTTAAAATTTGTGCAAACAATAAATGCCAGATGAAATGTGGGACAAATTGAATATTACTCACCTATTCTACTATATTTTTCAATTTCGGATACATCCCTGAGAGCGAGAGTAGGGAAGGGCCATTAATGAATTCAAATATAAAGACTATAGGAGGCCACTGCTCGTATACAAAAACGTGAGTTGAGGACCCTGTAATGGTAACACACATGTGGATCTGTTATCGTGTTGTTTGGATATATAAAATCGGTCGTAGAGACAGGATTCATTGTCATTTTTCAAGGTATATGCGTGAGACATAATCTACGAATTAATCTAGTTCTTAATCTATTTCTTTTCAAATATCCCAAGGATATCAGGATCCCATTTTATTTTATAATACCTCAGGAGCTAATGAAACTATTTTAGTAAAATTGAATTGTCTCAATTCGGGGGGATTGCACCAAAAATTCGAGTTCCTTTTGGATTTCCTTCTTGATCAATCACAACTGCATCATTGTCATCATATCGTATTATCATACCACTGTCACGTTTAAGAGTAATGTGATTTGAGAGATAAATTAATAGATGAGTATAATAAAAGTATAAAACAATAAATATAATAGAAAAGTATAAAACAATAAATGTAATATAAAATTTTATAATAGTGTCGATCAACTTGTACTTGTCTAACAGGTTATAATAGTCGGTTCAAAGAAGAAACAATTAATGATCTTCTAGATGTTTCGACATCAGATGATAGTTGGGATGGGCAGGATCAAGGATGTTATGAAAATGAAAGCAATGAAACTCAAAATCATGTTCGGTTAATATTTTTTGAATCCCCGTTTGTTTATTGTTTAATTAATCTGGTATATTTTTCGATGTTGATAATACAAATGAGTCAATATATTTTGATGTGTTGCATGTTAATGTGGAAAATATATATGTGAAGCACTTTGATAACATTGCTAAAAAAATTATGTGAACATGTTCAAAATATAATGTGATGTGCATAGAATCATTTTAGACAACAAAAATACATGTTATGTATAAACATGTATGCTTTAAAATAATTACTATTATGCACACATCATATTTATCTATGAGAAATGCTTTTAACATTATGATGCATTATTTTTGTAGTTAATGTACGAGTGAAGACCAAGACGGTCTACTACAGATCAATCTAAAAACACCACATGTTAGGTGCGTATGCACAATCTTTAAAATGATCTCTCATTTTTGCTCGATGTGAATTAGTAGTCCATTCATGCAAAAACTAACCCTTGAGTTTGGCTAACATATGGAATAAAAAAAAAAAGGCACGATTGTGGAAAACTATCAGGAATGCGGACATTAAAGACACAATTCATATCCGAGATGTAAAATATATATTTCTTGTGTTTGACAAAACTGCATATAGCTTTCCAAAAAATTAGGCCCAATTCTTTGTATTTTCAACGAGGCGATTGCAAAAGTCATAAGGAACAAACTATCAGGGATGCTGACATTAAAGACATAATTCATACCCGAAATGTAAAATATATGTTTCTTGTGTTTGACAAAATTGCATATAGCTTCCCAAAAAATCAGGCCCAATTCTTTGTATTTTCAAACGAGGCGATTGCAAAAGTCATAAGGAACAAACTTGAAGGGCATTCATGTACTATAAGCTAGATAAAAACTTAAAAAATGAATCGATTTGAGGGATTATAAGATATCATTAACATATATGACATTCAAAGTCATAAGAATATCATTTTACTATCATTGATGCAAATTAAAACAAACGTGGGGATTAAGATAATACATTCATGAACTATAAGCGATTGTAATAATGCTAATTATATAGTGTAGTAAAATTTACCGTTGTTCCTATCTTTTGTAGTAGTGGATAACAACATCTCCTTAGCATCGCCCTTCATGAAAGTGCTATCGATAAATATCATAGGAGGACACACCCTAAGATTATCTATGCATGCTTTGAAAATAATAAATACATTACCATCTTAATTGATAATGACTCGTCGTAACTACGAAAAATATGGTCCTCCGTTTCAATAATTTTTCATGCTTTCCAGTAAGGTATATCTAATCCATGATTATCTTTCAATAAGCATATATATGATCTCTTTTCATTTTTTCCTAATATTTTACAACACTAATTCCCACATAATTTCGGGCACATACATCAAATGTCATTAATTATCGACTTCCGAACACATTTATGAATGAAGTTGACTTTTGATATTACAAAATATGAGGTGACAAATTATCGATTTGCTTTGATAAATCAACCATATTTTCTATCCAACGATTCATTACAAACTACATAAATGTATATATCATTATTTCCCTCATATCTAAACTTAAAACCCATCTATTAGAATACGTTATAAGCTTACATCTAAACTCAATAGCCCTACCCCTAAATTCTAGATCAAGACTATCTTTCATTATCTCAATCCAATGGTTTGATAACAATATTGTCTTCGGTATCCACCTAATTTTTTTTATTTTCCAATATTACTTCTTTTCTTAACACATTTAAAGGAAATTTTATTAGATTGTGGTGGAATACCTGATTTCTTTCCACTCTTATTATCAACATCCAAATTCAAAGTACTCCATTAACTCATCACCTAGATTTTGAACGTGTGCAGACTTCCATTCAAATATGAAGTATATTCTATTGACTGATCACGTACATTTTACACATTTATGTGAAGACTTCCTACCAACATACAAATTTGAAGTAGACTCCCTTAAGTCATCACATACATTCAGGGCCGGTCCTAGGAATATCGGGGCCTGAATCGAACTTTAAAAAAAGGCCCCATCTCTTCACATTTTTTATTCTATACGAATTCGTGAAACATAATGTAAAACAATTTTCAAAGGACTAATAATATATAATTTTTATCAATACTTAAAATAATACGACAATAGCGTTCCAAGCAATTACATAAATAGGACTCGTCTAACTGTTTTAGTAGCAAAAGTATTAATCAAGTCAGAATAATCAAGTTGCTCAATAATTCCTTGCTCAATTGATAGCATTGCTAGTCCATTCAATCTTTCTTGTGACATGGTTGATCGGAGGTAAGTTTTAATGAGCTTCAACTTTGAGAAACTTCTTTCTGCACTTGCTACTGTAACTGGTATTGTCAACAAAACCTTATAAGCAATGTACGCATTTGGAAAACACATATCCACTTTCTTCAAATAATTCACCACATCAATTGCAGATTTTGTTCCTGTCGGTAAAGAGCACTTCAAAAATGATAACTCCAAAAATAACTAATTGCCTTCAATGTCGGAAACACCATTATGTGTTAGAGAATTTTGAAGATTCATACAAGACCTCAACAATCTTTCATCATTAGCACTTCGTAACTTCTCCATATTGAACAAAAATCCAAAAACCTCTTCATATTTTTTGAACTGTGTAAATCGGGATTCTATGGAACCCCGAGCTTGATCAATTATAAAGAGAAAGTAATTAACTCTAAAAGAATCCTCGGCTGACTGTGATATTTCTTCACTGCCGGTTTCACCAAATTGCTTCTTTCTTCGAATAATACGTTTTTCTCTAAATACAGCTTCAATACCCATCTCACTTGCCATTTCCTTAGCTTCACCCATGGCCTTATCAAAACCAGTTTCCCTATATTTTTCAAGAAATGAAATAAGCCCTTGCAAAAGAGTGATAGCAACATCAATATCCATGTTCTCAGATTGAAGAAATTTGCTAACACGATTGATTGCATATAATAACTTGTACCAAATAAACACACTGAGTAAGAACTCAAAATTCTCAAATTCATACAATGCCAAAGATTCAGCTTCACTTTTTGTCTTGGGATCTTCAATATCATTGGTTAAGTCAAATAAAGCATCTCTTACTTGCACAATTTGCTCTTTTATAGCTTTAACACTCTCAAGATGACTTTCCCAACGTGTTTGTGACAATGGCTTAACCGTCAAACCCTTTACACGGTCTTTGAAAATCTTCCATCGCTTGGTAGAAGAAGAGAACAATGTATAAGTACGTTGTATCACTCCAAAAAAAGACAAGGCCCTAGGACAAGAGTTTGCCATATCACATAACGTCAAATTAAGACTATGACAACCACAAGGAGTATAAAAAGCTCTTGGATTTAATTCAAGTAGTCTTTTTTGAACACCTTTGTTTTTTCCTTTCATATTAGATCCATTGTCATATCCTTGACCTCTTATATCATTAATATCAAGCTCAAGATTGACCAAAGCATTTTGAAGATGTGTGAAAAGTCCAAGTCCAGAAGTATCATCCACCTCTAAAAATTGTATCCAATATTCTTCTACTTTCATGGAACTTCCTGAATCATCCAAGCACCGTATGAGAAGAGACATTTGCTCAATATGACTAACATCTGGAGTACAATCAAGGATAATAGAAAAATATTTTGCATGTTTAACTTTTGCAAGAATTCTTTTCCTTACTTCACCTGCTAACATCTGGATCAATTCATTTTGAATTCTCTTTCCAAGATATGTAACATAAGTCTTATGGTCCTCAATACGCCGGAGATGCTCTTTCATTATTGGATCAAATTCAGCAATCATTTCAATCATTTGCAGGAAGATGCCATTGTTCTCTGCATAAAGCTTTTCATAGCTTCCTCGAAATGCCAAGTTGTTTTTTGCCAATCTTTGTACAACTGAAATTATTCTCTGTAATACTTGTTTCCAATGGTCTCTCTCTTTGTTGAGTTGTACTTGTACATTTGCATCTATTGTCCTATTCTTTGTCAATCTTTCTTCCAATTCCAGCCAACTAATTGTACACTCCATATGCTCCTTACTTGCTTCATGAGTCATTAGACAACGACTCAAATTTCGCCAATCATTATATCCTTCATTTGCTAGTTGACTTACCACAACACCTTTTTTGAAAAGCTTGCAAGCAAAACAAAAAATCTTGTTCAAAGATATGGAGTATACTAGCCATCTTCTATCGATTTCCTCTCCATTCGGCAAGATTCTTTTGTAATGTGATGCATCAAAATGCCTGTTATGACTATTCTTAGGAAATAAGGTGCAATGATCTCTCTTCGGGCCTCTCTCCACCAAATAATCTCTAATCTTTTGGTCAATGTTAACCCAATTACCTGGATCATCAAGGCTATCATAATTCGAGCTTTCCTGTTGAATAAACTCATCATCATTTTCATTCTCATTGAATTCATCCACATTGGTGAGTTGAAGAACTTCTCCAGTATTCTTCTTGAGTGGTTCAGATACATCTTCGATATCAATATCATTCTCCTCTAAGTTATTCGCACGTTCTTCATCCATCAAATTTTCATTTGCATTTGAACTCTCTTCTTCGACTATTCTTTTGTTAGACTTAGAAGGAAAATACTTGTTCATATCTCCGGCTTGACTTTGGATTAATTCATTTATCCTTAGTCTCTTTTTTCTCTTTTGATATCCAGATGTGTATTTAGGAGGCATGATGATACTATAAAATAATAAAAATAAATAAAGAACTAAACAAATAATTCATATTCCATTCATATAATCATATTCACATCATCAATAAAAACGTAAAAAGAACAATGAAGTCATATTAGTAATATGCAAGCAGCAGGGCGGCAGGGGTGAATTTTAGGCCTTCTTAAATAACAATACAAAAAATAAAGTAGAAAATCTCTCATAAAATCAGTTTAGATAACAATCAATGAAGTACCTATTTGATGATGAACATAAACAACCCTCTGGCCCTTGTTGAGTTTTTCCAATCCCTTCTCAACTTCTTCTTCACTGTTCTTTTTTTCTTTCTTAGGGCTGCCTTCTTTTTAGTTTCTAATGCCTAACTTTGTAACTTCTCAGTCTTATATTATATGCGTATAAATATATTATATATAAGATATATGTATAACACAGCGTATAAAAGATTTATGTATAAGAGACTTTCCAACTTCTCTTTAATCTTATATGTTATATGCTTATTATATATATTATATATATATAAGAGATATTTTAAAAGAAGATACATACTATATATATAAGAGATATTTTAAAAGAAGATATATACTATATATATAAAAGAAATTTTTTAAAAAAATGGGCCCCTAAAAATTTGGAATATTCCTGGGCCTGAATCGGTCGCCTCGTTGGCCTAACATTAGGACCGGGCCTGCATACATTTTGCACATATGCAAATTTACTTCAAACATTCAAATCATAATAGGGTCTTGTTGGACACAAATCAATATATATAATTTTTTTGGGATAATACAAATATCTAAGTAACAATATTTCAGAAAAAATAATAACAGAATAATCAGAAATGGAGAATAATAAGAACTGAAAACAATAGAAGGGCAAATATGAAATGAAATCAAGAACACCTAATACTATGTGAAACTATGTGTAAAAACTCTCCAACATGAACTAGCTCCTTGAAGATCTGATAGGGAACTCCTTTTATTAGTTACAAAGAGCCCTAGGTCGAGTTTTGCATTTAACTCATTCGAAATTGGTGAAATTAGAGAAAACCCTTCGAAAATGGGTTCCACCTAGCCAAACCACCTGTCCGATTAACGTAGGGAGCGAGGGAGGTTGGGTCGAGTCGCCCGACCAATTTACGTAGGGCACAGGAGTGGCTGGTTCGACCCGCATGACCATAGGCCAAATGTGACCTGGCCACAAAGCTTTTGACGCAGCCTCTTCATTTTTTCACCGTTTCCTTCCATTTTTTTACCCGTTTCTTTCAAAAGTTATCGTTCATGCTCACGTATAGGGGTGGGAATGGGCTAGGCCTAGGTAGGCTTTATAAAAAAAAGTCTAGTATGTTACATAATTTTTAGGCCCAAGTCTGGTCCATGACCTGTCATAGACTTTTTTAAGTCTTGGCCTGACCTTTTTAATAAATAGGCCTAACCTGAAAGCCTTTTGAGGGATTTTTTTTATTTCTATTAGTGCATTTAAAAATCATAAAATCGACTCTTTAAATTTTAAAATGAAGAAATAAAAGTAATAACAAATTTATCAAATGCTCCAAAAAAATAGTCAAATGTTTTTTTCAACTTTTACAAAGGAAAATATAATTACGGAGTATTTACTATTACTAAACTTCCTTACTTTAATTATCACATATATTATATTTATTATATTTTCATATATTATATTTTTATATATAAATAAAGTTAAATAGGCCGACCTGTTAGTCTTAAAAGGTTTGTTGGTCCCTAAACGAGTAGTGAATGTGTTTAAAGTCTAGAGGGGAGGGGTGAATAGACTTTAAATCTTTTTCTAAATAGAGTTGTAAGTTACTCAGCTGATTTACTTAGTCTGCTGGATTGGCCAGTCTGCTGATCCAACTTACTCAGTAGTTTGTTGTATGTGTTTTTGCGGAATTGTGTAGGCCCTTTGTTTAGACTCGTTCTTGTATAATGAAAAACCTTTTAACCAAATTAAAAAACTACCCAGCTGACTTGATGTCTGCTGGTTTTGAATACTTATTTATATAGCCTCTTTTTCTAAATCAGTGTAAAAGCAGGATGCAGTATGAATAATAATGATAGCAAAGATGCAGGAATTGAAATGACAATAAAGTAAATAACACCAGGAATTATAGTGGTTCGGATATATGATCCTACGTCCACTCTCACAATCTACTCGTGATGTTAATCCTTTAATCACCAAATCAAAGGGGTCTTGTCCTTTAGAGTCCCAAGTGAAGGACTTTGAGCTCTGAGCAATCACCAAATTGCTGCGGTCTTTACAAGTGTTTATGAGCACTTGTACTCTTACAATTTTGAACAACTAAACCTTATACTGGCTAGAGTGTTTGGGTTTGGGTTGTTTTGATTTATCTCCAACTAATGGTTCAAGCAACAGATTGTTTAACCACTATGCCTAAACCAATATATGTATCTAATGATAGACAGGGTTTAGTTTCTAGTTGGTGAGGAAACTTAATAAATCTAAACTGGCTAGAAGAACTTCTTTTGAATGAACTTTGCTTTAGTCTCCTCTCAAAAAAAAAAAAAAAAAACTTTGCTTTAGTCAGGTGGGTGTGTTCTTCGTTATAGCTCGTTGATTGTGTATAGCTTTCGTGTTCCTCACTTTGGTTTGATCTTGTATTTATAGGATGGATCTTTAGTCAACTAGCAGTTGTGATTATCCTTGATTGCAACGTAATCTCTTGATTGCATCGTGATTGATACTAATTCCACCAAATCTGGAACTTGCCTTCTTTGTATATGGAAGGTCAATGTCTTCGAGATTTACACTTAGTCTTTTCATGCAGATTTCCAGTCGACTGACCTTGTACTCGTCTGATCTTGGTACTCGTCTGATATGTATACTCGTTTGATCTGGTACTTGATCTCGTCTGATATTTATCTGATCTGATCTTGTAAGTGCAGTAGCCTATCTGTCATGAAGTAGTCTTCTGATCTGATTTCGATAATCAGTTGAGTCCAACTCATCTGATTTTGAACTTTGTCTTCTCATCTGATATTGAAATATTCTAAGTCTTGAGAACTTAGATCAGTAGACATCTCTGGAAGTCCATATCAGCTGATAAGGCATACAAGGGCCTTCTCATCCGATTTTTCAAAACTGGGTCTTTCTTTAATCTTCAAAGTCTTCTTAGTCTTCTTCTTCTCTTCAAATGTTGATCAAGCGCATGTTAAACATAATGTGATATCAGTTGATATATATACAACTGATCTCACTTAGACTAGACTAAGAATCCATGTTCTATACATCTCAGCTTATCCTATCAGATGACTAAACCTATTAAGTGTTTTGACCATCAAAACTATTATATCATATCATCAATACCTAAGGGGTAGGTTCATATTCCAACAAGGCCTACAAAAAAGCTCAAGCTTTGCCTAATTAATTAAATAGACTTCACAGAAAGCTTGAGTCTGACTTGTTTAATAAACAAGCCGAGCTTTAATAGGCCGAGCCGTAGGCCCTTGTCGGGTAGTCTGACCCATTCCCATCCCTACTCACATACTTCTTTTCTCCTCCTTATGCGAGTATCAATGATGATTGATTACCCATTTCTTGTGATTTCTCTCTCAATTAAGCTCCAAATTCCTACAAAAACAAATCAAATATCTTCCTCAACCATTAAACACCAATTCGAGCATATTTGTATGAAAAATACATGAAAACCTATCAATTGTGATCAAATAACATGTGAAATCTGAGCAACCGACACAAATCACCCCCCCAAACTTAGAATGTTGTTCGTCCTCGAACAACGAAAGAAAATGAATGAGTGAGAGAATTGCGATAGAATTGAACTTAGATGCCATGTAAAACATAGGAAAGGTTTAACGACTCCTCAAGTCATGATTCATTCAAATCTTGAAATCCTCGATCTTATCAAACACATTATGATCAAAACAAAGGTCAATTCAAGCAAATGATTCCCTAACCCTTACAAGTAGTGTTTCTCTCAACACATAAGTATATAGGAAGTGTATGCTCTCAAATGTCAATTCATAACCATGCAAAACTATAGGCTTGCTCTTGAGCTAAAAAATCTACCTTTTTATTCAAGTATCCATTGTCAATTAATGAGGTATGTAAGGGTTGTTAAGTAGGCTCTTGATCACTTCTAAGCCCCCCCCCCCCGAGCTTCTAGGAATTTTACTTCATTTTTTCTTGCACTTTTTCCTTTCCAAGCTCGTTACTTCAAGGACATGATCGTCTTTTTGATCAGATTTATAGTCCTCCGAAGTCTAGGGTCTTCCTTGGCCGAATAGTTCCATAGAGACTTCGTCGTCAGATGTTCAGGGTCACGAGCATTGCTGAGGGTTTGCTTACTTTCACATACTTGGGGGTTCCAATTTTCCGTGGTAGCCCTAAGAGGGCGCACTTACAGCCGGTTGCAGATGCAGTTATTGGTAAGGTCAGTCGTTGGAAGAGTAGCACTCTTTCCTTAGCCGGGAGAAGATGTTTGATTAACTCGGTTATCATGACCTCTTTGATTCATTCTATGATGGTTTACAAGTGGCCCAGTTCGCTACTTCGTCAAGTGGAATCGGTTAGGTGTAACTTTCTTTGGAAGGGAGATGTGAATCGTAAGAGTGGTGCTTGTTCAATCTCATGGCAGAGGGTTTGCGCTCCCTTGGGGGAAGGAGGGATGCGGGTTATCAGGTTGACGAATGCTTCATTCCTATGTAAGATGAATTGGAATATTCTTCAGAACAAATCTCTATACATCTCTCTTCTTCATAAGAGGTAGTTCGACTCAGAGATCAAGTTGCGTCCTTATGGGAGAGTCTATTCCATTGGGGTATACTATTTCAGAGAGACTTGGCCTTCCGGATTGGTTTGCTGCACTCTGAGATGCATAGTTGGTGACTTCTTCTTTGAGGATTGTTGGCATTTTGAGGAGTGCTTTGTTACTGAGTTCACTAATATTGTCAATGACGTCCTTCAGATTAGGGTTCTTTGGGGTCCGGAATATTTATATATATATAATTAATTGTAATAAATATTTATATATATTTTATAACAAAATAATTCTTAACCTATAATACTAACATTAATAGTAAATTAATACAAATTAAATATGTTTTTGTACTTGAGAAACTATTTTTTAGTTTTTATTTGAATGTATTATTGTATTGCACTTATTTTTTATCGTTAATTTATTGTATTGCAGGGTCTTTGGAGCCAGGTCTATCCTCTAAAAAATGACATGCACATTCAATACTCTCACCCTTTTCAAGAGGCCAATCAGGCGACGGATACGGTGGCCAAGACCAGACTTAACTGCATTTGGAGAGGATATCCTCTAAACTTTTTACTTTCATTTTTGCATATTGATTTGTATACGATTTACTTTAGACTTTGATCTTACAGGGGTGTACTTTTTTCCTTGACCTTGGGTTTTGTCCCTTAGAAGAGTTTTCTCAGACAAGGTTTTAATGGCACTCTGACCCCTGGCTCGGTCTGTGAGCTTATGATTTTAGGTTTCTTTTATACATCATACCTTTTATTGTCAATCAACTTCCACTCACACACTAACTCACCAACAATGATGCTCCACAAGTTAATTGAGACATTTAAGGCTAATCAGAATGGTTTCTTGGTTACATTTCATGGTTTGCGAAAGAAATTCATTTTAGCCAAGTGACTAAAAGTTCAAAGAATTGTCTCCTGTCATTTTTTACAAACCAAGTTCTAGCATGCACAATTATGAATGACTCTCTCTAGAAATATTGAACTAGATTTACAAATCGATTCAAAAGGCTCACCGGCTCAATGTGGTGAATAAGTGCTTTCCTATGCCTAGTTCTTCACACAAAATGATATCAAGTGATAAAATCATCTAAGAATTGACTTATAACTCATATCAAAAGTCACAAAATCACCTATAATAAAATCATGCATCCAAATTAAAATCAATCTCATCACATCCATCATCCAACAAAAAAAAAAAATTCAACTAATGAATTATGCACAATTTCACACGCATACAAGTACGCATTGGTTCAATACATATTGTAAGAACGAACACACCCCTCCAAACTTTTACATTGCCAAGCAATAAAAAGTTTAGAAAAGTAGTGTTACAATGATATTTGACACCAAGAGCTAACCATCAACTTCCAACCACAAGAACAACGATCCACATGACCACATCATTAATACGAATTAAGCACAACTAAGAAATCGACTATGCCATATGATCTACTATCACGTTCTCATTTCCTTTCTTGTCTCTCACCTCTATGTCAAACTCTTGAAGTAAAATCACCCACCGAGATAGTCTCGGTTTGACATCATTTTTGTTCATCAAGTAGCGAATTGCCGCATGATCCTTGTAGACAATGGTTTTAACTCCCACAAGGTAAGGACGAAATTTGTTGAAAGCATACATAAACGCTATGAGCTCTTTTTCTGTAGTAGTGTAATTGGCTTGTGCGGTATTGAATGTGTTTGAGGCATAGTATATGACATGGAATTACTTTTCTCTTATTTGCCCCAAAACAACCTTTATCGCATAGTCACTTGCATCACACATCAACACGAAATGCTGCTCTCAATTAGGTGTCACAAAGATGGTGAACTCACCAAGTCTTCTTTGAGTTTCCTAAAAGCTTCAAGACACTATTTAGTGAAATTAAATGGAACATATTTTTCTAACAAATTAGATAAAGGTTTAGAAAAATCCTTGATGAACTGGCAGAAGCCCGCATGGCCAAGAAATGACTGGATACCACTTGGAACCCTTTTGATTACACATAATGGCCTAGAAGAATTCATTCATGAACCATGAAATGACATTTCTCCCAATTTATCACCAAATTATTGTCTTCACACCTTCGTAAAACAACATCAAGGTTAGTCAAACAAGATTCGAATGACTCTCCAAAGACTTCCAGAATGTGTTCAATAAGACCATGAAAAATTGACATCATGCAACGTTGAAAAGTAGCGGGTGCATTACACAAACCAAAAGGCATACACCCTCCATGCAAATGTACCACACGTGCAAGTGAAAGTGTTATTTTCTTAGTCTTCTGGTGCAATCATCATGATTTGGTTGTAATCGAAATAACCATCAAGAAAGTAATAGTGTGAAAACCCTAACCTATCAAGCATTTGATTCATGCAAGGTAAAGGAAAATGATCCTTACAAGTGGCCATATTTAATTCACGATAATCCACACACACACACCACCCCATGGCGACTCTCATATGGTACAAATGCTTGATAGATTAGGGGGTTTTCACACTATTGTTTTCTTGATGGTTATTCCAATTACAACTAAATCATGATTGCACCGAAAGACCAAGAAAATACCATTTTCACTTGCACGTATGGTACATTTGCATGTAGGTGTATGTGTTTTGGTTTGTGTAATGCACCCGCTACTTTTCAACGTTGCATGATGTCAATTTTTTCATGGTCTTATTGAATGGATCATGGAAATCTTTATGGATGACTTCTCCGTCTTTTGAGAGTCATTTGAATCTTGTTTGACTAACCTTGATGTTGTTCTGCAAAGGTGTGAGGACACTAATCTAGTGTTAAATTGGGAGAAGTGTCATTTCATGGCTCATGAAGGAATTGTTCTAGGCCATCACGTGCTATCAAAAGGGCTCCAAGTGGATCGAGCAAGAATGGTAGCAATTGAGATTTTGGTCATGCGAGTTTCTGCCAGTTCATCAAGGATATTTCTAAACTCTCATTTGTTAGAAAAAATGTTTCATTTGATTTCACTACTGAGTGTCTTGAAGCTTTTTGGAAACTCAAATAGGCCTTGGTGAGTTCACCCATCTTTGCGACACCTAATTAAGAGAAGCATTTTGTGTTGATGTGTGATGCAAGTAACTATGCGATAAGGACTGTTTTAGGGCAAATAAGAGAAAATAAATTTAATGTCATATATTATGCCTCAAACACATTCAATACCGCACAAGCCAATTACACTACTACCAAAAAAGAGCTCATAGCGGTCGTGTATATCGGGATATGGTTTATATTAATAAAGAAAAATTTGATTTTGATTAGATACCAAAACCTTAGAAAAACCCCAAGTATGATGAATTGCCAAGTTAGAAAAGCTCATACATGTTAGGAAGCTTTATTCTACTTAAGATAGAGGATAGATTTTTGAAAATCTATGACAAATGACCTGAAATGCAAAGAGCAATTAAGACAGATGCTATGAAGACAAGTAGACTAAATAAATGAAGGTGACAACTCTAAAAGAGAGTTCATTGAAGTTGACACACTGGAAGTATCTTCATGAATCTTGACCATACTTCTAGTGTGTCAACTTCAATGAACTCTCTTTTGGCCTTGTCACCTTCATTTATTCAATCTACTTGTCTTCATAGCATTTGTCTTCATTTGTCATAGATTTTCAAAAATCTATCCTAGGTAAAATAAAGCTCCCTAACATGTAGGAGCTTTTCTAACCAGAAAATCTAACTTGGTAATTCATCATACTTGATGATGCAAAAAACCTACTTACTTCAAAAGATCCATAAGGATTTATTTTTCAGTAGATTTGACAAACTTAAGGACAACTATTAACCTGTATTTTCTATACTTAGAAAATTTTACAAAATATTTTCAGAAAGAATTAATGAAGGCTAACTTCTCTGAAATCTGTATGACTTTAGGTAAGTAAATAATCATTTTAAGCTTTTGCTAGAACTTTAGTTTAGATAATAACACAATATAGGAGACGAGAAAAATTCATTTTACATCCTGTAACTTAGGCCTAATCCAATTAATATCCTTTAAGTTTTCACTTTTTCGATTAACGTCCTTTTTTGTCCAATTTACGTCCTTTTTGCCGGAAAATTTTCAAACTCACCGGAATTTGAGGAATAAATTGGGATTCCGGCAAAATAGTCCAATTTACGTCCTTTAAGTTTGAAAATTAAAATTTAATAAATAAATTTTCTAAAAATATTATTCGAAATTTTAAAATATTATTAAAAATCCGAAAATATCATTAAAATTAAAAACTATAAAATGTGTAAAATAAAATTTAAAATATTATTTAATTTTTTAAAAATCTCATTAAAATTTATAAAATGTGTTAAATAAAAATAAAAATAAAAAAATTTACAATTCAAAAAATGTAAATGTTTAACTTAAAATTAAGAAATTAAAAAATCTCATTAAAAATTCTAAAAATCTCCTTAATTTTTTAAAAATGTGTAGATTAAATATTAAAAATTCTAAAATCCCAATAAGAATAATAAAAATTATTAAAAAATTAGACTTGATTCAGACTCATCCGCCATTAAAATTTTTCTCGAACTCCTAATTTATTTTTGTATTCCACGCCTTGATTGATTGTAGAACCGTGTCAAATTCATTTTAATGAGGTTTTTAGAATGGTATAATTTTTTATTTTATTTTAAACATTTTAAAATTTTTAATTTATAGATTTTTTATATTTAGAATTTTATGTTTTTCTGAGATTTTTAGAAATTTTTTATTTTCAATTTACAAATTTTTCAAATTATAGATTTTTTAATTTTTTTTAGAATTTTAGAATTTTTATTTTATTTTACACAATTTATAAATTTTAATGATATTTTTTGTTTTTAATGATATTTTTAATTTTTTTCAGAAATTTTTAATTATTAATTTCTAATTTTCAAACTTAAAGGACGTAAATTGGACTATTTGACCGGAATTCCAATTTTCCGGCGAAAAGGATATAAATTGGACTTAAAAGGACATAAATTGGACACCCTAGGACGTAAATTGAAAAAATGAAAACTTAAAGGATATAAACTGGATTAGGCCTAATTTACAGGACGTAAAATGAAATTTTCTCTATAGGAGACTCTAGGTTTGTTGTTCAGTGCATAAATAAATAATCCAATAGAATAACACAAGTACAAAGTAGGAGTTTGTAAATTCTAACTCTAAGAACAACAATATTCATTGAAAATTAACAAAAATAACTAAGAAAGAAAATCTTGACTTGACCTTGATCTTGAACTTGTTTGTTTGGCCTACCTTTTCACATCAACCTTCTTCTTCAGAAAGATTGGGGTTTGCTTGAACAAGGGCATCAGACCATATGAAGCAAATTGTCAGTTCTTCAAGGCCATGATCTCTTCATTCTTTCCTATTAGATTCTTATCTTTGACAAGTTGCACAAACTCATCAGTGATAGACTTTCTATCAATTCCAGTTCCATCTTCTTTCATAGACGGTGTCCAGAAAATTTGTACAAGTGCTTTCACAATCACTTTTGCCTTTTGAACAGCCTCAAGCACCTTTGGATATACCTCTAGATAAACTTCCATCATAACCCTTCAAAAAGTCCATCAATAACTTCAAAGTCTCCCCATCTTTTGACAACATAAAATATATGATCTCATTCTCTCTTGGCCTCCTCCCAGACATCATTTAACTCAACTGGGACCCATTTGTCAACTTGTGGATATCTTTTAAGTGGTTCAACTCTTCTTTTTGCTCTGTGAGAAGAGCTTCCCCAACCTCTGAACCTATTGAAGCAGAAAAGGACAAGGTGTGGGTATTTGAAGAAGTAGCAAATATATTTGCTGAAAGAGCTGGGCAAGATGTTGAAACAAGGAGAGGTGTTAGAAGATTGATGATCTTTCAGGAAAGAACCAAAATATTTAAGGAAGCAGAAGAATGTAGATTAAAGAGGCACAGTTCCTACCTGAAAATTTAAAGTCCTACAAGAGCTCTTATGCATTGATGATGGAGCACAGAGCAAAAAGAAGGGTTGAAACCCTTAAAAGATTTCCACATGTTGACAAATGGGTCCTGAGTTAAATGATGCTTGGAAGGAGGCCAAGAGAGAATGAGATCATCTATTTTATGTTGTCAAAAGATGGGGAGACTTTGAAGATGTTGATGGACTTTTTGAAGGGTTTATGATGGAAGTTTATCCAGAGGTATATCCAAAGGTACTTGAGGCTGTTCAAAAGGCAAGAGTGATTGTGAAGGCACCTGTACAAATTTTCTGGACACCACCTATGAAAGAAGATGGAACTGGAATTGATAGAAAGTCTATCATTGATGAGTTTGTGCAACTTGTCAAAGATGAGGATCTGATAAGAAAGAATGAAGAGATCGTGGCCTTGAAGAACATACACTTTGTTTCATATGGTCTGACACCTTTGTTCAAGCAAACCCCAACCTTTCTGAAGAAGAAGGCTGAAGTGAACAAACAGTGCATAAGATCAAGGTCGAGTCAAGATTTTATTTCTTAGTTGTTTTTGTTAATTTTCAATGAATATTGTTGTTCTTAGAGTTAGGATTTATAAACTCATTTGTGCTATTCTGATTTTGGATTTTGATGATCGATTTATGCACTGAACAACAAACCTTGAGTCTTCTATATTGTGTTATTATTTAAACTAAGGCTCCATTTGGTTGGGTGGATTTGGGCTTATGGATTTGAAATCCACAGTCCAAATCCATTCTACATGTTTGGATTATGAATGGATTTCAAATACTTAAATTTGTGTCCACACACTTTTAGTTAAAATTGAGAAAGATTTCAAATCCCCACTAAAACCATGTCATTTGAAATCCATCTATTTTTAACTCCTCTCATTTGAAATGCCTCATCAAATCAAATCCCTCCATCCAAACGCATCCTAAGGTTCTAGTCAAAGCTTAAAATGATTATTTACTTATCTAAAGTCTTACAGATTTCAGAGAACTTAACCTTCATTGGTTTTGGTATGAGAATATTCTGTAAAATTTTCTAAGTATAGAAAATACAGGCCAGTTGTCCTTAAGTTTGTCAAATCTACTGAAAAATAAATCCTTATGGATCTTTTGAACAACAAACCTTGAGTCTTCTATATTGTGTTATAATTTAAACTAAGTTTCTAGTCAAAGCTTAAAATGATTTTGTACTTATCTAAAGTCTTACAGATTTCAGAGAACTTAACCTTCATTGGTTTTTGTAATCTGAGAATATAATAGTAAAAAAAATTAAGTATAGAAAATACAGGCTAGTTGTCCTTAAGTTTGTCAAATCTACTGAAAAAGAAATCCTTATGGATCTTTTGAAGTAAGTAGGTTTTGTCATCATCAAAAAGGGACAAATTGTTGGGATATGGTTTATATTAATAAAGAAAATTTTGATTTTGATTAGATACTAAAACCCTAGAAAAACCCAAGTATGATGAATTGTCAAATTAGATTTTCAGGTTAGAAAAGTTCATAAATGTTAGGGAGCTTTATTTTACTTAGGATAGATTTTTGAAAATGTATGACAAATGACCTGAAATGCAAAAGAGCAATGAAGACAAATGCTATGAAGATAAGTACACTAAATAAATGAAGGTGACAAGCCCAAAAGAGAATTCATTGAAGTTGACACACTGGAAGTATGGTCAAGATTCATGAAGATAAGTTAAAAAGAACTCTTGGACGAGTGGCATAAATAAAGGTTAAGTGCAGTTGACAAGTTAGAGAAAGTTCAAGTCACGTGAAGAAAGGCTTGGAATCAATGTTCAAGCATGATGAGGACAAGCCTGCTGAAGTAACCTTAAGATGACTTAAGAAGATTGTCAAGTATCCTGAAGTGACTTTAAGATGACCTTGCAAAATGGACAAGTTTTCTGAAGTGACATTAATGGGGTGTTTGCAAACTCTACAAACTAGTTCGAGTATCACTTTTTATAAAGTTGTCCTCTCACAACTTTTACTTTTGAGAAGTTCTTTTAAGTTGTTTATAGAGTTTGCAAACACCCCCTAAGAAGACCTTGCAAGCTGGACAAGTATCCTGAAGTGACTTACAGCTAAGTTGGACTTGGCTTTCTTATGGATAAGAAGGATGAATGACAAATGCAACACTGAATCAACCTAGTACAAGATCAAGCCGTTATTGAAAATGTTAGAATTATTCCACAAAGGCCAATGATCATATGCCACGCGCGTCACCTGTAGATAACAAATTCTGGAAATGGAATGAAGTTTTCAGAATGGACGTGAATGCATGTACAAATTGCATGTAGGCCCATAAACTACTTAAAAGTTCAAATTTATGATATTGAAAACTATCTCACCAACGGATAGTTTTCTTAACATTATAAATAGGCCACACCTTGAATCATTTCAAGGTTACGGGAACAATATTGAGTTGAAGCTATAACAAGTTTATTTAGCATTCAAACACTCAAACCTTCGAGAGATCAAACTTTTATGCATTATTTGAGTGTTAGACAGTTTTACACTATTATCCAAAGTCTAGCTAATGATATCCCAACTTTTACATTTGATTTTAATTGTAAAGGATATCACATTAAGTATGGTCTCAAACACATTCAATACCGCACAAGCCAATTACACTACTACAAAAAAAGAGCTCATAGCGGTTATGTATGCTTTCGACAAATTTCGTCCTTACCTTGTGGGAGCTAAAACCATTGTCTACAAAGATCATGCGGCAATTCACTACTTGATGAACAAAAATGATGTCAAACCGAGACTATCTCGGTGGGTGATTTTACTTCAAGAGTTTGACATAGAGGTGATGAGAGACAAGAAAGGAAGTGAGAACGTGATAGTCGATCATATCTCAAGGTTGGAACAAAGTGAAAAGGGCAAGAAATATGTGGTAAAGGTAAAAGAAACTTTTCCCGATGAAAGCTTGTTGATGGACACCGTTTCTTTTCAAAAGAGGAGTTGATTCCTTGTGGGGGGCACTTTGGTGAAAGGTACACCTATTCCAATTCTTAGAAATTGCTATGGGGGGTAGTGGATTTATTTTACTTATTGAATCATATGGCATAGTCGATTTCTTAGTTGTGCTTAATTCGTATTAATGATGTGGTCATGTGGATCGTTGTTCTTGTGATTGGAATTTGATGGTTAGTGCTTGGTGTCAAATATTATTGTAACACTACTTTTCTAAACTTTTTATTGCTTGGCAATGAAAAGTTTGGAGGGGTGTGTTCGTTCTTACAATTCTATTGACACCAATGTGTGCTTGTATGCGTGTGAAGTTGTGCATAATTCATTAGTTGGAAATTTTATGTTGGATGATGGATGTGTTGAGATTGATTGGAATTTGGATGCATGATTCTATTATAGGTGATTTTGTGACTTTGATATGAGTGGTGAGTAAATTCTTGGATGATTTTATCACTTGATAGCATTTTGAGTGAAGAACTAGGCATAGGAAAGCACTTAGATTCACCACATTGAGTCGGTGAGCCTTTTGAATCGATTTGTAAATCCGGTTCGATTTTTCTAGTGAGAGTCGTTCATAATTGTGCATGCTAGAACTTGCTTTTGAATTTATTTGAAACTTGATTTAAGTAGAAATTGTAAAAAATGATTTAAGTAGAGACAATTCTTTGAACTTTTAATTACTTGGCCAAAATGCCAAAAAGAATTCCACCAAAAATACATTTTTCATAGTGAGCCCGTTGAGCCGTAAAACTGAATTTCTTTGGTAAACCATGAAATGTAACCAAGAAACCATTCTGATTAGCCTTAAATGAGGGGGGGGGGGGGGGTTCAGAAGTGAACATATGGTGAGTTTTGATGGAATGATGATGTAGTAGGCCAACATTGGTTGCTTCATAAGTTAATTGAGTCACTATTCCCAAATTCACACCCCACCCATCAAAGAGCCTACTTTATAACCCTTAAAGACCTCTTTGATTGATAATGGATACTTGAATAAAAGGTAGATTATTGAGCTCAAGAGCAAGCCTATAGTTTTGCATGGTTATGAATTATCATTTGAGAGTATACACTTCCTTATATATGCTTGTGTGTTGAGAGAAACACTACTTGTAAGGGGTGGTAAATCATTTGGTTGAATTGACCCTTGTTTGATCATAATGTGTTTGATAGTATAAAGGATTTCAAGATTTTGATGAGTCATGAGTTGTGGAGTTATTAAATCTAGTCTATGCTTTACATGGCATCCAAGTTCAATTCTATCGCAATTCTCTCACTCAGTCATTTTCTTTTGTTGTTCGAGGACGAACAACGTTTTAAGTTTTTTTTGGAGGGGGGCGGGAGATTTTACATGTTTATTTGATTGCAATTGATATGTTTTCATGTATTTTTCACACAAATATGCTTGAATTGGTGTTTAATGGTTGAGAAAGATATTTGATTTGTTTTTTGTATGAATTTAGAGCTTAAATGTGAAAAAAATCGCAAGAAATGAGTAATCAATCATCATTGACACTCACATGAGGAGAAGAGAAGTATGTGAGCTTGAACGATAATTTTTGGATGAAACGAGTCAAAAAACGGAAGGAAACAACAAAAGCATGAAGAGGTCGTGTCAAGAGCATTGTGGCCGGGTCGCATTTAGCCTATGGCCATGTGGTTCAAACGGCCACACTACTTGGCCACAAAAACTAGTCGGGCGAGTCAACCCAGCTACAATCATCCCTCTCTACTTTTGGCCGGGTGACTCGAACCGACCTCTCTCATGCCTTGCGTAAATTAAGGGCATAAAAATAACTTAAATTTAAAATAAGACTAAAAAGTAAAAAAAAAAAAAAAAGAAACAGAATTTAAAGTTAAAACCCAAAACAATAAGAGACTTAAAAAAGGACTAAAACAAAAGATAAAGATAAAAAAAAGGCCCTAAAAATTAAAGAGTAAAGATTTTATTTATAGATAATTTATGGAAGTACCTGATTATTGTGGCAGTACCCAAGGTGTTGTGTAACTATTTCCTTGTTTACTTTGTTGATTCATGACAGATGCATTCATTCACAAACAATTTAGCCAAAATATTAAAAGAAAAAACTTACAAAAATCACCGTTCTGAACATGCACAACCTGCAAAAGAACAATCAAAACATCAAGTAAACTTTAAAAAATCACATACTATATTCACCATGTCCTGAATGCTTGATAGAAAAGGCCAGGTATCTTCGACTTGTCTCCTCCAACAAATTTAAGTGGACTAGTGAATAGGTCATGTGAGAGAAGTGAAAATCACAAATAGTTTTCATTATTGTGACAACAAATGCGATATTGGCAAGCATTGATAGGCCCAGAATAAAGCTATATCGCTAATGGGGCTGAACAATTTTCATCTTAGATAATACTATCTGCTCTGTGAAGAATCGGAAGTTGGGTTTAAAAAATACCCTACTTTTTGACGTAACGAAAGGCTAATAATAGCTCCAAAGCAAGGAAACTCATAAACCATTGGTCTGAAAATCAACCTGAAGACGCCTGTAAACCCAATATCTTTCACCTACATAAAGAACATAATTAAGGAATTTGTAGTTTCTAACAAAAGAACTAATGAAATATCGAAAATGATGAAATAACAGTACATTCACATTCCAAAGGACGCAACACTATATGACACCTTAATGAAAAGGATAAATAACTTAGGTTTCACTATAACTTTGTTGATCCTGAAGCATGATAAGTTCAATATCTTAATTCCAGTTCAATATCGCAAATTTCACAATCAGCATATTTGATAATTACTAAATACTATTACTGACATATTTTCCAATAATTATTGGAGTACTAGAAATTTAGACTATCCTAGTAAATTGCATCAAGTTGGACAGCCTAACCCAATTACGACAGAAAAAGATAGAGAAAATTCAAGACATATTTTCCATCCATGGTTATTCCTTCACTTCCATTTTCTGTGATCAAACTCCTGAAGCATTATATTATACTTTGAAGATAACGTTACCGACGCCTCTGAAGACTTGCACCAAAATATCCACATTTAAGTAGATACAAATCAGCAGCAAGCAGTATCACTGATTAACTCATATCGCAAAACCTGATCCAGCTAGCTAGAACACATGAAGGTAGTGGACAAACTTACTATCATGATTCTGCTACTCACTTAGCTCACAACTATATAATGGAACAGTAGTTACAGAGCAAAAGGTGCTAAATACCACTAGCAATCAAATATTTTAATTTTGGTAAATCTCAACAGCCCGCCAAATTTCATCATATATGTAAACATTAAAAGGAAAAAAGAACAACGTGAGATGATGTTAACATCAAGAAAAAAGAAATCCAAAAAAAAAAAAAAATCCTAGTAAAACCTTTGAGCTGCAGAGCAACAGTTCCTAATTTCAGTTTTAGGGCCTAATTATAATATTGTGTACTTCAGCCAGCAATCAAACTAAAAGATAGAAACCATATCCTAATAGCAAAACAAACTGGATTATGACCTTAGACGACGACATCAAATTCACACCATGAAGCAAGCAAGATTCACTATAACAGAATCTAATTGCAGCAACAAAGAGCGTACTACTGAAATATCGTGTATTATGAGTGGTTCACCAAAATGGATCAATGATCTAATATCAACAACAAAGAGAGTAGTCCCAAAAACACATATAGTAACTTGCCAGATGATAAGAAATTCACATGAGATGAAGATTTCATCAGTTCACAATAACTAGTATCGAGCATAATATCAACGACAAAGGAAAAAATATACAATTGGGTATGTTTTCAGTAAATATCTTATTCCAAGTAATACAACAATTGTGATTTTAGGAATGTCAAGTCTATCCATCTAAAGAGTTAAGTTTATTGCATTTTAACCCTTTCTTACAAATACAAATCAATGCATCTTGAAACAGATCAGTAAAACTGTATACTCGGTCGAACGGAGCAATAGCTGATCTTCTCATGAAATCGAAAACCTAGAAACGATTATTCATATAATTTTAATTTTGGTAATTCTCGATTACTTTTACCATTTCCGAAAGTGATCAATTTTCAAAAAGAGATGAAGATTCATCGAAGGAAAAATCCATGACTTACGAATAGTATGCGGTGATGCGAGTTCACGCCTGTGGCGGAAGAAGGCAGTGCCGAATTGTGAAACAGAAAGTAGAGCGCAATTGTAGCGGGAGATTGCCATTGTTGTTCTTCAAGAGTGTGGAACTGTAGATTGATTCTTCAAGGAGTGACTGGGCGACACAACGGCTATAACAAAATTTAAAACTAATCATGTGCTTTTTTTTTTAAGAATGTTTTTTATTCTTCCTTAGTTTTAAAAAATATATCACAAAATTAATTGGTAATTTCAGAAATTGTCAAGTTTAGGGGTTGGGAAAATATATCGTACCGAAAATATTGAAATTATTGGAATTTTCGGTACGGTACTGAAAAGTGGTCATACCAAATATTTCGATAAGTTCGGTATATCGAAATTATTGGAATTTTCGATACGGTACTGAAAAATGGTCATACCAAATATTTCGATAAGTTCGGTATACCGAAAATATCGGTATATACCGAATATTTCGATAAGTTCGATATACCGATTCCGAAAATATCGGTATATGTCGATATATCGAAATATTAATAAAATAATTATTTAATAATATAATTAAAATCTTAAATTAATAAATTAAATTTAAAAAAAATGAATTTTAAAAATTAGAATATTAGTCGTGAGTCATGAGTCATGACTTAATGACTTGGTCTCTTAGAATTTACTTAGATATCAAAGATTAAAAAAAGGAAAAATATTTACTCTCTTAGAGAGAAACCCTAGCGCCCGCTGAACTCCGCCGCTGTACCCCACGCGGCCACTCCGCGGCTTCCGCTCCACGCCTACGACTCTGCACGCTGTCGCTGCACGCCCACGTCGTTGCTGCTGTACGCCCACGCCGCCACTACACACCGTCGCGGACTCGTTCAAGGTATGATTTGGAGTATTTTTTTTTTTTGTGTGTTTTTTACTGTATATTGATTCAATATTGGATTTTTTTTTTTTTATTTTATACTTGTTATCAATTACTAGATGCCTTTTTTTAGTTGTGCTTAATTTATAATTTACCTCTTTTTTATCTTTTGCTCGGATACTTTTGTTTAGGAATGTAATCAATCTGAATTTTGCAGCATTGGAGTATTTTTTTTTTTTTTGGTTTATTTGCATAATTATTAATTAAGTACAGAAATAGAACAATAGAATGAAAATTTGGTTTGCAGCATAATTATTGAAGACCTTGAGAAACCTAAGTACCTAACGAATCTGTTTGAAATTTTAATTTTAATAATTAATTTGTTTTGTTTTTCAGATGGAATCCGAATCTTCTCACACACTTCAAAGTCCATCTGAAACACCAAATACAACAGATACTGAATCACGTGATCGTGAAGATTGTTCAAGTCGTAAACGAGCAAGACACGAATCGATGAAGCCTCCGGTGGTTCCTAAACAACAAAGGAGTCCATATTGGAACCATTTATGAAGGGGACTCGAACAATGGGTGATGGGAGCATAAAATCAATAGGAATATGCAATTACTGTAAAGCTGAGATTCCCGTGTCTAAAGGAAGTACTAGTGGTTTAAAAAATCACTTGGAGAGAAGGTGTAAATCAAGCCCATTGTACGAGAAGAGTGAAAGTGAGAAAAGTCAAATGGTATTGACGAATGAGGTTATGGGACAAGGAAGTGCTTTGATTTCTCACAGTTTTAATCAAAAACGGTGTGAAATGAAGCTTACGGAGTACTTGATTAAGGATGAAGTCTCTTTTAGCTGTCGAAGGGAATGGGTTCACAAGCTTTGTTAATGAATTACAACCAAGATTCAAAATCCCTGATCGAAAGAAAGTTGTAGGTATGGTTTATGATTTATTCTTAGTAGAGAAAGCTAAGATAAAATCTGTGATTGGTAGCCAAAGAGTGAGTATTACCATTGATACTTGGACATCCATTCAAAACATAAATTACATGGTCATCACAGCTCATTTCTTAGATAGTGAATGGAAATTGCATAAAAGGATTATTAATTTCAAAAAAATTAATAATCACGTTGGGGAAGAAATTGGCAAGATGGTTGAGGTTTGTTTGAGAGAATGGGGGATTGACAAAGTGTTTTCAATTGTAGTTGATAATGCATCTTCTAATCATACTACTATTGATTATTTGAAGAAGATAATGAAAAGTGAAAATACATTGTTGTTTGATGGAAAATATTTGCATTTGAGGTGTGCATGTCATATTCTTAACTTAATTGTTAAGGATGGTTTGAAAGAGCTTAATACATCGATTAAAAGCATAAGAAATGCAGTTAGTTTCATTCATTCTTCCCCTGCAAGATTGAATAAATTTAGGGAGTTTGCTGTGCTTGCCAAGTTTAATAATACGTCGACTGTGCCTATGGATGTCAAAACTAGGTGGAATGCAACTTATAAAATGCTTGATGTTGCATTAAAGTTTAAGAGGGTGTTTGATAGGATGTCTGAAGAATCTGTACCTTTTATGAATTATTTTCGTGAAAAGAATGGAAAAGGTAAGGAAAGGATTGGACCTCCAATTCAAGATGATTGGGAGAATGCAAAAGCTTTTGTACATTTTTTGAAAAAGTTCTATGATGCAACTTTAGAGCTAAGTGCATCCAAAACTCCTACTTCTCAATTGATTTATCAATCCATGGTTGCATTGCAAATTGAGATTGAGAAAAGGAGTAATGATGAATCGGATCGAACTCTTAAAAGGGTTGCTAGTGCAATGAAGCTTAAATTTGATAAGTATTGGAGGGATTGGGATAACGTGAATCCTTTGATTTTTATTGCCAATGTTTTGGATCCGAGAAACAAGTTTCAAATGATCAAGGTTAGTGTCAAAAAATTAGGAGGTAATCAATTGAGAGTTCAAAAAGTCATTGATATAATGAAAACGAATTTGGTAACTTTGTGGATGGAGTATAAGGGAATGAATGATGCCATGGATGTTGAGAAACAAAATGTGCAAATTGAGGATGCTAGTGGAGATGGTACTAGCATTAGTGGTGGTGATGGTCTTTATGATGAATTGTATGGTGATGTGGCTGCACAAAATGAAGAAGAACAACTTCAAGAGATATCCAACGAAGTGGATAAGTACCTAGTCGATGATATTGAAAAACGATCTAATCAATCTTTCAATCTTTTGGAGTGGTGGAAAGGGGGTGAATCTAAGTACCCTCTCCTTTCAATTATTGCAAAGGATATTTTTGCAATTCCAAGTTCGACCGTTGCTAGTGAATCGGCTTTTAGTTTGGGCAAGAGGGTTGTGGATCCTTTTAGGAGTAGTTTAAGTCCTAAAATGGTAGAAGCATTGGTGTGCACTAGTGATTGGCTAAGAGGAGAGGAGGTGAACTTTTATAAGTAAGACCATTTTTAATAAATACTTCTCACTTTGACATTTTTCAACAAATTAAGATTATAAAGTGTAGTCCATATTTCCTTTCATTTATTATAGCTAATTTTGATATAGAAGTTTTGTTTGATAAAGAATGTGGTCAAGAATGTATCCAGTATTCATAAACCATATATGGTAAATAAATAAGGGCAAAATAGTCAAAATCAAAGAAAAAAAATTCAGAATAACACTTATTTTAAAATAAATTAAAAACTCAAAGTGACACTTATTAAAAAACGGAGAGAGTAGTAGTTTGACTTGAAGACCATTTTTAATAAATAGTAGTTTTACTTAGTAGTTTGACTTAGTCAAAAACGACTATTTATTAAAAATGGTCTTCCTTATGCAAAATATACAAAAAATGATCTTCTTTTACTTAATTGATAAAAAAAAAAAAAAAAAATCACGCTAAACAACTCTAAACAATCATAAACAGCATTTGAATTTATTATGATAAAACATTAAATATCAATAAAATAAATATAATATAAATATGTTTCTTACATTCAATCGAATTTTCAATTATATTATGAAAAAAGATAAGAGAATTTAAGTGTAAGAAATGAAAAGAAGGAGGAGAGAATGTGGAATTTGAAGTAGGGTTTTTTTTTCTCTTATTTTTTTTTAATTATTTTAATGGGATATTTATTATTGAACTTAGAAATGATCAAGGGGTGAAGGCTAAAAACAAACACAAGGTCATATTTTGATAAATTCCACTAAAAAAATTAATGTAATATTATCTCAAAGAAAATACTATACTCAAGGAAGGAAAAAGTTTTTGAGTAAGATCACCACAATTATATTTTACAACTAAACAAAATAGTGAAAGTCAGGTGAAGTGAAGTGAATGTCCGTTTAATTTATTACAAAAATTTATATGAAATATTTCATACATATGAAATATAGATAATTAAGATAAATTGAGGTAAAATTAGTGGGTCAAACCCAGGTTAACACGCAGGTCAAAATCTAATTATAATATATTTTTTCACTTTTAAGTATTGTTTTACTACGTGATCAAAATATTGTCACTACAAGATTAACATTGTACTACTACACTCTACACAAGTCCTAAAAATATTTTGAATACTTAATTTTTTTGACGAATTCTCCATAATATTTTTTTTGGCATATAGTAGTACACTTTTAGCCTTGTAGTGATAATACTTTGACCTTATAGTAACAATATATTGGTCATTTAGTAAATCACCCACAAATTTTTTGGGAGACTCAAATCAAGACTTTTAACCCACGAATTTTTTAAAAATGTTTTAATTAGACATATTTCAGTATGAAATATTTCACACAAGTTTTGCTAAATTTGGATGGATGGATTTAGGTCTATGGATTTTAAATTCACAATCCAAATTCACTCCACTTTTTTGGATTAAAAATTAAATGAATGGATTTTAAATATTTAGATTTGAACTCACCTTTTTTAAAAAAAAAATTTAAAATTGAGAGAATTTTAAATACTCACTAAAATCATGTCATTTGAAATCATATTTTTTAAATCCTTTCATTTAAAATCCATGTTTTTTAAGGGTAAGGCTTAAAACTAAAATAAGGCCACAATATAAGTCTCAATATGGATGGAGGGATTTCGTTTATGTATTTTAAATTCACAATTAGATTAAAAAAAAAAAAAATCTTAAAATTGAGAGAATTTTAAATACTCACTATTAAATCCCCTCGTTCAATTTTTATTAAGCCGACAGTGACACCTTTATATTATATATATTTTTTTTCTGACTTTATATAAATTTCAAAATTCGTTATTTTGAAGGCTATACATGAACAAAATGGAAAATTTATTTACTATAAGTTAGTAAAATAGATTAGTTCAAGGTAGACGAGAAATCAAGTTTAAAATACAATTTCAACTTAACACACAAAAACACATGCAATTGTATGCATATCAAATAATCAAAAGACACATCATTAGTGATTTAATCTAGACCAGTTAAAATATCTTCACTCGAACAAATATCAACATATCTATTAGACAAGACGTTATAGAATATGATTTAAATCTATTGGGGTTATGCCACTTGTTAAATTTGGACTCGACTTTACTTTTGGATACCATTTAGTTACTTTCAATGGTTGGGGAATAATTTGATTATAAAGATGAGATTTGTGGAGCACTTGTTGACAAAATTTCTATTTGGACAAATAATGCTACTGAGTAAAGTTTTTTTTTTTTTGAGAACATGAGCCTTTTTAGTATGTGATACTACATTCAAATTTATTCTAATAGACGTGTGACGCAAAACTGATGAGGTAGAAGCACAAATTTATGCACCAATGATTTTTTCGACAGATTTCGTCACAATCGTCCTATCCTACGCTTTTCGCATAGTTGAAAGATTTTCCATACTAGAACTCGATCTCATACTGTATTCCGCTACAAGCTTTGCAAATGACGATGACTTGTCTTCCAACAACTTTGCTGGAGAATCATATTCTTTAACAACCCCTGCACCATCAAAATAACCAAGAATTGACAGGGCTGTAAAAGTTTGATTAATGGAGTAAAGAAGTATGTATGCATACCATTATCTAACACTAAAACCATATCACTGTCGACTACAGATGTTATTCTGTGTGCGATTGTTATAACTGTGGAGTCGTTGAAATGATTCTTGAGTGTTTGTTGAATCAGATTATCTGTTGCTGTGTCGACTGATGCAGTTGCCTCATCCAGCACCAGAACCTTGCTCTTCTTTAGCAGAACGCGCCCAAGGCAAACGAGTTGCCTTTGCCCAACACTCCAATTCTCTCCATTCTCAGACACTGAATAATTAGAGTTGGTAAATGATTAAATGCAAAAACTTCTCCAAAACTATTACTTCACAAGAAAAACTGAAATATATACAATGAGAAGTAGCTGATGCTTTTCCTCACATGAACTAATACTTTTTGACAGCTTTTTTTATATGATTTGCAAAACTAGTAAAAAAAAACAACTTGGTAGAATTTTGGTAAAAAAAATCATATGGAATAAAATAATTTGATGTTAGACGAAATTGGTGAATGAGGTAAACCTGCGGAATCAAGCTTCTCTGCCTTTTTCCGGACTTCATCGCCTAGCTGGCATTTATCGAGAGCCTGGGGAAAATAGAAGAAGAATCATTTATATTGAATCGAAAGATGAAACTTTTTCATGTCTCTATTAAAACTTTACACACCTCCCATATCTGCTCATCTGTGTACTCTTCAAGGGGATCCAAGTTATTCCGAACAGTTCCCTCAAACATGGTCGGATCTTGTGGGATTATGCTTAATCTAGTTCGTAAATCATGCAATCCGATAGATGAGATATTGACACCATCGATCAAGATCTGTCCAACCGTTGGTTCAACAATTCGGAAGAGGGTCTGAATAAGAGTTGATTTACCACTTCCTGTCCTCCCCACTATACCTGTCCTCTTTCCTCCAAAGAAAGTACATGTAAGGCCTCGTAACACAAAAGGCATGTGAGGACCATATCGAACCTACAAATATATTTCACAGGTCCTCTCAATCAGCAGAAGATCGACAATTAATACAAAAAAACTAACACTGTTTAGTTAAGTAGCTATTACATTTTATACAAGTATTTGCCATCGTTTAAACATTACCTGAAGATCTTGAATATTAACTTCTCCTTGTACTGGCCAGCCACTCTCAGGCTTGTTCGATTCTACAACAAGAGGCGGTTCGGTTGGAATAGAAGTGTACTGAAGTATTCTTTCGACTGATATGATTCTATTTTCCATGAAGCAGAGATTCCACACGACCCATGATTGCAACTGATTTAAATTGAGGCCATATGTTACCGCCAAACCAGCAACACCTGCATTACATAATAAAAAATGAGATAGGCTCTTCACTCATACTACAATATGATACATTCATAATAACACTTACTTGGATCAATTGCTCCTTTTGGAAGAGTGATCAGGAAGATCAATGAGAAGGCAAACGTCAGGAGGGACAGCACGTCCAGACGAATGCACAACCATTCCATAGCAGCAGCAGTGTAAAACTTGGGCCGGGAATATCCATCTATTAGTTTCATGCATATATCTCGAAATCTTGGTTCTTGATCAAAACTTCTAATTGTGATGGATCCCGAGAGCGTCTCTGAAAAGTGTTGTATAACTGGAGCTTTGCATACCCCACATAGTCGAGCAAGTTCTCGTGCTGCAGCTATGTAATATCGCTGGAAATGAAGAGCATGGAGTTAACAAATAATCAATATTATGATGTCTAAAGCTAGCATCTACATAAAAGATATGGAAAAAAAGTAGACACGCCTTAAACAACACTTTAAGTACCATCTAATCTTAAGTTTTACAGAGAACTCGGTTTAGTATACGAAGTACTATCATGGTTTAGTGATTTTGAGAAGAATATCACATAAAATCAAACATTTTAAAAAACGTAATACTTTGTAAAGTAATCAGCATTACGTTGTACATTAAACTGTAATACTTTGGAAAAGAGAGTTCACGTGAACTTGATTCACAAGATCATAAAGTTATATTAGGCGTGAAGAGACAAAATAGTGTACCTGCAACCATATGCAAATTGCTATCACCGGAATAAATATAATGAAGACCTGCCACGCAACTTGTGACATGACGGCAATAATCCCAATAAGCTGTATTATCGCAAAAGCAAATGCCCCGATTATAGAAGCCATGTTCAAATCCACCGTACTTTGGTCTGTAGATGCCTGTGAAAGAATAAAGATTGGGCTTGCTAAATACTAATCTGAACTTAGCTAAATAGGTTATGAGTGAAAAAGAAAAAACGATCATAATTTCACATACTCTGTTGAGAATTCGCCCGCTTGGGGTGGAATCAAAGAAAGACATAGGGGCACGAAATATGCATTGATGCATTTTGTCAAACAAAATATTGGCTGTCTTGTAGCCAATAGCTGCAACGCTTAAAGCTCTGCCAAATATGCAAAGGGCACTTCCAACTGATAAGACAACGTAGACAAGGATAAGAGTCGAGCCTCCAACATTAGGTGTTGAATCCTTCGATACAGGAGTTGCCCAGGCCATCCAATAATTGCTCCCAATTTGAAGTATTTGGAATAGAATCTGTGCAAGCAACGCAACGGGGGCTATAAGTCCTCCATATGCTGTCCTAATATATTTCCAGTAAACTGATAATCCAACAGTTCCCTTCTCTCTTTCTTCTTCTTGGACAAGCTGCCCCTTGGTTTCGTCTATTTTATCATCACTTTGAGATTGTTGTTTCTGCAAAACGGGCTTAGAATTTCTTTCCTTAGCTGTTGGCTCAACATCAACGGAATCAATAGCTGATAAAGCTTCCTCGTGAGCTCCAACGAGTTCCATAAAGTCACTTCCAGATTTGAGAATATCATTGTACTTGCCAGCTTGTTTAATTTTTCCGTCTTTCATAACCTGATGATCGAAGGATTACAATCAAATTACTTGATCATGATTTGCATGCCAGATAGATACAACATTTAAAAGATGAAAAGCTCACCAAAATCAAGTCAGCAGCAGGCAAGAATTCCACTTGGTGCGTAACGTATATAACTGTTTTGGAATCAAGAAGCCCCAGAATGCATTCCTGCAATTACAAATAACTGGTGTCAGAAAATCAATTGGGCCAACAAGTGTAATCATGAGAAAATAAGGTAACATAAAACATATATATCAGTATAGAAAATGTAAAAAAGATGTACTTACACTAAAAAGATGAGCTCCAGTATGTGCATCCACAGCACTAAATGGATCATCTAACAAATAAATATCAGCATCCTGATAAAGGGCTCGTGCAATTTGTATCCTTTGCTTTTGTCCGCCACTTAAGTTGATTCCTCGCTCACCAACAACAGTTTGATCGCCAAACGAGAGAATCTCCAGGTCTTTCTTGAGTGAGCAGGCTTCCAAGACCCGATTATACCGTTGTCTGTCCATCTCTTTACCAAACAGGATATTTTCTTCAATCTTCCCACTTTGTATCCAAGGCGACTGAGCAACATACGCTTTCGTCCCAGCAAGCCTAATAGCCCCAGATATTTTAGGCATTTCACCCAAAATACAAGAAAGTAAACTTGACTTTCCAGAACCTACTGTCCCACAAACTGCAACCCTCATGCCATGAGAAACTCTAAAGTTGATATCTTTCAATGTGGGACTAGGAGACGAAACGTCCCACGAAAAGTTCCCATCGATTACCTCCAAAGCAGTTTCGGAGGAAGTGCTTGGAAGCTTCTCGACTAAACCAGGTTGCAGATCATCAAGAGAAAGAAATGATGCAATCCGATCAAGAGAAACTTTGGTCTGAACAATCATGGCTATTGTATCAGGAAGATTGTAGATAGGCTCTTGAAGAATCCTAAAGGTTGCAAGAGCTGATAATATCTTTCCTGATTCGAGTGGGATTTTCATCAGCAAACAAGCACCAAAAGTCACCACAGAGACGAATGTAGGAGCACCCCAAAAAACGAACGAGGTGGCAGCCGTGGTAAAAAGATACCGCCCCAACCACCCCGTCTCGACTTTTCTAAGATCCATAATCTTGGAGAGAAACTTCAACTCCCAAGATTGAAGTTTAAGAATCCTCATATTTCTCAACACTTCTGACGTCGATTTCATCCTTTTATCTTTCGCCTTCATCAACTCATCCTGAAACTTCTCTTGCAACTTCCCAAGTGGAACATTCATTAACATCACTAAAATAGTTGCAACAAGTGCAGCTACCGAAGCAAGCCCAACATCTTTATACAATATCATTAATGCTAGGACAACTTGCAAAATGACCATCCATGGATCATGCATGTACCAACCGAAGTCGCCTATCCTCTCAGCATCTACAGACATGAAATTGATAATCTCCCCTGTTGTGTGCCCTTGCTTCGACTGGCACGAAAGTGTCAACCCCTTGTTATACACTTTGGCAACCAATGCTGCCCTCGCCCTATACCCAGCTTGCTGCACCTTAAAGAACCAATGTCTTTGCGCAAAACACTCACACAACTTCGCTATAAAAAATGCAGAAACTAACACATAGCCTTCATTTTTGAAATCCCTATTCCCATTTAAGTATTGAACAAAGGTATCAATGAGGTATGGACCAACATAGGAAGAAAAAGTGTATATAAGAACATATACAGCAGATACCAAAATCTCCCTCCATGTAGTTAAGATTAACCCCTTTGCTAACATGATTGCGGTGACTTTGTTACTCTCTATACAACTATTCTCAAGATTATTATTCAAAATTGGAAATGCCCCTTTGGTGGTGTCAGGAAAGGCAAGCTGAGGAACATCCTCGAGGTTTAATGTTGTGTTGTAGCCAAGAGAGATTAAAGGGCCAACCCAAAAGAAAGTGAAAAGACTAAAGAAACCAGCTTTGGCATAAGGGGTTACAGTTTCGTCCCCTTTTGAAGGTTCCTTAGACTCAATACCATTAAGAAGAGGTTCTTGAAGAATAACATATTCATCTTTTTCCTTACCCACAAACCCAATATAGCATAACACTAAACCCATTACTAGTGCCACTACATCAGAGACCCAAAACAGAGTTGATAAATAATGGTACTTTTTGAAATAAAAGAAGTCCGTTACAAGGCAATAACAAGATACAAGGAAGAAAAAACCCCACCAAAGCCTTAAAGCAAGTGGGTATTTTGTTTCCCCAGAATTCTTGAAATGGATTTGCAAGAAAAGATAGAGAAGCAACCAAGCTAGTGTTTTCACACCCAAATCGAATAAAGTCAGAATCTTTTCATCAGACCAGCCATGTTTATACCAATAGAACAGGTCCAACATACATAGAGTGAGATTAAATAACGAAAGGCTGAAACAAGAAACAATGGTTGTTCTGTAGTACGAGAGACTAGTACGACGAACATTATGCCTGTTAGACCAAAGTTTGTTGTAAAGCCAAGAAATGGATACGATTACAAACAAAATAAGGTGCAAAGAAGCGGTGAAGAAACGCAAGAAAATTGGGTTGAGGAAGAAATTGGCGCCCATTTCTTGAAAGGAAAAGGAGCGGGATTCAGAAAAGAAAAGAGACATACCCGTGGCAATGAAGACTACGAAATTCTTTGTGGGGTGGCAAATTTTGACTGTGAGTAGTGAAGAATGTTAAGAGTGAAGAGAAGCATCGAGGGCACTATATTAGAGTATATAAAGGGTGTTTGAAAAGGGTTCAAGACCTTGTTTAAAAAAGAAAAGTAATTTAACGTTGTTTTCAATGAAAATTGGGAAAAAGATGTGATTTTTTAAAGAATTGAGTGCGGAAAGTAAAAAAAGAAAAGGGATTTTCATGACTCATGAGCATAGGAAAACGTGGTAGGCAAGAGTGTAGACTCGATAAAAGATTCATAAGAAGACAAATGGGGTAATACTAATATGCTGCATAATCACCCTCACTAGAAAATAGGTTAGAAACAGAGAAAAGAAAAAACAGAACGTCAAACGTCATAAATGCAAATTCATCGATAACATTTCCAAAATCAATGTTTTCATTATTTTTCCATCATTGTTCATAAATGCAAAATTGTCGATAACAGTTCCAGTATCAAATTTTATCTCCTTTGGGTGGTGGCTAGGGTATGACTATTCCACATGGCCCTATGGCTAAATATACAAAAGTTCGACTCAGACTCATTTAAGTAGATTAGGGCATGTTTGTTTTGGAACTCATTCATCACCTCTTGTTCTACTTTGAGATTTCACATCCGGATTTCTCCATCCAACTACATCCATCCCTAAAAATACTTATACATCCTACTATTACATCTCATCCAACCACTTTTACTTGATTTGACATAAAGTTACATCTCATCCTACTCAAAATCTCAACACAAACACATACAATTACTATTCATAAGGATTTCTTCATCCAGGATTTCCTCATCCTACATAATTCCAAAACAAACATCCCCTTAAAGTTATTTTAAAAATTAATTTACTTAAAAATATCATATTTAAATTTTTTCATAAACTTTTTAAATTTAACATGACAGTCTATTTAACTCTTCTTATATATATATATATATATATAAATATAATATATACTCCCTCCCTGCATAATAATATTCATATTTAGGTGGACACACAAATTAAAAATACGTAATAATGAGTATAATTTTGAGGAGTACTCTGGAAACATTTATGTATAAAATAAGTCTCGTGTACATTCAATTAAACTATAATTTTGATTTGATTTTAATGTGGAGATTAAAAATTCAATTGAATAATCGATTACTTACAATTCAATTACATGTATATATCTAATTGCATACAAGAATTTATCTTATGTATAAAATAAATGAATAAGTTGACTTGTGTGTATAGGTGGACTCATAAATATTGATCTTTTGTGTAAAATTGTGGATATTGCGAGGATAAATTTCTAAAAGGGTTTACATTTTAAGTGTGTGAAAGTTATTGTGGGACATCACGAAAAAAAAGTGTAAAAATTATTATAGGACATGTGGAGCATATAATATAGTAACAATGAATAAACAATAAACATGTACTAGTACTAATAATATATAACTGTAATACGTAATCGTTCAAATACTCAATATATATTACTCTATCTGTTTCACAATTATTTGCACCAACTTTTTTACATACAAACTAAGAAAAATGTGCAATGAGTGGAGTGTTGAGAGTAATTTTGTAAACTTTTATAAATAAAGTAAAAAAATTGACTGAATTTTATGTAAAATTAACGACATTTAGTGTAAATGTGTGAATATTGTGAGGGTGGAATTTATGAAGAAGTTTTCTTGCACTTTTCTATAGTGAGTCAAAGAGTTTGATATGTCTTACAACAAGCGTTCAATGAAAAGTTAACATGTCATGTAGCCTTGTCATGAGAGATCGCACTTCGTCATTAGATAAAATATTTATTTTTTTATGAAAAAAAATATAAAATTACTGAAATGTCCTTATCGTATTTATTCCTAGAGTTAAAACTTTGTGTTCTTTCCCGATGGCCCGACAACCCGTCTAGCGCCAGATTGGGTCGCAAATTTTCAGGCCTGATAGCAATTGAGTTGGGCCCGACCCAGCTCGAGAGAAACAACTAGTCTAATTGGACCCGATCCGACCTATTTGATAGCTCTAGATATATATTTCATTTAAAATTAAATATTTTTTCTTATTTTAACTTAAAAGGTTATATTCGTCATTATTTATTTATTAATTTAATTTATCATTATGACGATGTATTGTGATTGCATGTTGTATACAACAAATGAACTAATGTGAAGTGCAATCATATAAAAAAAATCATACGTTGGATTAACGATCCAATGATACCTGAATGATTGCTTGTTGGATATACTTACTTTTCTTTTTGAAATGTGTAAACAATTGTGGAATGAATGGAGTATACATAATTTCCTACTTAGTAAATTGGATAAAAAATTATTGAAACTAATATGAGATTATCTTGAAAAAATGATTTTTTTTTTTTTTTTTGTTCTAATTTTCTTTATAATCGTTGATAGAAACAATTACATTTGAGTATTGTTTTTATAAACTATTTAATATATTTGTTGATAGAAACAACTCCACCCACCCGAAGCACTGCCATTGACCAGCAACATGGAAAGTTGATCAGAGGAATCAATCCCTCGTTCATCGTGTTACTGCAAATAAAAGAGGTATGTGAATCACTAAACGATTTTCGACCCATCTCTTTAATCGGGTGCGTCTACAAGGTGATGTCCAGAATATTGGCAAAGAGACTAAGAGGGGTGTATTGGTTGTGAATTCTGCAGGATTTTTTTGGACTTTCAAAGTCTGGGGGTATTCAATTCGGATTTTCAAAAGTCTTTAAAAATTATGAGGCATTCAATACGGATTTTAAAAAGTCTTTAAAAAGCTTTAGGTATTCAATAGTCTATGGATTTTAATACTTTATGGATTTTGTTGGACTCTCTTTCAAAAATATAAATAAATTTCACTATCCAAAATCTCTTCAAAAAATCAGAGATTTCAACGGATTCTCTTAGAGAACTCTGAAGACAAAAGATCAGAAGTAGAAGTAGGGATGGCAATATTGACCCGACCCGCGGATACCCACCCCACCCCGTGAGCTTTGGGTCAGGTCGGATCCGTCCCGTATTGAGTATGGGTCAGATTTTAGTCTTATGTCTGACCCGCGGGCATCCGCCCCGCCCCGAATTAATATATAAATTTTATATACGGAGTAGTATATATATATTTTTTTTATTGGTTTAATATTATATATATAATATTAATTAAAAAAAACACTTCACATTAAAAAAAAAACTATTTCCATCAATATCGGAGTTTATGAAAATATATGTAAATCCATAAAAAAAAATATATTCCACAATCCTGTCAAGTCTATGAAAATCCATATAAATCAATTAAAAAAAGTCAGTCAAACTCTGCATAGACTCTATGGATTTTATAAATCCACCTACTTTTTAAAGTCCAAAAAAATCCAATAGAATCTCAATTGAATACATCCCCCTAAGTGTGGTCCTTGACAACATAATCTCGAAGAACCAAAGTGCCTTCATCGGAAGAAGACAGATTCATGATGGGGTTGTAATTTTGAACGAAATGATCACAAAGGCAAAGAAGAAAGAACTGGACATAATTTTCTTCAAGATAGATTTCGCGAAGGCATACGATTCAGTGGATTGGGAGTTTCTCGACAACATGGTGGAGCTCTTCAATTTTAGTGAAACGTGGAGGGGGTGGATGAGAGAATGCATGTCCACAGCCACGACATCAGCTTTGGTCAATGGCAGTCTTCGGGTGAGTTCAGTTTGGAACGGGGACTGAGACAAGGAGACCCATTGTCTCCTTTCTTGTATATAATCGCGGCAGAGGGGCTGAGCATCTAATTAATAAACACAACGGTCGACAGGGGTATTCTGGAGGCAGCAGAAGTGGGACAACACCGGATTAAAATTTCACATTTACAGTGCGCTGATGATACAATCCTAATAAGCACGGCAAAGGAGGAGAATGTACAGGCAATGAAGCAGATTTTGGGCAGCTTTGAATTTCTATTCGGGTTGAGAATTAATTTCAATAAAAGTAGTCTCATTGGGGTTAACGTGGAAAACGAAGGCCTGGGCAGGAACAATGGGGGTGCGAAATTGGATCACTACCGTGTTCTTATTTGGGAATGAGGGTAGGTTGCAATCATCGCACAATATCGGACTGGTCACATTTAACACAAAGAATGAAGAAGAAGCTACATGGGTGGAGCAATAAGAAGATTTCATTTGGGGGGAGGATAACACTATTGAAGGTAATGTTGACGTCAATTTCGATCTATCATATATCCTCCTAGGGACAAAGGGGATTTGAGGGTTAGAGATTTAGGGAAGTTTAATAGGGCTTTAATAGGAAAATGTTTGTGGCGGTATATGAATGAGGGTGAAGGACTTTGGGCGAGGGTAGTGTCTTCGTTATATGGTAAATTGTGTATTGGGGAAAAGGGTGCTGAACTGAGGGGTAGAAGTAGGACTTGGTCGAGGTGGTGGAGAGACGTAGTAAGTAATGGGTCGGGAGTGAAAGGTGAGTGGTGGTGGAGTAAGGTAGAAAAAATAGTGGGGAACAACTTAGAAACACGGTTTTGGAAAGAAAGATGGGCTGGGAACGAGACTCTAAAAAATATGTTTCCTAGATTGTATATGACCAGCATGGAGAAGAGTGTGTTAGTGGAGCAGTTATGTAATTGGGGGAGGGGGATAGGCGAGTGGCGTGGGACATGGCGTAGGTCACTGTCAAGTAGGGAGGAAGGAGAGTTTAACCAACTAATGTACATTGTGAATCAATATCCATTACAGGTTGATAGAAGGAACAAAAGGAGGTGGAAAAAAAAATGGCGAGTACAGAACCAAGGAGGCTTACGAGGTAATTGCCTCGAACACAAGGACGGCGGACGATGGGGGGCTCCAAGGCTGGAATTCAGCAAGATCTGGAGCAAGGCAGCACCATTGAAAGTGTCGGCAACAGCTTGGCGGGTGCTTTGGGATAGGGTACCAACATGTGAGAATTTGCTCAGGCGAAAAATCATTCAAAACACGGGAGATACGAGATGCGCTATATGTGGCAGCGACATCGAGACGACAAATCATGTATTTCTCGATTGCTCGTACGCAAAAAAAATTGGGAAGAAAATTACAGGTGGCTGGGTATTTCGACAGTTGTGCACAACACAGTGAGAGAGCACTTTATACAACACACGAGTTTGATACGAGGTAAACGTTACTCACAATTTACTATATGCTTGTGGGTGTGCACTATATGGGTTATCTGAAAAAGAAGGAATGCGCTAATATTCAACAACGAGAGAATGGAAGCGGAAAAGGTGGTCGATGAGATAAAAAGTAGAATATGGGGATGGCTATCTATAAAGGAGACGACGTTCCACAACAGAGGTTTCGATTAATGGAGAAAAAGTCCTATAAATTTATTTAAGGATTGATACACACACATTTACATGTCCACTGTAACTCTTTATTTGCTTTTTTGCATGTATATGAGGTGGGTTATATCTTATAACCATTTTTCATGCAATAAGGTGGTGTTTGGTTTGGGATTGTGGTGGATTGGATTGAGATTTGGGCAATTCATGAATAGTAATTGTGTGTAAGTTGTATTTGGTTAAATATTGAAAAGTAGGGGTAGATGTAACTTTATGTCACATCAAAAGTAATGTTATAATATTTTATTATTGTTAATAGTGAAAGAAAAGTAAGAGGGAGAAGAAAGTGGAAAAGATAATGAGTGTGTGAAAGAAAAGTAAGAGAAAAAATGAGTGATTGAAAAGAAAAATAGGGATTTGATTGTATAAAAATAGGTGTATTATAGAGATGGATTAGTATTTGGATTGAGAGAGATTGAATTGGGATTGGACCAATCCAAATCCGGATTGACCAATCCCAAAACAAACACCACCTAAAAGAATTTATTTTATCGATAAAAAAAAAAATTCACCAGACTTGATTTTTTTTTTTTTATTATGAGAAGTCTGATTTAGTTGGACTCATTCTCACCCCTACTCCTCCTCGGCAATTTTAAGGCCATTGTCTTCAACTTCTAGATTAAAGGGGTGTATTCAATTGGAATTTTTTTGGACTTTAATCCACAGAGTCCATGCAGAGTTTGACTGACTTTTTTTTTATTGATTTACAGTATATGAATTTTCATAGGCTTGACAGGATTGTGGAATACACGTTTTTTTTATTGATTTTCAATATTTCACGATTTTTCATGCTGCAACTCAAATAATAATAAAAATACGGAATTCGTTAATTTCAAATATGTGATCAAAAGAAAGTTTTAAAAAGATCCCCAACAAAATAGTGATAAAAAAAGTCTTAAAAAGATCCCAACAAAATATATAATACTCCCTCCATCCCGGAAGTGTTTGCACCACTTTGTGAGCACACTTCTTAAGAAAAATGTGTAATTAGTGGAGTGTTGAGGGGTAATTTTGTAAACTTATATTAATAAAGTAAAGAGAGTGGTTGGAATAAGTGAAAAGTAATGGCATTTTATGTAAATATGTGAATTTTGTGAGGGTGGAGTTTATGAAAAAGTTTCCTTTTTGGAAAGTGCAAACAATTATGGGACGGACGAAAAAGGAAAGAGTGCAAACAATTATGGGACAAAGGGAGTATCTAATACTAATTCATAACTCGAATAATCAATATCCTATAATCTTGTAAGCTATCTAATTAGCTATTTCCTTAATAGTCATCTTAAAAAAAAAGGTCTTGAGGCGAATGTCTTCATCTAAATTTGGGATCTCTTCAATAGCATCCCAAATTGTTTTCTCTTCCTCTTTTTTATAGTATGTATCTTTTCCTTAAAAAATGCTTGTTAGTTTTATATTAATCTCTTTCATGAGACCATTCTGAGAGATATTTTCAGACTTTTCAGTAGAGTTAGAATTTGCTTCACACTGCTGAGCTCTACTTCTTTTGGTTGACTTCTTCTTTGAGTGGAGACCTCGGGCACTTTAGAAATCCTGAAGGTGGTGTGAATCATTTTGAGATAGTCCTACAAACATCTCATTTTCAGTATCATAATTCAAATCTTATATGTGTATATCTTTATTTTCATCATCTTCTAATGTCCTTGCATTAGTAGCACTACCCAATCCAATTGAGCTTTTCCATACAACAACACCATTTTCTACAACAATTTTCAAGTCCTCATAATTGGGACATTCCCCAAATCTTTGTACAAGGAGCAAAGTAAATCAAAATTGATGACGACGAAAAATGCAGTAGGTTAGCAGTCGAGTCTCCATCATAGAACAAACAAAAATCTACCAAGTCGTGAGTTGTTATTTCCTTGTAAGAAAAATCACTAAAAATAATTAAATAAAGAAAGGTTTACTAACAGAGAATAGTGCTAAATAGCCTACTACCTTGTGTAGTACATTTGTTAGAAGGGACCTTCTATATGTAGTCAGGATGTCGTAACGTGTCGCATTGACTACCGTAGTCAGTTAATCTAAGCCATTAAAAATCTAATCTAAAGGTTTAGATTTGATGACCTGTTACCTTTTGTAAATTTTACGATATGTATTGTCGTAATGTGTCATAAATTTGTATTTTCTATTAAATTAAATTAATTAAAATATATTTTTGTAAATTTACATTTTTATCCTTATACAATAAAATAATTTATTACAACAATTATCTACACCCGCTAATTTTATGAGTTCACCCCAAATCATTTTTTACCATAGTTATCTGCACCCATTCATTTTATGAGTTCACCCAAATCATTTTTTACCATAGTTATCTGCACCCATTCATTTTATGAGTTCACCCCCAAATCATTTCTTTTTTACAACGGTTATCTACACCCGCTCATTTTATGAGTTCACCCCCAAATTATATTTTTACCAAAGTTATCTACACCCGCTCATTTTATGAGTTCACCCCCAAATTATTTTTATACCACAATTATCTGCACCCGCTCATTTTATGAGTTCACCCCAAAATATTTTTTTAAAAATAATTACATTTAAAAGACTATATTATTTTTTTATTAATTAACACAAAATATAATAAAATCAACCCTAATTTATACATTTACAATCTACAACTGAGTCATTGCCGAGTTACAGTCGATTCACCACCAAATCACTCATATTTTTAGAAAAAAAATCGTAAAAACATAATTATAAAAAACTATCGAGATTAGGCACAAATTTCAATTTTTTTTCTTTATAATTTTTCTTCCCATTTTCAGTTTTTATTCCAAACTTTTTGTTTCTTCGTTTTTTTTGTTTCCTACTTTTTTTTCATTAGTATATTTTTTAGTTTTAATACAAAATAATATTATATGTATGATTTTATTATAATCCCTCCGTCCCAGTGAAAGCTCCTCATGAGCTTCGGACACAGAGGTTAAAAAATATGATATAATAAGTGGATGTATGAGAGGTGATGTGATTGAGAGAGAGAAGAATATAATGAAATGTGAGAGGGAATAGTTTGACAAAAAATGAATGAGTAACTTTCATTGGGACAAACGAATAAGGAAAGTTGGGTAGCTTTCAATAGGAAGGAGGGAGTAGTCGGTAATACAACAAGTAATAACCAGTAATACCATAAACAGTAATCAGTAATACCATTAACAATAATTAGTAATACCACGAACATTAATCAGTAATACCATTAATATTAATCAGTAAAATTTTATACAATAACAAATAATTTCACACATCTAATTATATTCAATAATACAAAAAATAATTATCAGTAATACCATGAACAGTAAGTAGTAATACCATGAACATTGAATAGTAATATCTCATACAATAACAAATAATTCCACAAATCTAATTATATTCAATAATACCAAAAACAATTATCAGTAATACCATAAACAATAATATGTAATACCATAAAAATAATAATAATCAGTAATAAATAATTTCACATAATCAATAATACCACAATTAATAATCAATAATCATTAATATTAATTCAATAGTGTATTAATAGTAATACCGCAATCAATAACTAGTAATACCAGTATCAATAATACCATAAAAAAAGTGGAGAGAGTGCAGATCGGGGTGTACTAAAGAAAATAGAGGGTGCACATTACCAAGCCCAATTGAAGGAAACCCTAGCCCAATGGGAGGGCACCCTAGGTCAGTAGTCGTCGCTTGGGATTTCATCAGCAAGGTCACTGGCTCCGAGTGTCGTCCGGTCAGAGATCCATTAGCAACATACCCACAGTCCTCCGTCGGGCCGTCGTCAGCCGGAGGAAGAGGCTGCGCAGGAGCAGGGTGAAGAAGACGGATGAAGCAATGTAGCTTCGATTTTGACAGAGATGAACGACGAGAGAGAGGCAACGTCGATCCGAGGGTTGCAGGCGAGCGCCGTTGATGTAGGAGAAGCTCCTGGATCGCGAACGCAAGAGAGATTGATCGAAGCAGTCGCGTTGGTGGTCGAAATGAGGAGAGGATTTCGGCCGCCATGGATCGTGGCCGAGATGGAAGATTATGTCGATTGTTATGGAAGTGAAGAATCGCGATTGCGATTCGAGGAGGGGTCTCGGGCTTCAGCGGCCGAGACCGAAGCGCCGCCGTCGCCGTCGAGGGGGTGGTCGGGCATGGTGGTGGCTGGGTCACCCGCCGACATGCATGGATTTCCGGCAGGTCCTTTACTCATCAAATTAAAATTAAAATTTAGGTGCACCGCCGATCGACTTTAATAAAATTATACCTATAATATTATTTTGTATTAAAATTTAAAAAATACACATGCAAAAAATGGAAAAGAAAGACAGGAAAATTTAAAAAGGAAAAGAAAAAAAAACAAGGAAATAAAAAATTTGAAAAAAAATTGAAAATGGGAAGAAAAAAGAAAATGAGGAGGGGGAAGAAAAATTAAAAAGAAAAAAATTGAGATTTGTGGCTAATTTCGATAGTTTTTTATTAATTATATTTTTACGCTTTTTTTTTTAAATATGAGTGATTTGGTGGTGAATTGATTTTTTAGAGTTTATTTTATTATATTTTGTGTAAAATAATAAAAGGATAATATAGTCTTTTAAATGTGATTATTTTTTAAAAAATATTTTGGGGTGCACTCATAAAATGTGCGAGTGCAGATAACCGTGGTAAAATAATAATTTGGGGGTGAACTCATAAAATGAGCGAGTGCAGATAATTGTGGTAAAAAATAATTTGAGGGTGAACTCATAGAATGAGCGGGTGTAGATAATTGTTGTAAAAATAAATGATTTGGGGGTGAACTCATTAAATGAGCGGGTGCAGATAATTGTTGTAAAAATATGATTAGGGGGTGAATTCATTAAATTAGCGGGTGCAGATAATTGTAGTAAAAATATGATTAGGGGGTGCACTCATTAAATTAGTGGGTGCAGGTAAAATATAAATAAAATTTAAAAAGAAGGGTAATATAGTAAATACTCCCTCCGTCCCACAACTGTTTGCACACTTACCTTATTTGTCCGTCCCACAATTGTTTGCACACCCATAAAAGGAAACTCTCTCATAAATTCCACCCTTACAATATTTACATATTTACACAAAATGCCATTACTTTTACTCTCTTTCCAATCACCTTTTTACTTTATTCATATAACTTTACAAAATTACCCCTCAACACTCCACTCATTACACTTTTTTCTTAAAAAGTGTGCCCATCAAGTGGTGCAAACACTTGTGGGACGGAGGGAGTAACAAAATATAATTTAAATAATGCTAAAAAAACTGAAACATATATGACAGGTAGCTGGTCGTTTTTACGGTTACGACGCCACATGGCGCGATTCGACAAAGTGACTGCGTAGTCACTTTGTAAAATGTGACTACCGTAAGAATTGCCCTTGTTAGAATAATAACAAATGTTTTTTTTTCTTCTAACATTTCATCTTCAAAGTTTTTTGAGAGAACACGTTGAAATCTCAAGTTTTAGAAGAGATTTTGGAGAGTGAAATCTATTTATATTTTTGGAAGAGAATCAAAGAAAATTCATAGAGTATTAAAATCTTGTTGAATACCTAAAATTTTTTAAAATCCGTATTGAATATCTCAAAAATTTTATAGACTTTTGAAATTTTGGATTGAATATGTTGGAATTTTTTAGCACCCAACAATGACTTTACAAAATTGACAGAAATAAATAACATAATTATAAATACAATTAAATTAATATTTACACAAAGTCTTCGATTTTCCTCTTTTAGCAGCTTTCCAAAATATGCAAGTTCTCGAAATCAGCAGCAACGACCCCATCTCACGAACAATAGGAACAAAGTTAAAGTCGAGTCAAGGAAACCCTTTTCCCGCAAAACGAATACGTCCCGGCTAGTGCTCACGGTTGACGTAACGTTTTAAAAGGTAAAACGACTTTCGCCTCTATACGAGCAGCACCACAACGTATAGAGTTCCAACGAACTGAATCGACACGAAAATTGGACTACACTCTATATGCTTGATGCAAAATGTGTGATGCTATGATTTTTCTAGAAAATCTCAAGTGTTGTGTGTAAGAGTGTTTTTCAACATAAAACATGCACCCTATTTATAGGCATGTTCCAACATGTGAGGGGTCTCCACATTTATTATGGCATTTATGCTATTTGTAACGCCTTGCAGTTACAAGATTTAGGGGGGTGTATTGGTTGTGGATTTTGTAGGATTTTTTTGGACTTTCAAAGTCCGGGGATATTCAATTCGGATTTTAAAAAGTCTTTTAAAATTCTGAGGTATTCAATACGGATTTTAAAATGTCTTTAAAAATCTTTAGGTATTCAACAGTCTATGGATTTTAATACTCTATGGATTTTGTTGGATTCTGCCCCAAAAATATAAATAAATTGCACTATCCAAAATCTCTTCTAAAAACAAGAGATTTCAACGGATTCTCTCAGAGAACTCTGAAGACGAAAGATCAGAAGTAGGAATGAATATTGACCCGGCCCGTGGATACCCACCCCACCCGCGAGCTTTGGATCAGGTCAGATTCGCCCCATATTAAGTATGGGTCGGGTTTGGGTCTTATGCTCGACCCGCAAGTATCCGACCCGCCCGAATTAATATATAAATTATATATATATATATATATTTATTTTTATTTTATTGGTAAAATATTTTATATATATATATATATTATTGATAAAATATTTTATATAATATTAATTTTTAAAAAAAACACTTCATATTAAAAAAAAAAACTCTTTGCATCAATATCGGAATTTATGAGATTCTATGTAAATCAATAAAAAAATATATTCCACAATACTGTCAAATCTATGAAAATTCATATAAATCAATAAAAAAAGTCAGTCAAACTCTGCATGACTCTATGAATTTTATAAATTCACCTACTTTTTAAAGTCCAAAAAAATCCAATAGAATCTCAATTGAATACACCCTTCTTAATTATGACATTCATGGTTTTATAACTCCTTTGCGGTTACAAAATCATTACTGAAACGTCTATGAACCTGGACACCCAAACGTCCAAGTTCATCACAATTTGTAACGTCAATGTACCTAGACATCCTCAACGTCCAAATTCGTCATAGTTCAAATTCAACTTTTAAATTTATTTGGGTTAACCCAATTTCGATGGGTCTGAAAGCCCAAATTTAAAACCCACGAGTCACGAGCCCAAGACTAGGCCCAAACTCAACCGGACGAGCACACACGTACATCCGTATAGACTATTGGATTGCTCCCTAGTCATTATTATTTTAACCATTGTAACATCCTCCTATTTATAAGGAGTAATTAGCCCCCATTAAACTTTCAAAGTTTCAATGTGGGACAATTATCATGTTGTAACACTTTATCCCATAAAGTGTATTATTTGACGTTTCAACTTCGTGAATTAATTTCTCACTCACCGAAATTCGGTTTTAAGATTTTAAATACACTACGAACATCTACTCCGAGAGTAGAACGATTTTATGCCATTTAATTTCCTTGAAATTACATTTATAGCCCTCAATAAATTGGTCAAAGACGAGTGTTCTCCACTCTCATTTTAAAATCAATTGATTAATTAAAATTAATCAATTTCTAACCAATTTCTCCAACAGAATACCCCCGACTTTAAAAGTCTAAAAATATCCTACAAACTCCACGAGCAATACACTCCCCTATTTTTTTTTTAATTAACTAGATTAATCACTCTTACATTTTCTTTTGATTAATTTTGAGGCAGACAGTTACTGCTTATATATATATATACCTGCAGGTCAATTAATTCCTAAAAAAACAAGAAGAAGAAATTTTAAGGAGAATTGTTTTTTCTCTCCTCGTTGAGAGCCGAGTATCCTCCAGAGTGTATCTTTGAAGATCTTTTTCGATTTGCTTTGTAATTGATTTGATTCTCCAACCACTGCAAAACTCCTATTTAAGTGGGCAATTCCGGTGAACTGCTCACAACATGGAGAATCTAAACATGGCCGGCGACGACGATGGCACAGGATTCTTACTGGAGGGGGAGGAAGGGGGTGACATAGGAGAGGAAACTACGCGCCTCAGCCTGCTATGCCGATTTTTGACGGACCCAAATTTGTCCTTCAATCTCACCCGAAGCCGGATTGCAAGCCTTTGGAGACCGTCGAGGGGAATGACAATCAGGGACGTCGGTGAAGGCAAACTAATTTGTCAGTTCAACCATTTGATGGACTACACCAGAGTGATGGATGGAGGCCCATGGCATGTGAGCAATCATATGCTAATATTACACGATCTACAAATGGGCGAAATCCCTACACAGGTGCCCATGACAAGCACCCCATTCTGGGTGCAAGTCTATGATGTGCCAACAGGTTTCTTCACGGAACCAGTGGGCCGGACATTCGGGGATTTCATTGGTACTTTCTTGGATTATGATGAGACGAACAAAGGGGCAATCTGGAAGCGGTACATGAGAATCAGGGTAGCAATTGAGATCACCAAGCCGTTGACGAAGGAAATGAAAATCCGCCTGAGGAATGGTATGAGATCTACTGTCAACTTCAAATATGAAAGACTGACCTCATTTTGCTTCTTCTGCGGATTACTGGACCATACAGTAAGCCTCTGCACGGACCGCTTCGATGCCAAAACCGATAAATCTACCTATCAATGGGGGCCCTCCCTGGTCGCCCCCGACCGACGGAGACCACCGCTGGTAGGAGACAAATGGCTAAGGAAAGAAACTGAGAGCTCCGGTGAAGAAACGTCCGGAGGCACCGGAGGAGTTAATGCTAGTCAAGACCAGGCGAATTCTCAATCAATGGGAGTTAATGCCAATCCCACCCCACAAGGCGGTAATCAGGGGGAAGTAACGACTGAAATAATTAATTCACATCCCACAAATCTTGGAGCAATAAATGGGGAGGTCAACACTGGGATAATTAACACATGAACAATTATTTCAAATCCCATCTTTGACTCCAATAGCAGTTACGCGGAAGAGGAGGATGATGAGTCATCATTACTGGAGTTAAGGAAAAGAAAACGTCAGGCCTTACTGCATGGCAAGTCAACCGATCAAACACATCTTGACTCTATGCATTTTTTATCGGCTGGTCCCGGCTCGGAGACCAGCCGGGACTCATGAAAATACTTAGTTGGAACTGTAGGGGGTTGGGCAACCCGGCTACAGTTCCGGCTCTCCATGAGCTTGTTAGAACTCGCAAGCCCGACATTATTTTTCTGTCTGAAACTATGGCCTTTGGCATTAGGCTAGAGGCTGTTCGTGTTCGTTTAAATTTTGCTTCATTTTTTACAGTTGATTGTACCGGCCATAGTGGTGGCCTGACCATGATGTGGAATAATAATGCTACCTGCTCCGTTTTAAATTACTCTAATAATCACATTAATATGCATATCTCTGATGCGGATGGTGATTGGAGACTCACGGGATACTACGGGTACCCGGAGCGCAGTCGTCGCCACCTTTCATGGAATCTACTCCGATCATTATCTAACACGAACGGACTCCCTTGGGTTTGCATTGGTGACTATAACGACCTCTTAACGCCAGCAGATAAACGTGGACGGCTACCACACCCTCGTCACTTGTTTCACGGTTTCAGGGACGCAATATTTGACTGCCAGTTGACTGATATCCCTCTTGATGGATACCAATTCACATGGAGGAGAGGTCAGGACCCAGACACGGCTATTGAGCAAAGGCTAGACAGGGCTATGGGGAACCCCTCCTGGCACACCCGATTCCCGACTGCGACACTCACCAATATGGTTGCTCCGGTCTCAGATCACAACCCTATTTTGCTAAGTACGGTGTCGGCTGCTGCCCGCTATATAAGAAAGAGATTCCGGTTCGAAAATAGGTGGATGGAGGAACCTGACCTCCGGATAGTAATCCGTAAATGTTGGGATGGGCTGAAGGATCTCAACGTCACCCAACGGCTTCATGCCACGAGTGACAAACTTACCATCTGGGGTAACAAAGTGGATTCGAAATTCAGAATCACTAAGAAAGAAATGGAGAGCAGAATCACTTCTCTGCAAAATGACATGAGTAGCAACGGACGATTAGAGTATCGCAATGCTCGATTGGAACTGGGGACATTATTACGCCAGGAGGAGATTTATTGGCGACAACGAGCAAAGCTGCATTGGTTAGGGGCGGTGACTTAAATACAAATTTTTTTCACCAGTCAGCTTCTTCACGAAGAAGACAAAATCGGATTACACGGCTACAAGACAACAATGGCGTCTGGACAGATTCACCGGAGAATCTCGGAAATTTGGTACGATCTTATTTTAATAATTTATTCACTGCAAATACTACAAGCAAAGATTGTACAGATTTCTTGCATCCAGTCCAAGCGGTCATTACTGCTGATCAGAACAGGGTATTGACGAGAGATTTCTCCAAGATTGAATTCGATACAGCCATAAAACAAATGCACGGAGACAAAGCTCCAGGGCCTGACGGATTCAATCCCTTGTTCTACCAACGCTACTGGGATATTCTGGGAGGGGATATCTTCCAAGAGGGAAAGAACTGGTTTTTAAGGGAGGAATTTCCCCGTGGTCTGAACGATACCACAATTGTTCTAATACCAAAGATCGAGTCGCCACAATCAGTAAGTGAACTACGCCCCATTTCCCTTTGTAATGTGGTTTACAAAATTGTTTCCAAAGTATTGTGCAACAGACTAAAAGAGGTACTCCCGGGCTTGATTGACAAAGCCCAATCCGCTTTTATCTCTGGAAGAGCCATCCAAGACAATATTCTGATTGCCTTTGAGACCATCCATGCTATGAAAATGCGGAGACAGGGGCAGAGAGGAGATGTAGCACTCAAAATTGACATTAGTAAGGCCTACGACAGAGTTGACTGGTCCTTTCTGGAGGGGATTCTGACTAAGCTAGGCTTTTCCACAAGATGGATTAATTGGATGATGTTATGCGTCAGATCAGTGCGTTACACCATCCGCGTCAACGATGACGAGATTGGGCCGATTACACCAGGCAGAGGGCTCAGGCAAGGGGACCCACTCTCCCCTTACCTATTCATACTGTGTTCCGAGGGGCTCTCCGCAGCCCTGAATAGAGCAAGCGCACTTGGGTTGGTCCATGGAAACCGGGTGTGTCGGCTAGCACCAGAAATTACACACCTATTATTTGCGGATGACAGCCTACTCTTTTGTAGAGCGACGAATGAAGAGTGCCGAAATCTAAATGAGATCCTCGACAAGTATGAGCGATCATCTGGTCAAGCCATAAACTATTCGAAATCAGGCATCTACTTTAGCAACAACGTACCGATCGATAGGCGGGTATCCATCAAAACAATTCTGGGAGTCCATAATGAGATTAACACAAGTAGGTACCTCGGGTTACCATCACTTATCGGGAAGAAAAAGAGGGAGATCTTTGAGTATGTCAAAGATAGATTGTGGAACAAGCTGCAAGGTTGGAGGAAGAAAAAGTTATCGAAGGCTGGCAAGGAAATCTTAATCAAAGCGGCAGCCCAAACAGTCCCCACATTTTGCATGACGACGTTCCTACTGCCACTTACACTAATAAAAGAACTGGTGGTGATGATCAACAAATTTTTTTGGGGTAATACAGAGGACGCAACGAAGGGCATCAACTGGATGCGATGGGAGAAGTTGTGTGTGGACAAGGTGGAAGGAGGCAGAGGATTCCGGGATTTACACCACTTTAATATTGCCTTACTTGGCAAAATGGGATGGCGACTCACCACTGACCACGATGCGCTCGTTTGTCGAGTACTTAAAGCTCGATATTTTCCTCGGGGTGATTTTATCACGTCAAGTCTTTGGTGGAACCCAAACTACACATGGTCAAGTATTCATGCTAGCCGTGAGATTATTAGAGAGGGTTTGAAATGGAAAATCGGTACAGGTGACCTCATTAACATTTGGGAGGACGCATGGATTGTGGGGGAAGACAATGGTCGTATCACCTCAGATCATATTGATGGTCTTGAGGACCTTAAAGTCTCGGCACTATTTGATGCGGACTCGAGAGCTTGGGACGTTAGCCTGATTCAGGAGTTGCTACCACAGGAGGTCGACCGTATTCTCGGGGTTGCTATCTCGCCTCTTGGGGCGACGGACAAACCAATTTGGCACAAGGAAAGGAGTGGTAGATTCACAGTCAAATCCGCCTACAAACTACTACAACAACTCCATTCGGACCCGACGCTCAAGGAACAGGGCGACTGGACTAAAATATGGGTTATGGATGTCCCCCCCAATGTGAAGGACCTGGTTTGGCGGGCGTGCCGGGATTGCCTCCCGACGAGAACGAAGTTGCATTCACGACGAGTGGTGCACGACACTAACTGCGTGTTATATGAGGGGGGAGTTGAGGATGTATGGCATCTATTCTTGAAGTGCAACTATGCTTTGGGATGCTGGGATAAATCTGGCCTGTTACAGAAGGTGGTTCAACATACAAATACAACAAACAATCTTCGAGACGTCATCTTCGCCATGGCGGCTGATCCATGTAAGGCGACTGCTGCCAGTTTTGGTATGGTTCTCTACCAGATTTGGAAAGAGCGGAATTCGAGAATATGGAACAACAAGCATAACCCACCATTGGAAGCAATACATCTTTCGGCTACACTATGGCTGGAATGGAATCAAGCTCGCGCCATCGCCAATAGTGAAAGAGCAGAGGGGCACCAAAGACCCAAATGCAGCGCTTGGCATGCCCCTTCCACAGGTCTGTGGAAACTTAATACAGATGCAGCATTCTTTACGGGAACGAATCAAACAGGCCTGGCCATGGTTATACGGGATATGCATGGACACATCATAAGAGGTAAGTCGTTAACCATTAGAGGGTGTGTGGAGGTGGATGTCGGCGAGGCGATGGGTTTCTATGAAGCGCTTTCGTGGTTGAAGGAGCTAGGGTATGATAATTGTGTGATCGAAGGAGATGCGAAAATCGTGGTAGATGCCATCAACTCGAACGTTGAATTTAATTCTACATTTGGGGATTTCATAGTTGCTTGTCGAGCCTTAAAGGCTCATTTCACAAATGTTACGGTTGTCTTCACTAGGAGGAGTGCAAACAATCTGGCACACTCTTTGGCTAGGGAAGCACGTCGATTTGACGACTCATTTTGTTGGATAGACCCACCGATCAATGTGGCAGGGCTATCTACTCCTACTTGCATTTGCAATAATGAAAGCTAAGTGTAACAGTTTTCAAAAAAAAAAAAAAGATTAATCACTCTTACTTTTACACGTTAAATACAAAATTTTAAAATAAAAAGTAATTCTAGGGTGTGTTGTCGAATTGAAAAATATCCACTAATTTTCCGTGTTTTAGGCTTTTAGCGGCACTATTGTAAAGTTGTTCGCAATTCATGCTTTCACCCGCGATTAGAGAAATTAAAGGACACTTAATTACTTATTGGTTGGCTCATTAATTTGGTCAATAGTTGAACTAAAATAAGAATAAATAATGTGAATGACAGGATATGTAAACTTCTGTTTTGTTACAAGGTTTTGATTAACCTATCTACTCATTTTTTTTAAGTTGTGATATCTGATCCAAATATCAACTAATACGAATGATCATTTCACTGTCTAATAAAGGAATTCAGTTTAAAGTCAGAGATTTAGAGAAAACAAAAACTCTATTATGATAAACACTAACAAACATATTGGCTTATATATTTAGCTTTTTAAAGGTCATACTCGGGTATATACTAAGAGCATGTTTGATAGTAAAGATTGATTATCTAAGATTAGGATGATATCTAAACTTTATAAATTTTAAAGCATAATCTACATTTAATCTAAGTTATCAAACAACCAATAAAAATGATATATAGTTAATCTATGTTTTAATCTAAACTATTAAACATGGCCTAATAGTGACAGTTTGTATATATGTTGAACAATTGCATTGGTTTGTTTAAATACATTATTACTTATTAATTTTAATAGTATGATAAACAATGATAGTTTATAAAAATGAACCGTACGTGAAAGTTAACCTGACATGATAAAAAGTTACACTTTATATGTTACTATTATGTTACTATTTTTTGTGCCCACCGCTTACGTGGCATGCCACATCATTATATTATCTTATTTTAGATTATATATTTATTTGGTATATTTTCCATAAAATTAGGAATACAATCTTTCCTTAATTCGTTATATACGGAGTATTAAATTATATTTACATATTAATCCTCAAAAGAGAATTCTCAACCGATTCATCATCTTTGTATCCTTTACAATTTAATTTTAATATTTTTTAAGAGAGTGATATTAATATTTTTTAAGAGAGATATAAGTAATCTCAATAAAATTAAAATCTTGTAATAATCACACGTTAGAACATGAACAAGTGACGATGGTGATCACTTAATAATATTTATTAATGTCGTTAATAGTATATAAATGAGCAAATATTCACTAAAAAAAATATTTCTCAAATCACAATTTGTGATGAATTTGAATGAGCGAAAAGCGATTGCAACTTTGATGGTCATCTCAAATTTTGCAACATCTAATGGTTGACAAATTTTCCGTGGGTTGAATCAAGTTCAAACTAAAAATTTATTATGGTTAATAAATATTATTAAGTGATCACTATCATCACTATCGTGTGATTATTACAAGATTTTAATTTTTAAAAGATTTTAATTTTATTGAGATTACTTGTATCTACTCTTAAAAAATATTAAAATTAAATCGCAGACCTACAGAGATGAATCCGGTTGAGAGTTGTCTTTTGAAGATTAATGGTGTATGTATTCCTATTCACATGCAAATATAATTTAATATATAATAAATAATTAAGGAAAGATTGTATTCCTATTTTTATGGAAAATATACCAAATGAATATATAATCTAAAATAAGATAATATAATAATGTGGCATGCCACGTAAGCGGTGGGCACAAAAAATAGTGCCCACCGGTGGGCATTATACCATTCCCGTATATATTAATTATTCGTCAATATGTCTTTATCAATTGAATCTTTTGAACAAAATTACTTACGACCAGCACATTTACTGATATTGACGCGGTAACAACAAGGACTACAAGTGGAATTAGGGACGAACCAGGAGTTTATGTTGAGAGGGCAACATATAAAATTTAACACTAAAGTGTTTAAAAATAATTTATTTATTTATTTACACTAAGTATATCAATTTTATAGTTAAATATCTTAAAATACATAAATACATATAAATATTAACAACATTACTAATTCACAGATTAAATAAAAAAAATTATAAAACTCTCAAACTCTAAAATTTATAATGATCATAAATTGAAAAAATAAAATAAAAATAAAATTAATATAAAAACTACTCCATACGTCTCTTACTTAAAGACTCAGAGACGGACCGACGTGGTATCCAGCGGGGGCAGTGGGTCCCGCACTATTTTTTTTATTTTATATATATATTTTTTGTTCCAATTATTTATCTACTTTTTTATTGAGACGTTTTAAGATTACTTGTACACTCCTAATAGTAAAATAATTCACAAAATTAATACCCTTTATTTTTAAAATTGCTACTCATTTTTTACTCACATTTTCCTTTACACCTCACTAAATCGTCCAAAATACTCCTCCTTTATTTGAACTCACACCCCTCACTAAATTCTTTTTTCTTAAAAGTGAGTCGGTGAAGCAAGACATCACAAGACGAGAGAGTATAATTTAAGCTCTACATTTATCTAATACTAGTAACTAATGTCTCTGCAGAGTTGCAAGTTAAATTTTAACACAGTTTTGCTTAGTACAAGACGGAACAATCAAAATTAATTCCCTTCAAAATATAATAAAAGTCTTTAAATTTAAATGTAATGATATGAGATATATTAAAAAATTTATACTCCGTAATAAAATAATTTTATAGGTATAAAATTATTTTGTAAATCGGGCCCCCCAATCTTGAATTTCTGGGTCCATCATTGTAAAGACTCATAACTTTTGAGCACGTGTTTTAATGTATGAATTACTATTTATTATAGTAGAAAATAAAGTGGGGATATTAAAGACTTTTAATTTTATGAGTAGTAAAAATGATATGTGTTAATAAAGTGATGACATTTGATGTAATATTGAAATGTTTTGAGAAGATAGTTAAAATGTCATTTTACTATTTTAAGTATGGGTAAGATCATTAATTAAGTAAGATACACTAAAAATGACAAAATGAGTCATCAAGTAAAGGACGAAGTTAATAGTATTTAAAAAAAAAACAAGATTCAAGTAATTAAAACATAAATTTGAGCTCAATATATATATGAATATCGTATAGTAAATAAGTAAACATTAAAAATAAAAAGTGAGTTTATAATTAAATACTCCCTCCATCCACTAAATGTAGTCCCATTGGGGTGGGACACAAGTTTTAAGAAAAATGTAGATAAAGTAAGGGTATTATAGGGTATTGTGGGGTGCATTGTGAATACAATGATTGTTTGTGAATAAAGTTTAAGTGATGGTGTTTTTTTTTTTTAATCGGTAAAAGATTATATTAATATTGGGTACAAGGAATACCCGAGAAAATCATTGTACAGGATATAACAGAGAAAGGGAAAACAGTAAAAGCTCTTACACTACACTGCTTTCATTTCATACACTGAATTGGGTCTAACACCCATGACTTGAAGGATAGGTTGTTCCGGTTGGGGTATTTGATCATAAACCAGCTCCATATTCTTGCTCTCATCTCCTCCTTGACTTTTGTGATCGAGAAGGTTTCATTCTTGAAGAGTACTGCGTTTCTCCATTTCCATATCAGCCAAACCACACAAAGTCATATACATGTCGCAATCTTTTTCCCATTTCTACATCTCAATATACCCCCAAATCCTAGGAAGTTGTCCAGGATGTTTGATGGGAGTGCTGACGGGGATTTGAGCCACGACAGACATTCCATCCAGACTTGGTATGATTGGGGGCATTCCAGAAAAATGTGTCTTTCGGTTTCCTCACTGTCTCCACAGAGTACGCACCTTAAATCGTCGTTCTGGTTGAGGATGTTTCTTCTTCTTAGGTTGGACCGAGTCGGTAGTCTTCCCCATAACAGCCTCCATGCATGAGCCTTGACTTTCGATGGTGCAAAATTCTTCCATATGGTCTTGAAACCTTGCAGCAGCATGTCTTCTGGTTGAGTATCTTGGTTTTGGTTGAATAAGGTTGAGTACGTCTCTTTTGTGGAAAAATCCCCTGTCTTCGATGCTTTCCATTTCCATGAATCTTCAGTTCCTGCTTTTAGTTTGAACCTGTCCATCACAGATAAGAGATCATTAAGAGATATTTGTTCCCTGTCGAAAAGTGGTCTTCTCCATCCCCAAGTCCACCTCCACATGTTCCCTTCCCATACACCCATTTCCCCTACAGTTTTCCCCTTGTCTAAGCTAATTAAGTATAATCTCTTGAATCTATCCTTAAGCTTACCCTCCCCCGTCCAGTTTTTCTCCCAAAAGAATGAACTTTACCCATCCCCTAAGACCTTAGTCAAATTTCCATGGAACCAACCCCCGTTACTCCCACCTAACACTTTTAGAACATCCCTCCACCATAGAGACACCCTCCCCTCCCTTCCTGTTGGGAAGAGGCCGAAGCCATCTCCCCAGACTACCCCATATCTAGACCGTAGAACCCTCACCCACAAACTGTTCCTCTCATTTAAGAATTTCCAACCCCATTTCCCCAATAATGTTTCATTGAATACCCTGATATCTCTTACCCCTAGCCTTCCTAGATGTTTCATGTTGCATATTCTTTTCCAGTCGATCCATGCCACTCTCTTCCCACTGCTCCCACCTCCCTAGAGAAAATTACGTTGTAGGCTCACAATCTCACTCAAGGTTTTCTTTGGTATACGGTAAAAAAGACAGGTAGTACGTTGGAAGAGAAGAGATAACCGAATTCAATAACGTGATTTTGCCCCCCATCGAGATCTTCTTGTCGTCCCATCTTGCTAACCTGTTCCTTACTTTCTCCACAATCGAAACCCATTCCATTGCTTTCCTGTGGTTTGCCCCCACTTTCATTCCCAGATATGTGAAGGGAATGGTGTCCACTTTGCATCCAAGGATTTCCGCCATTTCACTAAGAGTGTTGTCTTCCATATTCACTCCCATAATCGAGCATTTGTTGAAATTGATTTTCAATCCGGACATCATTTCCATGTTTCTCAGCAGTCGCTGCATTACCCAGGCATTCTCTAGACTGGTTGAAGAGTGATAGTTTTCATAAAGTGTATGAGACTACTGAAAGTGTGTTGTGTATGGAGTGTATAAAGTATATAGTATCGTGTTTAGTGTTTAAGTGAAAAACAGATTAATGTTGTACTAAATGTTGAGACAAATTGTACAACACTGACTCTAACAGAATATCAGAAATAACGATACACAGCGGAAGACTTGAAACACTAAAAACAAACGAGACATAATGGAAATATTTTTAACATAGATTTTATAAATAAAAATCTATGTTAGCCTTACGGCGAAAATCAATACTTATCTTCAAGTATAAATGTTGTGTGAAATGTTACAGCAATCACATACACAACTGAAACTACAAACGAGGCAGGTGCCTTGTTCTAAAAACGAACTAAGTGTATAAATTATACACTGTCGAAATGCTTAGTCTATCTAATGATTACACTCTCAATAGATAAGAAGACACACAGCCATACGGGTGGGATACGAACGTATGAACTAAAAGGTATAACTACTGGCCACAACTCCTAACAGGGATCAACGCTCGGTCTAGGAGATTGATCGAGTAGCACACACTGGATTATGGAGCCTTCAATCGGTATTTATAGAAGTGGGGTGCTGATTCTAGAGGCTTCCATATAAGATCCTATTTTTTAGGATGTAAGATCCTATTTTTTAGGACTTCAACTTCCATGATCTTTCTAGATCCTTCCACAATGTTCCAGGTCGTTCTAAGCTGCTTCCAACCTCTTCTAGCTCTTCTAGCACGTTCTCCTAGGTTCTGGAATCTTCCAGGTTCCAAACTCTTGTAGAAGCTTCTAGATCCTGCCAGAAATGTTGTAACATTTAGATCAACATTTAATGTAACATTTCAGAAAAGACTTAGAAAAAATCAAGGAAGGTCAAATTAAGATGTTCTTGATAATGTTAAAGCATTTAAGAGTTAACAACATCTACAATCTCCCCCAATTTGACCTTTCGACTACAACACACCTGATGCACATATATTTCTATACATACTCAGTTTTATGTATTTAGTTGAGGTTAACATCATTGCTAAATACTAGTCAAGTCAACACCTGTTGTAACCGTTGGATCAAATCGAATGAAGATCAAGGATAATCTTACAATGATCCGTGCCATGAGATCAAGACAATTTTATCCAAAACAGAACAAGTATAAACAATACACTTATTCACAACATAAGTAACTTTACTGAAATCATAAGTTAAGTTTGGAAGAAATAACTTAAGATTTAAGTAAGACTCAAACAAAAGAAATCAGAGCAAAAAAAACAAAAAATAAATACTAACAATCTAAACAAGACTTATATTATCAATAGGCAGTAAGCATATGAGAATTAAAGAGAAGTGTACTTCTAAATTATATTTTCATCAGAGCAAACAAATTTAAGCCAATTGAATAATAAGGCAAGTTAGAAAGATAAAACAAACAACAACTAACAAAAACCTAAAATCAGCAAGCAGTAAGCAAATAAGAATAATTCTTTAAGGCAAACAATTTAAGCAAACTTGATGTAGTAAACACATAAGAATAATTCTTAGGGCAAACAGTTTAAGCAAACTGAAAATAGAGCAAAGTTAGGAAAAAACAAATACAATAAACAACTAACATATACAACATGCAGTAAGCAAATAATGATAAATAAGAAAACAATTTAAGCATAGAAGCAGTAATCTATAATCATTAATGCAAACAAATTAAGCAAGTTGAATAAAAGACAACCTATCAACTAGGAAATAAACACATAATCTGTAAATCAACTTAAACACAGTAACAACAATGCATAAGATCAAGGGAAGTATAAAAGGCACAAATACTTAAGAAACTAAACATGTGACATATATTGCTGTAACAACAGCTGCAGCATCACGTTCCTGCACATAATCACATATAATGTTCAGCCCTCCCCCTGTCTTGTATCAACCTGTTCAGTTGTTACCATAACCTGTTTAGATGTCATAAGGAACATCCATATGTTCATCAGCATCAGCAAATTAATCCTCATCCTCTTCAACAACAGTGCACGTTGTAGCAAAGTGAACTACAACATCTGGTTCAACAGTCTCTTCATGAATAGCATCAGGTACACAATCAGCTTCTGGTACATCTTCATGGAGCTCTTCACTTCGAACACCAGAAGGGTGATGGTGTTTCTCCCCCTGTGGTAGTAGAAAGCGTCTATAGCCACTGGACTTTAAGGAACTGAAGGCCATCAATAGAGTCATGTAAACGTTTTAGTTGAAGTAAAATAAAAGATCTAGAAACAGAAAAAAATTGACCAATGTGACCACCAATGTGCTTCACATTCGGTGCAACATTTCTCTGTTCAGGTCTTGCTGGAGCTGGTCGAACTGGAATAAGAGCATCTCTGTGATCAGAACCATCTGAATTTTGTAACAAAGCAAATCAACAGTCCTTTCACCAAGTAACAAAGCAGGTGAGATAGTCATCAAGGGTACCTTGCCTCAAATAACCTCAGTTTCCTTGAGGTATGAACATATCAACACAGGGTAAGGTAAAATTCCTTAATAATAAATATCACTATAAGTTGCATGTGGTGAAAATATTTAAATCCAGATTGAAATTCTTCAACACAAAAATCTTATACAACAATATAGCTTAATCCTTAATCACCGTAGTGGAATTTATATAGGGTAACCAATTGTAGACAATCAATTTATGGAGTACAGAGTATAGAGATGTGAGATCTTTAGCAAGCATAAAAATATGTCACCTAGTTAATCTACCCCCAGTTATAGAAGTAGCAACCAAGTTTAAATCATGTTCATCTTCATCAATCACAAGCTCTATCTCTAAGAGATCATTAATCAATTCCGAAGTAAGTGAAACTAATCTCCCCCTAAATTGTACATTCCCATATCATTTAGAGCTACGTCTACCCGTACTCTTCCTAAGTCAAGCACAAAAATACATATACCCAATAAGACACAAAAGTATCACTCAAAGTTACAGTTTTCAACAATTTCTTTTCAATAAAAAATTGTAACAATCCTTTACTCTCAAAATCAGCAGTGTTGATTCTCTTTTCCTTTAACAATTTTCATCTAGATAGTTTAGTGATTTTAGCAACTAACCTATTAGTTTCAGACTCATTATCAGGAAAATCAGCAATGTTAATTCTCTTTTCTATTAACACCTTTCATCAAGATAGCTTAGTGATTTTAGCAACTAACCTATCAATCTAAGAATTGTTATGAGGATCAGAATTACCTCCTTTAGAATTTATTTACTCAGCTGATTCAGAGTCCTTACTACTGTTCTTCTCAGAATCATCACTTTCACTGTCATCAGGGTCTGGTGTTGCGGCACTTGCTTCAGCATTTGATGCAACATTCTTCCTCAGAATCTTCTTAATCTCACGCATAGTGGGATTATCTTCTGGATCAGAATTTTCAATTACTTTGGGCAAGTCTCGTTCAGCAGCAACCTTCTTTCCCTTTGGATCATACTTTCTTTTGACTTGTTTCTCAGTAACAACCTGTTCTATCTCCGATTAAGAAACAACTTGAATCGGTTCATCAACAACACTACTTCCTTTCTTCTTTCTCCTCAGTGAGTTAGAGTAATCAACTCTAGTGAACACAAAGCCGGATCTCCTTCGTTGAACAAGGCTACTCTTTCTGTTTTCTTTCTCAACATTCTTTCCAAATGCAATATATTCAAATTCATCAGTATTAGAAAGATAAGAGTTAGTTTAACCTGAGTTAGCATTCGTGTCGATCTCCTTTATTTGAGCGTCCTCAGAATCGGATGTCTCAACATTTGCATACTCATTCTGCTCAGCAACAGGAAAATCATCAATTTCCTTTCAATCTCCCCCAGAGAGGAAGCACTCGAGGCAATTGCCTCTATTTCAGTAGTAGGACTTGGAAATTGGGGCTTTTATGAGGTGAATGAATCAAGTGTAGTGGTGAGTTTTTCAGTTTTCAGTAGTGAGAAATGTCAATGGACATATTTCCAACAGTAAGAATAGATTCTCAGAATTCACATTCGATTGAGACATATTCTCAACAGCTTGGTTCAGCTCGTTAAGGGTCGAATCGAGTTGAATGTGAGCAGTTGTAGGAATGGGTGTAACTGGAGTTGTTTGGGTAAGTGTTTCAGCTTTTCTGGTAGCAGTTGGTGCGTTTTGGTGTGAAACGGCCATGCAAGCGAAACTATTAAGGTTGAGAGAGATGGAGATGACAGTTTCGTGGGAGTTTGAGTGTGGTGAGGTAGTTTCTTTGTTTCCTGTCATTAGAGCACCAAGAAATCGAAAAGATAATCACAATAATCGAGACACACAAGGCTTTAGCAAATTTTAAAATGCAATACTCAAATCACTCGAAAAAATGCAATGCTTAGTATATCATTTTATGAGAAGAATGTAGCAGAGCATGCATAATTGGAAGTAATACGTATAAAAATAAGAACTAACTAAGGAGGATTCTAGAAGGAATTCAATAATACTCCATAAACTTAGCCACAAAAATAGATCATGGGTAAGTAGTGGGTAAAATCACAATTAATTAATTAATTAAATCAATAACATTCTAGAATATTTAGTATTTAAATGTGTATAATCTGAAATAAAACAAGGATGTGGGTTAGTATAATCAGGAATAAATAAAATAAATTTCCACAAATAATTAAATAATTACAACTAATAAAAATATAATCGAATCATCTAATGTTGTGCTAAAAACTGTTACATACACCTCAACACGGTTTTTACATGAATTTACTTCATTTGTGTTGCACCATATTTTTTCTTTTTGTGTTATAGCATCTAATTTGTATTGATCCATTGTTCCTGTAGAGTACATCGTAGTAGCGAACTCCGTGCTCCATACTTACTTAATGGATTACAAACCTCTTGATGTTTTTACGAAATATCACCTTTTGAAAAGAAGGCATCGTAGTAGCGAACTCCGTGCTCCATAGTTACTCAGTGATTTGGTACATCTTTTAGTATGCTAATAACATTCTATTTTTTATGCATTTGAGAGGTGTAAGACATGTTTATTTTTGCACAGCAAATTTTAGATTCAAGAATATTTTACAAAGGAATTATTCAACGAAAATAGGAAATAAATTAAATCTGTAACAATTATACAACCTTATGATGTTGTCCCAAATGTTACGACATTTATGACACCATCCATCTAAGATTATTCAGATACTACACATACCAAGAGATTTCCTCAAAGATGAGAATGTCTCAAGGTCAAGACTTTAGTAAATATATCATCATTATATTTTTGAGTAGGTACGTATTCCAACTTCACTATGTTCTTCTCCAATAAATCTCTCATAAAATAATTTCTAATGCAAATGTGTTTAGTGAGTGAGTGTTGTACTGAACTTTTAGAAATGTTTATGCACAAGTATTATCATAGAAAATTGTAAGGATATCAATTTCATAGGTCATGAAACATCTTGCTTAACCACAAGATTGTTTCCCATGTAGAAACATCCTCTACTCTTACTCTTTTTGTCATCTATATCTCATGCTCAATCCGCATCACTGTATCCAATCAAGGTGTTGTTGGTGTCCTTAGTGTACCATATCCCAAGTTCACTTGTACCTACATCAAACTTGATAATTCTTTTCAAAATATTCAGGTGAGATTCCTTTGGATTAGCTTGGTACCTAGCACAAACAAAAACACTATGCATAATATCTGGTCTATTAGAGGTTAAATAAAGTAAACTTCTTATCATGGACCTATACAATGTTGGATCAACATCCTTACCAATATTGTCTTTGCAAAGTTTCAAAGTAGATCTCATAGAAGTTTTCATTACTTTTTAACTTTCAAAATTAAACCTTTTAACCAAGTTCTTAGCATACATACCTTGAGATAAGAATATACCATCCTTACATTGCTTGATTTGAAGACCAAGAAAAATAATAATTCAAGTCTCCAACCATACTCATCTCAAATGTTGCAGTCATTGTCTCAACAAATTTGTTAACATTTTAACACAAGTTGAACCAAACACAATGTCATCAACATATATTTGAGCAATAAGCAAATCTTCTCCAGTGTGCTTAATGAACAAAGTTATATCAGTTTCTCCTCTAACAAAACGATCAGGGTATTGTGGATTTTCAAATCCTTTAAGTTGTTCAACATATGCTTCTTCATTCAAAATGCAATTTAGAAATGCAGCATATACATCCATTTGATGAAGTTTAATGTCAATAAAACATGCAATTGCTAGCAATAATCTAATAGATTCTATCCTAGCAACAAGTGCAAAAATTTCATCAAAATCAATAACTTCAACTTGGGTGTAACCTTGTGCAACTAATCTAGTCTCAATCCTAAAAAATGTTATCAAACTCATCAGTTTTATTCTTAAAAATCCACTTTGTTCCAATGACATTAGTATGACTAGGTCTTGAAACAAGTGTCCATACTTCATTTCTTTCAAACTGATTAAGTTCATCATGCATATCATTTATCCAATTTTCATCAGTTAGTGCTTCATTCACATTTTTAGGTTCAATTTCAGAATATTAACACTCTGCATTCACAACATTGCAAATAGAAGACATGCATATTGTTCTTACCACATCTACCTTATTAACTCTTACTTTTCCTCTTGTTTGCACTCCAACTGTAGCATTACCTATGATCTGGTCAGAATGATGACTTTTCCCAATTCTTGAAGAAGAGTTCGTTTTGGGAACATATTGATCATTTTGGAAAGGTACAACTGACTGTTCTGTAGATGTTGACCCAAATGTGTTAACATTCGGTGCAACATTTTCAGACTTCAGTGTATTCTCAGAATTGTCAGTGACTTGTGATACCTCTTCTTCATCTTTGTCATCTGTAAGACCTTTATCATCATCAAACACAACAGTAACAGATTCTTGAACAGTGTTAGTCCTAAGGTTATAAACTCTATAAGCTTTACTATTTCTAGAATAGCCTAAAAAGAAACCTTACACTTTTAGAATCAAACTTATGAAGTTGATTCATATCATTCAGAATATAACACATACAACCAAATAAATGAAAATACTTCACATTCAGTTTTCAATTGTTCACGATCTCATAAGGTGTTTGAATAGAACCAGATCGAATATAAACTCCATTAATAATATGATATGATGTATTCAATGCTACAACTTAAAATCTCTTAACAAGACTTTTAGAAGTAAGCATGAATCTTATCATTTCTTGCAGAGTTATATTCTTTCTTTCAGCAAAGACATTCCGTTGTGGAGTTTTAGGAGATGAATATTCTTGCAAAATACCATTTTTATCACAAAAATCATTAAACATACTGTTTTTAAATTCCCTACCATGCATGATCAGTTCTAATATGGCCAACTTTCAAGTTAAACACAATTTTGAACCTTTTATAGAGAACTTTAAATGCAGCAATTTAATGTTTCAGATATATCTCTTAAAAACTCAATCTAGGTAAATTTAGAAAAATCATCTACCACAACTAAAGAATATATTTTGCCTCCAATGCTTTCAGTTTTCATAGGACCAATTAAAATCCATGTGCAACAATTCGAAACATTGATGTGTAGAACAATGTGACAGCATTTTATGCAACATTATTACCTGCTTACCTTTCTGGCATAGTCCACATACAGTAGTACTCTGAAACTTCTGTTTTGGTAATCCTTTTCACTGCATCGACTTTGATTAGTCTCTTCACTGATATATAATGTGCATGTCCCAATTTTTTGATGCAATAAGACATTTTCATCATTCTTTGACAAATTACACACATTTGTTCCAATGAGATAACAATTATCTACTGCCCTAGACAATCTTCATCTTTATTAAAAACATACACATGACTTTTTGTCAAATTTTACATGCAAATTATCATCACAAAGTTGACTAATACTAATCAAATCAGCAAGCCATCAAAATGTAAAACATTTTTAAGCTTAGGAAAACCTTCAACATTTAAAGTTCCTTTTCCTATTGTCCTTTCGAACAACCACCATATGTAACATTACCATCATTCAAGGTCACATAATCAGATAAGTAGTCTATTTGTCCTGTCATATGTCTAGAACAACAACTATCAAAATACCATTGACCAAGTAAACATGCTTTCAAAGAAGTGTGAACAGCATTACAAGTAACATCAGATTTTCATGCAGATTTTAGAAAATGTTTCATAGGATGTGACATCTTTTTACGCAAAATTTTCTCATATCTCAGATCATCAAACATTTGCATGCAGTAAGGACAAATATGATCAATTATCGAACAATAATGATATACAAACTTCTTTTCAATGTTTTTGACTTTGTGAGAATCTGTTTGTGCAGATGTTACAACATATGTTTTAACATTTGCCTTCACAAACTTCACAGTATATTCAAAATTCTTAGAATAATAGAAGCAGTTTCACTATCATAACGTATACCACAATTATCAGATTTACTAATAACTATAACATATATCAGAAGCACTCATAGAAAATTTTATGAAACTTAAAGTAGAGGTGATCAATTTCTCCTTCAGTTTACAAACTTCAAAAACTCTTCTGGAATGTATGACTTCTAGCTTGGTAATTGTCTCTTTCAGATTCACATTCTCTTTATTCAAAGAAATAAGAGTGGGTTTCTGAGAGTTACAATCATCCAACAACTTTTGGTACTTATGATCATCAATCCTTATGCCTGCATCATCAACAAACCTATTAAAACAGTTCAAATCTGGGTGACTCTGTTTTGATGTTATCATAAATGTTATGACATTAGGTGCAACATCAGAATCTGTATCATCCAGATCATCATCTAAAGAATTATCATAATCAATCTTAGTATGAAAAGTGAATTCAACATCATCAGATTCATCAAATTCATCATCTGATTCATCATTTAAGGTAGTACTAAAATTCAGTTTTTGCTTAAGTCTAATATTGGCACATTAATTTTCATAAAGACCAAATTCAGAACATGCATTGAACTGATTTTCTATTTTAAAGATCATACCTTGGTTTACCTTCATTTTTTGATAACCTTGGTTGAAATTGACTTTTCTTTCTTTCGGGTGGGAGAGTTGATGTGTTGATTTGGATCTTTGGTACATCATAACCTGTAAGTACAGTCCTCCAAGCACGTTCATCAATCGACTTGATATACATGCACAACTTAGGCTTAAAATATGGATAATATGTTTGGGTGCCTAAGTGTAGTGGATATGTGATGTGTTTCCCTTGCTAACATAAACTGAAAACACACTTAAACGAGGATCTAACCTAGTGTCGTCAGGTATCGGCTCTGATACCAACTGAAAGTGTGTTGTGTATGGAGTGTATAAAGTATATAGTATCGTGTTTAGTGTTTAAGTGAAAAACAGATTAATGCTGTACTAAATGTTGAGACAAATAGTACAACACTGACTCTAACAGAATATCAGAAATAACGATACACAGCGGAAGACTTGAAACACTAAAAACAAACGAGACATAATGAAAATATTTTTAACATAGATTTTATATGTTAGCCTTACGGCGAAAATCAATACTTATCTTCAAGTATAAATGTTGTGTGAAATGTTACAGCAATCACATTCACAACTGAAACTACAAACGAGGCAGGTGCCTTGTTCTAAAAACGAACTAAGTGTATAAATTATACACTGTCGAAATGCCTAGTCTATCTAATGATTACACTCTCAATAGATAAGAAGACACACAGCCATACGGGTGGGATACGAACGTATGAACTAAAAGGTATAACTACTGGCCACAACTCCTAACAGGGATCAACGCTCGGTCTAGGAGATTGATCGAGTAGCACACACTAAATTATGGAGCCTTCAATCGGTATTTATAGAAGTGGGGTGCTGATTCTAGAGGCTTCCATATAAGATCCTATTTTTTAGGATGTAAGATCCTATTTTTTAGGACTTCAACTTCCATGATCTTTCTAGATCCTTCCACAATGTTCCAGGTCGTTCTAAGCTGCTTCCAACCTCTTCTAGCTCTTCTAGCACGTTCTCCTAGGTTCTGGAATCTTCCAGGTTCCAGACTCTTGTAGAAGCTTCTAGATCCTGCCAGAAATGTTGTTACATTTAGATCAACATTTAATGTAACATTTCAGAAAAGACTTAGAAAAAATCAAGGAAGGTCAAATTAAGATGTTGTTGATAATGTTAAAGCATTTAAGAGTTAACAACATCTACAACTACATTTGATGGACAAAAAAATATGAGACAAATGGGACTACATTTCATGGACGGGGGGAGTAATTAATACTCCCTCCGTCCCATACTTGAAGGCACAAATCAATTGGGCACGAGTTTTAATGAATGAATTGTTTATTAGTATTATGTAAGATAAAGTGGGGGTAGTAAAGACTTTTCAACTTTATAAATAGTAATAAAGTTACTTTTTAGTGTAATAAAGTAGTGACATTTGTTGTAACATTGTGATGTTTTAAGGAGGTTGTTTAAAAGTGTTTTTGCTATTTTAGGTAAGTGTCTTCAAGTATGGGACACCCAAAATGGTAAAATGTGCCTTCAAGTATGGGACGGAGGGAGTACTATATATATAATAAAAAAAAAAAGTAAAGTTGAGGGGTCTGGGCCACCCCCACCTTATAGGTAGGGCCGTCCCTAAGTGGAATCGAGAAGCAAAGGTTACAACCAGCCCTGGTCTATGACTCTGTGTTAAAGCCGTTAAAACGGGTTAGGCTAGCCCGACATGCCACTAAAAATAGTGAGTTGGGCCAGAATTTTTCAAATCCGTTAGAAGGCGAGTCCAGGCGGGTCGGTCCGTTTAGGTTGCGGTCTTTGGCGGGCTTACCCGCCATTTTTTAATTTTTTTTAATATTATATTTAATTAAAAAATATAAAAAACAATATATAATTTTTTTTTTCCTTTCCACAACTCGAACCCAAGACCTTAGGCCTAAGTTATGGTGCTCTAAACACTTGAGCTGTCCAACTTTATCTTAAAAATAATATATAATAAACCTAACTAAAAATAGAAACTCTAGCGCATGACAGATGATAGAAGCAGCCACATTTTTTTCCTTCTTTATTCATTTTTTGAATTTCTGTACTCATAATACTCTATTTTATACCAATATTTCTGTTTAGGTTTTTTTTGTTCTTAATTAATAATTACTGTAATTTTTTATGTTTATTACTATATATATATATATACTAGATAACTCCCCGCGTATTACGCGGTATATTGATAAAAGTTAATACTCAAAAGTATAACTCATATTTTAAATTTTAAAGATACACTTATAAAATTTCATATAAAGATTTAAAATATTATAATGTAATTGAAAAATTAATACTGTAGATGGAATGTATTGAATAATTAATGTAATTTAGAAATTAAAGTGATTAATAGATGAAAAACATTGAATAACATGTAATTATAAATTAAGTAAGGAAAGTATATATGCTTAAAATTTTACTGCAGACGTGGCTTCATAACAAATATCAAAATTACACGTGTAACTCGATTTTTTATAAAATGACACGTAGGCCAAAGCTCTCACAAGACGACACATCATCATTTTAAAACTCTCTATTAGTATTTTAGGGGATATATTTTTTTTTTTATGTTTCTTGATAAATTTAATAAATATTTTTGTAAAAAAAAAAAAGTTGATCCGCCTAAATTTGGGATCCGTCCATTTTTTAGTTGGGTTGGAACTTTAGCAGCACATCTGATAAACGAGCTGGCCCGCCCTACCCCACCAAATAACAGACTTTTACGATTTTGACCCATCTCGCGCGGCCCATCTTGATAGGTCTACCCTATTTCCCGTGTTAGTCACCGAGTTGCTCCCATGGTGGAACAAGTTCCCAATAATTTTGGGAAGGGTGGACCCACCACTGATTGCATGTGAGAATTTTTAGTATTCAAATACAAATATTACTTTGGTCATTCTCTAAATTTTACTTTCATGTACCATAGGAATTTACACACTTTTCATATATGGATGTCCCACACTAATTTGCACACTCTATAAAAGGAAACATTGTCATAACACCTCACCCTCAAAATATACATATATTTACCCATATGCCATTACTTTTTCACACTCAACCTACCTTTTACTTTACTTTATTCATAAAAGTTTACAAAACTACCCCTCAAAACATCACTCATTACACTTTTTCTTACACATTTATTAAAATGTGTGTCATCCCAGGGGTGCAAATTCTGAAGGGAGTACATTTTTTTTTTGTCCATCCCATTTCTTTATTTGTTAAAATTTCAATATAACTTTCCACATTTTCTCATTCTCATATTGCTCTACTTTTCCATTTTTTACATTTCTCTCATTATCTTTCCATCTTTCTCGATCTTAACTACCCATGCACATAAATTAAAGAATACATGTCATTATTTTTATTTTTATTAAATGTTATCTAATGTGAAAAATAAAAAAAATATAATGTGGCGAGCTCCGACAAGCCACGTCATCAATTACTGGTTGGGGAAAAAATTGTATTGAATTGCAACACGTTGAAAGGTTGAATTTTTTATAATAATAATAAATGTTGTGATTAAATTGATATTAAAATTAAATGTGGTGTATTTATTTAGAATTAGGGTGAGTCTCTTGTGTACTCAAGTAGACTTTGATTGATCAATTGTTGACCGTTGACTGGTCAACGGTCAAACTTTAATTTTTTTCGTTTTTAAAAAAAAAAAAAATTATAGAAAAAAATTACATTTTTCAATAATATTTTCAACTATATTAACATACACTTTTCAGTTACAATATCATACACTTTTCAATTATAATAATATACACTTTTCATTAATATATAACTTAACACTTTTCATTAATAGAATATACATTTTTTAGTTATAATAACATGCACTTTTCATTAATAGATCATACACTTTTCAGTTATAATAACATACACTTTTCAGTTATAATAACATACATTTTTCATTAATATTTCATACACTTTTCAGTTATAATAACATACACTTTTCAGTTAAAAAAACATACACTTTCCATTAAAAACAATATTGCACTTTTGAATATAGTAACATACACTTTTCATTAAAAAGAAAAGATACACTTTTCAATATACTAACATACACTTTTTCAAAAAAAAAAAAAGTCAAAGTTTAACCGTTGATCAGTCAACAGTTGACTAATCAAAATCTACTCAAGTATACGGTGTATTTGAGTACACATGAGACTTTTGGCTTAGAATTAACCCTTTATTCATTTACTACAAATATTTTCTATAAATGATTTTCATAGTTATATTTTCCATAATTTAGGGTATTATTATTATACCCATAAATTTATAGAACAAATGAATGATATTACAAACATAAATTTATAATTTAAATGTTGTCAAAAGCTAAATGACATTTATTAAAAAAATGGAGGGAGGATTATATTTATTAATCTCTTTATCAAAAAAACACCTAAAGGTTCACATGTTAAATTAGAGGTCGGAGAGCCGTTAAAATCTTGCTCGAGAAAATCCTTTTTAGAGATAAAACTCGGGTCAAGGGAAAATGTGTCTCCTCTAAGTAACAATCTTATTGAAATGAAAATACTCGGTGTTTATATCGCTATACAAAAAATGAGAGATAATATCCGGGTAATGACCTCTCCAAATGGTGGAGGTGACCCGAAGCTTGACAAGAGAATCAATTGAGTATTAAGAAAGTATAATGATGAGTATACTTTTGATGAATAATTTTATGAATTTTTATATATAAAATAATAAATGAGTTAACATGTATGTATGTGTAGAGCTAAAAGTACTGACATTTAATTTTACTTAAAATTATTAATATTATGAGAGTATAATTTATAAAAATAAATTTATTTTAAAGGATACGAAAGTTATTATTAAACATTTAAAAAAATGCAAAAATTATTACGAACGGACGAAAGGAGTGTTACTGAGAAATTAAGTTGACCAGCTATAGGTGTGTGGGCATCAAGTCATTTAATATGTGTGGTGAACACGGAACGCTTCATAGTCCACACATTCAAGTTGGAAAGATAAAAAAATAAGACCGTCTCTGTGTGCATGCTTTTCTAAATTGGCGGCCCATCTTTACAAAAGTTTTTTTTGGTAAGGAAATTTTGAGTCACATCGTTTTTCATTTTTAAGTGAAACGAAGCTAAGGATTTGACTTGTTTATTTACCTACAATGACGGGTAATTGGACTGAATTCAAAATTTATACAACTTATGGGATCAAAATCAAAATGTGTATTTCATCGGGATCAAATTCAAAATTAGTCCAACTTAAAGGACTAAAAAAAACTTTAATCCCTTATAATTTAGACATAACACCTTTAACACTTAAAAAAAATTAATATTTATTTATATTAATTTATGAATAATTTTACCATTAAATTTTCGCACACAAGTCTTTATCTTTTTTAATTAAAATATACCGTTTTCTTTGTAATAGAAAACATTAACTAGTTCTCACCTCACATACACTTCTACTTGTAACGTGGACTTGAAAAGTATTAGCACGATGTCAATAAACACATAACAAAGTAATGGTACTGAATTAAAGTAGAATGATTAGGTAACTTTCACCTTTTTTATATAATGTCTCAAAAAAATAGAAAATTAATTTATATCTCATGATTCCGTAAATTGGTTAATTTACATTCAATTTTTGTTAAAAACATTAAAACGGCGCCATTTAACTCATGCCTTTTGCTAGGTGCACATACAAATTATGAAAAATCAACGAAAATCGTAATAAAGCCGAACTTGATTTATATAGCTTGGAAAAACAAAGGTTATGTGGATTTAAAAAAATATATTACAAGTCATTATTTATAATTTATAAAATGAAGAAATATAACTAAATTAACCAATTTACGAAATTATGGAGCGTAAATTAAATTTTTTTAAGGACGTTTTAAAAAAATTGAGAGTTATGAAACATTATTAATTTTTATTCTCATTAATTTATTGGACACAAAAAAGGTAAAAATTGAACGTAAATTAATTATTGTAATAAAATTATTGAACCTAACTTTTTTTTTTAATTCTTTTTAGGACTTTATTGGACGTAAATAATGTTTTACTCATGCTCTATTCCTACAAAAAGTAATGGCCTGCAAATTATGGAGTATTATTTTTTAATAAGAGTTAGTATTCATTTTATAATGAATTTTGTGCACAACCATGCCCTGGAAGACTTAGTATTTTAAGATGAAAATTTTGTAAGTATTTAATTAATATACAGTATGTTGAAAATCTGTTATCTACTGTGCATCTATGCATGACAAAGTGGGATAGCTCAAGTGGTTAGAGCACCACTACGTAGGTCTTAGATCCTGAGTTCGAGTTATGGGGAAGAGTATTTAATGTAATTAAAAAAAAAAAATATGCATCTATGCATACGAATGGTGTACTTGATTCAAATTAAATATTCCTCAACCGTTTTAAAGAAAAAATAATGAAATTAATGTACTAATTGCCGGTGACATTCATAAATCATACTTATCAGTACAATTTCATTATTCACACTTTCTTTTTTTTAGTTGTCCAATTTTATTATACACATTCTCTTTTTTTAAATAATACTATTCACACTACTTTATGTTCACCCTCCAACCATCACTTATTTACTCAAATTGTCACTAACTTAATTCAAAAACAATCACTTTATTCATAAATGTACCCCACAACATTCTATCATACTCCAAACTTATCTACTTTATACATAAACTAATCAATATTCATTAAAATTCGTGTCCGAAAAAATGGACATAATAAAATTGAACGGAGGGAGTAATATAGTATGAGATCACTTGTAGCTATTTTAGTGTTTCATTTTACGTTTTAATATCTGAAATATTATGAATCTTATCGAGGCTACACTCTTTCCTACCACGTTTTCATGCTCATGAAAACCTTTTTTTTTTTTTTAAAATTACACCTTTTTTTTCCCAATTAATCATTAATTCATTGAAAACAACGTTAAATTACTTTTCTTTTTTAAACAGGGTGTTGAACACTTTTCAAACACCCTATATATAATAGTGCCATCGATGCTTCTCTTCACTCTTAACAGCCTTTCCTCACTACTCACAGACAAAATTTGCCACCCCACAAAGAAATGCACTAGAATTTCATTACACAATTTCGTAGTTCGTTGTATTTCTTCACTGCCACGGGTATGTCTGTTTTCATTTCTGAATCCCGCTCTTTTTCCTTTCAAGAAATGGGGGGCTTCCTCAACCCAATTTTCTTGCGTTTCTTCACCGCTTCTTTGCACCTTATTTTGTTTGTAATCGTATCCATTTCTTGGCTTTACAACAAACTTTGGTCTAACAGGCATAATGTTCGTCGTACTAGTCTCTCGTACTACAGAACAACCATTGTTTCTTGTTTCAGCCTTTCGTTATTTAATCTCACTCTATGTATGTTGGACCTGTTCTATTGGTATAAACATGGCTGGTCTGATGAAAAGATTCTGACTTTATTCGATTTGGGTGTGAAAACACTAGCTTGGTTGCTTCTCTATCTTTTCTTGCAAATCCATTTCAAGAATTCTGGGGAAACAAAATACCCACTTGCTTTAAGGCTTTGGTGGGGTTTTTTCTTCCTTGTATCTTGTTATTGCCTTGTAACGGACTTCTTTTATTTCAAAAAGTACCATTATTTATCAACTCTGTTTTGGGTCTCTGATGTAGTGGCACTAGTAATGGGTTTAGTGTTATGCTATATTGGGTTTGTGGGTAAGGAAAAAGATGAATATGTTATTCTTCAAGAACCTCTTCTTAATGGTATTGAGTCTAAGGAACCTTCAAAAGGGGACGAAACTGTAACCCCTTATGCCAAAGCTGGTTTCTTTAGTCTTTTCACTTTCTTTTGGGTTGGCCCTTTAATCTCTCTTGGCTACAACACAACATTAAACCTCGAGGATGTTCCTCAGCTTGCCTTTCCTGACACCACCAAAGGGGCATTTCCAATTTTGAATAATAATCTTGAGAATAGTTGTATAGAGAGTAACAAAGTCACCGCAATCATGTTAGCAAAGGGGTTAATCTTAACTACATGGAGGGAGATTTTGGTATCTGCTGTATATGTTCTTATATACACTTTTTCTTCCTATGTTGGTCCATACCTCATTGATACCTTTGTTCAATACTTAAATGGGAATAGGGATTTCAAAAATGAAGGCTATGTGTTAGTTTCTGCATTTTTTATAGCGAAGTTGTGTGAGTGTTTTGCGCAAAGACATTGGTTCTTTAAGGTGCAGCAAGCTGGGTATAGGGCGAGGGCAGCATTGGTTGCCAAAGTGTATAACAAGGGGTTGACACTTTCGTGCCAGTCGAAGCAAGGGCACACAACAGGGGAGATTATCAATTTCATGTCTGTAGATGCTGAGAGGATAGGCGACTTCGGTTGGTACATGCATGATCCATGGATGGTCATTTTGCAAGTTGTCCTAGCATTAATGATATTGTATAAAGATGTTGGGCTTGCTTCGGTAGCTGCACTTGTTGCAACTATTTTAGTGATGTTAATGAATGTTCCACTTGGGAAGTTGCAAGAGAAGTTTCAGGATGAGTTGATGAAGGCGAAAGATAAAAGGATGAAATCGACGTCAGAAGTGTTGAGAAATATGAGGATTCTTAAACTTCAATCTTGGGAGTTGAAGTTTCTCTCCAAGATTATGGATCTTAGAAAAGTCGAGACGGGGTGGTTGGGGCGGTATCTTTTTACCACGGCTGCCACCTCGTTCGTTTTTTGGGGTGCTCCTACATTCGTCTCTGTGGTGACTTTTGGTGCTTGTTTGCTGATGAAAATCCCACTCGAATCAGGAAAGATATTATCAGCTCTTGCAACCTTTAGGATTCTTCAAGAGCCTATCTACAATCTTCCTGATACAATAGCCATGATTGTTCAGACCAAAGTTTCTCTTGATCGGATTGCATCATTTCTTTCTCTTGATGATCTGCAACCTGGTTTAGTCGAGAAGCTTCCAAGCACTTCCTCCGAAACTGCTTTGGAGGTAATCGATGGGAACTTTTCGTGGGACGTTTCGTCTCCTAGTCCCACATTGAAAGATATCAACTTTAGAGTTTCTCATGGCATGAGGGTTGCAGTTTGTGGGACAGTAGGTTCTGGAAAGTCAAGTTTACTTTCTTGTATTTTGGGTGAAATGCCTAAAATATCTGGGGCTATTAGGCTTGCTGGGACGAAAGCGTATGTTGCTCAGTCGCCTTGGATACAAAGTGGGAAGATTGAAGAAAATATCCTGTTTGGTAAAGAGATGGACAGACAACGGTATAATCGGGTCTTGGAAGCCTGCTCACTCAAGAAAGACCTGGAGATTCTCTCGTTTGGCGATCAAACTGTTGTTGGTGAGCGAGGAATCAACTTAAGTGGCGGACAAAAGCAAAGGATACAAATTGCACGAGCCCTTTATCAGGATGCTGATATTTATTTGTTAGATGATCCATTTAGTGCTGTGGATGCACATACTGGAGCTCATCTTTTTAGTGTAAGTACATCTTTTTTACATTTTCTAGTTTCTACTGATATATATGTTTTATGTTACCTTATTTCTCATGATTACACTTGTTGGCCCAATTGATTTTCTGACACCAGTTATTTGTAATTGCAGGAATGCATTCTGGGGCTTCTTGATTCCAAAACAGTTATATACGTTACGCACCAAGTGGAATTCTTGCCTGCTGCTGACTTGATTTTGGTGAGCTTTTCATCTTTTAAATGTTGTATCTATCTGGCATGCAAATCATGATCAAGTAATTTGATTGTAATCCTTCGATCATCAGGTTATGAAAGACGGAAAAATTAAACAAGCTGGCAAGTACAATGATATTCTCAAATCTGGAAGTGACTTTATGGAACTCGTTGGAGCTCACGAGGAAGCTTTATCAGCTATTGATTCCGTTGATGTTGAGCCAACAGCTAAGGAAAGAAATTCTAAGCCCGTTTTGCAGAAACAACAATCTCAAAGTGATGATAAAATAGACGAAACCAAGGGGCAGCTTGTCCAAGAAGAAGAAAGAGAGAAGGGAACTGTTGGATTATCAGTTTACTGGAAATATATTAGGACAGCATATGGAGGACTTATAGCCCCCGTTGCGTTGCTTGCACAGATTCTATTCCAAATACTTCAAATTGGGAGCAATTATTGGATGGCCTGGGCAACTCCTGTATCGAAGGATTCAACACCTAATGTTGGAGGCTCGACTCTTATCCTTGTCTACGTTGTCTTATCAGTTGGAAGTGCCCTTTGCATATTTGGCAGAGCTTTAAGCGTTGCAGCTATTGGCTACAAGACAGCCAATATTTTGTTTGACAAAATGCATCAATGCATATTTCGTGCCCCTATGTCTTTCTTTGATTCCACCCCAAGCGGGCGAATTCTCAACAGAGTATGTGAAATTATGATCGTTTTTTCTTTTTCACTCATAACCTATTTAGCTAAGTTCAGATTAGTATTTAGCAAGCCCAATCTTTATTCTTTCACAGGCATCTACAGACCAAAGTACGGTGGATTTGAACATGGCTTCTATAATCGGGGCATTTGCTTTTGCGATAATACAGCTTATTGGGATTATTGCCGTCATGTCACAAGTTGCGTGGCAGGTCTTCATTATATTTATTCCGGTGATAGCAATTTGCATATGGTTGCAGGTACACTATTTTGTCTCTTCACGCCTAATATAACTTTATGATCTTGTGAATCAAGTTCACGTGAACTCTCTTTTCCAAAGTATTACAGTTTAATGTACAACGTAATGCTGATTACTTTACAAAGTATTACGTTTTTTAAAATGTTTGATTTTATGTGATATTCTTCTCAAAATCACTAAACCATGATAGTACTTCGTATACTAAACCGAGTTCTCTGTAAAACTTAAGATTAGATGGTACTTAAAGTGTTGTTTAAGGCGTGTCTACTTTTTTTCCATATCTTTTATGTAGATGCTAGCTTTAGACATCATAATATTGATTATTTGTTAACTCCATGCTCTTCATTTCCAGCGATATTACATAGCTGCAGCACGAGAACTTGCTCGACTATGTGGGGTATGCAAAGCTCCAGTTATACAACACTTTTCAGAGACGCTCTCGGGATCCATCACAATTAGAAGTTTTGATCAAGAACCAAGATTTCGAGATATATGCATGAAACTAATAGATGGATATTCCCGGCCCAAGTTTTACACTGCTGCTGCTATGGAATGGTTGTGCATTCGTCTGGACGTGCTGTCCCTCCTGACGTTTGCCTTCTCATTGATCTTCCTGATCACTCTTCCAAAAGGAGCAATTGATCCAAGTAAGTGTTATTATGAATGTATCATATTGTAGTATGAGTGAAGAGCCTATCTCATTTTTTATTATGTAATGCAGGTGTTGCTGGTTTGGCGGTAACATATGGCCTCAATTTAAATCAGTTGCAATCATGGGTCGTGTGGAATCTCTGCTTCATGGAAAATAGAATCATATCAGTCGAAAGAATACTTCAGTACACTTCTATTCCAACCGAACCGCCTCTTGTTGTAGAATCGAACAAGCCTGAGAGTGGCTGGCCAGTACAAGGAGAAGTTAATATTCAAGATCTTCAGGTAATGTTTAAACGATGGCAAATACTTGTATAAAATGTAATAGCTACTTAACTAAACAGTGTTAGTTTTTTTGTATTAATTGTCGATCTTCTGCTGATTGAGAGGACCTGTGAAATATATTTGTAGGTTCGATATGGTCCTCACATGCCTTTTGTGTTACGAGGCCTTACATGTACTTTCTTTGGAGGAAAGAGGACAGGTATAGTGGGGAGGACAGGAAGTGGTAAATCAACTCTTATTCAGACCCTCTTCCGAATTGTTGAACCAACGGTTGGACAGATCTTGATCGATGGTGTCAATATCTCATCTATCGGATTGCATGATTTACGAACTAGATTAAGCATAATCCCACAAGATCCGACCATGTTTGAGGGAACTGTTCGGAATAACTTGGATCCCCTTGAAGAGTACACAGATGAGCAGATATGGGAGGTGTGTAAAGTTTTAATAGAGACATGAAAAAGTTTCATCTTTCGATTCAATATAAATGATTCTTCTTCTATTTTCCCCAGGCTCTCGATAAATGCCAGCTAGGCGATGAAGTCCGGAAAAAGGCAGAGAAGCTTGATTCCGCAGGTTTACCTCATTCACCAATTTCGTCTAACATCAAATTATTTTATTCCATATGATTTTTTTTACCAAAATTCTACCAAGTTGTTTTTTTTTACTAGTTTTGCAAATCATATAAAAAAAGCTGTCAAAAAGTATTAGTTCATGTGAGGAAAAGCATCAGCTACTTCTCATTGTATATATTTCAGTTTTTCTTGTGAAGTAATAGTTTTGGAGAAGTTTTTGCATTTAATCATTTACCAACTCTAATTATTCAGTGTCTGAGAATGGAGAGAATTGGAGTGTTGGGCAAAGGCAACTCGTTTGCCTTGGGCGCGTTCTGCTAAAGAAGAGCAAGGTTCTGGTGCTGGATGAGGCAACTGCATCAGTCGACACAGCAACAGATAATCTGATTCAACAAACACTCAAGAATCATTTCAACGACTCCACAGTTATAACAATCGCACACAGAATAACATCTGTAGTCGACAGTGATATGGTTTTAGTGTTAGATAATGGTATGCATACATACTTCTTTACTCCATTAATCAAACTTTTACAGCCCTGTCAATTCTTGGTTATTTTGATGGTGCAGGGGTTGTTAAAGAACATGATTCTCCAGCAAAGTTGTTGGAAGACAAGTCGTCGTCATTTGCAAAGCTTGTAGCGGAATACAGCATGAGATCGAGTTCTAGTATGGAAAATCTTTCAACTATGCGAAAAGCGTAGGATAGGACGATTGTGACGATATGTTACTGTATACTACAGTTCAAATTACTACATTGAACAATATTTGTTAACTATATGTAAGTTTATCAAATGATTTAATATATTTGCATCATCCTGTAATAAAACAATCGGTATTACAACATAGTTATTATGTATTACTACATGCAATAATATATGTTACTATATATTATAGTGTAAGTTACTATATCAACAAACACTTAGATCCTGGGTTCGAGTCATGGGGAGGGGAAAAAGGGATGGGTATTTAATATAATTCAAAAAAAAAAAGAAAAAAAACATGTTACCACATAAAAAAATCTGTATTACTATATAAAATAATTTGCGTTATTACCAAATAAAATAATGTGTGTTACTACATATTACAATTTGAATTATTAAATTTAATAGTGTTCTTTTACTACATTAAAAAAAACGTCACAACCGCTGGAGGAAACCGTTAGAAGAAGAAAAATCGTCAACCGCTTGAGAGATAGGAAAGAGAAGACAAACTGAAAGAAAAGAATTCGAAAAAACAAAAATAAAATCTGCGTTCGCCAATAAAAAAAAATACAAAAAATTCACAGAGTCGGGTCAAGTATTCCGGTCAAAATTAAAACACAAGCGGGTCCGTTAGCAAATAGATTAATATATTTCCATCACATTGACTTAATAAGTCACACTAATATAAGATGTATTCAAATTATTTTGTTAATTTTATGTATTAAAGGTTTGTTATTAAATTTTTTTAATTTTCAAAATTACCGATATTGATACTTTGTTTTTATAAATATTTTTAACCTAGGTTCGATTTCTACTAGAAACAACTCTATCCATTAAATTGTCCACTCGATGAGTCTCCTCCCCAAAGGGTAAGAGGTGATAATCCGGCCCACGAGTGAGAGGGAGTATTAGGAATTAATATACAAGAATTAATTCCCCACTTCTCTACAAGTTCGGACTTTTAGATGAGACGAAATTCTTTCAAAAACTTTAAATTTGTGGAAATGTCGATCAATATATTGGTAAGTTTTAAAATTATGAAAATTTAAAAACAAAGTTTTAATACATAAATTTAACAAAACAATTTGAACACATTTAGATCCGTGATAAATATATACAAAATATAATATACAATATTAGGAGAATTCACTTTGTATATATTTATCCCACATCGATTAGCTTTAAATCTTCGTATAGGCATCAATTGTACATCTTTGTAATCCCACACTTCAATAAATATTTTTTTTTCCATTCAATCTTCTCTACATGGTATAAAGGTATGTAATATAAAAGAAAAAAGAAAACCTAAAACCATAAGCTCACAAGTCGAGACAGAGGCCGGAGTGCCGTTAAACCCAGGCGAAGGAAAAAGGTAAACTCCTCTAACAATCAATATCTGTAAAAGACGGTATACGAATCTCTATGCAAGAAAGTAAGTAAGAAATCTGGAGGATAGCCCCTACAAATGCAGTTGAGCTTCGTCTTGGTCACTGCGTCAGCCGCCTGGTTGGTCTCTCTAAAAGTGTGAGAGTACCGTATGTTCATGTCAGTAGTAAGAGGATAAACCTGACTCCAGAGACCCTGCAGACGCCAAGGGATAGAAGGTGTAGAGCTCATCAAAGTGCTAACTGTCAGACTGGAGTCCGACTCGATCCATAAGAACCGCCAGCCTTGGGCATGGGCATACTGAATAGCAATGAGAGCCGCTGCTAACTCCGCCTCAAAAGGAAAACCCTAACCAACCTCTTGGGCAATAGCCACAACAAAGAACCCCCTGAAGTTCCTAAACACCGCCCCTGCATGCAAATTACCTAGAGAGGATGTTGGTAAGTGTTCGTCAAAATTCCTGCATTCAATCCTTTCCTATTTTGCATTTGGTAAGTGTTTGTCAAAATTCCCATTTTTTTCTCCAAAATTTACGGGCCTATTCCATCTCGCAGATTCTCCAGAAACGACCATCACCACACCACGCAACCCTACCACCCGCCCCACGCATTCCTTGGTGTTGCAGCCTCACGCCGCCGCACCTCCATAACCCATTGCTTGCCATGGCCCCCCCCAACCACACCGGAAACTCCAGATGCTCATGCGTTCGTCACCTTCAACACGGCACACCAGGCACCGCTCAAACTCACCCCTACGAACTATATTGTGTGGCGTTTCCAACTTCGCATCCTCCTTATCGGGTACGACCTCTTTGGGTTTGTTGACCACTCCAACAAATGCCCATCGATTGCAACTCACCCCGATCCAAAGCGAGCACACTGGATTCGCCAGGATCACCTGATTTTAAGCCTCATCGTCGGCTCCATCCCACCAGAGATTATTCCGTTTATTGCTGCGGCTGAATCATCTCACTAGGCATGGGATATTCTCTCTAATATCTACGGTAAATCCTCTCGTGGTCGCATTATGGCCCTAAAAATCACCTCCTCCATCCGTCAAAGGGATCTCGTTCCGTTACTGAGTTTATGCACGAAATCAAGAGTGTTGTGGATGAATTGGCTCTCCTCGAAGTCACCACAGACTCTGAGGACCTGGTCCTGAAAGTGCTCGATGGCCTGGGAGAAGGATATGCAGAGTTGGGCAACGCTATTCAGGCCCATGAATCATCCTTCTCCTTCGACGAACTCCACGAAAAATTACTCAACATTGAAGCCCAGGTTAGTGCTCGTTCGACCCCTGCTCCTTCCCCACCAGCAACTGCCTTCTTCTGTCGTGGGTCGTCTGGGCCGATTCCTCGCTCCTCATCCAGGTATCGCCCACAATAGCCAATCTTCTCGCCTACTCGTCCGCAGCAGCCGCCTACCCAGCCTCGACAACCTCCACATTTGGCCCATGCTCGCCCCCCCGAATAGCCTGGTGGTCGCCCGTACTTGGGCAAATGCCAACTGTGCGGCATCAAGGGTCATTCTGCTCGCCAATGCGATCAGCTTCCCCAGGCTACTACATCGCACTTATCATCGACCTATGCTCATCCCTCTTCCCACACTACTGCTTCGATTCCGATTGTCTCAAACTGGATACATGACTCCGGAGCCTAGCACCACATCACCTCTGATTTAGTTAATCTATCACTACATGCTCTGTATGACGGTACATATGGTGTTATTGCTGGGGATGGAAATTCCCTCCGTATTTCTAACATCGACACTATTTCTTTACCTCATTTATCACCCTTGGTTCTCTCAAATGCTTTAGTTGTTCCGAATATATCATGACACTTAATTTCTGTTTCTAAATTGTGTGCTGACAATGATGTGATTGTGGTTTTCTCCGGTTGTGGTTTTCAGGTGAGGGATCATCGTACGGGGGACACTCGCTTGATGGGCCCTCGTGTTAATGGCCTCTACATTTGACCTTCAATCGCTTCTCCTCTTCCTGTTGCCCGCATCACCACTCGCCAACCTCTACCCATCTGGCATGCTCGTCTAGGCCACCCTTCCACCAATTTTTTTTATGCTATTATGTTTGACCACAAGTTACTTTTACAAAATACACCGAACTTTTCTTGTGATTCTTATAAATGCATTAAAAGTCATAAATTGCCGTTTCATGATACTACTTTATCGTCTACTAGACCTCTTGAGTTGTTTTTTTTCTGATGTATGGACATCTCCCGTTTTGTCTGATGATGGTTGCAAGTATTATGTTATATTTATTGATCATTTCTCTAAATATGTCTGGCTATATCCTCTTAAACGTAAATCTGATGTGTTGCCTACTTTCACTGCCTATAAAGCTCTAGTTGAAAACTTTCTTAAAACCACTCTAACCACTCTCTACATAGATAATGGGGGTGAATTCATTGCTTTATGCCCATTTCTCACTTCCCATGGAATCACTCACCTCACTACCCCGCCTCACACTCCTAAACACAATGGTGCTTCTGAACGACACCATCATCATATTGTTGACACTGGTCTCGCTCTCCTTCACCATTCCTCCCTACCACTCATCTTCTAGCCTTATACCATGGCTACTGCCACATACTCCCTCTGTTGGGATATGTATATCCCTAGTTTAGTTTTGATAAACCAAATCAAACATGTAATAGGATAAGTTGTATTGTATAGGCAACTTTATTATACATCTTGTAATAGATAGGACTCTGGTTAGAAGAGAAGACATGCTAATGCTCAAGAAGAGAAGAGAAGACCAAGACCAAAAGTCTCCTGATAAGATGAGTTAAACTCATCTTATAGGATAAGAAGAGTAAGAGTAAGATGAGTATACATAAGCTGAGTAGAAGTCATCTTACATCAGCTGAGTAAAGACAGCTGAGTAAAGACAGCAGCTGAGAAGAAACAGCAGCTGAGTAAAGACAGTTGAGTAAAGACAGCAGCTGAGAAGAAACAGCAGCTGAGTAAAGACAACTGAGTAAACACAACAGCTGAGTAAAAGACAGCAGAAGCCTAAAAGAAAGATCAGATGAGTACCCAATTAAGGGAAGACCAATCAGAGCTGTAATCAAGGATTGATAAGATACGTGCAAGAAAGGAAAGTCAAAGATATGATTGAAATTACATGACAATGGTAATATTCAATCATATCAAATCAAGAGATTGCCAATTCCTGAATTAGTGGAGATTTGAATTGCTATCATCCAACGGTAACATTCAAACATCAACACTGTATAAATGAGCTCATACATCACGGGGAGAGTGAAGAGGTGTGAGATGCAGAGGTCGAGCAAAGTTCTTAAAGTCCAGAAATAAGAAGAGCTTAAGAAGATCGTTCATGAAGATTCAACACGCATCACCTCATCCCCAGTGAGTGAACTCATAACATCTAAGCCAGTTTAGCCACTCATATATATCCATAGCTTAGAGAGAATTTCCCAATCCTAGAATGAGGCTAAAACAGATTGTAAGGGAAATTCTCATCTAGTTCATATACACAAAACCCACATTCTACCATCAACCCCTAGAAGTTAAGTTGAGTGTTCATCACTGTAAAGAGTGCAAGTGCTCTATAATCACTTGTGGAGTGCAAGTGCTCGCAACTCACTTGTGGAGTCCAAGTGCTCCCAATCACTTGTGGAGACCGTAGTAGTTTGGAACTGCTCAGATCTCAAAGTCCTACCCTTGGGACTATAAAGGACAAACCCTGTTAATTTTCGGGAAATTAAAGGGATTAAATATCACGTTAGGACGTGAGAGTGGACGTAGGAATGTATATCCGAACCACTATAAATTACTGTGTTATTTACATTTCTGCACTTTATTTTCAAGTCTTCTCATACATATTTGTGCATAAACTGTTTTATAACTTTATTTAAGAATAGACGAGTATAATCTTTATGGGCACACTACAAAATTCCGCACTTAACTCCAGTAGGTAATTAATCAGCCGACTAACTAGTCCTAGGCCCCTAGTGAAATCAGCGGACTAGTTACTTTGAAGAGTTAGTCTATTTTCCACACCATCAGCAGACATCAAGTCAGCTAATCTATACTCGACTCGTCTTGTTTTTCGGGGACCAACACCCTCCGTCCCGTGATTACTTGCACACTTTCTTTATTGGGACGTCCCAAAATTACTTGCATACTCTTAATATGGAAATACCCCACAAAATTAATAACCTCATAATATCATTTTATTTTCAAATTTGCCACTCATTTTTTCCATACATTTCACTTTACACATCATCAAATCCACTTTACACATCATCAAATTACCTAAAATACCCCTCCTTTATCTTACATCATCAACCATTAAATCCACTTTTCTTAAACAACGTGCCGATCAAACTATGCAAGTAATTCCGGGTCGGAGAGAGTATATTATTAATCGCATCCCAAAGGTGTCCCTCTCCATGAAAACATCCTTTGAAACTCTCTTCCATCGTCCTCCCAATGCTCAGGATATTTGGCTACTTGTGCTACCCTTGGCTTCGCCCATATACCCCTCATAAACTAGCCTCTCGCTCCACTCCGTGTGTATTCTTAGGATACTCCCAAACCCAAGTGTCTATTTCTGCCTTGATCCATCCTCTCGCCGACTCTATGTGTCTCGACATGTTGAGTTTGTGGAACACAAGTTTCCCTTTCCTCTTAAACCTCCTCCCACACCCTCTCCGGACCCACTGTCCACCTCAGACGACATTCCACCTCCACCTCCCGTCGCTGCTTCCCTCCCGTACGCGCCACTTCACTAGATCCTCCACCAACCTGGCACCCCATGGTCACTCGGGCGTGAAACAACATATTCAAGCCCAATCCAAGGTATGGTCTTACCTCTTCAGTTCACTCTGACATTGAGCCTCGTACTGTTTCTCACGCCCTATAGGACTGTCGCTGGAGAGATGCCATGTCTGCTGAGTTCTCTGCTCTCCTTAAGAATGGAAGTTGGGGTCTGGTTCGACCAACTCCCTCTCAAAATATTGTTGGCTGTAAATGGGTCTTTCGGATCAAATGCAAAACTGATGGTCCTGTTGACAAGTTCAAAGCTCCTTTTGTTGCCAAAGGTTTTCACCAACGTCCTGGTGTTGATTATTTTTAAACATTCAGTCATGTTGTGAAACATGCCACAATCCGTCTTATATTCTCTCTCGCTGTCTCACAGAATTGGCCACTCCGCCAGTTTGATGTAAATAATGCCTTTCTGCATGGCACACTCCCTGAAGAGGTCTACCTGTCGCAGCCTCCGGGTTTCTCTAACAAGAACTATCCTTCCTATGTGTGCAAACTGCACAAATCCATCTACGACCTCAAACAAGCCCCCAAACTTGGTACAATGCCCTCTGAGATTTTTTAGCTACATTGGGGTTCATACACACCAAGTCTGATGAGTCCCTATTTGTCTACCATCGAGCCAGTATCATTGTTTATTTTCTGGTCTATGTTGACGACTTGATACTCATGGGCAACAACACCACTTTCCTGTCCACCGTTGTTTCCTCCCTAGCGCCTGCCTTTTCCGTCAAGGAACTTGGTTCTTTGTCTTACTTCCTTGGTGTTGAGGTTCTCCGTACGGACTCCGCCTGCACATTGGTTCAACGGAAGTATGTAAATAATCTCCTTAATAAGTTCAATATGATTGATGCTAAGCCTGTTCAAACTCCTTTTGTGTCTGGCGTCTCCCTCTCTTTGACTGATGGCTCTACTCCGTCTGACCCTACTGTCTACCGTCAGGCCCTGGGTGGTCTTCAGTACCTCTTATTTACTCGCCCAGATATAACCTTTGCAGTCAACAAGCTATCACAGTTTATGCATGCCCCAACATAAATTCATTGGGGCGCCGTCAAACGTCTCCTTCGCTACCTGAACGACACCCGCTCGCTCGACATCACTCTTCGTTGTGACTCTCCCCTAACTCTTCATTGCTTTACTAATGCTGATTGGGCTAGAAATTGTGACAATCGTACCTCCGCCGGTGCTTATGTTGTTTTCTTGGGGGCCAATCCAATCTCTTGGTCTTCGAAGAAACAACGCTCTGTTGCTTGTTCTACCAAAGAGGCCGAGTACCGAGCCATTGCGGCTGCTGCCGCTGAGTTTCAGTGGACACTCTCCATTCTCTCTAAACTTTACGTCCCAACCATCCCCACACCAGTCATCTATTGCGACAACATTTGTGCCACTTACTTATGCTCCAACCCTTTATTTCACTTTCGTATGAAGCACATCTCCATTCATTATCACTTTGTCCGAGATCTAGTTCAGAAGTCCTGTCTTCGTGTTGCTTATGTTTCCTCTGCTGACCAGCTTATGGATGCCCTCACCAAGCCTCTCTCTCGACCCCGACTTACTTTACTTATGTCCAAGATCGCACTCCATCTTGAGGGGGTATATTAGGAGTATTCACTTTGTACATATTTATCCCACATCGATTAGCTTTAAATCTTTGTATAGGCATCACTTGTACATCTTTGTAATCCCACACTTTAATAAATACTCCCTCCGTCCATGAAATGTAGTCCCATTTGACTTATATTTTTTGTCCACCAAATGTAGTCTCATACACTTTATGGAAACTATCACCCTTCAACCATCACTTAATTACTCAATTTGTCATCAACTTTATTCACAAATAATCACTTTATTCACAATGGACCCCACAATACCCTATAATACCCTTACTTTATCTACATTTTTCTTAAAACTTGTGCCCCACCCCAATGAGACTACATTTTGTGGATGGAGGGAGTATCTTTTTTCCATTCAATCTTCTCTATATACAATGATATTTTTTTAAAATTTATCGACATTTTTTTCAATTTTTCCGATATTAGCTAGGCTCGATATTGTTGTTTTATACCGCTATTTATCTATTTTTTTTATATATAAAAAAAGGTGTTTCATTCAACACTCAAAACCAAAAGGTACAAGATGTACCCAAATGTCTAGTGTAAAGAGTACAATAAAACGTGAATCAACCATCATATAGAGATCTCAATTAAAGAGAAATAAGAAAAGGTAACAGGAAGGAAAGGAAAGGAAACAAAACAACATAAAAAAGAGGACACAACAACCCCTTTTTTCCGAAAAAAAAAAACTATTTTTTCTCCTATGTCTCGACCACTGTGCGAGGCTGAGATAGCTACTCCCCGTACGATGTATTAGACATTGAGGCGGTGTTTGTTTTGGGATTGGCCAATCCGGATTTGGATTGGCCCAATCCCAATCCAATCTCTCTCAATCCATCTCAATCCAAATACAAATCCAAATACCAATCCACCCCTATAATACACCTACACACCTATTTTTATAGCATCAAATCACTATCTCTCTTACTTTTCTTTCACACACTCATTCTCTCTCCTACTTTCTTTTCTCTCTTACTTTTCTTTCACTACTAACAATAATAAAATATTATAACACCACTCTTGATGTGACATAAAGTTAAATCTACCCCTACTTCTCAATCCTTAACCAAACATAACTTACACACAATTACTATTCATGGATTACCCAAATCCACCACAATCCCAATCCAATCCACCACAATCCCAAACCAAACACCACCTGAAGAAACGAGAATTCGTACTTCCACAACCCCAACAAAAAAATGTCTCGCCACGCCACGCCCACAACCGACCTGTGCGGCTCGGTCGTCCGGGTGAAACTCCGATTATTTAATCCGTTCAACGGTCTTCGTCTTTGATCCGTTACAATTTATTTGCAAAAATAAATCTATCATCTAGAATAGTGTATATTATAAATTAAATAATCTAATCTACCCGTGAATTTTCTCAGGGGAAAAACAAATCTGACCTAATCAGATTACAAACCACATTCAAATAAATTAAAACATACATTAATTAAAACCATGATAATTGGATACATGCAAAAAAAAAAAATAAAAAAAAAAATAACAATTCTACCATCCAATCTTAAATAGATTTAAATTCTAATTTAAATTATAGAGCCCAAAACCTTTTGTCGAAATCTATACTCTTTGTCGAAAATTCTGAAAAAACAATCATTTTTTTTCGACAAACTTTTGTCGAAATCTATACTCTTTTTCGACAATATTTTTTTAAAATGAAATTTCTATTTTTTTGATTTATGAATTTTTTCTGAGATTCCAACATAGATTAGTCAGATCGGCATGAGGTGATGGCGGCGGCGACTACAGTTGGATTAAGGGAAGTGGTGTATTTACTAAATTAGAAATTAAGGTTTGTATGTAAAATATTATTTTAGATTTTTTACATTATTATTAAATTAATAAATAGGCAGGAGAGTGCATTTCACAAACACAGATGTGCAAATAACCGTACCCTTATGAAAACTCATGATCTAAACATTGCGTACCTAATATATAAGGGCGCGGTTAAAGACACCCACCGTTGTATTGAGGACACCCACGAGATGAGGACACCCACACGAAAATCTCAAAAATACCCCTCTCATTTCAAACCCTAATTAAATCCTTATCCTCTCCATTTCTCACATTTTCACACAAAGGCACCCACCTCCCCCTCCAACCCAATCGCCGCCGCCGCCCACCTCCACTCCCAAGCGGCGTCGCCGCCCACCCTCCAGTCCGCGCCCCCGCTCGCCCCCGCCCCCACGGCGCCCTCCTCCCAACGGCGTGCTGTTCGCACCCCTCTTATGTCCTCCCTCCCAATCGGCGCCGCCGCCACCCACCTCCACTCCCAAGCGGCGCCGCTGCCCACCTCCCCTCCCTCCAGTCCGCGCTGCCGCCCGCCCCCTCCCCTCCCTCCAGTCGTCGCCCTCCTCCCGACGGCGCGCCGTTCGCACCCCTCTTCCGTCCTCTCCTCTCCGCCACCATCTCCCTCCCGTCGCCGCAGCGACGCCGCTGCTTTGAAGAAGGACGCGGCTGCCGTCGCTCTCCTCCCAGCGACGCGGCCGTTCGCACTCCTCCTCCCTCGTTCCTCTCCGCCACCATCTCCCCTTGCCCGCCGACGCCGCCGCTTCAGGTAAGGTTAGGTTTCTGAAATTTTAGAAATTAGGGTTTTTTTAAAAAAAATAGGGTTTTTTCAGTTTGTGATATTATTTTCGAACAACTCGTGTTTGTTCTTGAAAAAATTTCAAACAATTTGTATATGTTTGGGAAAAAATTTCGAACAATTTGTATATGTTGGGGAAAAAATTTCGAACAAGATGTCCGATTTTGTTTTTCGTACAAATGAAAATTGTTCATGATTTTTTTTCGGACATATTAAGTTTGTTGGGTAAAAAATTTCGAACATTTTAACTTTGTTTTGTTAATATTTTCGAACATCTTAAGAAATTTTTTATTTTATTTTTGTTGAAATTTTGTGTTTTTTTGGTTGAAGTATATTTTTGTGTTTGGTGTTGATGGTGGGGATGATTCTGTACGAAATGGAATGAGTGGGTGTACTCATCTTCCTTTTTTTTTTAATTTCACTCGAGGGGTAAATGTGACATTTTACAAGTCCTGGAAGATGAAAAAAATGTTTGGTGGGTGTACTCAATAGATTGGTGGGTGCCATTAACCGCGCCCAATATATAATGGGCCCTTGGGCTGATCTCAGTTAAAGGGTATAGGAAAAAAAATGTTAATTCTTTATGGGTTGGGGTATATACCCCTCCAGCTTTGTTAGATATACTCCCCTCCCACTTTTATTAATTAAATATTCATGTAAAATACCACATTTACCCTTTTATAAAATATTAAAGATACATACACCCCCATTTCAAAACCCTAATTTAATTGAATTAACCCTAATTTTAGGGCAGAAAGCCACCGCCGGCCGTCGTCAACACCTCCACTCTGGCAGCCGGCCGTCGTCAACACCTCCACTCCGGCAGCCGGCCGTCGTCAACACCACCATCACTATCAAATTTAGAAATAAAAAAAAATTTAGAAATTAAAAAAAAAATTATATTCGACAAACCAGTGTCGACCAAAAGCCCTCTCGTCAACACTGGTTTGTCGATCAAAAACCTCCCCGTCGACACTGATTTGTCGACCAAACACATCCCCGTCGACACTGGTTCGTCGAAAGAATTTAAAAAATAAAAATATTCGACAATAAAGGGTCGACCATAAACATTCTCATCGACCATTGAGGGTCGATGAGAGTGTTTATGGTCGGTCGACATGCCGAAAAAAAAAACAAAAAAAAAACAAAACAAACCTGGACGGAAGCGGAAGCGGCGGCCGGCGACGGAAAGTGGGAGGGAGGCGGCGGGAGCGTGGCTGGTTGGGGGAAGAGCCGGCGGTCGCTCGACAAAAGAGGCGGCGCCGCCGCCTGTTACAAAGACGAAAAAAAAGGGAGTGCGACGGGGAGGGAGGGGAAGATCGGGCGGCGCGAGGGGGAGGGAGGGGAAGTGCGACGGTGAGAGGGGGAAGGAGGGGGAGTGCGACGGCGAGAGGGGGAAGGAGGGGGAGTGCGACGGCGAGAGGGGGAAGGAGGGGAAGTGCGACGGCAATGGCGAGGGAGGGGGAGTGAGACGGCGACGGCGAGGGAGTGCGAGCGGGAGCGGCGGCGATGGCGGCGGCAATGGAGGAGTGAGGCGTGAAGAAGAAGAAGAAGAAGGTGAGGAGAGTGATTTGGGGAAAGAATGAGGGAAAATAGGGTTTTATGGGGAGGGTGTGCATTTATCACACTGAATTTTAGGATGAAGGGTATAATAGATAATTTGGGGGGAGTGCATCTCTCGCAGATGTGTTTTGAGGGGAGTAGTTGTATCGGGGGAGTGTATCTAACAAAGCTGGAGGGGTATATACCCCATCCCATTCTTTATTCCTATGATGATTTGCATATTTTGACAGGCTCAAATTTTTAAGACTATCAGGTATATTTTGAGTGATTTAGTGAGATGTACAATGAATTTAATAAAGTGTAAAAGGAATATAGTGAAACTACACGACAGAATGTGATACATGAAAAGATGAAGCTCAAACTCAAGTCTTCCACAGAAGATAAAATATGGGTGATAAGAGTTGACAACTTACTTATTCATGCTTGCCTAAACTAATTAATGCACAATTATATTACATCCATAAATTATACCTCCAACTTCTGACCTGATCACTACAATTATGGAGATCCTGTTTCTGATCTTCTTTTTCTTTACTTTGATCTTCTTCAATCGATTTAAATCCAACAACCCAACTCCAAATCTCCCTCCAGGGCCATGGAAGTTGCCTTTGGTCGGAAATATCCACAACCTCATCGGATTCGTGCCCCATCGTGTTCTGCAGCAACTAGCCCTGAAATACGGGCCGTTGATGCATCTGCAGCTAGGCCAACTCTCTGTTGTCGTAGTTTCCTCACCCGACGCTGCAAAACAAGTTTTGAAAACTCATGATCTCAACTTTGCATCCAGACCTTCTATTCTAGTAGCTGAGATCATCAGTTATAATAACACCAACATCGGATTTAGTCCATATGGAGACTACTGGAGACAGCTTAGGAAAATTTGCAACCTGGAGCTTTTGAGCGTGAAACGTGTCCAATCGTTCCAATCAATCAGAGAAGAGGTCTTTTTAGATCTTTCGAGGTGGATCGCTAGTATGGAGGGGTCCTCTTTTAATCTGACGGACAAACTTTACTCGTCGACATATGCTGTGGTAACAAGGGCAGCACTTGGTAAGATTACCAAGGAACGGGAGAGATTACTGCCCATAATCCGGCAGGTTCTTGAATATGCAGGAGGATTCGATATTGCTGATTTGTATCCTTCCATCAAGTTGTTTCGAGTGATGAGCGCAACGAGGAGGAGACTGATTACATTGCACCATGAAGCAGATAAGATTTTTGAGGACATCATCAGTGAGCACAAACTGCAGCCAAATTCTGATAATAAGCAACAAGATCTGGTAGATGTGCTTCTCAAATATCAGGATGATGGACTCGAAATTCCCTTGAGTAACGACAACATCAAATCTGTAGTCATGGTTAGTTTTCCTTTTCTCAATTTCACACATGTCTACAAGTTCGAACTTCTAAATTAATTGGGACGAAATTCTTTCATGTGATACGAAAAATAATTACTAAGGTCTAAGAATATGTTGGTATATCTGTTTTATCTTCACTTGCCATACAAATGGAAAGATATATTATATTGGTCCCAGTTTTCACAATTGTACTCAGCTCAACGCTCATTAATTTTAACTCATAAAATGACCAACTCTGTTTATTTATTTATACACAAGTACTACCCATGCATGCTTTCCTTTAACTAGTGCTAATTAAAATTAGAGTTATATATATAATGTGTTGAAGTATGCAGGACGTATTGACCGGAGGAAGTGAAACAGCCGCGACAACTATGGATTGGGCCATGGCAGAAATGCTAAAAAATCCCCAAATTCTGGCAAAGGCACAAGAAGAAGTTAGAAAGGTTTTCGACAATAAGGGGTCATGCGTTGATGAATCATTCATTCATCAACTCACGTATTTGAATGCAGTCGTCAAGGAGACTCTGAGGCTGCATCCACCAGTACCCCTCTTACTTCCTAGAAAATGCGATGAGACATGCGAGATTAATGGATACCAGATCCCTGCAAACACCAATATCATGGTGAATGCATGGGCTATTAACCGAGACTCCAACTATTGGAAAGATGGAGAATGCTTTCAGCCAGAAAGATTTGATGATAGTGAAGTGGATTATAGGGGTAATCACTTTGAATTTATTCCATTTGGTGGTGGAAGGAGGATATGCCCTGGCATTTCATTCGGCCTGGCCACCGTTGAGCTCCCACTCGCAATGCTGCTTTACCATTTCGATTGGAAATTAGTTGAAGAAGTGGACATGAATGAAGCATTTGGCGTTACTGCTACAAGGCTCAAACCTCTCTGCCCTGTTCCTATTATTAAAAGGCCTTTGCCTTTCAAATATTGACTCTGAACCTGATGTGGCAACTTCATCACTAAGTTTCATGTAGGCCTATGACAGGGTGTTTGTGGTCCTTAATTAATACTTAAGGCCTTTTTCAATTTTAGTCCAGCAATTAAATAAAGCCCACAATTATGTTTTATGTGAAGCCTGTTAGGTTTGATTTTATGTCTTGAACAAATTTGTGGTTGGTTGATTTTGATATTGAAATAAAACTTGTGAACCTAGTATACATAGTATCAATGTGTTTATCTCGTTGTGTTAGTTTTACTTTCGCTACGTTAGAACTCATGTAGCATGTACTTATTTATTCTGTTGGTAAGTATTCATGATTTATAAAGGGCATAGTTGAGCAAGGACCAACAAGTGCATAAGTTTTTGGATCACGATTTAACAACCACAAACCCTTAATATTAGCCCATAATATTTTTCATTTGTTAAAAAATTTAGCACATACTTTTGTATATCAAAATGATACACGTACATTCAAGTTATGTTTAAAAATAGTCTAGGTTTAAGATTTTGGAATTCATGTTGTGACAATTACAGTCAATGGTCTCAGACTCTCAGTTTCTATACGAGAAAGAATTTTGTTGAGACAATCCATGCATAAATTAAATCCATACCTATATTATTAGGACTCGTTTGGTAGGGAAAATGAGATAAGTGGGATATTGATATGTAGATATTATTTGCGTTTTTAAATGGGTCTCTTTTTTCCATTTTGCCCCAGATATCTTTTAGGGAGGATTGCCCACCATGTTGATAGTACATTTTAATATTTCGCTCTAATCTTATACTCCCTCCGTCCGCCTATAAGCTTCCCATTTTACCATTTTGGTCCGTCCGCCTATAAGCTTCTCATACCTTTTTTGGTAAGTACTTTTTCTTACACTTCACTTTATATCTTACTTTTTCTCTTTATCTCTCTCCTCTCTCAATCACATCACTTGTACTATATCTATTATTTAATCACTTTTCTTAATCTATGTGCCAAAAAGTAACGTAACACTTATAGGCGGACGGAGGGAGTATAATAAAAGTAGGAAAGTTCTCTCCTGAGCTTGACACGTGGCTCTTCAGGTCTTGACATGTGGCTCCACCTCTTGCCACCTCTTCTGCCACATCCTTCTTTTATAACACGTGTCACTCCCTTCTTGGCATATGACATTTCACTACAAGAAAATAATTAATTGGCTAGGGAATATTTTGTAGGCAATAATTCCAATTTTGTAGGCATTTATATTTAGCTACGGAATACCAACGAAAACCATTCGTATGGAATTTGCTCGTAGGTAATTCGGTTGCCCACGAAAATTTAATCCGTAGGCAATTACCTACCACATTTTCGTAGCAAATCCATAACATTTCGATAGGTAATATGATTACCATAATAAATGAAATTCCGTAGGTAAATATCAACTACGAAACATTTCGTTGGTAATTTCGTAGTTAAATTTGGCAACAAATATTTCGGTGGAAAAAAATTTAATATATATTTTTTAAATTTTTTATTAATAAATTATTTTTTTAGCCTAAGCCTACAAAATAAATTCATTCAAAATTGGACCAGCTGGTTCAACCGGTCCAACCATGAATCGATCATAAAATCGATTCAAAAAATGTTAAAATATATAAACATTTAAAAAATATAAATTAGGTGCACATTAGGCCCCTTTTATAATGTTTTTCTTTCATGTTACTTGTACTCCTTATTCGATGTGGGACAAAAAATTTATGTTTGTTGGTTACTAACTTATTAATACTACTACTTTTATATTGTTTTTTCTCTTTTATTTTTTCTACTCTTTCGATGTGGGACATAATAAAGTTCATATGTTTATTTGTTATAACACTGTTGCTTTTCTAAGTTCCTAGCTAATTTTGTAGGTAATACAATTAGATAATTTATACATATAAATAGCTAGGAAATTTTTCGTAGGTAAATAAATAAACAAATCACCTACAATTATTTTGGTAGGGAAATGCTATTTTGCCTACGAATTATTTTGTAGGTAAATCAATATTTTCTAAGTTCCTAGATAATTTTGTAGGTAATACAATTAGATAATTTATACATATAAATAGCTAGGAAAATTTTCGTAGGCAAATAAATAAACAAATCACCTACAATCATTTTGGTAGGGAAATGCTATTTTGCCTACGGATTATTTTGTAGGTAAATCAATATTTTTTAAGTTCCTAGCTAATTTTGTAGGTAATACAATTAAATAATTTATACATATAAATAGCTAGGAAAGTTTTCGTTGGTAAATAAAAAAAAATCACCTACAACTGTTTCGGTAGGAAAATGCGATTTTACCTACGGATTATTTTGTAGGTAAATCACCATCAGATTTTTCCTTGGTAATTTCGTGGGTGAAAATGTGTAAAATAATTTATAAAGATCCGTAGGTAATCTGTAGGCAATTCTCAATATTTAAAGACGAAATGATTTTCGTTGGAAAATTCTGTAGGCAATTCAACAATTTCTTGTAGTGTTTGTTGATGTGGCACAACCTTTAATTTTTCATAAATTCAGTGGCGTTACAGATTTTAATTTCTCCATAACTTAAGTGACGTTACATTTTTCTCCATAATTTTAGTGGCGTTACAATTCTCATTAATTCAACCCAAATGCTTCTTCAACTATCCGGGATGATTATTGAAGAAGAACGAGTGTCTGATTTTCAAGGCGGAGAAAAACTATGGCTGTGAAAAAGAGGTTTGTAATTTAAGTATTATGATTTTTTAAAATTTAATTAGTAGGGTTTTTTTGTTGGTGAAATATTTTTGATCTTTGCTGTTGAATGCAGTTTTTTAATGTTTAGTATTCAATGAATCATTGTTTGCGTGTGGCTCTAATTATATGCATGTAAGACACAAATGTTCATTATATTATAGAAATCTCAAACCTATTATTAGTTGCCTATTGACTATTGTTAATAGTCTCTCTAAAGTGTCAAAGCAATTTTTATAATGTTGTGTTCATTTATTCTACTGCAAGATTCTTCATCAATTTTTTTGTTGCCTACAACCTCAGGTGGAGATAAATTTTCATATAGCAATCCATTGCCAAGACAATAATATATCGTAGATTTTACTATTTGGTATCTCTGCTCGCCTGTTTTTGGTGTAAAAACCAACTACTCCACAAAAGCTGCAGATCTTGATGTTCTAATCCCATAAGCAGGTTCTGAATTCTATACATATTTGTTCATCATTTACTATATTTATTTTTGCTACAAAACAAACTGAAATTCTTACAAGGTTTACCTTAAAGTCAATATATATATATGTTTTCTATCCAAGACATATTGGTGGTGGATTTGAAAAAGACAGACATGAAAATGAGTTTCCTTCATTAAGTTCACATTCTAAGTAAATATTTTTTCTAATATGTTAGTGTTCATCTTCTTAGATCGTTTATTTTCATATTTTAGTCATTCCAGAAGGTGATAAAGGTTTCATATCCAGGTGGAGATCAAATTAACGCTCAGGTATATAAAAAATTTTATATTTGAACATCTTATGTCTAATTTATTTTTCAAGTATGTCTCTTTTTATTTTTTAAAATGTTCTAATATCACTACATCTGCAAGCATATATTATACATCTATGTTGGCGTCCCAGAAACTAACATATGTGAGATAAAAAAAATTTAATATAATATTTTTAAGAACAATTATTGCTTCTATATATAAAAAAAGTTGTTTAAATTTCAATGATTAATTAATTTCATCACCCCTTGTGTATGAAATGGTTAATCGGACAGCAATAGAGATAACTTAAATATTTAGATGTGCAATAGTTGTTGATGGCTGAAACAAAAATGAAAATTATAATGACAGATTGAATACAAATCATAAATTTATAATCAATTATTAATATTTTCAATGAGCTAATTTTTTTTTAGCAAATCAACTTTTGTTGCTGCATAGGGGAGGTTTTTTGTGTACCCTTCACCAAATCAATTGGTATATGTATTAGTTCTTCCATAATAAATGGTTTGATTCATTGTTTTGGTGCAATGCATATATGATTTTTTTTAAGAGGCATATATGATTCTTAAACAAATATAAATTGATAATTTTTTTGTATAAACTTTGGAATTAGGAAGGAAGACGATTGAAAGAAATGACAACTCATATTACTTGGTGAGAGATGCAAACAAAGAACTTTGTAATAAGCTTATTGAAGAATTAAATGTCATTTGTAATGTATTATATCATTAAGTCTATGTTTTGGATTTATGCCCGCAATCTTCAATTTGCACTTATATATTTATAGTTTTCGTGTTGGTGTTAAATGTTGTTGCCCAAACAATTTGAAGACACGTCGTTCATAGTCATGTAGCCATGCATATCTTTGCATCATCAAATTGTCCTTTATTTATACGTAGATGTATTTAATCATTGTTTTTGTATGTATGAACCTGTTATGAGGAGGATTGTTAACCTTTGATTCTTGGAATGGATGCAATGATAATTAAAGCATCAAATATTTTCATTGTGTACCAGAATTCACTTATTCTTCTTTAATCACATGAAATTTAGAATATCAAATTGAGTGTTTTTACTTTGTATGTCATACTTACTCTTAGCAGCAACTTTTGTTGGCACAAAATTGAATTCGAGGTTTTTTTAACTGACCATATGTTACTTCAATACTCCCATTATAGATCTGTTGTAACCCAATAGACATGTTCATTCTTACATAAGACCATGATGTTTGTTAAATAAAATGAAAAATATCTACACTTTTCAACTTTTGAGAGGCTTTACAACTCACTAGCCTTAGAGCATTTATGTAAACCATGCTTTAAACATATACTTCTCACCAAGGAATAAGTTAATACTTGTTGATTTGCTATTACACATAATTGTGGTTTATTACTCAAATGTTGTTATTACCTTGTAGACTTGGTCTCTATTGCTGAAAGAATGCCTACGGTAAAACACAAAATTCCAAGTAAGTTTTGGATAATCATGTTTAAATGTCGTTTCCATCCAGAATATAATTAGAGCCACAACTAAACTACACATTCATTTGCAAGAACAAATACGTACACACGGATATAGCATATGTAATATCCACTTTGTGCTTTGATCCCAAATCAAGTTTGTCAACAAACCTCTTTGAAGTTTATTTTTCTTGCTGCTTCATTATTTTCAATTTTTCGATATGGGTTTTGTTAAGATTTTTGGGGATGAAAATTAGTTTTCGTTTATCTTAATAATTATATATGTATTTCAATTTACAGAGGTTTATGGTTCCGGTGTGAGTGAAATATAAATGAGAATTGCTCAAAGGCCTGGTGTTAAGTCGAGGTAAAAAAAAAATCATATTGTTAAGGTAAATTAGTTTAGGTAAGCAGGTTTTGATAAACAATTATTCATATGCTTGGATTGTAATCAATTCAATAATTCAAACCTAACTCTGTTTTTTTAATGTTGAATTCAAATCACTTTTTTGAAGCAAGAAGTTTGAGTTTAATGTTATTGGTTTTGTCTCGATAAGTGAAAATTGAGATGATAGAATTCTATTTAGAGATGGAAATCTCTGAATGATAATTGTGTATACCATTAATTCTGAAATCGAAATCAGTTAATGAGCTTACAATTTCAGTTTATTAACATTTAATAATTTAATTATACTTAATTATTAGGACAATAATCTCTAACAACTACACTTTTCCATACAATTTTGGTTACACTTTCTTATTATTAATAACGAGGGAATGAAAAGCCACATTTAAAATTCAATAAATGGTTGTTATTTTTCTCTTCTTTCACCTATGCAAATGCTATATATATGTGTGTGTTATGTATTTAAAAAGTAATGAGGCTCAATAATTTTTTTTTATAGTGTTTTAAAAAATTGTAGTTTTGTTGAGTGCAGGTGCAAATTTAAATATTTGAGGAAAGATGCGGAGATTGGAGGTTCATTTATGCTTTCAGTATTGTAAAGATAGTAGTACGTCTCTTTATTTTTTCATTGCAATTGCATAGAATGTAAACATTCTCTTTGTCATGTTGAGTGACCAAAATATAGAACTATTGACCATTAGGCTTTAGCGAGGGGAAATATCTCTCAATCAGAAATGTTCAAATGTATCTTGCTCTATGATGTATTTTATGCTGGTGCGGATAAAATACAAACACAATTTATCTAGGAGAGAGTTTAAACACACACATATATATATGTATACCTATTATTTTACCGACTATAAGAAAATTAAAATAACCACCGAGAAACGTGCATTGCATAAGAATTTTTATAGATGACATAAATGAAAGAAGAGAAAGATAGAACTTTTGTTCAAATCAGTTAATATTAAAGTTTTTATTTTTTTTTGGTAAACAAGCAAATTATATATGAAAACACCGATAGCAAAATATATTATAAAAAAAATTAAAACAAACCCGTGCATCGCACGGGTGTAAATCTAGTTTTGAAATAATGAGACAAAATAAAAAAGTTGTTGGTTGCAGTATACTAGGCCTTGTTTGGTAGGTTTAGGCTTGATTGACTTTTTATTCCCAATGAATCAAACGTTTGATTTGATTGATTGTGGCCCGGGATTAATGCAAGGTCCGACAATTTTTTACTGTTTTATGTGGGATTACTAATCATAGGGGATGGGTGAGTTAATTTATCCAACATTATCCCATCCATCAATCCAAACTAACCCTAATAGGAATTAATATACAAAAATTAATTTCACACTTCTCTACAAGTTCTAACTTTTAGATGAGATGAAATTCTTTTATGGTATCAGAGCCTCCAGGCATGAGACGGAATTCTTTCAAGGACGATGAATGCAGATAATCCATTAGAAAATGTTAAGTAAGGTATGAATATACAGTTTTATCCTTTACATTAAAAATTAAATTTCTAATTGTGAACAATGAGATATGATCACCGTTGACTTTGGTGAGGCGGTACAACTTGTATTTATAGTGAAGATGTACAAAGTAACTAATTACATGATTGTAGAGATATACATTTAAATATTTGAATATACAATTAATATTAATAAATGCTATTAACTAGTACTACCTCCGTCCCTGAAAAGTTTTCATAGTTACTTTCACGATATACACGTATTTACCCTTCATACAATATCTTTTGGGGTCCATCATACACTCAATCAAAACTACGTTATTTACTTTATATATAAAAGTTTACAAAATTACCTTTAAAGCTCTAATTATTATACTTTTTCCTTAAACTTCATTCCATCAAATGAAAGCTTTTCAGGGACGGAGGGAGTATTAACTAGGGGTGAGGCAATCACTCCTTAATATCCCCCGTCAAGCGATGCGTGGGATGAGGAAGAACGCAGAGCTTGGAACAAAGGAATTCGAACGTCGGGCGAGGAAGGCTCTTTGTGAAGATGTCGGCCAGCTGAAGATGTGTGGGGACAAACTGTGTGGACAGTTTTCCAGAGGTGACGAGCTCGCGAACAAAATGGCAATCGATGTCAATGTGTTTTGCTCGTTTGTGTGCGACTGGATTCTGGCTGAGAAAGAGAGCACTGTTGTTTTCGGAGAGCAGAACAGGACGAGCAGGTAACAGAACTCGTAGCTCACGGAACAGAGATGTTAGCCAAACGACCTCGGCGGCTGCGTTGGCTAAGGCACGATACTCCGATTCGCAGCTAGAGCGAGCAACGGTGGGCTGTTTCTTTGCACTCCACGAGACCAGATTCCCACCTAGAAAGACTGAATAATTAACCATAGGTAGAACGACGAGTTTCTACGCAACGAGCCCAGTCGGCATCTGAGTAGGCGACCACGGAAGAGTCTGGGCGACGAGTGAAGGAGAGGCCATAATTGATAGTGTGCTTGATATAGCGAAGAATCCTCTTCACCGCCGAGAAGTGGTCGTTGGTCGGCGCCTGGAGAAACTGACTGACATGATTTACCGAGAAGGATAGATCAGGTCGAGTGATGGTGAGGTACTGCAGGGCGCCTACCAAAGAGCGATAAAGGGTCGGATCCGAGAATGGATCACCAGTGCCGACCAGGGTTTCACCAGCGGCCAAAGGGGTGGCGATGGGCTTGGAATCTTGGAGATCTGCTCGCTCAAGAATTTCGCGAGCATATTTGGACTGGCCGACGAACAGCCCAGAAGAGGTGTAGGAGATTTCTAAACCCAGAAAATAGTTGAGGCGACCAAGGTCCTTGAGGGCGAACTCCTTGTTCGCCCGAGAGATGAAACGAGCTAGTGTAGATGAGTCGTTGCCAGTGACAATAATATCATCGACGTACAAGAGGAGGTAGATGATCGAGGAGCCTTGAAATAGGTAAAACAACGAGGAGTCAGACTTGCATTCCTTGAAGCCAATGCCGAGCAAGAAGGAGCTAAAACGCTGAAACCAAATTTAAGGGAGCTTGGCGGAGACCATATAAGGCCTTCTTCAATTTGCAGACATGATCAGGGAGCCGAGGATTGACAAAACCAGGGGGTTGAGCCATAAAAACCGGTTTCTGGAGATAGCCATTGAGAAAGGCATTCTTGACATCCAGTTGATGTAGGGGCCAGTTGAAGCGAACAGAGAGAGATAGGATAACTCGAACAGTGGTCGCCTTAACAAAGGGACTGAATGTGTGAGAAAAATCTGTCCCAGGGATTTGGGTAAAGTCTTGAGCGACCAATCTGGCTTTGTGCCGCTCAATTGAACCATCAGATTTGTACTTGGTTCGAAAGACCCATTTAGAACCAGCAATGTTCGCATCCTGGGGGCGAGGAACAAGATCCCAAGTGTTGTTAACTCACAAAGCATCGATTTCCTCTTGCATTGCGGCCAGCCATTCAGGAGACTTGGCAGCCAATTTGAAACCACGGGGCTCCGAGGAGGCAGTGAGGGCACTAATCAAGGCAGTGGAGGCCAAGTTTAGCGGATATTTGGGCTTGAAGATTCCAGATTTTGATCATGTGATCATCTGGCGTGTGGATGATGGTCGCTCCACCGTAGGCTCAATGGTCGGCAGTGGGTGCTCGGCCGGAGCAGGGGGAGCAGGTGGCTCCTCAATGATAGCTGGCAGATGAGGGGTGTCCTCGCCAGGGTCAGTGGTGCATGTCGAGCACGGTGGAGTGTGAGAATTGGACTCAAGAGATAGGTCATCCGAGGATTCCAGCTCGGCATCCAAGAAGGATGAGACCACCGCACTGGTCGGCAAAGGCCGAGTAGAACCTGAAAAGGGAAACAACCTTCATCAAATACAGCATGTCGAGTAACAAAGATTTTTGAGGATGTAGGATCGTAGCACCGGAAACCCTTGTGGAGACTACTGTAGCCCAAGAAAATACATGGGCGACTGCGAGGAGAAAGTTTGTTGGCTGCATAATCGCGTAAGTATGAAAAGACCCGACAACCAAAAGGTTTGAAGTTTCCATAAAGGGGCACGGAACCGAAGAGAACCTGATACGGTGTTTGACCACCCAAAATGGAGGACGACAGGCGATTAATGAGATGGACTGCAGTGGCAAAGGCATCAAACCAAAATTCAGACGGAGCCCAAGCATGAAAGAGCATGGAGAGACCAGTTTCAGTGATGTGACAGTGTTTGCGCTCGGCGCGACCATTTTGCTGGGGGTGTAGGGACATGACACCCGATGCGAGATGCCATGCTCGGCCATAAAATGACGAACAACCGTGTTGACGAACTCAGTGCCACCATCACTTTGAAAGACTTTGAGGTTAGCCGAGAACTGAGTGCAAACAAATTTGTGAAAGACGACCAATGTGGTAAAAAACTCAGATTTTGCATGAAGAGGATATATCCACGAGAAACGAGAATAATCATCGATAAACACAGCATAATAACGAAAGCCACCCGAAGCAACAACAGGGGAAGGACCCCAAAGATCGCAGTGTACCAAATCAAGAATAGCAGAAACACGTTTTTTCATTGATAGTAAAAGATAAACGTTTACTCTTGGCCAACTGGCAAGAGGTGCAAATGGTAGGGTTTGGTAAAAGTGAGTTAACAGATAGATGCCCTAATCTATTCAAGTCTTTGATAACATTAAACGGGACATGTCCCAAACGAGAATGCCATAAATCAAAGGAAGCACGAGCAACATCAGGCGGCTTCAAAGCGGCGACCAAAGCCGGGAGTGCTCGTTCCAACACGTACAACCCTTGTTCACATCGACCCTGAGCCACCACTTCCTTGGTAGCCCGATTCTGAACAACAAATGATTTGTCAGAAAAGCAAACATCAACTGGAAAATCAGACGTGAGTTTACTAATAGATAGGAGGTTTTTGGTGATGTGAGGAACAACAAGAACATCCAGGAGACCTATATCCTTAGAAAGTTTATGTCCAACATGAGAGATTCGTAAGGAGTTACCATTACCAACGACCACTTGACCATTACCAGAATAAGGTGTCGAGGAGTCCAGATGGGAGGTGCTGGGAGTCATGTGAGCCGAGGCTCCTGAATCAACATACCAATCCGAGAAGGTCGGCGAGGAGACGGAGCAGGCCGAGTGAAAGGCCTGAGCAAGATTGGCGGATGGGTCATCGGACAGATGGGCAGATGGGTGACCAGTCTGGCGAGGAACTGTTACGCGAACAAACCGCTGAGGACATTTGCTGGCGTAGTGCTCGCCACGGCAGATTTGACAGCGGGGAACGTAACGTAGGCTTTACGCCCTCCGCGACCACGAGAAAAATCGGGGCGACCACCACGATGAGGCCCAGAAGGGCGACCACCAGTATGGTCGCGTGGATTCGGGCGAGCAAAAAATGCGGCTGGAGCAGGCTCAACTGGATCAGGCTTATTCATGATCTCAAAAGCAATGGCCTGATACAGTAGGTCATGGAAAACTGGGACAGGCGAGAGGGCCATTCGGGTGTCGGCAAAACCACTAAATTTGGGACCAAGGCCCCGTAGAAACCAGTGCGACATGTCAGATTTGTCAACTGGCTTACCAATAGCGGCCAGTTGGTCGCATAATGCTTTAAAGTGCCGACCATAATCGGCAACAGGGAGGGAATCACGTTTGAGAAGAAGGAGTTCCTCACGAAGCTGAGTGATGCGGGACTGGGAGGAGTGGCTGAAGGCGTCCTCCAGGGCAAGCCAAGTATCACGGGCCGTATCACATTGAACAACCTCGGCCAGAGTTTCTTCAGTGAGAGAGGAGAGAAGAAGGGCAAGGACTTTCTGATCCTTTGTTTTCCAGGCAGCGAAGGTCGGGTGAGTGTCGGCAAGGGGGGCGGATGAACCATCCACAAGGCCATAGAGATCGGCACAAGTGAGAATCGGGACAACCTGCTTCTTCCATAGGAGATAATTGGAAGAAGAGAGTTTTAATGTTACCATATGAATGAGGACATTCATAGGGATAGAAGAGTCTGCCATTGAAGGAGAAGGGCGAGGGGGACAAGCTCGACAATTTGTGAAGCGGCGGTGGCACAGTGGCGGCGGCGGCGGCAGAGATGGAGACAGAAATTAGGGTTAGGGTTTTTGGATCGTGTTTAGGCTGATACCATGTGAACAATGAGATATGATCACCGTTGACTTTGGTGAGGCGGTACAACTTGTATTTATAGTGAAGATGTACAAAGTAACTAATTACATGATTGTAGAGATATACATTTAAATATTTGAATATACAATTAATATTAATAAATGTTATTAACGAGTATTAACTAGGGGTGAGGCAATCACTCCTTAATACTAATCAAATTCTAATTCATCCAACGTCCATGCATAAAAAAAGAACATATATATATTGTTGTACAGAAAATCAACCAAGAACACCGCTGTAAAAAAAAATCTATACATATCTATGACGAACAATTTAGAACTTTGATTGAGGTACATTGCTGTAAACAACAATCAAGTGAACATTGTTGTAATGTCACCTCTTATTGAAATTTGATATGTACACGCATGGCTGTTCGATTCCCTCTGTTTAAGTTTTTGTATTTCACATACTGAATTAGTAACACGTGTCAGTGTGATGTATGTAGTCTATCTACCTAACTAACACAACCTTATACTACCAATGTACTCCAGCAACATAAAACTATAGCTACAACATCTAATCTAGTGCAACCATTTTATCATTTTCTATTTTAATAAACACTCATGGATTCCATCTCTTCCACTGACATGTTTTCCTCTTCTTTTTCTCTACTTTTCTCTTGTTCAAAACTCAAATCCAAAATCTCAAGTGCAAATCTCCGGCCTGTCAGGGCCATGGAAGTCGCCTTTGATCGGAAATATAATATACACAATCTCATCAGATCCCTGTCCCGTCATGCATGCACTACATCAACTAGCCCTGAAATAAGGGCCATTGATGCACCTGCTGCAGCAAGACGATCTCTCTGTACGTTGTTGTAGTTTTCTCATCCAGACCTTCGATTGTACTAGCTGAGATCATGAGTTACTATTATTTAAAAATTATGAGAAGAATTATGATAATGGTGGACATGTTAACTCTGAGCGAAATTTTGAATCTTCAATGAAAACTTTAGCGTTGAGCACGCTGAATTTTCTGAAAATAATTAGCCCAATTGATACTTATGAGCTTGGTGGATGTACAAAGGAGTTCGGAGTCTGAGCAAAAGAGTTTTTGAAGTCTTAAATGAGCTATATGTATGTCATGAGCCAATTATACAAGTACAATGGAGCGAAAGCCAAGTGAAAAGATGTTGCAAAACCTAACCGAGATAGAGAAATTGAAAGGGAGGTTGAAATAGGGGATGAACAATATTATGGAAATCTTGAGAATAAATTTGATATAGAAGTTGAATCTGTTGGTCTTGAAAAACCCACACAACAAAAAGCTGTTGTGAAAACTATTGAGATTAATGCAATATTGATATGTTATCTGATTCTAACTATCAGAAGGGTAGCCAATAAAAAGGTATGAAATATAAAAGAAAAAAATAAAACCTAAAACCATAAGCTTACAAGTCGAACCAGAGGCCGGAGTGCTGTTAAAACCTTACCTGAGAAAACACTCCTTAGGGACAAAACCCAGACGAAGGAAAAAGGTAAACTCCTCTAACAATCAATGTCTGTAAAAGACGGTATACAAATCTTTATGCAAAAAAGTAAGTAAAAAATCTGGAGGATAGCCCTCCAAATGCAGTTGATATTCGTCTTAGCCACTGCATCGGCCGCCTGTTTGGCCTCTCTAAAAGTGTGAGAATACCGAATGTGCATGTCTGTGGTAAGAGGATGAACCTGACTCCAGAGACCCTGCAGACGTCAAGAGACAGAAGGAGTAGAGCTCATCAAAGTGCTAACTGTCAGACTGGAGTCCGACTCGATCCATAAGAACCGCCACCCTTGGGCATGGGCATACTGAATAGCAATGAGTGCCGCTGCTAACTCCGCTTCAAAAGGAATACCCCAACCCACCTCTTGGGCAATAGCCGCAACAAAGAACCCCCTGAAGTTCCTAGACACCTCCCCTGCATGCAGACTACCTGGAGAGGATGTTGCACTGCCGTTTGTGTTGATCTTGTACCAATCCGGATCCGGGGGGATCCATCTAACAGACGAACCCTGTCGAGTCGGCTTGTGACTGCCCAAAACACCAAGAGACCTAGCAATCAAGAGATCCCGAACTGAACCGTCAGCATAACCCCGAGAGATGATATTGACTTCCCTAATACCAGCAACGATCTGCGCCATACATCGTCTGACTGAGGGGGAGACCCCATCAAAGACCACCCTGTTCCGCAGAGCCCAAATAGCCCAAATTGTAGTGACAAAAGCCGCTCTCCATAACTCCAAGGACTGCGGATCCAACCGAACTCTAGTAGCCTGGAGGAAGATATCAAGAAAGCTGATCCCCGTGTGGATCGTGACTCCAAAAAGCTGAGTCAGATGCTGAAGTACCTCCAGAGTGAATGGACAGTGAGCTAATAAGTGGTCTAAAGACTCAGAGTCTCTACGACAGAGCATACACATTGAAGGACCGTGAATCCCAAATGAGACCAGCCAATCAGAAGTAGGGAGCTTGCCCCATATCGCCCTCCAAATAACTGTAGAACGACACATCGGAATGAAGGAACTCCAAATTCACGACGACCAGCCAAGACAAGGGAGAGGAGATCTGAGCATGTCATATGCCACTCGAGAGGTTAGCCTATCAGAAGGGTAGCTACTAGCTGTACTCCGCTGATAAGGTTTAGTGGTCTGATATAGGTATCAATTAATCTGAGATGAGTTAGGACAACTCTACTGATAACAAGTCGTCTGATCTGATCAGAAGAGCTGGGTCCTAGTCTGCTGAAGCCAACTCAACTGATAGGCATATCAGCTGAGACAAGTCTGCTGATTTCCAGTTTCAGAGTTAGTTTTATTTCGGTTATTCTGTTAGTTAGTTAGTTTGTTAGTGACAGTTATCAAGAGCATTGTACATCTATAAATACACCACCAAGTGCATAGATTGTGGGTAATGAGAGTATTGAGAGTGCGTAGGACTTAGTGAATATTCTACGTGAGATATCAAGCTTTGTGAATACTTGTAATCTGTAATCTTTCATTCGTGATTAGTTAAGAGAGTCTTATATCCTCCGTGGACGTAGATCATTTGATCGAACCATGTAAATCCCGTGTTCTTTCTTTGAGTTCTTTATTCGTTTCAATTCATTGCGTTTCTAGCTGTCTTGTTTTATCATTTGTGAGGAATTGCTAAGTGGATACAATTCAATAACAAAAACAACAAAACTGTTATGTATTAACTGTTATCTTTTCTCTGTTGAAAATCAGTAGACAAACACCTCAACTGATTATGATAAACTCTACTGAACTAAGTTAGTTAACCAACTCCGCTAATTCCAACTCTACTGAATTCGATCAAACTCCACTGACTCCAACTACACTAAATCAAATCTTGGCTGATTAACTCAAAACTCAACTGATTTACTCATATGATTCAATAGCTAACTTTTCATCACAATTCTCCATCTTAGATCTTTGAATCTGATCAACAAAACCTGACTCAGGATCACAACATACCACCAACCTAATGATTTATATACGTTGCCGTGGACTCGTGGACCAATGAGAAATCGACAACAAGCCTAGTGAATTGACCAGTCTCACAGCAAAACGGTGCAGCAGGACAATGCTTTAACACTACAAAAAATGCCTTGATTAGAGATCAATGTTTTGAGACCAATGTCTCGAATAAAGACCGATTTGAGACAAATTTGAAAAAATTACGAATTTTGAGACTGTTTTCAGTCTCAATGTCTCAATACATTGGTCTCTAATCAAGACATTTTTTGTAGTGTAAATGACATTTAATGTAGTACGTACCAAGAACGTATTACCATGAAGATCTACACACAAAATAGAAGAATTTGTGCCCAGACTAATTTTTCAACTGCTAGTTCGATTCAAAATCCTTTATAAATACAAGATAACATGAAAGTGATGAAGTTACAGAAACTTTGCAAGAGAAAATTTAACCCCATCCGAGTAACCAACTTTACTCACGCTTTTGTGCAAAAATATTCAAGAATTCTCAAGAGCCCTTCAATCCATAGTGTTCTAAGTTTTCCATCGAGTCTGTTTTAAGATCCAAATCTTAGCTTATAAAAGTGTTTTCAAAGTTGTTGTTCGAATACCTTGTTGGAATTATCTACATCAAACCCATGCTTTCTAAACCCTAGATTGATAGATTTGTTGTAACCCGATTCTGTAAAAGTACCTATTTTTATAATAACAAGTAGGATAAGTAGCTCTTTGAAGAGTGAACATCCAAGTCTTAGTTTTGGGACTTAATATACAAGTCTTTGTTTGAAGGATTAATTTCATAATTGGAACAATGAATAGACGTAGGATTAAGACTTGAACCACCATAAATACTATAAATACTTGTGTTATTTACTTGCTTATTTCATTACTCAACTAATATTATAATTGTCATACATTCATATTTGATCATATTAGCATATGAGTATCTGATATAAAACCTCAAACACAAGTTTCAAAACAATTGATACTGATAAACATATTTTCATTACACTAGATTTCAAAGAGTTTTTATAAATCCACGAGTATAAACATTTAAAGCTTACACAATTCCGCATTAATATCTAAGTAGATAGTTGTCCAACTGACTAGATGAATAAAAAACCAGCAGGTTGATTATGTTATTTTTAACACTCTAAATCAGCTAATACCTTGTTTGAAAAGACTTAACTTTCATTAAGTCATCCAACGATATTACTCCATCCGTCCTAAATTTTTTACACTCCTACCTTGTTTGCCCCGTTTCATAATTGCTTTTACACTCCAAATAAGGAGATCGACTCATTCATAAATTCTACCCCCACTCAATCCAATCAATTTTATACCTCAACATTTCACTAATTATTATTATTTTTTTTAAAATTAGATTGTGTGCCAGAAATTTGGTGGAATAGATGTGGTATTATATATTTCATGCATAACTACTTTAGACTAAGAATATTTCTCCAACTTCAATCTAAACCGTCAGTATAGTTTATGTTTGTTAGTTTTTGAGTGGGGTGAGTTAAAATTTTGAAGAAGAAAAGTGACTTTGAGACTAATTAAATTTGTCCTTGAATTAATTTCGTAAATTTAAAATATATTATCTGGACATGCATGCTGTTGTGGAAGGTGCCAAAAATCAAATTCGATTGCTTAGCGCAGCGGAATGCACAAAAGCAACAATCACTTCCACAAAAGCTCAATAGACAACGGACCAAATATGCAAATTAACTACAGAAATTAAATACGCAATAACACCAAGATTTTTACGTGGAAAACCCCTTCACAAGAGGGTAAAAACCACGGGACCCCGTCCAGCAAAATACTCCACTATATCAAATGGGAATTACAAAGTTTTCTTTTCTATAACAAATAGATGAATCAACACCAATAACACCAAGACAAAGTGGGATAGCTCAAGTGGTTAGAGCACCACTACCTAGGCCTTAGGTCCTGGGTTCGAGTCATGGGGAGGGGAAAAAGGGATGGGTATTTAACTTGTAACAAAAAAAACACCAATAGCACCAAACTATCCTCAAGAATACTATTCTTGGAACACACAATAAATATAGGAAGAGAGTAAACTAAAATATTATAATGAGAATGAAAACCATCAATTTCTCTTTGTACCTCTTGGAGACGATTCGTGAAAATCTACTCCAACCAAAATGAAGAGCACGTCACCACGAACTCCCCCTCGAAATTTGAGACAAAACGGTGAAGAAACGAGTTCCCAAAAGACAAACCCTTCTTCTCCCTCTCTCTTTTTCTTTCTCTCCCTTTCTCCCCTGTTTTTCTTTTCTTGGCCACTGGAATTACTAAGCTAGCAGGTCACGGCTGCTGCCTCTTTTCTGTTCCTCAACCAAAAACAATTCAATGGGCCAAAAACAATTATTAAGTAAATGTTTTGTGGGCTTCTTTGATTCTTTATTTCTTGGGCCCAACTATTATTGGGCAAGTCCAACAATCTCCCCCTCCCAATATAGTTGGCCATACACGTCACTTCTACCTCGAGCTCATGCCGGTCAATCCGGCACACAAATCATGCTTCTCACGAGTAACCACCTTAGTCATCATATTCGCAGGATTTTTATCGGTGTGAATTTTCTCGAACTTCATAAGTTGTTTCTCCAATACCATTCTAATCCAATGGTACCTCACATCAACATCCTTCGTTCGAGCATGATACATGTAATTTTTGCTCAAGTCAATAACACTTTGACTATCACAAAAAACCATGTACTCCTCTTGCTTCAAACTCAATTCCTGGAGAAATCTCTTCATCCACATCATCTCTTTTCCAGCTTCGTTCGCTGCAATGTACTCTGCCTCAGTGGTGGATAAGGCAACATACTTTTGTAACTTTGATTGCCATGAGACAACTCCCCCTGCGAATGTAAACAAGTAGCCTGAAGTGGATTTCCTCCCATCGAGATCACCTGCCATGTCTGAATCTGTGTATCCCACAAGAGTCGGCTTCGAACTTCCAAAACCCAAGCCTAATTTTGAAGTTCCTCTCAAGTATTTGAATATCCACTTTACGGCCTCCCAATGATCTTTTCCTGGATTGGAAAGAAATCTGCTCACCAAGCTAACAACTTGAGCAATATCCGGCCGTGTACACACCATGGCGTACATCAAAGAACCAACTGCAGAGGAATAAGGAATTGTTGCCATCTCTTCTCTCTGCTCTCGAGTCGTGGGACAAGACTTCTTACTCAGCTTGAAGTGGTTAGCAAGTGGTGTGGACACGGGCTTAGCATGTTTCATGTTGAACCTCTCAAGTACTTTTCTTGTCACAACCACAATTTTCCAGTCTTTCTGTCACGAATAATTTCCATGCCCAAAATCTGTTTTGCTGAGCCTAATTCCTTCATGTCAAAGGATTTGGACAGCTCCCCCTTCAACCTGCTAATCGACACAATATCCTTTCCCACAATCAACATATCATCAACATAAAGCAACAAAATAATGAAGTTACCATCAGGGAAGTGTTTGACATAAACACAATGATCCGCCTCCGTTCTTTTATAACTTTGGCTAGCCATAAAAGAATCAAACTTCATGTACCACTGTCGTGAAGCTTGCTTCAAGCCATACAAGCTCTTCCTCAATTTGCAGACCAAATGCTCATTTCCCTTAACCTCAAAACCTTGTGGTTGATTCATGTATATTTTCTCCACTAACTCTGCATGCAAGAATGTTGTTCGAACATCAAGCTGCTCAATCTCCAGGTTCAAGCTAGCTGCTAATCCCAACACAACACGAATATAACTCATCTTCACCACTGGTGAGAATATCTCATCAAAGTCAACTCCCTTCTTCTGAGTGAATCCCTTGACGACCAATAGTGCTTTGTGTCTGACTACCTTATCACGATCATTCTTTAGCTTGAATACCCACTTGTTCTTCAGAACTCTCTTACCCTTAGGCAGCTCAACCAAATCAAAGGTATGATTCTTGTGTAAAGAATCCATCTCTTCTTGCATCGCCTCAAGCCACTGATCTTTGTCTTTAAGGGAATATACCTCTTCAAAGTTCTCTGGATCCCCCTCATCTGTAATCAACGCCCAATCTGAACTCGGATACAGTGTAGTTGGCCTTCGATTTCTCACTGGTCTTCCACCTTGTTCTGCATTTTCTGGTGGTGCATGTTGAATCTCCTGCTCAACATCTCCCGGTTCTTGGACAACTGGATCTGGGTCAAGTGCAATTGGGTCATCATTTCCCATCCCAATTTCATCTTCATTCTCAACTTCTTCTCCACCATTTTCAGCATCAATGGTAGGAATCTCATATGGTGTTAGATCAGCAACACCAGTAGGCATCGGAGTGGAGGTCTCCCCCTTCTTCAAATCTTCCACCGTCTCACTTTCATGGAAGATGACATCTCTACTCCTTACAATCGTCTTCTTCTCTGGATCCCATAATCTGTATCCGTACTCTTCATCTCCATATCCAACAAATATGCAAGGTAGATTTGCTATCTAACTTGCTTCTTTGCTCCTTCGGTACGTGCACAAATGCTTTGCACCCGAACACCTTCAAGTGGGAATAAGAGGCATTTTTCCCACTCCATACTCTCTCTGGAATATCAGAATCCAAAGGAACTGATGGAGATCGATTGATCAAATAACAAGCAGTCAACACAGCTTCACCCCAGAATGACTTGGGTAGCTTGGCCATCCTTAACATACATCTCACTTTCTCCATAATGGATATGTTCATCCTCTCTGCCGCACCATTATGTTGAGGAGTGCCCGGAACAGTTCTTTCATGTCTAATCCCACGCTGAGCACAATATGTCTTGAACTCTCTAGAAGTGTACTCGCCACCATTATCACTTCGTAGACATTTCAGCAACTTTCCTGTCTGTCTCTCAACCATAGTGTGGAACCACTGAAATTTCTGAATACATCACTTTTTTTCTTCAAGAAGTACACAAAAGTCTTCCTTGAAGCATCATCAATGAAAGTGAGGAAATATTTATTTTCACCCAATGACTCCACCTCGAAGGGACCACAAACATCAGAATGTATTAGCTCCAATACAATATCTTTTCGATTAGAATGTGAACGAAAAGAAATTCTATTTTGTTTGCCTAATAAACAATAATCACAAGGGTGGAGTGACTTACTTTGAGCAGTAGGAATCAGAGATTCTTTGGCTAGGGTGTGCAATGCTTTCTCACTCATGTGTCCCAGCCTGTTGTGCCACAAATTTGGTGAAGATTCATCCTCGGCTGCAAATAATTGGTCTCGAGCCATCTTAAGCTTCGTCCGGTACATCGTACAACAAAGTTTTCCTTTGCCAACCAACAAGGAACCCTTCACAAACTTCCAATTACCATTTGTGAATTTTTGCTCGTATCCCTCTCTATCAAGGACATTAACGGCAATCAAATTGTGACGCAACTGTGGAATATGTCTCACATTTTTCAGCGTCAGTGTGAATCCCAAATCAGTCTCAACAACCATATCTCCAATGTCGATAACCGGTGTAACACTCTTGTTTCCCATGAACAAGTGACCATAATCTCCAGCTTTGTAGTTTGTAAACAACTCTCTCTTCGGAGCACAATGATGAGAAGCACCCGAATCAACTATCCACTCAACATCGGGATTCTCCACATGGAGACACTCATCGCTAACACAAACTACAGTCTGATCATCATCGGAGTGAGTGACAATGGCTGCTGTATTTTTATCTTCTGACTTCTTCTGATTCTCTTCCCTTTGCTCTTGCTTCCAAATTCTGCAATTTCTCTTCATATGATTGGATCCACCACAATGGTAACACTTGAATCTATCATTAGACTTAGACCTATTGTCTCTTAATTTACCACGACCCTTTAGGTCCTCTACTCTTGCTTCTACCTCTATTCTCGGTGACAAGTGCTTGCGAAGAACTAGCCCCAGATTCCTTTCTTCGAGTCTCTTCATTGAACATACTCTCTTTAACCATGTTCAATGTCAACTTTCCATTCACAGCTGTATTACTGAGCGTCACCACCGTAGTCTCCCAACTACCAGGTAGAGAGCTCAACAAGAATAAAGCCTGCACCTCATCATCGAATGAAATATTCATGGTAGAAAGTTGATTTACCAAGTCTTGAAAAACATTTAAGTGCTCTGCTACAGAACTCCCATCTTTGTACTTCAAGTTCACTAACTTTCTGATAACAAAGGCCCTGTTCTGCGCATTCTTCCTCTCATACAATTCTTGCAACTTTTTCCACAAATCACACGGATCTGTCTCCTTAGCCACATAGTGAAAAACACTAATATCTACCCACTGTCTGATTGTACCAATTGTTTTTCTACTAAGCTTCTCCCATTCCTTGGCTTCCATACTTTCGGGCTTAGCATCTTTTCCTTCAACAGGATCATACAAATCTTTGCAGTAGAGCAAATCCTCCATCATGGGCTTCCATATAGAATAATTTTCTGCAGTCAATTTAATCATCGAGCTACTACCAATGCCCTCCATGGCCCGAGCCTAGTTTAACCTAGGCTCCGATACCACTGTTGTGGAAGGTAAAAAAAATCAGAGTCGATTGCTCGGCGCAGCGGAATGCACAAAAACAACAATCACTTCCACAAAAGCTCAATAGACAACGGACCAAATATGCAAATTAACTACAGAAATTAAATACGCAATAACACCAAGATTTTTACGTGGAAAACCCCTTCACAAGAGGGTAAAAACCACGGGACCCCGTCCAGCAAAATACTCCACTATATCAAATGGGAATTACAAAGTTTTCTTCTCTATTACAAATAGAGGAATCAACACCAATAACACCAAAATATCCTCAAGAATACTATTCTTGGAACACACAATAAATATAGGAAGATAGTAAACTAAAATAGTACAATGAGAATGAAAACCATCAATTTCTCTTTGTACCTCTTGGAGACGATTCATGAAAATCTACTCCAACCAAAATGAAGAGCACGTCACCACGAACTCCCCCTCGAAATTTGAGACAAAACGGTGAAGAAACGAGTCCCCAAAAGACAAACCCTTCTTCTCCCTCTCTCTTTTTCTTTCTCTCCCGTTTTTCTTTTCTTGGCCACTGGAATTACTAAGCAAGCAGGTCACGGCTGCTGCCTCTTTTCTGTTCCTTAACCAAAAACAATTAAATGGGCCAAAAACAATTATTAAGTAAATGTTTTGTGGACTTCTTTGATTCTTTATTTCTTAGGCCCAACCATTATTGGGCAAGCCCAACAATCTCCCCCTCCCAATATAGTTGCTGTTGGTCCTGAAAGGAGTATATAACAAGTGTATGGGGGGGGGGGAATACACTTGTATTAAAATTCTTTTCTAACTTGATCAAACTAGAGCTCAGCAAGGTTGTCTTGGACAACTCTGCTGAAGATGATTAACTCTTCTAAGATAATCAGACTACTAAGTACTATTGAGTACTTAGTTGAATAACTATCTAGGAGAGTTATATGTGCGGAATAGTGGTTGGCCCTTTTAGTTTAAACTCCTTTAGATTCTGAAATCACTTGGTCAATTCAATACAGTCCAGTTTCAGGGAACTTGTCCAAATCAGTTTTGCACAGTCTTTGAATGTTTATCCTTTGAAAGATCAGTTTTGTGTGCAGTGTTGAGTGTATTAAAGTACTTGAAAGTAAATCAACACAAGAGTTTATAGTGGTTCAGAGACTCAAGCTCCTACATCCACTTTCCCTGATTTAACAGGATAATTCCTTCACTCTTGGAATTAACTTGTTTTATAGTGCCAAGGTGCACTTGATCAAGAACACCACTCTTGGTGAATTGATCCCTAGGATGTCTAGAGTCCTAGTACCCTCTTCTCAACTCAGAACTGAACTGTTCTTCTCTCAACAGTCAGCTCCTACCACTTCTACTACTACAACCTTCTCACTTTCACTCTTGAAAGATATGAGGATTGAAGTAAGGTTCCAACTAATGAGATATCCTTTACAATGAAGATCAGTGTATAAGGATAGGATATCTCTCTAAGCTTGTGTATGAATATTCAATGTAATTCAGCTTAGAAGAAGTGTATGAAGACTAAGATAGTCTTTGAAAGCTTTGAAAGCACTCTAGTTTGAAAGAACTTGAGGTTAGATGTGCTTGGTTGAGGTTGAAGTTGGATGCTAGTTGGATGCTTTCAAATGGTCTTCACACTTCTGTATTTATAGACAAATGAAGGATTTGCCCGTTGGAGAGGCAGCCTCCAATGTCCATAAATGTCTTCTTTTAGTTCTTCAACTTTGAAGACAGAATCTTGATAGTGACATGTCCTCATTTGGGAAATAAACGGCTGTAAGAGCTTTGTCTTCATTCTGCAGCACTCTTTCCAATATCTGACATTCAGATTCTCTTGTAAGAATATGGACATGTCTTATGAAGGTTGTTCCATTGATAGGACAACATTCCTCATCATTTGGACAACTCTCCTTATCACTATCAGCAGTCTTGCTTATCAGCAAGATTGTCTTGCTCTTCTTCAGATGACTTGGCTCTTTCCCTTTTATTTCTCTTGAAGGTGATCTTAGCTTGTTTCTTTGAGGATCTTTAGGGAGTGTTTGTCTTCAGCATAGTTGACCTCAACTTTCAGAGCACTTGATCTTGACTTCTTGTACTGAGACAACTCCTCTGGACAACTCTCCTGATCAGTATAGTTAGTCTCAAAAGACTTAGTGTTATATCCAGAGTTTGAGCCTTGAGGGGACTTGATTTAAATGAACTTCTAAGCATGTGTTCCCCCTCAATTTGTGCATCTAATCATCTAAGAGCTACCTAACATATTAGCTCCTCATCTAGCCTTTATACTATATGTTCTAACATTTCTAGAACATATTCAATCATGACTTAGGCATGTCTCAGGGGGTTTTGGTATTCAATCAAAACATAACTCATTTTATTCCCAACAATTTCCCCCTTTTTGATGATGCCAAAACCTATACAGCTTGTGCAAAAGTGACTTAGCTACACCTATTACATTATACTTCAGAAGACATGACTAAGGTCAGTTATCCTGAAAAGCAATGAGTTAGTGTATTCACCTTTCATGTTGCACATAGGTTTCATAGATAGGCATAGAGAGATGAGTGTTTCTTGATTCAAAATAAGTTCAACTATCATTCATTCAAAAATCATTACCAGCATGTTGATAGTTGAATTTAACATATCAGAGCATGAATCATCAACATTTAATACATCAGAGTATTTCATTCTTACAGTTCAACACATATACAAGATTTTTCAGTATCATAGCATAAACTTGTATCAGAGCACCAATCTTGTATCAGAACAAATACTAACACTTCAAGACATATACAAGACTTTCAACATCAGAGCACAGAGCTTGTATCAGAGCAATCCATATCAAATTAGAGCAAACAGATTAGCACACCACATCAGCAAACTTGATCATTTTTCAGCATAGTTGATCAATCAAGATAGGTCAGAAGACTTAGCCATTTCAAAGATCATCCTCAGGAGGTGGCAGCATTCCATACTGTGCCCACACTCTTCTTTTCAATGCCATGGCTTCTTGGTTTGTTCCCTTAGGACCAAGAACCATCTTGTTTAGCTTAAGGATCTCAGTGAATTCTCTCAGAATTCTTGCTTGGTCAATCCATCCTTCAAGCTTTGGAGGCATGTATATGATTGGCTTAGGAGCTGTGAGTTCAATTCATGCAATATCAGCAGCTGCAAGCAATTGTTGATAGAGTTCTTTGTAGTATTCTATCATGAACTCAGCAAAAGTGGAGTTGGCATCTCTTCCATTCCATCTGTCAATGACATATTGATCATAGACATACTCCCTTTTGGCTTCCTCCCATAAGTCATTCAGCTGAATTGGTACCCATTTATCCAAGTGAGGATATTTGGTGTCCATTGGAATCAATAGTTGTGGCTTCATCTTGTTGTAAGTTGCTCTCTTCCTTCTTGGCTTCTGGAAGTCTGCTCTTCTCTTGTTTCTTGCTCTGTTGGCCTCTTCCATCAAGTCCATTTTCTCTTGGGCTCTCATCATAGCCAGTTTCTGTTGTGTTTCAGGGTCTTTGCCATACCCTTCATGAAACAACTTTGATGGATCATTGAGTACCACAATCTTTGTCTTCTTTGGTCCAGGTCCAAAGCCTTCTTCATATAATTCCTCAACATCTTCAGAGGCTTTGGTACTTTCAGTGGACTTAGTCTCAGTAGACTTGTCTTTTTCAGCAAACTTGGATATTTCAGCATTCTTGGACTCTTCAGCAGTTTTGGCCTTCTTTGAGATAGGCTCATCATCAACAACTCTGAATTCAGGTGGAAGATCAAGGCTATTGGGAAAGTCAGTGAATTTCTCAACTTGTCTCTTCTTTCCTTGGGCCTTCTTGATCTTTCCTCTAGTTTGGACACCTTCAGCATCCTTGTCCAAACCAGATACCTCACCACCTGGTCTTTGTTGTAACCTTACTCTTTCCTCTTGAGCTGAGGCCATAGAGTTCTTCAATGCAAGTGCCAACTGCTCCTCTTCATCCAATTCTTCCAAGTTCAGTACTGCTGGCTCTTTTCCCTTTCCTTCAGGGGCTTTGTCCTTACCCTTAACTGGGCTTCCAATCACTAAGGCACCTTTTGCCCTTGCTCTTTCCCTTTCCCCCTTTTTGGCAGCATCAAAACATTGGGGTTTTAGCTCACTCATTGTTGTGGCCATTAGAGATTGTGCGTGATTTAGGGATTTCATTTCTTCCAACAAATATACATTTTCATCATGTATATTCTGCATCCTGTCACTGCTCAAGCTAAGAAAAGCTAGAACAGGCTTCATTTTCTGTTGGACAACCTCCTCCATGGTTGATTTAAGAGATGCATCCAATTGGGCCTTAAGAAGCTCAGTGAGGTTAGCTATTGCACCTTCAGCAATGTTGGGGAAATACCTCTTGGGAAAACTTTTCTGAGGCTGCTTTCACCATAGCTAGCCTTTGCTCTTCAGCTCTTTGTCTTTGCAGTGCAGTCTTTCTTCTAAGAGCTCTCTTTACCACTGACCTTAATGTCTTCACATTCCTATTGTGGTTGATTCTTAGCAAAGATTGCTCTTTCTTAACCTCCTTTGAAACTGACCTCATGGTGTTTTTGGCTTTGATAACTTCAGTGGAGATGGTTTGCAAACCAGTCTCAACTCCACTGATCCTTGCCTCCAAGGTAGGTAACACCACATCCTCTGAGCCAGTTAGCCTCATTTCCACAGATGCCAAAGTTCTTCCATGCTCATCCAAGGCTCCAGAAGTTTCTGCATGAGCTGATTGTACCTGGTGAGCCAAGGAATCCAACTTCTCTGATTGCATCCCAAGCAAGGCTTGTGCTGATCCACTGTCAACTTGGATGGGTGCATCTGTTAAGAGTTCATCTGCAAAGATTTGATCAAAGGTTATACCTGCAATATCAGACAAATCAAAAGCATCCGTAAAAACACACTTGTCTCCCTCCAATTCTTTTTCATAAGACTTTGATACATCAGCAGTCTTCTCCTCATTTTCAACTATTTCTTTTCTCCCTTCAACAATGATTTCCTCACTTAAAGGAACAGGCCTCCTCTCATCAAGGGATTCTTGAAGTTCAGATTTGACTTCAAGAATAGCCTGCCCTTCCTCACTTATATCACCCTCATTTGGTGGTACACTCACTATTCTAGTGATCACAACCTCTCTTTCATCCATAACTCCCTCTGATTTTTCAATTCTACTTTCCTTTTCAACTCCTTCTCCTAAACCTGCAGCATCTCTACCTTCTACAAGGTTCAAAGATGGCAGTTGTGGGGAGATCACAGTGCTCTTATCAGCAGCCACTGAGTCATCCTGAATGATTAAGGGCTGATCAGTGTCCAACTCATCTGACACTGAATAGGCCTTAACCAAACCAGCCTCTAAAACAGGAACCTCCACATCTTTAGGCTGTGCCTTGGGTTCAAAAGAACCTTCATTGGCAGATGTGTCATTGGTTGTGTTACCATCCTTGGTCAACACCTCTGAATTGACAGAGCCTTTCCTATGATAGGTCTTAGGAGGGTTGGAAAGTCTTTCAGATACAGAAGACTCAGGGATATTAGCTTGAGGGGTTTCAGGAGGGTTGGGTTTTGAGGGGTTCGAGGGATCATTGGGGGAATCATCATCATTGGAGCTACTATCAGGGTGTTTGATTCCCTTAGCTTTTCTTTCCTTCTCCTCCTTAATCTTATCAGCTACCAGCTTTGCAAAGATTTCCTCATCAATGAGAAATCTTGTCTTTGAGACTCCAGCAAAGTGTAGCAATCTGTTCTCCCCAACTTGCCACCAGTTTGCTCCCTTATCTTGGATGACTTGTGATATCTCCATCATAGACTTATCTTTTACATCAACAAGCATCCTTAAATCATGAAAAGTCCTCTGAATTCTTGGAAATTTAGCAAGTTGTGGATACAAACTGTCCACAGTAGCCATGGCTCCTCCTCTGAGCATACTCTCATAAGTATACTCCTCCTCATCTCCACTTGAATGGGGACTTTGGGTTATAGGGGAGTTGGCTCTGGGTTCTCCTAAAGTGGCTTCAGGAAGGTTTAGTTCAGGAATGTTGGCTTCAGAAGAGTTGGGTGCAGTAGAAGGTGCTTCAGTTGCTTTAAAGAGCAATGGATCTGAAGGGGCTTTACTCAAGGGGGTTGGCTCAAAAAGTGCAGCTTCTAATTGCTTTGAGTAATTAAGCATAGATGAGTCAAGGGGAGAATGTAGTCTTGTCTCATCTACTGCTATATCTGCTAGCACATCTATCCCACTTCTTTGCACATTCCCTTCAGGAGAGTATCTCTTTGTAAGATTGATGGGGGTTATAGGTTGGTTGGTTGGGGTTATATGGGTTTCAGGGGAGTTGGGCTCAGGGTTCTGAATTTCAGGGATGTTGGCCTCTATTGGTTGACCTTCAGGGACCTTGGATTCTGGAGTTCCAGAACCAGATGAGTTGGTCCTTGACTTTGATTTGGTCCTGCTTTCAGCTCTGCTCTCTCTAAGAGCAAGTTGTAGAGACCTTTCTTCTTGGAGCTCCAACACTTTGTCAGTAGGCTTGGCCCTTCTCTTGCTAGCCCTACTGCTCCCACTTCCTTCACCATCCTTTTCAGGGACAACCTCCCTGATCCTCTTATCACCCCTAGACTTTTGTCTAGTCTCATTGTACTTCTGCCTTAATTCTTCTGAATGATCAGAGGGCACTTGTACACCTTCTCTAGCAACTTCTTCAATCTCAGTTGAAGCATCTGAATTCTCTTCTGAGATGATCTGAGACATTTTCCTTGTCTTCACCACTCTTGCTTTTGTCCTCTTCTTCATTTTAGGTTTCTCCTCCACCTTTTCTTCAGCAGGTTTGGCCACTATCATCCTCCTTTGCTCAGTTTTCTTGCTGAGCTTTCTGAACAAAATCTTTTGAGCTGGGAGAGGCTTTGCAAAGGTTTGCATTTGGGAATAATGGGAAAATCTCTCAATCAACAAGCTTGCCCTGGTGCAATACTTGAGTTTCCCTTCTAGCACAACCTTGTTATGAGCTCTCACTTTAAACTTGGCCTTTTCCTTCATCATCTCAGAAATAATGAAGGTCCTCCAATCAAATTTGATACCCTTATCACTGGCATCAATGACTGCAGCCATGATTCTGATTCTAGGATGGCTGACCTGCTCCAAGCTTCTAGTATTACTCAAGAGACTCTTAGCAACTACCTCAAAGAGGTTGAGAAATTCTGGCTTGAGAGTCCTCTTGTTTTGTGTTGAAGAGAGAGGGCCTGGTATCAATAGCCATTCTTGTGCTATGTCATTTTCATGGCCAACACCATAAGATTCTGGATTCCTTCCTTCTGAAGGCAATCCAAAAGCTCCTTCAAGATCTTCTGAAGAGAATTTCACTCTATGAAATCTCTCTTCTTCATCTTCTTCAGCAACATAGGACAATCTGGTGGAAATCTCACCATCTTCTGGTTTGCCTCTCCATTTTAGAAAGGCAAAGAACTCAGCCATGTAGTTGTCCAAACAAGAGCTTGGCCTTTCCTCCATGAATTTCTGAAGGCCTGCTCTTCTCAACCATCTCAGGGTTGGAGTGATTTCAGGATCTTCACTTGTAAATGACACTATTGGCTCAAAGTGAAGGTTGTTCTTGTTGCTCAAATAACCAAAATCAAGGTCAAGAGCCTTGTTGGAAAAATCTATGATCATATCTGGTCTAACTTTGGGAGCCATTGCAAATTCCAGAGATGAATTTGAAAGAGTGTTGAGAGAGTTTGAAGAAAAGTGAGCTAGGGTTCGAATACTTGGGGAAGAAGTGTTTGTGGGGGATCTTAAGACTTGGGGATATTCTAAAAAGAATGTTTGTCAATGAGTTGGTGAGTTTTGTGTATTTTCAACGGTTGTCAAAAATGGAAACATACACTTGGACGGCCAGGATGAATTTCAGGGGAGTTGGCCAGTTTTGATCCAATGGTTAAAAACCAATGTAACAGTGACTTGTTGGTTTTATTCAAAACGTGGAAGGTATTTAATATTAGTTAAATCTTAGCATTTAATGCATGGAAAGCGACCTTTTGGGTGGGGGACAAATTAAATCCCACAGAAATGATATCTGTAGTTGGGACAGGTATCAAGGTAGACAATGATTACCCAAAATAGGTGCTTATCAAACCAAGAAAATAGGTTTGATAACTAGGACAACTTATCTGACCCTACAAGGACAAGTGCCCTGAAGAGATGTGGACAAGAGTCCTGAATGTCAATGGACAAGTGTCCTGAGTAATTGTGATCATCTCTTCTGTACTTCAGTAGATTTGTCCAAGTCTACTGAATATCAATTCAGCTCTTTTACTCCCATTAACTTCAGTGAGTTTTACTTGTCCAACTTCCCTGGATCAAGTAAACCCAACTCTGCTGATAGCTCCAGAAACCTTGCCTCTGCAAGTGGCTTAGTTAGTATATCAGCTTTTTGATGATCTGTGTGGATCTTGACCAACTTTATATCCTTCTTCTCCACATGATCTCTAATGAAGTGATGCTTGATGTCCACATGTTTGCATCTTGTATGCAAGACAGGATTTTGTGAAATAGCAATGGCACTATTGTTATCACAAAATATGGGCACTTCAGTAGAGTTGACTCTGTAATCTCTTAGTTGTTGTCTCAACCATAGGATCTGGGCACAACAACTTCCAGCAGCAACATATTCAGCCTCAGTAGTGGACGTAGCCATTGTGTTTTGCTTCTTGGAGAACCAAGATATGAGCTTGTTGCCTAAGAATTGACAAGTCCCTGAAGTGGACTTTCTGTCAATTCTGCATCCTCCATAATCAGCATCTAAGTAGCCAGTTAACTCAATGTTGTCATCAGCAGGATACCAAAGGCCTAGATTTTCAGTGCCTTTGAGATATCTCAAGATCCTCTTTGCAGCCTCAAGATGGCTTTTCTTAGGATTTGCTTGAAACCTTGCACAAACACCTACTGCAAAGGTGATGTCAGGTCTGCTGGCAGTGAGATAGAGGAGTGAACCAATTATTCCTCTATACTCAGTAGAGTTGGTTGGAATACCACTCTCATCAGGATCCATCTTCCAGTTTGTGTTCATTGGGATCCTTACTGGCTTGCTAGTTGTACATCCAAACTTCTTGATCATTTCTCTGGTGTACTTAGCTTGGTTGATGAAGATTCCTTCTTTTGATTGCTTGACTTGAAGACCCAGAAAGAAGTTCATCAGTCCCATCATGGACATCTCAAACTTGCTTTGCATTAGCTTGGAGAACTTCTCACATAGCTTCTCATTGGGGGATCCAAATATTATGTCATCCACATAAATTTGGACAAGCAGGATGTCCTCTCCTTCAGAGATTCTGAAAAGAGTTCTGTCCACAGTTCCCTTGGTGATCCATGATCCAAGAGGAATTGTGACAGTGTATCATACCAAGCCCTAGGGGCTTGCTTGAGTCCATAAAGAGCTTTCTTGAGTCTGTAAACTTGGTTTCCAACTTCAAAACCTGGCGGTTGCTCTACATAAACTTCTTCCTTCAAGACTCCATTCAGAAAGGCACTCTTGACATCCATTTGGTACACTTTGAACCTCTTGTGGGCTGCATAGGCTAGAAAGAGCCTTATTGCTTCTAGCCTTGCCACAGGTGCAAATGTCTCATCATAGTCAATGCCTTCATGTTGGCAATAGCCTTTTGCCACAAGTCTTGCTTTGTTTCTGACAATCACATCATTTTCATTCTTCTTGTTCTTGAACACCCACTTTGTTCCAATAACATCTTGATGTGAAGGCCTATCCACCAGCTCCCATACTTCATTTCTGGTGAATTGATTCAGTTCTTCCTGCATGGCTGTGATCCAATTGGCATCTTGAAGTGCCTCCTCAATATCACTTGGTTCTTGTTCTGACAAGAAACAACAGAAAAGAGCACTTTCACCATGAAATCTTCTTGTTTTGACTCCAATACTTGGGTCACCAAGTATTTGATCAGTAGGATGGCCAGACAACCAAGTCCTTCTTTTTCTGATCTCTTCAGTAGAGTTGTCCTCTACTGAAGTTGAGTCAATTTGATCATAGAATTCAGGATAATTGAATGCAGGATCTAATTCAGGATCATAATCAGGGGTGTTGTCCTCAATGTCAGTGACATTGGTATTTTCAACATTTTGATTTCCTCCTTGATTATTTGACCCATTAACTACCTCAGCAGGAACTGCTTCTTCATTGGTAGTTGTTACCTGGATGTGAACTGGGATTGGATCATTCAGTTCACTATTTCCTTCAGTGGGATTTGCCTCAGGAGGGTTGCCTTCAGGATGGTTGTCCAACATAGAGTTTTCAGGTAGATTGGTTTGGACAACATCTATAAGCTCAGTGTCTTTGTCTTTTAGACTTAGTCTGGTTGTCCTCTGTGTGATTTCTTCTGATTCCAAGTTCTCATTCCTGAACTCATGAATAGATTCATCAAATACAACATGAGGTGTTTCATCCACAATAAGAGTTTTCTTGTTGTAGACTCTGAAGGCTCTACTGATTTGAGAGTATCCAATGAATACTCCCTCATCAGCTTTGCTATCAAAGGCTTTCAATTGTTCTTTCCCATTATTGTGAATGAAACACTTGCAACCAAAAATGAGAAAGTAAGACACTTTAGGCAATCTTCCTTTCCAGAGTTCATAGGGGGTTTTGCCTTGCCCCTTAGTGATCAAACATCTATTTTGAGTATGGCATGCAGTGTTTATGGCTTCAGCCCAAAACCTCTTAGGCAAATTTGAATCAGCAATTAGGGTTCTAGCAGCTTCTTTTAAAGTTCTATTTCTTCTCTCTGCAACTCCATTCTGTTGAGGAGTTCTAGCTGCTGAGGTTTCATGAGCTATTCCATTAGATGTACAATACTCATTGATGTATGAGTTAATGAACTCGGTGCCTTTATCAGATCTTATCTTGATAATGCTAAGGCTTTTCTCATTTGACAATCTCTTTAGAAGTTCAGGCAGTTTGACTTGAGTTTCCTTCTTATTAAGGAGAAATACTACCCATGTGAACCTAGAGAAGTCATCTACTACTACCAATGTGTATTTTCTACCATTTATGCTTACAGGGGTAATTGGTCCAAAAAGATCCATATGTAAAAGTTCAAGTACCCTTTCAGTGGAAATGACTGGTTTTCCTTTAAATGAGGCTTTGATCTGTTTTCCTTCTTGGCATGGTTTGCAAACATGCTCTTTAATGAAAACCTCATTAGGTAGTCCTTTGACTAATGCATTTCTAGCAATTTTGTTCATTGTTTTGAAGTTCAAGTGGTTTAATCTTTTATGCCACAACCAACTTTGTTCACTAGAACTCTTAGCAATGAAGCATGCAGCATCAGTAGACTTGTCCCAGTCTGCAAAATACACATTTCCTTTCCTAGTTCCAGTCAATAGAATTTGTTGAGTCTTATCTTTGATCAAGCATTTATCACTGGAAAACTCAACATTGAAGTCTTTATCACAGAATTGACTGATACTTAGGAGATTATATTTGAGACCAGCTACATAAGATACATTGGATACTTTGATGTTACCAATCATCAAAGTACCATAACCTTTTGTTGTTGCTTGTGAGCTGTCTCCAAATGTGACATTAGGGCCTTCTTTTTCAATGAAATCAGTGAGGAGTTCCTTGTTTCCAGTCATGTGCCTTGAGCATCCACTGTCAAGGTACCATGCTGTCTTTTTGCTTATGCTCCTCATCTTGTGGCCCAATGGTACCTGCAATTAGATAGGTTTAGGTACCCTTTGAGTTTTGGGTCCTGAGAGGTTAGCTGTACCTTTAGGAACCCAAACTTGCCTAATAACCCTGATTGATTCAAGGTGGCTAAGTTGTCTTCCTTTAGCATCTAAATACACTGTCTTTCCCTTAAATGCCTTTGGGAAAGTGTGTGTGAATGTGTTAACTCTATAAGTTTCAGGAGAGTTGTCAAGTCTCCTGAACTTTTGAGTTCTTTGAGCAGCTTGAGGGAATCTTTGAGGAAAGGCTTTCTTATGACCATTACCCTTTGGCATGAAGGGTTTTGGTTGTCTCATTTTATTCTGCCTTTGAGGAAAGTTGTCCTTAGGTCTATTCAGCTGAGGCTTTCTCAGAAGAGTTGGCCTAGGCTGATTATACCTTGGACACTTCCTCTGAACATTGTTCAGTAGAGTTGCCCTACCATTGGGTCTACTCTGCTGACCAGCATTCAACTTATGTTCAGGAGCCTTGACCATTTCCTTAGGTTTTGGTCTATTCTCCTGAAGCATTTGATTAGGCAGATCATCCATTTTGCCCTTTCCTTTGTTCAGTGGCTTAATTATTTCATTTTCAGTTTGTGCCACTGACTTAACAAAGATTCTCTTAGTGTTACTTACAGAAGCAACACTAAGACAAGGTGAAGATTCAAATGGATCAAATCCTAATCCACTTCTTTGAGCCATAGGTCTTTGATAACTCTGAATTTCCTCTATTGCTCTAGAGGATTTCTTCAGAGCAGACATCTTTAATTTCAGGCTCTCTTCACTTGCTTTAAGAATATCATATTCATGTGAGAGATTTTCAAACTTGGCATTGAGAATTTTAAGTTCAAAATCTTTTCTCTTCTGAGAGAGAAGTTGATCATCAATCTCCTTTTGTTGGTCAACTATCCCGAGATTTGCTTCCTCAAGCTCTCTCAAGACTTGTTGATATAACTCAGTAGACTTGACATCAACAACTGCCTCAGAGTTTTTAGCAAGTTCAATAGCTAATCTTTCATTTTCTCTCACACAGTTATCATGAAATTCTTGTAACATAGTGAAATCTTCCATCAACTTTCCAAGGGAAAGCTTCAAGTTGATCTCACTATTGTTTTGTGAGATGAATGATGGTGAGCTAGAAGTAGAGGATACCTCATCATCCTCAAGAGCCATGTTGCAGACATCATCATCATCATCACTGTTGGAGAACAGTCCATCAGAAGAGTTGAAGCTTTCAGCACTATCAGACTCTTCACCAGCCATCATGGCCTTTCTGTTGGTGAACTTTCTGTCTCTTTTGGCTTGCCTCTCTCTTCTCTCCTTAGAGCTTAATTCAGGGCAATCATACTGAAAGTGCCCTTTCTTTTTGCAGTTATAGCACAGATCTTCATCATCTTCTTTCTTTAATTCTTCTCTTCTTTTTGATGGTGAAGGTTCAGCTCTACTGGACCTTCTCCTATCAGAGTACTTGTCCTCTGATCTCTTCTCTTCAGGATTTTTGGCTTCAGCCTGATTTTCAGGAGAGTTGTACCTTCTCCTGAATTTGTTGTCCTGGTAGAATTTCTTGTATCTACCAAACCTTGAATTTAGCTTTTCAAACCTTCTAGCCATCAAGGCTAGTTCTTCCTTCATTTCAGTCTTTGAGACTGACTTTGATGATCTTGGAGTAGACTGCATCTCTGGTTCAGCAGTTTTGGCTTTAAATGCCACTCCCTTGGTAGTATTTGAAGGTTCCTCAATAGGCTTTCTTCTATTGAGGTCGAACTCATAGGCTTTGAGTTCAGAGAAGATTTGTTGCATGGGCATGGTGGAAAGATCTTTGGTGTTTTGCATCATTACAGCATAGACATCCCACTTCTGAGTGAGACTTCTCAAGATCTTCAATCCAACTTCTCTCTTGGTGTAGACCTTGCCCAGTGAGTTGATTTCATTCATCACATCAGTGAATCTACCAGCAAATTTATCAATGGACTCCTCAGACTCCATTGCAAACTGTTCAAATTTCTGCACAGCAACTTGGAGTTTATTCTCCTTGATCTTTTCAGTACCCTCACACATTTCTGCAAGAGTATCCCAAATTTCTTTGGCTGTTGTGCAGTGGTAGACTCTACCCATAATTGCATCTGGAATTGTTTGGTAGAGGGTGTTCATGGCAAGATAATTCAAGTTATCTTTCCTCTTCTCATCAGTGGTAAAGTCATCTTCATCTTTTGGGAGTACCTCTCTTGGGTCTGCCTTTTGAGCCTCAGTGACTTTGGGATTGACAAATGTGAACACAAAAGGACCTCTTGTGATCACTCTCAGCATGTCAGTGTGTAGAGATGCAAGATGAGCCCTCATCCTGATTTTCCAGAAATCATAATTATCAATTGAGAACATGGGCAGTTTGTGATGTGAGATGTGGTTGACTGGATTTGTGGCCATGTTGTCCAATCCTTGGACAGTAGGAGGTGGAACAACAGCATTGTTGTTGGCCATAACACAAGAACAAACAGTCAGTCAATATACAATTAGGATTTCAAATAGATCAGTTCAGTGACCACACTAAATATGTGATTTTGAAAACCAAGATGGCTTTTCAGAAGCAGTGGTCTTTGAACCCCTGCTCTGATACCACTTGTTGGTCCTGAAAGGAGTATATAACAAGTGTATGGGGGGGGGGGGGGAATACACTTGTATTCAAATTCTTTTCTAACTTGATCAAACTAGAGCTCAGCAAGGTTGTCTTGGACAACTCTGCTGAAGATGATTAACTCTTCTAAGATAATCAGACTACTAAGTACTATTGAGTACTTAGTTGAATAACTATCTAGGAGAGTTATATGTGCGGAATAGTGGTTGGCCCTTTTAGTTTAAACTCCTTTAGATTCTGAAATCACTTGGTCAATTCAATACAGTCCAGTTTCAGGGAACTTGTCCAAATCAGTTTTGCACAGTCTTTGAATGTTTATCCTTTGAAAGATCAGTTTTGTGTGCAGTGTTGAGTGTATGAAAGTACTTGAAAGTAAATCAACACAAGAGTTTATAGTGGTTCAGAGACTCAAGCTCCTACATCCACTTTCCCTGATTTAACAGGATAATTCCTTCACTCTTGGAATTAACTTGTTTTATAGTGCCAAGGTGCACTTGATCAAGAACACCACTCTTGGTGAATTGATCCCTAGGATGTCTAGAGTCCTAGTACCCTCTTCTCAGCTCAGAACTGAACTGTTCTTCTCTCAACAGTCAGCTCCTACCACTTCTACTACTACAACCTTCTCACTTTCACTCTTGAAAGATATGAGGATTGAAGTAAGGTTCCAACTAATGAGATATCCTTTACAATGAAGATCAGTGTATAAGGATAGGATATCTCTCTAAGCTTGTGTATGAATATTCAATGTAATTCAGCTTAGAAGAAGTGTATGAAGACTAAGATAGTCTTTGAAAGCTTTGAAAGCACTCTAGTTTGAAAGAACTTGAGGTTAGATGTGCTTGGTTGAGGTTGAAGTTGGATGCTAGTTGGATGCTTTCAAATGGTCTTCACACTTCTGTATTTATAGACAAATGAAGGATTTGCCCGTTGGAGAGGCAGCCTCCAATGTCCATAAATGTCTTCTTTTAGTTCTTCAACTTTGAAGACAGAATCTTGATAGTGACATGTCCTCATTTGAGAAATAAACGGCTGTAAGAGCTTTGTCTTCATTCTGCAGCACTCTTTCCAATATCTGACATTCAGATTCTCTTGTAAGAATATGGACATGTCTTATGAAGGTTGTTCCATTGATAGGACAACATTCCTCATCATTTGGACAACTCTCCTTATCACTATCAGCAGTCTTGCTTATCAGCAAGATTGTCTTGCTCTTCTTCAGATGACTTGGCTCTTTCCCTTTTATTTCTCTTGAAGGTGATCTTAGCTTGTTTCTTTGAGGATCTTTAGGGAGTGTTTGTCTTCAGCATAGTTGACCTCAACTTTCAGAGCACTTGATCTTGAGTTCTTGTACTGAGACAACTCCTCTGGACAACTCTCCTGATCAGTATAGTTAGTCTCAAAAGACTTAGTGTTATATCCAGAGTTTGAGCCTTGAGGGGACTTGATTTAAATGAACTTCTAAGCATGTGTTCCCCCTCAATTTGTGCATCTAATCATCTAAGAGCTACCTAACATATTAGCTCCTCATCTAGCCTTTATACTATATGTTCTAACATTTCTAGAACATATTCAATCATGACTTAGGCATGTCTCAGGGGGTTTTGGTATTCAATCAAAACATAACTCATTTTATTCCCAACATTGGCCATACACGTCACTTCTACCTCGAGGTCATGAAGAAGAAAGTGACTTTGAGACTAATTAAATTTGTACTTGAATTAATTTCGTAAATTTAAAATATATTATCTGGACATGCATGCAACTCGTAGTGTCGAGACCCTCGAAAATGACACAAAAGTTGACTATGTATGATGTTTCATTTCAAGAGTTAATTAAAAATTATGATCGAGTATCATGCTTGCATAAGCATATTATTATACTTGAATTTTATTTCATCCAAAAGTTTGAACTCGTAAAAAAGTGGAAAATTAATTCTAGCTTGTATATTAATTTTCTAATACAACACAATCCAACCACATATTTTATCCTAAAATATATTCAATCATGGAGATCCAGTTTCCATCCCTTATGATATTTATTTTTCTCTTATCTCTTCGTGGGCCGGATTATCACATCTTACCCTTTTGGGGAGGAGGTCCATTGAGTGGACAATTTAACCATCCCTTAACGTGTGGGGGTGAGCCTTTTGGCTCTGATACCATAAAAGAATTCGGTCTCATCTAAAAGTCCGAACTTGTAGAGAAGATTGCTTCTTTAATTAAAAATCTTTAGTGACAGCAAATTGAAAATTAATGACAGAACCTATCACTAAAAGTCAATTTTTATCACTAGCGACTTTTAGCTAGAGAAGCTATAATGACAAGATTTATGTTAATAAAAGTCAATTTTCTTGTAGTGCATTTGTAGCTAGGCCAACTCTGGCTCCATCGTTGTTGTTTCCTCACAAGACGCTGCAAAACAAATGATCAATCTCAACTTTGCATCCAGAACAAGAACTTCGATTCTAGTATCTGAGATCATTTGTTACAATAACACACCAATATTGGATTTAGTCCGCATGGAGACTACCGGAGACAGCCTAGGAAAATATGCACCCCGGAGCTTTTGAGTGTCAAACTCAGAGAAGAGGTGTTTTTAGATCTTTCGAGGTGGATTGGTAGTATGGAGGGATTGGGTTTTTTAGATCCATGCCACCAGCACGACCCTTCTTACTTCCTAGAAAATGCGAAGAGACATGTGATGTTAATGGATACCAGATACCTGCAACCACCAAATCATTGTCAATGCTTGGGCTATAAATAGACTCGGTATACTGGAAAGACGGAGGTGGGTATCCTAACAAATGATATCCCAACAAAGTTAATGATCATAATTTATAATAGGATTAACACTCGACTAGGAGATTACACGATTAACACTTCTTTATGTATATGACTCTCAGATCAGATTTGTATATCTTCGTGACAAATGAGACTAGGATGAACGCTCACATAGACATTTTATACAATTTACTACTTCAACTCCAAACTAAATAATGAAGCATTTCTTGTGTATTTATAGATATAAAAACGAATCTAGAAGCTTCATTGATGAGTTCCTATTTTTTTTAGGATCTCAACCCTTCTTTTTTCTTTCTCATGCAACCACTTGATCTAGCATGCTCTGCAAGTTTCCAGATCCTTCCATTCCAAAATCGTGTATAACCTTCTAGATCTTTAACCTGCATGTTACAACATCAAATGCAGATTTTAAAGTTTGTATCTTTCAATCAAAATTCAAAAGGTAAGCTATTCTGATTGGGTGATTCCATTGAACTCATGGTTTGGTTTGTTGTGGTAACTATGTTTTTTTCTTTTGCCATGATTAGTCCTTTGTTTTAGAAATGATCTGGAAAAAAATAATTTATGAAGGAAGAAGAAATTTTGTGGTAGACTCTGATACCATGTAGAAAACTATGAAACTAGTTTGAATAATTTATGTGTATTCTTCTCACATGGAGGTAATAATTTATACAAAATGATAACAAAATACACGCAATATCAATCCATAATTTTACTCATTTCCATAAATATTATGGACTTTATTTGCTAAACATATGGAAGCTAATTATATGGAATTTAATTCTACAAGTAATGCTAACAAAACCAAATTAGAATAAATACATGAGAAGAAAAAAAAAATGAATTATGGTCACAAATCAACACAATAATCGATGAGCCACATAAACTAATAAAAGTAAATTCAATAATGGAGCCATGAGATTGTTGTAGCATATTATTATACTATATATACATAATGGCATTGCAACAATATGAAAAAAGATTCTATCTACTTAAAAAAAAATACCTCCCTCGAAAATGACAAATGTTGATAAATATCGATGGTCTTTCATGTGAAGAGTAGATTAAAAATTGTGATCGAGTATCACGCTTGCATAAGTCAATGCATAAGCATATTATTATATGTATATATCATAATGGCACTCCAGAGCTAGCATATATAAAACTACTCAATCTGATCAGTGCTAATAGATTAATCAATCATGGAGATCCAGTTTCCATCTCTTCTCATACTTGTTTTCCTCTTCTTTCTCTCTGCTTTGATCTTCTTCAATCGATTTAAACCCAAAAACCCAGCTCCAAATCTCCCGCCAGGGCCATGGAAACTGCCTTTGATTGGAAATATCCACAATCTCGTAGGATCCCTGCCTCATCGTGCACTACGTCAACTAGCCCTGAAATACGGGCCGTTGATGCACCTAAAGCTTGGCGAACTCTCTGTTGTCGTAGTTTCCTCACCCGATGATGCAAAACAAGTTATGAAAACTCATGATCTCAACTTTGCATCCAGGCCGCCGGTTCTAGCAGCTGACATCATGACTTACGATAACACCAGTATCGCATTTAGTCCGTATGGCGACTACTGGAGACAGCTGAGGAAAATTTGCACCCTGGAGCTTTTGAGCGTGAAGCGTGTCCAATCGTTCCGATCAATCAGAGAAGAAGTGTTTTTAGATCTTGCGAGGTGGATCGGTGGTAAGGAAGGATCAGCTTTTAATCTGACGGAGAAACTTTACTCGTCATCTTATTGTGTGATAGCAAGAGCAGCAATTGGTAAGATAACCGAGGAGCGCGAGAGAATAATGCCCGTAATGAAAGAGGTTATCGAATATGCAGGAGGATTCGATATCGCAGAACTGTATCCTTCGGTTAAATTGTTTTGGATGATGAGTGCAGCAAGGCGGAGACTGATTATATTGCACCGTGAAGCAGATAAGATTTTTGAGGACATCATCAGTGATCACAAACTGCACCCAAATTCTGATAATAAGCAACAAGATCTGGTAGATGTGCTTCTCAAATTTCAGGATGATGGACTTGAGATTTCGTTGACCAACGACAATATTAAAGCTGTAATCCTGGTTAGTTTCCCATTTTTTGCCTTTTTCTCTGCGTTTTAAGCCTGTATTAATTCAACATGTTGATTTCTTATGCTTCACATTCTTATTGATTCCTGAAACCATTAGTTTTTGTGCTGATTTTTCAATTGCACAATTAATTATGTTCAAATTCAATTAAAAAATTACTATTTCTAAAGTTTGTTGGTCAGTGTATTAATATTCACTTGCCATAAATCAAGATGTTATATAGGAACAGGATCTGTCTTATTTAAACATACTGGTCATGAGACTTTCCTAAAAAAACAATTACCCATTTAGACTGATAAAATGATTATGATTCTTCTAAATGAATTAATACCACTGGGATTGAAACTGGTCTCCATGTTTGCCATTTCTCTGTTTTTTTGGCTTAGATATTCCACAACTTGTCGATTTGATGAAACTGTGTGTTGAAAGCAGGATATATTCACTGCTGGAGGTGAAACATCTGCGACAACTATGGGTTGGGCAATGGCAGAAATGCTCAAAAATCCCAAAATCCTGGCAAAGGCACAGCAAGAAGTCAGAAAGGTCTTCGACAGTAATGGGTCGTGCGTTGATGAATCGTTCATTCATCAACTCACGTATTTGAAGGCAGTCATCAAGGAGACCCTGAGGATGCATCCACCAATACCCCTCTTACTTCCAAGAAAATGCAGCGAGACATGTGAGATTAATGGATATCAGATACCTGCCAACACCAAAATCATCATCAATGCATGGGCTATAAACCGAGACTCCAACTATTGGAAAGACGGAGAATGCTTTCAGCCAGAAAGATTTGATGATAGTGAGGTGGATTATAGGGGTAATCACTTTGAATTTATTCCATTTGGCGCTGGAAGGAGGATATGCCCTGGTATTTCGTTCGGGCTTGCCAACATTGAGCTCCCACTCGCAATCCTGCTTTACCATTTTGATTGGAAGTTGCCTGCTGGAGAGAATCATCAAGATATGAATATGGATGAAGGGTTTGGCTTGACTGCTAGAAGAGTCAAAGATTTGTGTGTTGTTCCTCTCATTAAAAGGCCTTTGCCATTGCTCATCAAATGATCAAACTCTGGTTCTTGTTTAATTGTTTCAAATAATGTTGCTTTCATTCTCAAATTAGTACAATGTCTGTGTGTTGCAACGGTTCTACAAGAAATAATAGCTGTTTTGAATCGTTGTTGATTGATACGTTATGTAAAAGCAAATTATTCATTTCTTGAAAATTTTGATCCTTTATTTCAGACGTATCCAATTTTTGAGGATTTGATGAATTATGAAATTAAACTAGGGTTTTCCTTTTTGCCTTTACAGTATTCAGAAAGATCCTAGGCAGATCTCTTTTAACCGACATTCCAAATTTTTGGGGCAAACAATGTTTGTCAAAATGCAGCCCAATGATTTTTTTTGGACCGCACTAAAAAAGATATAATGTTTAAGTAAAAAGTTACAATGCTCACTTTTTAGATAAACATTATCACTTTTAACATTGGGTCAAGAGAGAGCATCTCATCCAAGGGAACCACGACCAAAGTTGGGTTTTATCATTCATCGCCCTTTACCAATATACGCCTTCTCCACTAGTGACAAAGTCAGAACCAAACCAGCCCAATTATGAATAATAAATTTCGATAAAAGTTTCATTCACTCAACTCATTAATATGTTTCCATAAAAGTTTCATTCACTCAACTCATTACATACAAAATAATGTTTATACAGTCTATAAACGAGCATCTTATAATTTTTATGTTTTAATTCATTATAATTTAAATTTTCACTACAAAAAACACGCGTTTTGCCGACGGAACCTCGGAATTTGGAAAGTCAACGAACATTCCGACGGATTTCGGTTTCCATAGGTAAGTACCGACGAAAAAATTCTGACGGAACATATTTGAAAGTGAAACGGTGCCTTTTTCGGCCCGATTTCCGACGGTAGTTTAAAATTCGGTTATCGACAGAAATTTTCGTCGGGATTCCACCCGATTTAATTGCACCGCCTCGTATGCCACTAACTAGACGCGTACCATAAATATATATACATTACCGACGGAAATTTCCGTCGGTAATCCAATTTAATTTGTTTTATATAATATGATGCAGATTGTTTCGAGAGAAAGAAAAAAAAAACTTTCTTTTTTGTCTCGTGAATTCTAACACAAAGAGGTCCCGACGAGTTGATTTACGGGCATTCCCTCTGACTATCTCCTCTGATTTTTATGATGTTATTTGTTAATTATAATTAATTGTTAGTGTTATAATGTAGTATTATTATATTGTTAGTAATATATAATTGTTAGTTTTTTTTTTTTTTTTTGATGAAAGTTAAATACCCATTCTTTTTTTTCCCCTCCCCATGACTCGAACCCAGGACCTAAGGCCTAGGTAGTGGTGCTCTAACCACTTGAGCTATCCCACTTTGTCAATATATAATTGTTAGTGTTAGTGTTAATGTTAATGTTAATGGTTAGTTAGTGTTATATAGTTTATTTAATTAATGATTGGTAATTGTTAATTAGTGTTAAATGATTTAGCTAGTTAATGTAATAAATATTGAGTTATTAATATTATTTGGATTTTGATTAAATTAGATAATTGTCGATTAAATTGAGTTATTATTAATTAAATTAATTTTTTTAATTGAATTAGAAAAACCTATTGATTAGACTAGGTTATTGTTGATTAAATTAGTAATTATTGAATAATTACGTCATTTTTAATTAAATTAGTAAATTATTGATTAAATTAATTAGGCCATTGTTAATTAAATTAAGAAATTATTGATTAAATTAGAAAATTATATATGGATTAAATAAGAAAATTATTGATTAAATTAGGAATATATTGATTAAATTAGGAATATGATCATTAAATTAGGCTATTCTTATTTAATTAGGAAATTATTGATTAAATTAAAAAATTATTAATTAAATTATAAATATGTTGATTAAATTAGGTCATTAATTTAATTAAAATGTTTTAATGATTAAAATAGATGAGTCAAGATCTAAATGCTGCTTCTGGTTCTGTGGGGCCTCGAGGTTACGTAGTCGGTCGAGGAGGAGGGGTTCATTTAGACCTCAGCCTTTGATGGCTCCTCCGGCGACGCTGCTCATTCCACGACGTTTGTCATTGCCCGTTCTACAGTCGTCGCCGCTGTCATCTCAACTGTCGACAACTACATGAAGCTCTCGTCAGCATCCTGTTTAGGGGTGTGCACCGGTCCAAAACCGGACCGGGACCGAAATCTGTTCTAATGCATGGACCGGAGACCGAACCGTAATTAAATCTGTAAGCATGTATACCGACGGAATCTGGGCGCCAAATTATCGACGGAATGTACGGATCCGTCGGTAATTTCAGAACTTTAGTGCCGATGGATCCGTACATTCTGTCGTTAAACGCGATATAAATTCCGAAAACGAGGCTTTTTGGCTTTTTTTGCCATTTTCAGACAAAAAATGTGTGGAAGTTGTATAAAATCATCATATTACGGTACGTTTTCTACCATTTTTACTTGATAAACTATATTGTTATTTATGTACTACTTGGTTAAATATTTTAGTTTAGTTGTGTAGTGTTTTAGTTTTGTTTTGTACTCCGTATGTTTTAGTCTTGTTTTGTTTTAAGTAGACATTTAGTGTATATTTAAAGTGTACGTAGTTAATTGATTCCAAATGTTTAATAGATGGAATTATCGGATCGTCGTTGGATGTATTGTACTCCTAGATTCATTCTAGGAAATGTGAATGGTGAATTTTACGATGAACTCGTGTCATTTGTTGAATTTGCAAAGCTACACCCACATTGCATGTCTGGGGACTATATTAGGTGTTCTTGTAATGCTAAGAAATGTCAGAATAAAGTATTTAAAGACATTGAAGAGGTTTTAGTACATGTTGTGAAGAATGGTTTCGTTGATGATTATTATAAGTGGACAAGTCATGGCGAAGAACGTTGGTCTTATAGATTTGAATATTTGATCAAGTTTTGTACTATTACATTGTTGGAATCTATGAACGATCAGTACATATTGATCAAGCCGGCACCAGTAATGATCAGTAGTTTGGGATGGAAGAACCCGATATGTATCAAACAATGATAATGGAAGCTGGTTTTTCAAATATAGAAGAGGAACCGACGGATGAAACATTTCGGTTTTTTGAGATACTCAAATTAGTTGAAGAAGATTTGTATCCGGGTTGTGATTCACACTCTGAGTTGTCATTTAATGCCCGACTTATGGCTATGAAGACCGAGAACAAGTTTTCTAACAAGGCATATGAGCAAATGACAAAATTATGTAGTGAGATTTGTCCTCGAGATAATAAGGTGCCTACAATGTTTCATCAAAGCAAACAAATGATGAAGAACGTGGGTTTGCCGGTTGAGAAGATTAATTGTTGTATGAACGGTTGCACGTTATACTAGGGTGATGAAGATAGCAACCTGAACATGTGTGGTCATCCCCAGTACAAAGAGCCACGTCGGAATGGGCCCAATGGTCAATTGAAGACGACGAAGAAGAAAGTAGCACATAAGAGGATGTATTATTTTCCTATCATTCCTCGTTTAATGAGACTGTATCAATCTAGTGCCACAACACAACACATGACGTGGCACGCAACAAAGTCTTCTTCGACTGAGTGTAGGGAGATGCGACATCCGACAAACTCGGAAGCATGGAAATAATGTTTCTGACTGTATTAGCCCTAGGTCCGATCCGAATTTTTTTTAAATTCTATTACCGACGAATATTTTTATCGGTAATATAAAATTTTCGACTGAATAATTTCACAAAAAAAAATTAATTAGGACTAACATTTCCGATGGAAGTACCAATGGAAATCACCGACAGACTTACCGACGAAATAATTTAATTTTTTATTATTTTTAAAAATAAATCACCAACGTAGTTACCGATGGAACTATGACCCGTTTCAAAACCGGGTCGTGAAGTATACCAAAGGACTAATTTCGTCGGTAATACTAATTATTTTATTCTGTCGGTAAACCGTCTGTATTAACGACGGAACAAAAAATTCCGCCGGTAGTAATTACCGACGATGACGGTTCCGACCGAATTTTTCCATCGGTAATTCCGTCGGTAACCACTATTTCCGATGAGAATTTCATCGGTATGTATGACCTTTTTTTGTAGTGTGTTATATACTTCAATCATTTCATATTGTCTGACACTTGGTCTTAATTCTTGTTTTAAAAAAATTGTCATTTTGGCTATTTATTCATGCTTCTCCCTAAATTACTCATATACAAATGCCTTAAATTCTCTTTTAATACTCCCTTCGTCCACGAAATGTAGTCCCATTTGCCTTATATTATCCGTCCACAAAATTTAGTCTCATACACTTTATTTCAACCATCACTTTATCATCACCCTTCAATAATCACTTAATTACTCAAATTGCCATCAACTTTATTCACAAAAAATCACTCTATTCACAATGGACTCCACAATACTCTACAATATTTTTACTTTATCTATCATTTTCTTAAAACATGTGCACACTCTCAATGGGACTACATATTGTGGACGCAGCTAGGGAGTACTTTTTTTCATCTCTTCTTCTTGATAATTGAAGCAAGTTATTCCACATTTCATTTTATTTTCCCTCATTTTTCTCTCAATCTTTCATGATAATAAATGATAAATTTCTAAAAAAAAAAGTTAATTAATTATAAACAAAACAATATACATTATGAGACGGAGGGGAGAAAATAATAATTCCACTACTAATATTTTACTAATACACTTAACAAAATTTATTTAATTATTAAATATATATAAAAATTAATTGTAATTATTTTTCTTTTATTTTTTATTAAATAATATTCTTAAAAAAATTATTTAAAAAAATTGAAAAATTAGAGGGGGCCAGTGACCCCCTGGAACCCCCTCCCTCCGTCTCTGTTCTCCACCATGAACGGTTATAAGAATGAATTTTGTGGTGGTATATCTAATTTAAAAAATGGTACATTTTATTCCTTGTAAAAATACTTATTTTGTGCATGTGATTCAATTGCTCTTCCCGAATATTTTTTTAGATTGCATAGATTGCCTTTATCTATTGTCATTGCATAATTTGAATCTTTCTTGAGCTTAATTACACACTAATAGTTTCAGGCATGCTCAAAACATTATCAATTTCAAACCCATTAGGAAGAATTTTCTTCCCAATACCCATCACAAGTATTTTATCTCCGTTCGGAATTTGGATTGTAGTTCCGATTGACTCCTTCCTTAAAATCAGATTTTTGGAGTCATAAGTTTGTGCTCTGTTGCCCCAGAATCTATAATCCAAAGCCTATCAAATGGTATCTGTTAGACAATGCTTAATTCCCTGATTTGTTAATCACCAGTTACAAGGTTATATACAGAAATGTGCAAGAGCTCTAATCTAGGAAGAGATATGGTCATATGAGCTTCTTTTGGATCATGCATGTAGAGGCAAATCTGCTGTACGGCGTAGGAGATGTCGGGCCTGGTGAATGTAAGATATTGCAGGGCCCCAGCTAGACTCCGATAATGTGTTGGGTCAGAAACAGGTGGACTGGCTGATGTTCCGAGTTTTCCATTTGTGTCGACCGGTGTGGCGGTAGATTTGCAAGCAGACATTCCGGCGCGTTCTATTATTTCCTCGGTGTACTTCTTTTGACTAAAAAATAGTCCATTCCTGTTGCGGTTCACAGCTATCCCTAAAAAGTAGCTTAAAGGACCAAGATCCTTCATTGCAAATTCAGAAGCCATGCTATTCATAAGGGATATTCTTAACTGATCAGATGAGGCAGTAATAATGATGTCATCAACATACAGTAATAAATATGCTGTGTCAGAGTTATGATGATAAACAAACAATGAGTGATCAGATTTGTTGTGAGTAAACCCGATGGTAGAGACATAATCTGTAAAACGTTGATACCAGGCACGTGGGGCTTGCTTTAAGCCATACAGTGATTTTTGAAGCAAGCAAACATGATCCGGATGTGATTTGTCTCGAAAACCACAAGGTTGATGCATGTATACAGTTTCGTTGAGATTGCCATGGAGGAAAGCGTTCTTGACGTCCATTTGATGAATGGCCCAAGATTTTGATAGTGCAATACTCAGAACTGTACGAATAGTGGCTGGTTTCACAACTGGGCTAAAAGTTTCGTCGCAATCAATGCCAACCTGTTGAGACCTGCCATCACAAACTAAACGGGCTTTGTGCCTCTCAAAAGAACCGTCAGAATTTGTTTTATGTTTGAAAATCCACATGCATCGTGTAATATTCACACCATGAGGACAAGGGACTAAATCCCAAGTCTTATTACTAATTAAAGCGTTAAACTCATCTACCATGGCGGCTTTCCAATTCGGATCAGACAAGGCATTTATTGGATTTTTTTGTAAAGGTGAAGGTGAGATAGACGAATGGAGGGAGAAAAGACGACGGGGACATTTAATTCCATCCATGGCTCGAGTCCGCATGGTACGTATTTGAGGTGCTTCAGGTTCGTTGTTGTGTGTTGGTTCGGGCGTTGTGTTTGGAGTTGGTGTTGGTTGGGTTTGATGTGGGTCGTTTGTGTTTAAGTGGGAGAGTGATTCGGTGTTTTGAGTTGCGGAAGATGTGTTGGGCATGTGGTTTGGAGTTGGGGAGTGGGTTGGAGTGGGTAATTGGGTTGGTGAGTGAACTGGGCTAGGTATATGATTATTTGTTGAGTTAGGGCTGGAGTGGTGTGTTTGTCGATTTGGATTTGGGCTGGAGTTTGGTGAGTTTGTGTTGTTTGTGCTGGCGTGTGTGTGGGGCGAGTTTGTGTGATGTGGGGTGTGATTTTCTGGGCCAGTGTTGGGAGTGGTTATGGGCTGGACTTGGTTAAATGGTTGTTGGGTTGTATCGATTGAGTCGAATGTGTGGTAAGGAATTGGACTCGAATTTTGAACTATTTTGTACGGGAATTTTGTTTCTTCGAAAATTACATGACGAGATATTATAAGTCTTTTGGTGATGGGATCGTAGCATTTATAACCACAATGGTTAGGAGGATAGCCCAAGAAAATACAAGGGGTGGACCGATTTTGTAATCTGTGAATAGAGGAAGGTGGGTTTAATGGATAACAAAGACAACCAAAGATTTTGAGATGAGAAAAGGAGGGAAGTCGATTATATAATATTTGGGTAGGTGAGATATTTTGAATAGTTTTGGAAGGGAGAATATTAATGAGATAAGTAGCCATTTGAAGGGCGTGGTGCCAGAAAGATAGAGGAAGAGAGGCATGAGCAAGAAGAGATCGGATGATGTTGTTTATGGATCGAATTTTGCGTTCAGCTTTTCCGTTTTGAGGTGAAGTATATGGGCAAGAAAATCGAAATTGTAATCCGTTTTGTTCGCAAAAGTGTCGAAATTTATTATTATCGTACTCTTTTCCATTATCACATTGCAGAGATTTTACGGATTTTTGAAATTGTGTTTTGACATGGGTATGAAAGGACAAGAAAATTGAGAAGACTTGAGATTTATTTGTAAGAGGAAAAGTCCAAAGAAAATTACTATAATCATCAAGAAGAAGTATGTAATATTTGTGACCGGCTGAACTTACGATGGGTGAAGTCCATAAATCACTATGTACGATATCAAAAGGAGAGAAAGTATAAGATAAAGAATTAGAGAATGGTAATTTTATTTGTTTACCAAAAATGCAAGATTCACAAAGTTTGGACCCTAAAGTGGGCTTACACGAGATGAGGTTCGACTTATTCAAAAATTGTAAAGTGTTGGCACCCAAGTGCCCTAGTCTATTATGCCATATATCTGGCGAAATTGTAGTAAATAAAGAATGTGGTGTGGCTTGATGGCTTGAGAGGGTAAGTGGATAGAGTTCCCCGGTGCTATTACTCCTCATGATAGGGTTCCCCGTCTGAAAATCCTTCACAGAAAATCCATAGGGGTCAAATTCGACGGAAACATTGTTATCTAGAGTAAAACTTCGCACAGAGACAAGATTTTTAATCAAATGTGGGGCGTGAAGGACATTGAGCTTAATGGATATCAGATACCTGAGGATGCATCCACCAATACCCCTCTTACTTCCAAGAAAATGCAGCGAGACATGTGAGATTAATGGATATCAGATACCTGCCAACACCAAAATCATCATCAATGCATGGGCTATAAACCGAGACTCCAACTATTGGAAAGACGGAGAATGCTTTCAGCCAGAAAGATTTGATGATAGTGAGGTGGATTATAGGGGTAATCACTTTGAATTTATTCCATTTGGCGCTGGAAGGAGGATATGCCCTGGTATTTCGTTCGGGCTTGCCAACATTGAGCTCCCACTCGCAATCCTGCTTTACCATTTTGATTGGAAGTTGCCTGCTGGAGAGAATCATCAAGATATGAATATGGATGAAGGGTTTGGCTTGACTGCTAGAAGAGTCAAAGATATGTGTGTTGTTCCTCTCATTAAAAGGCCTTTGCCATTGCTCATCAAATGATCAAACTCTGGTTCTTGTTTAATTGTTTCAAATAATGTTGCTTTCATTCTCAAATTAGTACAATGTCTGTGTGTTGCAACGGTTCTACAAGAAATAATAGCTGTTTTGAATCGTTGTTGATTGATACGTTATGTAAAAGCAAATTATTCATTTCTTGAAAATTTTGATACTTTATTTCAGACGTATGCAATTTTTGAGGATTTGATGAATTATGAAATTAAACTAGGGTTTTCCTTTTTGCCTTTACAGTATTCAGAAAGATCCTAGGCAGATCTCTTTTAACCGACATTCCAAATTTTTGGGGCAAACAATGTTTGTCAAAATGCGGCCCAATGTTTTTTTTGGACCGCACTAAAAAAGATATAATGTGATGCGGCCTAAAAATTTCATCCGATAAGAAGTCGACACGTGTATAAAGGATAAGATAAAAGAGAAGATATGGGATTGTGGAAGGGGCTCTGGATAAAGAATCCCTTCTGGAAGTCCCTCCAGAGGGAGCTCCTGGAGGCCCTCTGGGAGAGACTTATCTGGAGGACTCGATCTTGATATGAATTGGTGAACCGAGAATATAGGAGATCTCCACATAAATCGGACTAAGACTGACCAAGGAAAGATTCTTCTCTCCTTCATTTTAGTGGAAAGAGTCCACTATGGGGGGTGGCCCCGGTCTTTCCGGAAGTAGAGGAGAAGTGGTGACCTTGTCAACACAGCAAGGCTGGGTCCAAAGGTAGCTCCGAAATATAAGGAAGCTGTAACCTCCCCTTAAGAGGAGATTCTCTATAAATAGGTAAATTTGAGTATATTTCCAGGTTAGACTTTCTTACCTTTACTAAACTTGATACATTTCGTACAAAATGTACTTTTGATATTATTTGAGAGCCTGATTTGATAAAACAAGGATCTCGAGGTCCTTGTGATATATTAAAAGCCCTATACTGACTTAGGCATCGGAGTGTCCGCACCGGAGCTCCCTCCGGTGTGTCTTTTGCAGGTTCTTGGAGGATCATTCCAGCGGAAGCAGTGTACCTAAATCAGTTCTAAGCATTCAGGAATTTGGATATCTGATCCCGAGGATATTTAATCCGACCGTGCAATTTTGGCACATCAACTGGCGCCGTCTGTGGGAAAGAGTTGAAAGTCATTTCTCACGAATTTCTACCTATTCGAGTAATGGGTGGCGGAAACAAAACGGCCACGTCTACTTCGGGGAAGAAACCCCTTACAGGGGAAAATCCTCCTTTGCTGAAAGACCCCGCTCCAAAGGGAGGCCGGGGGAAAGATCCAGTGCATACCCCTTCCGGATCAAATCCGCCACTGACACCAACTCCAGGAAGAGGCTCGAGACACCCCTATCTCTACAGGGGGTGATATTGTTAGCACGTCTGGAGCCCTCGGGAGTGGACCTGGCAAGGAGATACCTCCAGGCACTGTAGAGGACGACAACATTCGTGCCCCTCCACGAGCAGCAGAGTATTTAGGGCCTCGAGGTCCAAAATCTAAACATGGGAGTACGAGGCAAAGATATGATAAGTGCATCGGTGCTACAGGTTAGTACAGGTGTTTGATAGAGCCTAAAGTATTAGATCTTTTATAGTAATTTGATATTGCTATGAGCATATTTTAATGATATTGACATATATGACACGAACTTATTTTTTCCATTTAATTAAGCATGATTCTCCTAAGCTTACATGATTGATACTCTAGAAACAATCTTAGAATCAAGAATTACTTGAAATCGTAGAAGCATGGGTAAGCAATTCACATGTTGAGTCTTGTGATTACTTTATGTGGTAGAATTAATGATTAGACGCTGATGATGATTATGATTTTGCACACGATTGACATGTTTCCATATTTTATATATAATTATGATTTTGCACACGATTAGACGTTGATGATGATTAATGATTAGACGCGGATGATGATTATGATTTTGCACACGATTAACATGTTTCCATATTTTAGATATAATTTCATATTACAGACCGAGCCTATCCAGGTTCTGGAGGATCTCTGGATAGGTTCAGAAGATTTCAGATTATAGATTAAGTCTACCCAAGCTCTGGAGGACCTCTGGGTAGGTTCAGAAGATTTCAGATTACAGATTAAGTCTATCCAAGCTCTGGAGGATCTCTGGATAGGTTCAGAAGATTTCAGATTATAGGTTGATTCTATCCAAGTCCTGGAGGATTTCGGGATAAGCTCGGAACTGGAAAGTGAAGATTGAGCCTATTTAGGTCCCTGAGATCAAGGCCAATAGCCCTAAACAGACAAAACGATAAGTCCGAAAACTAGAGTGGGTGAGAGGATGATTGATTACCTGAAGCGGGTAGAGAACTTGAGAATCTCCAGAGCCGAAAATTATCTCACCCTCGAAGAGGTGAGGCAAGCCAAGAGGCTGGAGGTGAAACCAGCTAGTGGAGAGAGGAAGAGAGAATCTACAGCAAGGAGGTCCAGCCCAGAAGCTCCCCGAAACTCCGGAGGAACAGGAAACCGCAATGCTGCGGGAGGATCCCGATCTGGGCCTCGATGGGGGTTTTAGAAATATACCCAACTGAGATTGGAACCTACAGAGGTCTTGGAGGTTGCTGGAGATCATCCAGATCTGAAATTCCCTTATTTCATATTTAAAATTATATAATTGAGGCTTATGAAGCTTATCTGAGCACTTGAGAACCTGTGTTGGAGGCCCTTTTTTTTTTTTTCGGTGTATCTTTACAGGATCAATTCGGGATTGATATACGAGTAAACCTGGAGAACCTAGAGGTACTGGAGGAGCCCGAAAGAGCAGGGAACTATGGAGAACCAAACGAGTAGCTGGATTATGATACTCAGCCTGCTATGGTGCTGACTCCCAAATAACGAGTATATCGATACCACCGGTTAGTACAAAATTTGATAAAGCTAAAAAAGGTTAGATCTTTTATGCTAACTTGATTTTATAATGAGTATGTCATGATGAGTGTGATATGAATAAGTTATGATATTCGTTGATTCGATATTGTTATAAGTATGTCATTATGAGATTGATATGCGTATCATACTTTGTTTTCCCTAAATCAAGTACGACCCTCCTACTTTTACATGATTATTATGTCTAGACGCTCTAAGTGTGATGTTAAAATTTGAGATTGACTTGAGATACTAGAGAGCATGAGTAGCACGTTGAGTTTATGTGGTTACTATATGCTCTAGAATCCATGACTAAGGATTAATAATGATTCGTGACTTCAGAATGTGGGGCTAACATACTTATCTATGAATTTTGTATGATTGACATGCCTCGATATTCTAGATGTGACTTCAGATTTCAGATTAAGCTTGTCCAGGTCCTGAAAGGCTTCTGGGTAAACTGATTGAATCTCAAAGATTGAGTTTATCTAAACCGGGAGAGAACACCCGAATAAGATCAAATGTGGTGGATTGAGTTTCCTACTAGAATTATGAGTTGAGGGAAAATAGAATTACCTCGCCCTACTCGAGGTCTAAGTGGATCACCAAATATTTATTAAGGTATTAAATGTTAAAACACTCGAGAAACCCGAGGACAAGAGGAGAGAGCCTCGAGCAGAAACTGAGAACCAGCATTCCCAGGTCCCGAAACGGGGCATGATCTAGATGATTATGGAAGAAACATGAGTGTTCGGGGCTTGAGAACCAAACACGAGAAGAACTTCAAAGAGGATCTTAAGCAAATGATCAAGATTCGAGTGGGATGAATAATATCAGAAAACATTTGAGGAGTTGAAGCTCCACCGAGCCCAGCTGCTGAAGCTGACCAAACCCTCCCCAGGACGCTGAAATTTGATATTCAAAAGTTTAGAAGAGCTGAATAAAGGACCAGCCCCTGCAGCTTCTGGAGAAGCTCGAGCTTTGCGGTTAAGATACTACGTCTTGGGTGGCCAATTATACAAACGATCGTTGACCCATCCCTATCTAAGATGTCTCCCGAAGGAGATTACGTGATAAAAGAAACCCATGAAGGATGAGCAGGAAGTCATGAGGGCTACAAGGCTACTGTAAAGAAGGATATACCCAAGAGTCGATCTATTAGGTGAGTAAGATCATCTAGGGTGTTGATATGCGATATTCGGAAACGAGCATGATGACGGACCTTGCAAATGCCTTACACTTCGATGCTTAAAGGGGGTGATGTAGGGTCTAGGCCTACTACCTCCGAGATGCTGATATGAAGCCACGTAAGTGAAAAGTGTATATTTTACTTTTTTACTTTAGATTTTACTTTGTAATATGATATGAGTTACCTAGACGTAGTTGTTTAGAGCATAAAACCTCGAAGCATATGAGCATTTGCTAAAGCTTCAGAAATGATTGATTTGAGAAATGCTAAGGTAATTACTTAGGAGAATTTCGTGATTGAATCGAGAGAATGATTGAGAATTTAGGCATGGTTAAGAACATGTTTTTGATTAGTGATGAGTCTAATTTTTTCTAAATTATGTTAAAAGGTATGTTTATCTTTGATGAATATTTGAAGATTTTATGAGATGTGATGAAAACATTTGGAGATTTTTGGAAACTTGTATGAGCACATATTTCCTAACAATTTAAGATATGATTCATAAGCATACTTTGAGCATCCTGAAACGCGTGAGGGCTAACCACCCTGAGTAGCCGGATGGCTAAGTTTGAAAATTAGGAGTGATGAAATGATGAAGGATCTGTAGATCACTGAGCATATATGAGATATGAGAATTCAAGAGTGAGAAACACTCAGAGGCCTAGAGGCCGAGGAGCTACAGAGAGCCCTCACCATATGCGAGACCCAAGTGGGTTACTGAAATGAGAAGATTTTTTGAATTAAAATCTTTTAAATAAGAGTGAGAAACACTCAGAGGCCTAGAGGCCAAGGTGCTCCGGAGAGCTCTCATCCTACTCGAGACCCAAGTGGGTTACTGAAATGAGAAGATTTTTTGAATTAAAATCTTTTAAATAAGAGTGAGAAACACTCAGAGGCCTAGAGGCCGAGGTGCTCCAGAGAGCCCTCATCCTACTCGAGACCCAAGTGGGTTACTGAAATGAGAAGATTTTTTGAATTAAAATCTTTTAAGAATAAGAGTGAGAAACACTCAGAGGCCTAGAGGCCGAGGTGCTCCAGAGAGCCCTCATCCTACTCGAGACCCAAGTGGGTTACTGAAATGAGAAGATTTTTTGAATTAAAATCTTTTAAATAAGAGTGAGAAAGACTCAGAGGCCTAGAGGCCGAGGTGCTCCAGAGAGCCCTCATCCTACTCGAGACCCAAGTGGGTTACTGAAATGAGAAGATTTTTTGAATTAAAATCTTTTAAATAAGAGTGAGAAACACTCAGAGGCCTAGAGGCCGAGGTGCTCCAGAGAGCCCTCATCCTACTCGAGACCCAAGTGGGTTACTGAAATGAGAAGATTTTTTGAATTAAAATCTTTTAAGAATAAGAGTGAGAAACACTCAGAGGCCTAGAGGCCGAGGTGCTCCAGAGAGCCCTCATCCTACTCGAGACCCAAGTGGGTTACTGAAATGAGAAGATTTTTTGAATTAAAATCTTTTAAGAATGAGAGTGACAAACACTCAGAGTCCTAGAGGCCGAAGAGCTCCAGAGAGCCCTCACCATGTTTGAAACCCAAAAGGGTTAATCAATGAAATGAGAAGATTTTATGAATCAAAATCTTTTAAACGAAAGTAAGAGACAAGTAGAGGCTCAGAGGCCAAGGAGAACTGGGGAGCATCTCCCCATAACCAAGACCCAAGATGGATACTTAGAAAACAAAAATTTCGCTAAAGTCAAGGAAAACCTCCTCGAGCCACCTGAAACCAGAGGTGATTCCGTGAAAGGGGGAAAGATTCCCTAAAGTTCTTGAGAAAATTCTTTGAAGGTTATGAAACCAAGAGTCAGGCCATTGCCAAATTACAGGCGGCCAAGGCGGGAAAAATCTCCGAAGTGGAGCACTTTTGAAATTCCTCTCCGAAGTAAGAATAATACACGTCTCTCCAGAAACGCCTCTGTACTAGGCTCACTGGAATTTTCTACTCACACAAAAGATATACTCCTTTTACGAGAGTAGGGGGGAGTAGATGATGCGGCCTAAAAATGTCATCCGATAAGAAGTCGACACGTGTATAAAGGATAAGATAAAAGAGAAGATATGGGATTGTGGAAGGGGCTCTGGATAAAGAATCCCTTCTGGAAGTCCCTCCAGAGGGAGCTCCTGGAGGCCCTCTGGGAGAGACTTATCTGGAGGACTCGATCTTGATATGAATTGGTGAACCGAGAATATAGGAGATCTCCACATAAATCGGACTAAGACTGACCAAGGAAAGATTCTTCTCTCCTTCATTTTAGTGGAAAGAGTCCACTAGGGGGGTGGCCCCGATCTTTCCGGAAGTAGAGGAGAAGTGGTGACCTTGTCAACACAGCAAGGCTGGGTCCAAAGGTAGCTCCGAAATATAAGGAAGCTGTAACCTCCCCTTAAGAGGAGATTCTCTATAAATAGGTAAATTTGAGTGTATTTCCAGGTTAGACTTTCTTACCTTTACTAAACTTGATACATTTCGTACAAAACGTACTTTTGATATTATTTGAGAGCCTGATTTGATAAAACAAGGATCTCGAGGTCCTTGTGATATATTAAAAGCCCTATACTGACTTAGGCATCGGAGTGTCCGCACCGGAGCTCCCTCCAGTGTGTCTTTTGCAGGTTCTTGGAGGATCATTCCAGCGGAAGCAGTGTACCTAAATCAGTTCTAAGCATTCGGGAATTTGGATATCTGATCCCGAGGATATTTAATCCGACCGTGCAATTTTTGGCACATCATAATGTTTAAGTAAAAAGTTACAATGCTCACTTTTTAGATAAACATTATCACTTTTAACATTGGGTCAAGAGAGAGCATCTCATCAAAGGGAACCACGACCAAAGTTGGGTTTTATCATTCATCGCCCTTTACCAATATACGCCTTCTCCACTAGTGACAAAGTCAGAACCAAACCAGCCCAATTATGAATAATAAATTTCGATAAAATTTCATTCACTCAACTCATTAATATGTTTCCATAAAAGTTTCATTCACTCAACTCATTACATACAAAATAATGTTTATACAGTCTATAAACGAGCATCTTATAATTTTTATGTTTTAATTCATTATAATTTAAATTTTCACTACAAAAAACACGCGTTTTGCCGACGGAACCTCGGAATTTGGAAAGTCAACGAACATTCCGACGGATTTCGGTTTCCATAGGTAAGTACCGACGAAAAAATTCTGACGGAACATATTTGAAAGTGAAACGGTGCCTTTTTCGGCCCGATTTCCGACGATAGTTTAAAATTCGGTTATCGACAGAAATTTTCGTCGGGATTCCACCCGATTTAATTGCACCGCCTCGTATGCCACTAACTAGACGCGTACCATAAATATATATACATTACCGACGGAAATTCATTACCGACGGAAATTTCCGTCGGTAATCCAATTTAATTTGTTTTATATAATATGATGCAGATTGTTTCGAGAGAAAGAAAAAAAAACTTTCTTTTTCGTCTCGTGAATTCTAACGCAAAGAGGTCCCGACGAGTTGATTTACGGGCATTCCCTCTGACCATCTCCTCTGATTTTCTGTAATCTATACGATACGTTTTCTTAATTATTAATTAATTTTAAGTTATTGTAATATAAATTGTATGTTAGTTATACATTAATATAAAATTGCATATAGTTGATGAATTAGTTGATATAGTAGGTGGATTATGATGTTATTTGTTAATTATAATTAATTGTTAGTGTTATAATGTAGTATTATTATATTGTTAGTAATATATAATTGTTAGTTTTTTTTTTTTTTTTTGATGGAAGTTAAATACCCATCCTTTTTTTTCCCCTCCCCATGACTCGAACCCAGGACGTAAGGCCTAGGTAGTGGTGCTCTAACCACTTGAGCTATCCCACTTTGTCAATATATAATTGTTAGTGTTAGTGTTAATGTTAATGGTTAGTTAGTGTTATATAGTTTATTTAATTAATGATTGGTAATTGTTAATTAGTGTTAAATGATTTAGCTAGTTAATGTAATAAATATTGAGTTATTAATATTATTTGGATTTTGATTAAATTAGATAATTGTTGATTAAATTGAGTTATTATTAATTAAATTAATTTTTTTTAATTAAATTAGAAAAACCTATTGATTAGACTAGGTTATTGTTGATTAAATTAGTAATTATTGATTAAATTACGTCATTTTTAATTAAATTAGTAAATTATTGATTAAATTAATTAGGCCATTGTTAATTAAATTAAGAAATTATTGATTAAATTAGAAAATTATATATGGATTAAATAAGAAAATTATTGATTAAATTAGGAATATATTGATTAAATTAGGAATATGATCATTAAATTAGGCTATTCTTATTTAATTAGGAAATTATTGATTAAATTAAAAAATTATTAATTAAATTATAAATATGTTGATTAAATTAGGTCATTAATTTAATTAAGATGTTTTAATGATTAAAATAGATGAGTCAAGATCTAAATGCTGCTTATGGTTCTGTGGGGCCTCGAGGTTACGTAGTCAGTCGAGGAGGAGGGGTTCACTTAGACCTCAGCCTTTGATGGCTCCTCCGGCGACGCTGCTCATTCCACGACGTTTGTCATTGCCCATTCTACAGTCGTCGCCGCCGTCATCTCAACTGTCGACAACTACATGAAGCTCTCGTCAGCATCCTGTTTAGGGGTGTGCACCGGTCCAAAACCGGACCGGGACCGAAATCTGTTCTAATGCATGGACCGGAGACCGAACCGTAATTAAATCTGTAAGCATGTATACCGACGGAATCTGGGCGCCAAATTATCGACGGAATGTACGGATCCGTCGGTAATTTCAGAACTTTAGTGCCGATGGATCCGTACATTCTGTCGTTAAACGCGATATAAATTCCGAAAACGAGGCTTTTTGGCATTTTTTGCCATTTTCAGACAAAAAATGTGTGGAAGTTGTATAAAATCATCATATTATGGTACGTTTTCTACCATTTTTACTTGATAAACTATATTGTTATTTATGTACTACTTGGTTAAATATTTTAGTTTAGTTGTGTAGTGTTTTAGTTTTGTTTTGTACTCCGTATGTTTTAGTCTTGTTTTGTTTTAAGTAGACATTTAGTGTATATTTAAAGTGTATGTAGTTAATTGATTCCAAATGTTTAATAGATGGAATTGTCGGATCGTCGTTGGATGTATTGTACTCCTAGATTCATTCTAGGAAATGTGAATGGTGAATTTTACGATGAACTCGTGTCATTTGTTGAATTTGCAAAGCTACACCCACATTGCATGTCTGGGGACTGTATTAGGTGTTCGTGTAATGCTAAGAAATGTCAGAATAAAGTATTTAAAGACATTGAAGAGATTTTAGTACATGTTGTGAAGAATGGTTTCGTTGATGATTATTATAAGTGGACAAGTCATGGCGAAGAACGTTGGTCTTATAGATTTGAATATTTGATCAAGTTTTGTACTATTACATTGTTGGAATCTATGAACGATCAGTACATATTGAGCAAGCCGGCACCAGTAATGATCAGTAGTTTGGGATGGAAGAACCCGATATGTATCAAACAATGATAATGGAAGCTGGTTTTTCAAATATAGAAGAGGAACCGACGGATGAAACATTTCGGTTTTTTGAGATACTCAAATTAGTTGAAGAAGATTTGTATCCGGGTTGTGATTCACACTCTGAGTTGTCATTTAATGCCCGACTTATGGCTATGAAGACCGAGAACAAGTTTTCTAACAAGGCATATGAGCAAATGACAAAATTATGTAGTGAGATTTGTCCTCGAGATAATAAGGTGCCTACAATGTTTCATCAAAGCAAACAAATGATGAAGAACGTGGGTTTGCCGGTTGAGAAGATTAATTGTTGTATGAACGGTTGCACGTTATACTAGGGTGATAAAGATAGCAACCTGAACATGTGTGGTCATCCCCAGTACAAAGAACCACGTCGGAATGGGCCCAATGGTCAATTGAAGACGACGAAGAAGAAAGTAGCACATAAGAGGATGTATTATTTTCCTATCATTCCTCGTTTAATGAGACTGTATCAATCTAGTGCCACAACACAACACATGACATGGCACGCAACAAAGTCTTCTTCGACTGAGTGTAGGGAGATGCGACATCCGACAAACTCGGAAGCCTGGAAATAATGTTTCTGACTGTATTAGCCCTAGGTCCGATCCAATTTTTTTTTTAATTCTATTACCGACGAATATTTTTATCGGTAATATAAAATTTTCGACTGAATAATTTCACAAAAAAAAATTAATTAGGACTAACATTTCCGATGGAAGTACCAATGGAAATCACCGACGGACTTACCGACGAAATAATTTAATTTTTTATTATTTTTAAAAATAAATCACCAACGTAGTTACCGATGGAACTATGACCCGTTTCAAAACCGGGTCGTGAAGTATACCAAAGGACTAATTTCATCGGTAATACTAATTATTTTATTCTGTCGGTAAACCGTCTGTATTAACGACGGAACAAAAAATTCCACCGGTAGTAATTACCGACGATGACGGTTCCGACCGAATTTTTCCATCGGTAATTCCGTCGGTAACCACTATTTCCGACGAGAATTTCATCGGTATGTATGGCCTTTTTTTCAACCATCACTTTATCATCACCCTTCAATAATTACTCTAATTGCCATCAACTTTATTCACAAAAAATCACTCTATTCACAATGGACTCCACAATACTCTACAATATTTTTACTTTATCTATCATTTTCTTAAAACATGTGCACACTCTCAATGGGACTACATATTGTGGACGCAGCTAGGGAGTACTTTTTTTCATCTCTTCTTCTTGATAATTGAAGCAAGTTATTCCACATTTCATTTTATTTTCCCTCATTTTTCTCTCAATCTTTCATGATAATAAATGATAAATTTCTAAAAAAAAAAGTTATTTAATTATAAACAAAACAATATACATTATGAGACGGAGGGGAGAAAATAATAATTCCACTACTAATATTTTACTAATACACTTAACAAAATTTATTTAATTATTAAATATATATAAAAATTAATTGTAATTATTTTTCTTTTATTTTTTATTAAATAATATTCTTAAAAAAATTATTTAAAAAAATTGAAAAATTAGAGGGGGCCAGTGACCCCCTGGAACCCCCTCCCTCCGTCTCTGTTCTCCACCATGAACGGTTATAAGAATGAATTTTGTGGTGGTATATCTAATTTAAAAAATGGTACATTTTATTCCTTGTAAAAAGACTTATTTTGTGCATGTGATTCAATTGCTCTTCCCGAATATTTTTTTAGATTGCATAGATTGCCTTTATCTATTGTCATTGCATAATTTGAATCTTTCTTGAGCTTAATTACACACTAATAGTTTCAGGCATGCTCAAAACATTATCAATTTCAAACCCATTAGGAAGAATTTTCTTCCCAATACCCATCACAAGTATTTTATCTCCGTTCGGAATTTGGATTGTAGTTCCGATTGCCTCCTTCCTTAAAATCAGATTTTTGGAGTCATAAGTTTGTGCTCTGTTGCCCCAGAATCTATAATCCAAAGCCTATCAAATGGTATCTGTTAGACAATGCTTAATTCCCTGATTTGTTAATCACCAGTTACAAGGTTATATACAGAAATGTGCAAGAGCTCTAATCTAGGAAGAGATATGGTCAAACAATATTTACGCCTATAATCAAGCTATCCCTATAATTATGCTAATATACCCCCTCAGTCGAAGCGGGAGGTTCTCGGATGCTGAGACTGTCTCGAAAATCTTGAAAAAGTACGCGCGGAAGACCTTTGGTGAATATATCAGCAATTTGATACCGAGATTGTACGTGAAGTACACGAATCTGACCACAAGCTACTTTTTCACGTACAAAATGAATGTCCATCTCAATGTGCTTAGTTCGTTGATGTTGAACTGGATTCTCTGAAAGGTAGATGGCACTAATGTTATCACAATAAACAAGTGTGGCTTTCTGAAGAGGAACACGAAGTTCGAGAAGAAGATTTCAGAGTCAACAAGATTCTGAGACGACGTTAGCCACACCTCTGTATTCTGCTTCGGCACTAGAACAAGATAGCGTAGGCTGGCGCTTTGAAGACCAAGATATAAGGTTATCGCCTAGAAAGACACAATAACCGGAGGTGGATCGACGGGTGTCCGGACAACCTCCCCAATCTGCATCAGTATATGAAGTGAGAGTAGAGATCGGAGACTTGTAAAGGTGAAGTCCGTAGTTCGGAGTACCCCAAAGATAGCGGATGATTCTCCTTAAGGCAGCCATATGAGCTTCTTTTGGATCATGCATGTAGAGGCAAATCTGCTGTACGGCGTAGGAGATGTCGGGCCTGGTGAATGTAAGATATTGCAGGGCCCCAGCTAGACTCCGATAATGTGTTGGGTCAGAAACAGGTGGACTGGCTGATGTTCCGAGTTTTCCATTTGTGTCGAACGGTGTGGCGGTAGATTTGCAAGCAGACATTCCGGCGCTGTAATAATCGTAATAATTTTAATTATATTTTATTAATTAAAATAATTTTTCTATTTTTCTATTTATCTATTTATTTAATTTATTTTTTTTAAAACTATATAAATCTATTTTTACTTCTTTTTCTACGTCTCAATCCCTAAAAATTAGCCCCAAACCTATATCTAATTTAAACCTCAATCAAATTGAATTCTAGACTAAACCTTGGCCAAATTCATCCGAACTTATTCATGGAAAATAAAATCTTACCTTGGGGGAGAGATAGCCAAGGGCCAACAATAGGAATGTTTGACTCTCACAAAATAAAATAAAAAATACGTTCCCTCTCCCTTATTCCCACTCCCAGGAGAAAATCAATTACTCTCCCTCACTCTGCTCACTCCCCCTCTCATATACAAATCCAGTTCAAGTGGTCGTCTCCGCCCTAGCCCCTCCCACTGAGTCGCCACAAGTTTTGATATTAGAGGTACCTTTCTTCTCTAACTCTCCCACCATTCCCAATACTCTCTCTCGTAATATGCATAAATGCGTTATTTAGAAAAATTAATTGTTTCATATTCATATATATATATACACATACATACAACACTGTTTAAAATATTCTTAGTCATGATGACGGTTCAAGCGGCAAACAAATGGAATGGGATCATGGCTTTAATTCATTTGATTACTTTAATATTTTTGAGTATTTTATTGATTATGCCAATTTATTTGTCGGATTTCAAAAGTAGTCCATGATTTAAGTGAGACTTATTCATGATGAGGAAAAGAACCCACGCATATCAACAACCTTAAAGTAGTGGTGTTTTGTTATTTTAACTATTTTGATATTATTTTAATTAAAAGTAATATTTTATTTTATAGTAATTTTAATAGTAGATTTCTGTTTTGATATTCTATGTATGTGCATGAAGCCTATCATTGAATTTATGTATTAAATTAAATGACTGTTTCGTGAATCTTCGTTAGTCTTGAAGATAGAATATATTTTAATTCGATGTACACGATTGTCAATGTTAGGCGAGGATAATTACGAGGGCTAGCTTGCACGAGGCTCTGACTTACTACTTTTCATATCCAATTTAAGGTGGGGTTTAATTGCTTTAATTCCTACAGTGGTGGTAGTGATTTATTGCATGTTTATTCTTTATTAAATGCTTTTCAATAAATTTCGAGTTGTCTACTATGTGAGTTGTTCCTATGTTATTCAAATGACAAAGTTTCTAATAGCCAGGGGCCAAATAAGGTCCGGGGCCGACGGGTCTTCGGGTTCTTCCCGCCGTGCTCCAATGCGAAGTTAAATTCTATGTGTGGAAATACCTAAGTCGTTAGACTCGGCTACAGGGAAGGTCCACAAACTCCACGTGTGGGAATACCTTAGTTCTTAGAACGAACTTTGGGAAGGTCCACAAACTCCACGTGTGGGAATACCTCAGTTCTTAGAACGAACTTTGGGAAGGTCCACAATACTAAATGACAAGTATTAAAGACAAAGTGTGGCAAAGTATCTATGACAAGGTTTATGTTGCAATGAGCTAGAATATGTGATTGTTATTCAATTAGCATCGACATGTTGTTTGTTTATTTTTAGTATTTAATTTAGAATAATTATGCCCCATTGAGTGTGCTTGCATACTCATCCCAACATTTAACATTTTCAGGTTGAAGAGCTGGTGGTGAGGAGAGGTGGTGGATGTCAATTAATTCGTCGAAATTTATTATAAGAACTTTATAAATTTTCAAGTGTTTCATTATTGTGAATTTTAGGAGATATTCTAGTTTACACATGATTGATGTTTTAAATTAAATTCCTTTTGAGATGTTTATTTCATCGAGTCTTCCGCTGTTATTCAAGTAATTTTATTAATAAATATGTTCGAAAATCTTATTTCTTTAGTTAAAATTTTAGTTCATGTCCCTTTACTTTGATTTAGCCTTGAATTTTTACAAAATTTACATTTATGAAAATTGGGGCGTGACAGGCGCGTTCTATTATTTCCTCGGTGTACTTCTTTTGACTAAAAAATAGTCCATTCCCTTAGGTCCAAGAACCATCTTGTTTAGCTTGAGGATCTCAGTGAATTCTCTCAGGATTCTTGCTTGATCAATCCATCCTTCAAGCTTTGGAGGCATGTAAATGATTGGCTTGGGGGCTGTGAGTTCAAATCTTGCAATGTCAGCAGCTGCAAGCAATTGTTGATAAAGCTCTCTGTAGTATTCTATCATGAACTCAGCAAAAGTGGAGTTGGCATCCTTTCCATTCCATCTTGCTCTTTGTGCTTCATCTATCAAATTCATCTTTTCTTGGGCCCTCATCATGGCCAGTTTCTGTTGGGTTTCAGGGTCTTTGCCAAAACCTTCATGAAATAGCTTTGATGGATCATCAGCTAGGACAGTTGTCTTCTTCTTGGGTTCAGGTCCAAATCCTTCAGCAAATAGTTCTTCAATATCTTCATTGGTCTTGGGACCTTCAGCATCTTTGGCAGATTCAGAAGACCTGTCCTCTTCAGCATTCTTGGGCTTTTCAGCAGCTTTGGCCTTCTTTGAGATAGGCTCATCATCAATTCTGAATTCAGGTGGTAGATCAAGGCTGTTGGGAAAGTCAGTGAATGTCTCAACTTGTCTTTTCTTTCCTTTTGCCCTCTTGATCTTTCCTCTAGTTTGGACACCTTCAGCATCTTTGTCCAAACCAGACACCTCACCACCTGGCCTTTGCTGTAACCTCACTCTTTCCTCTTGAGCTGAGGCCATTGAATTTTTCAAAGCAAGTGCCAATTGCTCCTCTTCATCAAATTCTTCCAAGTTCAGCACTGCTGGCTCCTTACCCTTTCCTTCAGGAGATTTGTCTTTCCCTTTCACTGGGCTTCCAATTACTAAGGCACCTTTTGCCCTTGCTCTTTCCCTTTCCCCCTTTTTGGCAGCATCAAAACATTCAGGCTTCAGTTCACTCATAGTAGATGCCAATAAGGACTGGACTTGGGTTAGAGACTTCATCTCCTCCAACAGATATACATTCTCATCATGTATATTTTGCATCCTATCACTGCTCAAGCTAAGGAAGGCTAGAACAGGTTTCATTTTCTGTTGGACAACCTCCTCCATGGTTGCCTTAAGAGATGCATCCAGTTGGGCTTTCAGAAGTTCAGTGAGGTTGGCCACTGCACCTTCAGCAATGTTGGCCATATCTAGCCTTTGTTCTTCAGCTCTTTGCCTCTGCAGGGCAGTCTTTCTTCCAAGAGCTTTCTTCACCACTGGCCTCAATGTCTTCACATTCCTATTGTGGTTGATTCTTAGCAAGGATTGCTCTTTCTTTACATCCTTTGAAACTGATCTCATGGTGTTCTTAGCTTTGATGACTTCAGTGGAGATGGTTTGCAGACCAGTCTCAACTCCACTAATCCTTGCCTCCAAGGTAGGTAACACCACATCTTCTGAGCCAGTTAGTCTCATTTCTACAGATGCCAAAGTTCTTCCATGCTCTTCCAAGGCTCCAGAAGTTTCTGCATGAGCTGTTTGGACTTGATGAGCCAAGGAATCCAACTTCTCTGATTGCATCCCAAGCAAGGCTTGTGCTGATCCACTATCAACTTGGATGGGTGCATCTGTTAAGAGTTCATCTGCAAAAATTTGATCAAAGGTTATATACCTGCAATATCAGACAAATCAAATGAGTCAGTAAAAACACATTTATCTCCCTCAATTTCTTTTTCATAAGACTCTGATACATCAGCAGTCTTCTCCTCATTTTCAACTATTTCTTTTCTCCCTTCATTTAAGATGTCCTCACTTAAGGAAACATGCCTCCTCTCATCAAGGGATTCCTGAAATTCAGATTTGACTTCAAGAATAGCCTGCCCTTCCTCACTTATATCACCCTCATTTGGTGGTACACTCACTATCCTAGTGATCACCACCTCTCTATCATCTACTACTCCCTCTGGTTTTTCAACTATCATCTCCTTTTCAACTCCTTCACCTAGACCTGCAGCATCTCTACCTTCAACAAGGTTCAATGATGGCAGTTGTGGGGAGATCACAGTGCTTATATCAACAGCCACTGAGTCATCCTGAATGATTAAGGGCTGATCAGTGTCCAACTCATCTGACACTGAATAGGCCTTAACCAAACCAGCCTCTAGTACAGGAACTGTTGGGATATAAATTCACCCTAAGCCCCACTTGATGTTAGAATAGTTTTGATGGCCAAAACACTTAGAGTTTATAAATGTAATAGGATCAGCTGACTTGTATAGAACAGCTTAGACTAGTCTTGTGTGATCAACTGTATTGATATCAGCTGATCAGCACAGTCCTGGCTTACATGCCTATCCTCAAGATGAGAAGAGTAGAAGACATGAAGACTAGAAGATCCTTGAAGACCAGATAAGTTAAGGTGCTTGTATACCTACTTATCTGATGGAGTCCCAAATTGAAGATGGCCTAAAGCAGTACAAAGAATTACCAGATCAGAAGAGTGTTACTCTGCTGATATCAGAAGACAGAAGACCTAAGGCCAGAAGAGTAGTCAGAAGACTAGTAGTACAGATCAGAAGACTATGTGATCTTCCAGGACTCGGCTGATTCCTAAGTCATCTTGCAATTCAAACGAAGACCTACCTTATTTAGAAGATTGACATGATCCCAGGATTGAAGCAATCAAGCGGCTGGAATCAAGGAATCAAGCAATTATGGAAAGATTGCTCAAACGACTAGTCAACTCCAACGGCTAGTTGCAACCAATCTCCATTATAAATACAAGAGGATGAGAAATCACAACAACAAGAAGTCACAAGAGAGAATTCAACAAGCCAAGCAAGCAATCAAAGCTAAAGCCATACTGTTCTAAGAATTCTCAAAAGAGCCAGAAACCATTAGATTATCTATAGCTCTTAAGTGATTTCTATCCAACCCCTAAGAACCTGAAACCTGTTCATATTGTATAATCATTGTTTTAGGCATAGTGGTTAAGCAAATTATAAGCTTGAACCATTAGTTGGATACACTTCAAAAACCCCAAACCCTCACCGAAAGGTTAAAGTTTTTGAACCCCTTAAAGTGCAAGTGCTTACAATCACTTGTGGAGACCGTAGCTGTTAGGACGACTCAGATCTCAAAGTCCTAACCTTGGGACTATAAAGGTCAAGACCCTTGTAATTTGTGGTAAATTAAAGGGATTAAACATCACGTGTGGACGTGAGAGTGGACGTAGGAACGTATATCCGAACCACTATAAATCTGGTGTCATTTACCTTCTGCACTTTACATTTCTGCCTTTACATATATCTTATATAGTGCATACTGTATTTTCAACTGTCTTCAAAACAAGGCCATAACTTTCAAACCAGCATCAGCTGAGTACTTTCATAAAACAACAGGTTAACACTTAAAGAACGAGTCTAAACAAGGCCTACCATAATTCCGCATATAACCTCTTCAATCAGATCACTATAGTCATCTGGACCAGCAGACTAGTAGTCCAGTTGACATAGCAATCAAAAGAGGTTCCCAACTCTATTAAAAAAAGTTTTAAAGTCTATTCACCCCTCCCCTCTAGACTTTAATCTCATTCACTACTCGTTCAGGGACCAACACGTGGTATCAGAGCAGTGGTTCTAACGGTCTACTGTCTCTAGATTATCAGAAGACTTGAGGGAGTCTTTCTGTAGTCCTCTTGAACAGATCTATTCTTTTGAAAAACCTGTTTTTGAAAACTCATACAACATGAGTGCTAATATGCGAAAGTTGCCTAAGTTTTTAGTTGAGGATTATGATTACTGGAAGATCAGGATGAGGAAGAATCTCACATCAGTCCACTACAAGACGTGGTCAGTAATCACTGAAGGCCCAATCACCATCATGGCAGTCAACACTGCAAATGGTGATCCAGAAATTCCAGTTGGAGAGCTTTCCCCCAAGCCTATGAAGGACCTCACTCCAGAAGAGATGAAGCAATCCAATCTTGACAGCATTGCCCAAGATTACATAATGCAAACTCTTCCAAATGAGTACATTGCAAAGGTAATCCACTGTGACTCAGCCAAAGAGATGTGGGATGCATTGGCCCTTCTCTGTGAAGGAACTGAGCTGATCAAGGAGAGCAAGTTGTCAACAGCAGTCAAGAAGTTTGAACACTTCAAGATGCAACCAGAAGAGTCTATTGATCAACTAGACAATAGATTTACCAAGATCATCAATGAGATAGAATCTCTGGGCAAGAAATACACAAATAGAGAAAAAAATCTAAAGATCTTAGACTCTCTAACCAAGAAATGGAGACTCAAGAAGACCATCATCAAAGATACTCAAGACATCAAGAAGTGGTCTGCTCAAACTTTATTTCAGAACCTAAAAGCCCATGAATATGATCTGGAAAGAGAAGAAAACTCAGGAAGTGATGAGCCAACTGCAACACCATCTACTTCAAAGACTGTAGCCTTCAAAGCAGCCAATACAAAAGCTGCAAGTACCTCATCTGGCAAGACCTCACTGAAAACAGAAGACTGTGAAGGATCAGACATGAGTCTGAAAGAGCAAATGGCTCTTATGATCAAGAGATTTGAAAGGATGAACACTCTCAACAGCAAATATAGAAAATTCTATAGAAACTACAAAGATAGAAGAGCAAGTTCACCATCCAGAAGTTCTAGAGAAAGAACACCAGAAAGACATCCTAGAAAGGATGTGGAGTCATCTGACAGCCGAGGATCTAGAAGAAGAGATGCCACACCTCCAAGGAAAGACAACTCAAATCAGAAATCTGGATCATGCTTCAATTGTCGTAAACCAGGACACTATGTATATGAATGTCCTGAACTGAATCTAGATGACAAAGAAGGAAGAAGGCCAAGAAGAACTTCAGACAAGAAAGCTATGGTGACTGAAGAATCTGAATATCACAGTGATGAACTCCCTACATCACCAGACTGCCAAATCTTCTCAGATGATTCAGATGACCTAGCTATGATGGCCATAGGTGAAAATGAGGTAAACTCCTATACTGCTACTTTCCATTCACCTATTTTTTCACAATCAGATGAGATAAACTCATCTGAAGGCGAATCAGAAGACACCTATTATCAATCTTTAAGAAAGGTAAAAGGTGATCTGGATATTGCCACTAGAGCTTTTATAGAAGTGGAAGAGGAGAACAAGGATCTAAGGAAAGAAATTACTAAGTTGAAAAAGACTAAGTTTGATAACACCCCTGAGTTGGTCACAATGAATGAAAGATTGACCAGAGAAGTGGAACTTCTTAAGGAAGAAAATACCACAATAACTCAGTTGTATGAGGGGATGTTAGAAACTCAAGCTCTAGAAACTAAGGAATTTCGTTCACTACAATCAGAGTTTGATGATCTCTTCCAAGCACACAAGCTCTTAGAAAAGGAGAAGGAATGCCTAAATCAAAAGATATCAGAGTTCAATAAAGCTTCTACTACTATTGAAAGTATCTCTGAGTATTATAGATCAAATGGCAATAAGATGGGTTTTGGTTTTGAACTTAATCCATCTACATCCTCTCCAGCTGGGAGTAGTACACCTAACAAGTGCACTACTCAGACACATGAAAAGGGTGAGTGTTCTAAACACAATGAACCTAATATGAACCAAAAGGCATCTGTACCAGCTAAGACTAACTATTCCAACACCAAAAATGGTAAAAGAAAATTTAACCCCAAGCCTGTACAGAGGAACAACAAACAGCCTAGACCATCTCGTCTGAGACAGTCTCAGCTGTATGCTGCTCCAGCCAAGAAGAAGAAGTCTTCTTCAAACAAATTTGTTCTATTTGCACCCCCTATCTCTTATGATATTGTGAGAACAGAAGAGTATGGTCCATATAATCGTGTGCATCGTCCAGCTAATGCACCCAGGCCGAATGTAACTAGTCAAAAGATTATGTATGTACACTCCTATAAAGGGAAACCATTTGACTACTACTTAGCTGACACAAAGAACAAATCAGATCAGTCCAAGGTGTTAACTGGTAAGATTTGGTTCTGTGATGCCCGAGGGAAACAACTTAAGTGCTCAAGGTTGTTCAAACGACCAATGTATATGTGGGTTCCCAAGGGTAGTACTAACACCCAAGGACCCAAAACAAAATGGGTACCTAAGACTTAACCTTTCTTGCAGGAAAGGAGGGACCTATACAGAAGAGGAGGTCTAGCAGGAGAAACATGGTACATAGATAGTGGATGCTCAACTCACATGACAGGAACCAAAGCCCTGCTGACCAACTACATAGAGAAGAAAGGTCCAAAAGTCTTCTTTGGTGATAACGCGCATGGTAACACAAAAGGATATGGCACCCTTAAAAATGGTGACATTGAGGTACATGATGTATCATATGTAGAAGGTCTTAAGTTTAATTTATTATCTGTTTCTCATTTTTGTGACACTGGTTACTCAGTCAAATTCTCTAAAGATGAGTGTCTCATAAGTGATAAGAGAACAAAACAAAACCTTCTAACAGGATCTAGAAAGGGAAGTATGTATCTTGCAAATTGGAACAGCTGTCCTAAGTTGATGGTCTGCCTAATGAACTCTACTGTAAAGATCAGGTATGTGATGCATGTCAACAAGGAAAGCAAACAAAGGTCTCCTTCAACACCAAGAAGACAGCATCAACCAGCAGAGTTCTTGAATTGCTTCACATGGATCTCTTTGGACCAATCACTCCAACCACTCTAACAGGGAGGAAGTACACTCTTATTGTTGTAGATGACTATTCCAAGTTTACTTGGGTTATCTTCTTATACAAAAAGAGTGAAACACAGCAGAAGCTCCCTGAACTATTGAAGAGGATCCAAGTAGAGAAAGGAGAACCAATTGTGAAAATTAGAAGTGACAAAGGCACTGAATTTATCAACTCTTATATTATTGCCTATTGTACTTCTAATGGCATTCAGCATGAGACAAGTGCAGCAAGAACACCACAGCAGAATGGTGTAGCTGAAAGAAGGGTCAGAACACTCAAAGAAGCTGCAAGAACCCTCCTTGCTGAATTCTCCACTCCTAAGAAGCTATGGGCAGAAGCCATCAACACAGCTTGTCACACTCAAAATAGGTCAGGTATTCACAAAATTCATGAGAAAACCCCATATGAACTGTGGAAAGGAAGAAAACCTCGAGTATCTTACTTTCATATATTTGGTTGTAAGTGTTTCATTCACAACAATGGGAAGAGTAAGTTGAATGCTTTTGATGCCAAAGCAGATGAGGGGATATTCTTAGAATACTCCTCTACTAGCAAAGCATTTAGAGTACTCAACAAACGAACCCTTCTTGTGGAAGAAACACCTCATGTTGTTTTTGATGAATCTTGTGAAAAGAGTGCAGTAGAAACAAACTCAACTGCAGATCAGATGAGACATCTAGTGATCAAGTCCAAACCAGATGAGTTCATTGAAGTCAATGAACCTTTCCCTGAAGAACTAGAGGAGGATAAGCCTCATAGACCTGTCACTAGATCTCAAACTCAAGCAGGACAAGCTGACCAGAATCAAGATGCAACAATCCCAAATGCCAGGGGGAATGATCTCTTTGACACACAAGATACAGATGATGATCGACCTAATCAAGTCAACCCTCCTGATGGCACTAGATCAGATGAGAATCCAAGCTCATCCAATGCAGATACTCCTGTGAGGCATACATGGAGAAACAATCATCCATCAAACCTCATCTTAGGAGGAGCAGACTCAGGTGTCAAGACCAGGAGTCAACTGAATCAAAACTCACAATCATCTATGTTCTACTAGTGTGCCTTCCTATCCAACATTGAACCAGCTGACATAGAAGAAGCAATGACAGATAGCAATTGGATCACTGCTATGTAAGAAGAACTAAACCAATTCGAAAGAAATGAAGTCTGGGAATTGGTAGATCGTCCTGAAAACCACAATATAGTAGGAACAAAGTGGGTATTCAAGAACAAAAAGGACGAAAATGATGTGATAACTAGAAATAAAGCAAGGCTAGTTGCAAAAGGATATTCACAATCTGAAGGGATTGACTATGATGAAACCTTTGCTCCAGTAGCCAGACTAGAAGCTATTCGACTATTTCTAGCTTATGCATCATATATGGGCTTCAAAGTGTACCAAATGGATGTCAAGAGTGCTTTTCTAAATGGTATTCTGGTAGAAGAAGTTTATGTAGAGCAGCCTCCAGGATTTGAAAAAGGTGATCAAGTATATCGACTGAAGAAGGCTCTCTATGGTCTAAAGCAAGCCCCTAGAGCTTGGTATGACACATTGTCACAATTCCTACTTGACAATGGATATACAAAAGGCAAAGTGGATAGAACTCTTTTCAGAATACAAGAAGGAGAAGACATTCTAATGGTGCAAATATATGTAGATGACATTATATTTAGATCACCCAATCAAGAGATGTGCAAAAAGTTCTCTGAAATCATGCAAGGAAAATTTGAAATGAGCATGATGGGTGAGATGAATTACTTCCTAGGACTTCAAGTCAAGCAGAGTCCAGAAGGGATCTTCATCAACCAGTCCAAGTATACCAAAAGCCTATTAGAAAGATTCAAAGCTCTACAAAGCAAGACTGCAAGGATTCCAATGATGACATCTTTTAAAATGGAACCAGATGAGTCTGGAAAGGCAGTTGATCAAGCTGAATATAGAGCACTGATTGGATCTCTACTATACCTTACAGCTAGCAGACCAGACATAACATTTGCTGTAGGAGTATGTGCTAGGTTTCAAGCAAACCCAAAGCAAAGTCATCTAGAAGCAGCAAGGAAAATTCTCAAGTACCTAAAAGGAACAGTCAACCTAGGACTATGGTACCCTGCTGATGACAATCTAGAATTGAGTGGTTATTCTGACTCAGACTATGGAGGATGTAGGATTGATAGGAAATCCACATCTGGAACCTGTCAATTTCTAGGCAACAAGCTGATATCATGGTTCTCTAAGAAGCAAACCTCAGTTGCAACCTCCACCACTGAAGCAGAATATATGGCAGCTGGAAGTTGTTGTAGTCAGCTGCTCTGGCTAGTTCAACAACTCAAGGATTACAATGTAGAGGCAAGAGAAGTCCCTATCTATTGTGATAGCAGTAGTGCCATTGCCATCACTCAAAATCCAGTCCTCCACACAAGGTGCAAGCATGTCGACATTCGACACCACTTCATAAGAGACCACCTTGAAAAGAAGGACATCAAGATGGAGAAAATTCACACAGAAGGACATCTTGACTAAGCCCCTAGCTGAAGAAAGATTCAAGACCCTATGCTACAGCTTAGGACTCCTGGATCCAAGCACATGAAGAGCAAAGATCAGCTGAAAACCCCAGCTGATACAATTGCAGAAGACTAGGAGGATCAGATGAGGTGAATAGACACCCTCATCTTCAGGTAAGTTCTTTCCCGATGAAGACAAATAAAGCTGAGGGAAAACTTAGAGTCATCTAATCAAGGGGGAATCAATGATACCTTAAGAATCCTTGATGAAATACTCTAAAATCTGCATTGCATATCATATATATATATATACAGCAGACTTGAACAAAGTTATTTGATTTCTTTACTCTAAGCAATGTATAATAATAAACTATTCTTCATAAAATACTTTATTCATATACATATATACAGTATACTATTGAGTTATACTTGGTTGGATTAATACACCATCCTCACCGACTCAACAGTATGCATGCAAAGTACGGATTTCAAGTAACTCTTGCTCAAAATTTATAATTTTTGCATTCCATAAGATAAAGTCTGAATATCTTTAAATGTGAACCCTTGGATCAAGAATCTCATTATTGATCTTAAGAAGTAACTTTTCAGAAATTCAGACCTATCAACTCTATGGTTTTGTCATCTTTCACTCCACTACCTCATTTCTACCCCTATAAAAGGAGGAAGTTATGAGAACACCTAAGAACACAAATCACTAACTATTACTTTCTGTTTCAGGAATGGAGACAATCGAAAGAAGAGATGGAATGGAGATCATCCTTCAACCAAAGTCTTGGGTGAAGGAGATGAAGCTTTGTCCAGAAGATGAAGATGATGCAGATCAGCACACTTGGCTTACTCAACATGAGTATGCCTATGAAAACTAGAGGAAAGAGAGACGTCCTTATTGAAAACTAGAGGAAAGAGAGATGGAGAAGACAAATTAGCAAGCAAGCAGAGCTTCTTCTCCAGGGGGAAGTTCTACATGGAGAGCTTGTTATCAAAAGCTACTGTGTCTAAACAGAACATGAAGACCAAGTCCATGGCCCTCTCTTCGACTCCATTGAAGCCTCTTCCAATCTTCCTTCTCCTTTAAGAGAAGCGAAGAAATTCAAAAAGGACACTTCAGATGCTACAACCCATCTGATGATGAGGAACATCAGATGGTAAGGGCAATCTGAACCAGTGGGATATCATCCAGGCTGATCAACATATTGATTTGATGGTCCTACATGGTTCAGAAATAGAGCTGGAAGATCCATCAAACCAGGTTGGATCACCACTCACAATAAAGCTGGAAGATCCATCATCCAGGTTGGATCATCACAGCAGCACTGAAGGATCCATCAAGCCAGGTTGGACCTTCAAAGCACAGAAGATTTACTCAGTAAATCTCAAACCTCCACTCAGCTGATCAGAAGACCAACTCAGCTGACCAGAAGACTTTCAAGGAAAATCAGCAGACCTCTTGAAGAAATCAGAAGACCACACTCTGCTGATCAGATCACTTGATTTTAGAGTTTAATGACTATCTTTGATCATGTAATTCATTCTAGATTTATTCCTGAATGTAATTAAACAAATTGGCCTATATCAGGAATGTAATTCACTTATAAAAAACGGCCTTGATGATCAATTCTTGCCACAAAATTAGTCACAACGGCTATTTTTGGTAATGATGTCATTAATACTCAATTACCAAATTGCCAGCAAATTAACTATTGCCACATGGCAAATTCAGCCGGCAAATTTAAAGAAAGGCCCGAAATCAAAGAAGGAAAATCTTGGGCTCTACTCCACAATTAAACCCAAATCTGACCGTTAGATCAAGAATTGTTGGAGTATATATATACACACCCTTAAACCTCTTCCAAACCCTTTCGCTCACATTACTCAATTGCTATCAATACTCTCTCGTTCTGCAAATTTCTTTCAAGCTCTCAAAACCTAACACTCAAACTCTACTATGGCAATCATTGAAATTTACGACGAGAAGACGAAGAGCACTGGCACCTTGGATGCTGCAAAGTGGTCCAAGGAAGGGAAGATGTTCACAGAGAATGCTCTGTTTTTCAAGGGCAAACACAAAGCAGAAAACAAGGAGATCCTTCTTCGCTGCATCAACCTCAACCTGCGAGATTTTCTGGAAGCCGCACCCACCAATGTTTATGAACAAGATGTGCTGGCTTTCTATGCAAACGCTGTGATGAAGGGATCTTTTGTCGAAAGTGTCATGGGTGGACACAAGGTCAAGGTAACAAGGGAAATTCTTCAGGAATTGTTTGGCTTGTCAAGGGGGAAGGTAAATATCTCTAACTACATCATGGGTAGAGAAAAAGAGTATATGGAGATGTTTACTGATGGAAGAATAAAGGCTATTGATGCCACTGGGCTCAAGAAATCCCAACTTGAACCTAAGTTTCAAACCCTGATGGATATAGCAGGCAAGATGCTGCTAGGTAACACATTCAGTCATGATGATGTTACTACTCTAAAGGTTAGAGTTATGGCTACAATCTGGGATCAGATTGATGGAGACTGGCAAGGGTTGTTCTTGGATAGAATCGCCCTTGAAGTCAAGAAGGTAACTTTGGACCTACAATCAAGAGAATGGAAGGTAACTGCTACAGTCAGCTTTGTCAACAAGCTGAGTATCATCCTTCCAGATATTCTACCAAAGAAGTACAAGATGGGACCTCATAAGACCTTCCACATCTCCAAATATTACTTAAGGAAGGAAGCTCTTGCCGAGGCAGCAAGGTTGAAAGAAGAGAGGAGGAAGTTGTTAGCTGAAGCATCTTCCAAAGATGTTATTGAAGAGGCAGAAGAGTCTGCTCATGACTCTGCTGCTGAAGAAGAAGAGGAGCCATCCAAAGTAGAGGCTCAAAAGAAGATTGCTGAGGATGATGATGACAATCAGACCCTAGCACAAAGAAGATATCTGATCAGATCAGGGCTCATCTCCCCATCTGATTCAGATGCCACTCCCACTGCCACTCCTTTGAAAAAGGCAGGTACTTCTAATCCCTCTCTCACTTTCACACCTTCTAAACTATCAAAGGGTCAGAAGAGAAAGAAGAACACCTCTTCTTTCACAAAGAAAGCCAAGAAATCCAGGCTCCCTACTCCAATGAGCATAGCCCCCATTTCATCCTTTAACCCTTCTGATGAGTCCAACCCATCTGAACCTCTAAACACTGATACCCAAATCCCTGCTGATACTCACACAGCAGAGGAACAAACTCAGCCTCAACTAACCCTTGAACCACAATTGCCAACCCCTGCTGACATTCAAACAGCAGATGTCCAAGATCATCAAGCTCAACCATCTACTGATCTTCAAGAAACTGAACCAGAACAGCAGACCCAAAACCCTGCTGATGAACAAATCACTGAAGATCAATCCCAACCTCCTACCCAACAAGAAGAAATCACTTCCCAAATCCCTGCTGATACTCACACAGCAGAGGAAAATACCCCAGCTACCCAATCCCCTATCCTCTCTGACCCATCTGCTCCAGAAGACATGGCACCAGCAGACCTGGATCAAGCTGGTCCTTCTCAACCTCAGTTCAGAATGGTGCACTACCCTATGTGCACAAAAGAGAAGATAATGAGGATGAAGATAGCCAATCTGCTCAAATCTACTACACCTGGAGTTGATGAGGGTTCAATCCAGTTTGAACAAGTGCTTAGGATATGCACTTGGATTGAGCTCAGGAGAGATGATGTAGATGACCTTCTTGAGGTCATGGAAGGAATGGGAGGAAAGGAAAACTTCCTCGACTGGGAAATGGAGCAAAAGGAAGTTGCTCAAGTTCGATCTTTTGCTCAGCTGCTATCAGATGAGGCACTAACTGCAGTCTGCAACCGGATTCTAGGAATCCCCACTGCTGATATATCTATCCCAGAAGACTCTTCGGATCAGCAGACAGCTGAACAAGCAAAGATGAAGGAATCAGCTGCACCAGCCTTGGTGGAAGACTCAGCTGCACCTGCAGAAGACTCAGCTGCATCAGCTGACAAAGAAGAGATTGCAAAAGAAGTAGTCAGAGTACCAGCTCACTTCAGACCTTTAGACAATCTGACTCACTTCATTGACAATCAAGAGGATGCAGGCAGACGAATCATGACCCATCTGACTAAGGCCACTACCTGCTACCTCAATGAGGAGTACCTATCAGCCGAAGAGAGAGGCAAAGCAATAATTGTTCATCCAAAGCCTCAAGGTACACCCTCTACTTCTACCCCATCTGTTGACCTTACAGCAGACATCTGCTCCCAGGTCAAAGCTGCAATAGACTTGCACTTTGAGAAAGGCTTAGGCCTGCAGCTAGGAAGGTATGTTGAGAAAGCTGCAAGGGAACAGAAGACTCGTCTTCGTGACCAGATTCTTGACATTGAAGACAAGTTTGGTGAAGCACTCCATCAGCAGATAGGAGAATACTTGAGTACCTATCAGAAATTGTCAGGTGACACCTCCAAAATGTTTGCCGATCTTTACACTGATGAGATGCACCGCATGGAGACTACCTACAAGTCAAGAATTGAAGAAGCTGAAGCAAGAGCCTCTGAAGGTCAAGCCCTTCTTAAGGCAGCTGCAGAGGAGAATGAGAAACTGCAGACTCAGCTGAAGGAGACAGCAGCCAAGTTGGAAGCACTTACAGAAAAGCTCGAGGCTGTCTCCTCCACCAACTCACTTGCTCATGTCATGGAGCACAGTATCTCCCATATTACTGCTGTCAACAAGGTCAATGCCATGGCACTAAAAAAAACTCTGAAAGTGGAAATCATGAATGCCATGAAGCCTTTTGCGGCTGCACTTGCTGAAGCCAAAAAGGGGGAAGATATGTTGATAAGAGCTCTTGAGAAATCAGCTGCACAACAAGCTGTAATGGTAGTATCTCAAGATGAGCTGAATGAAACCTTGGGTGGTTTGAAAAGCAAAATCAAGAGCAGGCAAGAAAAAGGCAAAGGCAAAGAAATTGCTCAAGAAGGCACCCAAGCTCTCACTCAAGCTCCTGCCAAGACTCTTCAGATCACTGCCCCTGAAGAACAAGCTCCTGAGAAGAGAATGACAAGGAAAAGGAAGGCAGATGAGCAAGCTCAGTCAGCTCAGACCAGCAAGAAATCAGCTCCAGCAGAGCCTACTGCAGAAGAGAAAGAGGCTCTAGAGTTGAAGAAAAAGAAGTTGCTTGAAGCTCAAGAGCTTAAGCAAAAGAAGCTGAATGATGCGAAGGCAGTCAAAGCCAAATTTGAAAGAAGAATTGCCAAACTCAGAAAAGCAATCAAGGACAAAGCAAAAGAAGACAATGTCCTGGTGTTTGATAACAATTATGTGGATTATTTAGCCCTTCAAGACGAGCTACCAAGATGGTATCCCCTGAAGAAGAAGTGGCAAATTCAACACCACATAGTAAGGAAATTTGGCCCTCTCCCAACTTATGAAGATGAATTCTTCCAGTTCAATCAGTTCATGAACATTGAAGATCCAGTGTTCTGGGAAGAAATTGTCAAGACAGCCAAAGGACTTGACAACTGCAGAATCCTAACTCCTGAAGAACCCAAATGGGATGCACCCCTTCTGGATTCAGGAAGAGTCAACATGATTGAAATCAAAAAGATTCTGTACAAGATCTATGAAGAGGAGAATGTTACAGATGTGCAGCACATGGAAGAAGTTCGAGCTCGTCTGTACCTTGCCTACCGCATTTGAAGATCAGAAGACCTGATGAAGAACACTTTAGAAGTATAAAGAAACTATTGCTTGTAATCTGTAAAAGCCTTATATATATTCAAGTTCTAGTTCTTTTTGCTTACAAGACAAATTCTCATTGTCTTCATCAGATGCTTCAGTCTTAGCATGTTATAAACTCTTATCTTATTTCATTAAGAGCATTTATCAAGTATAGTTTTGGCTTCATCAAAAAGGGGGAAATTGTTGGGATATAAATTCACCCTAAGCCCCACTTGATGTTAGAATAGTTTTGATGGCCAAAACACTTAGAGTTTATAAATGTAATAGGATCAGCTGACTTGTATAGAACAACTTAGACTAGTCTTGTGTGATCAACTGTATTGATATCAGCTGATCAACACAGTCCTGGCTTACATGCCTATCCTCAAGATGAGAAGAGTAGAAGACATGAAGACTAGAAGATCCTTGAAGACCAGATAAGTTAAGGTGCTTGTATACCTACTTATCTGATGGAGTCCCAGATTGAAGATGGCCTAAAGCAGTACAAAGAATTACCAGATCAGAAGAGTGTTACTCTGCTGATATCAGAAGACAGAAGACCTAAGGCCAGAAGAGTAGTCAGAAGACTAGTAGTACAGATCAGAAGAATATGTGATCTTCCAGGACTCGGCTGATTCCTAAGTCATCTTGCAATTCAAACGAAGACCTACCTTATTTAGAAGATTGACATGATCCCAGGATTGAAGCAATCAAGCGGCTGGAATCAAGGAATCAAGCCATTATGGAAAGATTGCTCAAACGGCTAGTCAACTCCAACGGCTAGTTGCAACCAATCTCCATTATAAATACAAGAGGATGAGAAATCACAACAACAACAAGTCACAAGAGAGAATTCAACAAGCCAAGCAAGCAATCAAAGCTAAAGCCATACTGTTCTAAGAATTCTCAAAAGAGCCAGAAACCATTAGATTATCTATAGCTCTTAAGTGATTTCTATCCAACCCCTAAGAACCTGAAACCTGTTCATATTGTATAATCATTGTTTTAGGCATAGTGGTTAAGCAAATTATAAGTTTGAACCATTAGTTGGATACACTTCAAAAACCCCAAACCCTCACCGAAAGGTTAAAGTTTTTGAACCCCTTAAAGTGCAAGTGCTTACAATCACTTGTGGAGACCGTAGCTGTTAGGACGACTCAGATCTCAAAGTCCTAACCTTGGGACTATAAAGGTCAAGACCCTTGTAATTTGTGGTAAATTAAAGGGATTAAACATCACGTGTGGACGTGAGAGTGGACGTAGGAACGTATATCCGAACCACTATAAATCTGGTGTCATTTACCTTCTGCACTTTACATTTCTGCCTTTACATATATCTTATATAGTGCATACTGTATTTTCAACTGTCTTCAAAACAAGGCCATAACTTTCAAACCAGCATCAGCTGAGTACTTTCATAAAACAACAGGTTAACACTTAAAGAACGAGTCTAAACAAGGCCTACCATAATTCCGCATATAACCTCTTCAATCAGATCACTATAGTCATCTGGACCAGCAGACTAGTAGTCCAGTTGACATAGCAATCAGAAGAGGTTCCCAACTCTATTAAAAAAAGTTTTAAAGTCTATTCACCCCTCCCCTCTAGACTTTAATCCCATTCACTACTCGTTCAGGGACCAACAGGAACCTCCACATCTTTAGGCTGTGCCTTGGGTTCAGAAGAACCTTCATTGGCAGATGTGTCCTTGGTTGTGTTACCACCCTTGGTCATCACCTCTGAAGATACAGAGCCTTTCCTATGATAGGTTCTAGGGGGGTTGGAGAGTCTTTCAGAGACAGAAGGTTTAGGAAGGTTGGCTTGAGGGGTTTCAGGAGGGTTGGGTTTTGAGGGGTTTGAGGGATCATCAGAGGAATCATCATCATTAGAACTGCTTTCAGGGTGTTTGATGCCCTTAGCTTTCCTTTCCTTCTCCTCATTAATCTTATCAGCTACCAGCTTTGCAAAAACTTCCTCATCAGTGAGAAATCTTGTCTTTGAAACTCCAGCAAAGTGTAGCAATTTGTTCTCCTCTACTTGCCACCAGTTTGCACCCTTATCTTGGATAACTTGTGATATCTCCATCATAGACATGTCTTTTACATCAACAAGCATCCTTAGATCATGAAATGTCTTCTGAATTCTTGGAAATTCAGCAAGTTGTGGGTACAGACTGTCCACAGTAGCCTTGGCTCCTCCTCTGAGCATACTTTCATAAGTATACTCCTCCTCATCTCCACTTGAATGGGGACTTTGGGTTATAGGGGAGTTGGCTCTGGGTTCTCCTAAGGTGGCTTCAGGAAGGTTTAGTTCAGGAATGTTGACTTCAGAAGGGTTGGGTGCAATAGAAGGTACTTCAGTTGCTTTTGAGAGCAATGGATCTGAAGGGGCTTTACTCAGGGGGGTTGGCTCAAAGAGTGCAGCTTCTAAAAGCTTTGAATAATTGAGCATAGATGAGTCAAGGGGAGAATGTAATCTTGTCTCATCTACTGCTATATCTGCTAGCACATCTATCCCACTTCTTTGCACACTCCCTTCTGGAGAATATCTCTTTGTAAGGTTGATGGGGGTGATAGGTTGATTGGTTGGGGTTATGTGGGTTTCAGGGGAGTTGGGCTCAGGATTCTGAATTTCAGGGATGTTGGCCTCTATTGGGTGACCTTCAGGGACCTTGGACTCTGGAGTTCCAGACCCAGATGAGTTGGTCCTTGACTTTGATTTGGTCCTGCTTTCAGCTCTGCTCTCTCTAAGAGCAAGTTGTAGAGACCTTTCCTCTTGGAGCTCCAACACTTTGTCAGTAGGCTTGACCCTTCTCTTACTAGCCCTACTGCTCCCACTTCCTTCACCATCCTTCTCAGGGACAACCTCCCTGATCCTCTTGTCACCTCTAGACTTTTTTCTAGTCTCATTGTACTTCTGCCTCAATTCTTCTGAATGATCAGAAGGCACTTGTACACCTTCCTCAGCAACTTCTTCAATTTCAGTTGAGGCATCTGATTTCTCCTCTGAGGGAATTTGAGACATTTTTCTTGTCTTCACCATTCTGGCCTTTGTCCTCTTTTTCAACTTTGGCTTCTCCTCTACCTTCTCTTCAGCAGGCTTGGCCAAAAGCATCCTCCTCAGCTCAGTTTTCTTGCTGAGCCTTCTAAACAGAATCTTCTGGGCTGGGAGGGGCTTTGCAAAGGTTTGCATTTGAGAGTAGTGGGAAAACCTTTCAATCAACAAGCTTGCCCTGGTGCAATACTTGAGTTTCCCTTCTAGCACAACCTTATTGTGAGATTTCACCTTGAACTTGGCCTTTTCCTTCATCATCTCAGACATGATGAAGGTCCTCCAATCAAACTTGATGCCTTTATCACTAGCATCAATGACTGCAGCCATAATTCTGATTCTTGGATGGCTGACTTGTTCCAAGCTTCCAGTGTTGCTCATGAGACTCTTAGTGATTACCTCAAATAGATTGAGAAATTCTGGCTTGAGAGTCTTCTTGTTTTGTGTTGAAGAGAGAGGGTCTGGTACTAATAGCCATTCTTGAGCTATTTCATCTTCATGTCCAGTACCATAAACTTCTGGATTCCTTCCCTCAGAAGGCAATCCAAAAGCTCCTTCAAGATCTTCTGAAGAGAATTTCACTCTATGAAATCTCTCTTCCTCCTCTCCTTCTGCCACATATGACAGTCTGGTGGAAACTTCACCATCTTCAGTCTTACCTCTCCATTTGAGGAAGGCAAAGAACTCAGCCATGTAATTTTCCAAGCAAGAACTTGGTCTTCCCTCCATGAACTTTTGCAATCCAGCTCTTCTCAACCATCTCAAGGTTGGAGTGATCTCAGGATCTTCACTCTCAAAGGATACTATAGGCTCAAAATGAAGACTATTTTTGTTGCTTAAGTATCCAAAATCAAGGTCTAGAGCCTTGTTGGAGAAATCAATAATCATTTCTGGTCTTACTTTGGGAGCCATTGAAGGTTTTCAGAAATGAAATTAAGAGTGTTTTGAGAGAGTTTGAAGAAGATGAAGGCTAGGGTTTCGAATACTTGGGGAAGAAGTGTTTGTGGGGAGTTCTTAAGACTTGAGAATATTCTAAAAAGAATGTTTGTCAATGAGTTGGTGAGTTTTGTGTATTTTCAACTGTTGTCAAAAATGGAAAACACACTTGGACGGCCAGGATGAATTTCAGGGGAGTTGGCCAGTTTTGATCCAATGGTTAAAAACCAATGTAACAGTGAGTTATTGGTTTTATTCAAAACGTGGAAGTTATTTAATATTAGTTAATGGTTGGGGAGTTTTCGAGATAGATCATGGCTTGAAAAGTGTAATGCAAACAAGAGTTAAATCTTGGCATTTAATGCATGGAAAGCGACCTTTTGGGTGGGGGACAAATTAAATCCCACAGAGATGATATCTGTAATTGGGATGGATATCAAGGTAGACAATGATTACCCAAAATAGGTACTTATCAAACCAAGAAAATAGTTTGATAGCCAAGACAACTTATCTGATCCCACTAGGACAAGTGTCCTGAAGAGATGTGGACAAGTGTCCTGAATTTCAATGGACAAGTGTCCTGAATAGTTATGATCATCTCTTCTGGACTTCATTAGACTTGTCCAAGTCTGCTGAAGACAAATTCAGCTTCTTTTACTCCCATTAACTTCAATGAGTTTTACTTGTCCAACTTCCCTGGATCAAGTAATCCCAACTCTGCTGATAGCTCCAGAAACCTTGCCTCTGCAAGTGGCTTTGTTAGGATATCAGCTTTTTGATGATCTGTGTGGATCTTGACCAACTTTATATCCTTCTTCTCCACATGATCTCTAATGAAGTGATGTTTGATGTCCACATGTTTACATCTTGTGTGCAAGACAGGATTTTGTGATATAGCAATGGCACTATTGTTATCACAAAATATTGGCACTTCAGTAGAGTTGACTTTGTAGTCTCTTAGTTGTTGTCTCAACCAAAGGATTTGAGCACAACAACTTCCAGCTGCAACATATTCAGCTTCAGTGGTGGAAGTTGCCACTGTGTTTTGCTTCTTGGAGAACCAAGATATAAGCTTGTTGCCTAAGAATTGACAAGTCCCTGAAGTGGACTTTCTATCAATTCTGCAACCTCCATAGTCAGCATCTGAGTAGCCAGTTAACTCAATGTTGTCATCAGCAGGGTACCAAAGGCCTAAATTTTCAGTGCCTTTGAGATACCTCAAAATCCTCTTTGCAGCCTCAAGATGGCTTTTCTTAGGATTTGCTTGAAACCTTGCACAGACACCTACTGCAAAGGTGATGTCAGGTCTGCTGGCAGTGAGATAGAGGAGTGATCCAATGATTCCTCTATACTCAGTGGAGTTGGTTGAAACACCACTTTCATCAGGATCCATCTTCCAATTTGTGTTCATTGGGATCCTTACTGGCTTGCTAGTAGCACACCCAAACTTCTTGATCATTTCTCTGATGTACTTAGCTTGGTTGATGAAAATTCCTTCTTTTGATTGCTTTACTTGAAGACCCAAAAAGAAGTTCATCAACCCCATCATGGACATCTCAAACTTGCTTTGCATAAGCTTGGAGAACTTCTCACACAGCTTTTCATTGGGGGATCCAAATATTATGTCATCCACATAAATTTGGACAAGCAAGATGTCCTCTCCTTCAGAGATTCTGAAGAGAGTTCTGTCCACAGTTCCCTTGGTGAATCCATGATCTAAGAGGAATTGTGACAGTGTATCATACCAAGCCCTAGGGGCTTGCTTAAGTCCATACAGAGCCTTCTTCAGTCTGTAAACTTGGTTTCCAACCTCAAAACCTGGTGGTTGCTCCACATAGACTTCTTCTTTCAAGACTCCATTCAGAAAGGCACTCTTGACATCCATCTGGTACACTTTGAACCTCTTGTGGGCTGCATAGGCTAGAAAGAGCCTTATTGCTTCTAGCCTTGCCACAGGTGCAAAAGTCTCATCATAGTCAATGCCTTCATGTTGGCAATAACCCTTTGCCACTAGTCTTGCTTTGTTTCTGACAATCACATCATTCTCATTCTTTTTGTTCTTGAACACCCACTTTGTTCCAATAACATCTTGATGTGAAGGTCTATCCACCAGCTCCCATACTTCATTTCTGGTGAATTGATTCAATTCTTCCTGCATGGTTGTGATCCAATTGGCATCTTGAAGTGCCTCCTCAATGTCACTTGGTTCTTGATCTGACAAGAAACAACAGAAAAGAGCACTTTCACCATGAAATCTTCTTGTTTTGACTCCTATACTTGGATCACCAAGTATTAGATCAGTAGGATGGTCAGACAACCAAGTCCTTCTTTTTCTGATCTCATCAGTAGAGTTGTCCTCTACTGAAGTTGAGTCATTTTGATCATAAAATTCAGGATAATTGAATGCAGGATCTAATTCAGGATCATAATCAGGGGTGTTGTCCTCAATGTCAGGGACATTGGCATTTTCAACATTTTGAGTTCCCCCTTGATTATTTGATCCATTAACTACCTCAGCAAAAACTGCTTCTTCATTGGTAGTTGTTACCTGGATGTGAACTGGGATTGGATCATTCAGTTCACCATTTTCATTAGTGGGATTTTCCTCAGGAAGGTTGCCTTCAGGATTGTTGTCCAATGGGAGTTTTTCAGGTAGGTTGGCTTGGACAACTTCTATGAATTCAGTGTCTTTGCCTTTAAGGCTCAGTCTGGTTGTCCTTTGTGTGATTTCTTCTGATTCCAAGTTCTCATTCCTGAACTCATGAATAGATTCATCAAACACAACATGAGGTGTTTCCTCCACAATAAGGGTTTTCTTGTTGTAGACTCTGAAAGCTCTACTGATTTGAGAATATCCAAGGAATATCCCTTCATCAGCTTTGCTATCAAAGGCTTTCAACTGTTCTTTCCCATTATTGTGAATAAAACACTTGCAACCAAAAATGTGAAAGTATGACACTTTAGGCAATCTTCCTTTCCAGAGTTCATAAGGGGTTTTGCCTTGCCCCTTAGTGATCAAACATCTATTTTGAGTATGACATGCAGTGTTTATAGCTTCAGCCCAAAACCTCTTAGGCAAATTTGAATCAGCAATTAAGGTTCTAGCAGCTTCTTTTAAAGTTCTATTTCTCCTTTCTGCAACTCCATTCTGTTGGGGAGTTCTAGCTGCTGAGGTTTCATGAGCTATTCCATTAGATGTGCAATACTCATTGATGTATGAATTTATGAACTCAGTGCCTTTATCAGATCTTATCTTGATAATGCTAAGGCTTTTCTCATTTGACAGTCTCTTTAACAGTTCAGGTAGTTTGACTTGTGTTTCCTTCTTATTAAGGAGATATACTACCCATGTGAACCTAGAGAAGTCATCTACTACAACCAATGTGTATTTTCTACCATTTATGCTTGCAGGAGTAATTGGTCCAAATAGGTCCATATGTAGAAGTTCAAGTACGCTTTCAGTAGAGATGACTGGTTTTCCCTTAAATGAGGCTTTAATCTGTTTTCCTTCTTGGCATGGTTTACAGACATGCTCTTTAATGAAAACCTCATTAGGTAGTCCTTTCACTAATGCATTTCTAGCAATTTTGTTCATTGTTTTGAAGTTCAAGTGGTTTAATCTTTTATGCCACAACCAACTTTGTTCACTAGAACTCTTAGCAATGAAGCATGCAGCGTCAATAGACTTGTCCCAGTCTGCAAAATACACATTTCCTTTTCTAGTTCCAGTCAATATAATTTATTGAGTTTTATCTTTGATTAAACATTTTCCACTTGAAAACTCAACATTAAAATCTTTATCACAGAATTGACTGATACTTAGAAGATTATATTTGAGACCAGCCACATAAGACACATTGTATACTTTGATGTTACCAATCATCAAAGTACCATAACCTTTTGTAGTAGCTTGTGAGCTGTCTCCAAATGTGACATTTGGGCCTTCTTTTTCAATAAAATCAGTGAGGAGTTCCTTGTTTCCAGTCATGTGCCTTGAACATCCACTGTCAAGGTACCATGCTGACTTTTTGCTCATGCTCCTCTTCTTGTGGCCCATTGGTACCTGCAATTAGATTGGTTTAGGTACCCTTTGATTTTTGGGTCCTGAGAGGTTAGATGTACCTTTAGGAACCCAAACTTGCCTAATAACCCTGATTGATTCAAGGTGGCTAAGTTGTCTTCCTCTAGCATCTACATACACTGTCTTTCCCTTAAATGCCTTTGGGAAAGTGTGTGTGAATGTGTTAACTCTATAAGTTTCAGGAGAGTTGTCAAATCTCCTGAACTTATGAGTTCTTTGTGCTACTTGAGGGAATCTTTGAGGAAAGGCTTTCTTATGACCATTACCCTTTGGCATGAAGGGTTTTGGTTGTCTAATTTTATTTTGCCTTTGAGGATAGTTGTCCTTAGGTCTATTCAGCTGAGGCTTTCTCAGAAGAGTTGGCCTAGGCTGATTATACCTTGGATAGTTCCTCTGAACATTGTTCAGGAGAGTTGCCCTTCCATTGGGTCTACTCTGTTGACCAACATTCCTCTTGTGTTCAGGAGCTTTGGCCATTTCCTTAGGTTTTGGCCTAGTCTCCTGAAGCACTTGAGTAGGCAGATCATCTATTTTGCCCTTTCCAATTTGTTCAGTGGCTGAATTACTTCATTTTCAGTTTGTGCCACTGACTTAACAAAGATTCTCTTAGTGTTACTTACAGAAGCAACACTAAGACAAGGTGAAGATTCAAATGGATCAAAACCTAATCCACTTCTTTGAGCCATAGGTCTTTGATAACTCTGAATTTCCTCTATTGCTCTAGAGGATTTCTTCAGAGCAGACACCTTTAGTTTCAGGCTCTCTTCACTTGATTTAAGAATGTCATATTCATGTGAGAGGTTTTCAAACTTGGCATTTAGAATTTTAAGTTCAAAATCTTTTCTCTTCTGAGAGAGTAGTTGATCATCAATCTCCTTTTGTTGGTCAACTATCCTGAGATTTGCTTCCTCAAGCTCTCTCAAGACTTGTTGATACAACTCAGTAGATTTGACATCAACAGCTACCTCAGAAGTTTTGGCAAGCTCAATAGCCAATCTTTCATTTTCTCTCACACAGTTATCATGAAATTCTTGTAGCATAGTGAAATCTTCCATCAACTTTCCAAGGGAAAGCTTCAGGTTGACCTCACTATTGTTTTGTGAGATGAATGATGGTGAACTAGAAGTAGAGGATACCTCATCATCCTCAAGAGCCATGTTGCAGACATCATCATCATCATCACTGTTGGAGAACAGTCCATCAGAAGAGTTAAAGCTTTCAGCACTATCAGATTCTTCACCAGCCATCATGGCCTTTCTATTGGTGAACTTTCTGTCTCTTTTAGCTTGTCTTTCTCTTCTCTCCTTAGAGCTCAGTTCAGGGCAGTCATACTGGAAGTGCCCTTTCTTCTTGCAATTATAGCACAAGTCTTCATCATCATCTTTCTTTGATTCTTCTCTTCTCTTTGATGATGAAGGTTCAGCTCTACTGGACCTTCTCCTATCAGAGTACTTGTCCTCTGATCTTTTCTCTTCAGGCTTTTTGACCTCAGCCTGAGCTTCAGGAGAGTTGTATCTCCTGAATTTGTTGTCCTGGTAGAATTTCTTGTATCTACCAAACCTTGAATTTAGCTTTTCAAACCTTCTAGCCATCAAGGCTAGTTCTTCCTTCATTTCAGTCTTGGAGACTGACTTTGATGATCTTGGAGTGGACTGCATTTCTGGTTCAGCAGTTTTGGCTTTGAATGCCACTTCCTTTGTAGGATTTGAAGGTTCCTCAACAGGCTTTCTTCTATTGAGGTCGAACTCATAAGCTTTGAGTTCTGAGAAGATTTGTTGCATGGGCATGGTGGAGAGATCTTTGGTATTTTGCATCATTACAGCATAGACATCCCACTTTTGAGTGAGACTTCTCAGGATTTTCAATCCAACTTCTCTCTTAGAGTACACCTTGCCCAAGGAGTTGATTTCATTCATCACATCTGTGAATCTACCAGCAAATTTGTCAATGGACTCCTCAGACTCCATTGTGAACTGTTCAAATTTCTGCACTGCCACTTGGAGCTTATTCTCCTTGATTTTCTCAGTGCCCTCACACATTTCTGCAAGAGTATCCCATATCTCTTTGGCAGTTGTGCAGTGGTAGACCCTTCCCATGATTGCATCTGGAATTGTTTGATAGAGGGTGTTCATGGCAAGATAATTCAAATTATCTTTCCTCTTTTCATCAGCAGTGAAGTCATCTTCATCTTTGGGAATCAATTCCCTTATATCTGCTCTTTGAGCCTCTGTGACTCTGGGATTGACAAAGGTGAACACAAAAGGACCTCTTGTGATCACTCTCAACATATCAGTATGTAGAGATGCAAGATGAGCCCTCATTCTGATTTTCCAGAAATCATAGTTGTCTATTGAGAACATGGGCAATTTGTGATGAGAGAAGTGGTTGACTGGATTTGTGGCCATGTTGTCCAATCCTTGGACAGCAGGGGGTGGAACAGCTGCATTGTTGTTGGCCATATCTCAAGAATAAACAGTTAGTCAACAATTGATAGGATTTCAGATAGATCAGTTCAGTGACCACACCAAATATGTTTTTTTTGAAAACCAAGATGGTTTTTCAGAAGCAGTGGTCTTTGAACCCCTGCTCTGATACCACTTGTTGGTCCTGAAAGGAGTATATAACAAGTGTATGGGGGGGAAATACACTTGTATGCAAATTCTTTTTAACTTTGATCAAACCAGAGCTCAGCAAGGTTGTCTTGGACAACTCTGCTGAAGATGTTTAACTCTTCTAAGATAATCAGACTACTAAGTACTATTGAGTACTTAGTTGAATAACTATCTAGGGGAGTTATGTGTGCGGAATAGTGGTTGGCCCTTTTAGTTTAGACTCCTTTAGTTTCTGAAATCACTTAGTCAAACAATACAGTCCAGTTTCAGGGAACTTGTCCAAATAGGTTTTGCACAGTCTTTAAATGTTTATCCTTGAAAGATCAGTTTTGTGTGCAGTGTTGAATGTATGTAAGTACTTGAAATCAAATCAACACAAGAGTTTATAGTGGTTCAGAGACTCAAGCTCCTACATCCACTTTCCCTGATTTAATAGGATAATTCCTTCACTCTTGGAATTAACTTGTTTTATAGTGCCAAGGTGCACTTGATCAAGAACACCACTCCTTGGTGAATTGATCCCTAGGATGTCTAGAGTCCTAGTACCCTCTTCACAACTCAGAACTGAACTGTTCTTCTCTCAACAGTCAGCTCCTACCACTTCTACTACTACTACAACAACCTTCTCACTTTCACTCTTGAAAGGTATAAGGGTTGAAGTAAGGTTCCAACTAATGAGATATCCTTTACAATGAAGATCAGTGTATAAGGATAGGATATCTCTCTAAGCTTGTGTATGGATATACAATGTAGTTCAGCTTAGATGAAGTGTTTGAAGACTAAGATAGTCTTTGAAAGCTTTGAAAGCACTCTAGCTTGTAAGAACTTGAGGTTAGAGGTGCTTGGTTGAGGTTGAAGTTGGATGTTTTCAAATGGTCTTCACACTTCTGTTATTTATAGACAAATGAAGGATTTGCCCGTTGGAGAGGCAGCCTCAAATGTCCATAAATGTCTTCTTTTAGTTCTTCAACTTTGAAGACAGATTCTTGATAGTGACATGTCCTCATTTGGGAAATAAACGGCTGTTAAGACTTTGTCTTCATTCTGCAGCACTCTACCCAATGTCTGACTTTCAGATTCTCTTGTTAGGACTTGGACATGGCTTCTGAAGGTTGTTCCATTGATAGGACAACATTCCTCATCATTTGGACAACTCTCCTTATCACTATCAGCAGTCTTGCTTATCAGCAAGGTTGACTTGCTCTTCTTCAGATGACTTGGCTCTTATCCTTTGCTTCTCTTGAAAGTGATCTTGGCATGAATCATTAAGGATCTTTAGGGTGTAGTTGTGTCTAGCTCTTCAGCATAGTTGACCTCAGGCTTTCAGAGCACTTGATCTTGATTAATTGTGCTGAGACAACTCCTCTGGACAACTCTCCTGATCAGCATAGTTGGTCTTCAAAAGACTTAGTGTTGTATCCAGAGTTTTAGCCTTGAGGGGACTTGTTCTTGATGGACTTCAAAGCATGTGTTCCCCCTCAAATTGTGCATCTAATCATCTAAGAGCTACCTAACATACTAGCTTCTCATCTAGCCTTTATTCTATATGTTCTAACACTTCTAGAACACATTCAATCATGACTTAGGCATGTCTCAGGGGGTTTTGGTATTAAATCAAAACATATCTCATTTTATTCCTAACAGAAAAGCTTTTAGATTATGCGGTTGTATGAAAACTCAACAGAAAGGATCCAAAATAAGTTGGAATAAGAGGTGCACAAAATGTAGAAGTTCAAGATCCTTACAAAATAGGATCTAAGGGACGAAGCTTCTAGATCTCGAATTTTGTCTATAAATGAAGATAGAAGGCTTCATCATTTGGTAACGTACATCTGATTGAGTATCACCTACATTAGTGTTGATCGCGTGTTTAAAGATGATAGAGAAATTATTATCCATGTACGTTGTGTCGAAGTTGTTATAACTTCCAATGCAACATATATCTATTTATGTTGTCAATTGATAGGGATCATTGAAAGGTCAGATTTGACAGTGTTTACTCTTTGAATTTACGAAACATTATCTGGTTTGTACTGAACGAAAATGATATAATACCCACCGGTGAGCACACATTTTATGCCCACCGCTTACGTGGCAATGCCCCATAATATATTCTTTATTCTATATTTTTAGACGGGAATGATATAATGCCCACCGGTGGTGTTACTAGTGGCATTTTACTTTTAGTTATTTTCTTTGAATATGATACTTGTTTTTTGTGTGTATGTGTGAACTTCATCGATTAGATGAATGGATTTAATCAATATCAATGGAATCAGTGTTATGATCAAAATGGTAGGATTTATCTTCCACAATGTGGAGATTTGGGCTATGATAATTAGAAGAATTTTGATCATCACTATCTTATGCAACAAGTTCCCTGCTATTATCAAGATTGGATGAGTGAAGAAGCATCACCTCCTCCTCAAGGATATTACCCTCCACATTAGACAATTGGTCATCACCATGAAAGAACTAGAAGAAGAAAGGTATCCTAGTGAGAATAGTGAATATTACAAGATTTTTTACAAAAGAGATGAAGAAGAATGCCATTTGATGGACGTGATCTACAAAGATCAAGAAAATCAAGAAGCATCACAAGATGATTTGAAGAGTGAAATGAGCATTTCTAAACCTTTAAGCTCTTCAATTTACTCTTTAATTGATATTGATACTTCTATTGATTTCATTTTGCCTCTTGATCACTTTGATTCAAAGAAAGAAATTGAGAAATGCTTGGGCATTCTTAGGCAAAAAGGAAAGAAATGACAAAAGATGATGAAAGAGTAAGAAGAATGTCCATTGAGAGAAATATGCAAGAATGAAGAAAGTGACAAGTCTACAATTCATAAGAGTTTCCTTGAGTTTGAAGGTCAAATATTGAAGTACAATAGCAAGGAGGCCCGATATCCATGGCCATTCAGATGAACTCTTTTATTTCCGTCTGACTTGAAGACGTTAAACTTAGCGCTAAATGGGAGGCACCCCATTCTTTGTTGCTTTATTTTATTTTTGTTTAGATTTGTAGCTTGTTTGATCTTTTTGTTGAGCTTTTATTTTGTAGATTGTGTGTTGTGTGGATGCTCAAGGATGAGAGATATACATGATGAAGCTCAAGGGTGTGATGATGCATTGGTGATAAAAGGTCCAAGGGACAATCGATTGTGGTAGCTTGCTTCTTTGGTGATAAATTTCTAAGGTAACACACTCATTCACAAACTATGCATTCAATTAGATAGTTTCATTTAAGTTTGGGGAGAGATTTCATGTGTTTACCTTCATTTTATTGCACCGTTTGTTCTAATATTTTATTAGTTTTGGTGATTGAGAGAGAAAAATTCATTTTACGTCCTGTAACTTAGGCCTAATCCAATTAAAATCCTTTAAGTTTTCATTTTTTCGATTTACGTCATTTTTGGTCCAATTTACGTCCTTTTCGCCGGAAAATTTTCAAACTCACCGGAATTTGAGGAATAAATTGGGATTTCGGCAAAATAGTCCAATTTACGTCCTTTAAGTTTGAAAATTAAAATTTAATAAATAAATTTTCTAAAAATATCATTCAAAATTTTAAAATATTATTAAAAATCCGAAAATATCATTAAAATTAAAAACTATAAAATGTGTAAAATAAAATTTAAAATATATTATTTAATTTTTTAAAAATCTCATTAAAATTTATAAAATGTGTTAAATAAATTAAAATAAAAAATTTTACAATTCAAAAAATCGAAAATGTTTAACTTAAAATTATGAAATTCAAAAATCTCATTAAAAATTCTAAAAATCTCTTTAATTTTTTTAAAATGGGTAGATTAAATATTAAAAATTCTAAAAATCCAATAAGAATAATAAAAATTATTTAAAAATTAGACTTGATTCGGACTCATCCGCAATTAAAGTTTTTCTCGAACTCCTAAATTTTTTTTTGTATTCCACGCCTTGATTGGTTGTAGAACCGTGTCAAATTCATTTTAATGAGGTTTTTAGAATGGTATAATTTTTTATTTTATTTTAAACATTTATAAAATTTTAATTTATAGATTTTTTATATTTAGAATTTTATGTTTTTCTGAGATTTTTAGAAATTTTTTGTTTTTAATTTACAAATTTTTCAAATTTTAGATTTTTTTTTTTTTTTGAATTTTTGAATTTTATTTTACACAATTTATAAATTTTAATGATATTTTTTGTTTTTAATGAGATTTTTAATTTTTTTTCAGAATTTTTTAATTATTAATTTCTAATTTTCAAACTTAAAGGACGTAAATTGGACTATTTGACCGGAATTCCAATTTTCCGGCGAAAAGGATATAAATTGGACTTAAAGGGACATAAATTGGACACCCTAGGACGTAAATTGAAAAAGTGAAAACTTAAAGGATATAAACTGGATTAGGCCTAAGTTACAGGACGTAAAATGAAATTTTCTCGTGATTGAGATATCTTGTGTATTGTTGGTATTTGATGGATAATTTATGGCTATTGTTTGGCTTTTGAAGTTTGTTTGAGTTTTGTGGTATTAATTGATACTTGATTGTTCACTTATTTATGTGAAAGATTGTGATTGGTTTGGTGCTCTCGATTCATGATTAGACATGCCCACCGGTGGTGTTACTAGTGGCATTTTACTTTTAGTTATTTTCTTTGAATATGATACTTGTTTTTTGTGTGTATGTGTGAACTTCATCGATTAGATGGATGGATTTAATCAATACCAATGGAATCAGTGTTATGATCAAAATGGTAGGATTTATCTTCCACAATGTGGAGATTTGGGCTATGATAATTAGAAGAATTTTGATCATCACTATCTTATGCAACAAGTTCCCTGCTATTATCAAGATTGGATGAGTGAAGAAGCATCACCTCCTCCTCAAGGATATTACCCTCCACATTAGACAATTGGTCATCACCATGAAAGAACTAGAAGAAGAAAGGTATCCTAGTGAGAATAGTGAATATTACAAGATTTTTTACAAAAGAGATGAAGAAGAATGCCATTTGATGGACGTGATCTACAAAGATCAAGAAAATCAAGAAGCATCACAAAATGATTTGAAGAGTGAAATGAGCATTTCTAAACCTTTAAGCTCTTCAATTTACTCTTTAATTGATATTGATACTTCTATTGGTTTCATTTTGCCTCTTGATCACTTTGATTCAAAGAAAGAAATTGAGAAATGCTTGGGCATTCTTAGGCAAAAAGGAAAGAAATGACAAAAGATGATGAAAGAGTAAGAAGAACGTCCATTGAGAGAAATATGCAAGAATGAAGAAAGTGACAAGTCTACAATTCATAAGAGTTTCCTTGAGTTTGAAGGTCAAATATTGAAGTACAATAGCAAGGAGGCCCGATATCCATGGCCATTCAGATGAACTCTTTTATTTCCGTCTGACTTGAAGACGTTAAACTTAGCGCTAAATGGGAGGCACCCCATTCTTTGTTGCTTTATTTTATTTTTGTTTAGATTTGTAGCTTGTTTGATCTTTTTGTTGAGCTTTTATTTTGTAGATTGTGTGTTGTGTGGATGCTCAAGGATGAGAGATATACATGATGAAGCTCAAGGGTGTGATGATGCATTGGTGATAAAAGGTCCAAGGGACAATCGATTGTGGTAGCTTGCTTCTTTGGTGATAAATTTCTAAGGTAACACACTCATTCACAAACTATGCATTCAATTAGATAGTTTCATTTAAGTTTGGGGAGAGATTTCATGTGTTTACCTTCATTTTATTGCACCGTTTGTTCTAATATTTTATTAGTTTTGGTGATTGAGAGAGAAAAATTCATTTTACGTCCTGTAACTTAGGCCTAATCCAATTAAAATCCTTTAAGTTTTCATTTTTTCGATTTACGTCATTTTTGGTCCAATTTACGTCCTTTTCGCCGGAAAATTTTCAAACTCACCGGAATTTGAGGAATAAATTGGGATTTCGGCAAAATAGTCCAATTTACGTCCTTTAAGTTTGAAAATTAAAATTTAATAAATAAATTTTCTAAAAATATCATTCAAAATTTTAAAATATTATTAAAAATCCGAAAATATCATTAAAATTAAAAACTATAAAATGTGTAAAATAAAATTTAAAATATATTATTTAATTTTTTAAAAATCTCATTAAAATTTATAAAATGTGTTAAATAAATTAAAATAAAAAATTTTACAATTCAAAAAATCGAAAATGTTTAACTTAAAATTATGAAATTCAAAAATCTCATTAAAAATTCTAAAAATCTATTTAATTTTTTTAAAATGGGTAGATTAAATATTAAAAATTCTAAAAATCCAATAAGAATAATAAAAATTATTTAAAAATTAGACTTGATTCGGACTCATCCGCAATTAAAGTTTTTCTCGAACTCCTAAATTTTTTTTTGTATTCCACGCCTTGATTGGTTGTAGAACCGTGTCAAATTCATTTTAATGAGGTTTTTAGAATGGTATAATTTTTTATTTTATTTTAAACATTTATAAAATTTTAATTTATAGATTTTTTATATTTAGAATTTTATGTTTTTCTGAGATTTTTAGAAATTTTTTGTTTTTAATTTACAAATTTTTCAAATTTTAGATTTTTTTTTTTTTTTTTGAATTTTTGAATTTTATTTTACACAATTTATAAATTTTAATGATATTTTTTGTTTTTAATGAGATTTTTAATTTTTTTTCAGAATTTTTTAATTATTAATTTCTAATTTTCAAACTTAAAGGACGTAAATTGGACTATTTGACCGGAATTCCAATTTTCCGGCGAAAAGGATATAAATTGGACTTAAAGGGACATAAATTGGACACCCTAGGACGTAAATTGAAAAAGTGAAAACTTAAAGGATATAAACTGGATTAGGCCTAAGTTACAGGACGTAAAATGAAATTTTCTCGTGATTGAGATATCTTGTGTATTGTTGGTATTTGATGGATAATTTATGGCTATTGTTTGGCTTTTGAAGTTTGTTTGAGTTTTGTGGTATTAATTGATACTTGATTGTTCACTTATTTATGTGGAAGATTGTGATTGGTTTGGTGCTCTCGATTCATGATTAGACAAGCCTGTGAGTTTTAGAGCCTTTAGACTTTCATATGTTGTGGTTTATTTTCCTTCATGTGAGTAAAATTCATGCTTGTGTGCTCTAAAACTTGTCAATTGTCTTGTTTGAGGCTATTTTTTGTGTGAGATTCTTGAAATTGATATAAGGTCATCTTTGTTTTGAATAGTCACTTGGCCAAATTTTCCATACCAATGAAATTTCTCCGTAGTTAGCCACTTTGAAGCTATTGATCCATATTCTTTGGCAACCTACAAATTTAGCCTATTTTGTCCATCTTTTATGAGCCTAATCTTCCTATGAACTAGTGGAGCTTCAATGTTGACAAATGTGGTTGAATTGAGGTGAAATGTGAATTTGGTGGATTTGTTTGGTTGAAAAGTGAAGAGATTGAAAAGAAAAAAAAAACGAGAAAAGATGAATTGTGAGTTGTACATGAAAAAGATTGAGTTGATGAGAAAATGAAAAAATATTTGAAAAAGAAAACTCTCTTGTGTACAAGCATTTGGTAGAGCTTCAAATTCATATGTGTTGATTGGTTAGTGGTGAAGAATGTTTTTATAAAGAAAAGAAGCAAGTAAATTGTGTGAGATAAAGAACTTTGAGTTGCAACTTGATCAATTGCAACTTTCCTCTTACTTCACTAGTTTATGAGTCACTTTATCCAATTAACCGTTCCATACCTTAACAAAGAGCCTACATTACAACCAAATGAAAAGTCCTTGTTGATTCATGAATTGAGCATATAACATGTGGTGGAAAACCTAGACTTTTGGCAAGCATATGGTAGTGCACTTGTGAGATATGATTTTGAGAGCATACATTCCATGATATACACTTTGAGTGATGAGTGATACACTTACTTGTGAGGAAATTGTGAATTGAACACTTAATCTTGCATTGATTTGAGCATAGCTTGTGAACTTGTTTGTTGGTTTTTCTACCTCATGGTTTAACTAGATTGAGAAACTTGACAATCACTTAATCTATCTTGACTTGATTGAATTCCATTGCAATCCTCCCACTTTTTTTATTTTCTTTCATTGCTCGGGGACGAGCAACACTCTAAGTTTGGGGGGTTGATTAGTGTGAAAATTGCTTGAAATTCATGTATTTAATTTGCTTAATGTTATAGGATTTCATTCATTATTTACATTAAATTGACTAATTACACTTGAAATGAGAAAGGTGTGTGTTTTGCAATTTTTGTAGAAAAAATGAGCATTTTTAGAGCAAAATACATCTCGATTATATTGTGAAGTCAAGGAATTATCAAAGAAAAATAAAAAATCGACTCATACATTTTAGCATTTTCAGCCCAACTTGAGCGACCCATTTCAGCAAACAAAGGCCCAATTGATGGGAACTCATTCCTTAGTTAATTGAGGCCCATTGATGAAGTTTGGGCTTACTCACGTGAGAAATAAAAAAGGGGTCCGACTATATGCACCTCGGACTTGTTTAAAAAATGCACTCCCCCATTCAATTTATTAATTAAATAATCATGTGAAAAATCCAAAATACCCTTTTAGTAATATTACACTACTAAATGCACTCCTACTACTAACTACACCCTTTATTTAAACTCTAAACCCTAACCCTAATTTGTTGATGCAGTCGTCGTCACCACCACATTCGGCTGGTGTCACCACCATTTCTAATGGCCACAAAAAAAAATAGAAATTTCAAAATAAACTTAGAAAAATCACACTTTTTTTATAAATTTCGACAAACCAGTGTCGACGAGATACACTCTCATTGACAAATTGTTATCGACGAGAGTGTATCTCGTCGACACTGGTTTGTCGAATTTTTTTTTTAAAAAAAATAGACTATTTTGAGTCGACCATATATACTCTTGTCGACAACAATTTGTCGACGAAAGTGTATATAATCGATCCAAGTTGGTCGAAATAAAAATAAAGACAAATAAACAAGCATACCTGATGACGCCTATGCCAAGACTTGGTTGCTTGGAGGGGAGGCTTGGGACGGGATGGTGGGAGCAAGGAGTTGGGGGAGAGGGAAAAAAGAAAATTAGAGAAAAAAAAAATAAAAAAATGTAGAAGAAGAGGGGAAGGGGGGAGAAAGGAGAAGGAAGGGGGCCGCGGGGTGGAAGCGGCGGCGGGAGGCTGGCGGACGGTAGACGGGGCGGGGGCGGCGGCGGCAGCGGAGCGGCAGTTGGGTTTGTGAAAGAAGATGAAAATGAAGAAGAGAAAGAATTAAATCGGTTAGAGAAAATTAAGGTTTAGGGGGTGCATCTAGCTGAATGAGTTTTGGCCAATCCATTTCTACAACCATTTAGCCCATATCAGCTGGACCTGTTGGAGATTAAAATTGGGCCGCCATTCTTTCCAATTTCAAAAGCCCACGCCTAATTTTCATCAAATTGGGGAAAAGCAATACAGCAGCGTGGAGACACACAAAGGTAGGGGGGAGGACGCACACACAAAGCAATTTCATTGGGGGAAACCCTTCCCTCTTCCCACCCATGTTCAAGTTTGAGATGGGAAAATACACTTAGACCTAGTTTGGTTTGCTTGATTAGGTTGGATTAGGTTTGATTGACTTTTTATTCCCAACGAATCAAACATTTTGTTTGATTGTTATGGCTCGGGATTAATGCAAGGCCCGACAATTTTGTACTATTTTTCATGCATATGTGGAATTATTAATCATAGGGGAGGGGTGAATTAATTTATCCAACATTATCTCATCCATCAATCCAAACTAACCCTCAGGGGATGTAATTGTTTTGGGATGGGAAATCTGAATTTGAAATTTTGAAATCCCACCCATGTTCTAGTTTGAGATTTAAATTTTAGATTTTTAAAATCCTCTCCTATAAATACATATAAACCTACAAAAGTTAACTCTATAGATACCTACAAACCCCTATAATCCTATACTATAAAGTTAAATCATATCCTACTAAAATCCAAAAACAAACACAAAATACAAAAAACATTAGGATTTTAAAATCCACTAAATTTTGAAATCTAGATTTCAAAATCCCAAAACAAACATCCCCTTAGTTTAATTTTATTTTTTTAGCTAGTTTTTAATGTAGTGTTTCATTTTATTGTTAGTTTTAAAGGATTTTAAGACATGAGGTGATATCTTTCTTTTAATTTAATGTTTTGTTATTTATATTCTATGTTTTTATTTTATTATGTTAATTTAGTTATGGGCTAAGTTCGGTTTGCTTTGGCTGTTGAAATTATGTGGATAATTAGTGTCTTTATGAATTAATTGCTTAATTTACCTATGTTTTGGTGTTTAATGTTTCTATTGTTGTGATTTGTAAGATTTAATTGGTTGATCAATCCTATTAGCTAACATTTTCGATTATGTTAATTGCAACGAGAGTTGGATTTGCATGATTAGGGTGTAAGTGTGAGCCTTAACTAATTAATTGAAGTTAAATAGTAATTAGCTTAACCGAGAGAGGGTTGATTGCTTAGATCGACAACATTAGATATTAATCGATTAGAGGTCGTCTAGGAGATTAGTGAGAGGGTGAGTCGTAAACATTAGTAACCGTGTTGAAAGTGTTTATGGGTCACTATCCTAGGAGCTTATAGTACTAATTAGATCTCATAATTGCTAATTAGTGCACGTGTTCACCTAAGCCTCACGAGATATTGGTCTACACACATATGTGATAGTCCTTAGCATAATTCAAGACATTAGGTTTAATTATTGTGATTAGTTCGTTAATTCATTAGTGATCCCACATAAGGGAGACACCCGAAGCAATTCTTCCACTTGCATTTTCATCTTGAGAGTTAGTTTTAGTTGCTTACTTAGTTTTTATTTTTCTTATTGGTATTTGTTCTATCCTCCCGTTTAGCTTCTATAACACCATACCGACGTATAGTTTTGGAGCTCCACGTTCTCCTAAGTCCTAGGTCGATACTACTTGGTCGTATACTTGCAATACTATAACGAACCCATACGCTTTTGGGTACGTTATTTTTTTGTGACTAAATTGTGCAAAAATACCAAAAAAAGTCAGTAATCATTAGAACCTACGTTGTTATCCGAACCCTCTTGATATCTCCTTCATTTGTCAATCTATTCAGAATCGACAAGAAGCCCTAAGTACATAGCACAAAGAGGAAGGGAGACAATGGGTCTCCCTGCCTCAAACCTCTTTTGGGTGAACATTTTCATCAATCCTTCCATTAATCTTGAATTCATAGCTCACAGTAGACACTTACCTCAAAATCAGCATCACCCATCTCTCATTAAAACCCATTTTCTCCATAACTCTCTTTAGATATTTCCATTCCACCCTGTCTTACGCTTTACTCATGTTGAGTTTCAACGCTGCACATCCACTTTTGCTCTTATTTTGTCTAATCCAATGCATACATGCGTATCCAATAAGTATGTTGTCAGTGATCAGTCTGCCCGAAATCACTCTGACTTTCATCAAGAATCTGATGCATAATCTTCTTGAGCCTATTAGAGATAGCCTTAGAAACAATTCGATAGCACACATTGCTAAGACTAATAGGCCTAAAATCCCTCATCGGTCGCGTTTCATCTGTTTTAGGTATCAGAGTAATCCAAGTCTTATTTCAGATGCCAATATCTCTCCCTTCATTGAGAACTCCCATTACATCTCTCATAACAGTTTCAGCAATAACCTCCCACAATTGGTGGTAGAAGGCAGCTGAGAAGCCATCAGGCTCGGGCGCCTTAGATGGTTGAAGGTCGAAACACGCAGTCTTCACTTCTTCCTTTGAGAAAGGGGCCATAAGCACATTATTCATATGGTCAGTGACAACTTTGCTCAGGCCATTCGTAACTAAATCAATGCTCTCATCTGTGGGGTTATTAAAAGCAAAAAGGTACGTTGGAGAAATAATCCTCCACAATCTTTGTAATACCCTCGTGTTGTGTGTGCCACACCCCAACATCATTAGTCAAACCTTTAATCCAATTTTTTTGACAACGTGTCGAAGCTCTTTGGTGGAAAATTGGGTGTTTTTATCCCCCTCAATCATCCAAGGAACTTGAGATCGTTGTTTCCATTTCAGCTCTTCTTTGTACTACAATGATTCCAGTTTTGTTTCCAAATTTTTTATGTCCTCCCAATCTGTGTAAGGACTCACCCGAGCTAGTTTCCTATCAAATTCATCACTATATGCCTTAATTTGATTTGCAAACGTGTCTTTCTTAGAATCTGCCCAATTCTGTAGATGTGTCACATAACTACAAAGTAATGAGGGCAATAGTTGGTTAGAGGCCCCCTCATTCCAGCTCTATTTCACTACATACACATACTCATTTTTAACCAGCCATGATTTTTCAAAGACAAAGTGTTTACCATTTCGGGTGTGGTACTGCTACCTTTTTTTCTGAATCGAAGAAAGACTGTTATATAGTCCGACCTAAAAAAAACCAAGTTTTGGGCGTGGAAGTCAAGGTTCAGATCAAACCAAGTTCCCAAAGAACCGATCTAATTTTTCCTGCACAAACCCCTGACATGTTCTCTTATTTGTCCAAGTATAAAAGGGCCCTTTTGCTCTTATATCTCTCATATCTAGTTCATCTAGTACTTTGCAATAATCTTCCATTTGAGACATAGGTTTCAATCTACTACATTCAACCCATTGCTTCTCATTTTGAGTTAATATTTCATTGAAATCCCCAGCAAGAACCCAAGGCCGATCTTGATTAATAACACTATCTTTAACCCTATGCATTCAATTCCAATATTGAGGTCTAAGGGACGTATTTGGGTGCCCATAGAACCCCATAAATCGAAATTCCAAACCATCGAAGTTAAGAAGGACATTAATATGACCAGCAGACAAAGAGTAGAGGAAATGCTTTACTCTATCATTAATCAACAGTAAAATACGACTACTACATCCATTCACATCATACCCCAAACAAACATTTAAACACAACTTAGACAAACATTTTCTAGCAGCAGACACAACTAGTTTAGACTCAACAATAAACATAACAAGAGGGTTATTTTCAGCTACAAGCCATTGAAGGTCTTGGAATGCACGGTGCCCTCGCAATCCCCGTGCATTCCATATCAAAATACTCATTTATCCAAGCGGGGTTGAGCACACTCAGCCTCCGCCTTTGAGTAAGAATTTTGGGGAACTGCCATCTCATTATCAGGAATGTTCAGCACCGTCTCCTCCTCTGGTTCAAGAGAGAACCTATGCCAAAGGCTGCTTAATTTATCTACCATTTGAGTTTCATTTCTCTGTAATGCTCTCACTACCTCAACTGTTTGTACCCAAATAATGCTTTCACATTGCCCTGACTGAAAAGACCCAAAAAAATCATCGAAATATAGCCATTTCAGCCACACAATTCCACCGATAGCGGTGTCTAGAGCCTCACACGAAAATCTCACTCGATTGTCAATGGAATTTTCGTGAATTCGGAATACCCTTAGCATTCAGATTTGAAGGCTTGGGCCATGATTCCCTGTAATAAATACACTTAGCTTGATAATTAAACTCCTTGGTATCGTCTTAATCCTTCTCTCCTCCAAGCCACAATTAGTAATGATGATTACTTGTTTCCACATTTTGCAATAATTTCTGCGCCACTCAGTTTTTGTGAGAATCGCACGCATTATATGGTGAAAATCGCACCAAGGAAAGGTGAAAATCTCCCCTACATCTTAAAAAATATGGACCCAACCCCGCAACTATATAATTTTAGAATAAGAAAAGCTCCATCGATCGTATGGATAGTTGGGTCTTCTTATGTGGACTTAGGTCCTAATAGGGAATAAGTCTTTGATTTATTCTTTACCATATCTTTGTAAATATTCCTTTTAAACGTTTGTTATTATTTCTTTGTATATCGCTTGTACCTTGACTATATATATTGCATTTTACCAATCACCTCATTAATGGTGATCTCATACCTATTCTCACACGGTATCAATCAAACTCACATAAACCCTAGCCGTCAGTCATAGCCTCGCGCTAAATCTCTCCCTCCCCTTCCTCTATCGCCGGCACCATGGCAAAATCCTCCTCTTCTTACTCTCCTCTCCCTCTTAACACTCTTGTGCACATGATCATTGTGAAGCTTTCTGCGTCGAATTACCTTTTTTGGTGCAATCAGATCATTCATGTCCTCACCAGTCATGATATGTTCTCTCACATTGACTGTTCCTGCAAGGCTCCGCCTCAAACCATCAAATTCGATGGCAAGGACCTCCCAAACCGGGATTATGTTATCTGGTTTGCGTTGGATCAGAAATTATGAGTCTTAGTCTTTCTTCTCTCTTTGAGGATACTATGACCGAGGTTATCGGTCTAACCTCATCTCGCTTCGTCTGGTTGGCCATCGAGGAGGCCTTTAGTCACTCTTCTGCTTCTCGCCTGAATTAGTTATGCAGTGAGTTGTTCAACCTTCGGCGTGGTTCCTCTTATGTCGATGAATACAATAAAAAGTTTCGGCTTCTTTGTGATTTTAGTTGGCTTCTATTAGCCGTCCTGTTGATGCGGTTGATAAAAGTCATTGGTTCTTAAATGGTATTGGCCCTCAGTTTCTTGGTTTCTTTGACACATCGAGGTAAGCGATATTTTGTTCCTACTTGTCAGATTTGTTGCCAATCGGGTCACTATGCTAGTCATTTTCCCGAGAGGTATGCTCGCTCGCCTCGACCTTCTGTCAATCTCGCTCAAGCATTTGAGTCTCAGTGCTCGGTTGCCCCATCTCCTAGTTCTGATTGGTTCCTCGACACTGGTGCTTCTGCCGACATGACTCCCGACTCTACTATTATGGATAATCTCACTCCTTATGATGGTAATGACCGTGTTTTTGTTGCGAATGGTACATATATTCCTATTATTCTTACTGGTTCTTATTGTGTTCATTATAAAATTTGTTTATTGGATGTTATGGTGGTACCACATCTCACTAAGAATTTATTATCCATAAGCAAGCTGGCTTCCAATTATCCTATTGATGTTATCTTCTTTGATCGTTCGTTTGTGGTACATAATCGATTAACCAAGGAACCTCTAGCTCGTGGAAGGCATAGTCGCAGTGTTTATATTTTGGAGCATGGTCAACCAGCCTTGGTCGCGGTCCTACAAACTGTTTCTCGGCGAACATCTTTTGAGCTTTGGCACAATAGATTAGGGCATTCTTCTATTTCGGTTGTTAACCAGTTAAACCATTTGAGTTATTTTAGGGGGGTGTATTGGTTGTGGATTCTGTTGGATTTTTTTAGACTTTCAAAGTCTGGGGGTATTCAATTCAGATTTTCAAAAGTCTTTAAAAATTTTGAGGTATTCAATATGGATTTTAAAAAGTCTTTAAAAATCTTTAGGTATTCAACAATCTATGGATTTTAATACTCTATGGATTTTGTTGGATTCTCCTCCAAAATTATAAATAAATTGCACTATCCAAAATCTCTTCTAAAAACCAGAGATTTCAACGGATTCTCTCATAAACCTCTAAAGACGAAAGATCAAAAGTAGGAATGACAATATAAAAACCAGAGATTTCAACGAATTCTCTCATAGAACTCTAAAGACGAAAGATCAAAAGTAGGAATGACAATATTGACCCGACCCGCGGGTACCCACCCCACCAACAAGCTTTGGATCAGGTCAGATTCTCCCCGTATTGAGTATGGGCCGGGTCTGGGTCTTATGCCCGATCCGCGGGTATCCGACCCGCCCCGAATTAATATATAAATTTTATATAATATATATATATATATATATATATATATTATTGGTAAAATATTATATATATATATATATATATATTTATTGGTAAAATATTTTATATAATATATATATATAATATTAATTTTAAAAAAAAACACTTCACAATTAAAAAAAAAAACTCTTCGCATCAATATCGGAGTTTATGAAAATCTATGTAAATCAATAAAAAAATATATTTCACAATCCTATCAAGTCTATGAAAATCCATATAAATCAATAAAAAAAGTCAGTCAAACTCTGGATAGACTCTATAGATTTTATAAATCCATGTACTTTTTAAAGTCCAAAAAAATCCAATAGAATCTCAATTGAATACACCCTCCTTAGTATTACTTCAATTTTACCTAAACCTTCGTTGTGCACTCCTTCCCAGTTGGCAAAGAGCAAACATTTATCCTTCACTTTAAATAATAAGCGAGCATATCGTGTTTTGGATCTGGTTCACTGTGATTTGTGGAGGTCTGTCTCGGTTTGTTCTAATGATGGATTTCGTTATTACGTTGTCTTTATTGATGATTTTTCCCATTTCACGTGGTTATATCCTTTGCATGCTAAGTCCGACATCTTTCACTGAGACTGGTTTGTCTCTAATGCTTGATGTCAATGTGCCTGCTCATTTTTGGGTGGATGCCTTTGCCACTGCAGTTTATGTTATTAACCGCCTGCCTACTCTTCTCTTTGATGATAAGTCTCTGTATGAATTGCTCTTTCATACACCTCCGATTTATGGTAATTTTAGAACCTTTGGTGCCTCATTTTTCTGTATCTTCGAGATTATTCTCCTCACAAGCTGGCTCCTCACAGTGTTCCTTGCATTTTTCTAGGATATAGTTCCTCCCACAAAGGGTTTCGGTGTTACGATCTGACCGCTTCTCGCTTCTACTCTACTCGACATGCTCAGTTTGATGAGTCATCGTTCCCCTTTTCTGGAAAGGGTTCCTCGGTAAGTCCTCAAACCCTTGATTACAACTCGTTTCTAGTCCTAGAATCTACAGTTGTCGAGCACACCCCTCATTTTGCCTCTGATACTTGCCTCCCTGCTCCTCATCCTGAGCCTAGCTCGCTTTGTCTGCATCCTTCGGAGGCTCTTTCCAATTTGGTTCCTTGGCCAACAGTTCCTCGACCACTCGAGCTACCACCTGCGCGCCGAGCAGCCTCCTCCTCAGTAGCTTCTTGGCAACTTGCCTCCTACTGAGCATCTCTCTACTGACCAGCCCGATGTTCCGCGCTCCACACATCTGATGGTTATTCGGGCTCGGTCGGGCATCTTCAAGCCTCGATACGCAGCTGACATTGCGACCATGGGTCCGTTATCTGTCCTCTTTGTTTCAGACAAACCCAAGGGGTTCAAATCAGCTTTAAAAATTTCCCATTAGATGGCGGCCATGCGTTCTGAACTCGATGCTCTCCACGCGAACGAAACTTGGGACTTGGTTCCTCGGCCATCGAACACAAACATTGTTGATTCTAAATGGGTATTTCAAACTAAGTATCACAATGATGGTTCGGTTGATCGTTATAAGGCTCGACTAGTCGCCAAGGGCTTCTCCCAAATTTCGGGCTTCGATTTTTCTAACACCTTCAGCCCGGTTGTTAAAGCTGCAACAGCTCGGATTGTGCTTTCCCTAGTTGTTCACAATGGCTGGCCCCTACATCAACTAGATGTGAATAATGCTTTCTTGCACGACGTTTTACCCAAACCCGTATTTTCATATCTCAGCCTCCGGGTTTTGTTGATCCTCGATTTATGGATCATGTTTGTCATCTCAAGAAGGCCTTGTATGGTCTTCTTCAGGCACCTCGGGCTTGGTTTGTTCAGTTCAGCACCTAACTCGCCTCGCTTGGTTTTCTTTGCAGCCAAGCCAATACTTCTCTGTTCTACATCATTTTCAAGGGGGTCAGTCTCTATCTTCTTTTGTATGTTTATGACATTATTGTGACGAGCAATGACCCTGTCTTCCTTAGGCACTTTATTGCTCGGGTTAATAAGGAATTTCGGGTCAAAGATTTGGGCGAACTGAACTATTTCCTTGTTCTCGAAGTGTCTCGTTCCTTAGACACTTTATTTCTTAGCCAGGCCAAATATGCCCATGACATCCTCGCTCGGGCAAATCTCTTAGAGTCTGGTCGGCGCCTTACAGTATCTCACCATCACGTGTCAATATATTTCTTATGTTGTCAACCATGTTAACCAATTTCTCCACTCTCCCACAGTGGATCACTTTGCTGCCGTGAAGTAAATTCTTCGCTATGTTCACGGTACTATCAATTTTGGTCTCACCTTCACACGTGGATCCGATCCCTCTCTTGTCGGTTGCTCAAATGCTAATTGGTGGGCTCGGTGTGTTGAGACACGCCGCTCTACGTTTGGATATTCCGTCTTCTTGGGTGGTAATCTAGTTTCTTGGAGTGCGAAGAAGCAGCCCACCGTCTCTTGATCAAGTTGTGAATCTGAATATCGTGCCATGGCCAACACTGCACATGAAATCATTTGGGTCACCCAACTTGTTTGGGAATTGGGTGTCTTGCCGCCTAGTCGCCCTTCTTCTTTGTGATAATAGAAGTGCTCTCTTTCTCTCTTAGAATCCTGTCGCACATAAACGGGCGAAGCACATTGACATTGATTGTTATTTCCTTCGGGAATTGGTCTCGTCTAGTCGCATGGCTACATTGTTTGTTCCCTCTGAGCTCCAGGTTGCTGACATCTTAACGAAAAGTCTTCCTCGCCCCAGATTTGAATTGCTTCGTTCCAAGCTTTGTGTGTCCGTACATCCACTACATCGCTTGAGGGGGTAATACCGTAATAGGGAATAAACCTTTGATTTATTCTTTACCATATCTTTATAAATATTCCTTTTAATTGTTTGTTATTATTTCCTTATATATCGCTTGTACCTTTATTATATATATTGAATTTTACCAATCACCTCATTAACGATGATCTCATACCTATTCTCACAACTTTATTTGGATGGAGGGATTTAAGTTTATGTATTTTAAATTCACATTGCAAATCCATTCCACTTGTTTGAATTAAAAAGTAAATGAATCGATTTTAAATATTTAGATTTGAGCCCATCTTATTTTAATTAAAATTGAGATAATTTTAAATCTTAACTAAAAGCATGTCATTTGAAGTTCATGTATTTTTAAATGCTTTAATTTAAAATGCGTCCCCAAATTAAATTTCCTCATCCAAACACGAACTTAGTGTTTATAAATATTGTGGGGTGTTGATTGTTTGGAGATTAGTTAGAATTATACTTTGAAAAGGTAACTTCAGTTGTGGCGGTTGTAAATTGTGGCCTCTCTGATGATTGTATCTTGAATTCTTGTTGATTCTTTAATTCATTCATCATTTTTTTTAAGCATAATTCATTCATCTTCACTCTATCATAAATGCATAATTATATTATTTGGACTCAATTTGGTAGGGAAGATGAGATAAGAGAGGTATTAATATGTAGATATCATTTTGTCTTTTTGCATGTTTATATTGGAGGAAGGATGACTACATTATTAATCATGTTTAACTCTGATTCCCTTTATTCCACAACACATTGCACACTTTCTTTTTTTTTCGTGATGTTTGATAATGCTTTTTCACACTCTTAAAATAAAAAATTCTTTAAAAATTTCATTTTTACAATGGGAAAATTGCACTTTTAGTCCTGTAGAAATTTTTTAAAATCACTTTTGGTCCTAAAGTTTATAAATGGTCCTGTTTATTGCGGACTTGGTCCTGTAAGATAGTTTTTGGATTGAAACCATTAGTTTTTGGTTGGAAACCATTAGTTTGACCAAAAAATATTTCTAAAAAAGTAATTATAATTAAAAAAATACCAAAATATTTTTAAAACTAATAATAAATTATACTTATAGAATTAAAATATAAATAAAATCAATAGAATTTAGAATATTAATTTTTTTACTATAAATGAAGAATTCTAACTAAGTTATATAATTTGAATTTTTTTTATAGAATATAAATATATTTTTTTTAACTCAAAGATTTGAATATAATAAAAAATTACTAAAAAATATAATGTAATTTAAATTTAAATAACTTTTGAAGAAATTTCTTGTATTAAAATTGAAATATACAAAAAAATACAAATTTAAAAGTAAATTTTTTAAAATAATTTGAATATATAAAAATATAAAATTGAAAAATATACAATGTATATTCAAATATAATCTCCAAATTTAAATTAATTTTTAACCCCATATAATTTGGATATAATTTAAAAATACAAAAAAAAAAAATCGAAATTAAGCCAAATTCTTTTTTTTTTTGCATTGATTTGAGATCAATTTCAAATTTAATTGAATAATTTAATTTTAATTTTATATATAATTGATTTATTTTTTAGATCATAAAATTATTTAAATTAAATTTATCGATTTTAAATAATTATTTAAATAAATTGTTAAAATACATTTGGTAGTTTTATAATTTTAGTGATATTACTAAAATTTTAATCTGATATTAGGCTTTTTGGGTGTGTTTTAAGGGATGTGTGACTTTCACGCAATTTTCTTCCGTTAAAACAAACTTAATTTATTATGAGACTAAAATTGTATGAAAAATGACCGAAAATGATTTAATCTCATTCTTACAAGACCAAAAGTGAAATATTTAATGGTTTATGCAATTTTCATCCATTAAAACTAACGGAAATAAACTACAGGACCAAAAGTGTATGAAAAAGGACCGAAAGTGATTTTAACTCATTCTTACAGGACCAAAAGTGCAATTTTCCCTTTTTACAATATCTACAATTTTACATAAAATGTTATTATTTTTGTGTCCACACATATAAACAAGTCAACTCATTTATTACACTTTCTTAAAAAATATGCTCACTTACCTGTGAAAGGTATTATAGGACGCACGGAAGGAGTACAATTTGGTAAACAAGAAGTAAACAAGAAAATAAATTACCATTAGTTGTGTCTAAAAGTTTGGAGCTAAATTTCATATTGTCGTAATATATAAAGTGACAATATTGACTACCGATAGTCTCTCATTTAAATATGTGTCTGACTATTTACACCTCCATTTCGGTTTAGAACACTCCCCCGATTGATGCACCCCTCCTAAAATCGACTTGAGATAGATGCACACCCCCTTAATTGTCATAAATGTCCTTCTCTCATAAAATTTAAATTACTACTCACACCCTCCCCTAAACCCTAGTTCTCCTTCATCTTTCATCTTCTTCTCTCCCCCTCCCCAAACCACTCCGTCAACCCCGCCGCCGCCGGAGACACCCACCCTCGCCCCCACCGTTACCGCCGGCAAAACCAACCCTCGCAGCCCCCCGCCACCGCGGCCGCCCTTGCCCCACCGCCGCTGCTATGTAAAAAAAAAAAAAAATTTGTTTCAGCGGCCGCGCGGCCACCCGCGTCAATCGGCCGCCCCCTCCCTGGTGCCCCGGCCGCTGCCGCCGCTCTCCCCTCCCTCTCTCCCTCCCTCCCTCCCTTCTCGATCGATTTAAAAAAAAAAAAACAGCAGCAGCAATTGCGCGGCCGACGCCGCTGCCCAACGGCCACCGCCCCCGTCGCCCAACTGGTGGTGGTGGTGGTGGTGGAGGCGGCGGCTGGATAAAACTTAGGTTTAGGGTTTAAAAGTGAAGGATGAGTGCAGTTAGTAATAGGGGTGCATTTAGTAGTGTAATATGACTTAAAAGGTATTTTTGGTTTTTTACATCATTATTTTATTATTAAATTCATAGGGGGGTGTTCTAAACTGAAATGGAGGTGTAAATAGTCCCACCCTTTAAATATTGATTATACTACACGGTGACGGACTACTGTGAGCCCAGTGGGCCCCCACTAATTTTTTTTAAAAAAGTATTTTTTGTTCGGCAATTATTTATATATTTTGATATTGACACGTTTTAAGATTATTTATACACTTTTAATACTCCTCATTTTTTATCCACATTTTCCTTTACACTTCACTAAATCGTCTAAAACACTCCTCTTTTATTTGACCTCACACCCCCACTAAATTCATTTTTCTTAAAAGTGAGTCGGTGAAGCAAGACATCACAAGATGGGAGAGTATAATTTAAGTTCTACATTTTTCTAATACTAGTAACTAATGTCTATGCAGGGTTGCAAGTTAAATTTTAACACCGTTTTGCTTAGTCCCTTCAAAATATAATAAAAGTCGTTAAATTTAAATTTAATGAAATGAGATATATTGAAAATGTTATACTCCGTAATAAAATAATTTTGTAGGTATAATATTATTTTGTAAATCGAGCCCCCAATCTTGAATTTTTGAGACAGTCACTGCTACATACATATAATGGCACTCCAACAACAGCTAGCATAAAACTACCCATTTTGAACGGTTCTAATATAATCAATATTCATGGACATCCAGTTTTCATCTCTTTTGGTACTTGTTTTCCTCTTCTTTTTCTCTAGCTTCATCTTCTTGAATCGATTTAAATCCAAGAACCCAACTCCAAATCTCCCGCCAGGGCCATGGAAGTTGCCTTTGATCGGAAATATCCACAATCTCATCGGATCCCTGCCCCATCGTGCACTGCATCAACTAGCTTTGAAATACGGGCCGTTGATGCATCTGCAGCTAGGCCAACTCTCTGTTGTCGTAGTTTCCTCACCCGACACTGCAAAACAAATTTTCAAAACTCATGATCTCAACTTTGCATCCAGGCCTTCGCTTCTAGTAACTGAGATCATGAGTTACAATAACACAAGTATTGCATTTAGTCCGTATGGAGACTACTGGAGACAGCTTAGGAAAATATGCACCATGGAGCTTTTGAGCGTCAAACGTGTCCAATCGTTTCGATCAATCAGAGAAGAGGTGTGTTTAGATCTTTCAAGGTGGATCGCTAGTATGGAGGGATCCACTTTTAATCTGACAGAGAAATTTTACTCTTCAACGTATGCTGTGGTAACAAGGGCAGCCCTTGGTAAGATTACCAATGAACGGGAGAGATTACTGCCCATAATCCGTGAAGGTCTTGAATATGGAGCAGGATTCGATATGACAGATTTGTATCCTTCCATCAAGTTGTTTCGAATGTTGAGTGCTGCGAGGCGGAGACTGATTATATTGCAGCGTGAAGCAGATAAGATTCTTGAGGACATCATCAGTGACCACAAACTGCAGCCCAATTCGGATAATAAGCAACAAGATCTGGTAGATGTTCTTCTCAAACTTCAGGACGGTGGACTCGAAATTCCGTTGACCAACGACAACATTAAAGCTGTAATCATGGTTAGTTTTCCTTTTCTTGATTTTGGCATCTCTGTTTTATCTTCACTTTCCAGAATAGAAGATGTTTTATACAAAAGGAAAGATATATCTCTGTACCCTTTCGGATAAATTGAGAAACTCTGTTTACTTATACACTACTACTACTCATGCTTTTTTTAAAAATAGAGTTATATAATGTGTTGAAGCGTGCAGGATGTATTGACCGGAGGAAGTGAAACAGCCGCGACCACTATGGATTGGGCCATGGCAGAAATGCTCAAAAATCCCCAAATTCTGGAAAAGGCTCAGCAAGAGGTGAGAAAGGTTTTCGACAGCAAGGGGTTTGTCGATGAATCGTGCATTCATGAACTCAGCTATTTAAAGTTAGTTGTGAAAGAAACTCTGAGGGTGCATCCGCCATTACCTCTCTCTGTTCCAAGAAAATGCAGCGAGGCGTGTGAGATTAATGGATTCCAGATCCCTGCAAACACCAAAATCATAGTCAATTTATGGGCTATTAACCAAGACTCCAACAATTGGAAAGACGCTGATTTGTTTCAGCCGGAAAGATTTGTTGATAGTGAGGTTGATTTTAGGGGTAATCACTCTGAATATATTCCATTTGGTGGAGGAAGGAGGATATGCCCTGGCATGTCGTTCGGGCTTGCCACCGTTGAGCTCCCACTAGCAATGCTGCTTTACCATTTTGATTGGAAATTAGGCGACGGAGAAGAAATGGATATGAAGGAAGGATTTGGCGTTACTGCTACAAGGCTCAAACCTCTGTGCCTTGTTCCTATTATTAAAAGGCCTTTACCATTGCCCGTGATCAAATGATGAATGAACTAAACTCAACTGGGGTTATTGCATCATTTATTTCAAACAGTCCGACTGAATTTTCATGTCCATTAGTTTAATTTCTGCCAAATAAAAAAAGAATAAGTTTATGAGTATTGCGAAATTTGGGTAGTTTTGTTAAAGTTTATTCAGAATTTGTATGCTATGCTCTGTTTATTTTGAAGAAGATTGCTTGGGAATTGGTTTGTCTCTGTTTATTTTTCAAGATTACTGAATTAGTGTTGCTGATTATAAACAAACATATTTTACAATTATTGATTGGGAACATAAGGAAGTGAAGGATATTTATTCATATTTAATTTCACATGCATGTTTTCAGGATAAGAATAGAAATAAGTGCAGATGGACTTTATGATCAACCAAAGTATCAATTTTCAGCAACTACATTAATTATTTGGTGGCTGAATTAATACATATATGTTCATTAATATATTCAACTGCTATGAAATTAAAAACAGAGAAAAATAGGCCCAACACTCATCAATCCAAAGCTATACACATCCTACTCTTTTACTCCCTCCATCCCATTATTATTTGGTCAACGTTTTTATCTTCATTAATTCAGTTAGTATGCATGTTCAACTGTTTCCAGTATCATGAAATAAAAAAAGGAGAAAAAAATAGACCCAACAGTCATTTATGCAGAGCTATACACATCCTACTCTTTTATCAAATTTAATTTGTACATCATATATATTTTGGAACTTTCTTTAATCTTGTTTCATGTGAATTTGCTGATATATTTAATCTAACCGATAAGTGTACAACGTCACTAATATCCATTTTTAGAAGTCTTCGCCTAAAACTGGAAATGAGTCATTTAAAGTATTTATTCAGATGACGTGTTAGAATTTGACAGTGGTTGAAATACGGAGTATATATAGTTTGACTGATTGGTTTAGGAAACCGGTAGTGTCCCTTGGTGGAAATTGTTGTGTGTTTGAATATTTGTTTATGGGTGATGTAACTGTTGCTTCGGCAATTTTGGTTGTATTAGTTGAATACTCCTTGTACTAAATTAATTTTCATCTCTAAAAAATATTCAAACTTGAAACTTGAAAGACTATGTACAATTTCTAAGGTTCGATTTTGTGATTCAAACTCACTCACAATTGGTATTACAAACTTATTTTCTTAAATTGTTGTAATGTTTGTACTCTCTTTAATTAAGCTTTGGAAGACCCATCATAAAACCAGAGAACAAGAATGATGTAGCTCTCTTTAATTCAGATGTCATCATAAAGTGGTTAAAAACTAAATTGAATAAAATGAATTACAGTAAAAAGATTGTGTTGCAATGCAAATAGACTATTAAGTGTGTACGCGTGTATTTTTGACCCAATTGCTTTGGGTTTAATTTGTTTGTTTTAGGATGGCATGTCGAACAAAATTTGATCTGAATTTTATCGAAGTGAGTTTGCAGGAATATCACCATAACTGTAGCAACTAAGAAGATAACTAAACAGAGAAATTACCTGGTTCTAAGCTCCTCATTTTCTACTCGCATTTGATCTGAATTTTATCGAAGTGAATTTGGTCTAGGGTTTCATATCTTTTGTGCAAAAGAGGAAATTAAGAATTATCAATAGGAAAATAATTTCATTTTCGTCTAAAGAGGAAAATTTATTTACTTGCCGCGTGAATTTTCATTTAATTTGCTAAATAAAATAATATAAAAAAGAGTGTTTTCAAAAAAAAAAAAAAGGTTCCTGACTAATTTCGTGGGTGATGCGGTTAAAAATAATTTTTATTATTATACATACCTCAATTCTTTCCTATTTACCTTTCATTTCTCAAAACAAAACACAAATTGAATAAAAATTAAAAAAATAAACATTATAATAATAAACAAAATCTTCAAAAATATATAAATTTTAAAAATCAATTAACAAAAAAAAATCAATAATACCGTTTTTTTTAAATAAGAGTTTAAACAAATTTTAAAAAAATAAATAAATATTACAAAATATATAAATAAAAAAATAATTAAAAATCTAAAAGAGTTAGAAAATCAATTAAATTGAATAATAATTAAATTGAAAAAATCAGTTACATCTAAATTAAATCTGAAAAAAATAATAAATAAATTAAATAAAATTTTGAAATACTTAAATTAAAAACATCAGTTAAGAATTAAATTTTTTGAAAAACTATATAAAATAAAAAAATGAAAGAAAAATCAACTCAAAAAATTATTAAATTAAAATTAAAAAAAATTAAAGTTAAATAAAATTTAAAAATATTAAAAGGTTAACTAAATCTTCAAAACTAATTTAATATTTTTATTTTTTTTTAGCTTTATTTAATTTTTGAAGATTTATGTGATTTTTTTATAGTTTTTATTCATATTTTTCATAAATTTGGATTCTTATCTTTTTAATTTAATTATTTTGACAATTTATTATTTAAAATTTTAGTGTGGTGTGTTTAACATTTGGTGTGTGTATAACATTTTACGGGTTGTGTGGTGTGTTTTAAAAAATGACTTGTTAAACCTGTTGTAGCAGGTAAGTGGACCAAAATAAAAAAAATTGAAAAATAATGGATTAAATTCAAAAAGTGATAATCATGTGGACTAAATTAAAAACCGTGGTAACTTAATGGACTAAAATTTTTTCAATCCCTTTTAGGAATGAGTTATAGCCCCTTCTAGCCTCACGCATTCCACGATACAATTCCCATGTGAATGGGCGAAATTTGGATTCACCCGTCTCCGCTTTGTTTGAGCTAGTTGTGTCATCATTACTCTTGTAACGTTTGGTCCCGCTCGATTTTCCAGCTCGTACCTGTGTTCCTTTGTCAGTCTTTGGACCTTAAATTTTCAGCGTTGCATTGCTCGACCTTCCTCGTTTCCTTTACCCTTTCATTGTGGGCTTTGCAACAACCTGTGTTGGAATCTGAATGTGAGCCTCTATTAGCATTGGTGCCTGAGTTAGTGGTTCCTTCTCCTTTTGTTTCTGCAGTACATGTGGGCCTTTTCAGCTCCCAAACCCTCCTAAAATCGGTAGTTTCTTGGTGGTCCATAGAGACTAGTTGTGGAAATGTGTTGGACATGGACTTCATGTTCCACTTATATTCCCATGGCCGCGTTGTAGCAAAAATCGCCTAGCTTTTCGTACTTTAGTGGCAAAGTGATCGTCTCATTTTTTATGGCGATGTGAGTATTTCTATGAAGCGGCTTATCCATGTCCATCAAAACTCTTATTCTCAAGCAACGACCCCATGTCGTATCCCCTCTTATGTCTCCAAGTCGCTCCCCCCAAGCGGTAAGCAATTGACTTCGTCATAGAATATATTGGAAACCCATGAATTTGAATCCATAAGGGAATAGTGTTGATAACCAAGTATCATGACTGTTCATCGCCTCTGATCTTGGATAGAATGAGCATAGGCCCATTAACTACCAAAGGTTTCCCGTAGAAAACCTTACTCCAATCCAAGTCCTGCTCAAATTCGAACATGATATATCCATCGCCCATATGAACGATCTTCACATTACATTTTTATTTCCAGATCTTTTCCAGTGTGGCAATATCAGTTCACCATCACCAACCAAAAATGGTTGTTCTTCATCTTTAGAAAGGTTAACTTTTCGGAGGGGTTCATTTAAGTGATCCGCCATTGAGTGGACGGAAAGCTCTCGATATCTCACAAGAGCATATGAGAGAAGTTGGAGAAATACAAAATTAGGGTTTGCATACCGTATTTGTTTTCCTCTCCAAGAAATAAGCACTTTGGCCAAAAGACTGACCAATCTGGTCATAATAACAACCCCAAGGCAATGAGTAATCATTGCGAACAGGAGGAGCACCACAGAGAAGACGAAAGATTGCATTGGTAATCGGAGGAAATCGCCTGAACACGGAGGAGGAGCACAATGTAATTTCTCGGGAGAGTTGCTAAACACTCAATTAGCCTCCGACACATTCAATTTTATACGTTATTGCAATGAATGTGCATACTTTATGAGCAATGATTGGATATGTTGATGTTGAAATAAGTGTTTTGTATAATGATCCAACACTTACAGCCGAGTGTTGTAACTAATGTTCCCAACACTTATGACAACATCAGAATTTGCCCTTTCTTCTCTCACTAACTCTGATCTTACACTTTTTGCTTAGTAATGTCCCTAATGCAGTTAGAAGACGTGGACAACACCAGGTCATGCAGTTGCATATGAGTGAGAAGTTATTAGGGATAAGATAACAAGTTCCTACATTCAAGGAGATGTGAAGAGGAGTTCAATAACCGCTTGATCTCACGGCTGTGATGTTCATATGAGTTGAAGACAGTTCGTCCATGAAGCCTATAAATACCGTAGTTACCTCAACACAAGACACACAAGAAGAAAAGTTGAATCTTGATTACTAGTCTATTGAATGCGTATACGCTTGTAGTTAGGAATATTATTGTTTCTTCTTGTAGATCTACATACTATTGTAAACCCGAATAATAGTCTGTTAAGCATGGTCTTATTTACTAGGTTATATGCATAGACCTATGAGGGAGATTGATGAGTCTAAATTATTGTATATTTTTGTGCTTTAATTGGATACTCTATGAGAATTAATTTGGTATTTTAGTGCATCTTTTCGACTCATTGTGTTGTGTCTTCAATTACCTAAATATTTTATTTTCTTATTTAATTAAGGTAAAATCGAAGCATTTGAAAATTATTGAGGTTGAGCGGAGTAGAGCGAAAGGCTTACGGAAATCACGACCCATTACTTGGGCCAATTACTAAGCCAATTGATTTGGCCCATTAAATTAATTCGTTAGAGAGACCAAATGCAATTGTAAACTCGAATAATAGTTTGTTAATCATGGTCTTATTTACTAGGTTATATGCATAGATCTATTAGGCAGATAGTTTCATAGGATCTAGTAAATTATATACACTCATTCGAAGTGTTATTGTACACCTCTAAGAGGTTGTAATCCATTACACATATTATATATATAGTGAACAGCGTAGAGTATCTTATAATCTACGCAAATTTTGAATACTTCCATTTTCCAAAGTTCATTTTAATTTCCGCTGCTTAATGTTGTTAGGACAGTGCCAACACGACTGACAACACCATTGATTTCGCACGCGCACACACTTTCAGTTGGTATCAGAGCCAACTACTTGATACACTAAGTAGAGATTCTTCTTAGAGTGTGTGATTTTAAAATGGAGTATCCACTCTCACCCGCACTAAAGCCTTCTATTTTAGATGGCACAAATTATGCCTTCTGGAAACCAAAAATGAGAATGTACATCAAATCCATTGATGAACGAGCCTGGAGGAGTGTTCTTGTTGGTTGGACTCAACTAAGGACTACGACGAATGAAGACAATGAAGCTCGGATCAAGAGAGAGCTCGACTGGACAAACGATGATATCACAGTTGCTAGTTACAATTCAAAGGCGTTGAATGCTATCTTCACCTCAACTGATGCCTCAATGTTCAAAATCATCTCGAACTGCATATCTTCGAAGGATGCATGGGATCGGTTGCAAGCACATTGTGAAGGATCGGATAGTGTACGAAGGACCAGACTTCGTATGCTTGGAACCAAATTTAAGAATTTGAGGATGAAAGATGATGAAACCATTTTATCTTACAATGAAAGGTTGACTGGAATCTCAAATTAAGATCACTCTCTTGGAGATCCAATATCCAATACAAGGTTAGTACATAAGATTCTTAGATCTGTTCCTAAACGTTTTGATCCTAAGATATGTGCTATAAAAGAAGCTAAGGATATTGATGTCTTGAGTCAAAATGAGTTGATTGGTATTTTGAAAACTTATGAAATGAACATATCTGAAAAGACTGATAATGATAAGAAAGTTCTTGTTTTCAAAGGTGATGCCTCATCATCTACATCATCAGGTTCTGGAAAGTCTCCTTATGTTACTAAAATCGAATCTGATGAAGATGAAATTGAGGAATGTTTCAACAATCCCTATTACATGGCTTTCATTAATAAACAGTTTAAAACCTTTTTAAAGAATAAAAATAACAAGTTTAAGGATTATATTCAACCTAAGGTTCAAATTAATAACACTCAACAATTGCATGTTAGGAAGAATACTTTCAATCCTTCTAGACAATTGGAAAGAGGTAACAAGTTTAGATTTGATCAAGAATATAAGAAGAATGTTAAATGCGATGCATGTTCTGGATATGGTCATTATGCTAATGAATGTGCCAACACCTTACTAAAAAAGAAGCTTAATTTCATTGCTACTTTAAATGATGAGTCTGATGTTGAACATAATCCTGAAAAAGATATTGAAAAAGCTTTCTCTGCAAGAATTGAATATGATGATACTTTTGATGATGATCTGGATGATTATTACGACGTGAGGACAAATGAGCCATCATTCGAAGAATCACTGACTAATAATACTCCAGAATTTAATTGTTTCACAAGTTTTGTCTCAAAAACAGGTACCTCAAGTAAAGCAGGACTATTCAGAAGTGATGTTGATATTCAAGACTTATCTAAAATTGTTTCTAAACTAGAAAGTCTTTTAACAAAAAGGGATAAAGAAATTTCTAAACTCAAAGAAAGACTTGAAGTGTCTGTTCTTGATTTTAAGAAATATTCTTATGATAATCCTTTAACAAATGAAAAGGTTTTTAAAATATCTTCTGAAATTGAGAAACTTAATCATATAATTAAGGAGAAAAATTCATTTTACGTCCTGTAACTTAGGCCTAATCCAATTAATATCCTTTAAGTTTTAACTTTTTCGATTTACGTCCTTTTTGGTCCAATTTACATCCTTTTTGCCGGAAAATTTTCAAACTCACTGAAATTTGAGGAATAAATTGGGATTCCGACAAAATAGTCCAATTTACGTCCTTTAAGTTTGAAAATTAAAATTTAATAAATAAATTTTCAAAAAATATCATTCAAAATTTTAAAATATTATTAAAAATCCAAAAATATCATTAAAATTAAAAACTATAAAATGGGTAAAATAAAATTTAAATATATTATTTAATTTTTTAAAAATCTCAGTAAAATTTATAAAATGTGTTAAATAAAAATAAAAAATTTTACAATTCAAAAAATCGAAAATGTTTAACTTAAAATTAAGAAATTAAAAAATCTCATTAAAAATTCTAAATATCTCTTTAATTTTTTTAAAATGTGTAGATTAAATATTAAAAATTCTAAAAACCTAATAAGAATAATAAAAATTATTAAAAAATTAGACTTGATTCAGACTCATCCGCCATTAAAAAATTTCTCGAACTCCTAAATTTTTTTGTATTCCACGCCTTAATTGATTGTAGAACCGTGTCAAATTCATTTTAATGAGGTTTTTTGAATGGTATAATTTTTTATTTTATTTTAAACATTTTAAAATTTTTTATTTATAGATTTTTTATATTTAGAATTTTATGTTTTTCTGAGATTTTTAGAAATTTTTTATTTTTAATTTACAAATTTTTCAAATTTTAGATTTTTTAATTTTTTTTAGAATTTTTTATTTTTATTTTACACAATTTATAAATTTTAATGAGATTTTTGTTTTTAATGAGATTTTTATTTTTTTTCAGAATTTTTTAATTATTAATTTCTAATTTTCAAACTTAAAGGACGTAAATTGGACTATTTGACCGGAATTTCAATTTTCCGGCGAAAAGGATATAAATTGGACTTAAAAGGACATAAATTGGACACCCTAGGACGTAAATTGAAAAAGTGAAAACTTAAAGGATATAAACTGGATTAGGCCTAAGTTACAGGACGTAAAATGAAATTTTCTCTATAATTAAGTCTCTGAATTTTGAAAACCTTGACTTAAGAGAATCTATTACCAATCTTGAAGGCATTCTAACAAGGAAGGATATTGAGATTTCTAAACTTGAAGATAGGTTGAAAGAAGCCTCACTAAACTTTAAAAGATTTTCTAAAGGAAAGATGAAACTAGAAGAGTCTCTAATGACTAACAACTCAAGGAAAACATGTATTGGCTATCAAGGTAAAAGTTCCAAATTATCTGAAAATAAGAAACCTACTGTGTTTGTAAAAGTTGAAGTGAATTACAATCCTTGTGTTTCTGCTAAAACTAAGATCAGTGTAAAAGATATGATTTGCCATTACTGTTTTAAGAAAGGTCACAAAAGTCCTCAATGTTGGAAGAGGAAAAATCATCTGAAAACTTCTATATTGCCTGAAATGACTCAACATTTAAGACGACATGGTGATAAATCTATGTGGATTCCAAAAGAAAAAACTACTTGTAATGTTGTCCATTTGTCTCTAAAAGCATCTATTCCTGGATTATGGTACTTTGACAGTGGTTGCTCTAAACACATGACATGTCAAATTGATTGTCTAACTAATTATACAACTTATGATGGTGGTAATGTCACTTATGGTGGTGGATCTAAAGGAAAAGTCATTGGTAGAGGGACATTAAAAGTTCCTGTTTGATGGATTACTTGCCAACCTTATAAGCATTAATCAATTATGTGATAATGATTTGCATTTTAAATTTGACAAAAACTCATCTTATGTGTTAGATAGAGATTTTGAATGTATTATGATGGGAAACAGATCTGCTGATAATTGTTATCTCATTGAATCTAAACATACTTGTAATAATGCTAAACTTGATGAAAGCATCTTATGGCATCACAAACTTGGATATATTAATTACATGCAGATTGAGAAATTGATCAGATTAAAAGCAGTTACAGGTTTACCAAATATGAAATTAACAGATAAAAAGGTGTGTGGACCTTGTCAAAAAGGCAAATAGGTAAAAGTGTCTCACATAATGCTGGGACACTGCTGAACTAAACACTGCTTCGAATTACTTCACATGGATCTTATGGGTCATATGGAAACAAGAAAGTATTGAAGGTAAAAGATATTCCTTAGTAGTGGTTGATGACTACTCTAGATTCACATGGATTGAATTCTTAAAAGACAAATCTGAAACCTTCTCTATTTTCAAAGTTATGTACAAAAGATTCAAAAATGTTTTTAATTCCAAAGTGTGCAGAATTATGTCTGATCATGGAAGAGAATTTGAAAATAGTTATTTTACTGAGTTTTGTGAGTAAAAAAGGGATAGTACAAGAGTTTTCATCACCTAAAACTCCTCAACAAAATGGCATAGCTGAAAGGAAAAATAGAACTCTTCAAGAAATGGCTAAAGTCATGTTATGTTCCAAGAATCTATCTAAAAGATTTTGGGCTGATGCTTTAAACACTGATTGTCATATTTCAAACAGAGTTTATATTAGGACATATTCTACTAGAACTCCTTATGAAATTCTGAACAATAAGAAGCATAATCATAAATATTTTCATGTCTTTGGGTGTGTTTGTTACATCTTAAATGATAGGGATCAGCTTTACAAGTTTGATTCAAAGAGTGAGAAAAGATTCTTTCTTGGTTACTCTAGAAACATCAAAGCTTACAGAATATACAACTTTATGACTGATACTGTACAAGAATCAGTAAATGTTGTATTTGATGATGATACAAGCATTACAAGGAAGAACATTGAAGATGAAGACATATCAGATTTGATTGATGTTCCAACCAATACTGAAAAAGTTGAACATGTTCAGAATGTTGAGAAGAATGATGACACACCAAAAGAATCATCTGAGAATACAGATCCAGAAAATATGTATAATCTTCAGAAGACACCTCCCATAAGAATTCAGAAGTATCACCCACATGATCAAATCATTGATGAACAGTCCACAGGTGTTCCAACCAGAAGAAGAATGGGTATGAACTCAAAGGATGTGGTAAGGTCTATTTTCATGTCATCTATGTGTAGTAAGGTAAACCATGAATGTTATCACTCTATGATTGAACCTAAAACTATTAAAGAAGCTATTAGAAATAATATGAGATTTTGATTAAGATACCAAAGCCCCTTAAGACATGCCAAGTAAGATAAGTCAAAGTGAGAAAATATGTTTCAGGAATGTTGGAACATATAGTTCAGGCTAGTTGAGAAGCTGACATGTTAGGCAGCTTATAGATGCTTTAGATGCATAAGTTGAGAGGGAACATAACCTTAGAAGATTACGAGAATCAAGTCTCTCATGGCTCAGAATCAAGAAGATCCCAACACTGTTGAAGGTCTGAATGCTCAACTGTGCAGATAGTGAATCAGCTTAGTAAAGAGACAACCTCCCTGATGATTAATTCAGAAGAATTCATCAGTCAGACCAAGTCCACTGACATGCATACAATCAAGATCAGAGGAGATGACTAGCAGAGATGACCAGCACACTAAACCTGAAGTGGTTCAAATACAGTCTAAGGCAAGAGTCAACTGTGCTGATGGGGTCAAGTCCACTGACATGGAAGAATGCATACTTAGAAGCTATCAACAATGATCAGTGAAGTAAAAGAACCAACTTAACTGAAGAAGCTAGCCAACATTGCTGAAAGGACAAGTCAGCTGATAAGCTTGAGCACAGATCAGTCCTGTTGATAAGGAAAGTTGTCCCTTATCAAGGAATCAATGATCAGAAGAAATGTCCATGGTTTGACTACTGAATCTTCAAGTCAGACATTGGGAAGAGTGCATCAAAGTCAAGACAAAGAGCTTCAAGTCGTTTACTTCCCAAAACAAGGACATGTCACTTTCAAGAATCTGTCCTCAAGATGCTAAGTCCAAGGAGGACTAAAATAGACAATTTGAGGATGTCTTTCTAAAGGACATAACGTCGCTTTGCTCTATAAATACTGGAGTGTGGAAACCATTTGAAGGCAATCAACTTGAGTGGAAACTACAAGCATTCAAAGCCTATAAGCCTTTAAGCTCTTACAAGAATACATCATTCTTAGAGTTTCCATATACTTCCAGTTCCTAACTAAGCTAAACCTAGCAAAAGAGAGAAGCGGGAATTGAGACAGTCATGACTCTTTAACCCTGAAAATTTATGCTCCTTGATGTTTACACATTGAGAAATATTGGATGAAAATCCATCTGGAACTTTCAGCTGCTTTAAAAATAAGCAAAACAAGTGCTTCTTCTCTTTAGATAACGTGTATGCCGCAATAGGTAACTCAAGTTTGTCTCCTTTATGAATTGGGTGCAAATCTGGTCTAATGTTCATAGCTTACAAATCAAGACGTGCTTGAACATTATCCTTACTTTTTCCCTTCATGTTCATAATTGTTCCAATGATGTTATCACATACATTTTTCTCAATATGCATCACATCTAGATTGTGTCGTAGTAGAAGGGTACTCCAGTATGGAAGATAAAAAAAAAATACTTCTCTTATTCCAATTATCACCTCTTCTTTCATGTGAAATTTTCACCTTTTTGGAACTATCTTTAGTTAAGACCATTCCTTCAAGGTCAAGTACTTGAGAAAGCACATCACTTCCGTATAGTGATTTTGGTGGTGGTCTCAACTCTTTAGTTCCATCAAAGGAGTTTTTATCTTTTCTCCATCTATGGTTAGTAGAAAGATAACGACGATTACCCATAAAGCACTATTTTTTTCCATTGGCTAACCTTATGGAATGAGTATCTTTGTTACAACAAGGACATGTCATCTTACCCTTGGTGCTCCAACCAGATAGATTCCCATATGCTGGAAAATCATTGATGGTCCACGTTAATGATGCATGCAATCTAAAAATTTTATGAGTTGAAGCATCAAATGTATCAACACCTACTTCCCATAACTCTTTCAACTCTTCTATAAGAGGCCTAAGGTAGACATCAATAGCATCTCCAGGACCTGGTATGAGAATTGAAAGTGTTGATGTTGTACATATGATGCTTATTTTGATCCAACACTCCTGGCAACTCTGTTTGTCGAGTGTTGTACAAAATGTTCCATCACTTTGGTCAACATCATAATTTGCCCTTTCTCCTGACACTAACTCCGATTTTAGATGTTGTTCTTAATGTCCTTGTATGCAGGATTGAAGACGTGGAAGTTACCAGGTCAAGCGGTTGCATAAATACAAGGAGTGAGAAGTTAAGAACATGCATGGTGGTTCCTACTTTTAAGGAGTTTGTGGAGGAGGTTATAGATCATGTAAAAACTGATCTATGGAGGTTGCATGTAGTTGAAAACGTTGTCAATTAATAGAAGACTAATGAAACAGTGTGATAGATTGTTGTAGACCCAATCAACATATATATCATACTTATTTCGTCTAGGAGATTATATGTATAGACCTAAAAGGGAGGTAGTTTCATATAGTCTATTAGATTTTTCAAACCTTTCTAAAAGGTTGTTGCTGATGTTGTACCCGTGATGTGCAGAATGTTCCATCACTTTGGTCAACATCATAATTCGCCTAACTCCGAATTTTCTATGTTGTTTGTAATGTTCCTTTGATGCAGTTAGAAGATGTGGACGTGTCCAGGTCATGCAGATTGCATAAGGAGTGAGAGAATTGCAAGCACAAATGGAAGTTAAGCCTATATTGGAAGTTACCTTATTTTAAGGGGTTAAGGGGAAGTTAATAGATCATGTGATATATGGGAGTTGAAGGATGACGAAATTTATCTATAAATAGAGGCTGCCTTCAACGTTTTAAGGTAGAAAAGAAAGAAGACACAATCCATTACAAGACTATCGAAAGTGTGGCGCTTCTAGTTTAGGAAAATCTGTGTTTCTTCTCTCCTTTCGTGTGATAGTATAATTGTAATCTCTATCAATTAGACTAGCACATTTGTTTGAATCTAGAAGTGTTTATGTTAGGCCAAAATTGAGAGGCAGTCTCATAAACTTTGTTTTAGATTCCTAGGGTTGTCAACACCTTGTAAAATTGGCTTTGCCGTACCTCGAAGAGGTTTTTGGCTTCGTTTTACTAATTATATTTTAGTGAAACAGTATAGACTTATTTATAGTCTATACAAATTTTGAATATTCTGTTGTCTCGTGCATTTTAATTTCCGCTGCCAAATGTTGTCTGGACAGTGCCAACACGACAGATAACACCTCTGATTTCGCACGCACACACACTTTCAGTTGGTATCAGAGCCAACTACTTGATACACTAAGTAGAGATCTTGCTTAGAGTGTGTATATTGAAATGGAATATTCGCGTTCTCCTGCACTTAGACATTATATTGTGTACATCAAATATCTTGATGAACGAGCATGGAGGAGTTTACTGTGTGACTGGATTCAACCACGGACTGAAGTTGATGTTGATTCAGAATCTTCGACTTCTGATGTTGCAGCAGATGTGCCAACATCTGCTACAACATTTGCCAGGTATCCATTATTTTCGATTATCAGTCTGGACTGTTTTAATAGATTTAATTATGATGAGACAGGTACATCGAGAGAAAGTCACAACTGTGATTTGTCAAAGCTGGATAATGTCTTAATGATTGGTAACATAAAAAGAACAGGTTTGAGTTACAATGATATGTCTTTTAAACCTTCTTATGATAAAAAGCCTATTGTGTTTGTTAAGGCAGAAGTAAAAGATGGTTCTAATATTTCTGCTAAAACACAAATCTCTCTTGGTAAGGTTGAAAAAGATTTTACATGCTATTACTGTTCTGAAAAATGTTATAAACGTCCATATTGCTTAACACTGAAAAGAGATATGAATTCTTTTGAAAAGTTGCCTAAAATAACACATCATTTCAAACAACATTTACAGAAAACAGAATGTGTTTCAAAGTTTTATATGTCATGTAATGTTGTTCATATGTCATTAAAAGCACGTGTTTCTGATTTATGGTACTTTGATAGTGGTTGTTCTAGACACATGACAGGTCAACTTGAATTGTTATCAAATTATAAATCATATGATGGTGGAAATGTTACATATGGAGGTGGTTCTAAAGGTAGGATCATTGGTAAAGGAACACTCAATGTTTCTGGTTTTCCAAAGTTATCAAATGTTTTACATGTTGAAGGATTACTTACAAATTTGATTAGTATTAGTCAACTATGTGATGATGATCTACATGTTAAGTTTGATAAATATTCTTGCTATGTTCTAGATATAAATTCTTATTGTCTTATGACTGGAATTAGATCTGTTGACAATTATTACTTATTTGAATCTAAAGATATATGCAATAGTGCTAAACTTGATGAGAATGTTCTTTGGCATCATAAACTTGGTCATGCTAATTATAAACATATTCAAAAATTGATGAGATTAGGAGCTGTTACAAGTTTACCTAAACTTCAGTTGAGAAATACCAAAGTTTGTGATTCATGTCAAAAAGGTAAGCAGATGAACGTGTCTCACAGAATGTTGGAACATTGTTCAACAACACACTGTTTTGAACTTCTACATATGGATATTATCGGTCCAACGGAAACTGAGAGTATTGGTGGTAAGAGATACTCATTAGTTGTGGTTGATGATTACTCAAGATACACTTGGATTGAATTTCTAAAAGAGAAATCTGAAACTTTTTCATTTTTCAAAATTCTTTATAAAAGATTTAAAACTGTTTTTAACTCTATAGTTTGCAAAATTAAGTCTAATCATGGAAGAGAGTTTGAAAATAGTTCTTTTATTGAATTTTGTGAAAGCAAATGTATCACACAAGAGTTTTCTTCACCTAAAACACCACAACAAAATGATATTTGTGAAAGGAAATATAGGACTCTTCAAGAAATTGCTAAAGTTATGCTTTTATCCAAACAACTTTCTAAAGGATTTTGGGCTGAAGCTTTAAACATTGCATGTCATATTTCAAATAGAATCTATATTCGAACTAATTCCACTGAAACTCCTTATGAAATTCTGAATAACAAAAAACCAAATTTGAAATACTTTCATGTGTTTGGTTGTATATGTTACATTCAGAATGATAGAGATCAATTGCATAATTTTGATTCAAAAAGTGATAAAGGATTCTTCTTAGGCTATTCTAGAAATAGTAAAGCTTATAGAATTTACAATTTGAGAACATGTACTGTGCAAGAATGTCTAAATGTGGTATTTGATGATGATGATAGTCTTACAGGTCAATATATTGAAGATGATGTCTCTGACCTAGTTGAAATTTCAAAGAGTTGTGAGAATTCTGATCAAACTCAAACTGTTGCTTCAGATGAGGCCACATCTGAGCAAACATCCTCTGAAAAATCAGAATTATCAGAAAAATTGCATGAATCTCAGAAGGCTCCATCTACCAGAATTTCGAAAGATCATCCATCAGACCAAATCATTGGAGAACTGAATACTGGAGTACAAACTAGAAGAAGGCTGGGTATGATCACAGAAGATGTAGTAAAGCCTGTATGCATGTCATCCATATGCAACAAGGTAAACCATGTGTGTTATAATTCCTTAATTGAGCCTGAAAATATAAAAGAAGTTTTGAAAGATGAAAATAAAATATTTTGTGATTATACTATTGCTATTAATATATCTAAGAATCATTTGCAATATACTTTGATAAAACATATAAGTATTAGACCTCATTTTATTAGAGATCTTGTTGAGAAGGAGATTGTGAAATTGGAATACATATCTACTGAGAAACAACTTGCTGATATTTATGCAAAAGCCCTTGATGATAAGAGGTTTTCATCCATTCGAAAATCTCTTGAATTATGCACTATCTGAAAAATTCTGACTAAATGTTGTATCAAATGTGGAAACATTTGAGACAACATATGGAATGGTCTATTAAATTTTTCTGGATATTTTTCTGTGTTAGAATTTAGATAATTCTTCTGTGTAAATGTTGTTTGAGCTTGGAAAATTTGTTGCAAAAATTTCTGTTCTGGACATACATCTCTTAAATGCAAAAAAGGATCACAATTTAGATGCTTAAAAATCACTGAGAAACTATGGGACACGGAGCTCACTACTACGATGTTCTCTTTTCAAAAGGTGATTAAAAATTGCATCAAATTATTCATATATCCATTGAGTAACTATGGGGCACGGAGTTCGCTACTACGATGCACTCTTTTCAAAAGATAGATCAATGTGAAATTGTGAAAGAAAAAAAAATATGTGCAACACAAATGAAGCAAATTCATGTAAAAACAGTGTTGAGATGTATGTGGGCCAACATTATGAGCGACATTGAAAATGACTCGAATTTCAGTTACCTTTATGAATTATTTATTTTCTGAATATTAGATTAATTTTTCAGAATTATTAAATTGGATATTTCCATGTCATTATTTTTATATTTATTGCATTTTCAATATTTTATTTAATTTGGGCAGTTTTTAATTCCTTGTTTCTCTCTCACCAATTTCACACGATCACTAAGATGGGAGAAGTTATTTATTTCACTTCCTATTTTTTCGAATTACTCCCATTATGCGTACAACTTCCAATTAATCTTCTCTACTTAAGTTCTTTTAATAAATTTAAATGTCTAAATATTTATAATGTTATTATATTCTATAACTTATACACTGATTTTGAAGATATTATATGCAGTGGTATTTCACAGATTATTGATTTCTCATCACTGCATTTAAATTCAAAAGTGTTTAAATTTTCCAAACTTTGAATTGTTCATTTAATTCGAATCTAGTTTACAGGTATTTAAAGGATGGAAAACACTTCACCATTCGATCAAAGCTCAAATTCTCAAGCTTCTTCTTCCTCACAAAATCGAAACTGTGTGAACTTGCCTCAATTGCGATTTCCCTACATGTTCCAGAAAATGTTGAAACAATGACACCGGGATCACCATATCTTATGGTCAGTTCGATACAAGTACCTATTCCAAAATCCGAAACCTCCACTGAAATTTGTCAAACATCTACACCCTTGACGTTTCAAACCATTAGACATTCGTTCTGAAATGCAAAGCATTCACCCTCCTACTGAAACCATGAACCTGAAACCACTCAAAACCCTACTGCTACTCAAAGTCTTCTAACTCTTCTTACAATAATGGCGATTTCACTTAATGTTTCTGAGAATGATGGAACAATCATGCCAGCATTACCGCAGTTCATGATCTTTTAATCTATTTGTTTCTCCTTTCCACACCAACAGGGGGAGAAGCTGCATAAGATGCTGCACCTTGTGCAAATTGTTGTAGATGGGAATTATCCTGCTTGTTGAAAAGGGGAGTTTTACATCTATGGGGGAGTTTTGGAAAGATCATTTTGAGGGGGAGTTGTTTTTCAATGGTTCAAATTCACTTTGGTTTAACATTACGTTCTATTCTTGTTGTCTATTCTACACTTGAATTGATAGTTTGATATCTCTTAGTTTAGATGATTTTTTTTTAGTTTTACATCTCTACTTTATTTGTTATCTTATATTGCATCATGTTGTTGTTGTCGAAAGGCCAAATTGGGGGAGATTGTTGATGTTATGTCAATGTTGTGAAGAATGTCACAACATATATATTTGACAACATCATTAATAATTCGTCCTTTCTTTCACAATCAACATTGATGGCGACAATCAAGAAACAGAAGCTATACACGAAAGTGATAAAGCAGTAGCTGAAGATGCACAAGATATCAATGTCATTGAAAGCGTGCATGGAGATTTATGCACTACTACACATATGGCTTTGTAGAGCTTTAAAAAATGGTCTTGTAGAGCTTTTAAACGAGCTCTCCAAGTGGGAGCTATGCAAGTGAAATTGCACTTGGAGAGCTCTTTTTAAAGGCGGTGCAAAAGAGGTCTTAGACAGCGGTTTTGAACCGCTGTCCAAGTAAAGTCACTTGGACAGCAGTTCATAACCGCTGTCTATGTGTATTTTTTTTTTTTGACTTGGACAGCGGTTCATAACCGCTGTCTATGTGTATTTTTTTTTTTTTTTGACTTGGACAGCGGTTCATAACCGCTGTCTAAGTGAATTTTTCTAAGTCATTTTTTCTTTAAATAATTATTTTATATTTTAAAAATCCATTTTATACAAAATCAAAATTTATTTATATACCAATATATATATATATATATATATATATATATATACGTCAAATACCAAAAAATCAAATAAATAAACGTACACTAACATACGTCCAATATACACTAAAAACATTAAATATCATCACAAATATATAAGTTAATATATTAAATGCTACCAAAAGTTATACTACTTTAATTAAAACATCCAGAATGATGAGAAGCAAGTGTACTAAAATGATATAACTAACAAGAAACTAAGTGTCGACATTATCTTCAACATTTAAAATCTCAGCACAATTCCATCCACATTAGAGTCCTGCTGTAAAAATAAAAAGGAAAGGCATGAATCACCTCCATCCAGAATTCATGATCCATAGCTTCAACTTCTCACCCATCTCAGCAGCCAGAAGGAACAATCGACCTCGAATCTTCATTTATTTTGATGTTTTGAGTCAGACTGCAGCAACTTGAATGGACCATTAGGTATAACCATTTGCCTTACGAGAAAAAGGGACAATCAGAACTTAAATCTAACCATTTCAGGCAACCCAAGCAGCTACAAAGTTCTATTACAAGTTACCTTGCATTCAAAATCAAAAAATCAGTATATAATATAGCAGAATAGTACATTATATATAAGCTTAAGAATAAACCCCAGTCATCTGCAATCACCTAGATGTTTCCACCTTAGACTAAAGTATACATAAACGGGTAATCCTTACTTCAGATGCATTATAATTTATAACACACACACTTTGAAGCTAAAATGAAACAGAAAATATAAACAAATAAAAAAGAATTAAACATTGCCCTTAATTTGTTTCAAAAAACAAATTCTGATCGAGTTGATTTTTCTTAGTACCTCCATGATTCAATCAGCATTCAAATGGAGCATTACAAATAACTAAAAAGTAAACATTCTGAGTAATGTATCCCATTATTCCACTATCAAATACCCAGGACATAACAAGAACATCTCCACCTAAAATAAAGAAATGGCAATTTCAGAAATCTCCTAAAAACCAGGGTGTTAGTATTTTGATTCTATACGGAACTTTGGAAAACTATTTCTAAAAATAGAAATTTTCCGAGAAAACGGTAGTCGATTCAACCCTCTCAGTGGATCCATTTCAGCTTCAAAACAGCAGATTCAATATATGCATAAATTCAAATACCGACGATACCAAGATGGCTATACACTGACGAACTGTATCGATTCGAAGACTAATTCAGTGGATCCATTTCAGCTTCAAAACAGCAGATTCAATATATGCCTAATTCTTAAACCCAATGCAAAAAGAGCCTTAAGTATAATAAGCAAGCAAGAAACTCGCCCCATGCCTATGGTAAATTCCAAAAGGGCACATATGAAAAAAAAATTGTATGTCATTTGAAGCCATGGCTAAAAGAGATAACTTAGACACAACAATCATCACCAATTTTTGGCTAATCATATAACAGTTAGAAACTCATACCATGCTTGGTACTTTTACTATGACAAAGCAGCAGGTTTGCATCTGCATCAACATTGAGTAGTAGCTCTGCTTGAAGGTATGGACCAGATGACAATTGACCAGCTTGCGCAGCATCACCAATAGGATGCAACGATAAATGAAGCTGCAGATTCCATGAGACGAAGCCCCAATTTAAATTTATTATTGAGTGAAATTCTAAGCTCAAACTAGAAATTAAGAAATAAGATTGGTAGGAAAATGGAATTACCTGAATGTGTTGACCAGAGAAGAGTCGAGAATATGCATTTCAGGTTCTTGAAGGGATGAAGGTCGGTGAATATGAAACTCTCTTCTGGCTCTTTCAATTCTCTTCTCTTCGCGGGTCAATTTAGGCGTATTTTTTTCCACGCCTGATTTCTTTCTCGGATGCATCCATTTTCTCGGAAGAGGAACAAATCTGCCTACGCCTGAATAGCTCACAAATTCACGAGCAAGAGGAGGCGGTTATTTCGCTCCGGAGACTGACCCGAACCCGGGAAGAAACCCGTGCCCGTTTCTGCACTCCGCGGGTACTCTCAGCACTGAAATCCCTAATCAGCTCCAGATATTCAACCCTGCAAGTGAACGCCGCGGCGGGCGTTGGTGAATCTGTCTCTAGAGAAACAGAACAAGGTGAAGATCGTACGGTCGGTGATAGTTCACTAGACTCGATTTTTTCTGCAAATTAGTTCACTAGACTCGATTTTTTCATCATCTTCACAAATTAGTTCACATTCCATAACACATTCTTTCTGCAACTCCTGCTCCATTTGCAGAGGCATAGTTTCAAGATTTGTCTAACGTAAGCCTTCACATAACAAAATTCTTTCTGCAACTCTTTGAATTTTTATGCAAAATGAAGTGTCTTTTTAACTTATTCTACTTCTTCACACTCTGCATTTCTCTCACATTTTCACTCAACTCAGATGGCCTTTTGTTAGCACTCAAAGCCGCCATTGTTAAAGATCTGAACCAAGTCCTAGATTATTAGCACTCAAAGCCGCCATTGTAAAATGTAAAAATGTAAAAGTAATAACTGGTTAGTTCAACCTCTGAATTTCAAAGGCATCCTTATTAATTCTATGATTATTAGCTAACAAATATACACAAAAACTCTCATATTATGCAGTTTGCTTTAAGCAGGATATAGAACAAGTTCACTAGACTCGATTTTTTTTTCATCGTTAGCAAACACAAGAATCAATAATTGCAACAGTTTCACAGGCCAAACTTAACATTAATTCATTTACTAGACAGAAATGACAAACTTTTCTGATCTGCTGCTATTATCTTTATTTTACCTCAAATTTGATATATGCACAATTCAAATACAACATTCTAGACAAAAATCCTTATTTATTTTACTGTTTGACAAAAATCCTAATTTTTAAATTTGAAGCATCCAATGAGAACTCGGGCTAGACGATTACAAATCGACTATTATAATATCCCTCACACAAACATATTATCAAACACTTTGTGGGCTTCAAACACCAATATACATATAAATACAAATATATATATATATATATATATATATATATATAGTATATAAGAGTACGTACCTACAACAGTGGGAGGGAGCTGGGCGACGGCTGGAGAGGAAGTCGACGGCGACGAAGGAGTGAGAGGGACAGAGGCGACGGCGCGAGGAGGGAGAGGGAGGGAGGCGACGGCGCGAGAAGAGGGAGGGAGGGAGGCGACGGCGGTTTGGGGGAGAACAATTTTTTTGAATTTAGATTGAAATTAAAAACGCACATATGTTGTTTTGGGGGAGAACATACTAGTGCAGCTTCAATTTCAAGTAATTAATTGGAATTGGGGATAGAGGATTTCTAACTTGGAGAGAAAACGCGTAGTAATTAATTGGATTATATTTGGGGAGAGGAATTCTAACTTGGAAAGCGGTTCAGTAATTAATTGGAATTGGGGATAGAGGATTTCTAACTTGGAGAGCGGTTATGAACCGCTTTCCAAGTGTATACTTGGAGAGACACTTGGAGAGCAGTTAAGAATCGTTTTCTATGTTAATTTTTTTTTTAAATAACCGCTTTCTAAACTGTATCTTGGAGAGCTTTTTGAAAAAAGAGCTCTCCAAACTTAAATGTGTAGTAGTGATGAAAGCATACATACTAGATAAGTTATAAAGTGTGGGGGAGTTTTCGCAGATCCATGAAGATGCAGTTGAAGTGTTCTTCAGATCAATCCTCTCCTTTACTTATTTACATAACTTTTCTTTATTTGTTTGTAATGCTTGTAGGATTTATATTTCTGTTATTTTCTTTATTATTTAGGATTTCATTTTGTTCTTTATTATTTATGTTTTTAATCTAAACACATTGTTTGTAGTGTTTAGAGAAAGACTTGTTACTTAATTTGGTGATTACGATTTTATGTCATTAACTTGATGTAAATTTTGTATATTTCTACTTTGAATATTTCTGTATGTTTAACATCAAAAGTGTTGTAGTAGAAAGGCCAAATTGGGGGAGATTGTTGATGTTGTACATGTGATGCTTATTTTGATCCAACACTCCTGGCAACTCTGTTTGTCGAGTGTTGTACAAAATGTTCCATCACTTTGGTCAACATCATAATTTGCCCTTTCTCCTAACACTAACTCCGATTTTAGATGTTGTTCTTAATGTCCTTGTATGCAGGATTGAAGACTTGGAAGTTACCAGGTCAAGCGGTTGCATAAATACAAGGAGTGAGAAGTTAAGAACATGCATGGTGGTTCCTACTTTTAAGGAGTTTGTGGAGGAGGTTATAGATCATGTAAAAACTGATCTATGGAGGTTGCATGTAGTTGAAAACGTTGTCAATTAATAGAAGACTAATGAAACAGTATGATAGATTGTTGTAGACTCAATCAACATATATATCATACTTATTTCGTCTAGGAGATTATATGTATAGACCTAAAAGGGAGGTAGTTTCATATAGTCAATTAGATTTTTCAAACCTTTCTAAAAGGTTGTTGCTGATGTTGTACCCGTGATGTGCAGAATGTTCCATCACTTTGGTCAACATCATAATTCGCCTAACTCCGAATTTTCTATGTTGTTTGTAATGTTCCTTTGATGCAGTTAGAAGATGTGGACGTGTCCAGGTCATGCAGATTGCATAAGGAGTGAGAGAATTGCAAGCACAAATGGAAGTTAAGCCTAAATTGGAAGTTACCTTATTTTAAGGAGTTAAGGGGAAGTTACATAGGATGACAAAATTTATCTATAAATAGAGGCTGCCTTCAACGTTTCAAGGTAGAGAAGAAAGAAGACACAATCCATTACAAGACTATCGAAAGCGTGGCGCTTCTAGTTTAGGAAAATCTGTGTTTCTTCTCTCCTTTCGTGTGATAGTATAATTGTAATCTCTATCAATTAGACTAGCACATTTGTTTGAATCTAGAAGTGTTTATGTTAGGCCAAAATTGAGAGGCAGTCTCATAAATTTTGTTTTAGATTCCTAGGGTTGTCAACACCTTGTAAAATTGGCTTTGCCGTACCTCGAAGAGGTTTTTGGCTTCGTTTTACTAATTATATTTTAGTGAAAGAGTATAGACTTATTTATAGTCTATACAAATTTTAAATATTTTGTTGTCTCGTGCATTTTAATTTCCGCTGCCAAATGTTGTCTGGTCAGTGCCAACACGACAGACAACACCTCTGATTTCGCACGCACACACATTTTTAGAAAGAATAAATTTTGATTCTTTCATGCACATCCAAGGAGGCACGTTGTATGGAATGAGTATTATTGGCCAAATGCTATATGATGTTTTGGAGTGACTAAATGGTTGGAAACCATCAGTAAAAAGACCAAGTCTTACGTTGAGAGGCTCTGATGCAAAATCTTTGTGAATTTCATCAAAGGATTTCCACGCCAATGAATCTGCTGGATGTCTCAATACTCCATCATCCACCTTCAATTCATGATGCCATCTCATATCTTTAGCAGTCTTCCTAGACATGAACAACCTTTGAAGTCTAGGCTTTAAAGGAAAATAACGCATGGTGTTTGCTGCCACTTTCTTTCCATTCTTTATAATTTTAGTTTCCCCACTACGACAATCTTCTTTCCATCTTGAAACACCACAAATGTTGCAGAAATCAGAATTCTTTTCATCTCTCCAGTACAACATACAATTATTAACACAAGCATCTATTTTCACAAAACAGAGCTGATTCAAGTATTATGTAACACTATAATACACAACCGCAAGTATACGATGTATATCGTAGCATGGCAAATACAAGGTCGATCCCACAGGAAGGTGTAGTGTAAAAGCGTATTTTGTTGATTTAGTTCTAAATAGACGATGATCGAAAGTTTTAAGTGTTGATTACCCTAAGATTGTCTAGTAAATGTCACCAATAAACAATAAAGAGTAACAAGGAAATTAGATCAACTATGCTCATGCAATTCTCGAAAATGAAAGAAATACGAGTAAAACTCAAAGAAGAAAAGGGAGGTTCCAAAGCATATGTCACACTAAGGGGTCAATTTATGATCAAAAGCCTATTTAAGTGGTGTTGTGGTTATTACTATAGGATTGATCACTAAATAATGAATTAAAAGTTCTCTCGATCCAATTAATCCAAGAGACATATCACCCAAACTAGTATCTCTACCTAGCATGCATAATAAATCCCAAAAAAGGCTCATAAGATCATCTAATATCCTCCCAACAATTGATCCTCTCTCGAGCTCACAATAAATTGGGTCGATTGCTTAAATACGATTAATGAAAAAGATTTCTCAATCCAATTTCAATTAACAATAAATAAAACATATTATCATAGCCATTGACAACATATCTTGCAATGAAAGTTAAGCATTCAAATAGGAATAAACACCACAACTACCAAATAAATAAGAAATTAATTCATAAACATCATCCAAAGTGTAAACATAGCCCTAGAACCAAAAGTGTTCTAGCCAATCAACAACATAATCCAATTAAAAAACCAAATGAAATAACTAAATAAAAAGAGAGAAAAATAGAAAGCTTAGTCTAATTTATGGTGTGGAATGAAATTTCGAAGCTATTGGTGCCATCTTTGCTTGAATTGATGAAGAATTGAAGAAGTTGTAGCCAAATCACCTCCAAATGTATGTTTGTATGTGTGAAATCTTAGGAATTGAGGGAAGGTACAATTGATTTCAAGAATGGGGGCTTATATAGTGTTAGGGTTTGGGTGGAAGTTTTGCACTTAAGTCCCTAAAAAATGGCTAAAAATCACTAAAAACCCCGAGTTTGGAAGTGGCCCGGCTGGGTGGGAAAGTGGCCCGGCCGGGCGATAACTTCGTATATTGAATTTGGGCCAAAATACACGCGGGGGTGCATTTATCAAAAGTCTGGGTGCATATCGGCCCGGTCGAGCGGAAGTTTCGTTTTTGGTTTTCGGCCTCTAACTTCGTCCCTTCGTATCTTGAGCTTCCGACCTCCGATTAACTCGATTCATTTTTTCATTCCACTTCATTTTTCGAGTCGGATCCAATTGTGCCCTCCTCCTTCCGGTCCAATGACTTGCGGTAGGTTTTTTGCTCCCAAATTCCATCGTTTTACCTACAAAATCGACAAAACACTACCTTTCTCTTATTTCGACCAAAACCATCATATTCAACCCATAAATCAATGAAATCACAATCAAAATGACCTTCACGTGTGCATAAAAAATGTGTAAATTCCACCTGAATCAAACCCCCCTAAACTTTAAATGTTGTTTGTCCTCAAACAAATAAGCACTTAAATCAATGAGGGTGGAATGATGACAATGGAATATTCAATGCAAATCACACATGCAAAGTAAAGTGTGGTGAGATCTCTTTCTCAAAGTGCTTTCTCAATGATGGTCATAGGCTCATTATTGCAATTCACACTCATAGATCAAAGAATGCACAAGTACACAACACATTGTGATGGGAAAACATAATCCAAATGATCAAGTTCTCTACTCACATGATAAAGTGTTTCTCTCAAACACACAAACAAATTGAGGATATGAATACACTCAACAACCAAGTTATGCTATGCAATTACCATAAGCTTGCCCACATTCTATTTTCTACACCACTCAAATGTTCAACAATGTTATCAATAGGACTTAATCAAGGATGTAATATTGGCTCTTTGGACAAGGTAGGATGAATTTGGGAATTGTGACTCTTCTAGTGGAGGACAAAGCTTGTTGTTTTACAATGTGTGCTTTCACTTTCAAAGCTTACAAACTCCATCCTCACTTTTCATTTTCCTTTCTTTTTCAAGCATTCATCACCTCATCTTTTTGAACCATTTTTTTCTTTTCAAGCTTTTGGGGCTCTTTGTCCCTCTTTTTCTTTCCATTGATTTTCTTTTTATCTTTTCTCTTTTTTTTTCAACTTTTTCCAATTTCTCCTTTCACCAAAGATATTCAAGCACATGTTTATCCACTTTGTCTTTTATCCCCCACTAGATGTAGGTATCAAAGACTCAAAAAGGCTAAGTGGTTAACATTGTAATTTGCCAAGAAAATGAGGAATTAAACTCAAAAGTGCTAACTACGGAAGATTACTTCGGTTTTAGGAAATTTTGGCTAAGTTACTCTTTTGAACAAGATGGCCTATATCATATCACAAAGTCTCACACAATCATGCTTTCAAACAAGAACTTGGGTAAGTTCTAGGATTACTAGCAACAACCTAATCCACTCTCAAATGAACTAAATCGGATTACGTGTTCGATTTAGGGCTCAATTCTCACCGGTTTATTCAATAGAACTTTCGCATTCATCAAATGTCCCCAAACAACAACACATCATGCATTCATGCCATCAAAGATCAACAAATATGAACACAACATGATACTACTATACATCACCAATCATGCATACATTCAAAGCAAATAGACATCACCACAACTACTCACTATGGATTCCAAAGATTATCCATGCTCACATTTCACCATAAATCCACTACCCAACACATGATCAAAACCAACTCAAACAATATAAGCATATGAAAGCAAAGTGTGCGCCGGTGCAAAATGTAACATAAGTGGAATGACAAAACGATGCAAGGGATAACAACTAGTAGAAAAATAAAAGAAAAATAACTCCCCCAAACTTAGAATTTTACTATGTAAAAATTCTAAGTTTGGGGCTACAAGTTGTTACCTCCCTCCTTGCACATCCAATGCTCTTCAAAGATCACCATGCACCACTTGCTCCCTCTTTCCAAAGTTGGCTTTGCTTTCTTCTTCATTCTCCAAGAAAATATATCCACAATGTTACTCATCCATACCTACAAAAGAGACTAAGCTATCAAAACTACTAAAGTAAGAAAAACATGAAAGCAATAAAACCTTGGGTTGCCTCCCAAGAAGCGCTATTTTTAACGTCCTATGCCGGACGGTTCTTCCTTGAGATGATTTGTCAAGTCACCCCAACATCATCTTTGCTCTTGAGCTTCTTTCCACATCCAACCTTCTTAAACCCATTGAAACATCCACAAGGTAGCCCATCCGGCTCTTCAATAATATCATAGGAAGTTGATGCCTCATTCAAACCCAAGCTTGCACAAGTAGCTTTTCTTGAATTGGGGGAGTTTTTTTTTTTAAAAAAAACTCCCCCAAACTTGGCCTTCTTGTCTATCTTCATATCTTTGTCTTCCACCTTGGGATTCTCTTTCACAAAATTTATCTTAGGCTCTTCTTCTATCTTCTCTTTCATGGGCATTGGAAAGTGATCTTCCTTGGAATACCCATACTCTTCATCCTCATCATCATCATCACGGAATCTCACGGCTTTATAGATATTGAATGTCACCTTCTCATCACCAACATTTAAATCAAGCTCTCCGTTTCGTACATTGATGATGGCTCCTCCCGTGGCTAAAAATGGTCTTCCCAAGATCAAGGGGATTGCCCTATCTTCCTCCATATCAAGTACCACAAAATCAACCGAGAATATGAATTTCCCAACTTTAACAAGCACATCATCAATTGTGCCTACGGGATATACCATGGAGCGGTCCGCCAATTGAAGATTCATGGTGGTAGACGTCAATTCTCCCAATCAAAGTGATTTGAAGAGAGAAAATGGCATGAGGTTAATGCTAGCTCCAAGATCACATAAAGCCCTAAATGTACCTCCATCTCCAATTATGCATGTCAAAGTGAAGGATCCGGGGTCCCTAAGCTTTGGAGGTAGCTTAGCTTGGATTATGGAGCTTAGTGAGGCATTTGCTCAAACGCCTCCGCCAAAGGGATATTAATATGAATCGTTTTAAAAATCTCCAAGAATTTGACAAACTTTGCCTCCAAACCCGTCTTCTTGAGTTGTTGAGGGTATGGAATTGGAGGCTTGTATGGAGATGGAGGCTTATAGGCATCATTCTCTTTCTCACTTGTTTTCTCTTTCTCAACATCTTTCTTCTCAACTTCTCTTCCTTGTTGCTCATCTTCACCATCTTCCTTTGGCATCAAGGGGCCTTCATAACTTGTGCCACTCCTTAACTTGATTGACTTGCATTGCTCTTTGGGGTTCAATTCCGTGGTTGAGGGGAATCGACCCGGCTTGTGTTGATTTCCAACCATGTTAGCGATTTGACCCACTTGAATCTCAATGGCTTTCACATCATTCTTGATTCCCATCACTTCATTTGCCAATTGACCAATTTTCTCATCTTGACTTTCAATCTTTTGCCAAGCCTTTGTCATGAAGCTCTTCGTCTCTCCCATGAACTTCTTGGTCTCTCCCATGAATGTTATAAACATTTCTTCCATGGTAAGTTTTGAGGGCGACTCTTCGATCACACCATCTTGAGTATTGAAGTTCGATGGTGGTTGAATGGCATTGTGTGGGTTAGCATATGAGAAATTTTCATGATTTCTCAAGCCGGGATGATATTGGTTCGGATTAGGAGGGTGGTAGTTCCCATGAGTTTGTCTTTCTCCCCAACCTCTTTCTCTAAAATTTCGGTCTCTCTGGTTGTTCATATAGTGGGCCTCCTCGTATTGTGCATCATTAGGCTCCATTAGTGCTTTGGCCGTCATTAAAGAGATCAACTTATCCACTTTGTTGGATAAGTTGGCGCTTTCTTCTGAATTTTGAGTGGAGGCTACCCTTCGGTTTTGTCTTCTCTCGGATGGCCATTGATTCCCGTTTTTCGCCATCTCCTCCAAGAGAACATACCCTTCCTCCGTCGTCTTTCCCAATAACGATACTCCACCCACCGAAGCATCCACCATTTCTCTCGTTCGGTGGTCCATTCCATTGTAGAAGTAGAAAATGAGTTGGTCTCGTGAGAAACCGTGTTGTGGGCAACTTCTAATCATATCTTTGAACCGCTCCCATGCTTCGGCTAAGGACTCATCATCATCTTGCATAAATGAAGATATTTCCCCTCGGATTTTGATAGTCTTGCTTGGAGGGAAATAGTTCATCAAGAATGCATCAACAAGATCATTCCAATCTTCAATGGTCCTCAAATCAAGGGAGAGATACCATTGCTTAGCTCGGTCTCGGAGAGAGAAGGAGAATAGTTGCAACCGGATGTAATCTTGTGGAACTCGGTTTATTTTAACCGTCCCACTTATCTCGAGGAATTGAGACAAGTGGAGGTTAGGATCCTCCTTGGAAAGTCCTCCAAATTGATTGTTTTGCACCACAACAATCAAGGCCGGCTTGAGCTCGAAATTGTGAGCATCAACGGGTTCCCGACCCGCTCCTCCGTACGTCCTCGGAATCAGACGAAAATGATCTCTCCAAACTCGGTGTGGACCATTCTCCTCATTCTCAATCGGATTTTCTCCAACCCTCTGGTGAAGGTTGTCTCTTACGGCCCTTTGTTGTCGGTTTCCACCATTTCCATTCGGCTCCTCAAATTCGTCAACCCCTTGATTCCCTACTTCCTCCTCGACCTCCTCTACGATCGGATTCTCTCTTCTATTCATCTCTTCCAACTCCACTCTTCTTCTTTCGGCGTTCCTTCTTCGAAAATTAGCTTCAATCCCTGGGTCTAGAGGTAACAATTCTTGATGGTTCCTCCTAAATCGCGTGATCATAAGCCATGTCTATCAAATGTTCAAAAGAGAGTGAGAATCACAAGAAAGATAAGAAATAGCAAACACAAATATTTTTGGAATTTTTGAAAAATAAAGAAAGCAATTAAAGTGTCAAGACTAAAACTCTATCAACCTACACTCTAGAACTACAAAACCTCCCCGACAAAGGCGCCATAAACTTGATTCATGTATTATGTAACACTATAATACACAACCGCACGTATACGGTGTATATCGTAGCATGGCAAATAAAAGGTCGATCCCACAGGGAGGTGTAGTGTAAAAGTGTATTTTGTTGATTTAGTTCTAAATAGACGATGATCGAAAGTTTTAAGTGTTGATTACCCTAAGATTGTCTAGTAAATGTCACCAATAAACAATAAAGAGTAACAAGGAAATTCGATCAACTATGCTTATGCAATTCTCGAAAACGAAAGAAATACGAGTAAAACTCAAATAAGAAAAGGGAGGTTCCAAGGCATATGTCACACTAAGGGGTTAATTTATGATCAAAAGCCTATTTAGGTGGTGTTGTGGTTGTTACTATAGGATTGATCACTAAATAATGAATTAAAAGTTCTCTCGATCCAATTAATCCAAGAGACATATGACCCAAACTAGTATCTCTACCTAGCATGCATAATAAATCCTAAAAAAGGCTCCTAAGGTCATCTAATATCCTCCCAACAATTGATCCTCTCTCGAGCTCACAATAAATTGGGTCGAATGCTTAAATACGATTAATGAAAAAGATTTCTCAATCCAATTTCAATTAACAATAAATAAAACATATTATCATGGCCATTGACAACATATCTTGCAATGAAAGTTAAGCATTCAAATAGGAAAAAACACCACATCTACCAAATAAATAAGAGATTAATTCATAAACATCATCCAAAGTGTAAACATAGCCCTAGAACCAAAAGTGTTCTAGCCAATCAACAACATAATCCAATTACAAAACCAAATGAAATAACTAAATAAAAAGAGAGAGAAATAGAAAGTTTAATCTAATTTATGGTGTGGAATGAAATTTCGAAGCTATTGGTGCCCTCCTTGCTTGAATTGATGGAGAATTGAAGAAGTTGTGGCCAAATCACCTCTAAATGTGTGTTTGTATGTGTGAAATCTTAGGAATTGGGGGAAGGTACAATTGATTTCAAGAATGGGGGTTTATATAGTGTTGGGGTAGGGTTTGGGTGGAAGTTTTGCACTTAAGTCCCTAAAAAATGGCTAAAAATCACTAAAAACCCTGAGTTTGGAAGTGGCCCGACCGGGTGGGAAAGTGGCACGGCCGGGCGATAACTTCGTATATTGAATTTGGGCCAAAATACGCGCGGGGGTGCATTTATCAAAAGTCTGGGTGCAGATCGACCCGGTCGGGCGGATATTTCGGCCCGGTCGGGCGGAAGTTTCGTTTTTGGTTTTCGGCCTCTAACTTCGTCCCTTCGTATCTTGAGCTTCCGACCTCCGATTGACTCGATTCTTTTTTTCATTCCACTCTATTTTCGAGCCGGATCAAATAGTGTCCTCCTCCTTCCGGTCCAATGACTTTTGGTAGGTGTTTTGCTCCCAAATTCCATCATTTTACCTACAAAATCGACAAAACACTACCTTTCTCTTATTTCGACCAAAACTATCATATTCAACCCATAAATCAATGAAATCACAATCAAAATGACCTTCACATGTGCATACAAAATGTGTAAATTCCACCTGAATCAAGAGCCCAAGATCTTTAATTGTCTTTTTTTGAATCATAAAATAAATAAAATTAAATACATTTATATTTTTTATATATTAACTTTTAATAAAAAAAACATTCCACAACGTGTTAATTACACATATTTTATACTAGTATACTCTTTTCGTCCGTCTATAAGTTTTTCATTACTTTTGAACACATAAATTACGAAAAATAATTAAATTATAGATATAATATAAGTGATGTGATTGAGAGGGAGAAAGAGATACATAGAAAAATAAGATATAAAGTGAAGTGTAAGAATACAAAATTAAAAAGTATTTGTCAAAAAGAGTATGAAAAACTTATATGGATAAATAAAATGGCAAAATAGAAACTTATAGGCGGATTGAGGAAGTGTATACTCCCTTTGCCCTGTGATTACTTGCATATTTTCTTTATTGGGACGTCCCAAAATTACTAGCACACTGTTAATATGGAAATTCCGCACAAAATTAATACCCTCTCATCATTATTTTATTTTCAAAATTGTCATTTATTTTTACATACATTTTACTTTATATCTCACCAAATTTACTTTACACCTCATAAAATCACCTAAAATATTCTCCATTTATCTTACATCATCCACTGGTAAATTATACTCCCTTCGTCCCATTATTATTGGAACATTTACTGTTTGCACGGGGTTTAATGTAGAATTGTTTATTAGCATTAAAAGTGATAAAGTTGACTTTTATGAGGGATATTATGGTTATTTCAACTTTATTGGAGAGAGAATCTTTTGTTTGTGTGTAAAAAGTAATGGCATGGAGTGTAAATAAGTAGATGTTAAAGGAGATTTTAAAGGAGATTGAAGTAGGTGGCAAATGTTCCAATAATAATGGGACAAGAATTTTTGACAAATGTTCTATTAATAATGGGACGGAGGGAGTATTATTTTAAATAGTTTGCCCGTCAAAGTATGTAAGTAAAGATAACTCTAAACACATGAAAACACCTATGGGATCAACTTAGAAACTGAGTAAAAATAATGTTGGCCAGAGTGTTGATCCAACACTATATAGATCAATGATAGGCAATCTTCTTTATTTGAGCTCTAGTAGGCCTGATATTATGTTCAGTGTATGTATATGTACTAGATATCAATCTAACCCTAAAAAATCACATATGAATGTTGTCAAAAGAATCATTAAATATGTTGCAGGAACATATGATTTAGGTATATGGTATAGCAAATATACAAACTGTACCTTGATTAGGTATAGTGATGTAGATTGGGCAGGTGATTGTGATGACAAAAAAAGCTCAAGTGGAGGTTGCTTTTATATGGGGAATAACTTGATCTCTTGGCACAGCAGAAAATAAAACTATGTGTCTCAATCCACAACTGAATCTGAATACATTGCAACAGGGAGTTGTTGTACTCAATTATTATGGTTGCAAAAAATGTTTCATGATTATGGCTTAATTAGTGATGTATTGACTGTGTACTGTGATAATACAAGTGCTATAAATATCTATAAAAATTCAGTGCAACATTCATTGACAAAGCATATAAGTATTAGACATCACTTTATTAGAGATCTTGTTGAAAATGAAGTAGTTAAGTTGGAGTATATTTCTACTGAAAAACAATTTGCTGACATATTCACTAAAGCTCTTGATGAAAAGAGGTTTTCATCTTTTCGAAAATCTCTTAGTTTATGTAATATCTGAATATATGACCAAAGATGTTGTATCAAATGCGGTAGCATTTGAGACAACACTAATATATGTCTCTTATTTTGTTTCTTTGTTATAATTTTCGTAATTGTTGAATTTAATTTAATTCCTTATGATTGTATTTGATTTTTGAGTGACTTGTAAAAATTCTAAAAAGTGCCTATACATCTCTCACATGCATAAAAGAAATCACATATTAGATGTTGTATAAATCACTGAGTAACTATGGGACACGAAGCTCGCTACTAGGATGATCTCTTTTCAAAAGGTGATATGAACTGCATCAATATATTCACAAATCCATTCAGTAACTATGGGGCACGGAGTTCGCTACTACGATGCACTCTTTTTAAAAGATGGATCAATGTGAAGTGTGATAAAAAGAAAAGAAAATAGTGCAAAACATATGAAGTATATTCATGAAAAAAATGTGTTGAGATGTGTAGAATGCCAACAAAAGTAACAACACTCGTTCACTCAGATTTAAATGTCGATTATTTAGGAATTAGTTATTTTTTTATAATTCTTAATTTTATTCTCTGAAATAAATTAATTGACTTTTTCTTTTTATTTATATTTCAGTTATTATTTAAATTCAGTTTATTATTTTCAGATTTTTCTGCAGCTTCACACGATCATATAGTGGGGAAGTTTATCCCACTAACTCACTCTCCAATTCCCAGAAATCGTGTTCTTCCTCTACCTTACATTTCCTCTATAAATGAGTCTACATGAGAGTGTTGCTAAATATCTTACAAGCTTTGTTAAATCGATTAAGCACGATAATTTTAGAATTAATTTTTAGCACTTAATGGTATTTGCAGGGAATGTCACATCACTTAAATGGTCAATTCAAATTATTTTTGAATCAAAATTCAAAAGGTTTTCTTGTTGCTAAACCTTTGCCTTAATTTGTGTGTACAGGTTGTATTATGTCAAAGAACAACCAAACCCCTGCTGCACAATCGAACCCAAGCCCTAGCAAATCCTCTCAATCCCAAAATCCTCTCAACTTGCTCGCAGTAATGGCATCATCCAACACCTCAAACAAATCTTAGTCTCCTAACTTACCCACCTTCACTGTCGAAACTATGGAAGTTCCTTATGAAGATGCTCAAGCTTCTACTCAAACAGCACCTCTCCAAATCGTACCTTACAGTCCACTGGACATTCACGTTGAAATTGCGAATGCCAATGCCGAAGCCTCAGCTTCTAAGCCCATTTCTGATCCTCAGAATGTGCAATCATCTGAAACCCCCACTCTTGAAAACGCTCCTGTTACTCTCCACTTTCGATTAGGCACCCCCTTTGAAACCCTGAAGGATGCCTACGAAGCCCTATGTCGCAAAACAATACACCCTGTTATTGTGCTCGAGGGTGAAACACTGGATAATGCCATGTTCAAGGGTGATGCTCCACCAACTCAAGATGTGGACATGCAAGATCGATTGGACTCCTCAGATGAAGAAGTGTTGGCTGCAAAGTTCGAAAGACTTCACAGACACGGAAAGGGAAAGAAGAAGGCTACTGTACCTTCTGCAAGAAAATGACCATGTGGGAAAAGAAAGTCCCAAAGAAATCTTGGAAAAATATTTGACTACTTTGGAAAGGGGAAGAAGCCCAGAACGGATGGCAATGCATCCGAGCCCATTGCAGTCTCTGACTCTGAGCCAGAAGCTGAAATAGAGCCTGAACAGATTCCAGTCCAAGATGAAGTGAATGAGGACGATGTGGATGAAGTGGCAGAGGACATTGATGTCCAAAATGAAGAAAGTGATTACACTCCAAGGGTTCGGACTCGAAGATCAAAAGACTCTGCAATGCCGCTAGTGTTGCCTCTCCGGTGGCAACACCCGAACCATCTGACCCAGAATCATCATCCAGTTCTTCAGAAAATGAAGATGAGGTACTATTCTGTTCTGATGATAGGAATAGTAATATAGATGAAGAATATCATGATACTACAAGTGTGCAGTATAGAACCATAAGGACTAGACGGATTTTAAGTGACAGGTTGATTAAAGTGCCTGATTTTGAAGAAATGAATCTGTTAGATTGGTTTAAGGAGAGATCTTTGTTGAATGCTCTTCAATTTGCTTGTCCTTATATTGTTGATTGGATTTATGAATTCTATGCAAATGTCACTGAACACACTGTGGATCCTAACTCTGCTAGATATGGTCATATTTGGTTTAGAGGGAATAGTATTATGATCACTCCTAAGTTGATAAACATCATGCTTAAAACCAAAATTATGGAGAATCCAGTAGTCACTGATCATGATGTTATGATAAGCTTCTAAATTATGGAGAATCCAGTAGTCACTGGGGGAGTAATTACAAAATGGAGACCAAGGCTGCTACCTTCTAAATTGACAAGTCTCTATTATGTCCTACATAAATTGGTTTGTTTCAATTGGATGCCAGCCACAAACAACACCATTATTACACTTGAACATGCTGTACTTATGTACGGGATAGACCACCTGAAGAGATTTAACCTAGGACAGGTTATCTTCAATAATATGATAACCTTCAAGTGTAATATGACTGGAAGAGGTATACTATCATACCCCTGTTTGCTGTATAAGTTTCTTATTGATATGGCTTTTGAAAGATTAGATGATGAAGTGATCAGCAACTACATACCAGGGTTCAGTATATCAAATCAGTTCAGGGTTGCAGGTGAAAGAGTTGTGGATCTTCCTCTTAGAAGGAATGATGAAGAAGCAGGTCTCAGTTCTGTCCCCAGGAATGATGCTCAGAATGACCCCATTCATTCCACAACACTGCCTCCAGAAGGAGTTGTCTCTTATGTATACTTATCATCTCATTATATTTTGAGACATATTGACATTTTGCACGGTTCAATCACCAACTTACAGAGTTCAGTGGAGGATTTACTTATCCAAAAAAGGTTTTGGATGGATCTTCTTTCCACCTCAACAGGGGGAGTAGCTGATAGTTCTCACAATCAACAATCAACTAACACTGTTCCTCCTACTGTAGATGAATAACATGTTGTTCCTGACAGAGATGATGGTGATGCTGCTGACACTAGAATGAGGGTGTCCAATGTTGAACAAGAGGGAGAAGACCAAGACATCTAGGATCTATATGGAGATCTGGATGTGTGAAGAGCTTGAAGACCGGGGTAGCTTACATTATGGGGGAGTTTGTGCAGATTATGGAGATGCAGCTGAATTATTTTCAGTCCAATCCTTTCCCACAATGTTATTTCAATTCTTCTTGGTTGTAAAGTTTTATACTTATGTTTGTTTTTAAATTCCTTAAACACTGTTTTTACTTTTTGTAATTATTTAGGATTTACCTTATGTTAATTTTATTTAAATCTAAACATGTTATTTAGTTTAGATGTTGTTGTTATTAATTTGATCTAATACAAGTATACAACTATTACTTCATTTTTTTGAAATATCAATTGTGTTAATTTCTTAGTCAATATTTTTGTTGTGCGAACATCAGTAGTGTTTATGTAGAAAGGTCAAATTGTGTTAATTTCTTAGTCAATATTTTTGTATAATGATCCAACACTTACAGCCGAGTGTTGTAACTAATGTTCCCAAAACTTATGACAACATCAGACTTTGCCCTTCCTTCTCTCACTAACTCCGAACTTACACTTGTTGCTCAGTAATGTCCCTAATGCAGTTAGAAGACGTGCACAACACCAGGTCATGCAGTTGCATCGGAGTGAGAAGTTATTAGGCATAAGATAACAAGTTCCTACATTCAAGAAGATGTGAAGAGGAGTTCCATAACCACTTGATCTCACGACTGTGATATTCATAGGAGTTGAAGGCAGTTCGTCTATGAAGCCTATAAATACCGTAGCTACCTCAACACAAGACACACAAGAATAAAAGATGAATCTTGATTAATAGTCTATTGAATGTGTATACGCTTCTAGTTAGAAATATTATTGTTTCTTCTTGTAGATCTACATACTATTGTAAAACCTAATAATAGTCTGTTGATCATGGTCTTATTTACTAGGTTATATGCAAAGATCTATGAGGGAGATAGTTTCGTAGGATCTAGTAAATTCTATACATTCATTCGAAGTGTTATTGTACACCTCTAAGAGGTTGTAATCCGTTTAACATATTATATATATAGTGAACAGATAATATACGCAAATTTTGAATACTTCCATTTTTCAAAGTGCATTTTAATTTCCGCTGCTTAATGTTGTCAGGACAGTGCCAACACGTCTGACAATACCTCTAATTTCGCACGCACACACACTTTCAAGATAGTTTGTATACTCCCAAAATCTCGTTTGCCCTAATTTACCGTAAAGATGGAGCTCGAAAATCGCACTGGCCAATGGTGAAGAATCTCACCTCCAGTAGGTGAAAATCACCCATTTTATAGCACGTGTCGATCACATGTCTATCCATTAGTTTGTTTGAAACATATATTTAATTAAAGAGAGTATTTTGTGTGAAACGATCTCATGAAATAAATATTCATGACTTTATTATTTGGATAACACATTTTATTTAAATGGAGATAAGTTATATAATTTGGTAAATGACTTGCCTTAATTTAAAATCTTGAAAAAAAAAATACTTGGAATTGTAAAAATTTTTTTTTTTAATAAAAGTAAATAAAATTTTTAAAATGTATATGTGTGTAATTTTTTATATTGTAAAAGAAAATGAGATAATAATGGAAAGAAAAAAATGCATAATTGATATTACAATAAAATTATAATTAGAAAATGTAAATCAAAGAAGAAGTGGAGAAGAGAGAGAAGTGAGAGAAAAAATAATTTTAAAAATTAACAAAACTAGGGAAGAGAGAGAAATGTGAGGAAAGATAAAATTATTTAAAAAAAAATTAAAATTACAGAAATTAATTTTTTTTAAAAAGAGACTTTTAAAAAAGCTACGTCAACTGAAAGGATTCAAAACTATTCAAAACTAGTACTCCATAAGAAAGATGGAGTGATCTTCTGTGCATCTTACTCCATTAGTTTAAAGTTAAAACTTCAAAGCCCATTTAATTTAAAAGTCAGAATAAATACGTACTGTGATCTATCACTTTAATTTAATCTCTATATATTTTAATATACTTTAGTTTTATGACAAAATAATTAAAAAAAATATATATCAGTCTTTTTTATTCATTTAAAAAATTAATCAAATAATCAAAATAACATGCATATTTAATACTATATATGATAATGTAAAGTACAAAATCAACAAAAACACTAAAAGAATTTGTATTACTATATAAAATAGTTTGTGTTATTACTATATGTAATAATGTGTTTAACTACATAAAAAACTATTATATGTTACTATATACTACAATTCGAATTACTACATTGAAAAATGTTTGTTACTATAGGTAACTTTATCAAATGATTTAATATCTTTGCACCATCCTACAATAAAAGAATCGATATTACAACATGGTTATTGTGTATTACTACATGTAATAATATATGTTACTCCCTCTATCCACCAAAAGTGTGCTCACTTTTTTTTATACATATTTTTTAAAAAATATATATTTTAATTATAAATAATATATTTAGGATAATAAGTAAAAAATATATTTGGTAGATACTCAATCTTGTTAGTAAAGTAGAAAAAATATTCAAAAGTGAACTATTTAAATAGAATAGGCATATTTTTTGTGAGCCCAAAAAAAGAAATGAGCATACTTTTGGTGGACGGAGGGAGTACTACATATTAGAATGTGGGTTACTACATCAACAAAACACTAGAAAAAAATATGTTACTAAATAAAAGAATCTGTATTACTATATAAAATAGTTTGCGTTATTACCACATAAAATAATGTACGTTACTACATATTATAATTTGAATTACTACATTTAATAGTGTTCTGTTACTACATTAAAAAAATCGTCACAACCGCTGGAGGAAACCGTCGAAAGAAGAAATCTCGCCAACCGCTTGAGAGATAAGAAAGAGAAGATGAACTGAAATAAAAGAATTCGAAAAGATAAAAATAAAATCTGCATTCGACAATAAAATAATAAAAATCACAAATCTGGATCAAATATTTCAATCAAAATTAAAACACAAACGAGTGAGTTGACAAATAAATTAAGAATTGACCCAAATGAATAAATGGTAGCATAATAATATATATTTTCAACCCATTAATTTAATAAGTCAATATTTTTAGCTCATTAACTTGATAAATCAACATTTCCTTAATTGGTTAATATTGCATATATATGCAATATTGAATACAAATTTTTGTGAAGGAAGATATATATATTCCCAAACATATATTTCTAAACATTTCTTCCTCGTACTTTGCCTTCTAAATTCGCTCCATTTTCATTTTCTTATTTTATAAAAATTCTACATTATATTTATTTTATTTTATTTCTCTCTTCCCTTCCTACCTTCCTACCTTCTATCTCTCTCATTCTTCTCATTTTTACATTAATATCTAATTATGTTGTTTTCAATTTCTATTAATTATGTTATGAAAAAAATTTAAAGGTTTATGAAAAAGCTCAAGTCTGACCTATTTAATTATAAAGGCTCTTAAAAAAGCTTGAGTCTGGCTTGTTTATTAAACAAACCGAGCCGAGCCGAGCTTTAGAAGGCCGAGCCGTAGACCCCTGTCGGGTAGCCTGGCCCATTCCCATCCCTACTTGAAATCTCTTTAATTCTATAACTTTAATTTTTTTTTAATTTTAAAATATTTCCTCTTTACCCTCTCTTCTTCATGCGTGTTTTCTAATTCTATTTTATATAAATTCTAACTTTTAAATTTTTTCTCAATCATTTCCAAATAAAATTAAATACATCTATATTTTTTATATATTAACTTTTAATAAAAATAAATTCCACAACGTGCGTAATTACACTGATTTTATACTAGTATACTCTCTTCGTCCGTCTATAAGCTTTTCATTACTTTTGAACACATACATTAAAAAAAATAATTAAATTATAGATATAGTAAAAGTGATGTGATTGGGAAGGAGAAAGAAATACATAGAAAAATAAGATATAAAGTGAAGTGTAAGAATAAAAAATTATAAAGTATTTGTCAAAAAAAGTAGGAAAAACTTATATGTGGACGGACTAAATTGGCAAAATAGAAACTTATAAGCGGATTGAGGAAGTATATACTCCCTTCGCCCTGTGATTACTTGCACACTTTCTTTATTGATACGCCCCAAAATTACTTGCACACTCTTAATATGGAAATTCCCCACAAAATTAATACCCTCTCCTCTCATCATTATTTTATTTTCAAAATTGTCATTTATTTTTTACATAAATTTAATTTATACCTCACCAAATTTACTTTACACCTGACAAAATCACCTAAAATGTTTTCCATTTATCTTACAACATCCACCTGTAAATTATATTATTTTAAAAAATGTGCCCGTCAAAGTATGTAAGTAATCCCAGAACAAAATGTGATGGAGGATAAGAGAGGAAATATTTTTTTTAGTCCGGTAAGTTTGAATGATTCCAAAATAAATCCTTTAAGTTTATAACTTTACAAAATACATCCTATATCTTATAAGCTATTAATTTTAGTCCTTTTTTAAATCTATTTTAGTCCTTTAAGTTTAAACTCCAATTTTAATTATTTAAATATAATAAAATCTGAAAACTTTAATAAAATTTGAAAAAAAATACTGATTTTAATGTATATTTTTTAAAAATAATATTAAAATATTTTTTAAAATGAGATTATTAACTAACAAGGTCATTTCTATAGTGTTTTAAGCCACTAAAAACTACAACTTTTAAAATTCCCTATTAAGGTCAAATTAGTGTCAAAAAACCTTAAATGCCCTTAATATTCATATAATCCTTTAATTTATATATTTGAAATGTAATTCAAAATTTAAAATCATAATAACTTGTTATCAATTAATTCCCAAATTATAGGGCACATTCAACAAATTCCTCACCTTCCAAAATCGATATCTGAATATTCATTTCATCAAATCGCTCATTGCAGAAACCAAAATAGGAAGTCTCTATCAATTTTGGATAATTGTTCATATCAACAAATTCATTTCAGTAATCCGTCAATCTTTAAGTTTCTATCACTTTAATGATCATCTTCTGTGTTTTACTGTCCTGAAGATCGCTGGGTAATGGCCTTGTACTTTTTTTTGAATTGTTCATATTCTCATATTCCTTCAATAAAATCGTTTCGAAATGTATCTTATATTTTAAATTGTTCGCAATCTTTTCATCCAAAACGTCATATTTAGATTTTCTCATGTATATACACTGATTAATCGTTTGTTAAATGTACAGGCTGAATTTTTTAAATGGATTATAGTGTATTCTGCAAGGTTAATTTTAATGGAAAAAATAAGCTTATTCGCGTGAATGAGTCGACCTCCTTTGCAGATATATTGGCTGAAATTGCAGGTATGTCATCCCTCATTTCTCCCGGTAGCATATCGATAACCTACTCCGTGTCTAGTCTCAACAACTTCTCAATAGAGACTGATTCTGATATCAGCGGTATGGTAGATTTCTGTAAGGCCACATCTGAAAAGCTAGTTAACTTATATGTTGTGTTGAGTAACCAAGATATTGTAGTCACTGAGCTGATTCAAACTTCAGAGTCAAATGATAGTTCATTAGGTGAACAGATCCATCTAAAAAAAACACCTCTGAAGAACACATTGTCGAATAATTCTATAGAGTCTGTTGAAGATAGCCTCATCCGATCAGATTTTGATGGAATATGCAGTATACATACCTTTGATATATGTCCAGTTGAGAAGAAGAAGACATATTTATCAGATCATTGGGTTAATATAATGGAAGGTGGGGTTGGAACTGTTTTTGTTGGAGGTGCACCTGAATTTAGAAAAGAGCTCATCAAATACTCTACAAAACTTAATTTTAAGTACAAGTATAGGAAGAATTCCCCTAGGTATGTGTTTGTTGTTTGCAAGGAACCATCAACACCCACTTGCGAATGGTTCATCAAAGCCAAAAGATTACCCACCAACAATGCATTTATGATTGCTAAAGCTAATTTAATGCATAATTGTGTTGGAAACCTTCTCCTTGAAAAAAGAAACAGGTTAGGTCCCAAAATTGTTAAGGAATTTGTTATGGATAGTGTCAAAACTAACCCCATTATTGCTGTCAATGACGTAATCAACCACATCAATGAGGGTTATGGATTCAAACTCCCTTATTGGAAGGTATAGCGTGGAATTGAAGCTGCAAGAGACGATATATTTGGAAGCTACGAAGAATCTTATGACCAACTGCGTTGGTACTGTGATGCAGTTAAACGGACAAACCCCGGAATTATAGTAGACCTGGAGAAGGATAACACAACCAACCGTTTTGAACGAATATTTGTCTCGTTCAATGCATGCAAAGAGGGTTTTAAAAAATGCAGGCCAATGCTCTTCGTAGATGGCACTTTTATGAAGGGTAGATCAAAGGGCGTATTGCTTGCTGCAACTGCAAAGGATGGGAACAATGGTATTATATAATTTACATATTTCATTTTTTTAGTACATTATCTCATATATTATTGTTTTTGTGCATTACGTAATCACAGATATTTATAGTAGTATACATATTGTTCATTTTCTAGGACTTTTTCCTGTTGCATTCGCTGTGGTATCTGCCGAGAATAGGGACAACTGGGCATGGTTCCTAATCAAGCTGCGGGATCTTATAATTCACCAAAAGAAGGTAATTTACATATCAAACAGAAATCTGGGATTGATGTCTGTTTTCTACGATGTATGGGATGATCCAGCACACTTCTATGTTGGAGTGTGGAGCCTGAATTGATCCTAACGGGCTTGAAGTGTAGGACAAGTTTGATCCTAACGGGCCTGGAGTGGGGAGCAAGTCTTTTCCTAATAGGCTTAGGGTTAATTATGGTAAGTTTGTTCCTAATGGCTTGGAGTAGGGAACAAGTCTTTTCCTAATAAGTTTAGGGTTAATTATGGCAAGTTTTCTATTATAAATAAATGTTCTCTCTTTGTAATCATTGCGCATCCAATAAACATAGTGAAATACCTGGCTTGGCATCGCCCCCAGACGTAGTCGAAAGACGAACTGGGTAAACAAATCTCGTGTTATTTTCTTATCGTCATCGTGTGTGTGTGTTTATTTCCTAACAACTGGTATCAGAGCCTCGGGTTCAGAGGGAGCAGACACGATGAGCGACGAGAAGATTTCGGGTTGTGGAAGATGCAAACCGAGGATTACCTTTACGGTAAAAATCTGTATGTGCCCCTAGAGGAGAAGGAGAAACCCAAAAAGATGGAACAAAAGGAGTGGAATCTGTTGAACAGAAAGGCGATGAGTGCAATACGCTTATCGCTGTCCATGAACGTAGCCTATCACACGACTAAAGCCAAGTCCGCAAGGGAGATGTTGCAGATCTTGGAGAAGATGTATCATAAGTCCACAACGGCGAACAAAGTTCACTTGATCAGACGGTTGTTCAACCTCAGGATGTCGGAGAGCACACCCGTGCAGCAACACCTGAACGAGTTCAACAGGATCATTGGACAGTTGTGTTCTGTCGTGATCGACTTCAGTGGCGAGGTACTTGCTTTAGTTTTGTTATCTTCTTTGCCAGATAGTTGGGCTGCCACAGTCAGCGCTTCATCCGCGAAAGATAAACTGAAGCTTGACGAAGTGAGGGATCTGATGATTAGCGAGGAGGTTCGCAGGAAAGAATCCGGATCCACTTCAGGGTCAATGCTGAACACGGAAGAAGGGGGCAAATCGAAGGGTAGGCAGAATCGTGGCAGATCAGAGTCCAGAGGAAAGAGTCAATCCAAGAAAGATAAAGACTCGATCCAGTGCTGGAATTGTGATGAGTTTGGTCACAACGGGAACCAGTGTTCAGCACCCAAGAAAAATAGGAAGGGACAGGACGAGAAGAAGACAGCAAACGCAACCAAAGTTGATATTGGAGACGCGTTGGTCTTGAGTGTCAATAGTCCGGTAGAATCGTGGGTGTTGGATTTTGGAGCATCATTCCACTCTTGCAGTGATGCTAAATCTGTTAAGTGTACGTTCATTGACTATGGTGGTGATGAGTTCGGTTATAAACTCTGGGATGAGAATAACCGAAAGATTATTCACAGTAGAGATGTAGTTTTCAATGAACAAATTATGTACAAGAACAGATTGGAGGCATCAGATTCTGACAAGATCAATCGTGGCAGATCAGAGTCCAGAGGAAAGAGTCAATCCAAGAAAGATAAAGACTCGATCCAGTGCTGGAATTGTGATGAGTTTGGTCACTACGGGAACCAGTGTTCAGCACCCAAGAAAAACAGGAAGGGACAGGACGAGAAGAAGACAGCAAACGCAACCAAAGTTGTTGGGATATAAATTCACCCTAAGCCCCACTTGATGTTAGAATAGTTTTGATGGCTAAAACACTTAGAGTTTATAAATGTAATAGGATCAGCTGACTTGTATAGAACAGCTTAGACTAGTCTTGTGTGATCAACTGTATTGATATCAGCTGATCAGCACAGTCCTGGCTTACATGCCTATCCTCAAGATGAGAAGAGTAGAAGACATGAAGACTAGAAGATCCTTGAAGACCAGATAAGTTAAGGTGCTTGTATACCTACTTATCTGATGGAGTCCCAGATTGAAGATGGCCTAAAGCAGTACAAAGAATTTCCAGATCAGAAGAGTGTTACTCTACTGATATCAGAAGACAGAAGACCTAAGGCCAAAAGAGTAGTCAGAAGACTAGAAGTACAGATTAGAAGACTATGTGCTCTTCCAGGACTCGGCTGATTCCTAAGTCATCTTGCAATTCAAACGAAGACCTACCTTATTTAGAAGATTGACATGATCCCAGGATTGAAGCAATCAAGCGGCTGGAATCAAGGAATCAAGCTATTATGGAAAGATTGCTCAAACGGCTAGTCAACTCCAACGGCTAGTTGCAACCAATCTCCATTATAAATACAAGAGGATGAGAAATCACAAACAAGAAGTCACAAGAGAGAATTCAACAAGCCAAGCAAGCAGTCAAAGCTAAAGCCATACTATTCTAAGAATTCTCAAAAGAGCCAGAAACCATTAGATTATCTATAGCTCTTAAGTGATTTCTATCCAACCCCTAAGAACCTGAAACCTGTTCATATTGTATATCAATTGTTTTAGGCATAGTGGTTAAGAAAATTATAAGCTTGAACCATTAGTTGGATACACCTCAAAAACCCCAAACCCTCACCGAAAGGTTAAAGTTTTTGAACCCCTTAAAGTGCAAGTGCTTACAATCACTTGTGGAGACCGTAGCTGTTAGGACGGCTCAGATCTCAAAGTCCTAACCTTGGGACTATAAAGGTCAAGACCCTTGTAATTTGTGGTAAATTAAAGGGATTAAACATCACGTGTGGACGTGAGAGTGGACGTAGGAACGTATATCCGAACCACTATAAATCCGGTGTCATTTACTTTCTGCACTTTACATTTCTGTCTTTACATACATTATTATATAGTGCATACTGTGATTTCAACATTCTTCAAAACAAGGCCATAACTTTCAAACCAGCATCAGCTGAGTATTTTCATTAAGCAAAACAAGTTGAACACTTTCATAAGAATTACAAGAACGAGTCTAAACCAGGGCCACCACAATTCCGCATATAACCTCCTCAGTCAGATCACTATAGTCATCTGGACCAGCAGACTTGCAGTCCAGTTGACATAGCAATCAGAAGAGGTTCTCAACTCTGTTGGAAAAAGTTTTAAAGTCTATTCACCCCTCCCCTCTAGACTTTAATCCCATTCACTACTCGTTCAGGGACCAACAAGTGGTATCAGAGCAGTGGTTCTAACGGACTACTGTCTCTAGATTATCAGAAGACTTGAGGGAGTCTTTCTGTAGTCCTCTTGAATAGATCTTTTTGGAAAACTTGTTTTTGAAAACTCATACAGCATGAGTGCTAATATGCGAAAATTGCCTAAGTTTTCAGTAGAGGATTATGTTTACTGGAAGATCAGGATGAGGAAGAATCTCACATCATTCCACTACAAGATGTGGTTAGTAATCACAGAAGGCCCAATCACCATCATGACAGTCAACACTGCAAATGGTGATCCAGAAGTCCCAGTTGGAGAACTGGTTCCCAAGCCCATGAAGGATCTCACACCAGAAGAGATGAAGCAATCAAATCTTGATAGCATTGCTCAAGATTACATAATGCAAACTCTTCCAAATGAGTACATTGCAAAGGTAATCCACTGTGAGTCAGCCAGAGAAATGTGGGAGGCATTGGCACTTCTCTGTGAAGGAACTGAGCTGATCAAAGAATCCAAGTTGTCTACAGCAGTCAAGAAGTTCGAACACTTCAAGATGCAACCAGAAGAGTCTATTGATCAGCTAGACAATAGATTTACCAAGATCATCAATGAGATAGAATCTCTGGGCAAGAAATATAAAAATAGAGAGAAAAATCTAAAGATCTTAGACTCTCTAACCAAGAAATGGAGACTCAAGAAGACCATCATCAAGGATACTCAAGATATCAAGAAGTGGTCTGCTCAAAATCTATTTCAGAACCTAAAAGCTCATGAATATTATCTGGAAAGAGAAGAAAAATCAGGAAGTGATGAGCCAACTGCAACCCCATCTACCTCCAAGACCGTAGCCTTCAAGGCAGCCAATACAAAAACTGCAAGTACCTCATCTGGCAAGACCTCTCTGAAAACAGAAGACTGTGAAGGATCAGACATGAGTCTGAAGGAACAAATGGCTCTTATGGTCAAGAGATTCGAAAGGATGAACACTCTCAACAGCAAATATAGAAAATTCTATAGAAACTACAAAGATAGAAGAGCAAGTTCACCCTCCAGAGGTTCCAGAGAAAGAACACCAGAAAGACATCCTAGAAAGGATGTGGAGTCATCTGACAGCCGAGAATCTAGAAGAAGAGATGCCCCTCCTCCAAGGAAAGGCAACTCAAATCAGAAACCTGGATCATGCTTTAATTGTCGCAAACCAGGACACTATGTCTATGAATGTCCTGAGCTGGATTTGGATGACAAAGAAGAAAGAAGGCCAAGAAGAAATACAGACAAGAAAGCTATGGTGACTGAAGAATCTGAATATCAAAGTGATGAACTCCCTACATCACCAGACTGTCAAATCTTCTCAGATGATTAAGATGACCTAGCTATGATGGCCATAGGTGAAAATGAGGTAAACTCCTATACTACTACTTTCCATTCACCTATTTTTTCACAATCAGATGAGATAAACTCATCTGAAGGCGAATCAGAAGACACCTATTATCAATCTTTAAGAAAGGTAAAAGGTGATCTGGATATTGCCACTAGAGCTTTTATAGAAGTGGAAGAGGAGAACAAGGGTCTAAGGAAAGAAATTACTAAGTTGAAAAAGACTAAGTTTGATAACACCTCTGAGTTGGTCACAATGAATGAAAGGTTGACCAAAGAAGTGGAGCTTCTTAAGGAAGAAAATACCACAATAACTCAGTTGTATGAGGGGATGTTACAAACTCAAGCTTTAGAAACTAAGGAACTTCGTTCACTACAATCCAAGTTCGATGACCTCTTCCAAGCACACAAGCTCTTAGAAAAGGAGAAGGAATGCCTAAATCAAAAGATATCAGAGTTCAATAAAGCTTCTACTACTATTGAAAGTATCTCTGAGTATTATAGATCAAATGGCAATAAGATGGGTTTTGGCTATGAACTTAATCCATCTACATCCTCTCCAGCTGGGGGTAGTACACCTAACAAGTGCACTACTCAGACACATGAAAAGGGTGAGTGTTCTAAACACAATGAACCTAATATGAACCAAAAGGCACCTGTACCAGCTAAGGCTAAGTATCCCAAAACCAAAAAGGGTAAAGGACAAGCTAACCCCAAGCCTGTACAGAGGAACAACAAACAACCTAGACCATCTCGTTTGAGACAGTCTCAGCTGTATGCTGCTCCAGCCAAGAAGAAGAGGTCTTCTTCAAACAAATCTGTTCTCTTTGCACCCCCTATCTCTTATGATATTGTGAGAACAGAAGAATATGGTCCATATAATCGTGTGCATCGACCAGCTAATGCACCCAGGCCGAATGTAACAAGTCAAAATATCATGTATGTACACTCCTATAAAGGGAAACCATTTGACTATTACTTAGCTGACACTAAGAACAAATCAGATCAGTCCAAGGTGCTGACTTGTAAGATTTGGTTCTGTGATGCCCGAGGGAAACAACTCAAGTGTTCAAGGTTGTTCAAACGACCAATGTATATGTGGGTTCCCAAGGGTAGTACTAACACCCAAGGACCCAAAACAAAATGGGTACCTAAGACTTAACCTTTCTTGCAGGAAAGGAGGGACCTATACAGAAGAGGAGGTCTAGCAGGAGAAACTTGGTACATAGATAGTGGATGCTCAACTCACATGACAGGAACCAAAGCCCTGCTGACCAACTACATAGAGAAGAAAGGTCCAAAAGTCTTCTTTGGTGATAACGCGCATGGTAACACAAAAGGATATGGCACCCTTAAAAATGGTGACATTCAGGTACATGATGTATCATATGTAGAAGGTCTTAAGTTTAATTTATTATCTGTTTCTCATTTTTGTGACACTGGTTACTCATTCAAATTCTCTAAAGATGAGTGTCTCATAAGTGATAAAAGAACAAAACAAAACCTTCTAACAGGATCTAGAAAGGGAAGTATGTATCTTGCAAATTGGAACAGCTGTCCTAAGGATACATGTCTGCTTGTGAAGAGCCCTAAAGATGTCAGCTGGCTATGGCACAAACGTCTTAGTCATCTGAACTTTAAGACTATGAACAAGTTAGCAAGGGAATCCTTAGTTGATGGTCTGCCTAATGAACTCTACTGTAAAGATCAGGTATGTGATGCATGTCAACAAGGAAAGCAAACAAAGGTCTCCTTCAAGACCAAGAAGACAGCATCAACCAGCAGAGTTCTTGAATTGCTTCACATGGATCTCTTTGGACCAATCACTCCAACCACTCTAACAGGGAGGAAGTACACTCTCATTGTTGTAGATGATTATTCCAAGTTTACTTGGGTCATCTTCTTATACAAGAAGAGTGAAACACAGCAGAAGCTTCCTGAACTATTGAAGAGGATCCAAGTAGAGAAAGGAGAACCAATTGTGAAAATTAGAAGTGACAAAGGCACTGAATTCATTAACTCCTATATTATTGCCTATTGTACTTCTAATGGTATTCAGCATGAGACAAGTGCAGCAAGAACACCACAGCAGAGTGGTGTAGCTGAAAGAAGAGTCAGAACACTCAAGGAAGCTGCCAGAACACTCCTTGCTGAATTCTCCACTCCTAAGAAGCTATGGGCAGAAGCCATCAACACAGCTTGTCACACTCAAAACAGGTCAGGTATTCACAAAATTCATGAGAAAACCCCATATGAACTGTGGAAAGGAAGAAAACCTAGAGTATATTACTTTCATATATTTGGTTGTAAGTGTTTCATTCACAACAATGGGAAGAGTAAGTTGAATGCTTTTGATGCCAAAGCAGATGAGGGGATATTCTTAGGATACTCCTCTACTAGCAAAGCATTTAGAGTACTCAACAAACGAACCCTTCTTGTGGAAGAAACACCTCATGTTGTTTTTGATGAATCTTGTGAAAAGAATGCAGTAGAAACAAACTCAGCTGCAGATCAGATGAGACATCTAGTGATCAAGCCCAAACCAGATGAGTTCATTGAAGTAAATGAACCTTTTTCTGAAGAACCAGAGGAAGATAAGCCTCATAGACCTATCACTAGATCTCAAACGCAAGCAGGACAAGCTGACCAGAATCAAGATGCACCAATCCCAAATGCCAGGGGGAATGATCTCTTTGACACACAAGATACAGATGATGATCGACCTAATCAAGCCAACCCTCCTGATGGCACTAGATCAGATGAGAATCCAAGCTCATCCAATGCAGATACTCCTGTGAGGCATACATGGAGGAACAACCATCCATCAAACCTCATCTTAGGAGGAGCTGACTCAGGTGTCAAGACCAGAAGACAACTGAATCAGAACTCACAATCATCTATGTTCTGCTGGTGTGCTTTCCTATCCAACATTGAACCAGCTGACATAGAAGAAGCAATGACAGATAGCAATTGGATCACTGCTATGCAAGAAGAACTAAACCAATTCGAAAGAAATGAAGTCTGGGAATTGGTAGATCGTCCTGAAAACCACAATGTAGTAGGAACAAAGTGGGTATTCAAGAACAAGAAGGACGAAAATGATGTGATAACTAGAAATAAGGCAAGGCTAGTTGCAAAAGGATATTCACAATCTGAAGGGATTGACTATGATGAAACTTTTGCTCCAGTAGCCAGATTAGAAGCCATTCGACTGTTTCTAGCTTATGTATCATATATGGGCTTCAAGGTATATCAAATGGATGTCAAGAGTGCTTTTCTAAATGGTATTCTGGTAGAAGAAGTATATGTAGAGCAGCCTCCAGGATTTGAAAAAGGCGATCAAGTATATCGACTGAAGAAGGCTCTCTATGGTCTAAAACAAGCCCCTAGAGCTTGGTATGGCACATTGTCACAATTCCTACTTGACAATGGATATACAAAAGGCAAAGTGGATAGAACTCTTTTCAGAATACAAGAAGGAGAAGACATCCTAATGGTGCAAATATATGTAGATGATATTATATTTGGATCACCCAATCAAGAGATGTGCAAGAAGTTCTCTGAACTTATGCAAGGAAAGTTTGAAATGAGCATGATGGGTGAGATGAATTATTTCCTAGGACTTCAAGTCAAGCAGAGTTCAGAAGGGATTTTCATCAACCAATCCAAGTATACCAAGAGCCTATTAGAAAGATTCAAAGCTCTACAAAGCAAGACTGCAAGGATTCCAATGATGGCATCTTTCAAAATGGAACCAGATGAGTCTGGAAAGGCAGTTGATCAAGCTGAATATAGAGCACTGATTGGATCTCTACTATACCTTACAGCTAGCAGACCAGACATAACATTTGCTGTAAGAGTATGTGCTAGGTTTCAAGCAAACCCAAAGCAAAGTCATCTAGAAGCAGCAAGGAAGATTCTCAAGTACCTAAAAGGAACAGCCAACCTAGGACTATGGTACCCTGCTGATGACAATCTAGAATTGAGTGGCTATTCTGACTCAGACTATGGAGGATGTAGAATTGATAGGAAATCCACATATGGAACCTGTCAATTTCTAGGCAACAAGCTGATATCATGGTTCTCTAAGAAGCAAACCTCAGTTGCAACCTCCACCACTGAAGCAGAATATATGGCAGCTGGTAGTTGTTGTAGTCAGCTGCTCTGGCTAGTTCAACAACTCAAGGATTACAATGTAGAGGCAAGAGAAGTCCCTATTTATTGTGATAGCAGCAGTGCCATTGCCATCACTCAAAATCCAGTCCTCCACACAAGGTGCAAGCATGTCGACATTCGACACCACTTCATAAGAGACCACCTTGAAAAGAAGGACATCAAGATGGAGAAAATTCACACAGATATCCAAAGAGCAGACATCTTGACTAAGCCCCTAGCTGAAGAAAGGTTCAAGACCCTATGTTACAGCTTAGGACTCCTGGACCCAAGCACATGAAGAAGGAAAGATCAGCTAAAAACCTCAGCTGATCCCAGTGCAGCAGACTAGGAGGATCAAATGAGGTGAATAGACACCCACATCTTCAGGTAAGTTCTTTCCCAATGAAGACAAATAAAGCTGAGGGAAAACTTAGAGTCATCTAATCAAGGGGGAATCAATGATACCTTAAGAATCCTTGATGAAATACTCTAACATCTGCATTGCATATCATATATATATATATATATATATATATACAGCAGACTTGAACAAAGTTATTTGATTTCTTTACTCTAAGCAGTGTATACTATGTATAATAATAAACTATTCTTCATAAAATACTTTATTTATATACATACATACAGTATACTATTGAGTTATACTTGGTTGGATTAATACACCATCCTCACCGACTCAACAGTATGCATGCACTGTACGGATTTCAAATAACTCTTGCTCAAAAATTTATAATTTCTGCATTCCATAAGATAAAGTCTGAATATCTTTAAATGTGAACCCTTAGATCAAGAATCTCACTGTTGATCTTAAGAAGTAACTTTTCAGAAATTCAGACCTATCAACTCTATAGTTTTGTCATCTTTCACTCCACTACCTCATTTCTACCCCTATAAAAGGAGGAAGTTATGAGAACACCTAAGAACACAAATCACTAACTATTATTTTCTGTTTCAGGAATGGAGACAATCGAAAGAAGAGATGGAATGGAGATCATCCTTCAACCAAGGTCTTGGGTGAAGGAGATGAAGCTTTGTCCAGAAGATGAAGATGATGCAGATCAGCACACTTGGTTTACTCAACATGAGTTTGCCTATGAAAACTAGAGGAAAGAGAGACGTCCTTATTGAAAACTAGAGGAAAGAGAGATGGAGAAGACAAAGTAGCAAGCAAGCAGAGCTTCTTCTCCAGGGGGAAGTTCTACATGGAGAGCTTGTTACCAAAAGCTATTGTGTCTAAACAGAACATGAAGGCTAAGTCCATGGCCCTCTCTTCAGACTCCATTGAAGCCTCTTCCAATCTTCCTTCTCCTTCAAGAGAAGCGAAGAAATTCAAAAAGGACACATTTGATGCTACAACCCATCTGATGATGAGGAACATCAGATGGTAAGGGCAACCTGAACCAGTGGGATATCATCCAGGCTGATCATCTACATATTGATTTGATGGTCCTACTTGATTCAGATAGAGCTGGAAGATCCATCAAACCAGGTTGGATCACCACTCACAATAAAGCTGGAAGATCCATCATCCAGGTTTGATCATCACAGCAACAACGAAGGATCCATCAAGCCAGGTTGGACCTTCAAAGCACAAAAGATTTACTCAGCAAATCTCAATCCTCCACTCAGCTGATCAGAAGACCAACTCAGCTGACCAGAAGACTTTCAAGGAAAATCAGCAGACCTCTTGAAGAAATCAGAAGACTTCACTCTGCTGACCAGATCACTTGATTTTAGAGTTTAATGACTATCTTTGATCATGTAATTCATTCTAGATTTATTCCTGAATGTAATTAAACAAATTGGCCTATATAAGGAATGCAATTCACTTATAAAAAACGGCCTTGATGATCAATTCTTGCCACAAAATTAGTCACAACGGCTATTTTTGGTAATGATGTCATTAATACTCAATTACCAAATTGCCAGCAAATCAACTGTTGCCACATGGCAATTTCAGCCGGCAAATTTAAAGAAAGGCCCGAAATCAAAGAAGGAAAATCTTGGGCTTTACTCCACAATTAAACCCAAATCTGACTGTTAGATCAAGAATCGTTGGAGTATATATATACACACCCTTAAAACTCTTCCAAACCCTTTCGCTCACATTACTCAATTGCTTTCAATACTCTCTCGTTCTGCAAATTTCTTTCAAGCTCTCAAAACCTAACACTCAAAGTATACTATGGCAATCATTGAAATTTACGACGAGAAGACCAAGAGCACTGGCACCTTGGATGCTGCAAAGTGGTCCAAGGAAGGGAAGATGTTCACAGAGAATGCTCTGTTTTTCAAGGGCAAACACAAAGCAGAAAACAAGGAGATCCTTCTTCGCTGCATCAACCTCAACCTGCGAGATTTTCTGGAAGCAGCACCCACCAATGTTTACGAACAAGATGTGCTGGCTTTCTATGCAAACGCTGTGATGAAGGGATCTTATGTCGAAAGTGTCATGGGTGGACACAAGGTCAAGGTAACAAGGGAAATTCTTCAGGAATTGTTTAGCTTGTCAAGGGGGAATGTAAATATCTCCACCTACATCATGGGTAGAGAAAAAGAGTACATGGAGATGTTTACTGATGGAAGAATAAAGGCTATTGATGCCACTGGGCTCAAGAAATCCCAACTTGAACCTAAGTTCCAAACTCTGATGGATATAGCAGGCAAGATGATGCTTGGTAACACCTTCAGCCATGATACTGTTACCACTCTGAAAGTTCGAGTTATGGCTGTAATCTGGGATCAGATTGATGGAGACTGGCAAAGACTATTTCTGGATAGAATTGCTCTTGAGGCCAAGAAGGTGACCTTGGACTTACAGTCAAGAGAATGGAAGGTGACATCAACAGTCAGCTTTGTCAACAAGCTGAGTATCATCCTTCCAGAAATACTCCCCAGAAAGTACAAGATGGGACCTCATAAGACCTTTCACATCTCCAAATATTACTTAAGGAAGGAAGCTCTTGCTGAGGCAGCAAGGTTGAAAGAAGAGAGGAGGAAGTTGTTAGCTGAAGCATCTTCCAAAGACGTTGTTGAAGAGGCAGAAGAGTCTGCTCATGACTCTGCTGCTGAAGAAGAAGAGGAGCCATCCAAAGAAGAGGCTCAAAAGAAGGCTGCTGCTGATGATGATGATGACAATCAGACCTTAGCACAAAGAAGATATCTGATCAGATCAGGGCTCATCTCCCCATCTGATTCAGATGCCACTCCCACCGCCTCTCCTTTGAAAAAGGCAGGTACTTCTAATCCTCCTCTCACTTTCACACCTTCTAAGCTATCAAAGGGTCAGAAGAGAAAGAAGAACACTTCTTCTTTCACAAAGAAAACCAAGAAATCCAGGCTCCCTACTCCAATGAGCATAGCCCCTATTTCATCCTTCAACCCTTCTGATGAGTCCAACCCATCTGAGCCTCTAAACACTGATATCCAAATCCCTGCTGATACTCACACAGCAGAGGAACAAATTCAGCCACAACTACCAATTGAACCCCAATTGCCTAACCCTGCTGATGTTCAACCAGCAGACAACCAAACTCAGACCACCTCCACATCCCCTACTGATGATCAAACTCAGATTATATCCACAATCCTTGCTGATATTCAAACAGCAGATGTCCAAGATCATCAAGCTCAAACATCTACTGATCTTCAAGTAGAAACTGAACCAGACCAGCAGACCCAAAACCCTGCTGAGGAACAAATCACTGAAGATCAATCTCAACTTCCTACCCAACAAGAAGAAATCACTTCCCAAATCCCTGCTGATACTCACACATCAGAGGAAAATGCCCCAGCTACCCAAACTCCTACCATCACTGTCCCTTCAGCTCCAGAAGACATGGCACCAGAAGACCTGGTTCAAGATGGCCCTTCTCAACCTCAGTTCAGAATGGTGCACTACCCCATGTGCCAAACAGAGAAGATAATGATGATGAAGATAGCCAACCTGCTCAAATCCACTACCCCTGGAGTTGATGAGAATTCAATCCAGTTTGAACAAGTGCTTAGGGTATGCACTTGGTTTGAGCTCAGAAGAGATGATGTAGATGACCTTCTTGAGGTCATGGAAGGAATGGGAGGAAAGGAAAACTTCCTCGACTGGGAGATGGAGCAAAAGGAAGTTGCTCAAGTTCGATCCTTTGCTCAGCTGCTATCAGATGAGGCACTGACTGCAGTTTGCAACCGGATTTTAAGAATCCCCACTGCTGATGTCTCTATCCCAGAAGGCTCATCGGATCAGCAGACAGCTGAACAAGCAAAGTTGAAGGAATCAGCTGCACCAGCCTTGGTGGAAGACTCAGCTGCACCTGCACCTGCAGAAGACTCAGCTGCATCAGCTGACAAAGAAAAGGTTGACAGAGAAGTAGTCAGAGTACCAGCTCACTTCAGACCTTCGGACAATCTGACTCACTTCATTGACGATCAAGAGGATGCAGGTAGACGAATCATGACCCATCTGACTAAGGCCACTACCTGCTACCTCAATGAGGAGTACCTATCAGCCGAAGAAAGAGGCAAAGCATTAATTGTTCATCCAAAGCCTCAAGGTACACCCTCTACTTCTACCCCATCTGTTGACCATACAGCAGACATCTGCTCCCAGGTCAAAGCTGCAATAGACTTGCACTTTGAGAAAGGTTTAGGCCTGCAGCTAGGAAGATATGTTGAGAAAGCTGCAAAGGTACAGAAGACTCGTCTTCATGACCAGATTCTTGACATTGAAGACAAGTTTGGTGAAGCACTTCATCAGCAGATAGGAGAATACTTGAGTACCTATCAGAAGTTGTCAGCTGACACCTCCAAAAGGTTTGCTGATCGTTACACTGATGAGATGCACCGCATGTAGATCACCTACAAGTCCAGAATTGAAGAAGCTGAAGCAAGAGCCAAAGAAGGTCAAGCCCTTCTTAAGGCAGCTGCAGAGGAGAATGAGAAATTGCAGACTCAGATGAAGGAGACAGCAGCCAAGTTGGAAGCACTTACAACTAGATTTGAAGCTGCCTCCTCCTCCAATTCACATGCTGAAGTACTAGAGCACAGCATAACCCATCTGACCCAAGTTGCCAAGGTCAATGCCATGGCACTGAAACAAACTCTGAAAGTGGAAATCATGAATTCCATGAAGCCTATTGCGGCTGCACTTGCTGAAGCCAAAAAGGGGGAAGATGTGTTGATAAAGGCTCTAGAGAAGTCTACTGCCCAGCAAGCTGAACTGGTAGTAGCACAAGATGACTTGACTGAAACCTTGGGTAGTTTAAAGAGCAAAATCAAGAACAGGCAAGGCAAAGGCAAAGAAATTGCTCTAGAAGATACTCAAGCACCCACTCAAGCTCCTGCCAAGAGTCTACAGATCACTGCTCCTGTAGAACAAGTTCCTGAAAAGAGAATGACAAGGAAAAGAAAGGCAGATGAGCAAGCTCAGTCAGCTCAGACCAGCAAGAAATCAGCTCCAGCAGAGCCTACTGCAGAAGAGAAAGAGGCTCTAGAGTTGAAGAAAAGAAATTGCTTGAAGCTCAAGAGCTTAAGCAAAAGAAGCTGAATGATGCGAAGGCAGTCAAAGCCAAATTTGAAAGAAGAATTGCCAAACTCAGGAAAGCAATGAAGGACAAAGCACAAGAAGACAGTGTCCTGGTGTTTGATAGCAATTATGTGGATTACTTAGCCCTTCAAGATGAGCTACCAAGATGGTATCCCCTGAAGAAGAAGTGGCAAATTCAACACCACATAGTAAGGAAATTTGGCCCTCTCCCTTCTTATGAAGAAGAATTTCTTCAATTCTCCCAGTTCATGAACATTGAAGATCCAGAGTTCTGGGAAGAAATTGTCAAGACAGCCAAAGGACTTGACAACTGCAGAATCTTAACTCCTGAAGAACCCAAATGGGATGCACCCCTTCTGGATTCAGGAAGAGCCAACATGATAGAAATCAAGAAGATTCTGTATAAGATCTATGAAGAGGAGAATGTTACAGATGTACAGCACATGGAAGAAGTTCGAGCTCGTCTGTACCTTGCCTACCACGTTTGAAGATCAGAAGACCTGATGAAGACTACTTTAGAAGTTTTAAGAAACTATTACTTGTAATCTGTAAAAGCTCTATATATATTCAAGTTATAGTTCTTTTTGCTTTCAAGACAAACTCTCATTGTCTTCATCAGATACTTCAGTCTTAGCATGTTATAAACTCTTATCTTATTTCATTAAGAGCATTTATCAAGTATAGTTTTGGCTTCATCAAAAAGGGGGAAATTGTTGGGATATAAATTCACCCTAAGCCCCAATTGATGTTAGAATAGTTTTGATGGCCAAAACACTTAGAGTTTATAAATGTAATAGGATCAGCTGACTTGTATAGAACAGCTTAGACTAGTCTTGTGTGATCAACTGTATTGATATCAGCTGATCAGCACAGTCCTGGCTTACATGCCTATCCTCAAGATGAGAAGAGTAGAAGACATGAAGACTAGAAGATCCTTGAAGACCAGATAAGTTAAGGTGCTTGTATACCTACTTATCTGATGGAGTCCCAGATTGAAGATGGCCTAAAGCAGTACAAAGAATTTCCAGATCAGAAGAGTGTTACTCTACTGATATCAGAAGACAGAAGACCTAAGGCCAGAAGAGTAGTCAGAAGACTAGAAGTACAGATCAGAAGACTATGTGCTCTTCCAGGACTCGGCTGATTCCTAAGTCATCTTGCAATTCAAACGAAGACCTACCTTATTTAGAAGATTGACATGATCCCAGGATTGAAGCAATCAAGCGGCTGGAATCAAGGAATCAAGCTATTATGGAAAGATTGCTCAAACGGCTAGTCAACTCCAACGGCTAGTTGCAACCAATCTCCATTATAAATACAAGAGGATGAGAAATCACAAACAAGAAGTCACAAGAGAGAATTCAACAAGCCAAGCAAGCAGTCAAAGCTAAAGCCATACTATTCTAAGAATTCTCAAAAGAGCCAGAAACCATTAGATTATCTATAGCTCTTAAGTGATTTCTATCCAACCCCTAAGAACCTGAAACCTGTTCATATTGTATATCAATTGTTTTAGGCATAGTGGTTAAGAAAATTATAAGCTTGAACCATTAGTTGGATACACCTCAAAAACCCCAAACCCTCACCGAAAGGTTAAAGTTTTTGAACCCCTTAAAGTGCAAGTGCTTACAATCACTTGTGGAGACCGTAGCTGTTAGGACGGCTCAGATCTCAAAGTCCTAACCTTGGGACTATAAAGGTCAAGACCCTTGTAATTTGTGGTAAATTAAAGGGATTAAACATCACGTGTGGACGTGAGAGTGGACGTAGGAACGTATATCCGAACCACTATAAATCCGGTGTCATTTACTTTCTGCACTTTACATTTCTGTCTTTACATACATTATTATATAGTGCATATTGTGATTTCAACATTCTTCAAAACAAGGCCATAACTTTCAAACCAGCATCAGCTGAGTATTTTCATTAAGCAAAACAAGTTGAACACTTTCATAAGAATTACAAGAACGAGTCTAAACCAGGGCCACCACAATTCCGCATATAACCTCCTCAGTCAGATCACTATAGTCATCTGGACCAGCAGACTTGCCGTCCAGTTGACATAGCAATCAGAAGAGGTTCTCAACTCTGTTTGAAAAAGTTTTAAAGTCTATTCACCCCTCCCCTCTAGACTTTAATCCCATTCACTACTCGTTCAGGGACCAACAAAAGTTGATATTGGAGACGCGTTGGTCTTGAGTGTCAATAGTCCGGTAGAATCGTGGGTGTTGGATTTTGGAGCATCGTTCCACTCTTGCAGTGATGCTAAATCTGTTAAGTGTACGTTCATTGACTATGGTGGTGATGAGTTCGGTTATAAACTCTGGGATGAGAATAACCGAAAGATTATTCACAGTAAAGATGTAGTTTTCAATGAACAGATTATGTACAAGAACAGATTGGAGGCATCAGATTCTGACAAGATCAATCGTGGCAGATCAGAGTCCGGAGGAAAGAGTCAATCCAAGAAAGATAAAGACTCGATCCAGTGCTGGAATTGTGATGAGTTTGGTCACTACAGGAACCAATGTTCATCACCCAAGAAAAACAGGAAGGGACAGAACGAGAAGAAGACAGCAAACGCAACCACACTTGATGTTGGAGACGCGTTGGTCTTTAGTGTCAGTTGTTCGGTAGAATACTGGGTGTTGGATTCTGGAGTATCATTCTACTCTTGCAGTGATGTTAAATTTGTTAAGTGTACGTTCATTGGTTATGGTGGTGATGAGTTCGGTTATACACTTTGGGTTGAGAATAATCGAAAGATTATTCGCAGCACAGATGTAGTTTTCAATGAACAGGTTATGTACAAGACAGATTGGAGGCATCAGATTCTGACAAGACCAATACCTAAGAGGTGACATCTCAAACTCGAGTGGGAGTAAGGAGAGTTAGAATGAAGAAGAGATTCTTATTGAAGAACCTAGGACCCCACCACCACTGGAGAATCTGTTGTAGAGACCAGTTAGAGAGCGACGTGCACCGAATAGGTATTCGTCCTTTAACTACTACTTGTTATTTACTAAGGTGGCGACGTTAGAGAAGTTGAAGCTATGCATAGCTTCAATTGGCCTTGAAACTTGAAGATAAGGATTGTCGATGCCAGGCGGATATGGTGAAGACAATGCCGAAAGAAATTCTTAGAATGGGTGATTCTAAGTGTTCTACTCTTATGGTGGAGTAGGTATTCTCTATGTTGATAATGTTGGTTCTTAAACCATGTCGGTGAAGACAACGCCGAAGGAAATTCTTAGAATGGGTGATTTTAAGTGTTCTACTCTTATGGTGGAGTAGGTATTCTCTATGTTGAGAATGTTGGTTCTTTGGTTTAAGAATCATGTTTGTCGGTGAAGACAACGCCGAAGGAAATTCTTAGAATGGGTGATTCTAAGTGTTCTACTCTTATTGTGGAGTAGGTATTCTCTATGTTGAGAATGTTGGTTCTTTGGTTTAAGAATCATGTTTGTTGGTGAAGACAATGGCGAAGGAAATTCTTAGAATGGGTGATTTTAAGTGTTCTACTCATATGGTAGAGTAGGTATTCTCTATGTTGAGAATGTTGGTTCTTTGGTTTAAGAATCATGTTTGTCGGTGAAGACAATGCCGAAGGAAATTCTTAGAATGGGCGATTCTAAGTGTTCTACTCTTATAATGGAGTAGGTATTCTCTATGTTGAGAATGTTGGTTCTTTGGTTTAAGAATCATGTTTGCCGGTGAAGACAATGGAATTTTCTTTTATTTTATCAAGGTGGAGTTTGTTGGACTTGTGCTAAAATAAAAGGAGTTTAAGGTTTGGCGATGCCAGGTGGATACGGGAGAAGAATCAAGAAGATATGGTTACATGGAGAATTCAGTCTCCAAGTGGGAGATTGTTGGAGTGTGGAGCCTGAATTGATCCTAACGGGCTTGAAGTGTAGGACAAGTTTGATCCTAACGGGCCTGGAGTGGGGAGCAAGTCTTTTCCTAATAGGCTTATGGTTAATTATGGTAAGTTTGTTCCTAATGGCTTGGAGTAGGGAACAAGTCTTTTCCTAATAAGCTTAGGGTTAATTATGGCAAGTTTTTTATTATAAATAAATGTTCTCTCTTTGTAATCATTGCGCATCCAATAAACATAGTGAAATACCTGGCTTGGCATCGCCCCCAGACGTAGTCGAAAGACGAACTGGGTAAACAAATCTCGTGTTATTTTCTTATCGTCATCGTGTGTGTGTGTGTTTATTTCCTAACATTCTACTGCCTATACCACTTACTTTTAAATCTTAAGGGAAGATATGGTGGAGGTTGGAACACTCAACATCGCGAAAACATGGCTGATCTATTCAAGCAATGCGCATATGCACCAACAATAACTGTTTTCAAACAGAAATTGGATATTTTTAAAGCTGTTGGTGGTCAGATTGCAGAACAATGGCTGGAAGACATGCCATATAAACAATGGGCAGTTGCATATTCACCACATATACAGCGCTATGGTGAAATGACTTCCAACGCAGCTGAGTCATTTAACTCTTGGATTCGTGAGGCTATATCACTACCAATTACTTATATGTTGGATTCAATCAGGAAAAAGATTTCACAGTGGTTCGTTGAGAGACGTGAAAAAAGCAACAAATGGACTGGATTACTTGTTCCTAGCAAAGAAGATATGTGGAATGAACTAGCAAACATCAGTGCATCGTGGGGAGTTTCAGTCTATCCTAACGGTCAGTGCGAAGTCCGATCTAGGACGTCCGTAACTGTTGATTTGGAGCATAAAATATGTACTTGTTTTAAGTGGCAGATTACTGGTTTTCCTTGTGCACGCGCAATTGCTGTTATCAAGAGGCACTGTGATTCGGTTTTCAACTTCGTTGAAGACTGCTTCTTCACAGCCCGATACAAACAATGTTACGAAGAGGATCTAGTTCCAGTTCCCGATACGGAGCGGTTCGTATCAATGCTGATTCCAGCCCTGATAAAATACTTCCACCCATCCTAAACAAACCGCCTGGTAGACCTAAGCAAAAGAGAATTACTTCGTATGGAGAATTTCGAAGGGTAAAGCCTACAACTTGCAAACGTTGTGGGAAAACCGGTCGCCACGATTCTTTGACATGTGCATCAGTTTTTGGTACTGACAAGACAAACTTTCAGCCATAAACACACAATATCTCATTGTGTAATAATCTGAAATTAGATTTTAAGTTAGTCCCTTTTCTTTGATTGTGTTTCGATATACTTATCGGAATTGTTATCAATTTATACACATTGGTTTTTTCACATTGTAAGGACTCACTTTCATTTTGGTGTGCATATTCTTGGTGCATATACCAATGCGAAATTCACAATTAAATGAACTTACTTGTTTACGTTCATATTAATGTGCATGTCCATGTGTTTTAGGCTTACATTAATCTCATTAATTTATGTTATTCATTATGACCCATTTCTGCATACCATACTCCTTTACGTTGTTCATACAATAGTACAAAATATAGTTCATACAATAGTACAAAATATAGTTCATCTATATATGCACTATATATAGATGAACTATATTCGCTAGAATTTATCTCCATCCACCCAGACATTATTTATATTTAGTATTTTTTATTGTGTTATGAGTATTTTAGTTGTTATCCTAATATGCAGATGTACTACTTTTTAATGCTCTAAAACGGCCAATTAATTTTGGATCCTTAAAGTCGCATCCACGTCTTAAAATAAATAGGCAAATTATTAAAATCAGTTTAAGGCCACGTTCTAATTAATATCATTTTATGTACACGCCCACTACCAATAATCAACTGCTACATTTAGTTATGACCATTATGTACATGCCCATGATGTCCATTAAATATCCCACTAATAACTATCAGTCATGACCTTTAATATTATCTTCAACTATTAATACCTCGTCAATGGTGTTAATCAATCATTTCATTCTTACAAATTCCTAACACTACGAAAATGCACAATTCAAGGATGATCGAAAACCTTCCTGATGAATTACTATTTCTATTCTACTATTTCTTCTACCGAATTTTCTATCCAAATACAAGTGTAACTCTAGAAAATGGAAATCTGTAATATGTTCTAGGTGGTTTGTAAACTCACACCTATTGAATATGAAAGCAGGAAATCATTTCTCATTGATACATAAATACCACGTTGCATCCCCTCCCATATCTTACCAATATAATCTCGGTAGGGAATCTCCCTATGTTTCTAGGGAAATATCCAAACATGACGAAGAGTATGAGGTTTTTGGTAGCTATAATGGTTTAGTATTATTCTGCAATATCGAAGATCAATATTCTATAAAAAACCCTATCACTCAACAATTTATTATTGTTCCAAACAAACCCATTTTCTTTCCAAAGGGACACGGCGTAGCTTGGGTTTATTTTGGATTTGGGTATCTCAGTTTATCTAATGACTACATCATTATGCGAATTGCTTATTTATGGGATCAAAGTGGTGGTGTTACCGAGGTATGCACTTTCTCAAGAAATTCAAATATGTGGTCAAATCTTCCTCCCTTCCCATTTGATAATTACCCATGTTCAAATGCATTCTTTGCTGGTGATCTTTTTCATTGGATGTTCAAATCTGGTAAAGATCGCTATCAGTTGGCTACATTTGATATTTTAAATTCTACTTACTCATTAATAAAAATTCCTGATTTTAAGATTGTTCCTTTGAACTTAGAAGTCAAAGGTTTGGATGACGATACAATTGCAGTATATTGTAGTAGTTTGACCACACCAGAAGATAGTTTTTATAGTAAGTATTTCTTTCAAATGCACTTTGTTGGTCCTTGGTGGAGTATGACACAAGTGTATGGGGGGAATGCACTTGTGTATGCAAATTCTTTCTTTTCAAACAGTTTGGTCTATCAGGCAGGTTGTCTCACAACAAGCCTGAGTGTGAACTTTGATAGATACTTGTCCTACTGATTACTATTAGGAGATCAGTTGGCTAAATATCTAAAAGAGTTGCTAAGTGCGGAATGTGGTTGGCCTTTGACTCAAAGAAATACTCCAAGTTGATTTCTGAAAAACATAGTTATCAGGGACTTTGTCCAAAACAGTTTTTTTTTAACTTACTGAGTTTTGCTCTTTGAAATATGATTGAATGTAAGTGCAATAATAAAGGCAGTAAGTAAATGGCACACAGTTTATAGTGGTTCAGAGACTCAAGCTTCTACATCCACTTTCCCTGATTGAACAGGATAATTTCTTCACAATGGAATTAGCTTGTTTTATAGTGCCAAGGTGCACTGATCAACAACACTCTCTTAGTGTTTTGATCCCTAGGATAAACTGAGTCCTAGTGCTCAATCTCTCTGAGTTAAGACTGTGTTTCACAATAACAGTCCTTAACTCTCACGACTACAACAAACACTACTTCACTCAATGAGGTAAGGGTTTGAGGTTTGGTTCCAACTAGTAGAGATATCCTTTACAATAAGAACAGTGTAAAGGCTTAGGATATCTCAATGCTAAGCTTTGGATATTACAAAGATTGGCTTAGTTATTTGAAGTGATCAGGAAACTTGGGATTCTAAAGAACAACTTTGGTTTCCTTTGATTTGCTTGATGATAGTTTGATAGCAAGTAGTTGGATGATTGAATCCTTTGATCAGTTCTGTATTTATAGGCAAATTTGAACAAACTAACCGTTGGAGGGATAACAATTCAACCTTGTCTATTTGCAGCACCATTGAAACGGCTATGAAGCTTGGCATCCTTTTATCCACTGTGTAAAAGCTTCTTCAATGGTTGCTAGAATGAATGTGTTGACTTCTGAAAAATGCGGCTGAGATGACTTGTGTCAGATTCCAAATATGCACATTTCCCAAGGTTGATTTGTGGCAAACTCTACACTCAACCAACGGTCAGATGGGACAACTTCCCTGAACATTCCTGCTGCAACTTTAGAATGTTCCAACATTCATTCAATGCTTCTATCTTTAATGCTCTAAGTCTTCAATGCTTGGTTCAGGCTTGATTGGCAATAAATGCTTCATTGAATGTATCTTCTGTGAGTATAGCATTAAATGCACTTGATCATTGACACTTTAATTGATCTGATGCAGCTCTTATCAGTGCCTGAAGCTTTGCCCTATTGCACTTGGTCTTTCAGCCAGGTTGTCCACTCAGTAAGCTTGTCTTGGAAACTTCAGCAACTTTGTTCCAAAGAACTTAACACTAATCAAGCTGCCTAACATTCCAGCTTTGGACAACTATCCTGAACTCTAAATCTCACAACATTTCTGAGATTTTGACTTAAGCATTCTTACTTACTCAAGTGTCCTGAGACAACTTATCTGATCTATACTTGAGCATATCTCAACTAATCTGAACATCATCAATCAGGGGTTTTGGTATCTAAATCAAAATCATTTTATTCCCAACACACTTACTTACTTATTCATCAGGCATCCCTACTTGGTCAAGTATTTCAATTTTCAAAAGAACATTATTACCTAACCATTACCAATAACCTTCCTCAACCAAGAGAGGATAAAAATACTGTTCCTTGTACAACCATGGGGAGACTACTACTGCTACGATTCAAATTCAAAGACGTTTCAAGTTATAGAGGAATACAGAATGACAATAACCTTCCTCAACCAAGAGAGGACAAAAATACTGTTCCTTGTACAACCATGGGGAGACTACTACTGCTACGATTCAAATTCAAAGACGTTTCAAGTTATAGAGGAATACAGAATGACATACGGTGTTCAACATGCATACAAGTACATTCTTTCTTTCTTTCTTTCTTTAGCTCTTTGAAGAGCTAGCTTCTCCTGTGTCTCAGGATCCTTTCCAAATCCTTCTTCAAACAATTTTGAAGGATCATCAGCAAGCTTGGGCACTCTAACTTCAGGCTCTTTGTCCTGCTCTTCTTCTTCAGCTTCTTCTTCTTGGATTTCAGGCAACTTGGCTGTTTTCTTCAACCTCTTAGACTGCCTCAGTGGAGTTGACTCTTCAGACTGGAATTCAGATGGAAGGGTCAGGCTGGTTGGGAATTCATTGAAGGCTTGTTCCTTCCTCTTTCTCTCAGAGGCCCTGGTCACCTTCCCCCTTACTTCAACAACTTTCTCCTTGGGGTCAAGGCCTGCAGACTCACCACCAGGTCTCTGTTGCTTCCTTGCCTGACTTTCCATTGCAGAAATCATAGATTCTTTGACTGCAATCTGAATTTGCTCTTCTTCAGTCAAATTTTCAATATTCATTAGGCCTTTGCCTTTCCCAATGTCTTCTTCTTCCTCCTCCTCAACTTCAGGGACCTTCTCCTTGCCTTTGGATTCACCAATCCTCAAGGTTCCCTTTGCTCTAGCTCTCTCTCTTTCCCCCTTTTTGGCATTATCAAAACATTGGGGCTTCAACACACTCATAGAGACAGAGAGATGTGAGTGAGCTTGAGTGAGGGACTTCAACTCCTGCAGCAAATACACATTCTCATCATGAATGTTCTGCATTTTGTCATCAGCCATGCTCAAGAAGGTGTGGACTGGCTTCATTTTCTGAGCAACAATGGCATCCAGTGTGGCTTTCAGTGATTGATCAAGTTTGGCTTGCAGCTGATTAGTGAGGTTGGCCACAACTTGATCAGACACTTTGGCCATTAGTTCAATTGTGAACTTTTCTGCAGCTTCTTTCACCATAGCAGCTTTCAACTCCTCAGCTTTCTTTCTCTGGGCTGCTGTCCTTTGCCTTAATGCATCTTTGATTGTCCTTCTCAAGGCTCTCACATTATGCTTGTAGAGATCTTTGAGGCCTTGCTGCTCCTTTTTCACAGACTTTGTGAACTTTCCCATTGCATTCTTTGCCTTGGTTACCTCTGTTGAAACTGTTTGCAATCCAATTTCAACACCACAGATTCTTGCATCCAAAGTTGGCAAGATCACCTCTTCTGAGCCAGTAAGCCTCATCTCCACAGAGGCTAAAGTTTTTCCTTGGCCATCAAGAGTATCCACTGTTTCAGCATGTGCCTTCCCAACTTCCCTGACCAGAGTGTCCAGCTTTTCTGACTGTTGCTCAATGGATGTTGCAGTTTTTGATGCAATTTGCAAGCTAGCCTCAGTTACATTAGCCTGCTCAAAATATATCTTGTTCAAGGTGGACATATTTGTTGAAATTACCTCCAGATCAGTATCAGCATCAACTTGAATGTCAGTAAGGGAAGCATCTGCAAAAATCTGTTCAATAGTAACAACCACTGAATCTGCAAAATTCAAAGTGTTAGTAAAATCTCCCTCAGCACCCTCATTCTTTTCTTCTCCCATTAGGTCTGATACATCAGCACCTATACTCTCATTTTCAACTTTATTCTTTTCTTCTTCATTCACATAAGATGGACTCACATTCATTGGAGAATCAGGCCTCCTTTCACCAAGGGATTCATCAAGTGCAGATTTGACTTGAAGAATAGCCTGACTCTCATATTGGGCTGCACCCAATATTTCTACTTCATCTCCCTCTAATGTTGGTGCACTCAAGCTACCAGTAATCACACAATCCTCATCATCTCCCTCTGATTTTTTAATGCTAACATCCTTTTCAACTCCTTCCATTCCTAAACCTGACACCTCCATATCCTCAACATGATCACAGTGCTTGGGAGATCACAGTGCTTGGGCATCCCAAGGCCACTGAGTCATCCTGAATGACTAAAGGCTGGTCAATGTCCAACTTTCCTGACATTGATGAGGCTTTAGTCAAACCAGCTTCTCCCATGGAAGTCTCAGCATTGTCAAGCTGTGCCTCAGGCTCAGAAGAACCATCCTTGGCCAATGCATCTTGGACTGAGTCACCACCCTTGGTCAACTCCTCTGAATGATCAGAGTCCTTAACAGAATGATAGGTCAAGTAATGTACCTGAGCAGAATTGAGGCCAGGAGGGTTGGGATTGGTGTTGTTATCATCATCATCATTATCATCATCAGATGTGCTATCAGGATGCTTGATTCCTTGTGCAATTCTTTCTCTTTCAGCAAGCACCTTCTCATGGACTATTTTGCAAAACAAGGCCTCAGTGGTCAACACACTGGACTTCTTTACATTTGCAAAATGTAATAGCCTGCTTTCCTCAACCTGCCACCAGCTAGCTCCTTTATCCTGAATAGCCTGAGCTATTTCCACCATAGTTCTATCCTTGATCTCAAAAAGTGCTCTGAGATCATAGAACTGTTGTTGTAGCCTAGGATAAGCCTTCAATCCTGGATACAATTCATCCACATTGGCTCTGGCAATCTGCCTCAACATCCCCTCATATGTGTACTCTTCTTCACTTCCATCTCCATCAAAAGAGTTGGCTTGGGATTCAGGGGGTTGGATTGGGATTCAGGTAAGTTGGGCTGGGGCTCAGATAGGTTGGGTTCAGAAGGATTGGGTTCAGATGAACTTAAGACAATTTGGGACTCAGGTGCTTTAGAGAGCAATGTTCCTGAGGAGGTTATTGGAATGGCTGGAATGGGTGGATAAACAACTTGATCACCTTCTTGAAGAACAGTTTCAAGAAGTTTGGTGTAGGAAAGGAGTCTGGGATCAAGTGGGGAGAATGGCCTATCTTCAATATTGACTAAATCAGCCAGCACATCAATACCTGACCTGTCAGGAGCACCTTCAGGAGAATAAACTTTCTTGGCTACAATTGGGGCATCTTCAGGAGTCTTGCACTCCTCCTCTTCATGCCTTGGTGATATTCTCTGAGATTGAATATCAGGAGAGTTGGCTTCAGAGCTGTTGGGCTTTGATTTTGACTTGGAGTTAGACCTACTTGCTTGTCTAATCTCCTTGAAGAATTCCTTCTTCTTCTTCTCCTCTTCCATCAACTTCTGCTTCTCAGAAGTTTTGATTATTCTTCTTCTTCTTTCTGACCTTGTTGGCTTATCAAGGTCTCTGAACTCTGTCACAGATTCAGGTTGCAAGGGGACAACCTCTCTGACTTCTTCACTTTCTTCAGGAGGGTTGACTCCTTCTTCTGCCACTTTCTCAATCTCCTCAGAAGTGGCACCTCCACTTCTAGATTGGCTTTCTGGAGAAGATTCACTAAGAATCTTCTTCATTCTCTTCATCTTTGACTGAGTTTTTACAGGTTGAGCTTTCCTCTTTCTTGGAGAGGATATGGTGGCTGGTACAACAACTACTGCTTTCTTGGAGGCTGCCTCTTGCTTCCTCTTCTCAGTCTTGGAGGACAGCTTCCTGAACATCACCTTTTGGGCTGGAAAAGGCTTTGGCTTTGCTTGGAGGTGAGTGTAGTGAGCAAATCTTTCCAAGAGCAAGCTTGCTCTTGTGCAAAACTGAAGTCTCCCATCCACCACCACCTTGTGGTGCTTCACCTCCTTGAACTTGAACTTTTTATTCATCATCTTATCCAGAATGAAATTTTTCCAATCAAACTTGACTCTCTTTCCAGCAGAGTCAATCACAGCAGCCATCACTCTCAATTTTGGCATACTGATTTGTTCAACACTTCCAGAATGGCTCAATAGACTTTTCACCACACAATCAAACAAGTGCCTATAAACTGGTTTTAAGGTGTTTTTGTTCTGAGCACTTACTAGCTTTTTGGGAACTAGCATCCATGGGTTGGAGAACTCCTGCTCCTCTCCTTCTCTGTAGAGCTCTGGATTCAAGCCTCCAGATGGTACCCAAAACTGGCATCTAGGTCCTCAGCAGTGAAGATGATGGTGTGTTGACTCTTCTCTTCTTCATCTTCCTCAGCATAAGTCAACTTGGTGCACACATCACCCTTTTTGCTCTTCCATCTGAGATGGGCAAAGAATTCTGCCATAAAAGGATTCAGGCAGGAATCAGGCTTGGTGCCTAAGAACTTTTCAAGGCCTGCCTCCCTTAGCCATTGGAGGACTGGTTCAACTTCTTTATCTGGGCTGTCAAAGGCTACCAGCTTCTCAAACCACAAAGAATTTGGGTTGCTGAGATAAGAGAAGTCAATGTCCAAGGAGGAATCATTGAAATCTACTAACTCTTCTCTTTTAATTTTGGGAGCCATGGATAAGTTTGAGAAAGATAAGTGTTTGGAACAAAGTTGCAGGTTTTTTAGAGGTTTTCAAAAGGTTTAAGTGTTTGGAAAATATGAGTGTGTAGGGAAGGAGATACAAACCGAAGAGTTTATATATGAGGCAAAACTATTAACCGTTGGTTAATAATTTGTAAAGGTGGATAAAGTTAAAAACCAATTGAATATTGTGGGATAGTGGGATTGGGGCGGTTTGATGAAGGTTACATGTTAATCAATGGTGTGGATGATGGCACAGTAATTAATGCAATCTTAAAGGAGATTTTGCATTAAATGTTGATTTGCCATTTTGGGGGCAAAAATCTTAATAGCACACGCCATCCTAAAATGGCCTACTCTTAGACCAAGAAATCTTTTAAATGTTTAATCAATGCTAAAAATAGCAATAATTATCCTATTAACTCGGACAAACACCCTGAGATGTGTTTTGATTTCTGTAGAGGTCAAAATGTGTCTGACCAACATGCCTGAGTGGGTCCCAAAGTTGCTGAGTGGGTCCCACTAGGACAGATCTCCTGACCAACATTGCTGAATATCATAGGGACAACTTTGCTGAGTTTCCCTTTTTGGCAGACTGCTTCAGTGAGGTTGGTCAACCTTGTTGAAGTTCATCTTAATGAACTTCCCCCTTCATTTGAGCTTCCTTCCTTTATTTCTCCATCTTCCCTGGATCAAGTAAGCCCAATTCAGCTGAAAGTTCCAAGAACCTTGCTTCAGCCAATGGCTTGGTTAAGATATCAGCTTTTTGCTTATCAGTGTGAATTTTGACAAGCTTGATATCTTTCTTCTCCACATGATCCCTTATGAAGTGATGTTTGATATCAACATGTTTGCATCTAGTGTGCAGCACTGGATTCTGTGAGATGGCAATTGCACTATTGTTGTCACAGAATATTGGAACTTCATTGGAGATGACTTTGTAATCTCTAAGTTGCTGTCTGAGCCAAAGTATCTGAGCACAGCAACTTCCAGCTGCTACATATTCTACTTCAGTTGTTGATGTGGCAACTGTATTTTGCTTCTTGGAGAACCATGAGATAAGCTTGCTGCCCAAGAATTGACATGTTCCAGAGGTGGACTTTCTGTCAATTCTACATCCTCCATAATCTGCATCTGAATATCCAGTGAGCTCAATGTTGTCATCAGCTGGATACCATAATCCAAGATTCTCAGATCCCTTGAGATAACTTAGAATTCTCTTGGCAGCATCAAGGTGGCTCTTCTTTGGATTTGCTTGAAATCTTGCACAAACTCCAACTGCAAATGTGATATCAGGCCTACTTGCAGTGAGATATAGCAAGGATCCTATGATTCCTCTGTAGTTAGTGGAGTTTGTTGATTCTCCACTTTCATCAGGATCCATTTTCCAGTTAGTATTCATAGGAATTCTGACTGGTTTGCTTGTAGCACATCCAAATTTCTTGATCATGTCCCTTGTATACTTTCTTAGATTGAGTGACTTGAAGTCCTAAGAAGAAATTCATCAATCCCATCATGGAAATCTCAAATTTGCTCTGCATGAGTTTGGAGAATTTCTCACACATCTTCTCATTTGGAGATCCAAATATAATGTCATCCACATAGATTTGGACTAACAAAATATCATCTCCTTCACAGATTCTGAACAAGGTTCTGTCAACAGTGCCTTTGACAAAACCATGATCTAGAAGAAACTGTGATAAGGTGTCATACCAGGCTCTTGGAGCTTGCTTTAAGCCATAGAGGGCTTTCTTCAATCTGTACACCTTGTCTCCTTCTTCAAAGCCCGGGGGCTGTTCAACATATACTTCTTCCTTGAGCACCCCATTGAGAAATGCACTCTTCACATTCATTTGATACACCTTGAATCTCATGTGAGCAGCATATGCTAAGAAGAGTCTGATTGCCTCAAGTCTGGCCACTGGAGCAAAGGTCTCATCATAATCAATCCCTTCAGATTGACAGTATCCCTTGGCCACCAGTCTTGCTTTGTTCCTCACAATGATGTCATTTTCATTTTTCTTATTTTTGAACACCCATTTAGTTCCAATGACATCTTGATGAGTTGGCCTATCCACCAGCTCCCATACTTCATTTCTGGTAAACTGGTTCAGCTCTTCTTGCATGGCTATGATCCAGTTGGTGTCTTGTAGTGCTTCCTCAATGTCTTTTGGTTCCTGTTCTGAAAGGAAACAACAAAACAAAGCACTTTCTCCATGAAATCTTCTAGTTTTGATCCCTTCACTTGGGTTACCAAGTATCAGGCTAGTTGGGTGGTCGTGCAACCAAGTCCTTCTAGACTTGATCCCTTCAGGAGGATTGTCCTCATCTGAAGTTGGATCACTAGATTCATTAAATTCAGGAAAGTTAATTGAAGGATCATATCCAGGGGTATTGTCCTCATTGTCAGATAAGTTGACATTTTCATTGGTTCCCCCTTGAATATTGGATCCATTTACTACCTCAGCATTGCCTGCTTCTTCATTGGTAGTTGTTACCTGGTTTTGAACTGGGATGGGGTCAGTCAGTTCAATTTCACCTTCAGGTTGGTTGACTTCTGGTTGAATGCCATCAGGTAGGTTGTCCAGTATTTGATGATCATCAAGTTCAGGCTGGGCAACATCTACAAACACTGTTTCCTTGCTTTGAAGCCTTAGTCTGGTTGTTCTTTGTGTTATCTCATCAATATTCAGGTTTCTATCCCTGAACTCATTAATAGATTCATCAAACACAACATGAGGTGTTTCTTCCACAATAAGGGTTTTGCAATTGTAGACTCTGTAAGCCTTGCTGATTTGTGAATATCCAACAAATATTCCTTCATCAGCTTTGCTGTCAAAAGCTTTCAATTGCTCTTTCCCATTATTATGAATGAAACACTTACAACCAAATATGTGAAAATAAGCAACATTGGGCAATCTACCTTTCCATATTTGATATGGAGTTTTACCTTGTCCTTTTGTGATTAAGGACTTGTTTTGAGTGTGACATGCAGTGCTAATGGCTTCAGCACAGAACCTTTTAGGCAATTTAGATTCAGCAATCAATGTTCTTGCTGCCTCTTTCAAGGTTCTGTTCCTTCTTTCAGCAACCCCATTTTGTTGAGGTGTTCTTGCTGCTGAAGTCTCATGAGTGATGCCATTCTTGCTGCAGTACTCATTGATGTATGAATTTATGAATTCAGTGCCTTTGTCAGATCTGATCTTGACAATACTTAGGCCCTTTTCATTGCTCAATCTCATCATCAACTCAGGTAGTTTGACTTGGGTCTACTTTTTGTTCAGCAAGAATACTACCCAAGTGTACCTGGAAAAATCATCAACAACAACTAAAGCATATTTTCTTCCATTTATACTTACTGGGATTATTGGACCAAATAAATCCATATGCAGTAGTTGAAGAACTCTCTCAGTTGAGATGACAGGCTTCCCTTTGAATGAAGTTTTGATCTGCTTTCCTTCCTGACATGGCTGGCATATATGTTCTTTTGTGAACACTTGATTTGGCGGCCCTTTAACTAGAGAGTTTCTTGCAATCTTGTTGACGGTTTTGAAGTTCAGATGGTTTAGTCTTTTGTGCCATAGCCAGCTTTGCTCACTTGTGCTCTTGGCAACAAGACAAACTACTTCAGGGGTTTTGCTCCAATCTGCAAAATAGACATTTCCCTTTCTCACCCCTGTTAGTAGCACATGTTGTGTTGAATTATCTTTGATAATGCATTCATTTGATGCAAATTCAACACTATATCCTTTATCACAGATTTGACTTATAGACAGCAAGTTGTATTTTAGGCCTAGGACATATGAGACATCAGTAATTTTGACACTACCAATGTTTAATGTACCATAACCTCTTGTGATCCCTTGAGAGCTGTCTCCAAAGGTTACTGAAGGACCATCTTTTTCAATGAACTCTGAGAGAAGCTCTTTATTCCCAGTCATGTGTCTTGAACATCCACTGTCCAAGTACTATGCTATTTTCTTGTTGATGCTTCTCCTCTTCTTGTGGTCCTTGCAGTCCTGCAAAGTCAAAATTTAGGTACCCTTTGAGTGTTGGGTCCTAGAGGGTTAGTTGTACCTTTTGGAACCCAAATCTGCCTAATTACTCTGATTGACTCAAAGTGACTGACTTGTTTTCCATTTACATCTACATACACAGTCTTACTCTTAAATGCCTTGGGTGGTTTCTGTGTATAAGTGTTAGTCTTGTAAGGTTCAGGAGAGTTGGTGAATTTCTTTGGGACATTTCTCCTGAAGTTACTAGACTTAGGTGTAGCTTGGTAAGACTTTTGAGGATGGGGGTTTGGATGGCCTTTTCCTTTTGGCATGTAAGGTCCAGGCTTCCTGAAGTTTTTATACCTATCAGAGGGGTTGGGCCTTAATCCATTCAGTTGAGGTTGCCTCATTTGAGTTGGCCTTTTCTGAACAGATTTTGGACAACTCCACTGATGAGAATTCAGATGGGTTGACCTTCCATTGGTTCTACCCTTCTGAACCTCATTCCTCCTGTAAGCAATGTCTTTAACCTTTTCCTTAGGTATGGGTATAGGGACATTGTTTACTTGAGTTGGTATAAAAATTCCTTTACCCTTATCCTTGATCAGTGGTTGATTTACTTCCATTTCATTTTGTTGAGCCACTGACCTTACAAAAGTCATCTTAGAATTGCTTGATGAGGCAATACTAAGACTAGGTGAGGGTTCAAATGGATTATAGCCTAATCCACCCTTTTGAGCAAATGGTCTTTGAAACCCTTGAATTTCTTCTATTGCCTCAGCAGATTTGTTCAAGGCAGACATTTTCATTTTTAAGCTCCCCTCACTCAATTTAAGAGTATCAAATTCACTTGAGAGATTGTCAAATTTAGCTTGAAGGATTCTAAGATCAAAATCCTTTTTCCTCAAGGCCAGTTCTTGATCATCAATCAACTTTTGTTGTTCAGTGACTTTGAGAGACATTTCATCATGTTCTCTCACAATCTGCTGATACAACTCAGTTGATTTAAAGTCAAACTCTGGTTCAGGAATGTTGGGAGTTTGAACTTTAGAATTCAGTAGCTCATTTTCTCTCAGTGCCATATTGCATACTTCTTGTAGCCTGGTGAAATCCTCAAGTAACTTTCCAAAGTTGAGTTTCAAGTGGATTTCACTGGACTCATGTGTGTTATTAGAATAATTAGAGGAATTAGAAGATGAACATACCTCTTCATTTTCAAATGCCATTTGACAGTCATCATCACTGTCACTGTTGGAGAACAGCCCATCATCAGAAGAGTAGACACTCTCTTCACTTGCTGATTCCCCAGCTACCATGGCCTTTCTGTTGTTCAGCCTCTTGTCTCTTTTGTTCTGCCTTTCTTTTCTTTCTTTTGCACTCAGGTCAGGACAATCATACTGAAAATGACCCTTTTTCTGGCAGTTGTAACACACATCTTCATCATCATTCTTTTTGCTTGAGGACTCCTTCCTTCTTGATGATGATGGTTCAGCTTTGCTGTACTTCTTTCTGTCAGCATATCTTTCTTCTTTCTTTTCATCAGAGACTTTGTCCTCTGATTTGTTGTCAGGAGAGCTGAATCTCCTTCTGGTTCTGTTGTCTTTGTAGAACTTTTTGTATCTACCAAATCTGGAGTTAAGCTTCTCAAATCTCCTTGCCATGAGTGCCAGCTCCTCCTTCATTTCAGATTTTGAAACAGTTTGAGAAGATCTTTGAGTGTTCTTCTTTTCTGTTTCAGCAGCTTTGAAAGCAACACCTTTTCTTGAGGAGGATGGCTCATTATGCACTTTCTTTCTGTTCAGATCAAACTCATATGCTTTGAGTTCAGAGAACACTTGCTGCATGGGCATGTTGTCAAGATTGCTAGTGTTTTGCATCATGACAGAGTATATGTCCCACTTGGATGTGAGACTTCTCAGAATCTTCAAAGCAACTTCTCTTTTGGCATAGAACTTGCCAAGAGAGTTTATCTCATTCATGATGTCAGTGAATCTGCCATCAAGATGATCAATAGTTTCATTGGCTTCCATAGAGAATTGTTCATATTTTTGGATAGCCACTTGAAGCTTGTTTTCTTTTATCTTTTGGGTACCTTCACACATAAGTGGTAAGGTGTCCCAAATTTCTTTTGCTGATGTGCAGTGGTACACTCTTCCCATTACTGCATCTGGAATAGTCTGGTACAAGGTATTCATGGCAATGTAGTTCAGGTTGTGCCTTTTTCTCTCTTCAGCTGTAAAATCATCCTCATCCTTTGGTAGCAACTCCCTTGGATCTGCTTTCTGAGCATCAGTGAGTTTGGGATTTACTTTGGTGAATGTGAAGGGCCCTCTGGTGATGACTTTGAGCATTTCATCATGCTGGCACGTAAGATGTGCTCTCATCCTGATCTTCCAGAAATCATAATTCTCAATTGAGAACATTGGCAATTTATGATGAGAAATATGATTGACTTGGTTTGGACCCATGTTGTTGATGGTATTGACAGCATCTCCTGGAACTACATTGTTAGCCATTTAATTTATGGAAATAGGTTTAGATAAGCACACAAAAGTTTTTCAGAAATTTGGATCAGTTCAGTGACCACAGAAATAATGTGATTTTGAAAATCAGTGATTTTCAGAGGCAGTGGTCTTTAAACCCCTGCTCTGATACCACTTGTTGGTCCTTGGTGGAGTATGACACAAGTGTATGGGGGGGAGAATGCACTTGTGTATGTAAATTCTTTCTTTTCAAACAGTTTGGTCTATCAGGCAGGTTGTCTCACAACAAGCCTGAGTGTGAACTTTGATAGATACTTGTCCTACTGATTACTATTAGGTGATCAGTTGGCTAAATATCTAAAAGAGTTGCTAAGTGCGGAATGTGGTTGGTCTTTGACTCAAAGAAATACTCCAAGTTGATTTCTGAAAAACACAGTTATCAGGGACTTTGTCCAAAACAGTTTTTCTTAACTTACTGAGTTTTTCTCGTTGAAATATGATTGAATGTAAGTGCAATAATAAAGGCAGTAAGTAAATGGCACACAGTTTATAGTGGTTCAGAGACTCAAGCTCCTACATCCACTTTCCCTGATTGAACAGGATAATTCCTTCACAATGGAATTAGCTTGTTTTATAGTGCCAAGGTGCACTGATCAACAACACTCTCTTAGTGTTTTGATCCCTAGGATAAACTGAGTCCTAGTGCTCAATCTCTCTGAGTTAAGACTGTGTTTCACAATAACAGTCCTTAACTCTCACTACTACAACAAACACTACTTCACTCAATGAGGTAAGGGTTTGAGGTTTGGTTCCAACTAGTAGGGATATCCTTTACAATAAGAACAGTGTAAAGGCTTAGGATATCTCAATGCTAAGCTTTGGATATTACAAAGATTGTCTTAGCTATTTGAAGTGATCAGGAAACTTGGGATTCTAAAGAACAACTTTGGTTTCCTTTGATTTGCTTGATGATAGTTTGATAGCAAGTAGTTGGATGATTGAATCCTTTGATCACTTCTGTATTTATAGGCAAATTTGAACAAACTAACCGTTGGAGGGATAGCAATTCAAACTTGTCTATTTGCAGCACCATTGAAACGGCTATGAAGCTTGGCATCCTTTTATCCACTGTGTAAAAGCTTCTTCAATGGTTGCTAGAATGAATGTGTTGGCTTCTGAAAAATGCGGCTGAGATGACTTGTGTCAGATTCCAAATATGCACATTTCCCAAGGTTGATTTGTGGCAAACTCTACACTCAACCAACGGTCAGATGGGACAACTTCCCTGAACATTCCTGCTGCAACTTTAGAATGTTCCAACATTCATTCAATGCTTCTATCTTTAATGCTTTAAGTCTTCAATGCTTGGTTCAGGCTTGATTGGCAATAAATGCTTCATTGAATGTGTCTTCTGTGCGTATAGCATTCAATGCACTTGATCATTGACACTTTAATTGATCTGATGCAGCTCTTATCAGTGCCTAAAGCTTTGCCTTATTGCACTTGGTCCTTCAGCCAGGTTGTCCACTCAGTAAGCTTGTCTTGGAAACTTCAGCAACTTTGTTCCAAAGAACTTAACACTAATCAAGCTGCCTAACATTCCAGCTTTGGACAACTATCCTGAACTCTAAATCTCACAACATTTCTGAGATTTTGACTTAAGCATTCTTAATTACTCAAGTGTCCTGAGACAACTTATCTGATCTATACTTGAGCATATCTCAACTAATCTGAACATCATCAATCAGGGTTTTTGGTATCTAAATCAAAAGATGTTTCAAGTTATAGAGGAATACAGAATGACATACGGTGTTCAACATGCATACAAGTACATTCTGTCTCTTGTATCTCCTTGAAATAAATAGTTATTCCTACATACTTTATTGTTATCCTTCAATATATATTATATTTCGTTCTATTTCAATTAAAATATCAATTGTTAGTTTCATTTTATTGATGCATACTAATTAAAGTTTCAATTTATTCATGCACCCTAAACAATGATGTTATTTGTCCTCATAAAATAATCGTTTAATTTAAGACATTTCTTAGGTATTACAAAATATATTCAGAAGATAATTAATATGCAGAATGTTGGTCCTGAAAAGGAGTATATAACAAGTGTATGGGGGGGAATACACTTGTATGCAAATTCTTTTCTAACTTGATCAAACCAGAGCTCAGCAAGGTTGTCTTGGACAACTCTGCTGAAGATGATTAACTCTTCTAAGATAATCAAACTACTAAGTACTATTGAGTACTTAGTTGAATAACTATCTAGGGGAGTTATATGTGCGGAATAGTGGTTGGCCCTTTAGTTTAGACTCCTTTAGTTTCTGAAATCACTTAGTCAAACAATACAGTCCAGTTTCAGGGAACTTGTCCAAATAGGTTTTGCACAGTCTTTGAATGTTTATCCTTTGAAAGATCAGTTTTGTGTGCAGTGTTGAATGTATGTAAGTACTTGAAAAGCAAAACAACACAAGAGTTTATAGTGGTTCAGAGACTCAAGCTCCTACATCCACTTTCCCTGATTTAACAGGATAATTCCTTCACTCTTGGAATTAACTTGTTTTATAGTGCCAAGGTGCACTTGATCAAGAACACCACTCCTTGGTGAATTGATCCCTAGGATGTCTAGAGTCCTAGTACCCTCTTCTCAACTCAGAACTGAACTGTTCTTCTCTCAACAGTCGGCTCCTACCACTTCTACTACTACAACCTTCTCACTTTCACTCTTGAAAGATATGAGGATTGAAGTAAGGTTCCAACTAATGAGATATCCTTTACAATGAAGATCAGTGTATAAGGATAGGATATCTCTCTAAGCTTGTGTATGGATATAAAATGTAGTTCAGCTTAGATGAAGTGTTTGAAGACTAAGATAGTCTTTGAAAGCTTTGAAAGCACTCTAGCTTGTAGAACTTGAGGTTAGAGGTGCTTGGTTGAGGTTGAAGTTGGATACTTTCAAATGGTCTTCACACTTCTGTATTTATAGACAAATGAAGGATTTGCCCGTTGGAGAGGCACCCTCCAATGTCCATAAGTGTCTTTTTTTAGTTCTTCAACTTTGAAAGACAGATTCTTGATAGTGACATGTCCTCATTTGGGAAATAAACGGCTGTTAAGACTTTGTCTTCATTCTGCAGCACTCTACCCAATGTCTGACTTTCAGATTCTCTTGTTAGGACTTGGACATGGCTTCTGAAGGTTATTCCATTGATAGGACAACATTCCTCATCATTTGGACAACTCTCCTTATCACTATTAGCAGTCTTGCTTATCAGCAAGGTTGACTTGCTCTTCTTCAGATGACTTGGCTCATACCCTTTGCTTCACTTCAATGTGATCTTAGCATGTTGATTTGTAGTTCTTTAGGGTGTGGTTGTCTCTATCTCTTCAGCATAGTTGACCTCAGGCTTTCAGAGCACTTGATCTTGATTAATTGTACTGAGACAACTCTTCTGGACAACTCTCCTGATCAGCATAGTTGGTCTCCAAAAGACTTAGTGTTGTAACCAGAGTTTGAGCGTTGATGGGACTTGTTCTTGATAGACTTCAAAGCATATGTTCCCCCTCAACTTGTGCATCTAATCAACTAAGAGCTGCCTAACATATTAGCTCCTCTTCTAGCCTTAATACTATATGTTCTAACATTTCTAGAACATATTCATCTTGACTTAGGCATGTCTCAGGGGGTTTTGGTATTAAATCAAAACATATCTCGTTTTATTCCCAACAATTTCCCCCTTTTTGATGATGCCAAAACCTATATTCTATGCAAAAGTGACTTGACTACACCTATTACATTTATCTTCAGAAGACATGACTAAGGTCAATTATCCTGAAAAGCAATGTGTTAGTGTACTCACCATTCATGTTGCACATAGGTTTCATAGATAGGCATAGAGAGATGAGTGCTTTCTTGATTCAAAATAAGTTCAACTATCATTCAATTGAAAATCATTACAAGCATGTTGATATTTGAAATTAACATATCAGAGCATGAATCATTAACACTAAATACATCAGAGCATTTCACTATTCAAGGCATATACATAATTTTGTATCAGAGCAGACACTAAAAACACTAAGCAGTATTCGGATCAGAGCAAAGCATCAGATATCAGAGAATCATGCTTATGTCAGAGCAATCCAGAGCAAACAGATTAACATAGCACACCACATCAGCAATCTTGACCATATTTTAGCATAGTTGATCAATCAAGAAAGGTCAGAAGACTTAGCCATTTCAAAGATCATCCTCAGGAGGTGGCACCATCCCATATTGTGCCCACACTCTTCTTTTCAAAGCCATGGCTTCTTGGTTTGTTCCCTTAGGTCCAAGAACCATCTTGTTTAGCTTGAGGATCTCAGTGAATTCTCTCAGGATTCTTGCTTGATCAATCCATCCTTCAAGCTTTGGAGGCATGTATATGATTGGCTTGGGGGCTGTGAGTTCAAATCTTGCAATGTCAGCAGCGGCAAGCAATTGTTGATAAAGCTCTCTGTAGTACTCTATCATGAACTCAGCAAAAGTGGAGTTGGCATCCTTTCCATTCCATCTGTCAATGACATAGTAATCATAGACAAACTCCCTTTTTGCTTCCTCCCATAAGTCATTCAGCTGAATTGGCACCCATTTATCCAAGTGAGGATATTTGGTGTCCATTGGGATCAATAGTTGTGGCTTCATCTTGTTATAGGTTGCTCTCTTCCTTCTTGGCTTCTGGAAGTCTGCTCTTCTCTTATCTCTTGCTCTTTGTGCTTCATCCATCAAATCCATCTTTTCTTGGGCCCTCATCATGGCCAGTTTCTGTTGGGTTTCAGGATCTTTGCCAAACCCTTCATGAAATAGCTTTGATGGATCATCAGCTAGGATGGTTGTCTTCTTCTTGGGTTCAGGTCCAAATCCTTCAGCAAATAATTCTTCAATATCTTCAGTGGACTTGGGACCTTCAGCATCTTTGCCAGATTCAGAAGACTTGTCCTTTTCAACATTCTTGGGCTCTTCAGCAGCTTTGGCCTTCTTTGAGATAGGCTCATCATCATCAATTCTGAATTCAGGTGGTAGATCAAGGCTGTTGGGAAAGTCAGTGAATGTCTCAACTTGTCTTTTCTTCCCTTTTGCCCTCTTGATCTTTCCTCTAGTTTGGACACCTTCAGCATCTTTGTTCAAACCAGATACTTCACCACCTGGTCTTTGTTGTAACCTCACTCTTTCCTCTTGAACTGAGGCCATTGAGTTCTTCAAAGCAAGTGTTAACTGCTCCTCTTCATCCAATTCTTCCAAGTTCAGCACTGCTGGCTCCTTTCCCTTTCCTTCAGGAGCTTTGTCTTTACCCTTTCCTCCTTTGACTGGGCTTCCAAATACTAAGGCACCTTTTGCTCTTGCTCTTTCCCTTTCCCCCTTTTTGGCAGCATCAAAACATTCAGGCTTGCCAATAAGGACTGGGCTTGGGTTAGAGACTTCATCTCTTCCAACAGATATACATTCTCATCATGTATATTCTGCATCCTGTCACTGCTCAAGTTGAGGAAGGCTAGAACAGGCTTCATTTTCTGTTGAACAACCTCGTCCATGGTTGCCTTTAGAGATGCATCTAGTTGGGCCTTAAGAAGCTCAGTGAGGTTGGCCACTGCACCTTCAACAATGTTGGCCAATACCTCTTGGGAAAAAATTTCTGAGGCTGCTTTCACCATAGCTAGCCTTTGCTCTTCAGCTCTTTGCCTTTGCAGGGCAGTCTTTCTTCCAAGATCTTTCTTCACCACTGACCTCAATGTCTTCACATTCCTATTGTGGTTGATTCTTAGCAAGGATTGCTCTTTCTTTAGATCCTTTGAAACTGATCTCATGGTGTTCTTAGCTTTGATGACTTCAGTGGAGATGGTTTGCAGACCAGTCTCAACTCCACTGATCCTTGCCTCCAAGGTAGGCAACACCACATCTTCTGAGCCAGTTAGCCTCATTTCTACAGATGCCAAAGTTCTTCCATGCTCATCCAAGGCTCTAGAAGTTTCTGCATGAGCTGTTTGGACTTGATAAGCCAAGGAATCCAACTTTTCTGATTGCATCCCAAGCAAGGCTTGTGCTGATCCACTATCAACTTAGATGGGTGCATCTGTTAAGAGTTCATCTGCAAAAATTTGATCAAAGGTTATACCTGCAATGTCAGACAAATCAAAAGAGTCAGTAAACACACATTTATCTCCCTCAATTTCTTTTTCATAAGACTCTGATACATCAGCAGTCTTCTCCTCATTTTCAACTATTTCTTTTCTCCCTTCATTGATAATGTCCTCACTTAAAGGTACAGGCCTCCTCTCCTCAAGGGATTCCTGAAGTTCAGATTTGACTTCAAGAATAGCCTGCCCTTCCTCACTTATATCACCCTCATTTGGTGGTACACTCACTATCCTAGTGATCACCACATCCCTCTCATCTACTTCTCCCTCTGGTTTTTCCACTATCATCTCCTTTTCAACTCCTTCTCCTAGACCTGCAGCATCTCCACCTTCAACAAGGTTCAAAGATGGTAGTTGTAGGGAGATCACAGTGCTTATATCAACAGCCACTGAGTCATCCTGAATGATTAAGGGCTGATCAGTGTACAACTCTCCTGACACTGAATAGGCCTTAACCAAACCAGCCTCTAGTACAGGAACCTCCACATCTTTAGGCTGTGCCTTGGGTTTAGAAGAACCTTCATTGGCAGATGTGTCCTTGGTTGTGTTACCACCCTTGGTCAACACCTCTGAAGATACAGAGCCTTTCCTATGATAGGTTTTAGGAGGGTTGGAGAGTCTTTCAGAGACAGAAGGTTTAGGGAGGTTGACTTGAGGGGTTTCAGGAGGGTTGGGTTTTGAGGGGTTTGAGGGATCATCAGGGGAATCATCATCATTAGAGCTACTTTCAGGGTGTTTGATGCCCTTAGCTTTCCTCTCCTTCTCCTCATTAATCTTATCATCTACCAGCTTTGCAAAGATTTCCTCATCAGTGAGAAATCTTGTCTTTGAAACTCCAGCAATGTGCACCAATCTGTTCTCCTCTACTTGCCACCAGTTTGCACCCTTATCTTGGATAACTTGTGATATCTCCATCATAGACTTGTCTTTTACATCAACAAGCATCCTTAGATCATGAAATGTCTTCTGAATTCTTGGAAATTCAGCAAGTTGTGGATACAAACTGTCCACAGTAGCCTTGGCTCCACCTCTGAGCATACTTTCATAAGTATACTCCTCCTCATCTCCACTTGAATGGGGAGTTTGGGTTATAGGGGAGTTGGCTCTGGGTTCTCCTAATGTGGCTTTAGGAAGGTTTAGTTCAGGAATGTTGGCTTCAGAAGGGTTGGGTGCATTGGAAGGTACTTCAGTTGCTTTTGAGAGCAATGGATCTGAAGGGGCTTTACTTAGGGGGCTTGGCTCAAAGAGTGCAGCTTCTAAAACCTTTGAATAATTGAGCATAGATGAGTCAAGGGGAGAATGTAATCTTGTCTCATCACTGCTATATCTGCTAGCACATCTATCCCACTTCTTTGCACACTCCCTTCAGGAGAGTATCTCTTTGTAAGATTGATGGGGGTGATAGGTTGATTGGTTGGGGTTATATGGGTTTCAGGGGAGTTGGGCTCAGGATTCTGAATTTCAGGGATGTTGGCCTCCATTGGTTGACCTTCAGGGACCTTGGATTCTGGAGTCCCAGAACCAGATGAGTTGGTCCTTGACCTGGATTTGGTCCTGCTTTCAGCTCTGCTCTCTCTTATAGCAATTTGGAGAGACCTTTCCTCCTGAAGCTCCAACACTTTGTCAGTAGGCTTGGCCCTTCTCTTGCTAGCCCTACTGCTTCCACTACCTTCACCATCCTTCTCAGGGACAACCTCCCTGATCCTTTTATCACCCTTAGACTTTTGTCTAGTCTCATTGTATTTCTGCCTCAACTCTTCTGAATGATCAGAAGGCACACTCACTCCCTCTTCAGCAACTTCTTCAATTTCAGTTGAAGCTCCTGAATTCTCCTCTGAGGGGATTTGAGACAGTTTCCTTGTCTTCACAACTCTGGCCTTTGTCCTTTTCTTCAATCTTGGCTTTTCCTCCACCTTCTCTTCAGCAGGTTTGGCCAATATCATCCTCCTCTGCTCAGTTTTCTTGCTGAGCTTTCTGAACAGAATCTTTTGGGTTGGGAGGGGCTTTGCAAAGGTTTGCATTTGGGAGTAATGGGAAAATCTTTCAATCAACAAGCTTTCCCTGGTGCAATACTTGAGTTTCCCTTTTAGCACAACCTTGTTGTGGGCTTTCACCTTGAACTTGGCCTTTTCCTTCATCATCTCAGATATAATGAAGGTCCTCCAATCAAATTTGATACCCTTGTCACTGGCATCAATAACTGCAGCCATGATTCTGATTCTTGGATGGCTGACTTGCTCCAAGCTTCCAGTATTGCTCAAGAGACTCTTAGCAACTACCTTAAAGAGGTTGAGAAATTTTGGTTTGAGAGTCTTCTTGTTTTGAGTTGAAGAGATGGGACCAGGAACCAAAAGCCATTCTTGTGCTATCTCCTCTTCATGAGAAGCACCATAAAATTCTGGATTCCTTCCTTCTGAGGGCAATCCAAAAGCTCCTTCAAGATCTTCTGAAGAGAATTTCACTCTATGAAATCTCTCTTCCTCCTCACCCTCTGCTACATATGAAAGTCTGGTGGAAACTTCACCATCTTCAGGTTTACTTCTCCACTTGAGAAAGGCAAAGAACTCAGCCATGTAGTTTTCCAGACAAGAGCTTGGCCTTTCTTCCATGAACTTTTGAAGACCAGCTTTTCTCAACCATCTCAGGGTTGGAGTGATTTCAGGATCTTCACTTGCAAATGATATGATGGGCTCAATGTGAAGGTTGTTCTTGTTGCTCAAATATCAAAAATCAAGGTCAAGAGCCTTGTTGGAAAAATCTATGATCATCTCTGGTCTAACTTTGGGGGCCATTGAAGATTACAGAGATGAAATTGAGAGAGTTTTGAGAGAGTTTGAAGAAAATGAGCTAGGGTTTCGAATGCTTGGGGAAGAAGAGTGTGTGGGGGAGTTTTAAGACTTGAGAATATTCTAAAAAGAATGTTTGTCAATGAGTTGGTGAGGTTTGTGTATTTTCAACGGTTGTCAAAAATGGGAAAATACACTTGGACGGCCAGGATGCATTTCAGGGGAGTTGGCCAGTTTTGATCCAATGGTTAAAAACCAATGTAACAGTGAGTTATTGGTTTTATTCAAAACGTGGAAGTTATTTAATATTAGTTAATGGTTGGGGAGTTTTCGAGATACATCATCGCTTGAAAAGTGTAATGCAAACAAGAGTTAAATCTTGGCATTTAATGCATGGAAAGCGACCTTTTGGGTGAGGGACAAATTAAATCCCACAGAGATGATATCTGCAATTGGGACAGGTATCAAGGTAGACAATGATTACCCAAAGTAGGTGCTTATCAAACCAATGAAATAGTTTGATAGCCAAGACAACTTATCTGACCCCACTAGGACAAGTGTCCTGGAGAGATGTGGACAAGTGTCCTGAGTAATTTTGATCATCTCCTCTGCACTTCAGTAGACTTGTCCAAGTCTGCTGAAGATCAATTTAGCTCTTTCACTCCCATTAACTTCAATGGGTTTTACTTGTCCAACTTCCCTGGATCAAGTAAACCCAACTCTGCTGATAGCTCCAGAAACCTTGCCTCTGCAAGTGGCTTTGTTAGGATATCAGCTTTTTGATGATCTGTGTGGATCTTGACCAACTTTATATCCTTCTTCTCCACATGATCTCTAATGAAGTGATGCTTGATGTCCACATGTTTGCATCTTGTATGCAAGACAGGATTTTGTGATATAGCAATGGCACTATTGTTATCACAAAATATTGGCACTTTAGTAGAGTTGACTTTGTAGTCTCTTAGTTGTTGTCTCAACCAAAGGATCTGAGCACAACAACTTCCAGCTGCAACATACTCAGCTTCAGTGGTGGAAGTAGCCACTGTGTTTTGCTTCTTGGAGAACCAAGTTATGAGCTTGTTGCCTAAGAATTGACAAGTCCCTGAAGTAGACTTTCTATCAATTCTGCAACCTCCATAGTCAGCATCTGAGTAGCCAGTTAACTCAATGTTGTCATCAGCAGGGTACCAAAGGCCTAGATTCTCAGTGCCTTTGAGGTACCTCAAAATCCTCTTTGCAGCCTCAAGATGGCTTTTCTTAGGATTTGCTTGGAACCTTGCACAAACACCTACTGCAAAGGTGATGTCAGGTCTGCTGGCAGTGAGATAGAGGAGTGAACCAATTATTCCTCTATACTCAGTGGAGTTGGTTGAAACACCACTTTCATCAGGATCCATCTTCCAATTTGTGTTCATTGGGATCCTTACTGGCTTGCTAGTAGTGCACCCAAATTTCTTGATCATTTCTCTGGTGTACTTAGCTTGGTTGATGAAGATTCCTTCTTTTGATTGTTTGACTTGAAGTCCCAAAAAGAATTTCATCAACCCCATCATGGACATCTCAAACTTGCTTTGCATTAGCTTGGAGAACTTCTCACACAGCTTCTCATTGGGGGATCCAAATATTATGTCATCCACATAAATTTGGACAAGCAAGATGTCTTCTCCTTCAGAGATTCTGAAGAGTGTCCTGTCCACAGTTCCCTTAGTGAATCCATGATCCAAGAGGAATTGTGACAGTGTATCATACCAAGCCCTAGGGGCTTGCTTGAGTCCATATAGAGCCTTCTTCAGTCTGTAAACTTGATTTCCAACCTCAAAACCTGGTGGTTGCTCCACATAGACTTCTTCTTTCAAGACTCCATTCAGAAAGACACTTTTGACATCCATTGGTATACTTTGAACCTCTTGTGGGCTGCATAGGCTAGAAAGAGCCTTATTGCTTCTAGCCTTGCCACAGGTGCAAATGTCTCATCATAGTCAATGCCTTCATGTTGGCAATAGCCTTTTGCCACAAGTCTTGCTTTGTGTCTGACAATCACATCATTTTCATTCTTCTTGTTCTTGAACACCCACTTTGTTCCAATAACATCTTGATGTGAAGGTCTATCCACCAGCTCCCATACTTCATTTCTGGTGAATTGATTCAGTTCTTCCTGCATGGCTGTGATCCAATTGGCATCTTGAAGTGCTTCCTCAATATCACTTGGTTCTTGCTCTGACAAGGAACAACAGAAAAGAGCACTCTCACCATGAAATCTCCTTGTTTTGACTCCTATACTTGGATCACCAAGTATTAGATCAGTAGGATGGTCAGACAACCAAGTCCTTCTTTTTCTGATCTCTTCAGTAGACTTGTCCTCTACTGAAGTTGAGTCATTTTGATCATAAAATTCAGGATAATTTAATGCAGGATCTAATTCAGGATCATAATCAGGGGTGTTGTCCTCAATGTTAGGGACATTGGTATTTTCAACATTTTGAGTTCCCCTTTGATTATTTAATCCATTAACTACCTCAGCAGGGACTGCTTCTTCATTGGTAGTTGTTACTTGGATGTGAACTGGGATTGGATCATTCAGTTCACCATTCCTTTCAGTGGGATTTGCCTCAGGATGATTGCCTTCAGGATTGTTGTCCAAAGTGTAGTTTTCAGGTAGATTGGCTTGGACAACTTCTATGAATTCAGTGTCTTTGTCTTTTAGGCTCAGTCTGGTTGTCCTCTGTGTGATTTCTTCTGATTCCAAGTTCTCATTCCTGAACTCATGAATAGATTCATCAAACACAACATGAGGTGTTTCTTCCACAATAAGGTTTTTCTTGTTGTAGACCCTGAAGGCTTTACTGATTTGAGAATATCCAAGGAATACCCCCTCATCAGCTTTGCTATCAAAAGCTTTCAACTGTTCTTTCCCATTATTGTGTATGAAACACTTACAACCAAAGATGTGAAAGTATGACACTTTAGGCAATCTTCCTTTCCAGAGTTCATAGGGGGTTTTGCCTTGCCCCTTAGTGATCAAACATATATTTTGAGTATGGCATGCAGTGTTTATAGCTTCAGCCCAAAACCTCTTAGGTAAGTTTGAATCAACAATTAAGGTTCTAGCAGCTTCTTTTAAAGTTCTATTTCTTCTCTCTGCAACTCCATTTTGTTGTGGAGTTCTAGCTGCTGAGGTTTCATGAGCTATTCCATTAGATGTGCAATACTCATTGATGTATGAATTAATGAACTCAGTGCCTTTATCAGATCTTATCTTGATAATGCTAAAGCTTTTCTCATTTGACAGTCTCTTTAGAAGTTCAGGCAGTTTGACTTGAGTTTCCTTCTTATTAAGGAGAAATACTACCCATGTGAACCTAGAGAAGTCATCTACTACAACCAATGTGTATTTTCTACCATTTATGCTTGCAGGGATAATTGGTCCAAATAGGTCCATGTGTAGAAGTTCAAGTACCCTTTCAGTAGAGATGACTGGTTTTCCCTTAAATGAGGCTTTAATCTGTTTTCCTTCTTGGCATGGTTTGCAAACATGCTCTTTAATGAAAACCTCATTAGGTAGTCCTTTAACTAATGCATTTCTAGCAATTTTGTTCATTGTTTTGAAGTTCAAGTGGTTTAATCTTTTATGCCATAACCAACTTTGTTCACTAGAACTCTTAGCAATGAAGCATGCAGCATCAGTAGACTTGCCCCAGTCTGCAAAATACACATTCCCTTTCCTAGTTCCAGTCAATAGAGTTTGTTGAGCCTTATCTTTGATTAAGCATTTTCCACTAGAAAACTCAACTTTGAAATCTTTATCACAGAATTGACTGATACTTAGGAGATTATACTTGAGACCAGCCACATAAGACACATTGGATACTTTGATGTTACCAATCATCAAAGTACCATAACCTTTTGTAGTTGCTTGTGAGCTGTCTCCAAATGTGACATTTGGGCCTTCTTTTTCAATAAAATCAGTGAGGAGTTCTTTGTTTCCAGTCATGTGCCTTGAACATCCACTGTCAAGGTACCATGCTGACTTTTTGCTCATGCTCCTCTTCTTGTGGCCCTTAGGTACCTGCAATTAGATAGGTTTAGGTACCCTTTGAGTTTTGGGTCCTGAGAGGTTAGTTGTACCTTTAGGAACCCAAACTTGCCTAATAACCCTGATAGATTCAAGGTGGCTAAGTTGTTTTCCTCTAGCATTTACATACACTGTCTTTCCCTTAAATACCTTTGGGAAAGTATGTGTGAATGTGTTGACTCTGTAAGTTTCAGGAAAGTTGTCAATTCTCCTGAACTTATGAGTTCTTTGTGCTTCTTGAGGGAATCTTTGAGGAAAGGCTTTCTTATGACCATTACCCTTTGGCATGTAGGATTTTGGTTGTCTCATTTTATTTTACCTTTGAGGATAGTTGTCCTTAGGTCTATTCAGCTGAGGCTTTCTCAGAAGAGTTGGCCTAGGCTGATTATACCTTGGACAATTCCTCTGAACATTGTTCAGGAGAGTTGCCCTTCCATTGGGTCTACTCTGCTGACCAACATTCCTCTTATGTTCAGGAGCTTTGGCCATTTCCTTAGGTTTAGGCCTATTCTCCTGAAGCATTTGAGTAGGCAGATCATCCATTTTGCCCTTTCCTTTGTTCAGTGGCTGAATTATTTCATTTTCAGTTGGTGCCACTGACTTAACAAAGATTCTCTTAGTGTTACTTACAGAAGCAACACTAAGACAAGGTGAAGATTCAAATGGATCAAAACCTAATCCACTTCTTTGAGCCATAGGTCTTTGATAACTCTGAATTTCCTCTATTGCTCTAGAGGATTTCTTCAGAGCAGACATCTTTAATTTCAGGCTCTCTTCACTCTATTTAAGAATGTCATATTCATGTAAGAGGTTTTCAAACATGGCATTTAGAATTTTAAGTTCAAAATCTTTTCTCTTCTGAGAGAGAAGTTGATCATCAATCTCCTTTTGTTGGTCAACTATCCTGAGATTTGCTTCCTCAAGCGCTCTCAAGACTTGTTGATACAACTCAGTAGACTTAACATCAACAACTGCCTCAGAGTTTTTGGCAAGTTCAATAGCCAATCTTTCATTTTCTCTCACACAATTATCATGAAATTCTTGTAGCATAGTGAAATCTTCCATCAACTTTCCAAGGGAAAGCTTCAAGTTGACCTCACTATTGTTTTGTGAGATGAATGATGGTGAACTAGAAGTAGAGGATACCTCATCATCCTCAAGAGCCATGTTGCAGACATCATCATCATCATCACTGTTGGAGAACAGTCCATCAGAAGAGTTGAAGCTTTCAGCACTATCAGATTCTTCACCAGCCATCATGGCCTTTCTATTGGTGAACTTTCTGTCTCTTTTAGCTTGCCTTTCTCTTCTCTCCTTAGAGCTCAATTCAGGGCAGTCATACTGGAAGTGCCCTTTCTTCTTGCAATTATAACACAAGTCTTCATCATCTTCTTTCTTTGATTCTTCTCTTCTCTTTGATGATGAAGGTTCAGCTCTACTGGACCTTCTCCTATCAGAGTACTTGTCCTCTGATCTTTTCTCTTCAGGCTTTTTGACTTCAGCCTGGGCTTCAGGAGAGTTGTATCTTCTCCTGAATTTGTTGTCCTGGTAGAATTTCTTGTATCTACCAAACCTTGAATTTAGTTTTTCAAATCTCCTAGCCATCAAGGCTAGTTCCTCCTTCAATTCAGTCTTGGAGACTGACTTTGATGATCTTGGAGTGGACTGCATTTCTGGTTCAGCAGTTTTGGCTTTGAATGCCACTCCCTTAGTAGGATTTGTAGGTTCCTCAACAGGCTTTCTTCTATTGAGGTCGAACTCATAAGCCTTGAGTTCAGAGAAGATTTGTTGCATGGGCATGGTGGAGAGATCTTTGGTATTTTGCATCATTACAGCATAGACATCCCACTTTTGAGTGAGACTTCTCAAGATCTTCAATCCAACTTCTCTCTTGGTGTAGACCTTGCCCAATGAGTTGATCTCATTCATCACATCAGTGAATCTACCAGCAAATTTGTCAATGGACTCCTCAGACTCCATTGTGAACTGTTCAAATTTCTGCACTGCCACTTGGAGCTTATTTTCCTTGATTTTCTCAGTGCCCTCACACATTTCTGCAAGAGTATCCCATATTTCTTTGGCAGTTGTGCAGTGGTAGACCCTTCCCATGATTGCATCTGGAATTGTTTGATAGAGGGTAATCATTGCAAGATAATTCAAATTATCCTTCCTCTTTTCATCAGCAGTGAAGTCATCTTCATCTTTGGGGAGCACATCTCTTGTATCTGCCCTTTGAGCCTCAGTGACTCTGGGATTTACAAAGGTGAACACAAAAGGACCTCTTGTGATTACTCTCAGCATGTCAGTGTGAAGAGATGCAAGATGAGCCCTCATTCTGATTTTCCAGAAGTCATAGTTATCAATTGAGAACATGGGCAATTTGTGATAAGATATGTGATTGACTGGATTTGTTGCCATGTTGTCTAGTCCTTGAACAGCAGGAGGTGGAACTGCAGCATTAATGTTCTGATCAGGATTTTGTTGATAGTTCTGGTTGTTGTTGTTGTTTCCTCTTGCCATTTCTTCAAGAAAGGGTTAGACAATGGATACAGAGGATTTCAGATAGACCAGTTCAGTGACCACACCAAATATGTGATTTTGAAAACCAAGATGGTTTTTCAGAAGCAGTGGTCTTTGAACCCCTGCTCTGATACCACTTGTTGGTCCTGAAAAGGAGTATATAACAAGTGTATGGGGGGGGGGGAATACACTTGTATGCAAATTCTTTTCTAACTTGATCAAACCAGAGCTCAGCAAGGTTGTCTTGGACAACTCTGCTGAAGATGATTAACTCTTCTAAGATAATCAAACTACTAAGTACTATTGAGTACTTAGTTGAATAACTATCTAGGGGAGTTATATGTGCGGAATAGTGGTTGGCCCTTTAGTTTAGACTCCTTTAGTTTCTGAAATCACTTAGTCAAACAATACAGTCCAGTTTCAGGGAACTTGTCCAAATAGGTTTTGCACAGTCTTTGAATGTTTATCCTTTGAAAGATCAGTTTTGTGTGCAGTGTTGAATGTATGTAAGTACTTGAAAAGCAAAACAACACAAGAGTTTATAGTGGTTCAGAGACTCAAGCTCCTATATCCACTTTCCCTGATTTAACAGGATAATTCCTTCACTCTTGGAATTAACTTGTTTTATAGTGCCAAGGTGCACTTGATCAAGAACACCACTCCTTGGTGAATTGATCCCTAGGATGTCTAGAGTCCTAGTACCCTCTTCTCAACTCAGAACTGAATTGTTCTTCTCTCAACAGTCAGCTCCTACCACTTCTAATACTACAACCTTCTCACTTTCACTCTTGAAAGATATGAGGATTGAAGTAAGGTTCCAACTAATGAGATATCCTTTACAATGAAGATCAGTGTATAAGGATAGGATATCTCTCTAAGCTTGTGTATGGATAAACAATGTAGTTCAGCTTAGATGAAGTGTTTGAAGACTAAGATAGTCTTTGAAAGCTTTGAAAGCACTCTAGCTTGTAGAACTTGAGGTTAGAGGTGCTTGGTTGAGGTTGAAGTTGGATACTTTCAAATGGTCTTCACACTTCTGTATTTATAGACAAATGAAGGATTTGCCCGTTGGAGAGGCACCCTCCAATGTCCATAAGTGTCTTCTTTTAGTTCTTCAACTTTGAAAGACAGATTCTTGATAGTGACATGTCCTCATTTGGGAAATAAACGGCTGTTAAGACTTTGTCTTCATTCTGCAGCACTCTACCCAATGTCTGACTTTCAGATTCTCTTGTTAGGACTTGGACATGGCTTCTGAAGGTTGTTCCATTGATAGGACAACATTCCTCATCATTTGGACAACTCTCCTTATCACTATCAGCAGTCTTGCTTATCAGCAAGGTTGACTTGCTCTTCTTCAGATGACTTGGCTCATACCCTTTGCTTCACTTCAATGTGATCTTAGCATGTTGATTTGTAGTTCTTTAGGGTGTGGTTGTCTCTATCTCTTCAGCATAGTTGACCTCAGGCTTTCAGAGCACTTGATCTTAATTAATTGTACTGAGACAACTCTTCTGGACAACTCTCCTGATCAGCATAGTTGGTCTCCAAAAGACTTAGTGTTGTAACCAGAGTTTGAGCCTTGAGGGGACTTGTTCTTGATAGACTTCAAAGCATATGTTCCCCCTCAACTTGTGCATCTAATCAACTAAGAGCTGCCTAACATATTAGCTCCTCTTCTAGCCTTAATACTATATGTTCTAACATTTCTAGAACATATTCATCTTGACTTAGGCATGTCTCAGGGGGTTTTGGTATTAAATCAAAACATATCTCATTTTATTCCCAACACAGAAAACGAGGTATGTTTTTATACTTTAGATTGTATTATTTACGTTAATTATATTAAATCCCTCAAATTTATCAAGCATTTCAATTAACTACAATACTATAAAACGGGATGTTTATTTAACCAATTTACCTGAAATATAATATTTTGTTTTGTTAACTATAACATTTATTATAAATCGAGATGCATAGTAAACAAATTTATACGGCAAATATAATATTTTTGTTTCTTAAATATCACAATTAATCTAATATTATACATTAACAACTAACACTATTATACAATCAATATTGGTGGGATTAACATGTAATAAATGGATTAGACATATTCCTGAACCGCCTCAATTAAGTATCTGAATGGACACATCCATCTTGCTTGTGGAATTCGAAATGTTTTTTGTTAAATAAGTAGACTTTTTACATTCCATTTATTACAGAATTCAATAGCCCTCTTTCACACACTCTAATCACATTTCTGGATCTTCATCCCAAAGTAACATCTATCAAACACTCCCAAGTTTTTAAGATCGTAAGATGAACAGCCACATCCCTGAAATGCATATTCCATCCGAAATCAGAGATCATCTTAAGGAATTTCTAGATCCAAAACATTTATGAAGAATGAAGTGTGCTACCAAACATTGGAAGGATTTAATATCCTCACAATCGTTTGTGGATTCTCAACTAGACCGAATAAAAAATCAGTACATGTTCTCTTTCATCCACAAAAATGTTGTTGCTAGCCCCCCAGTAACTTATTTAACGGAGGGATATGGTGAACCTGGTACTAGGCATTTTATAAGAGACAATGCAGAAGACTTTGAAGTCCTTGGTACTTCTAACGGGTTAGTCTTATTTTGTAACACTCTTGATGAGTTTCGTTTGTCAAATCCCTCCACAAATCAATCACTAGTTTTACCACCAGTTCCAGATCACATGCGTCCCTTTTTAGGGCAAGAGTCTTCTTATTTTGGTCTTGGATATATATGATGTAATGAATAATGATTTTTTTGATTATTCGAGTTTGTTGTTTTCTTCAATTAGAAGGGTACAGTTCATCTGTTTGTTTGTACTCTAGGAATAACAATCGTTGGACATCATTACCTCATTTTCCAAGCCAATATCCCCCTAGTGATAATGCATGTTTTGTTGGAGGACTTTTCCATTGGAATGTATACAGACCTAATGGACATGCATTACTAACTTTTGATTGTCAAAATCATGTCTATGGGGAGGTTGCGGTTCCTGACTTTATCCTTGGCCAATGGTTTTACAAAATCCAAGAATTGGATGATAACAATCTGGCCGTTTTTACTGATCGTTTCTCCGTTGATGAGCATGGTGTGAGTCGATATTTTCTTCAGGTGCATGTGTTAAATTACTCATCAGATGACAGGAATTGGTCACCTTTCAACGTATTCAGGGAAGGTTATCTACCCGACGGTTTTGCCCTCGAGCCAATCACCTATCTCAATTCAACAAGGACACTATTGATGTTTAGCGTTAAGCCATATGGCTCATTCTACTCGTACGACATTGCTACAAGGCATTTTTCAAGGTTGGAGGGTATTGAATCTTGGCCGGATTGTCCCAAATCGTATAAGTATATTGAGACTCTTGTATCACCCCACCCTTAATTATTGTATATTTTCATTATCTAGTCATTTTTATTTTTGTGACATATGTTTTTTTGTGTAGTAAGGTTACTTTTTGAAGTTTTTGTAAATGCATTTTAACTTTATTATATAATTATTATGTGTACTGAATGTTGTTTGTTACATTTATAAATCTCTAAAAAATATGGTTCATGGTGAGACCCATAATCAATTGATATTCATTCAAATACACATAATTTTTCGGTGTTTGTTTTCTTCTGAAAGTACTTTAACACTCTAAACATTACTAATAGTATTGCTCGATTTAATTTATAAATTCTCGAAATGCTCATATTGATTCAACCGGAGTCATACATTTACCATTTGCATACGAACATCCCAAACTGCAAATTATGTATGCACACTACATTCATATGGTAGTGTGCATATCAACCATGCACATGCATAGTAGCATATTATGCATGTGCATGGTTGTATTTCATAGCCACATGCACACTCAATGTGTATATGTATGTGCATTTTTTCAGTGGTCATGTTTATATGACCACTAGCCCAAGTTGACATTCATATACGCGTGTGATCTACTTAACTTTACTGTTCAAGTACGTATGCCGATCAAATTGTGCATCTAGAATGTTCACTCTATCCTGCACACACAATCCTGCATCTAGAATTTGATATCATTGTTCATATATCATACTACCATTCGTTTACCTACGAGGTACCTAAATTAACCAAGCCATTAATCAGATCATCTATACCAAAAAATCCAAAATAACAAAACAATATCCATGTTGACATCCATATACGCGGGTACACTACTCTTTAGCATGTTCATCTACGTATGGACGACATTATGTGCATCTAGAATGTTCACACTATCCTGCACACTAAATCCTGCATATAGTTGAATCTAATATCATTGTTCATACAGCATACTACCATTAGGTTACCTAGCTTGGGTTTATAAATTAACCAAGCCATTAATCAGATCAATGTATAACAAAAAAATCCAAAATAACAAAACAATATCCAATAACAAAACAATATCCATACTTCCCGAATAGTCATATAATACTGGAAATTGGGAATCCATATCATAAGCAATGATAATAGATAGTGTTTATCCAACTAAGAGACCACAAAAAAAAAACGAAAAGTAGCCAGTATTCATAAAGACTTCACACAACGATTAATAAAAATCCAAACGCCACCGACTTGTAGACCTCTAACTTATAAACTGTCTTTAATGAAATAACACCAGGTCTGTTTTAAGCATAATCTACTCAATAGTCATGTGCATAGGGTCAACGAACGATTCGACCATCCTAGATCTTATTGTGCTAGCAGCAAGTTTTCCAAAACCTCCGGTCTGAGGAACGTCACCTTTGTCGATGAACTCGATTTCCTTGCATAGAATGACTCCACAGTCTAATGAATCAGACCCCTGTCTCCAAGTTTCAGCAGCAACTGGGTACTTGAATGGCATTCGTAAGTAACTGTGATTAGGCTTCCTTGCTTTGAACAATTCGACCAATTTTCCATCAACATACTTCACCTAACATAATTGTACAAATTATACAAATAAATAAGTGCGTATAAGCTAAACAATAATATTACAAGCGTACTAAAACGAAAAAAATTATGATATTACATTACTTACCACATTTAATGACTCCGCCAAATATGGATCTACATGGGCTTTTGTCCTTGGAGGGATTGAGTTATAGAAAGTCCATTCCCTAGTTGTCAGATCAAGCTGAAGCAGTGTCTAGTGATCAATGGCTTTTAGACCCGTCGACGATCCCAACTCAGAAACAATTATTGGGAACAGAAATATGGTTTTGTCTAAGTTATCCCCAATAACTTTATCTATAAGTGTGTGAAAAACTTTTTGTTTTGCTATGTGCCTGTTTGTAATTATTGCCTGCACAAAAATGTTTAATCAAATATTTTTACTTATTTTTAACTGAACAAAATATACTTTACTTAATAAATGAAATGAACAAATACCCAGCATGTCGCTGTAAACACTTTCACACGTCTTGACTGTGGCCTCGGGCTGAACATAACTGATCTTAACATATCCCCCTAGGCATTAACTACCTATAATTTGGTAAAACATAAAAAATTTGATGAGTAGAACATTGTACAGTATATACAATACTAATAAATTGAACTATATACCTGACTTGTAATCTGCCCATCATTTGCAATGTCAATTAACATCTGAACTGACACATCTGCAAGTGGTATATCCGCATGCCAAACAATGCAGCTGAAATATGCATACTTTATTAAAAAAAAATAGAGAAATGAATGTATAACAATATACACAACATATAGACAGATCAATTTTATTTATATACAATACTTTTAATTGAACAATATATGATGTACTTACTGTGGACCATTGTTCTTTAGCTCAGTGAACAGTTGATCTCTAACATAGGCAGATATCTTTCTCACTGTTGCCAGTTTATTGTTGAAAGGATACCTGACCACTGGTTTTGGCATTTTTTCCACATCTTCGTTCACAGGTTCATCGTCATCATCGTCTTTTATTTCATGAACTGCTATCAAGTCGTTTGTAAGAGGTTGAGGAGATATTATCACAGGTTTCCTGTCATCTTTTTCAGTCCTTCCCTTAATCCGATCAACCAATGAACCTGGAGATGGGTATTTTTTCTTTTTCTGCACCTTCTTTTCAGGGGTCTTTTCAACTGATTCAACTATTGGCTCAACCAATCCCACATCTGGCTGCTTCATTTTGTCACCCCCAGCATCATTCAAAATCCCATCTCCCATGTTTTCAACACCTATCTCAAATTCAGTGTCATCCAACAATGTATCTGAACAAAGTTCAGCCGTGACTTCTAAATTCTTCACCAACCTTTGGTTCTCGGCTTTCAAAGCTATAAGCTCATTATCTTTAACACTCAATTGCTTGTCAAACTTTTCCTTGACATCTTCTATCTCTTTCTTACCAGCAACTACTTGAGATACTAGCATCTCAACCCTGTTTGCAATCCTGTCATTATCACTTCTTAACTTTTTTATCTCGTTGTCCTTTTTGGATAACTCTTCATCACAACTTAACCTCACATTTAGAATTTGTTTCTGCAGATCACCTATGTGAGCAACCAAATCATCAACTTTCTTCCCACTGGGCTTTTCACCTACAAGATCAGTCATACTATCTTTCACACCCACATTTTCTCCTGCAATACCCTTACTCCTATCATTAATAGGAGCTTGTCCGTCATCAACCACATCCCCACCAGTTGTGTTTATATCCTTACACACCATAAGAACAGGATCATCCTCATCTCTAAAATTTACACCCGCAGACAATTCTTTATCAAAACCAATATCAAAAGACGGGCATTCAATTGAAAAGCTCTTCTTTCCATAAGAACTGGATCCAACCTCAACACCTTTTGAAGTTGAACCCTGAAATATGACGTTCTATTTTTCAACCACATTAAAGACCGTGTGTAGTGGTTTAGGTCTTGTTGAAACATCAGACGAAACATTGTCAACTGGTTTAGGTGTACCACTTTCTGTCTCAACTGTCGTCCTATCGACGCTTCTGAATTGACTAAGAATCAACAATTGTTCCTTCTCATTTGTTGTAGCCTTCAGCTCGTCAGTAAAAACCTGTTATCACAGAACATCATAACTAATTCTGAATTGCTTGAAAATTTGTAATTAAATCAATGTAATTCCAAATAATATTACCTGGGTTGAACTACTTAATTTGCCATCTGAAATTGCCGAATGCAGTGATCCAGCATCCCATTTCAGGAATCGAGGGAAAGCGGATGGATTAACAGGCTTAACGAGCCTGGTATGCTCGCATATCCAATACTGCATTAAACATATATCAGAAGAACTGCATTAAACATATGTAAAGACTTTACTAAAGAGTTGAATCTTTTCAAAAGTCATAAATGAGAAATCTTTTTACCGGTAACATGACTGCACAACCACCTGCCTTTAACTGCTTGCTTCTCCTTAGCTGACATTTCAATTGATCAATGATGAAAGTATTCCAGTCATACTTGCAAATATTTGAAAAGTTCTCCAAGTACATTGTCAAATGCCACGTGACAGCCGAACTTCGCACTGGGCACAGAACAGACACCAATAGATAACAACATAACAACCTTGCCACATCTTGAATTGATTCAGCATAAGTTCTCCTAACAACAGCCTTCAGCGTCGACAGTATTTGATTTTTATACAAAGAATTATAGTACTGTGGCCTCGCTTCCATGTCTTCACCAAAACATCTATTAACCCAGGCAGGGTGATGATACTCATCAACCCTCTGTCTGATTTCATCACTCCCACAACTTATTCCAAGTATAAGCTCTGCATCAGACCTAGACAAGAACATCCTAGTTCCTCCAATCACAAAACTTTCTGTTTCAAAATCGAATCGCCTAACAATCTCCACTATATCACTCTCGTATTTCTTACACCTCTTCTTTAACCCAGCACTAACATTCATGCAAAGTGAATTCATTAGTAGCCAGAAGGGAGTCTTTTTCAGTTCCACTATATGCTGCTCTGTAAACACAACGCCTTTCAAATCCTTAATAGGTGTTCTCATATTTGACCTATAGTATGTTTGAGTCAAGTCCACCTCTACTCCCCCTATAAAAGGAATAAAGTAATCATATAAATCTATGCATATTTAATTTATACAAATAATCCATATTTGAAACTATCTTACCAAAACAGTTCTCAGGTTTGATAGATTCAATCTCTTTGTCCTTCCTTGCTTTCTTTCTACTCCTCTTATATCTTTCACCGTCGCTATCTATATTAAACATTTCATAATGAAATTCCATTATTATATGACAAAATCTACTCAACCAAACTAGCTTATTACAGATTTTAAAACCAATCTTCAACAACACAAAAAATCATATGATTAATTACCTTCTGTGTAAGAAGTTGGATACTTATTTCTCCTCTTTGCAGTTTAATCTTCACTTTCAAAATCTATACACGTACAAAAACATTAAATGGTTGTAAACTAAATTATCATCTCATGTATTATACCAAATAATCAATTCACTTTTATATCTTTTTTCTATGTTACCTGAATCTGGTTCAACACGGGGAGCTTTGGACTGTTGCTTACCTGGTATTAGTCATAAGTACAAGTACAAAAGGGTAAATTAATACGACACAATCTATAGAAAGTAAACATTTAATAAGATATTTTATGAAGTATATAAATTCATAAACCTTTAAGTTTTTCTTCCCTCCGTCTTTTTTCAGAAGAACCTGCACATTAACATCATCTATCAACTTAACTTTAACCAATTTTTCTTCTGTGTGAACAATTTTCAAGGAGACGTAGAAATTCTTATCTATATTAGTGTAATTTATCAGTTAATATTCTCTAATCTCTATATATTACCTCTTGTCTCAACACGGTGCCCAACATCATCAGCACAAATCTGTTTTTTGCCCCGTCCTTTACTTGAACCTTTCCCATTGTGCCCACCAGACCTCCTTGTTTTTGCCATATGCACTCAGTAACTGAATAAAGTTAGTTAAACTTCTTACACTGCATTCATTATTACTACGAATATGAATAAAAAACTTCATAAACATATGTTACCCAGCCTAATTAAGATATACATCTATAATTAATGTGTTTTCACAGTTTCCAACCAATACCCTGCTTTCGTTCATCATAATAAAATTCATAAAAATATGTTTTCACAGTTTCCAAACAATACCCTGCTTTCGTTCATCATAAGCAAATGCATTTTAACACTCTTCATCCAATTTTTTGATTTTATCGTCTCAAATCAACATCTGTAACATTATATTTTTTCGTCTAGGGTTTCAAAAGTAAATATCTTACTCAACAATATTCATAAAAACCATTCGAAATTTTCACGAAAGACTGAAAAAACATGTACCTACTTCCTAAAACATCTAGTTTTGCTTCATTTGTTACAAAAAAAAATTCGTATTTACATAACAACAGATGAATATACACCGGATAAACCAAGAAAAACACGCATGCAAGTGATCGGAATACCTTTGTTGCTTGAATGAACTTTTTCGCCGAGAAGTTTTTCGCCGTGAACAATGGTGTAGATTCTCTAACCAAATGCAGATTATTTGGGAAATTAATCTCTCAGCTAGAAAGTCAGCCAATTGATTCGAAATTGCTGTATTTTAGGAATTCTGAAAAGTGGAAGGTGGTATAAAGCGCGTATTTCCAGGATATGCATTAATTATAAGGATTTGATGTTAATCTGTAAAATTAATTAAATTCGAATTATTTTAAAGGGTAAAGGGCAACTATGTCTTATTAGGTGCCATTTTGACTCTAATAGATTAAAAATAACAGCCTATTCCTTATTAGATAAAACTCTTAGTGAAATGGCCTTAACAATAATTTACCCTTTTAAAATTAAATAAAAATATCATTAAAATCTGAATTACTCAAATTCTATTTAGCCATTTTCTCTAATTAATTAAAAATATAAAAATTTGAAAATAAAAATATATTCTAAAATCTAGAAAATTGAAAGAAACTTATAAATATGTTTAAAAAAAAGGGACAATGGATCGATGGTTGAATCGTTGTAAAAAAATATGATGACTTAGATATATGTTTAAATACACACATATTGACCTAAACTGGAGTACATTTTTATTTCTTTTACCGTAGCCCTAATAGACAGAGTATAATACAAACAAACAAAGAATACCATTAAGATAAACAAGTAATAATGTGTCGATTTAAATATACAGAGTATATTTAAATATAATAAAATTGAATATTTTTTTACAACGAATATATTATTATATAAATCATATAATTTATATTTGGAGAATATGATAGGGGTAGTTGGAGTTGTCCCTTTTTTTTAATTAATTAGGGAAAATTAGAATTTGAGTAATTCAGATTTTAATGATATTTTTATTTAATTTTAAAAAATATTTTAATATTGTTTTAAAAAAAAATATACATTAAAATCAGTACGGAGTATTTTTTTTTTTTTTTTCAAATTTTATTAAAGTTTTCAGATTTTATTATATTTAAATAATTAAAATTGGAGTTTAAACTTAAAGGACTAAAATAGATTTTAAAAAGGACTAAAATTAATAGTTTGTAAGATATAGGATGTATTTTGTAAAATTATAAACTTAAAGGATTTATTTTGGAATCACTCAAACTTACAGGACTAAAAAAAATATTTCCTTGAGGATAAGACGAAGCTCAAACTTAAAAATAAGATATGGGTGTTATGTGGAGGTAAAGAAACCACGTGCAAAAGAAAATTAATTAAGGAATAGTACAAAACTTGAGAAAACAGAGGACAGAGCTTTTCTAGGACTTGAAACCTGTTGCTCGAAATTACAACCAAGTCGAATCTACCCTTCTAAACCATGTTATGACTTGAGATCAATGAAAAGCCGCTACTAAAAAGTTGGGGCCTAAATTTTATATTGTCGTATCCAATTCTCCAAAGTAGTCTCTCCTTTCAAGAATAACTATAAGCGTCCTTGCATAAGCATATTATTATACTCCTACATACACTACAATATCAGAATCCAAATTTAGTGGGGACTAATTTTTTTAATAATCTAAAAATAACTATAATATAGAAGTATCCATATTTATATTGAAATACATTCATATCAATTATCAGACTTTTTTTTTAAGTCCGCTATTATGTCTTTAATATATTAAACTAACTAATCATTAAAAATTGTAATGACACTACAATAACAAGCATAAAACTACCCAATCTGACAAGTGAAACAGGTTTTTATCTTAAAATGTATTCAATCATGGAGATCCAGTTACCATCTCTTGTGACATCTGTTTTCCTATTCTTCTTCTCTACTTTCCTCTTCTTCAAACTCAAATCAAAGATCTCAACTCCAAATCTTCCTCCAGGGCCATGGAAGCTGCCTTTGATTGGAAATATGCACAATCTAGTAGGATCTCTGCCCCATCGTGCTCTGCATCAACTAGCCCTGAAATACGGGCCGTTGATGCATCTACAGCTAGGCCAACTTTCCGTTGTTGTAGTTTCCTCACCCGACGCTGCAAAACAAATTTTCAAAACTCATGATCTCAACTTTTCATCCAGGCCGTCGCTTCTAGTAACTGAGATCATGACTTACAATAACACCAGTATCGCATCTAGTCCGTATGGAGACTACTGGAGACAGCTTAGGAAAATATGTACTCTGGAGCTTTTGAGCGTGAAGCGTGTCCAATCGTTCCGATCAATCAGAGAAGAGGTGTTCTTAGATCTTATGAGGTGGATCGGTAGCATGGAGGGATCGCCTTTTAATCTGACGGAGAAACTTTGCTCTTCAACATATGCTGTTGTAACAAGGGCGGCGCTTGGTAAGATTACCAATGAACGGGAGAGATTACTGCCCATAATCCGAGAGGTTCTTGAATATGGAGCAGGATTTGATATTGCAGATTTGTATCCTTCCATCAAGTTGTTTCGAATGATGAGTGCAGCGAGGCGGAGACTGGTTATACTGCACCGTGAAGCAGATAAGATTTTTGAGGACATCATCAGTGAGCACAAACTGCAGCCCAATTCTGATAAGCAACAAGATCTGGTAGATGTTCTTCTCAAACTTCAGGATGATGGGCTCGAAATTCCGTTGACCAACGACAACATCAAATCTGTAATCATGGTTAGTTTTCCTTTTCTTGATTTCGTCTATAAATGGAGAAAGGAAGTGTTGACCCCCACTTATAAATGTGCCCCCTTTTCCTGTGGGAAGTCTTCAATTAGGCAATCTTAAATGAATTTTAACGGGCTGTCTCACATGATGAAATCACGTAAAGGTCTGTTTAGTAGATATGTTGAAATATGTATGGTTAGATCAGGATACTTCAACTGTTTCATAGAATTAAGTTAATTGCAATGACTAAGAATTTGTTGGTGTCTCTGTTTTATCTTTCATTTTCCATAAGAGAAGATGTTTTATAAGGGATCGGTCTTATGTATAATGAGTAATACAAAAGGAAAGATAAATTATATTGGACCCAGTTTTCACAAATGTACTCTTGCTCAAATGCTCATTAATTTTGACTCATAAAATGACCAACTCTGTTTATTTAGTACTACTCCTGCTTTAAATTAGTGCTATTTGAAAATCAAGTGAAACATGCAGGATGTATTGACCGGAGGAAGTGAAACAACTTCGACGGCTATGGATTGGGCCATGGCAGAGATGCTCAAAAATCCCCAAATTCTGGCAAAGGCTCAACAAGAGGTGAGAAAGGTTTTCGACAGCAAGGGATTTGTCGATGAATTGTGCATTCATGAACTCAGCTATTTAAAGTTAGTTGTGAAAGAAACTCTGAGGGTTCATCCGCCATTACCTCTCTCAATTCCAAGAAAATGCAGCGAGACGTGTGAGATTAATGGATTCCAGATCCCTGCAAACACCAAAATCATGGTGAATGCATGGGCTATTAACCGAGACCCCAACAATTGGAAAGACGCAGATTGCTTTCAGCCAGAAAGATTTGTTGATAGTGAAGTGGATTACAGGGGTAATCACTTTGAATATATTCCATTTGGCGCTGGAAGGAGGGTATGCCCTGGCATGTCGTTTGGGCTTGCTAGCATGGAGCTCCCACTAGCAATGCTGCTCTACCATTTCGATTGGAAATTAGGCGACGGAGGGAAACCTGAAGAACTGGACATGAATGAAGCATTTGGCATTACTGCTACAAGGCTCAAACATCTGTGTGTTGTTCCTATTATTAAAAGGCCTTTGCCTTTTCCATTGCAAGTGATCAAATGATGCATCATTTATTTCAAATGTTAATTGTTTCCTCTTCCATTCTGCATGTATAGTAAAATTTCATGAATAAAGAAAAACAACTAATTTATTCTGTTGGTATGCATACATGATTTATAAAGGGCATAGTTGAACAAAGGACTAGCATAATTAGTTTTTGGATCACAATTTAACAATGACAAATGCTTAATTTTAGCCCATATTTTTCATTCATTAACAAAATGATACACATAAATTCAATTCTGTTTAAAAATAGTTTGTGCGTTGAGGAGGAAAGTAAAACTTACAAATGAGCAAAACCATATAAATGGGCCAACTATAATATTGGGTCTAAACAAAGGCCAACACGTTCCATCAAATTGTTCAGAAGGAGTCAGCACACACTAATTTTGGATCATAATTTAACAACCCAAACGGCCAAACCTTAATTTTATCCAATATTTTCATTTGTTAAAAACTTCAGCACACACTTCTTTATATCAAAATGATACTTGTTGTAGAATGTCAAATTATTGATTTTGTCACATATTTTTCACTCTTTAACATACAGATAAATACCCATAAAAATAATAAAATTGAGTAAAAATCCCTCCTACAGTCAATGGTCTTATCAGACTCTCAGATTCTGTACAAGAAAGAATTTTGTTGAGGCAAATCCTTGCATAAATTAAATGCATTACCTATATACTCCGTATATTATTACTTGTTTGGTAGGGAAGATGATATAAGAGGGATACTGATATTATTTTAGGTGATGGTTGGTTTGACTTTAATTTTAAATGGGAATGAGCATATGAAAATCTCTTTTTCCTTTTTGCCCCAAATACTTTGGAGGGAGGATTACCGCCATGATGGTTACATATTAGTGTTTCGCTCTAATTTTGAAAAAAAAAAAAAAAAAAAAAGAGACAAAAAAAGGTTGTTGATTGCTGCATAATGGAATGATTGATAATGATGCTGATAATCCATGAGAAAATGTGAAGTAAGATATGAATATACGATTTTACTCTTTACATTGAAAATTTAATTTCTAATCAAATTATAATCCATCCTAGCTACCAAGCATAAAAGAGAACATTGTTGTAAAGGAAATCGACCAAGAACACAGCTGTGAAAAAGTCTTTACATATATCTATGGTGAACGATTTAGAATTTTGATTGAGGTACATTGCTGTAAAGAACAATGTTGTAATGAAATTGGATCTGTACACGCATGGCTGATGAGAGAACGATTGGACTAACACAAGAAAGTACACTCCGGTCGATTCCAGCCAAGCCCTTGGCTCCAAATTCCAATTAATCAAATCCACAGTCTATACAAGTAACTAACCAGGTATATATACAAGTTGCCCCGAAATGGGCTACTCATTGGGCCTATTACAAATAAGGCTCAATACTACTATTAATAATAAAAGGCACAAGTCTTGAATGTATCAATTCCCTCCCCCTCCGGAACAGTCTTGTCCTCAAGGAAGAATTTAGGAAACTGTTGTTGGAGAATGGGTAAATCAATCCAAGTAGCATCATCAATCGAACGATCCTTCCAAGCGATTAAAAGTTGAGAGACACGGTCTGATCCCCGTGTAATCGTACGCTGCTGAAGAACAGTGTGTGGAATAAAATCTGTGTATGTATTAAAACAATCATTTGGTAATGTTGGTGATGCTAGATGATCACCAATCGAGGCCTTCAGTTGTGACACATGGAAGACTGGATGAATGGAAACGTCATCCGGTAACTGAAGGCGGTAGGCGACACTGCCAATGCAGTGTGTGACGACGAATGGATCAAAATAGCGAGGGGCCAGTTTGGTGTTAAGGCGTTTAAACAATGAGAGTTGGCGGTAGGGCCTGAATTTGACAAAAACGCGGTCACCCACGCTGAATGAGATGTCTTATCGATGTTTATTGGCGAACGAGCACATTCGATGCTGGGTGCGAGTTAGGTGCATCTTTAGTTGGGCCAAAACATCATCACGATCGCCTAAGTCGTCCACCATAGCCTTGGTGCGAATTTCTTGGGGCAACCATTGCGTCAAGGTGGGTGGTCATTCTCCATCATCCACCTCAATCGGAGTGTGACCTGTCGAAGAATGAAAAATTAGTATTAAAACAATATTTAGCCTATGAAAGCCAACAAGCCCATTGTTTTGGGTGTTCGGTGGTAAAACAATGAAGATATATTTCTAAACAACGATTCATAACTTCCGTTTGACCACCTGTTTTCGGGAGGTAAGAGGAACTCATGTGGAGACGAGTCCCCGGTGTCTTAAACAATCTTTTCCAAAAGGTGCTAAGGAACATCGGGTCCCTACCGGAAACAATGGAACGAGGTATCCCATGAAGGTGAACAATTTCTTTGTGAAAAAGGGCGACGACGCTATGAGCCGTGAATGGGTGAGACAGACCCATAAAGTGGGCTACTTTAGAAAGCCTATCGACCACGATTAAAATGACATCCCAACTTTGTGATTTCAGTAATCATGATATATAGTCCATGCTCACATCCTCCCAAACTTGTTTCGGAATTAGCAAAGGCTGAAGTAAGCCCGCGGGGGAGCGAGAATCTACTTTATTTTTCTAGCATATTAAGCATTTTGCGATAAATTGGGTTATGGGTTTCATTAAAGCAGGCCAGTAGAAGTTTTACGAAAGACGACGGTATGTACAAAAAGCCCCGTCGTGGCCCCCGGTGGGCATCGTATGAAACTCATGTAACAGGCGACTGCTCCATGGGGAGTTCGGCGAAATCACAATGCGGTCTTTAAAAAACAGAATGCCATTAAGCAGGGAGAAAAACCGTGCTGGGGTGTCTCCCACCTCCAAAGAACGAATAATGGGGTTGTAAGTAGAATCGGTGCGGACTACACGCCATAGGTCGGGCCATTCCAACCATTGCGGGATCGTTACGGCTGTAAGAAGGCAACCGGCCTCCTGACGAGACAGAGCATCCATTGCCACATTAGTAACCCCAGCCTTGTATTCGACGATGAAATCAAAGCCGATCAACTTGGTTATCCAATATTGTTGGGCGAGCGAGGTTATAAGTTGTTGGAGCAAATGTTTCAAACTGTAGTGATTCATGTGAAATATAAAACGACGGTCGTTTTGTGGCCAAAGTAAAATGGATAGGGCCAAGGCCATTAATTCATTTTCTTAGGTAGACTTAAGAGCGGTTTGAGGCGAGAGGGTTTTACTAAAAAATGCAATCGGGGGCGTTCTTTTACTAGGACAAACCCCAATCCTCGGCCTGAAGCAGCACATTCAACATAATAGGAAAGGACAAAGTTCAGCATAGCGAGTACCGGGGCGGGCGTGATCGCTGTTTTTAAGGTTTCGAAGGCAAATTGATTTTCTTTCTGTAGCAAATTATTCAGTGGTATAACAAGTTTCCCATACTCACGGATAAAACACCGGTAGTACCCCATGAGCCCTAAAAAGCCCTAAATCGCCCGAAGTGATGTGGGTTGGGGCCATTGGAGGACAACTCGTACTTTCTCGTCATCCATTTTTGCTGAAACAATATGCCCTAGGTATGCGATGGATTAACGTCCCCATGCACATTTCTTGGGGTTTATGACAAATGACGTTGTTGCCAAGAGATGAACTACATTACGAATATGTAAGAAATGAGATTGACGATCAATAATATATATAAGAATATCTTAAAAAAATACGAGAATAAATTTGCGGAGGAAAGGACGAAATAAATCATTCATAACGATTTAAATGTCGACGGGGAGTTCACAAGGAATTCGTAGTACGTACCCCCACTGGGTTTGAAACTCAGGTTTTGGAATGTCCTCGGTAGCCACATATATTTGGTGATAGTCGACCCGAAGGTCTATGCGAGTAAGGAACGCGACGCCGTGAAGCTCGACCAACAAGTCTTGAATCACCAGATTGGGATACTTGTCTGGCATAGTTTTCTTGTTTAGTTCCCAAAAATTGACACAAAAATGCCATCTCTCGTCTTTCAATCTTAGTGTTGAACTTGAAAATCAACACAAAAATGCCAAAAATCGTCCAACAAAACTGGACTTGAAAATGGGCCCGTGCTGGGCTGAATTAGGTATGCGGTTAGCATCACTTGGACTAGATGTTCAATCTCAGCTTTCTATTTTGCTGAGTGTCGGTAAGGTCTCATCGATACTGGTGCGGAATAGGGCTGCAAGGTAATGCGATGGTCACATTGGTGCGACGGAGGTAGGCTGGGTAAGGGGTCAAGAATCTACAAAAGCACCGTTGCAACGTCCTTTGGAATTTCTGAAGATTGGTCGATGCCCTCGATTGATGTACCCATTGGCCAAAGAACCCAATCAGTGTCAACGCCCGTGAGTTTGCGACATTAAGGTTGTGTTTGGATGACGAAATTTGATTTGAGGAGGCATTTCAAATGAAAGAATTTAAAAATACATGGATTTCAAATGACGTGATTTTAGTGAGGATTTAAAATTCTCTCAATTTTAACTAAAAGATGATGGACACAAATCTAAGTATTTAAAATCCATTCATTTATTTTTTAACTAGACAAATGGAGTGGATTTGAATTTTGGATTTAAAATCCATATACCTAAATCCCTCTATCCAAATGGAGCGCCTAAAGGTAAGTTGTCGACATTCAAGGCCCGGTTCGCTGTTGAGACAAATTGGTAGCCCATTGAAAGTAAAAACCATCGCCAATGAACTCCAATTTGCACGAACATCCCCTAATGTGGACAACCATGAGACCCCCAATAATATCAACTCCACTAACGAGAAATACGAAGGGAGAAACCTCGAACAATGCAGCACCCAATTAACCATTGACGGAACGACAGATACCGAAAGTATTGGTGTCTTTGCCATCCCCGAGTCGAAAATGTAGAGTTGTAGACGTATCAAACAAAATTTAAAGAGAAGAAACCACTTTGTGCAAAATGAGGCAATGCGTAACCCCGTTATCGATCATGACCACCATTAGAGTTCCGTTAATGTGACCCCTTAATTTCATGGTTTGAAACCCGTCAAACTCACAAGCTTGCGCCGCAGACATTTGGCAAGAATTTAAAGAAACTAGTTTTTCCTCGCCGCAGCTGACCTCGATAGGATCAAGATTAACCTCTTCATCGACCATAATCATGACCTTTAGCAATTTATTTGAACACACACGAAGCGGGTTGTATGGCTCACGACATTTGAAACACAAGCCTTTAACACGTAAATCATGGTATTCGATTGGACTTCGTCATTTACTGGGGAATGCGAGAATTAGGCATGACATTATTCGACCCACTTGATTTTGTGAGGCGACCCCATGAATGGTGGGGCGTGAAGGAAGGGCCCTGACGTACGAGTGTACCAGGATTAGGTGGGAGAACGAGTGTAGGATCACGACAAAGGCTCAAAACGGAAATTAAATTCTTCGACATATTTAGAACAACCAAGACATTTGTAAATTCCAGCATACTAATACCATAAAAGCGTAAAGTACCGGTGTGAGAAATTCTTAAACCTTTACCGTCACCAATTTCTACATTATCCAAGCCATCAAAGGGAGAATCTAGAGGCAAAATTTTCAAGTCGTTGGTAAAGTGGTGGGATGCACGCCAGTCCAAAATCCAAGGATTGGAGGCACGAGATGAGGACGCTGAGTTAACCGAGTAATCCAGGCGAGGGTGAGTGGACTGTTTCTAGTGACTAGGTGAGTGATGGCCGAGTTGACTCATCGAGTTAGGACTGAGTTGACTCGCTGAGTTGGGTATCTGAGCTGCTGGTGAGTTGGGTATATCAGGGCATGTGCGGGCGGTATGCCCCTATACGCAATAGTATTGACAGTGGCCAACGTAAGGTTTCTGAGACGGTGGCTTGGATCACAACTCAAGACGAGATGAACAGTGAGAAGACTTACTCGCGAGTCGGCGACCATAGCTGATGAGTCGGGATTATTGCATTTTTTTTTTTACGTTAATTGGATATTCTATGTGAACTAATTTGTTATTTTAGTGTATTTTCCCGACTCACTCTTGAGTGGTTGTAAATTGTCTTCATATTAGATTTTGTGGGATTGCAGGTGGTTTTGATGGATTTCTGCTTAATTCCCATGTCCATACAATCTGACCCCATATGTTTAAAATTGATTAAGCCCAAATTAATAGGTCCTAATTAGTTGTGTGCATTAAGCATGACCTTGTTATTTTGGGTCGTGAGCTAAAAGAAATAATTGGGCCCATTGTTTTATTGTTAGGCCAGCCTAAGATGAATTGAAATAAAGGCATCGATACTGGTGCGGAATAGGGCTGCAAGGTAATGCGATGGTCACATTGGATCAGAGAGCAAGTCAACGTTGGACTTTTGTAGAGGAGAGCCATTGGACGTGCCACTATCGTGATTGGTTTGATTTATTTATATACTCCTTCTTGAATTGAGATTGAATATTATGAATTCATCAACTATTTTTATTGTTTTGTTTATGATGCGTAGCTAAATTTTAATATTCTAGCCCGAGGATGTGGAACCTTATTTTCATTATGCCTTTTTAATTAAGTGATTTTTGGTTTATTTCAATTCTTGTCTCGATTTCGTTATTATTTGTGTAGATGTTATGCATGTTTTGATTTAAGAGTTTAATAGGCTTGATCACCCGATTTTATTCCTATTTCGACTCTAGTTATTCCATAAAATTAATTGTTATAATATTGTGGGAATTATAGTAAGATTATAATTAGCTGAGTTAGGGATCAGGGCTGCTGGCGAGTTGGGTATATCAGGGCATGTGCGGGCAGTATGCCCCTGTACGCGATAGTATTGACAGTGGTCAAGGCAAGGTTTCTGAGATGGTGGCTTCAATCGCTACTCAGAATGCTTCGATCGTGACTCAGGACGAGATGAACAGTGAGAAGACTTACCAGCGACCGTGGTCGACGCCGGGGCCCACATCGAGGGGGATTGTGACGCAAGTTGGGCCTCTGTGCTCAGTAATTTGTCAAAAAACTCATCAAATGAGATGGGGTTCTCACGGGCTTGAATAACTTTAGATATATCTTGGTACGAGTCATTAAGTCTAGTCAAAATCTTGAGAGTTACATCTTCAGCGTCTGGTGTCACACCAAGCAACGCAAGTTCATCTAAAATTAATGGTGCGAACATCCGTCAAGAACTCGGTGATTTGAGAGCCAAGACACGACCCCTGGACGACCGACCGAAGATACCCGCAAGGGTGGTCCAAGCATCACGGGAAGTCTTGGCTGATGCTATAAATGGAATGAGCATAGGCGTCATTGAGCCGATGATAGTAGAAAGGATTAGGTGGTCTTGGCAAATCCATTTCAAGTGATCTGGATTCAGTTGAGCGACTGCGTCTTTTTTGGTAGCAGGGATTGTGGAAGGAGGGCAAGGTTGGGTGTCGTCGACGTAGCCGATCAGGTCGTACCCGGTGAGGAGGGTACGAAATTGGGAGCACCACGCTACATAATTTGTAGACGTGAGCTTATGGGTTGTTTGAGCAGAGACATTAAAGGCGACGAACGTGGAGTTGGGGTTCGCTGGAGCAGCCATGACAAGGGAGAGTGTGCGACAGTTGTGTAATTGATATCAGGTGTGTGTATGGTGGGTGGAAACTGAAGAGGGTAATGGTGTATGTGTGTATGGTGGGCGGTTCCAACAGATTATGAAGGAAGAGAATGGGAGTTGCAACAGATTGTTGTTACAACTGGTATATGGTTGATTGTGGCCGGAAAAGTAACCTGGAGTGAGGGGCGGCCGATGAATAGGTTTTAATGGATTAGGGCGTGAGCCAATTGACTCGGTGATAACATATAGAGACTATGAATTATGATTTCATTGAATAATGTAAAAAGATTTACAAGAGAGATATTTATAGATACAAAATATTTACATCAATATTTAAAAGATGGCATACACTCATATACACTTGAGTGTATATAAACACTCTAGTTGAACAGTCAACTTTTATTTTTTGGGATTTTTTTTTTTTGCGAAAAATGTAAGTTATTATAATTAAAAAATAATGCAACATAGTTTTTAATGAAAATTGTAAGTATATAAATTGCAGTTCTTATATAAATGGAAAAAATCTAAAAGCCATATGAACACAAGTCATTCAAGAGGCCGGAGCCCCGTTAAAAACCTTGCTAAGCAAAACCCTCCTTAGGGAAAAAGCCTAGTCAAGGAAAAGGTAGACTCCTCTAAGGATTACACAAATCTGAAAAATTCCGAATTGAGATCTCTTAGTAGATTACTTGCAATTTGATTAGGTGCGTCGTCCATCCATTTGGATCCCTCCACGTCCATTGCTGCTAGCCTGTCAGCCGTCGAGTTCCCCTCCCTGTATATATATGCGTCACTCTAAGACGCATATTGTTTCGTCGGTGTTGCACCTGCTGCCATAGTGGACGGATGCGCCATGGGACATCCGACGCTGCTTTTGTGAGCAGTGTGACCACGTATGTTGAGTCCGTTTCAAGCCAAAGGTCTCTCCATCCATGCTGAAATGCTTGATTAATAGCATGTAGTGTAGTGAAGGCTTCAGCCTCGTATGCAAAGCCCCGCCCGTATTTCTTAATGAATCCGCCTAGGAACTCACCTAAATGGTTTCTATAAACGGCCGCACCCTTAATCTGCCCTAGAGCTCCCGCGGCTGCCCCATCAGTGTTTATTTTGATGGTCCCTAGCGTTGGCGGGTGCCATATCACAGAAACGATCCTCGGTGCTTTCCTAGGGACCCCCATCAACTTGAAATCCTTTATTACGGCAAGGTCGAAGCATGTGTTGGCCATGTTGCCCATCTTCTGTACGGGAGCCTCTCCCACCAGCGCCCAAACTGTGATACAGATTACTTCCGATGTGATTTTAACGCCTTCGTGGACTGCAGCATTCCGGGCATGCCAAATTTGCCAAATTAGGGTGACAAGAGTCAATCTCCATATTGCCATGACTTGGGGGCTAAATTTGGCTCTCATGGCTTGTATTAACCATCCTAGAAAGCCCTCATCTTCCCTTGTTTTTACCTGAAATAGCTCCGCAATTTTGTTCCAAGAGTGTTTGAAAAAAACACAGGCACCAAATAGGTGATCGAAGCATTCCTCCGCCTCTCTACATAGCATGCAAATCCCTGGCCCCAAAACGCCCCTCATTCTGAGAAAGGACCATGTTGGAAGCTTCCCGTGTATAGCCCTCCACATTACAGTTGAATGTCTTGGCGGGATATATGCTGCCCATATCCAGTCTCCCCAATTAACCTCTGGAAAGCATGGGCGAATTTGGGCATAAGCAATCTTTGCCGTCAACTGCCCATGCGTAGATGTCGGCCATATCATGGTGTCTTCCTCTGTGCCGCCCACCTGCTCAGTAATATCTGCCACTATTGAAGGATAACGGTTTACAAATTCTGCGTCAAGAAGCCAAGTGCCTTCCACCAAATAATCAGCCACTAGATTGAGGACGGACAGACGCCGACATGCCCACACGATCTGCAATAATATATCCTAGCCAGTTGTCGGTCCAAAATCTAACGGTCCTTCTGTTGCCCACAACCCATCTGACCTTCGACTGTATGTATAGCAAATGCGGCCTTAAACCTCGCCAAGTCGAGGACGCCACCATAATGCTCCTAGCCTTTTCTTGTGGCAAGAATCTGTTTTTCAGAAAAGTCATGGGGAGGCTCTTGTCTACTAGTATGTTCCAAGCTAGTTTACGTAGATAAGCCTCATTAGCGCACACAATTGAACGTACACCCAAACCACCCTCATGTCGCGGCGTAATTACTTTTTCCCACGACGTCGTACAATAACCCCTGCGATCAACATCCACTGTCCATATAAAATTCTGCATCGCTCGTTCGATTCGCTGCAGTAATCCGCGCGGCCATTTATAAATCATCATTGTGTGCACTAATGAAGACGTGATGACATGGTTAACTAGACAAATCCGACCCGCTAGTGAGAGTGTTGAGCCTTTCCACGCAGTACATTTGTTGAGAACTCTATCCGCAACCCCACACAATTGTGTCGTTTTAGGCACACCCTTGAATAAAGGCGCCCCTAGATAGACAAATGGCAAGGTACCTGTGCTCATACCCAGGACTGTCCGGACGTAATTTTTGTTGTTGTAGCTAACAAATTAACCATAATAGGCGCAAGATTTCCAAGGGTTGAACACTTGTCCCGACAATTCGCCATATTGCTCTAACACCAATCTCAATCTGTGAGTTCCTCCACTCGTGGATCGGTAAAATATTAGGACATCGTCCACATAAAAAAGGGCTACTGGGCAGCTTAGTCCCCTCCTTATGAAAGCTGTTTGTATACTCCCCTCAGCGATCGCAGCGTCTAGCATGAGAGAGAGCACTTCTCCTACCATGCAAAATAGAAGTGGGGACAAGGGGTCCCCCTGCCGCACACCCTGAGAACATTGAAAATATCTGTGCGGTTGACCATTGACGAGGATGGAGAGGCGTGCCGAAGTTAATATGCATCTGATTAAATTGCGGAAACTCTCTCCAAAGCCTAACCGACGCATCACCTCAAGCAAGAATTCCCAGTTAAGCGTGTCGAAAGCCTTGCGAATGTCAATTTTTAGAGCCATGTTACCCTGAATCCGCGTTCGATCCAAATAGTTGATCCCTTCCGAGGCCAGAGCAATGGCGTGATGAATGCTGCGACCAGGGATAAACCCAAACTGAAATTCAGATAGTATTGCTGAAAGGACAGGCCCCAATCTGTTTGCAATAATCTTCGAGAGTGCTTTAAAAAGAAAGTTTCCCAAGACAATTGGACGAAAGTCTTCAATTTTGTCCGCTCATGTTGTCTTCGGAATTAATGTTACCCAATTGGAGTTCAATTCGTGCGGTAAGAAGCTGTAACAGAAGAAATATTGTGCTGCTCTAATTATGTCTTCTTCGATGCACTCCCAGGCTGCTTGGAAAAATGTGCCATCAAATCCGTCCAGACCTGGGGCGTTGTCCGCAGATAATTCGAAGAAGTCAGCCCGTATTTCCGCTGCCGAAGGGGCTGCTATTAAAGCAATGTTTTGGCCCTGGGACACCCTCACTGTAATCAGTCCATTCATCAGATGAAATGCATCTGGATCTGCTGCTCGAGGAGGAGCATTGAATAAGTTCTTGTAGAATTCAGAAATGTGCGTTGCAATTGCTTCTTGATCTAAGCATAGTGCCCCGTTAATATTCAGTGAATCCATCGGCCGGTGTGTTTTTCTCAACTGATTCATCTTGTGGAAAAATTTCGTGTTTCGATCTCCATCGTTCAGCCATGTTACACGATTTTTCTAAGCAAATAGGGTGTGTTACTGTTGCAACAATAGGTTAAGCTCCAGGCGAGCATCTATCTCAAGCTGAGTAGTTTCCGCTGTGTACCCTACCATTCCAATTCTGCATTGTATTTTCAGTAGACGATCCTTCGCCTCAGCCACCCTTGTGTGCACGTTGCGAAAAACATCTTTGTTCCACTTTCGCAAAGCCACTTTGAGACGCTTTAGCTTTAACTTGGTTAAGAGAATTGGGTCCGAGGGTGGAAGGAAAACCTGCCATGAACGTTGAATCTCCTCAAGACAGCGTGGATCACACAACCACATTTTTTGGAAGCGGAATGGCGAGTGACGCTGGTAATTGTCCCTTTTACAGTTCATCAGGATAGGGTGATGATCCGAGGAGGCACGCGGCAATGCTGAGGCCGAAATCATGGACCAAAATTCCAAGAATTCACTGGTGGACAAGATTCTGTCCAGTCGCGAGGCGACCATACTCCCATTCTTTCGCCGTACCACCCACGTATGTTTTGGACCCGCAATTTCCAAATCAACGAGCATTGCATTCGCCACAAACTCTCGAACTAAAAAGTGCAATACAATTTTTATTAAAAAATACAAGTCGGTATAACTAAAAAGTGCAACACAATATTAATGAAAAATGTAAGTTATTATAACTGAAAAGTGTAAGTTATTATAACTGAAAAGTGCAAAATATTTTTTTACTGAGAAGTGAAATATAATATTATTAAAAAGTGCAAGTTAGTATTTCATTCTTTAATGAAAAGTGTAAGTCAGTATAACTAAAAAGTGCAACACGATATTAATGAAAAGTATAAGTTATTATAATTGAAAAGTGCAACACAATATCATTAAAAACTACAAGTTAGTATCACATTTTTTAATGAAAAAGTGTAAGTTATTATAATTGAAAAGTGCAACACGATATTAATGAACAACGTAAGTTATTATAACTGAAAAGTCCAACACAATTTTTTACTGAAAAGGGCAATACAATATTAATATAAAGTACAAGTTAGTATCACAGTTTTTAATGAAAAATGTAAGTCAGTATAACTGAAAAGTGCAACACAATATTAATGAAAATTGTAAGTCACTATAAATGAAAATACTATTGTAAAGTGTAAGACACAACAATTGAAAAGTGCAACACCATTTTACCCAAAAGTGTAAGTCAATATAACTGAAAATATTATTGAAAAGTGCAACATAAAAAAATTTATTAAAAATAATAATAATAATAATAATAAAATCAAATGTTGACCGTTGACTAGTCAACGATCAACTAGAGTGTATACAAACCGTCAAACACTAAGGCCATGTTTGATGGCAGAGTCTAATTAACTAAGATTAAGATGATATTTAAACTTTATAAATTTTAAAGCATAATCTATGCTTAATCTAAGTTATTAAACAACCTATAAGAGATGATATATAGTTAATCTAAGTTTAATCTAAACTATCAAACATGACCTAAAGTGTACATGAGCCTTACCCTTAAAAGATACAGATAACTAAAAGATAAATACTCCCTCTGTCCTGTAAAATTTTGCTCAGACAAATTTTTGGGTCCACAAAGTATATATTTATTCTATTTAAATAATTAATTTTTGAGTATTTTTTCTACTTTATTAACAAGATTGAGTATGTACCAACACTATTGTTTAGTCATTATCCCACATATATTTTTTATAATTAAAATATGATTTTTAAAAAATATATATAAAAAGAAGTGAGCAAAATTTTATTGGACAGAGGGAGTACAAATCTTATTAATATTATATTTCTATCAATGGTCGTTCGATTTCATGTTCCACATCCTAGATTAGTAACACGTGTCATCGTTATATATGTATTGATTATTTTTTATGGTTCACGTGTCATTCATTCAGAAAATTACATTCAGAAAGTAAAACACAAAAATTAATGACAAGAGGGGGCGTGTGATCCAGATTCTTAAAAGTTGTACTCCCTCCGTCCCATACTTGAAGGCACATTTTACCATTTTGGGCGTCCCATACTTGAAGGCACATTTTACCATTTTGGGCGTCCCATACTTGAAGGCACATTTTACCATTTTGGGCGTCCCATACTTGAAGGCACATTACTTAAAATAGCAAAAACACTTTTAAACAATCTCCTTAAAACATCACAATATTACAACAAATGTCACTACTTTATTACACTAAAAAGTAACTTTATTACTATTTATAAAGTTGAAAAGTCTTTACTACCCCACTTTCTCTTACACAATACTAATAAACAATTCATTCATTAAAACTCGTGCCCAATTCATTTGTGCCTTCAAGTATGGGACGGAGGGAGTAATATGTTAAGCCATTATTTGCTTGGGACCTGTGTTCAATTCTTGGTAGAATAAATAAAACACGTGAGAAGAAGCTAGGAAAATGAACAAAAGAGTTGAAAATCAACACAATATCCGATGAACCACATTAACTAATACAAGTACGTACATTCAATAATCGCTCCTTTATTGACTCTTCCTAATGAGATTTTTTGGTAAAACAAAATTAGAATATGTAAAAATTATGGTCACAATAATTGATGAGCGTGCACATAAACTAATTGATCAAAGTAAATTCAATAATTGAACCATGGGATTTTTGCTACACTACAAGAAAATTGATTTTTAGTGATAAAATTATCTCATTATTGCTTCTCTAGCTAAAAATTTATAGTGACAGGAAATTGAGAATTAATGACAGAATTTCCGTCACTAAAAATCAATTTTATTGTAGTGCTAGCTATATACATAATGGCAGTCCAAAATCATAAATTATTGTCCTATTTTGCAAATTTAACCTAGAAAAAGATCCCTCCCTCGAAAATGACAAATGTTGATCACTATCGATGGTCAGCTTTCATCTGAATTAAGTGTATATTAAAAATTATGATCCTGTATATATGAAGCTTGCATAAAACTACACAAATACAATCTGACCACTTGTAATATAGTCAATATTCATGGAGATCCAGTTTCCATCCCTTTTGGTACTTGTTTTCCTCTTCTTCTCTACATTGATCTTCTTCAATCGATTTAAATCCAAAAACCCGACTCCAAATCTCCCACCAGGGCCATGGAAGTTGCCTTTGATCGGAAATATCCACAATCTCATCGGATCTCTGCCCCATCGTGCTCTGCATCAACTAGCCCTGAAATACGGGCCGTTGATGCATCTACAGCTAGGCCAACTCTCCGTTGTTGTAGTTTCCTCACCCGACGCTGCAAAACAAATTTTGAAAACACATGATCTCAACTTTGCATCCAGGCCGTCGCTTCTAGCAGCTGAGATCATGAGTTACAATAACACCAATATCGCGTTTAGTCCCTACGGCGACTACTGGAGACAGCTTAGGAAAATTTGCACCCTGGAGCTTCTGAGCCTAAAACGTGTCCACTCGTTCCGATCACTCAGAGAAGATGTGTTTTTAGATCTTACGAGGTGGATAGGTAGCATGGAGGGATCGCCTTTTAATCTGACGGAGAAACTTTGCTCTTCAACATACGCTGTGGTAACAAGGGCAGCGCTTGGTAAGCTTACCAAGGAACGGGAGAGATTACTGCCCATAATTCGAGAGGGTTTCGAATACGCAGCAGGATTCGATATTGCAGAGCTGTATCCTTCCATCAAGTTGTTTCGAATGATGAGCGCAACGAGGCGGAGACTGAGTATATTGCACCATGAAGCAGATAAGATTCTTGAGGACATCATCAGTGAGCACAAACTGCAGCCCAATTCTGATAAGCAACAAGATCTGGTAGATGTTCTTCTCAAACTTCAGGATGAAGGACTCGACATTCCGTTGACCAACGATAACATTAAAGCTGTACTTATGGTTAGTTTTTTCTTTAATTCTCCCATTTTTTAGCATTCTTCTCTGCATATTAAGCCGGTATTCAACATGTTGGATATGATCCTGTATAAGTTTCTTATGTTGCATATTTATTAATTATACAAACTGGTCATGAAACTTTTTTTTAATGATTTTAAGAAGTGACACAGCTAGTTAGTTAAATTCTCTTCCCATTCAAACAAATTTCTTCTTCAATTCCAAATGATTTAAGAAGGCCATCCTCCCAAACTACCATGTCTGAAATAAAACAATTAGACTCATTCTCAATATTAAAAAGCCTAGGAAAAATATAATTGAGACTCCAACACCCCCACCCAACAATCAGACCAAAATCTAGTATTTTGAGATTATCTAAATGAATTACAATCAAAATTAATGTCTCCAAGTTTGCCACTTCTCTCTTTTTTTTTTTTTGGTGTAGATATTTGCTAAAAGTCGTCGATTTAATGAAACTGTATGTGTTGAAAGCGGGATATATTGGGTGCTGGAAGTGAAACAACTGCGACAACTATGGATTGGGCAATGGCAGAAATGCTAAAAAATCCAAGAATCCTGGCAAAGGCACAAGAAGAAGTTAGAGAGGTTTTCGACAATAAGGGGTCATGCGTTGACGAATCATTCATTCATCAACTCACGTATTTGAAGGCAGTCGTGAAGGAGACTCTGAGGCTGCATCCACCCCTACCCCTCATACTTCCAAAGAAATGCGGTGAAACATGTGAGATTAATGGATATCAAATCCCTTCAAACACCAAAATCATTGTTAATGCATGGGCTATTAACAGAGACTCAGGATATTGGAAAGACGGGGAATGCTTTTGCCCAGAAAGATTTCTGGACAGTGTGGTGGATTTCAAGGGTAATCATTTTGAATATATTCCATTTGGTGCTGGAAGGAGGATATGCCCTGGCATTTCGTTCGGCCTTGCCAGCATTGAGCTCCCACTCGCAATGCTGCTTTACCATTTTAATTGGAACTTACCTGCGGGAGAAAAGAATCTTGACATGAATATGGACGAAGGATTTGGCATGACTGCTACAAGACTCAAAGATTTGTGCGTTGTTCCTCTCATTAAAAGGCCTTTGCCATTGCTCATCAAATGATCATACTCGGGTTGTTGGCCGCTTTGTTTCACCGTATGCTGTTTTACAAGATTTGATGAACTATGATATTAAACTATGGTTTTTCCTTTTGACCTTTCTTTAAAATTAGCCTCAGTAGTTTAATTAAAACTGTAAATTGATGGATAATGCAGCCTAGAAAGCTATATCTGATCTTAATTCTTATTATTTAAAAAAAATTAGCCTCAGTATTTGGCGCGCTAAACTGGACATGTCATTTAAAATTAGTGAGGGCACACTTGTCCTCGCTAATGCCCTCGTTAAAAGTCGGTATATATATATATAAATGGGTCAAACCCTTCTTCTTCAGCACCCTACGCGCAAGAACACCCCCAAATTGGAAAAGTCTCCAACCGGTATATTTTCATTCTACGTACCGCCATGACCATTTATACAGTAAGTTTTTCTTTTTCATCGGTTAAATTTAAAGTTGTATATTATGGCCATGTTTGATAGCTTAGATTAAACCTAGATTAACTATATATCATTTTTATTGGTTGTTTGATAACTTAGATTAAGTGTAGATTATGCTTTAAAATTTATAAAGTTTAGTTATCATCTTAATCTTAGATAATCCGTCTATGCTATCAAACATGCCCTATATATATGTGTGCTATAATTACACTTAATGTGACTCTTTGAGATATCAACACATTAACAAAATTAATATAATTAAAGATAGATGACACATAAGCATTTTTAACTCCCCATTAGCATATAGTACTGATTTTCTGAAATCACTCATGCTCGGAAATTTTCTGAAATCCCCGGAGTACTATAGCACACATTGTTCGACAACTTTCTGCTCACCACCTGTTTGATATTTTTATACTGAGAAAAATAGCTTGAATGCCTTCACGAGGCAGCATGCATATAGAATGGAGTCAATTAACGATTCGCCAAATCATATCCATTCCTCAATATTTATCAAGAAACAACACACGGGCATTGTAGTAGTTTGAGATTGAAAGAAACATTATTTGAAAAAAATAACTATTAGGATTATATTAAAAGTATCATTCATATGTAGACCCAACTCACAACACTCATGGGCCTCACCTTTAGCCCAATAAGATTAGGTCAAGATTAGGTTAAACTATTGTATTGTATAAATACCCTTTGTACACACTTTTGTAAGTAATCAAGAAATTACATTTTCTATATTCTCTATATGGTATCATCGAGTCATTTGGCTCACGCCTGATCCAAACCCTAGCCGCCGCCGCCGCTACTGTAACCCTAGCTGCTGCTACTGCCTCATAACCAGCCGCCTTCGTCTCTGAAGCGCCGCCGCCGCCGTCCGTCTTAAGACGCCCAGCTCATTGCTGCTCCTCTCCTCTCTCCGCTGCTCCACTCAATACAATGGCCGCCTCATCTCAGTCGCCGACACCAATCACCTTTAAAGGACTTGCAAATATGTCCTTGAAGCTTACCTCCACCAACTATGGTGCTTGGTCATTCCAACTTCGTCTTCTTCTCACTGGACACAACCTCTTTGGCTATGTCTTGGGCACACATCCATGCCCACCTTCCACAATCCCAGCTACTGACGACACCACCACTACCATTCCAAATCCTGCACACGACTTGTGGGTATGTCAGGACAACCTCATTTTCTCAGCCATGGTTGGATCCATGTCTCCGGAACTTATTCCCTTTGTGGCATCGACCAAAACCTCCTGCGAAGCCTGGTCGATGCTTGAAAGCATGTATGGAAAACCCTCCAGAGGTCGCATTCTTGCCCTCAAAACCAAGTTTCGCTCTCTGACCAAAGGTGCTCGCCCGATCTCTGACTTCCTTATGGAAATTCGCTCTGTGGTCGACGAACTTGCTCTCCTCGGCATTACTTCTGATGCCGAGGACGTCACCCTTCAAGTCCTAACTGGCCTTGATGAGTCTTACAATGACATAGCAAATGCCATCCAAGCTCGCGAACAACCCATCTCATTTGCCGAGCTCTGCGACAAGCTCCTCAGTGCCGAGGTTCAACTTGCCTCGCGACCAGCCTCGGCCCTAATACCTGCATCTGCTCTCACTGCCGGTAAATCTCATCATCGCTCCTCGCGACCTGACTCGAGGTCTAAAACTGTTGACACTCGTCCTCGCCAGTCCTCGCAAAGGCCCTATATTGGCACCTGCCAATATTGTCGTACACCGGGTCACGCTGCTCGCACCTGCCCTGAGATTCCTTCATCGCCCACTGCTCCATCTACGGGTCCTCGCCGCCCACATGGACAGTACCCACCGGCCTCCCGTCTCAATCGGACAGCTGCTCGCCCGGCATACGCGGCCCACTCAGCCTCCTCGGCACATCCTGCTGAGCACTGGATTCTTGACTCAGGTGCTTCGCATCACATCACCAACGACCTCGCCAACCTCTCGCTTCACTCACCATTTGATGGGCCTGACAATGTAGAAATTGGTGACGGTAAAGGTTTACACATCTCTCACACTGGCTTTATGTGTTTTTCTCAACTAAAGTCTCTCAGTTTTTCGAATGTCCTGGTCGTCCCACACATCTCGAAAAACTTGATTTCAATCTCCAGTCTCTGTCGTGATAATAATGTTAACGTTGTTTTCGATCATTCTTCCTTTCAGGTGCGGGATGGTCACTCGGGGAGCATTCTCCTCGTTGGGAGTCGTATCAATAACTTGTATGTCTGGCCGACACACATGTCCACCAACTCCCCACAAGCCTTCACTACTCAACACCTCACAACAACCACCTGGCATGCTCGCCTTGGCCACCCATCAACGAAAATTCTTGCTCACACTCTCTCCAAGCTTAGCTTATCCAATGTACCTTCCAAACATTTTAACTGTAACTCTTGCTCATGTATCAAAAGTCATAAACTACCATTCTATGATTCAAGCATTATATCTACTAAACCACTTGATATTATCTTTTCTGATGTTTGGTCGTCACCTGTTTTATCCCCTGACAATCTCAAATATTATGTGTTATTCGTTGATCACTTCAGCAAATACATATGGGTTTATCCCCTAAAACGGAAATCGGATGTTCTCCCCACATTCATCGCCTTCAAAACCCTTGTTGAAAACAACTATCAAAACACAATCAAAACCTTTTACTCAGACAATGGGGGAGAGATTGCTCTTCGCTCCTTTCTTCAAACCCATGGCATTGCACATCTCACCACCCCACCTCACACTCCCGAGCATAATGGCATGTCTGAACGTCGCCATCGCCATGTGGTCGACACAGCCCTTGCTCTCCTTCACCATGCTTCTATGCCCCTCACTTATTGGCCCTATGCCGTCTGCTCGGCAGCCTACACCATAAATCGCCTTCCCAAAGATAACCTTGACATGATTTCCTCCTATGAAAAACTCACTGCTCGCCCCCCCAATCTGGCCAAACTCCGTGTATTTGGCTGTCTCTGCTATCCTCTGCTCCGCCCTTACACCACCCACAAACTTGACCCTCGCTCTACTCCATGTGTCTTTCTTGGGTACTCGCCCACGCAAAGCGCTTATCTCTGTCTTGATCGCTCCACAAACCGAATCTACACCTCGCTTCATGTTCAATTTGCTGAACATACGTTTCCCTTCTCCATCTCTCCCTCCAATCCACCATCTCCTTTGGCGACCTCCAACTCCTCGCCGCCTACTGATTCCAACTCCTCGCCCATTCTTTTGGCACATCCACCTCCCAACCCTACCACAACCATCCTCGCCCCCAACCCAGAGCTGACCACTACCATTTCCCATCGTCCCACACTGGTCGACCAACCAACCACACCTCAGCTGAACACAATCGCACCCGACATCCCTGTGCCGACCAATGCTCCCCCACGACCTCCTACATCTCGCATGGTCACTCGAGCTCAAAATCAAGTGTTCAAGCCTAATCCAAGGTATGGACTTACTTCCATTGTTGCTTCTGACATTGAACCAAGCTGTGTATTACAGGCACTCAAGAATGAAAATTGGCGAGCAGCCATGTCGGCTGAATTTGATGCCCTTCTTCAGAATGGCACTTGGGACTTAGTTCCACCCACCACATCTCAGAACGTGGTCGGCTCCAAGTGGGTCTTTCGTATTAAGCGGAAACCATATGGCACCTTGGACAAATACAAAGCTCGCCTGGTCGCCAAAGGCTTTCATCAGCGACCGGGTGTCGACTTCAATGAAACTTTCAGCCCCGTGGTCAAACCAGTCACTGTGCGAACTGTTCTAAGCATTGTTGTTACCAACAATTGGCCTCTTCGTCAATTTGATGTTAACAACGCCTTTCTCCATGGAGAACTCTCAGACACAGTATTCATGGCTCAACCTCCGGGATTTAAGGACAAGGTTTTCCCCACCTATGTCTGTAAATTACGTAAATCCATCTATGGCCTAAAGCAGGCTCCTCGCACATGGTACTATGCTCTTCGCTCATTTCTCGAGGACATTGGGTTCACCCCCACTCACTCTGATGAATCTCTGTTCGTTTACAACACCAATGGAGTGGTCGCCTACTTCCTTGTCTACGTCGACAATCTTATTTTGACGGGCAATACCTCCTCCATGCTCGCCCGTGTAGCTGCCGACCTCAGTGCCAAATTCTCTGTCAAGGACCTTGGTCATCTATCCTATTTCTTGGGAGTGGAAGTCCTTCGATCCGCAAATTCATGCCTCCTCTCCCAACGCAAATACATCACTGACCTGCTCGTCCGACACAACATGATCGACTCCAAACCGGTCCAAACTCCATTATCCACCACTGCTCGCCTAATACTCTCGGATGGCTCTTCTCCCACTGACTCCACCCAGTATCGTCAAGTGCTCGGCAGTCTCCAGTATCTTCAACTCACCAGACCAGATATTGCTTTTGTCGTGCATAAGCTATCCCAGTTCATGCATGCACCCACCACCACTCACTGGAATGCAGTAAAGCGACTACTACGCTATCTCAATGGTACAAGGAATGTTGGAATCAACATTACCCCTTCCTCCTCCTCCTCGCTCCACTGCTTCACAGATGCCGACTGGGCAGGCAATCATGATGATCGCACTTCCACAAATGCTTATGTCGTCTTTTTGGGGGCCAATCCTATCTCATGGTCGTCCAAAAAGCAGAAGTCTGTTGCTCGCTCATCCACTGAGGCTGAATACCGAGCAATTGCCTCTGCAGCTTCTGAAGTCCAATGGCTTACCTCCCTCCTCAAAGAACTTCATTTCTCCATCCCTCAGGTACCAGTCATCTACTGTGACAACATTGGCGCTACCTACTTATGCTCGAATCCTGTGTTTCACTCCCGCATGAAGCACATTGCCATTGATTTTCACTTCGTTCGTGACCTCGTTAAAACTGCTCGGCTTCGCATCTCCCATGTCTCCTCGGCTGATCAACTTGCAGATGCTCTCACCAAATCACTCTCTGGTGCTCGCCTTCAAACTCTTATGACCAAGATTGGATTATCCTACGATACTCCATCTTGAGGGGGCGTATTAGGATTATATTAAAAGTATCATTCATATGTAGGCCCAACTCACAACACTCATGGGCCTCACCTTTAGCCCAATAAGATTAGGTCAAGATTAGGTTAAACTATTGTATTGTATAAATACCCTTTGTACACACTTTTGTAAGTAATCAAGAAATTACATTTTCTATATTCTCTATAATAACAACCAGAGTTTGATCATTTGGTGAGCAATGCCAGGGGCCTTTTAATGAGAGGAACAACACACAAATCTTTGAGCCTGCTAGCTGTCACACCAAACCCTTCATCCATATTCATATCTTGATGCTTCTCTCCAGCAGGTAAGTTCCAATCAAAATGGTAAAGCAGGGTTGCGAGTGCGAGCTCAACATTGGCAAGGCCGAACGAAATGCCAGGGCATATCCTCCTTCTAGCACCAAATGGAATATATTCAAAATGATTACCCTTGAAATCCACCACATTACTATTCAAAAATCTTTATGGGCAAAAGCTTTCTCCGTCTTTCCAATTGTTGGAGTCTCGGTTAATAGCCCATGCATTCACCATGATTTTGGTGTTTGCAGGGATCTGGTATCCATTAATCTCACACGTCTCCTTGCATTTTCTAGGAAGTAAGAGGGGTATTGGTGGATGCATCCTCAAAGTCTCCTTGATGACTGCCTTCAAATACATGAGCTGATGAATCAACGATTCATCAACGCAAGACCCCTTATTGTCGAAAACCTGTCTAATTTCTTCTTGTGCCTTTGCCAGAATTTGGGGATTTTTTAGCATTTCTGCCATGGCCCAATCCATAGTCGTCGCAGCTGTTTCACCTCCACCAGTTAATATATCCTGCATGCTTCAACACATTATATATATAACTCGATTTTTAATTAGCATGAGTAGTACTTGTGTATAAGTAAACATAGTAAGCATTGAGAGCAAGAGTATAATTGTGAAAAGTGGTATAATATAAGGCCGATCCCTTATAAAAAATCATCTCTAATGGGAAGTGACGATAAAGTCATAAAACAGACATACCAACAAATTCTTAGTAATTATTTTCGTCACGTGAGACGGCCTCGTTAAAATATGGGATCGAAATCAACCAATAGGAATAGACAAAATCGAGAAAAGGAAAACTAACCATGATTACAGCTTTAATGTTGTCGTTGGTCAAGGAAATTTCAAGTCCATCATCCTGAAATTTGAGAAGCACATCTACCAGATCTTCTTGCTCATCAGAATTTGGCTGCAGTTTGTGCTCATAGATGACTCCCTCAAGTATCCTATCAGCTTCCTCGTGTAAAATACAGAGTCTCCGCCTTGCTGCACTCATCATCCAAAACAAGTTTACCGAAGGATACAGTTCTGCGATATCGAATCCTCCTGCCCATTCAAGAACCTCTTTCATTATCGGCACCATTCTCTCGCTCTCCTCAGTTATCTTACCAATTGCCGCTCTTGCTAACAGACCATAAGTTGACGAGTAAAGTTTCTCCGTCAGATTTAAAGTTGATCCTTCCTTACCACCGATCCACCTCGTAAGATCTAAATACACCTCTTCTCTGAGTGGTCGAAACGATTGAACGCGTTTCACGCTCAAAAGCTCCAGCGTGCATATTTTTTTCTCAGCTGTCTCCAGTAGTCTCCGTACGGACTAAATGCGATGTTGGTCTTATTGTAAGTCAAGATGTCAGCTGCTAGAATCGAAGGTCTGGATGCAAAGTTTAAGTCATGAGTTTTCATAACTTGTTTTGCATCATCTGGCGAGGAAACTACGACGACAGAGAGTTCCCCTAGCCGCAGGTGCATCAACGGCCCGTATTTCAGGGCTAGTTGACGTAGTACACGATGGGGCAGGGATCCGATGAGATTGTGGATATTTTCGATCAAAGGCAACTTCCATGACCCTGACGGGAGATTTGGAGCTGGGTTCTTGGATTTGAATCGACTCAAGAAGATCAAAGTAGAGAAGAAGAGGAAAGCAAGTATCAGTAGAGATGGAATTTGGATTTCCATGATTGATTCTATTACAAGTTGATCTGTTGCTGTGAGTGTTATCTCATAATCTCATAGTCAGCACACTAAGAAAGTAGTGAGCTGATAGGATCAGATAAGATGACTTAGGCCGAAATCAGATGAGTTGAAGGCTTTCAATCAACTGAGGAGGTGATGCTTAGATTTCAGCACAGTTTGTTGGGTCAGCACAGTACTGGGTCAGCACAGTACTTTAGCAGAGTATACCAAACACAGTACTTCAGCAGAGTATATCAGCACAGTACTTCAGCACAGTACTATCAGCACAGTACTTATCAGCACAGTAAAATCAGCACAGTAGAAGTCTATCAGCAGAGTCAGCTTTTGATCACAAGAACAGAATAGTTGAGTATCAGCACACTAAGTAGTGATCTGATCTTTGTGGACAAGTCTTCTGATATGAAAGTTAGTTAGTTTGACTAGTTGTATTACAGTTACAACTACTTGAGGGCATAACTACCATTTCAGTTGGGCAATAACAGAGCACATGGGTTGTTACAAGCGGTTGCAAACGGTTGATAACTACTCAAACAGTTCCTAACAGCAGCAACTACCTTTGGTCTTTATAAACTCTTGTATGTGTACATTGTAAAGGTTGGATTGTAGATTGTAGTACGTTTTGTAATCTTTGAGTTGTGTGAGTTCACGAGTGAAGTGAGGAAATATCCTTTTCCGAGTGAATGAGTGTGTAAACATTCTTTATCAATCAAGGAAGTACTCGTCTGGTCCAGTGGATGTAGATCACATTGATCGAACCACTTAAATTCTTGTGTGCTATTTATCTCGTTGCTTACTTTTTGAATTACTATCCTAGAGCAGTTATTTCTTATATATCTTCAAGTATTCTACTTGGTTGGAGACGTCTAATCGATTGGAATTACTTGACAATTGGTGACGTCTGTGGGAAACTGAAGTAGCAGCAGATCTAAGATGGGGAATTCTACCAAGTACAACATAGAGAAGTTTACAGGCACGGGAGATTTTGGGTTGTGGAAGGTCAAGATGCAGGCCCTCCTTGAACAGCAAGGATTATTCGAGGCTCTCAAAGAATCCGAAGAGACTGCAGAAGAAGAAATTGCAGCAGCTGCGGCTGAAAGGAGCAAGTTGCTCAGAAAAGCTCGAAGCACGATCCTACTCTGCCTTGGAGATAAGGTCTCGAGGGAGGTTGCTAAAGATAAGTCAGCGAAGGAGGTTTGGGATAAGCTTGAGAAGTTATATATGGTGAAAACTCTTGTTAATCGTCTCTATTCGAAACAGAAGTTGTATGCCTTTAGAATGGGAGATGACAAACCCATTACGGAACAGCTAGATGAGTTCAACAAGATTCTTGATGATCTGGAGAATTTGGATGTCAAGCTTGAAGAAGAGGATAAGGCTCTTATCTTGTTGAGTGCTCTTCCTAAGTCCTTTGAAATCCTAAAGGACACCATCTTATATGGTAGAAAGGAGGCTGTTGGTCCTTGGTGGAGTATGACACAAGTGTATGGGGGGGGGGGGGGAATGCACTTGTGTATGCAAATTCTTTCCTTTTTCAAACAGTTTGGTCTTATCAGGGAGGTTGTCTCACAACTAGCATGAGTATAAACTTCAATAGATACTTGTCCTACTGAAAACTATTAAGTGATCAGTTGGATAAATATCTAAGAGAGTTGCTAAGTGCGGAATGTGGTTGGCCTTTTTCTTGAAAGAATACTCCAAGTTAATTTTTGAAAACACAGTTAATCAGGGACCTTGTCCAAAACAATTTTTCTTCACTTACTTAAGTAAACTCTTTGGAAATAGTTGATTGTGAGAAATGCAATAGTGAAATAAGTGCAGTAAGTAAATGACACACAATTTATAGTGGTTCAGAGTCTCAAGCTCCTACATCCACTTTCCCTGATTGAACAGGATAATTCCTTAACAATGGAATTAGCTTGTTTTATAGTGCCAAGGTGCACTGATCAACAACACTCTCTTAGTGCTTTGATCCCTAGGATAATCTGAGTCCTAGTGCTCAATCTCTCTGAGTTAAGACTGTGTTTCACAATAACAGTCCTTAACTCCTCACTTCTACAACAAACACTACTTCACTTAATGAGGTAAGGGTTTGAGGTTTGGTTCCAACTAGTAGAGATATCCTTTACAATAAGAACAGTGTAAAGGCTTAGGATATCTCAATGCTAAGCTTGGGATATTACAAGAATTGGCTTAGCTATTTTGAAGTGATCAGGAAACTTGGGATTCTTAAAAACAACTTTGGTTTCCTTTGATTGCTTGATGATAGTTTGATAGCAAGTAGTTGGATGCTTGAATCCTTTGATCACTTCTAAATTTATAGACAAATTTGATCAACTATCCGTTGGAGAGATAACAATTCAAACTTGTCTATTTGCAGCTCCATTGAAACAGTTATGAAGCTTGACCTTCTATTATCCACTGTGTAAAAGGTTCTTCAATGGTTGCTTGAATGAATGTGTTGACTTCTGAAAAATGCGGCTGAGATGACTTGTGTCAGCTTCCAAATTTGCACATTTCCTAAGGTTGATTTGTGGCACACTTTACACTCAACCAACGGTCAGATGGGACAACTGCCCTGAACATTCCTGCTGCTAACTAGAATGTTCCAACATTCATTCAATTCTTCAGTCTTTAATGCTTCTAAGTCTTCAATGCTTGTTCAGGCTTGATGGCAATAAATGCTTCAATAAATATGTCTTCTATAAGAATGACATTCAATGCTCTTGATCATTAGCACTTCAATTGATCTGATACATTTCTTATCAATGCATGAAGCTTTGTTTTATCATCTTTGATCATTCAGCCATGTTGTCCACTTCAGTCAGCTTGTTCTGAATACTCAGCAAACTTGTCCTAAAGTACTAATACTTAGCAAGCTGCCTAACATTCCAGCTTTGGACAACTAACCTGAACTACAAATCTCACAACATTTATGAGATTTGGACTTAAGCATTCTTACTGTCTCAACTATCCTGAGACAACTAGACTGATCTAGACTTGAGTGTATCTCAACTAATCTGATCATCATCATTCAGGGGTTTTGATATCTTTAATCAAAATCATTTTATTTCCCAACAGAGGCAATCACATTGGAGGATGTGATCTTGGCTGTCAAGTCCAAGCTGCTACATAATAAGACATCTCAAGGAGAAAAAAGTAGCAGTGGAGAAGGATTGACAATCAAGGGAGGTCAGAAGAAATCTGCCTCCAAGAAGGTGTCTAGTCAACCCAAGGGAGCTGATAAGGGAAAATCAGTAGTGTTAAATCAAGGGGATGTAGTGTGCCACCAATGCAACAAACCTGGGCACTTTAAGAGTACTTGTTACAAGTACAGACAGCTTATGAGAAAAGCTGGTCCCAAGAACCTTGTTGATAAGAATCAAGCAAATCAAACCCAAGAAGATAAGGAGCAGAAAGGCTATGAGTCAGCCCAGTCCCTATCCATCACTTCCACTAAAGAACAGCAGGATTGGATTTTAGATTCAAGGTGTTCTTTCCACATGACTCCCAGGAGAGATTGGTTTCATGATTTTAAGCATCAGAATGGAGGTTCTGTGTTGTTAGGGAATGATCACACTTTCAAAGTCAAAGGTGAAGGTACAGTACACTTGAAGATGTATGATGGAGTAGTGAGGATTCTCAAGAGGGTCAGGTATGTTCCTGAACTCAAGAGAAATTTGATATCTCTTGGTATGCTGGATTCAATGGGCTACAAATTCCAGTCAGAAGATGGAGAGCTCAGAGTTTCAAAGGGGGAGTTAACTGTTCTTAAAGGTGAGAGAAGATAAGATCTCAACTTTCTTAAGAGAGGAACAGTAATTGGGAGATCAGATGTGGTAAGGGTGCAAGACAACTCAATGTTGTGGCACAGAAGATTAGGTCATGTAGGAGAGAAGGGCCTACTTGAGCTAAGTAAGCAAGGATTGCTAGGTGGTGACAAGATCACAAAGCTTGATTTGTGTGAGCACTGCATTCTTGGGAAATCCAAGAGATTGAAGTTTGGAAAGAGTTCACACTCTACCAAAGGAATTTTGGACTATGTCCATTCAGATTTATGGGGGCCAGCTAGCTAGGAATCAGACCAGAAGTGGTGGGAGATACTTCATGTCTATCATAGATGACTACTCAAGAAAGGTATGGATCACTATCCTGAAATCCAAGTCAGAAGCATTTGAAAAGTTCAAGGAATGGCTCACTGAGGTTGAGAATGTCTCTGGAAAGAAGCTCAAGCATTTGAGAACTGATAATGGGCTGGAGTTCATATCAAAAGAGTTCAATGTTTTCTGCAGTTGCATTGGTAAGATTGTGTAGTTTTATGCTAGCTGTTGGAGTGGCATTAGTACTGTATGCTTATGCAAGCATGATACCATCGATAGTGATCAACATTTGTCATTTTCGAGGGAGGGATCTTTTTTTTGAGTGGACAAAATTTTTTTATTTCCTAACTTTGGAACGAAATTGATACATATAAAAAATAACTGAAAGACTAATTTCTTACAATTATATTTTTTAGGTACATTTTGGAAAAGGTGAAAACTTATATATGGAACGAAAAAAGATTATATCTCGTGAAATTTGCAATATAGGACAACAATTTATGCTGTTGGAGTGCCATTATGTTTATAGGATAATAATATGCTACAAATATCCCATGGTTCAATTATTTAATTTACTTTGATTAGTTTATGTGGCTTATCGATTATTGTGTTGATGTGTTTTATTTATTCTAATTTTGTTTTGCAAAAAATCCCATCACTAAAAGACAAAAAGGGCGATTAATGAATTTACTTGCAGTAGTTTTATTCATCTCTTTTGTTTATGGTTCAATTTTCCTTCTTCTTGTGTGTTTTATTTATTCTTATTTCGTTCGCTACTACACATTTAAGTTTGGAGAGCTCCACTTGGAGAGCTGTTTTTTCGAAAAGCTCTCCAAAATAGCACTTGGAGAGAGGTTTTATATATAAAAAAAAAATTAAGATAGACAGCGGTTGAGAACCGCATTGCAAACCAGCATTAGACAGCGGTTTTGAACCGCTCTCCAAGACAACACTGGCAAAGCGGTTCTTAACCGCTCTGCAAGAGAGTTTCTCGATCTGGTCAAATATTAATTAATTCAATCCCCCATTTAATATTAATTCACCACGCGAATTGAAGTTTGGTGTTCTCCCCCAAATCCCACAAACGCGTTTAACCTAAAATTAAAAAAAAAAACACAGAGTATTGTGAAGCCAAATCCGCCGTCGACTCCTTCCTCGCGCCGTCGCCTACCTTCCTCTCTCTCGTCGCGCCGTCGCCTCCTTCCTCGCGCCGTCGCCTACCTCCCTCTCTCTCGTCGCGCCGTCACCTCCCTTCCTTTCCCTCCTCGCGCCTTCTCCCTCCTCGCGCTGTCGACCTCCTCTCCAGCCGTCGCCGTCGACCTCCTCTCCAGCCGTCACCGTCGACCTCCTCTCCAGACGTCGCCGTCGACGTTCCACTACCACAGCTGTAGGTACGTACGTACTCTAAGCTTGTATATGTGTATACATATGTGTGTGTATAGAACTACTGTTTTGAAGAAATAGAAGAAAAAAAAATGGACGTATATATCTACTGTATATATATAGGAAGCATTGTATGAAGGATTTTGATTTCTTTAGGCATCGTTATTTTGCAATTTTAATGTTTCTGTTCTTGATATTTAAGATGCTTTGAGCATTTTTGTTTCTGTTTTTGATATTCAAGATGCTTTGAGCATTTTTGATAGCTTGGATGTGAGATTGTTCATAAGATAGTGCAGACAAAATTTGTTGTGAAATTATTTTTGTTAGGATACAGATTAAGCAATAATATCTTTATATACAACCATTGAAAAATTACTTTATTGGAGTTGGGAGAGAATAATAGGATTCTGTAGTACAGTACTCTACTCTGCTTGGGAGACAAATTACTTATAGTGAACATAAACACATACATTGTCTATGTCTAGTATTTAGTATGCTGCCTTTTAACTTCTACCTTTATTGTTCACAATTCTTTAGTACACACTCTGAAATGTAATTAAGATGGTGCTTTAGGCAAAAGCTGTTTAATTAGTACACTCTGAAATGTCATTAAGATGTTGAAATTAAAGTGAATAAAATAGGAGTATTAATGAAGGAGTTTGTACGTTTTAGTTTAGTAGAGTTCTCAAATATGTGGTTCAATATGTTAAAGAAGACGAGCATGAGAAGCTAAGACAATTAATTAATTACAGAATGTAGTCATTCTGCGTAATTCACCCATATTAATTAATTTGTTATTATACTTTTATTAAATGTTTATTTACCATATTACTAAAATACACATTTATTTGAACATTTTATCGATCCTCCCTACCTCGTTAAAAAGAAGCATTAAAACCAATTAAATATTATTCTAAGATAATAAGATCAAAAACTAAAAAGAAAGAGAAACTAAATTATTAATACAATTAATACTCTGTTTAATTTCTAAATAGCAGCTTGTAGTATTGAGGATATTTTGTATGTTGTTATATTGAGGATATAATCAATTTTGTATGTTGTTATATTGAGGATATAATCAATTTTTCTGGATTGGAGATTAATCCTCACAGTAAGTCAATTTATTGATTTATTTAAATTATTATTGATTGAATAAAAATTCATATACTATATATCTAACTATATTGATTGATCGTTGTTTGCAGTTTGTCTATGCAAGTCCGCTCAACACTTACAAAGACAAAAGAATGGACAAATGGAAAAAAGATTGGATCGGGTACATGTACAATCGATTTTTGTATAGGTATAATTAAAGTAGCTAGTATAACTTTTGTTGCATGTAATATATTAACTTATACATTTGTGATGATATTTAATGTTTTTGGTGTATATTGAACGTATGTTAGTGTACGTTTATTTATTTAATTTTTTGGTATTTGACGTGTATAAAATGGATTTGTATAAAATGGATTTTTAAAATATAAAATTTATTTATTGGTATTAATAAATAAATTTGATTTTGTATAAAATGGATTTTTAAAATATAAAATAATTATTAAAAAAAAAAAGAAAACTTAGACCGCTGTTCATAACCGCTGTCCAAGTGAAATGAAAAAAAAAAGTGACTTAGACAGCGGTTCATAACCGCTGTCCAAGCTCAAGCGTTTTAATAAAAATTCACTTAGACATCGGTTATGAACCGCTGTCCAAGTCAAAAAAAAAAAATACACATAGACAGCGGTTATGAACCGCTGTCCAAGTGCCTTTACTTGGAAAGCGGTTCAAAACCGCTGTCTAAGCCCTCGCTTGCACAGCCCTTAAAAAGGGCTCTCCAAGTGCAATTTAGCTTGGACAGTTCCCACTTGGAGAGCTCTTTTAAAAGCTCTCCAATACCCTTTTTTAAAGCTCTCCAAGACCAAATATGTATTAGTGGTTCTGCCAAAAAAAAAACTCTCAATCCTTCTACCAAGAATTGAGCATAGGTCGCAAGCAAATAATAACATAATTTATACTCACCAGTCACCACTATGCTATAATCTATATATATAAAAGGAGGATGCCACTCTCCTGCATTCGACATGTGTCACATTTCTTCTTTCGACATGTGTCTTTCTTTTCTTAATTGTATATTTAATTGTAAAACGTACCTTTTATTCTTCATTGCAAAAAAACTATCCATCTTCTTTTCTTAATTGTATTTTTAAGTGTTGAAACCGTTTCATTTTAATTTTTTGTATTATATTAATCACACATACGGTATAGTGTCTCTTGATTTTGTCTAAATGAACTAAAAAAAATTGTTCCACAGTGGAGGATGTGCTCTAATTTCTGCTCCAACTATGAATTTTTTATCTACTAAAAAGTACCAATTTTTTGTTAAGGTATTGACCATTAGATGATTGTAATTTTGTTTGTTGTTAATGGGCATGGCTTGGTTAATGTTTTATTTTTCCTGACAATGCCCTATGTTATCAAGCTATTTATTCATCTAGAATCAGGAAGAATGAACAACATTGCCACATTGAAAAATTAACGATTCATTTCTTTCAGAGGCTGAGTGCTGCAAATGTTAATAAGGGGTTGACAAGGAAAGGTCAAAATCGTGTTATCTAGGCATCCTTGACATTTATTCGTGAGAGAGCAAAGATTAAGGTAATTATTTAGTTTTCTTTCATATTTATCTCCCTCACACTTATCCGTTAAAGAGCAAAGATTAATGTAATTTTTTTATTTTCTTTCATATCTATATGTCTTTTTGTATTTAGTATAGAACAGTAATTGATTATATTCTGTCATATTTGATTGTGACTAGAAGTGATTAGTTAATTTATCAGCCATAAAAGCAAATGTTGTGTGTCTATTTGTTACAAGATCCCTTGAAAGTTTCATTAATACATATTTGGTCTTGGAGAGCTTTAAAAAAGGGCATTGGAGAGCTTTTAAAAGAGCTCTCCAAGTGGGAACTGTCCAAGCTAAATTGCACTTGTAGAGCCCTTTTTAAGGGTTGTGCAAGCGAGGGCTTAGACAGCGGTTTTGAACCGCTTTCCAAGTAAAGGCACTTGGACAGCGGTTCATAACCGCTGTCTATGTGTATTTTTTTTTTGACTTGGACAGCGGTTCATAACCGATGTCTAAGTGAATTTTTATTAAAACGCTTGAGCTTGGACAGCGGTTATGAACCACTGTCTAAGTCACTTTTTTTTTTTCATTTCACTTGGACAGCGGTTATGAACAGCTGTCTAAGTTTTTTTTTTTTTAATAATTATTTTATATTTTAAAAATCCATTTTATACAAAACCAAATTTATTTATTAATACCAATAAATAAATTTTATATTTTAAAAATCCATTTTATACACGTCAAATACCAAAAAATTAAATAAATAAACGTACACTAACATACGTTCAATATACACCAAAAACATTAAATATCATCACAAATGTATAAGTTAATATATTACATGCAAGCTACTTTAATTATACCTATACAAAAATCGATTGCACATGTACCCGATCCAATCTTTTTTCCATTTGTCCATTCTTTTGTCTTTGTAAGTGTTGAGCGGACTGGCATAGACAAACTGCAAACAACGATCAATGAATATAGTTAGATATATAGTATATGAATTTTTATTCAATCAATAATAATTTAAATAAATCAATAAATTGACTTACAGTGTGAGGATTAATCTCCAATCCAGAAAAATTGATTATATCCTCAATATAACAACATACAAAATTGATTATATCCTCAATATAACAACATACAAAATATCCTCAATACTACAAGCTGCTATTTAGAAATTAAACAGAGTATTAATTGTATTAATAATTTAGTTTCTCTTTCTTTTTAGTTTTTGATCTTATTATCTTAGAATAATATTTAATTGGTTTTAATGCTTCTTTTTAACGAGGTAGGGAGGATCGATAAAATGTTCAAATATATGTGTATTTTAGTAATATGGTAAATAAACATTTAATAAAAGTATAATAACAAATTAATTAATATGGGTTTTTTGATGGAAGTTAAATACCCATCCCTTTTTCCCCTTCCCATGACTCGAACCAGGACCTAAGGCCTAGGTAGTGGTACTCTAACCACTTGAGCTATCCCACTTTGTCAATTAATTAATATGGGTGAATTACGCAGAATGACTACATTCTGTAATTAATAAATTGTCTTAGCTTCTCATGCTTGTCTTCTTTAAAATATTGAACCACATATTTGAGAACTCTACTAAACTAAAACGTACAAACTCTTTCATTAATACTCCTATTTTATTCACTTTAATTTCAACATCTTAATTACATTTCAGAGTGTGTACTAATTAAACAGCTTTTGCCTAAAGCACCATCTTAATTACATTTCAGAGTGTGTACAAAAGAATTGTGAACAATAAAGGTAGAAGTTAAAAGGCAGCATACTAAATACTAGACATAGACAATGTATGTGTTTATGTTCACTATAAGTAATTTGTCTCCCAAGCAGAGTAGAGTACTGTACTACAGAATCCTATTATTCTCTCCCAACTCCAATAAAGTAATTTTTCAATGGTTGTATATAAAGATATTATTGCTTAATCTGTATCCTAACAAAAATAATTTCACAACAAATTTTGTCTGCACTATCTTATGAACAATCTCACATCCAAGCTATCAAAAATGCTCAAAGCATCTTGAATATCAAAAACAGAAACAAAAATGCTCAAAGCATCTTAAATATCAAGAACAGAAACATTAAAATTGCAAAATAACGATGCCTAAAGAAATCAAAATCCTTCATATAATGCTTCATATATATATATACAGTAGATATATACGTCCATTTTTTTTTCTTCTATTTCTTCAAAACAGTAGTTTTATACACACACATATGTATACACATATACAAGCTTAGAGTATAGAGAATATAAATATGTGAAAAATATTATTTCTTGATTAGTTGTAAAAGTGATTTACAATGGGTATTTATACAAGAGATATTTAGGTCTAACCTAACCCTAATGGGCTTTATAAGAGAGCCCATAGGAAACTAAGATGGGCCTATACAATAAATAAGAATGAGAGTGTATTTACTAATATAGGTCCAATACGCCCCCTCAAGATGGAGCACCATTGGTGAGTCCAATCTTGGACATGAGAAGTTGTAGACGAGTGCTGGAGAGAGGTTTCGTGAGAGCATCCGCAAGTTGATCTGCCGAAGAGACATGAGACACACGTAGTTGTTTTGTCTTGATGAGATCACGGATAAAGTGAAAGTCAATGGCAATGTGCTTCATTCGTGAGTGAAAGACGGGGTTCGAGCACATATATGTGTCACCAATGTTGTCACAGTAGAGGACTGGTGTAGGTGAAGTGGGGAAGTGGAGTTCCTGAAATAGGGATTTGAGCCATTGAACTTCAGAGGCAGCAGCAGCAAGTGCACGATATTCGGCTTCAGTCGAGGAGCGAGCAACAAACTTTTGTTTCTTTGACGACCATGTGATAGGGTTAGACCCTAGGAATACAATGTAGGCACTGGTGGAAGTTCGATCATCTGTGTCTCCGGCCCAATCGGCATCAGTGAAGCAGTGAAGCGATGAGGATGGACTAGAGGTGAGGGTGACCCCAACGTTCCTTGTACCGTTCAAGTACCGCAGTAGACGTTTGACAGCACCCCAGTGAGTGGTAGTGGGTGCATGCATGAATTGCGACAATTTGTGCACGACAAAGGCAATGTCTGGCCTGGTGAGTTGTAGATATTGAAGGGAACCAAGGACCTGACGATATTGGGTGGCATCTGCAGGCGAGGACCCATCCGAGATAGACAGGCGAGCAGAGGTCGGTAGCGGGGTGCGAACAGGTTTTGAAGTAAGCATGTTGTACCGGGCGAGCAGGTCAGTAACATATTTGCGTTGAGAGAGGAAGCATGAGTTTTTAGATCTGAGGACTTCCACTCCCAAGAAATAAGATAGAGGACCAAGGTCCTTGACCGAGAACTTGGCACGGAGGTCGGCAGCCACACGGGCGAGCATAGGTGTGTTGTTGCCCGTCAGAATGAGGTCGTCGACATAGACAAGGAAGTAGGCGACCACCCCAGTGTTGTTGTAGACAAACAAAGATTCGTCCGAGTGAGTGGGAGTGAACCCAATTTCTTCGAGAAAGGAGCGAAGAGCATAGTACCACGTGCGAGGAGCCTGTTTCAAGCCATAAATGGATTTGTGTAATTTGCAGACATAAGATGGAAAGGTCTTATCTGCAAAGCCAGGAGGTTGTGCCATGAAGACTGTGTCCGAGAGTGTGCCATGGAGAAAGGCGTTGTTGACATCAAACTGTTGGAGGGGCCAATGCTGAGTGACAGCAATGCTGAGAACTACTCGCACAGTGGCCGGTTTGACGACCGGACTGAAGGTCTCAGTGAAGTCGACACTTGGTCGTTGGTGAAAACCTTTGGCAACTAGGCGAGCTTTGTACTTGTCAAGAGATCCATCAGGTTTTCGTTTGATACGAAAGACCCACTTGGAGCCGACCACGTTCTGAGATGTATTGGGAGGAACTAAGTCCCAGGTGCCGTTCTGAAGAAGGGCATCAAACTCAGCCGACATGGCTGCTCGCCAGTTTTTGTCTTTGAGTGCCTGCGACACACAGCTCGGTTCAATGTCAGAAGTGATGACAGAAGTAAGCCCATACCTCGGATTTGGCTTGAACACGTTGTTCTGAGCTCGAGTTACCATGCGAGGTGCAGGAGGTCGTAAGGGAGCATTGGTCGGCACAGGGATGTCGGATGTGGTGGTAGGCAGCGAGGGGGTAGGTGTGGGTATGGTCGGCGGGGATATATTCAATTGGTCGACCAGTGTGGGATGTTGGGGAGTGGTAGTGGTCGGCACTTGGTTGTGGTCGAGGATGGTCGCGGGAGAGTGAGGCAGCGAAGGTGTTAGAAGAGTGGGTGAGGAGCTGGGATCAGAGGAAGTAGGCGACGAGGAGGTGAAGGTCGGCAAGGGAGATGGTTGAATAATGGGAGAAGGGATGGAAAAGGGAAACGTATGTTCAACAAACTGAACATGCCGCGAGGTGTAGATTCGGTTTGTGGAGCGATCAAGACAGAGGTAAGCACTCTGTGTGGGCGAGTACCCAATAAAGACACATGGAGTAGAGCGAGGATCAAGTTTATGAGTGGTGTAGGGGCGAAGTAAAGGATAGCATAGGCAACCAAATATACGGATTTTGGTTAGGTTAGAGGGGCGAGTAGTGAGTTTTTCATAGGAGGATGCCATATTGAGGTTAAATTTGGGAATACGATTTATGATGTAGGCTGCCGAGCAGACAGCATAGGGCCAATAAGTGAGAGGCATGGAGGCATGGTGAAGAAGGGCTAGGGCTGTGTCAACAACATGGCGATGGCGACGTTCAGACATGCCATTGTGTTCGGGAGTGTGAGGTGGGGTGGTAAGGTGTGCAATGCCATGGGTTTGAAGAAAGTGGCGAAGAGCAATGAACTCTCCCCCATTATCTGAGTAGAAAGTTTTGATTGTGTTTTGATAGTTGTTCTCGACGAGAGTTTTGAATGTGATAAATGTGGGGAGAACATCTGATTTTCGTTTTAGAGGGTAAACCCATATATACTTGCTGAAGTGGTCAACAAATAGCACGTAGTATTTGAAATTATCAGGGGACAAGACAGGCGACGACCAGACATCAGAAAAGATAACATCAAGTGGTTTAGTAGACACAATGCTTGAATCATAAAAAGGTAGTTTGTGACTTTTGATACATGAGCAAGAGTTACAGTTGAAGTGTTTGGAAGGTGCACTGGATAAGCTGAGCTTGGAGAGGGTGTGAGCAAGGATTTTTGTCGATGGGTGGCCAAGGCGAGCATGCCAGGTAGTCGTTGTGAGGTGTTGAGTGGTGAAGGCTTGCGGGGAGGCGTTGGACATGTGTGCCGGCCAGACATACAAGTTATTGATACGACTCCCAACGAGGAGAATGCTCCCCGAGTGACCATCCCGCACCTGAAAGGAAGATCGATCAAAGACAATGTTAACATTATTATCACGACAGAGGCTAGAGACCGAAATCAAGTTTTTCGAGATGTGTGGGACAACCAAGACATTCGAAAAATTGAGAGACTCAAGTTGGGGAAAGCGCATAGAGCCAGTGTGAGATATGTGTAAACCTTTACCATCACCAATTTCAACATTGTCAGGCCCATCAAATGGTGAGTGAAGAGAGAGGTTGCCGAGGTCGTTGGTGATGTGATGCGAAGCACCTGAGTCAAGAATCCAGTGCTCGGCAGGGTGTGCCTAGGAGGCTGAGTGGGCCGAGTACGCCGGGCGAGCACCTGTTCGATTGTGACGGGAGGTCGGTGGGTACTGTCCATGTGGGCGGCGAGGACCAGTAGATGGAGCAGTGGGCGATGAGGGAATCTCAGGGCAGGTGCGAGCAGTGTGCCCCGGTGTACGACAATATTGGCAGGTGCCAAGATAGGGCCTTTGCGAGGACTGGCGAGGACGAGTGTCAACAGTTTTAGACCTCGAGTCAGGTCGCGAGGAGCGATGAAGAGATTTACCAGCAGTGAGAGCAGATGCAGGTATGGTGGCCGAGGCTGGTCGCGAGGCAAGTTGAACCTCGGTGCTGAGGAGCTTGTCGCAGAGCTCGGCAAATGAGATGGGCTGCTCGCGGGCTTGAATGGCATTTGCTATGTCATTGTAGGACTCATCAAGGCCGGTTAGGACCTGGAGGGTGACGTCCTCGGCATCAGAGGTAATGCCGAGGAGAGCAAGTTCGTCGACCACGGAGCGAACTTCCATAAGGAAGTCAGAGATCGGGCGACCACCTTTGGACAGAGAGCGAAACCTTGGTTTTGAGGGCAAGGATGCGGCCTCTGGAGGGTTTTCCAAACATACTTTCAAGCATCAACCAGGCTTCACAGGAGGATTTGGTTGATGCAACAAAGGGAATAAGTTCAGGAGACATGGATCCAACCATGGCCGAAAAGATAAGGTTTTCCTGACACACCCACAGATCGTGTGCAGGGTTGGGAACGGTGGCGGTGGTGTCGGTGGTGCCGGCGGCAGCTGGGATTGTGGAAGGTGGGCATGGATGCGTGCCCAAGACATAGCCAAAGAGGTTGTGTCCAGTAAGAAGAAGCCGAAGCTGAAATGACCAAGCACCATAGTTGGTGGAGGTGAGCTTCAAGGACATGTTTGCAAGGCCTTTAAAGGTGATTGGTGCCGGCCACTGAGAGGAGGCGGCCATTGTATTGAGTAGAGCAGCGGAGAGAGTAGAGGGGCAGTAACGAGCTGGGCGTCGTACGACGGACAGCGGCGGCGGCACTTCAGAGACGAAGGCGACGGCGGCGGCGGCTGGAGTTTGCAGCGGCGGCGGCGGCTAGGGTTTGGATCAGGCGTGAGCCAAATGACTCGATGATACCATATAGAGAATATAAATATGTGGAAAATATTATTTCTTGATTAGTTGTAAAAGTGATTTACAATGGGTATTTATACAAGAGATATTTAGGTCTAACCTAACCCTAATGGGCTTTATAAGAGAGCCCATAGGAAACTAAGATGGGCCTATACAATAAATAAGAATGAGAGTGTATTTACTAATATAGGTCCAATATAGAGTACGTACGTACCTACAACTGTGGGAGTGGGACGTCGACGGCGACGGCTGGAGAGGAGGTCGACGGCGACGGGTGGAGAGGAGGTCGACGGCGCGAGGAGGGAGAAGGCGCGAGGAGGGAGAGTAAGGGAGGCGACGACGCGACGAGAGAGAGGGAGGTAGGCGACGGCGACGGCGCGAGGAAGGAGGCGACGGCGCGAGGAAGGAGGCGACGGCGGATTTGGCTTCACAATACTCTGTGTTTTTTTTTTTTTTAGGTTAAATGCGTTTGTGGGATTTGGGGGAGAACACCAAACTTCAATTCGCGTGGTGAATTAATATTAAATGGGGGATTGAATTAATTAATATTTGACCAGATCAAGAAACTCTCTTGCAGAGTGGTTAAGAACCGTTTTGCAAGTGTTATCTTGGAGAGCGGTTCAAAACCGCTGTCTAATGCTGGCTTGCAATGCGATTCTCAACCGCTGTCTATCTTTTTTTTTTTTTTTTTTATAAAACCGCTCTCCAAGTGCTATCTTGGAGAGCTTTTCGAAAAAACAGCTCTCCAAGTGGAGCTCTCCAAGCTTAAATGTGTAGTAGTGTTTTATATGCTCTGCAATTCTGATATGATAAAGGAATCAGACCAAGCACCCAGAAGACAACCCCAAGCAGCCAATCGTGGGCCAAGAGTAAGTTATTTACTCAATTTTGCCCTCATCTACAGTTTGCGAAATTGTTTATCCGACCTAATTGTAAATTTTTACTTTTATTGTTCACTTATCTCTATTTTATGATAAAATGTACTCAACTCATCTAACAGTATTGAGATCAATGACATGGATAATTACATTATGTGGACATTTCACCGAGTTCTTTTTTATTTTTATAATTCCTATTATCGAATATTTGGTTGTTCATCGCTTCAATTGTATAGGAGCTATAATGGGGTCATAATTTATTTGACCCTTTAATCATTATTTTTAGCAATGGCTTCTTAACCATCTTCTTCTCTTTATGAACCAATTGCAACTAAAAGATTGATGAGCCAACCTGGAGGTTCTGTACAAATGTATTTAGTTAAAAATATGATTGAATGACACTCTAATCTGTTGTACAACGAAATTATTGCCTCAAACAAAAATTTGTGTAGATCGGAAGTTGAGGTTCCGAGTTAGGCGGTGGCAGTAGTGGTGTTTTATGGTTAGGGTAATAGGAAGATCAAACATTAATGAATGATGCATAAGAAGTCAATCCGCAGATGTGGTGTAGAGTAGTTGGTTGACAAAATGTTAGCAGCAACAATGGAATTTGCGCCCTCTGTGCAATGCACTCCATCTGATCAGAACCAACCCTTCCTCACACAAGTTACTGCCACTGTCATAACAACCATGCTTAGAGTCCACGTTGTAGGGGGTTCACCATAGCCACAACACGCAGCTAACAGGTTCTTGAAACCTGTTCATCGATCCATCCATGTATCCTTATACAAGTTTGCTAGCTACAACTGATTAAAAGTAAGTGTTCATCATATGAGGATGCATTTGCTATGAGGTCATACTTGATTGAGTATATATCCACATACACAATTATTTCATTCTTAATTTGATTGCGCAGTTCTTCAGAAAGAATATTCAAGTTTGAGTTGAATGTATATAATGTTGTATTTGGATCCAGTTCTAAGTTGGAGTTACTTTAATTCGGTTGGACAGTTGCAAGGGCAAGCAACCCAGTGTTGCTTTACATATCTATTGGTGAGATAAAAAATGTCATTTTTAATTCTTTTACGTTTCCTCAATTTTCGGCGGAGTACATCGGGAAACTACTGCCTATATCAATTAAGGATGTGTATAGCCTATTCAACCTATAAAAACTCTTTGCGATGCTTCAGTAAAATAGCTAAGAAAATGAGAGAGACCATCATGTTCGAAAGACATTTTACCGAGAAACAAGATTGATTATGAAGGGAAGACCAAAAAGGTTGTTGGAGCTGCAGACGTTTGGGTGATGAAAGAAAAAGTTTTCACATTATTCATGAGTTTGTCAAACCACACTGATCGAATTGAATCATCCAAAATGAAATGCAAATGATATTGGCGAGGAAAGCTAACGCATCCACCAACCAAGGCTCAATTTACCTCATTTTGTGCATAAGTTCTATAATAAATTTTAAGAACATGTTGAGTTAAGAAAATAAATATTTATTTTATACCGAATATTTTTTTGTTATTTTTAAAGCAATGAAAAAATAAAGTAATAAAATAAGTATTTAAACTAGTCCGTGCATTGCACGGGTAAATAACTAGTAAATATAAATGGGTAAGGCAGGTGTCAAGTACACCGTGTATTTGAGTTAACCTTGATCGGTCAATGGTCAACAGTTGACAGTTGATCGGTCAACGATTATTATTATTATTTTTTTTTAATGATTTACATTTTTCAATAATATTTTCAACTATATTGACTTACACTTTTTGATAATGTTATATTACACCTTTTAGTTATATAGTTTCACTTTTCAATTGTCGATTGACTTTTTTTTTTTTTTTGGTATTACACTTTTCAATAATATTTTGATTTACACTTTTTGGTAATGTTATATTGCACATTTTAGTTATACGGTGTTGCACTTTTCCATAGTAGTGTCTTACACTTTACAATAATATTTTAGTTGTTAGTGACTTACACTTTTTAGTAATATTGTGTTGCACTTTTCATTAAAAATTGTGATACCGACTTGCACTTAATAATATTGTGTTGCATTTTTCAGTAAAAATATTGTGTTGCATTTTTCAATTATAATAACATACACTTTTCATTAATATAACTTACACTTTTGAGTTATAACAATTTACACTTTTCATTAATATAACTTACATTTTTCATTAATATTGTGTTTCACTATTCAGTTATACTGACTTGTATTTTTTACTAAATATTGTGTCGAACTTTTTAGTTATAATGATTTACATTTTTTATTAAAACTGTGTCAATATAGTGACTTACACTTTTTAAAAAAAAGAAAAAAATTATTAGAAAAAAAGTCACGGTTCAACAATTGACAGATCAACTTAAGTGCATGGTATACTTAGTGTATACAAACATAATAAATATTTATTTAATTAATTACTTTTCACTAATTAAATAGCAGCATATGCTCCACATATATCGGGTAAAGGCAATTAATATATCTCTGTTTGGCCCGATAAAGTCAATATCAAACGAGATACGCCAAATTATTGAACAAACTCTGCACCAATAAAAAATGGTTATCTTAGAAATAGAAAATGTTTGATGAAAGAGAGCACTCTATCACGATGGAAAATATCACTACATGTAAATGGATATTTTAATCCTATGAAATTGATCGTCGAGGAAAAAAGTCAAATAATTCATGTGAAATTAAATAGGAAAACATGAATAATTAGCAGTTATCAATATCTTACCAAAATAAAATAATCAGCAACAATGCATAAATAGTACTTAAAACATGTGAATCATATATTCATTCATCATTTGATCACTGGCAATGCCAATGGCAAAGGCCTTTTAATAACAGGAACAAGGCAGAGAGGATTGAGCCTTGTAGAAGTACCGCCAAATCCTTCATCCATGTCCACTTCTTCATCTTTCCCTCCATCACCCAATTTCCAATCGAAATGGTAAAGCAGCATTGCGAGTGGGAGCTCAACGATGGCCAGGCCGAATGAAATGCCAGGGCATATCCTTCTTCCACCTCCAAATGGAATAAATTCAAAGTGATTACCCCTAAAATCCACCTCACTATCAGCAAATCTTTCTGGCTGAAAGAAATTAGCATCTTTCCAATTGTTGGAGTCTCGGTTAATAGCCCATGCGTTCACGATGATTTTGGTGTTTGCAGGGATCTGGTATCCATTAATCTCACATGCCTCGCCGCATTTTCTTGGAAGTAAGAGGGGTACTGGTGGATGCATCCTCAGAGTCTCCTTGACGACTGCTTTCAAATACGTGAGTTCTTGAATGAATGATTCATCAACGCATGACCCCTTATTGTCGAAAACCTTTCTAACTTCTTCTTGTGCCTTTGCTAGAATTTGGGGATTTTTGAGCATTTCTGCCATGGCCCAATCCATAGTCGTCGAAGCTGTTTCACTCCCTCCGGTCAATACATCCTGCATGCTTCAACACATTATACAAATTAACTCGATCGATTTTTAATTAGCATGAGTAGTACTTGTGTATAAGTAAACAGAGTTTGTCATTTTATGAGTCAAAATTAATGAGCAAGAGTACAATTGTCCCTTTTGTATAAATAAGACAGATCCCTCATAAAAACATCTTCTCTTATGGGATGTGACGATAAAACAGAGACATACCAACAAATTCTTAGTAATTATTTTTTGTATCACATTAAATAATTTCGTCTCATTTAAAAGTTCGAACATGTAGATAGGTATGAAATTAATGCATGCATTTATATTAGTTCCGTAACATCAACCGATAGCATAGAGACACATGAGTACTATACATAGACGAAATTGAGAAAAGGAAAACTAACCAAGATTACAGATTTGATGTTGTCGTTGGTCAACGGAATTTCGAGTCCATCATCCTGAAATTTGAGAAGCACATCTACCAGATCTTCTTGCTTATTATCAGAATTGGGCTGTAGTTTGTGCTCACAGATGATGTCCTCAAGAATCTTATCTTGTTCACGGTGCAGTATAGTCAGTCTCCGCCTCGTTGCACTCATCTTTCGAAACAACTTGACAGAAGGATACAAATCTGCAATATCAAATCCTGTTGCATATTCAAGTGCCTCTCGGATTATGGGCAGTAATCTCTCCCGTTCCTTGGTAATCTTACCAACCGCTGCCCTTGTTACCAAAGCATACGTTGACGAGTAAAGTTTTTCCGTCAGATTAAAAGGCAATCCCTCCATGCTACCTATCCACCTCGAAAGATCTAAAAAGACCTCTTCTCTGAGTGATCGGAACGATTGGACACGTTTGAGGCTCAAAAGCTCCAGGGTGCAAATTTTCCTCAGCTGTCTCCAGTAGTCTCCATACGGACTAAACCCAATATTGGTGTTATTGTAACTCATGATCTCAGCTACTAGAATGGACGGCCTGGATGCAAAGTTGACATCATGAGTTTTCAAAATTAGTTTTGCAGCATCGGGTGAGGAAACTACAACCACGGAGAGTTGGCCTAGCTGTAGATGCATCAACGGCCCGTATTTCAGGGCTAGTTGATGCAGAGCATGATGGGGCACGGATCCTACGAGATTGTGCATATTTCCAATCAAAGGCAGTTTCCATGGGCCTGGAGGGAGATTTGCTCTTGAGATGTTGGTTTTGAATCGATTGAAGAATATCAAAGTAGAGAAAAAGAAGAGGAAACCAAGTACCAGAAACTTGATGTCCATGATTGAATATAATTTAGGATAAAATCTGTGATCTTGAAAAACTCCTCAAATGAAAGACCATCCATATGTCATTTTTGAGGGGGGATTTGATCTGTTTTTTTAAAGGGATATGTTCCCGAGATTGCAAGTCCGGATAGTATATTTTAATTAATAAGAGGAACAAGAAATGGGACCCATTAAGGTCACTAGATGAGTGCTACGGTATGGAGCTTTACAGGTGGATTATTATAAATTAATATACCAGAATTAATTTACTATCTCTTTACAAGTTTGAACTTTTAGATGAAAATGATTTTTTCATGATATTAGAATTTAAAGATTCACGCCTAAACATCCTGAATTCGACAATAATCGAAGATGGTGAGCCTTTTGGCGGTGAGGCTTTGTTGGATGCTAAATGCTTTAAGTTATCTGAATAGTTTTGTGATGGTAGACAATGCAAATTTTTTTTTTCCCTAAATTCTTAAATTATTATCCTTTAATATGGAACACATAATTTATACTCCGTATTTCCTTAAATGTGTTGCCTTATTTAAAGTTCTGTAGTTTGTTCCACTACAAAAAAAACTGTTCATTTGAGCACACAAATAAATATATTATCTTTTAATTATATTTGTTAAATTTGTGATTACAAGCCATTTGAACAAATCAAACGATTGCTAATTAAAATTAATTGGAAAAGTTGTATATACAACAAAATTAAAAACTTCACGAATTCACGAGACATAAACACTCAAGCTCTCACGAACCATAGATATATTGAAACTCACAAGATAAAATACTAACTCAATTTAACCAAGAAACAATAAGAACAACACACAAGACATTTATAGTGGTTCGATCAACTTGATCTACATTCACTTTCATCACGATTCACTTCTTTGATTGACATCTTAAGAATGTTTACACACTCAATCACTCGGAAAGGGAACTCTGCTCACTTCACTCGTGATCTCACTCAAAGATAATGAAACGCTAAAACCAACAACGTACAACTACAAATATATATATATATACTCTCCACTTTGATTGCTACAGTTATTGACAAAGTTAGTTAATTGGCTTTGTTAGCTACTCTTAGCAACAAACCACGTGTATCTTCGCGAATTTATGTTCAAGAGAATGAAATCTCAAGAAGCTCCTTGCACTTCCCAAAGAAATGAGTCTTCTCCAATTGATATTTCAACCACATCATTTAATTCACCTCAAATTCAAGAAAATAAAAGGAGTATAAGTGGTTCAAGTGCACGATTGGAGGAGGAAGAATTGTTATATGATGTTGAACTTCTTCCCAATGATCCCAGAAAAAGAATGAGCATAATGAATTATCCTCCAAATCAACGAAATACGTTGAGAAGAGCATATATGCTTAAAGGACTATGTCAACCCAAAGCTCATAACTTCCCTCAAAGAGACCTTACATATAGTATTGAGAAAGATGCGACATTTTATAATTTTGTTTGATACTTATTTATTTTTATTTTAAAGGAAAAAAGGGATTATTATTATTAAGATATCAGAGTACCTAGGGTACTCAGAGTAGAGTTTTTCAAGTTACAATCTGAAGATCACTGCTATGAAATAAGGAGCAATAAACACCAAACCTAGTTACAAAATGCGATACAGTAATTTAAGCGCAAACAGATCTTGGGATGGCACACCAGTCATTAAAAGAGATTGTTGTCGAGCATCCTTTCTGAAGGTAGAAGATACTCCAAGCTTTAGCTCTAATTTCATTGAACATCCTCTCCGGTTTTGGGTCTTCGTTTGAGAAGATCTTCTTGTTCCGATCACCCCAAATGTACCACACGGTCAGGCTCCAAATGCACTCCAAGACGAATCTTTTACGCTTGGATCTGAGTATGCCACAAAACTAATGGAAGTGGGCTGCAGGCCTTGGTTGGAAAGGCATGTTGCTGTTGAACGAAGATCTAAGCAGTCTCCATATGGTGTACGAGAAAGGGCAGTCGAAAAATAAGTGTTGGTGAGTCTCCTCGGCTGCACCGCAAAGAGGGCAAGACATATCGTCTTCGTCTTTTAATATACTTCGCTTTCGCAGTTCGCTTCGAGTGGCGATTGAAATAATTCCGTCTCATCTAAAAGTCCGAACTTGTAGAGAGGTGGAGAATTAATTCTTGTATATTAATTCCTAACACTCCCCCTCACTCGTGGGCCGAATTAACACCTCTTACCCTTTTTGGGGAGGAGGCCCATCGAGTGGACAATTTAAATGGGTGGAGTGCTTTCAACAGGAATCGACAAGTATTCAGTCTTCATTGAACAATACTCGGTCAAGTTTACTTTTACATGCCCCGTCGACACGATACCAAGTGAAGCTTCGACCGAATAGGGGGATCTTTGTGAGATTGGTGGCTGTGATAAATTGCTCGAAAGCTTCCATCTCCCTTCTTTTGTTGCATCCTGTTATCCCCACTCTCTCGTTTGGTTGTCTAACCGCATTGAAGTCACCTACCAAACAGATTTCCTTTCCCCTATATTGCTGGATAACAAGGCCGAGAGTGTCCTAGAGTATTCTCTTTTCCTGAGCGTGGCATGGTGAGTAGATGTTTAATTATTAAGCAAATGTCCGCGGAATCTTTCTTTCGGATTGCGTAGAATGAAGTTGAAATTAGTGTTGGGGGAGACGCTTTTTTTAATGAAGGGTTTAGGTTATGGAATAAACCAATTAGATTTGACAAGCATGTTGGTGGTGTTAAAAGTTCTCACAATCTTACTTATGAGAAATATAGAAATTTAAGAGATTAAAAAAAAAATTATATTGTGCATGTTTTTGATAGTGCAAGTGAAGTGATTCAAAGGGAATATAAATCTCGTTTTAAAAATTCACTTTCTTGTTTTAGACTTCTTTTACGTCAAGGGTTGACATGTCGTGGACATGATGAAAGTGGAGAATCAATTAATAGGGAAAATTTTCTTGAACTTTTGAAATGGCTTGCAGAATATAAGGAGGATTTTAAAAAGGTTGTTATTGAAAATGCTCCAGGAAATAGCCAATTGACATCTCCCATGATTCAAAAAGATATCATTAATTGTTGTGCTAAAGAAACAATTAAGCACAATATTAATGAAGAGTTTGGTGATGATCATTTTGCTATATTGGCTGATGAGTCAAGTGATGTATCTAAAAAGGAACAATTAATTAACCATTTGTTTGCGTTTTGTTGATGGTAAAGGGGGAATGGTAGTGGAGCGATTTCTTGGACTTGTACATGTTGGTGATACCACTGCTTTGTCACTTAAATGTGTTGTGTCTTTACTTGTGGAACATTCATTGAGTCCATCTAGAATTCGAGGGCAATGGTATGATTGGGCTAGCAATATGAAAGGTGAAATAAATGGTCTTAAAACTTTGATTATGAAGGATACTCCATGTGCCTACTATTTTCAATTAAATCTTGTTGCCGTCGCTAAAAATAACAATGATTGTTGTTGGCTTTTTTAGGCACTTGCAAACTTGTTAAATGTGATTGGAGTTTCTTGTAAGAGAAGAGAAACGATTCTGGAAAGTCAAGCTAAAAAAGTTGTTGAAGCCTTGAAAATGGGAGAAATTGAGAGTGGATCAGGTTTGAATAAAGAACTTGGTCTGAGAAGACCCGATGACACTCGTTGGGGATCTCATTATAAAACTCTTTTGAATACTATTGACTTGTTTTCTACAATTGTTGAGGTGCTTGAGATGATTGGGAAGACCGCCTCAAATTCAGTGGATAGAATAAAAGCTCAATGAATTTTGTACTCATTTGAATCATTTACATTTATTTTTATGGCACACTTGACAAAACTTATCTTTGGCTACTCTAATAATTTGTGTAATGTTTTACAAGGAAGAGATCAAGATATTGTTAATGTTATGTCTCTTGTTTCGGTAACAAATTTTATATTGCAAAAAATAAGAGAGGGTGGATGGAAACCTCTCTTCGATAAGGTTACTTCATTCTGCACAAAGTATGCCATTGTTCTTCCCGATATGGATGCCCTTACATTCCACGAGGAAAATCAAGGCGTTTTGTTAAACAAGGTTCGCCTTCAACATTTTTAGTAGAAATTTTTATGGAATTGATTGATTTACATCTTAGAGAGCTCAATGATCGACTTGATGAGATAAATACAGAGTTACTTATATGCATGTCATGCTTAAGTCCCAAAGATGGTTTCTCTTCTTTTGATAAGAAGAAAATACTCATGCTTGCCACATTTTATCCCTCTGAGTTTACAATTATTGATGTGATTGCTCTTGAATGTCAACTTGACATATTCATTGAAGATATGCGAAGTGATGTTAGGTTTCGGGGTTTGCATTGGTGCTCTCTCGATGAAGCTTGTCGAGACAAAGAAGCATATGAATTATCCAACAATTTATTTGCTCATCAAGTTGATGTTGATTCTCCAGTAGCTAGTGCAAGTGTGGAAAGAGTATTTTCCGGAATGACTTATGTAAAAAATAAGTTGCGAAATAGTATGGGTGATCAATTACTAAATGATAGTTTGGTTACTTCTGTTGAGAAGGACGCATTTCTACAAATTTCCGATGATGATATCATAGACCGTTTTCAAAACATTAGGCTTCGTCGGTCTTAGTTGTAATTGTAATTCGATTTGAAAGTTATTTGTTTTTTTCAATTTTCTCGAATCGTATGGGTTAAAGGCCAACCAAGAACTGCTTGTTGTTCAGGTTTAGGAATAAGAATGTATATCTCTATTTCATTTGAGTTAGCTGATATTGCAAGCAACCGTAGCAATAGCAACTGAGCCAGCCAAACCAAGCGAAAAACCAAGAAAGAAAGCCGCGGCAACAAGCATTCTTGATCTTGTAGGGGACTTCCATACGAAGAATTGTTATGAAAGAAAGCACTCCATAAAGTAAATAATTAATATTTTTCGTACCCCCAAATTCGGAATCCTGGATCCGCCACTGACCGTGTGTTATTCCTTTCGGTCATTCTACTCTGCGATCATTCGATTTGTTGTTAAATTGCACTCTTATATAGGTTTTTTTTTCTACTCTGCAATAATCGATCATTCGATTTGTTCTCCTCTGCAATAATCGATCATTCTCCTCGACGGTATCTTGATCAATTGTTATTGTTTCGAGTTTGGATATAAGGGTGTTTTGTTCGAGATATTTTGGGAAAGAAGTTTAAGAGTCAGATATGGAATATGCAGTAATTCTAAATCGAATTCGAGGGGAAAACCAAGTTGGTCCGTGTTCACCCGTCTTCAAAGTTTCAAGATATTGTTAATGAAATAATTGGTATGTGGCCTATATTATTTCTGTTTGTGGGATGTTTCGATCGAATTATTTATATCGACATAAATTCAAGCGCTAGCTAGGGTTTTGATTTTCTTATTCTCTGCATTTTTCGCTCGCCATTGTGATTTTTAGCTCTAACTGTAAATTAAATTTAAAGGGCTGCAAGAAAATGACATCATCATTTGATAGATGGAAAAAAAAACTGTATTTCTCTAATGTAGAGGAAGTTCAGGAATCTGTAGGTGCTTTGAAGAATTCCCATTTTTTCCTATAGGTTTTTTTGAATCATTGTTTCAGAAATGCAGATTGTTATCATTTTTTCTAGTAAAGTAATTGAAAATCGGATTGATTGATTAATTTTCTTTCCTAGTGGGCAATTTTTGTTAATTGAACAATCTTTATGTTCATATTATTGATGAATGTTTTTGTTTTGAAGTCTCGGGTATCCGGTCCAAGGGCCGACTAGTCCCGGGGACCAATCCCACCGTCCACTTGCGGGGGTCCCGTTTAATTGAACAATCTTTATGTTCATATTATTGATGAATGTCATTATTAAAGATATAGCAGTTAACTGGACCAAAATCAAAATAAATAGAAATTTAATAGACTAAATTCAAAAAGTGGTAATCTGGTGGACTAAATTAAAATATGTGGTAACTTAATGGACTAAAAAAAATATATAATCCCTTATTCATTTGTAATACCTGTTGGGATATGAATCCTAAAACAAGTCCTAAATGATGAAAAGATAAGATGAAGTTTTGATAAGTCAAAAGAGGACTTGAATATTTTCTAAGTGTTGACTGATCTAGTCTATTTATGGAAGTCATCTTGAACAGATCAGTAGTGTTCACAAGACAAGTATTGTTTCGAAAGAAAAGAAAAGTTTAAGACAAGTACTTATAATATGTTGATACTTTGTATAATTGTTTAGGTTGTTTTACTGAGCTATTAATGATTGTATAGAAGCTCATATTGTTTAGTTTGTAATTGATATAATCGTTGTATAGATTCTTAAGTTGACTAAGTTATTTTATAAAGCTTAATGTAAAGTAATAGTCTTGTTAGGATTAGATTAGGTATATAAGTCTACTACAGAAGAAGTCTGCGCAAGAGAAGGAGGAAGGATGAAGTCTACTGCACAAGACAAGATGAGTAAGAAGAAGACTCAGAATTTGTCTAAGTGTTGAAACAAGACAGGTGCGCGAAGACAAGACAAGACAAGTCAACATAATAACAAGGAAGAAGTTAGTTATTCAAAGCGCGTGTGAAGATAAAGATTGAAGAGTTAGTTAGAAATAACTAATTAACAACAGAAACGCGTGGATGGATAAGCTGAAGAAGTTAAGAGTTAGTTTTCAAGAAAAGTTGGTTACAACTGAAAGTTCTTGAAGTCAGAAGTCTATAAATACCTTGGCGTATTCAACGATTCAAGACTACTGACATACTACTGAAATTCTACATACTGAAGCGTTACTGAAGCATTCTAAGAAGCAAATTACTCTCAGAGTTTGAAGTTCAGAAAGTGAAGCTACACAAGACAAGTGAAGATCAAAATGCTACTACTGAACGAAGAGAAGTTTTATTTTTGTTTACTGTTTCAAGTTGCTAAATACTTGTAAATCTCTAATAAGATCGAAGAAACACTTGGTAGTGTTATCGAGAAGATCTAAGTCTTATTTCTTGGGACTTAAAGCTATAAGAAGTCATTACTCTATTGGACGAGTTAATAAGAATATCACAATTGGGTTTGTGAGAGTGGACGTAGACAAGTTGTCGAACCACTATAAATCTCGTGTTTGATTTACTTTACTGTTTTATTTGTGTTTGATTGATTACTTGTTTAATTGATTGAATTACATATCTGAACAAGACTAGTTGAGTGTTCATAACAGAGTTCTCGAAATAAGTTGAGTATAAACTAGAATTGGGCTCATTGTTATATTTTGATTTCCGCATTGTACTTTGATATATTGAAAGAATTTTGAAAAGTCTATTCACCCCCTCTAGACATTTTCACTAGCTTACTCAATATTAAACTCAACTTTGGGACCTACAAGTGGTATCAGAGCAGTAGTTTACAAACTGCTGTTTCTTGATAACCGACTTAAGACTTGGGTGAAGTCTTGGTCCGTGATTGTATTTGCTTACGTGTTCTTGATCAACATTCTTGTTATAATCGTATCTTGATCACTTTTCTTGACCTATCTGTTTCTTGATCATAAAACTGATTAAAACTGATCTACTTGAAAATCATGTCGCTTGAAATTAGTGCTAACAAGTTGCCTAAGTTCCAGGTTCAGGACTATGACTATTGGAAGTTGAGGATGGAAGCCATCTTCAGTTCCACTCACGACTTAATGATCTCTGTCGTCACTGAAGGTCCGATCGTGACCATGATCCCCAATACTGCTGCCCTCGACAAGGACAAACCCGTGGGTACTCTCGTCAGAAAACCCAGGTCAGAGCTAACCTCAGAAGAAATGAGGCAAAATAATTTGGATAGCTTGGCCAAAAATTACATTTTACACATCCTTCCTAATGAGTATCTAGGAAAAGTGTTAAAATGTAAAACTGCCAAAGAAATGTGGGACCGCTTAGCTATTATTTGTGAAGGGACTTCCCTGATCAAAGAAAGCAAGCTTTCCACTACTGTCCAAAGATTCGAATCATTTAAAATGAAAACTGGTGAAACTATTGACCAGTTGGATACTCGTTTTACTAAGATCATGAATGATTTGGAAGTCCTTGGTAAATCGTATACTCCTTGTGAAATCAATCTTAGGATTCTTAAAAGCCTTGATATTAGATGGAAGATGGTTAAAATGCTTGTTAAGAATACCCAAGACATAGACGTATGGACAATAGAGACCATGTTTCAGACTCTAAAGGCTCATAAGTTTGGTTTAGACGAAGAAGATCCAATTGCAGGCAGTGATAGAGAACATGCTGTATCGAAGAACGTTGCCTTTAAGTCTAGTTCGTCTAAGTCCTCTAGAGTGGACAAGTCGAAGTCCAAGACTAGGTGTGCTTCTGTGAAAGATGAGTTAGATACTGATCTTAGTCTGAAGGATCAGGTGAACCTCATGGTTAGAAAGTTTGATAGGCTGAATAAGCGTTTCGGTAGATATAAGAAGTTCTATAGAGATCATAGAGGGTCTGCTTCTAAGAACTCGTCTGAGACCAGACGAGACCGAAACTCGTCCGAAAGGAGAGACGAAGTCTCGAAAGGTAATAGACGAGATAGAGAGTCTGATGATAGGAAGATTACGCGTTCTGATACGTGATAAGCGAATGGATAATTCTCCTATTAAAAAGACTACTAATGCTCTCTTGTGCTATAACTGTGAGAAACTAGGTCATTACATATATGAATGTCCGGACCTGAGAACTGATGATCGTGAGGAACGCAAAGCTCGAAGGGAAAGAAGATACAACCGTGGCAAGAAGGCAATGATGGCCAATGATGACTCTGATTCGGATTCAGACGAGTTGCCATCATCCTCATCTAGCTACTCGTCTGATCGAGATCACGATGAAGCATTCATATTAGATGATGGCCTATGCTGCATGGCTAAAATCGACCAAGAGGTATCATCTGCTACTTCTTTTCAATCTTGTGATGAATCGGATTCTGATGAAAGTGATACTGCCAGTAGTGAAGTAGGGAGTAGTCTTCATCACTCTACTAGTGCTATTGAAGACGACCTCCTACTTGCTAATCAGGCATTCATTGAAGTCAGCGACGAGAACATCGCATTAAAACAGGAAATCATCGATCTTAAGGAAGCTCAGTCTAAAGTAGATCCTAATGTAACAGTCCTAAATGAACGCGTGACTGAAGAGTTAAGACAACTCAAAGAAAAGTGTGCATTGACAGACAGGTTATATCAAGACCTACTTAAGACACATGCAACTGAGAGAAATGAACTCAATGTTTTAAAGAGCAAGTGCAAAAAGCTTGAAGAACGCAATAAGTTCTTAGAGACCGAGGTTGTCACTCTAGACCTCAAACTTACTGACCTGTTTAACTCTTCTAAGATTAACCTTGAACTGTCAGATAGGTATTGGGCTCCAGCTGACAAGACTGGTATAGGTGCAGATTCACCTAGCTCGTCTACTCGAGTCATTAAGAACCCTACTGCTTTCGTTTCAAGTTCTAATGATAAAGGAAAAGGACCAATGATATACGATATTGGAACTCCGTCTGAAGGCACTGTACCTAAACAGACTCGAGTTAACAATCCGATTACCAAGGGAGGTAAGAAGAATGTTAACAACAAGCCTGTTCCGTTTAGAACTAGTCAACAAAGGACCACTAATCGTGGACAACCCAATCAGGTCAGATACGAGGATTGGTATCCTGAGGAGACGAGTACTAGACAAGTACAGACTAGACTACAAGAGCCTAGACCTCCTTTCATAAGGCAGTCTCAGCTCTACTCGTCTAGGCCCAGACAGGTTGCTCCAAAATATCGTACACAACCAGTCCTATATCCTCCACCTTTGTCATATGATATTACAAGTGAGGAAAGACCCAAACGCGTCTATAAACCGTATGGACCTAATGCATACAAGACCTATTCTGACTATCATAGACCAGCGCCTGCTCAAGTAGAGATTAAGTCGAAAGGCTATCTCAGACGAGTAGACCCGAAATCGAATGATAGGCCAGATAAGGACAACAAGGTCTTATTTTGTAACAAGTATGGCAGGAAGCTTAAGAGATCAAACTTGTTCAGGACTCCGATGTATATTTGGATTCCTTTGAACTCGACTAACCTCCCAGGACCCCAATAAACTAGTGGGTACCTAAATTATTGAATATCTTCATTGTAGGATCGACTCGACTTGTATAAGAAGGGTGGCTCAGTAGGAGAAACTTGGTACATTGACAGTGGTTGTTCACACCACATGACTGGTACTAAGGCTCTCTTATCGAGTTACCATGAGCAAGAAGGACCAAAAGTGATATTTGGTGATAGCTCTACTGCTGTCACTAAAGGATTTGGTTACATCCGGAATGGCGACGTAGAGATTCAAGATGTCTCATACGTGGAAGGTTTGAAATATAATTTACTTTCTGTTTCTCAATTTTGTGACCGTGGATACAAAGTGCAGTTTAAAAGCCGCAAGTGCGAGATTATTGACAAAAGGACTCACACAATCCTACTGGTCGGCGTAAGACAAGGTAGTGTATACATTGTGAATTGGAACAGCTGTCCAAGGGATACTTGTCTACTTACTAAGAACCCTAAAGAGCTCGGTTGGCTTTGGCATAGACGCCTTTGTCACATGAACTTTAAGGTGATTAATAAGATAGCAAGATATTACCTAGTGGAAGGTTTACCCAACGAAGTTTATTACAAATCACATGTATCCAATGCTTGTCAGAAAGGTAAACAGGTAAAAGGTTCATTTAAGTCAATTCCTACTCTCTCAACAAGTAGAGTCTTAGAACTACTACATATGGATCTTCATGGTCCGATAACTCCTCCAACCTTGAATGGTAGAAGGTACACACTTGTTGTTGTAGATGACTATTCTAAGTTTACTTGGGTAGTCTTCCTACACAAGAAGAGTGATACACAAACTCTTCTACCTGATCTGTTGAAGAAGTTACAAGTTGAGAAGAACCAGTCCATTGTCAAGATTCGTAGTGACAAGGGAACTGAGTTCATTAATTGCTATATCCAAGATTTTTGTGCTAAACGTGGTATCTAGCACCTTACTAGTGCAGCTAGGACGCCACAACAGAATGATGCAGCAGAAAGAAGGAATCAAACTCTCAAAGAAGCCTGTAGAACCATGATAGCCGAGTACAACACACCTCAAAAGTTTTGGGCTGAAGCGATCAATACTGCATGCCACTCACAGAACAGAAGTGCGTTCAACAAGGCGTTAGGCAAGACACCCTATTAGGTTTGGAAAGGTAGAAAACCCAGAATTTCATATTTCCATATATTTGGTTGTAAGTGTTTCATCCATAACAATGGAAAGAGCAAGTTGAATGCTTTCGATGCTAAAGCAGACGAGGGGATATTCTTAGGATACTCCTCGACTAGCAAAGCATTTAGGGTATTCAACTACTCAACCCTTTGTGTGGAAGAAACACCACATGTGGTTTTCAATGAATCTCGACAGGACTCGTCTGCCAACAAGATCAGTGAGAAGATGACTGATCTATCGATCGAATCTGACAAAGAATTAGAGGTATATGAATCCGTTCAAGCCTACAATCCATTCATGAAAGCTCTCGAGTCTGATGACAAAGAGAAGATAAGTGCTCAAGGTAAGTCTTCTAGACCAGTTGACATGCCTGCTCTAGTTGACTCGTCTACTCCTGCTAAATCTGTTGATACAAATGATGTCGAAATGCATGATGCTATACCTGATGTAGATGATGATAGTATTCCTGTTAAGAATAGAAAAACATGGAAATCTGCGCATGATACTGAGAATATCATTGGTGACTCTACTATTGGTGTAAAGACTAGACGACAACTCTTTGAGTCGCAAGAACAGCCTAGTCCAACTATGGTTTGCTGGTGTTGTTTCCTTTCTTCTATCGAGCCTACCACTGTTAAAGAGGCATTGGCTGATAGTAATTGGATCATCGCTATGCAAGACGAGTTAAACCAGTTTGTTCGAAACGATGTCTAGGAACTTGTCGATAGGCCGGAACATCATAATGTAGTTGGCACACGATGGATTTTCAAAAACAAGAAAGATGAGAATGATGTAGTCGTTAGGAATAAGGCTAGACTAGTAGCCCAAGGCTATTCACAAGCTGAAGGCATAAACTATGATGAAACATATGCTCCTGTTGCTAGACTAGAAGCCATTCGATCATTCCTTGCATATGCTGCTTATATGAAGTCTATTGTATATCAAATGGATGTTAAAAGTGCATTTCTTAACGGTATTCTTGCGGAAAAGAAGTGTATGTTGAACAACCCCCAGGTTTCGAAGTCAAAGGCAACCAGGTGTACAGATTAAAGAAAGCCTTATACGGACTAAAGCAAGCTCCAAGAGCATGGTATGATACTCTCTCTCTCTTTCTATTAGAAAATGGTTTTACTAAGGGCAAGGTCGACAGAACCTTGTTCATAAGACAAGAAGGGAAAGACATTTTACTCGTCCAAATTTACGTAGATGACATCATTTTTGGTTCACCTAACAAAAAGATGAGTGAAAGTTTTTCCACACTCATGCAAAGTAAATTTGAGATGTCCATGATGGGTGAAATGAATTACTTTCTTGGTCTTCAAGTAAAACAGACCCCTGAAGGGATTTTCATAAATCAAGCAAAGTATACTAGAAATCTACTAGACAAGTATGGTATTAAGACATGCAAGTCTACTGGCGTACCTATGCTACCTACATACAGGATGGATCCAGACGAACATGGTAAGTGTACTGATCAAAAATATTATCGTGGTCTTATTGGTTCATTACTGTACTTGACTGCTAGTAGACCTGATATTGCATTTTCTGTTGGCGTATGTGCTCGATTTCAAGCTAATCCAAAAGAAAGTCATATGGAAACCACTAAACGGATATTGAAATATTTGAAAGGAACCATCAATCGTGGTATATGGTATCCTTCAAATGATGATTTATCTCTAAGTGGTTACTCAGATTCTGATTTTGGTGGCCGTAGAATAGATAGGAAATCTACATCTGGTTCTTGTCAATTCTTAGGCACAAAACTCATTTCATGGTTTTCGAAAAAGCAAACTAGTGTGGCTACCTCTACTACCGAAGCCGAGTACATGGCTGCTGGTAGCTGCTGTAGTCAACTACTTTGGCTCATGCAACAACTTAGAGATTACAACATATATGAATCGAATGTTCCTATTTTCTGTGATAGTAATAGTGCCATTGCAATTACACAAAATCATGTTTTGCACACACGTTGTAAGCATGTTGATGTGAAGCATCATTTCATACGTGATCATGTAGAAAAGAAGGATATTCGCATGGAAAAGATTCATACTGATTTTCAAAGAGCTTATATTTTCACAAAACCATTACCTAAGGCTCGTTTTCGTGAGTTATGCATTAGTCTAGGACTAATTGATCTAGACCCTACTTGCCTATAGCTATGTACTAACCAGACAGGTACATCAAAGAAATAAGGAGACAAGATCACTGAAACAGAGCACTCGTCTACTCGCTCAACAGACAGGTATACAAGGTCAGAATAGATGACCAAACAACCCGATGAGGAAGCTGGTAAAGCTGAGGGTAACACTAAGGGAATAAACATTTAAGGGGGAATCCTTGATTTCTTAAATATCCTTATGTTGACTCTTAAGTTTGTTAAAAGTCATCTTGCTCGAAACCTTGACTATTGCATTAGATTGATATTCATCTTAATTATTCTACTCTACTGGTACCTACGATCATACGTTGCATAAGACCAGATAGGTACATGAAGTCGTTCGACATTCAGAATAGACAAGCACAGTCGAAGGGGGAACTCGTCTTGTGCGCATGAGTCTACTCGTCTGTTCTGGATAGACTCGAACAGACAAGATAAATGTTCTTTTGCTTCAAAATACTCTAAGTGTTTAATCAGTTCAAATTAAGGATATTATTGTAATTTGACAATGTGAAAATTAAAAATCTAGAATTGGATTTATACACTCCCATTTAATGAGGTGTATACACCCAGTTCGCACCAATCCCTACTACCCTAGGTCAGATGAGTACACTCCTCTGTCCTAACCAATAGGAAAGGCGGATTCCAAATCTTACAATATCAAATCACATAATATTCTCGATTCCGTAACTGAATCTCAAAAGACACACCGTTGGATCATTTCATTCAATCTTGGCCATTGATTCTCAAAATCAGTTCTAACAAAACCCAACAGATGCACCCTACTCGCCTCATGTTTTCTTAACTCTCCTACTCAAGCAATCGATTTCGTGCAAATTCAAAATTGTGTTCTTAATCAACATATCTACTATGTCGATTGTCTCGCTTTTCGATGTCCGAACTAACATGCATGCCAGATTTGATCTTGGCAAGTACACTTCGGAGAACAAGGTGCATGTTGAAGCCTCGTTGTTCTTCAAAGGCAATCACACCGAAGGCAACAAGGAGATCCTAATGAAGTGCTGCAGATGTGGGTTGAGACCCTATTTGGAGGCATTTCCTGAAGTCGTCTTGGAGGAAGAAGTGTTGGAGTTCTATGCCAACGCAACCAGGAGAGGCGACTCCATTGAGTCATTTATTGGAGGAAGTCGAGTGGAAATCACTCGTGATGCTGTGTTCGAACATTTGAAGCTGCCGATTGGTTCGATTGATGTAGAGAACTACGCGATTGGCCAGGAGTTGAGGTATCTAAGCATATTTTGTGGCAAAAAGTTGAAATTGGGTCGTGATGGAAAGATCCCAGCTGTGAAGAAGAAAGAGTTGCTTGAGAAGTACAGGACTCTCCTTGACATAGGAAGCAAGATGTTGCTATGTGTCACCGGTTCTTATGATTCAATCACCTTGCAAAAGGCAAGAGTGATGGCCGCAATTTATGATGGAATCACTGAGGGCAATTGGTTTAAGTTATTTGCTGATCTGCTTATGTATTTCGAAAGGAGTGTGCGTGTTGACACCGACACAAGAAATTGGGTGGTGTCTGCCGTAGTTGGATTCGGAAACAAACTATCTATTTTGTTACCCATCTTGTTGCCAAACAAGACAGAATGGAGCAAGGGCAAGCCGTTCCATCCTTTGAAGTTCTATCTGAAGAAGGAGGCCCTTGCGAAGCAAGCTGCTGCAAGGACTGCTGCCCCCAGACAGGTTCAAATAAATCCTCTCGATGCGATGATTGAGGCCGTCTCGTCTAGTTCTGAGGAAGACGAGTCGGAGGGCGAAAAATCGGAGGAGGCCGAAGCTGGAACTAGTGGAAGACTAGTTCAGTATGTGGCAGAAGAGGCTGCATTCGAGGCTGCTGAAGACTCGGAGGAGACTCAGTCCGATAAGGAATTTGAGAAGGAAGAGGAGACAAGTGCTGAAGTTCCTCAAGTCTACCGTCTGATGAGAGTAGAGTCGAGTCCTTCACCAGACAAGACGACTGCTGAACAGGTTGGTTCTCCTTCTAGAACTATTTCAATTCCTCTCTCTCTCCCCGTGAAAACCAAGGCAAGATCACTTCGATCTCGTGCCAGACCTGCACCCAAAACCTCGACAGTGTTGGCAGTGAAACCACTGAGAGCCAACATTACCCAAGACACTACTATATTCGATACAACTGATACTCCTACAGTTGTCGAACCAAACCTAGCCACATCACAGCCCATATAAACCACAATCCAAATTCCCTTAACCTCAACAGAAAATGTTGAACCCCCTAACCCATCTATTTCAGAAACACCATTAGTTGCCACTGCAACAACTGAGACAAGGACCCCACTTGCTCAGACCACTTTTGAAACTAGATTCGAATCCCTCGTTTATTATCCGATGAGCTTAAGAGAGAAGAGGATTCGTTCGAAGGTGTCGAACAATTTGAAGAAACAGCTCTCGTCTATTGAGATAGACTCTTCTACAGAGCAGTATGAGAAACTTCTACGGATATGCACGTGGGTTGCATTGAAGAAGGCCCCGACGGAAGACTTGTTCGAAGTCATTTTAGGAATGGGCGGAATCTCCAATTTTCAGGACTGGGAGATGGAACAAAAGGAGATCATTCTGAGTTGTTCCATGCTCATGCCTTAACTGCTTTAGTAAAGAGACTGCTGAACATATCTGATGATATTCTGTCTTTAGAGATTACGTTTGATGTTGGAGTTCAAACTGATCTTGTGGAAGAAGAGTTGAAGCCTGAATTTATCGATGCTGCTATTCAGACTTCAGAGCCCCTATTGGAATTAGAGAATGTTCCTGATCATCTTGAAAATGAGGCTGACAGCGCTGAAGCAGAAGACGACTTGATCGAATTTGGTGTAGAAGATGATGAGTTCGTTGAAGCCATCATGTTTGGTGAAGATGAGCTAATTGAAAAAGATCAAGCTGAGGATGTTGCTGCTGAGACTCAGTCCTCTACTCAAGTTTTTCCGGAAGGTTTTTTAGATGAGTTAAAAACAGACTTGAAAAGTGTTGTTCAATCTGTTATAGATGAGTTCTTAAACTCAAAGCTGAAAGAAGTCCTTGTTGAACAGAATCAATCTCTCGTAGACAGCTCAAGAGAATTGATAGTTGGCGAAGTCAACAAGATGGACTCGTCTTTCAGAGAAGAGATGTATGCTCAAATTGAAGACTTCTTGAAGAAACAAGTTGATTACTCGGAAAAGAGATCGATCAACTTTGCTAGATCGTTAGCTGAAGAGTCAAGTAAGATGGAGAGACTCTACAGGGTGAAGATCGAGATAGCTGATGAGCAGAGAAGAGAAGCACAAGACCAGTTGGTACGTTCTCGAACTGTTCTTACTGAGTTAACTGAGCATAATAGGCTGCTTAGACAGACAGCTACGCATTTTAAGGATGAACTAGTCTCTAGTACAAGGAAGTTGGAGTTGGCTACTGATCGTCTTGACAAGCTGAGTCACGATAAGACGCATCAGAAGCAGATCGAGTTAGCTACACAAGCCATGAAGGAAGCTATGCTAGAAGAGATGACTCGCTTTACTTCTGTTTTCACTCTCAAGGCAAATGATGAAGCCAAAAAGGGGGAAGAGACGAGTAGAGTTGAAGTTGAGAAAGCTAAGTCTGCTGAACCAGAAGAGATGAAGGAAGCTGCGATAGTGATGCAAGATCTGAAGAGGCCTAAGAGAGGCAAGTTAGTCAAAACGGCAGATCTTGAGCAAGCTAGAGCAGAAGAGCAGAAGAGATTGGAGAAGGGCAAAGGTGTTGCGTCTCCTGAAGCTGAGGTTCACACAAGACGAGTAAAGAGAAAGCTGGTTATTGAAGAACCTGAGGAAGCTAAGAAGACTGCTATTGTGAAGAAGCAGAAGGTAGTTAAAAATGCTGATGATGAATTACAATATGCAAACCAGAAAAAGATTGGAAAGCATATTCGAAGGTTGCAGAAGTTGAAGGCAAATCCAGATCAAGTTGAAGATGCATTCATTGACAACTTCATTGACAGAGAACATCGTGAAGATTGGTTCAAAGTCAAGTTGCAATGGGAGTTGGATCACTGGATAATCAGAAAGTTTGGTTATGCTGATAGTTTAGATGAACTGTATTCTGTGTTTGACAAATTCATGGAAGGTCAAAATAAGATGCTTTGGAATTTGATTATGAGGACATCTGCTGCTGTTAATTTCAACATCTTGGTGCCGATCTATCCGAAATGGACTACTCCGATGCTTAGCTCAGGAAAGAGGATGAAGAAGAGCTACTAGACAAGGAGAAGATTGATGATGAAGAGCATATTAGAGTTATACACAGAAGACTCCTCGATGTTTTTTGTGTTCCTAATCTTGAAGGAGGTAACATAACAAATTAGTTGTTTTTGTTTGTTTTTGTTTGCTCTGTTACTTAGTTTTTGATTTTGATTAAGTATGTGTAATATCTACTGATCTTATGTGAATGAATGAAAGATAAATACTTTTGATGTTAAAGACAAGATAACTACTTAACTAGTCTACTATTGAGAAAAGATTCAAGTAGTTTTGGCTTCATCAAAAAAGGGGAAATTGTTGGGATATGAATCCTAAAACAAGTCCTAAATGATGAAAAGATAAGATGAAGTTTTGATAAGTCAAAAGAGGACTTGAATATTTTCTAAGTGTTGACTGATCTAGTCTAGTTATGGAAGTCATCTTGAACAGATCAGTAGTGTTCACTAGACAAGTATTGTTTCGAAAGAAAAGAAAAGTTTAAGACAAGCACTTATAATATGTTGATACTTTGTATAATTGTTTAGGTTGTTTACTGAGCTATTAATGATTGTATAGAAGCTCATATTGTTTCGTTTGTAATTGATATAATCGTTGTATAGATTCTTAAGTTGACTAAGCTATTTTATAAAGCTTAATGTAATGTAATAGTCTTGTTAGGATTAGATTAGGTATATAAGTCTACTACAGAAGAAGTCCGCGCAAGAGAAGGAGGAAGGATGAAGTCTACTGCACAAGACAAGATGAGTAAGAAGAAGACTCAGAATTTGTCTAAGTGTTGAAACAAGACAGGTGCGCGAAGACAAGACAAGTCAACATAATAACAAGGAAGAAGTTAGTTATTCAAAGCGCGTGTGAAGATAAAGATTGAAGAGTTAGTTAGAAATAACTAATTAACAACAGAAACGCGTGGATGGATAAGCTGAAAAAGTTAAGAGTTAGTTTTCAAGAAAAGTTGGTTACAACTGAAAGTTCTTGAAGTCAGAAGTCTATAAATACCTTGGCGTATTCAACGATTCAAGACTACTGACATACTACTGAAATTCTACATACTGAAGCGTTACTGAAGCATTCTAAGAAGCAAATTACTCTCAGAGTTTGAAGTTCAGAAAGTGAAGCTACACAAGACAAGTGAAGATCAAAAGGCTACTACTGAACGAAGAGAAGTTTTATTTTTGTTTACTGTTTCAAGTTGCTAGATACTTGTAAATCTCTAGTAAGATCGAAGAAACACTTCGTAGTGTTATCGAGAAGATCTAAGTCTTATTTCTTGGGACTTAAATCTACAAGAACACATTACTCTATTGGACGAGTTAATAAGAATATCACAACTGGGTTTGTGAGAGTGGACGTAGACAAGTTGTCGAACCACTATAAATCTCGTGTTTGATTTACTTTACTGTTTTATTTGTGTTTGATTGATTACTTGTTTAATTGATTGAATTACATATCTGAACAAGACTAGTTGAGTGTTCATAACAGAGTTCTCGAAATAAGTTGAGTATAAACTAGAATTGGGCTCATTGTTATATTTTGATTTCCGCATTGTACTTTGATATATTGAAAGAATTTTGAAAAGTCTATTCACCCCCCTCTAGACATTTTCACTAGCTTACTCAATATTAAACTCAACTTTGGGACCTACAATACCTAAAATTGGTTTCTAGGGCATAATTGTCCAAAGAAATATTAGGGCTAATTTGCAAGGTTTAATATAAAACGAAACAGAGGAGCAACAATTGCTGCCTACAGTCCTTGAATCATATGCTACTCCCTCCATCCACCAAATGTAGTCCCATGGAGGAGGGACACAAGTTTTAAGAAAAAAGTAGACAAAGTAGATAAAGTAAGGGTATTATATAGGGTATTGTGGGGTCAATTGTGAATAAAGTGATTGTTTATGAATAAAATTGATGGCAAATTGAGTAATTAAGTGATGGTTGAAGGGTGATAGTTTCCATAAAGTGTATGGGACTACATTTGGTGGACAAAGAATATAATGCAAATGAGACTACTTTTTGTGGACGGAGGGAGTATAATTTAGTAGCCAGATCGTCACCCTTTTCCCAAGTATTGTAGTCAAGCACAAGTAGGGGTGGGCAAAAAACCGAAAAAACCGAACAGACCGAATTATAAATAAAAATAAATATAATTAATTATTAAATTAATATATATATATATATATATATAAATAAAACCCTAGATCTAATCTAATCGTAAACAATTAACCATTCATTTTCATTTTTGCCGTTTCTTCCCCATTTCTGCTAAACTGAAAGAAATTGAATGAAGAAGGCGAAGAAGATAATGGAGGTAAGTTCAACATTCTATTTTGGTGGAAAATGAATAAAGAAGCCGAAGAAGATAAAGGAGGTAAATTCAACATTCTATATTTTGGTGAAAAATGAATTCTCATAGATTTCCTGTTCTCTCAGAAATTGTTAGGGATATTTTTGTTGTTCCCATCTCTCAACGGTAGCTTTCTGTTCTCTCAGAAATTGCTCGGAAACGGTAGCTTCAGAATCTGCCTTTAGCACGACAGGATGAGTGCTTGATGCATTCAGGAGTTCATTAACTCCTAAAAATAGTGCAATGTCTCATTTGTGCTCAAGTTTGGCTTCGCAAAAAAAGTCTTTTCCAGTTGAGGTTGAATAAATTCGGTTCGAACTGAACCGAACCAACCGAATTGTAATTCGGTTCGGTTTTTATATAATTTCGGTTCGGTTCATTTTTTTAAAACTTCGGTTATTTCGGTTCGATTGAAAAAAGGTAAAAAAACGAACCGATCCGACCGAATGTCCACCCCTAAACACAAACATCTTGAACTTAGAATAAAAAGGAATATCTTAAGAAATGGTTGGTGTCATGAGTAAGTCGTGTTTCAACAAATATATATACTCGAAATAATTGTGGAAATGTTAATAAATGTGAATACCTCTATTTCGTAATGATATACGTATAGGATCAAGACAAATTGACCAATTTGAAAAAATCTCAAGAGATCTTTTTAACAACGTGGAGTCTTATTTTTTTAATTATATTCCACGTTCAAGACAAATTACCAACTTAAAATAAGTTCAAGATATCTATTTGATAATGTGATTCATATCTCTAATTTGATTCTCACTTTGATCCGTGTGCCGCATTTAAAAAAGTAACTTAGAGACAAAAGTAACAATTAAAATCAATGGTCCCCCACTCTCTTCGATTGAAAAATACTGGCATACATTTGTTTGAATTTCATATTTTATTTCATTATATGAATAATTAACACGTGTTAAAGATCCAACAAGTAGAATACCAAGTGAAACGAAAAGTGGAATTAAGGAATCAAGCAACGTATTACTATACATAATAATGCACTCGTCCCTACAAGTATACAATTTCTACCACAAGTATTTTATCATCTAATTTAATAAACACTCATGGAGATCCGGTTTCCATCCCTTTTCATACTTGCTTTTCTCTTCGTCTCTACTTTGATCTTCTTCAAACTCCGAACCCGATCCAAGTCCAGGATCCCAACTCCGAATCTCCCTCCAGGGCCATGGAAGTTGCCTTTCATTGGAAATATCCACAATCTCAATGGACCCGTGCCCCATCGTGCACTGCATCAACTAGCCCTGAAATACGGGCCGTTGATGCATCTGCAATTAGGCCAACTCTCCGTTGTCGTAGTTTCCTCGCCCGATGCAGCAAAACAAGTTATGAAAACTCATGACTTAAACTTTGCATCCAGGCCCCCGATTCTAGCAGCTGAGATTATGAGCTACAATTGCACCAGTATCACATTTGGACCTTACGGTGACTACTGGAAACAGCTTAGGAAAATTTGCACCCTCGAGCTTCTGAGTGAGAAACGTGTCCAATCGTTCCGATCACTCAGAGAAGAGGTGTTTTTCGATCTTTCAAGGTGGATCGGGAGTAGGGAGGGAACGCCAATTAATCTGACGGAGAAATTTTACTCGTCAACGTATGCTGTGGTCGTAACGGCAGCTCTGGGTAAGATAACGAATGAACGAAAGAGATTACTGCCCATAATCGAAGAGGCTCTTGGTTTGGCAGGAGGATTCGATATTGTTGATTTGTATCCTTCCATCAAATTGTTTCGAATGATGAGCACGGTGAGTCGGAAACTGAGTGTATTACACCAGGAAGCAGATAGGATATTTGAGGGCATCATCAATGAGCACAAACTGCAGCCCAATTCTGATGCTAAGCAAGAAGATTTGGTAGATGTGCTTCTCAAATATCAGGATGAGGGACTTTATAAACATCCTTTGACCAACAACAACATCAAATCTGTAATTATGGTAAGTTAAATTCTCTTTTCTTCTTTACTCTGCATCTTTAGCCCATATTCATCTCAGAACAAGATTGTTGTCTAAAAGTAATTCAAAACCGAAAAGAATTTATTTATATTCTATGTGGTAAAATTAAATGTACCCTGCTCAACACATAATACTTAATTAGTCTCGCTAGCCTATCATCATAGATCTCGGTCATTAGTATTAGTCATGTTGAGTGTGACTGGGTTCTACCATAAGTTTTCTCTTTACTTTTTAATTTTCACCAAATTAAGGACTATAGTATTTAATGTGCAGTATCTAGTTAATGCAAATAGATTTAGGAAAGAGAAAAGATATAGAGATAGAAATGAGAAAAAAAAAAAAAAGTAAACATATATATTAAATTTTGTCATTTAAAAGAATGTGAAGTTAGAGACATGGAACATCCAAAATAATATGTAAGTGAAAAACCTACGGGCGGGACAGAGGTATTACATCTCTACCTTCATCTAGTAAAACAATGTATTTGATTTGATGCAGGATGTACTGACAGCAGGAAGCGAAACATCTGCGACGACTATGGATTGGGCAATGGCGGAAATGCTAAAAAATCCAAAAATTCTGGCAAAGGCACAACAAGAAGTTAGAAAGGTTTTTGACATCAAGGGGTGTGTAGATGAGTCATGCATTCATCAAGTCAAGTATTTGAAGGCAGTCATCAAAGAGACTCTAAGGCTGCATCCACCCCTACCCCTCCTACTTCCAAAGAAATGTGGCGAGACATGCGAGATTAATGGATACCAAATACCTGCAAACACAAAGATCATCGTCAATTCTTGGGCTATTAACAGGGACTCCGAATATTGGAAAGACGGAGAATGCTTTCACCCCGAGAGATTTCTCGATAGTGTTGTGGATTTCAAGGGCAATCATTTTGAATATATTCCATTTGGTGCTGGAAGGAGGATATGCCCTGGCATTTCGTTCGGCCTTGCCAACGTTGAGCTCCCACTTGCAATCTTGCTTTATCATTTTGATTGGAATTTACCTAATGGATCCGGGAGGCCCCAAGATATGGATATGGCAGAAGGATTTGGGCTGACTGCTAGAAGACTCAAAGAATTGCGTCCTGTTCCTGTTGTTAAAAGGCCTTTGCCAATGCCGATCAAATGAAACTCCGTTTATAAAATATCATGCTCACTTGTTTTAAATATCTACTGTTTCATCTATCATTTTCAAATTCTATGCAGCATGCGGCCGGGTTGTACTCCTATATATTAAACAATCAAGAGTACTTATTCTACTTAAGTATATCATTACTAATGATCTGTGATTTTATTTATTACATTTATCCTGCATTGAAAATAGTTAAACATGCATAATATTTGCACACTTGTCTTATTTGTTCGTTCCACAATTGTTTGTACACTCAAGTTCCTGTGTGTAACTCAAGTTCCATTATTTACTTCCTCTCCTGTGTAACTCAAGTTCCATGTAATATACTTCCTCTGTCCCACAATTAATGTTTGCACACTTATCTTATTCGTTAGTTGCACAATTGTTTGTATATTCAAAAAATGAAACTTCTCCCTAAACTACACCCTTACAATATTCACATATTTTACAAAAAATGTTATTACTTTTACACTCAATCCAATCAATTTGTCTAATTTATTCATAAAAGTTTACAAAATTACCTTCAACACTCCATTAATTACATTTTTTTTTTCTTAGTTTGTGTGCAAATAATGTGTTGGAAACAATTGTGGGATGGAGAGAGTAACAAATAAGGATACATATATAAAAGAAAAAAAATCTGGAGCCATAAGATCCCAATCTAATTAAGAGGTTAGAGTGTCATTAAAAACCTTGCCGGAAAAAAATCTTCCTTAGGGACAAAACCTTCAAACAAAGAAAAGGTGCTTTTCTCTAAAAAAAGATTATTGAAAGTTAATAATTCAAAACATTATATTGATCTATATTATATTTACATTAAAATACATTAATATTATTAATTAGCAAGCATATCAAATACTTCAAAATATATATATATGTTGGGATATGATTTGTACTGATAAAGAAAATTTGATTTTGATTACATACTAAAACACTAAACGCGAAGTATGATGATATGCCTAAATTAGATTTTTCATGATTAGAAAACTCATATATTTTAGGAACCTTATTTTTACTTAGAATTGATTTTGAAAATTTATGTGAAGCAACCTGAAAGTCAAGAGCTATGAAGACAAGAAACCTGAATGCACAGAGTGGTTGTAGAAAGAAGTTTTCAAATGAGTTGATCGACCCACATAGAATTTAGCACAAATGAATTGATCAAGAGCTATGAATGAGGTTACAGAAGACTTCACAAGTAAAGAGAATGGTAAAGTTATATGAAGATAAGTTCAGAGCACATTTCAAGTCAAGGAGATGGACAAGTGTTATAAAAAAAAGACACAGAGCAGATTACAAGTGTGTTATACCTAGTCAAAGGAGTTAATCTTTGACAAGTCAATTCTAGTCACCAGCTTACGTGGCGAGGACCAGTCAACAAAGTCGTGCGACGACTAGTCAACAAGACCAAGAAAATGTAATAGAATAGATGTATTTAATATATTTAAGTGCTCGCTCAAAGATGTTGGCGAGCACATGTTTTAGTTAGCTGCTCGCCTAAATGTGTGGCGAGCACATGTCTATCTTAGCTAGGAGAGTCCAAGTATTGAAGCCTTGGGAGACAGCACGGAGCGTGGCGATCACACTCCTCGACATGGTCCTCCGGCGACCACCGTGGCTCAGCTCCTCGGCATTTCGGCGAGGACGAGCACCAAAGGCGGTTTAGCATTAAATGCGCCATCAAATCACCTTTTCGGGCAGAAGATAGGTCCAATGAGGGCGTGCCACGTGTAAAGGGCGGGCAGCCCCTAGAAACCACTATATAATGCCTAAAAGAGGCTCATTTGTAGACAAGTTACACATTCCACCAAATCACCCAACCCAAAGCAATAAACTCTCCCAAAGCTCTCAAGCTTTTAGCTTCTCCAAGAAGCTACTTCTTGTGTTCTTGCTTGTTCTTCTTTAGATCATCAAGATCATCATAAACAACCTCTTTAAACACGTAATAAACCCCCGATCATTATACATGTTTGTCTCGTGCTAACAAATAGTCCACATCCGAATCAACCATCAAAAGCACGTACAACATTTGGCGCTAGAAGGAGGGGTCCTTTTACGTGTTCATCACTCTTAGTTTCGACCGATCATCGAGCGATCGGTTTGTAAACTCCGTTTTCAGGTTTTTAATCGGTAGTTCCACCTTTTAAAGCTTTGTTTACGTATTTCCGTGTTCTTCGTGTTCTTGAATATTTGCGATATTCGAGACATATTTTGGAGTTTGATCTCCGTGTAACTTGTTTATAAGCTTTAAGTTGTTGTTACTTACTTCTAAGTAGTTGTAATAGCACGTTCTTCTGCGTAAGAACTCTAATCTTTCGTTTTTTAAGCGTCGAAAGCTTAAGAACAGTCATATCTTTGTAATAATCCCCAGAGACACTCTTTAAACGATGTCTCACCATACTCCACATGACGGAATCTTACCGTCCGGAGGGAACGAACCCCTTCCGACGCCGGTAAATCCGTTTGCAAACTTGAACGTAGGGGACATTTTGAAAGATCCCCAACACTTGAAAGACTTTTCTGACTTCCTCATGGAGAAGAGGAGGCAGAATGAGAAGGAAGAGCTTGAGAAGGCCAAGGATCAGGCCTTCGACAGAGCTCGCAAAACCAAGGGGAATTAGGAGGACGACCGCTCCTATCACTCACACCCCGTTCGCCAAGACAAAGGTAAAAGCAAAGTTGCCGAGCACTCCCACAATAGCCACACGGGAGACTCGCGACACAGAAATTCGGTTTTCAACCGGATGGATGACAAAGATAGAAGGGCTCCTCGCCGAGTGCCCTTCAATGTGGATGGCCGACCAGGCAGAGCCGACCACCACCGAGATCACGCTGATAAGAGAGATCAGGGTGACAGAGTCTCAGCTCTTGATCGAGTGGGACCAGGGAAGGGTTCGCGAGCTCCGGCGAAGAGTTATCGCAGCCATCATTCTGACAGGCACTCTCCCAGGCGATCACGTCATGATGATCGCCCAGCCGCATCCCAAGGGAGTCGACGCGACGAGGATATCGTCCCCAAGCCACAGACCGCCGAGGAGGGGCAAATCGCCCAGTTCCTCGCAACTCAAAAATTGATGAAGCAGGAGATGGACGCTCTGCGAGCAGAGGTGGTCGCCTCGAAGCAAGGGACCACACCACCAATCACTCTGCCCGCACCTCCACTAAGTGTTGCAATTCTTACCGCCCCCATTCAAAGAAAGATTCAAATACCCTCCATGGCGGCATACGATGGCGCATCCGACCCCAGAGTACACTTGTCCAAGTACTCCAACTACATGGCCTCAATCGGGGCAACGGACGCCACCCAATGCAGAAACTTCTCCCTAACTTTGGGAGACCGGGCTCATCGATGGTACACAACTTTGAGTCCCGGATCGGTCACCTCATTCCTTGAGCTGGGACAACTCTTTCTGACTTACTACGGGTCTATTGCTGCTCGCCCAGCCTCAAAGCAACGTTTGGCAAACGTTCGCCAGTCTATAAATGAGTCAGGCAAGGACTTCATCGAGCGCTTCGATAGGCTGGTGATCGATGGAGAGGCCGTGAACGATGAGACGAAGCTGATTTCAGCCGTTTCCGGTCTAAGGATAGGTACCAAGCTTTGGGAATCTATCCATCTTACTTTTCCCAGTTCTTATGCGGACTTCCGCACGAGGGCTGGGAACTTCATCCAAATGGAGGAAATCATGGACGCCGCCAAGGCTAACGAGCAGCCTGAGGCGTCCAAGAGGGTCTGGCCCAAAAAGAATGCAAACACTAGGGAGTCGTCCCAGCCCAAGAAGGCGACCACTCAAGCTGGCAGTGCTCGCCCAGCGAACTTCAGGCCTTTCGAGGAGTCTCCTGAGATCATCCAGTTCAGAGAATCTCTCTCTCTGGATCCCAGGGGCATTTTCAATGCAGTTAGGGGAAAGAATCTGCTCCCCCAGGCCAAGCCAATGCATATAAGTGATGAAAACCTAGATGGTAGCAAATTCTGCGACTACCACAACTCCATCGGCCACCACACCAATGGGTGCCGAGACTTGGTGAGAAACCTTTTTAAGCTGTACAATGAGGGCAAGCTCGCCCAGTTCATCAAGCCTCTAGGAAATGGCGACAACAGGGGGAAGAAACGTCGCGACGACAGCGGCGACCTGCGCCAACAACTGAATCGTCCCAAGCTGACTCCTCCCATGCCACAGAATCCTGGCAACGACATTGATAACGTGGGAGCCTGTCTAGTTATAGAAGGCCCATTGGGAGGAACCCAATCTGGGAAGGAGCTATCTGTTCGCCGGGCTCAGAGCGAGCAGCGAGCACTGAACAATGTCCATCAGGTGTGCGTCGCTCCGACTGCCGAGAAGCCTCCATCTCACCAAATCCTTTTCTCAGACGACGACCTGAACGGCGTGGTGCACCCAAACAATGATGCTTTGGTCATCACGGGGAAGATCATGGGAACAAACGTCCATCGCATGATGGTCGACACTGGGGCATACACCAACATCCTCTTCAAGCATACTCTGGATGCTCTCGGTGATTATGCAGCGTACATCGAGCCTTGAGATGATATAATCGTAGGTTTTGGGGATACGCGCAACCTTCCCATTGGGAAAATTAGACTATCCCTGGAGTTGGCATCATCGAAAGAGCCTGAAATGCACCATGCTAGGCAGCTCGACTTCCTGATCATCGACATGCCATCGTCCTACAATGTGTTCCTCGGCCGACCTTTCTTCAACGAGTTCAAGGCGGCCGTTTCTACTTATTACTATAGTGTAAAATTTCCAACCCCGGCGGGAGTTATAACCGTCAAGGGCGATCAGACGCGGGCGAGGTAGTGTCTCGTCCGTTTTGCAAAACGTCATTCTAAGGAAGGTGCTATGGTTGGAAAGTATATTGAGTGTCAAACACAAAATCAACAAATGAACTACTTGGAGGGTCTTCCTAGCAAGTACAGAAAGATTGAAGTTGGGGAGTGCAGTCGTAGTTCCGGCGACAACCAAGTGGAGGCGAACGAGCACGCCTCCATGGAAGTGGACGACCACACCCCAATGGAGATCGACGAGCAGACAGTCTCGGGCGACCAGCTCCCCGGCGACCATTTTCCATAAAACTTTCCAGATCTGGAGCCTAGGTTAGGCTTTGAGCCAGAGTTCGGAATCGAGGATCCTCGTTGGAAGGAGCCTAAAGAACGGGCAACTTCAGCGGAGGACCTTGAAACCATCCATTTAAACAAAGCTCGTCCAGAACTCGAGGTATTCATCGGTTCGAATTTACCAAAACATTTGCGATCAGACATGGTCGCATTTTTGAAAGAAAACATCGGTGCATTCGCCTGGATCATGCCTGCCACAGATTGAATATTGATCCAGCGAGGAGACCTATCACCCAAAAACGAAGGAAATTTGGGCCTGATAAATATGCGGCTTTGGCGGTCGAAGTCAAGAAATTGATCGACAATAAATTAATCGAGAAAACTGGAACTGATCCCGAGTGGTTGGCCAATCCAGTGCTCGTCAAAAAGATGACCGGGTCGTGGAGATTGTGTATAGACTTCACAGATCTAAACGATGCCTGTCCAAAAGATCACTTTCCGATGCCCCACATTGATCACCTAGTAGACAACACAGCGGGGCACAAGATGTTAACTTTCATGGATGCTTTCGCGGGCTACCATCAGATAGCAATGCATCCTGACGACCAGCGACATACGGCCTTCATGACGGCCACCGATATGTATAGCTGGAAGAGAATGCCTTTCGGTTTGAAAAACGCGGGGGCAACATACCAAAGACTGGTAAATAAGATGATTGAGAAACACATCGGCGAGATGGTGGAGGTCTATATCGACGACATCGTTGTCAAAAGCTTGCGGAAAGAGGATCACCTACACCACCTCGCCATGACGTTTGATATACTGAAGGAATACAACATGAAGTTAAATCCGAAAAAATGCAGTTTTGGTGTTAGCTCAGGAAAATTTTTGGGGCACTTGGTTAGCCAGCGGGGCATCGAGGCGAATCCGAGAAAAATTCAAGCAGTCATTAACATGCAAAGCCCAAGGAACGTGAAAGAAGTACAGAGGTTAACAGGATGCCTTGCATCGCTGAACAGATTTATTGCACGAACGGGCGATCGTTGCAAACCTTTTTTCGATGCTCTGAAAAAAGGGAGGTTCGAATGGACCGATGAGTGTGAGAAAGCTTTCGAGAAATTAAAGGAATATCTATCGGATCCGAAGATCCTGTCTAAGCCAGTCCCCGGCGAAATTTTATATCTATACTTGGCGGCCACTGACTGTGCGATCAGTTCAGTGCTCGTCTGAGCTGAGGGGAGCACACATCTGCCTATCTACTACGTAAGTCAAACACTGAGAGATGCGGAGTTGAGATACACTCCTATGGAAAAATTGGCATACGCGCTGGTCATGAGTGTCAGAAAATTAAGGCAGTACCTGTTCGACCACGAGGTGGTCGTCCTCACAACCTTTCCACTCCGACGAGCACTGCATCGTCCGGATACCACTGGAAGACTTTTGAAATGGTCGGTGGAAATAGGGCAATTTGGGCTCACCTATGCACCTAGAACGGCAATCAAGGGACAAGTGCTGGCAGAATTCATTGTAGAGCTCACTTTCCCGGAAAAAGTGGACGAGGGAATCGAACTTCCTTGGACACTGTTCGTCGATGGCTCGTCGACGAGCACCAAAGCAGGGGCAGGAATCGTCCTCACCAGCCCAACCCGACAGACGTTTGCTTCGGCGATCGAGTTCGAGTATCGGGCGACCAACAACGAAGCAGAGTACGAGGCTCTGGTTGCAGGAATCAAGATGGCTATGGCCGTGGGCGCCAGAAAACTGAAAATTTTTTCTGACTCTCAGCTGGTTGTATGTCAAATTACGGGCGACTACGAGGCTTGCGGCGATCAAATGATAAAGTACCAAGAGCTAGTGAAAGGATTACTCGAGCAATTTGATCAATTCCACATCGAGGAAATCCCTAGGGAGGACAATACGCAAGAAGATGCGTTAGCTCGGCTGGCCACTTCAGAGGGGGAGGCAATATTTTCAGAAGCGACCATCACTAAAATTTCTTCCCCATCGGTGAACAGAGGTCAGATTTTACAGGTTGAAGCGACCAGTGACGAGGACTGGAGTGTTGGTGTATACTGTAAAGCAAACTTTTAGTGGGCTTTTGTGACGTATATTCGATTTCCTTTTATCTGAAATAAATGGTTTTTCACATTATTGAATTCTTTGTGATTACTTGTATGTCTGCTTATCTTGCATTGTAGACGATGTGGTGGGTTTGTAGTCACATAGAAGATCACATTGTCAGTTCCTTGTAAGATATAAACAGTATTCACAACTGAGATAGTTATGGACAAAACTATTGGTTTAAGTTGTAGTATAAACTTGTTAGTGGTTTGTCTTGGCCATTAGTTTATACTAGTGCGCTGTGGCGTATTGAATGGATCACAGATAAGACATGTTCTTCTGTTCTGACTGTTATGAAGAACTAGAAGTCTTGGTGACTTTTATGATTCTTAACCCTAAGTGTGATATTTAGATGTGTGGGGTGCTTGTTCACTACTTTGATGTACCATAGGTGAGAATCTTGATAGATTCTTCACGCTCTGTATTTTGGCATTAGGGCACCGTGTCCTGTACATCCAGGCTGATGATGTCCCCTTGAGGAAACTCATAAAGGATTGTCGTATTAAACCCTGCAGGTGGATTTAATCCGTACGACAACAAGGTTGAGTGGTACTACTCAAGGAATTATAGTAATTAATTATTTAAAGAAGTCGGGAGCTTTAATAATTAATGGACGTGCGATATCTTAAACACGGGGAATTATAAAGTCTAATAGAAGCCCTGATTCGGTTCGGGATAGGACGGGAGTGCAACATTAATTCTCTAGTGGAATGAATTAATGTTCTCGGGCCAAATTATATGTTCTGGGCTGAACATAAGAGTATTTGGGCCTGTAAGAAGCCCAAGCCCTATACCTTCTAATGGATCCCTAGTCTGGCCCATGAAACTTATGGAAATTATAAATAGGAGCCCTAATTCAGTTTTGAAACCCTAGCACACACGAAATAGAGAAAAACGGCTAGGGTTTCAAGGAGACGAAATTGAGGCACCTTCTCCACGTTTGATAGCACGCCGTCCACCCGGTGTTCGAGCGAAGTTGGGAGACAGACTAGAAGATCTGTAGATTGGAATCAACGCCTCGATCTTCAAGGGTAACAGATCTAAACTATGTTTTAGAAGCATGTTTAGGTTTTATTTATTTATTTATACGTTTGGCATCCGACAACGATCCTGGTGACGGACCGCCTTCGCCGGCGTGTTCCAGCAATTGGTATCAGAGCCTGGATTCATGGATTGTTGGCTCTGCCTGAAACGTATGATTGTATGATTCAATTTATTTTGTTTCATGTATGTATGCGTTTCTGTTGGTTAATTTTTTTTATTCTTCTATCGCAACCCTAGTGTTATGTAATCGTTTTTCCCACCAGATAATAAGTGTGGGTAGTATAGGACTATTTCATAGATCACTATAGTAGGGTTTTGCTCGTTTATATTGTAATTTTTGATCGTGAGAACGGGCGGTGTCGATGGAAGATCTGAAAACAGTAATCTGAGTTTTTCGGGTTATGGCCTTGGATGGTGAAAACTGTTTTGGCCATAACTTTTGACTCGGGTGTCCGTTTTCAGCCCACAAGACCTTTTCGGAAACGTCTCGACGAGATCTACAGGAATCGCAGCTATGCTGGGACGACGAGTGGCGAGGCCTAATTCAAACGTCTTGATGAAGTTTTCTGCCAGTTTTAGTCGGTGGACGCGTATTCGAGTTTTTTGCATTGCGTGAGAGGCCGATGCGAGACATCCGTCCGCGCCACTGTTTTATCATTGTAATAGCTTATTGTAGGCTGTTTTTTGATAGGTTTTTCAAGGGGTTGCGATAGATGTGCATTTATTTATTTATTTTTACCTCTATTTATCGCATCTTGTTATGATTGGCATGCTTGTATTATTTAGTTAATTTATTATGCCTGTGAATAATCTTCAAAGTTTAAATGACTAAGTGAGATAATTGAATTTTAATTAATTTATAAGCCTCCACAATTGGTCTTTAAGTAAGGTGTATGTTGCTCGTGGGACCTTGGGAGTCTTCCCCTAACGGGTGCAACATTCACGAGCTTACTAGTTAAGACTTCTAATAAAACTGTTTTAATCTTTAGATGAAGTGTGTGATCTTCCCTAACGGATGTGTCATCCATGAGTTCATCAGTAAAGAATAATTCAAGATAACTGTTGTTAAATTGTGGTCATCACTTAGATGTGAATTTGAATATAACCCCCCAACGGGGTCACTGTTCTAGTTCACATGGCCAGTTAAAGTTCGACTGTTAATTTCATTCGTCATAAGGATAAGTTGACGTGATATTGAAATTAAAGACTGAATGTCTGGTCGATGAATACATGTGTAAATGACCACCCTAACGTGGCTTGCATATGTGTTTGTTGGGCTGTTGGAGGTTGTGTTGAATGTTGGTTTTGAAGGTTTCCAATGTTTTATGCTTCAAACTTATGTGATTTATTCCTTGCATTTTATTTATTTCAGATACATTATGGTGACATTCAACCCACTTATGGTTATCTTAAATCAAAATAAGCTTATTGGTCAAAATTACTTGGATTGGAAAAGAAATCTGGACATTGTCCTTGTTGCAGATGAGTACAAGTTTGTGCTTGACACACCTGCTCCTGCCCCTTTGGGACCCGGATCTACTGAAGAGCAAAAGGAGGCTCATAAGAAGTGGCACAAGGCTGATGAGATGGCTCGTTGTTACATTTTGGCCTCGATGTCAAATGTTTTACAACAGCAGCATCAAACTATGCCTAGTGCCGCAGCTATGATGTTGAGCCTCAAAGAGCTTTTTGGTGAGAAAGATAGGGCTGCCCGCTTTGAGGCTATGAGGAAGATCATGTCAACCTCTATGCCAGAGGGAGCGTCCGTGAGGGACCACGGTCTCAAGATGATGGAATATCTGAATGAGATTGAGGTCCTCGGAGGGTTAATCGATAATGACACCTAGATCGATATGATCCTACACTCGCTCCCAAAGTCTTTTGAGAACTTCCGTGTAAACGCGATCATGAGTAAGAAGGATTATACTTTAACCGAGCTTCTTACGGAATTGGTCGCGGTGGAGGGTCTCATGGGTAAACGACCACAAGCCAATGTTACTGTCCAGGCTGGACCTTCTTCGTCTAATGGCAAGAAGAAGAAAAAGCCTTTACAGAAAAAGGGTGGTGGTGAAAGCAGTGGGAGCAAGAAACTGGCGCCTTCTGGTGGCGTTAAAAAGCCGAAGGGCAAAAGTTTCAAGTGCAACAAGACAGGACATTGGAAGTCTGATTGTCCCCTTCTGAAAAAGGAAAACTCTGGTACGTCTCTCGCTTTAGTTGTTGAAACATGTTTTGCGGCTTGTTCTGCCTTTTCTTGGGTAGTAGATACAGGAGCCACTGACCATGTTTGTTATACCTTGCAGGGGTTTCTGCAGACAAGGGAACTGAGTGAGGGCGAGATTACTATTAGTTTGGGCAATGCTTCGATAGTATCGGTGGTTGCAGTGGGAGACGTGCACTTATGTTTATCTAATTCTGTTTTAGTATTAAAGAACGTTTTATACGTGCCGAATTTTCGGAGAAATTTAATTTCTGTTTCGAAGTTATTTTTGGATGGATGCTCGGTTGTTTTTAATGACAATGTTGTTATTATGAGAAATGACTCTTTAATCTGTTCTGGCACGTTAGAAAACAATCTTTATACTATTACGTGTGCATATCATACTGTGACTGAAGCTCATTCATCATCATCATTAAAAAAGAGAAAGGAACCTTCTAAGTTGAATCAAACATACCTTTGGCATCTAAGATTGGGTCATGTCAACCTAAGAAGGATTCAAAGACTAGTAAGTAGTGGGTTTTTGGAGTCTCTCCAAGTGGAACCATTCTCAGTCTACGAATCCTGTTTGGAAGGCAAGATGACCTCGAGGCCTTTTAAGGCCAAGGGTAATAGGGCTAATGATGTGTTGGAATTGATTCATTCTGATTTGTGTGGGCCTATTGACTGTTCAAGCTAGAGGAGGTTTTGAGTACTTCGTCACTTTCATTGACGATTACTCAAGATATGGATACATCTACCTGATGCGCCACAAGTCTGAATGCTTTGGCAAGTTCAAAGAATTTAAGGCAGAAGTGGAGAACCGTCATGGTAAGAGTATCAAGTCACTGCGTTCTGATCGTGGTGGCGAGTACCTTAGCAACGAATTTAGGCAATACTTATTAGAGAACGGGATTAGATCCCAGCTCTCCGCGCCTGGTACTCCGCAACAAAATGGCGTGGCTGAGAGAAGGAATAGGACTCTATTAGATATGGTGAGATCGATGATGAGTTATGCTTCATTACCTACCCCTTTTTGGGGTTATGCCTTGGAAACAGCAGCGTACCTTCTAAATTATGTACCTTCTAAAGTGGTTCCAAAAACCCCGATTGAATTGTGGTCTGGGCGAAAGCCCAGTCTAAACCACATTCGGATTTGGGGTTGTCTAGTACATGTGCTGAACAAGGAAGCTGATAAGTTGGCACCTAGAACTGAAGTACGGTTGTTTGTAGGATACCCTAAGGGAACGAGAGGTGGTTATTTTTATAGTCCTAATGATCAGAGGGTGGTGGTGAGTACCAATGCCCGATTTTTAGAAGAAGACTATATGAATGAGCATAAGTCCAATGCTGAGATCATTCTAAATGAGTTGAGAGGAGACAATGGCACACCGAGTGTGCAAGAGGAAATACCACAAGAGACTGCACAACGTGGCGACTCTGATGAACCTTTGTATACATTGCCTCGTCGTAGTGGGAGGGTTGTTCGCCAACCTGATCGTTTCATGTTTGTGGGAGAGTCTATTGACTTGATTCCAAGCGATGAACATGATGATAACGACCCCTGGACATACAAGGAGGCAATCAAAGACAAAGATGCAGAGTCTTGGCACAAGTCCATGGATTCAGAAATTGAATCTATGGATGCTATGGAAGTGTATGACCTAAGTGAACTTCCCCACGATAAGAAAGTTGTTGGGTGTAAGTGGGTCTACAGACGTAAGAGAGGGTCTGATGGGCAGATTACTGCTTTTAAGGCACGGTTGGTGGCAAAGGGTTTTACCCAGAAAGAAGGAATCGACTATGACGAGACCTTCTCACCAGTAGCCATGCTAAAATCGATTCGGATTCTCTTATCCATAGCTAATCACATGAACTATGAGATTTGGCAAATGGATGTCAATACAGCTTTCCTTAATGGAAATTTGGATAAGGACATCTATATGCAGCAACCTGAGGGTTATGTGAAGAAAGGCCAAGAGCATCTAGTCTAGAAGCTGAAAAAGTCTCTTTATGGGCTAAAACAAGCTTCCAGGTCTTGGAACATTCGTTTTGACGAGGTGATCAAATATTTTGGATTTGAACAATGTCAAAATGAAAGTTGTGTGTACAAGAAGAGTGACAGAGACGTAGTGGTATTCTTAGTATTATACGTAGATGATATTCTTCTTATTGGCAACAATGTGAAAGTATTATCAAACGTAAAGGTGTGGCTTTCAGAACAGTTTCAAATGAAGGATATGGGAGAAGCATCGTACATTCTTGGTATTAAGGTCACTCGTGATCGAAAAAAGAGAATGTTGTGTTTATCTCAAGCGTCTTACATTGATACTGTGATTGCTCGTTTTGGCATGCAGAATTCCAAGAAGGGTGTACTACCTTTCAGACATGGAGTCCCTCTATCTAAAGATATGTGTCCTAAGACACAGAAGGAGATAGAGGAGATGGCTAAGGTTCCTTATGCTTCGGCTGTAGGAAGCCTTATGTATGCGATGCTGTGTACGAGGCCTGATATTTGCTATGCAGTCGGCATGGTAGCAAGATATCAGTCTAACCCTGGTCAAGGACACTGGACTGCTGTTAAGCATATTCTCAAGTACTTGAAAAAGACTCGAGATTATATGCTAGTATACCAGTCAAATAGTTTGATTCCTTTGGGTTATACCGATTCAGATTTCCAAGCTGATCGAGATGAACGGAAGTCAACCTCGGGTTATGTGTTTATGCTGGGAGGCGCATCCATATCTTGGAGAAGTGTGAAGCAGAAATGCATCGCAGACTCCACTATGGAAGCCGAGTACGTAGCTGCCTCAGAGGCCGCAAAGGAGGCTGTCTGGCTGCGTAATTTCCTTCTGGAATTAGGGGTATCTCAGAGTATGCCGATGTGTATCACTGTTTATTGTGATAACGCGGGTGCAGTGGCAAACTCGAAAGAACCTAGAGCCCACAGAGCAAGTAAACACATAGAGCGAAAGTACCACATTATACGAGATATCGTAAATCGAGGAGACGTGGCTGTAGCTAAGATTGCATCGTTGGATAACTTGGCTGATCCTTTCACAAAGACGCTGGCAATAAAAGTCTTTGAGAAACATGTAGAGGGCCTTGGTTTACGATGTATTACAAGCTAGACTTTGAGTATAAGTGGGAGAAATGTTGATGTCTTTATGTGTATACTAAAAGTTAAGCTTTAGTATAAGTGGGAGATTGTTGGTGTATACTGTAAAGCAAACTTTTAGTGGGCTTTTGTGACGTATATTCGATTTCCTTTTATCTGAAATAAATGGTTTTTCACATTATTGAATTCTTTGTGATTACTTGTATGTCTGCTTATCTTGCATTGTAGACGATGTGGTGGGTTTGTAGTCACATAGAAGATCACATTGTCAGTTCCTTGTAAGATATAAACAGTATTCACAACTGAGATAGTTATGGACAAAACTATTGGTTTAAGTTGTAGTATAAACTTGTTAGTGGTTTGTCTTGGCCATTAGTTTATACTAGTGCGCTGTGGCGTATTGAATGGATCACAGATAAGACATGTTCTTCTGTTCTGACTGTTATGAAGAACTAGAAGTCTTGGTGACTTTTATGATTCTTAACCCTAAGTGTGATATTTAGATGTGTGGGGTGCTTGTTCACTACTTTGATGTACCATAGGTGAGAATCTTGATAGATTCTTCACGCTCTGTATTTTGGGTAGTGGCATCGCTCGCATGATGTCTACTTATTGGCATTAGGGCACCGTGTCCTGTACATCCAGGCTGATGATGTCCCCTTGAGGAAACTCATAAAGGATTGTCGTATTAAACCCTGCAGGTGGATTTAATCCGTACGACAACAAGGTTGAGTGGTACTACTCAAGGAATTATAGTAATTAATTATTTAAAGAAGTTGGGAGCTTTAATAATTAATGGACGTGCGATATCTTAAACACGGGGAATTATAAAGTCTAATAGAAGCCCTGATTCGGTTCGGGATAGGACGGGAGTGCAACATTAATTCTCTAGTGGAATGAATTAATGTTCTCGGGCCAAATTATATGTTCTGGGCTGAACATAAGAGTATTTGGGCCTGTAAGAAGCCCAAGCCCTATACCTTCTAATGGATCCCTAGTCTGGCCCATGAAACTTATGGAAATTATAAATAGGAGCCCTAATTCAGTTTTGAAACCCTAGCACACACGAAATAGAGAAAAACGGCTAGGGTTTCAAGGAGACGAAATTGAGGCACCTTCTCCACGTTTGATAGCACGCCATCCACCCGGTGTTCGAGCGAAGTTGGGAGACAGACTAGAAGATCTGTAGATTGGAATCAACGCCTCGATCTTCAAGGGTAACGGATCTAAACTATGTTTTAGAAGCATGTTTAGGTTTTATTTATTTATTTATACGTTTGGCATCCGACAACGATCCTGGTGACGGACCGCCTTCGACGGTGTGTTCCAGCATGGAGATCGCCGATCATCAAGTACATCAAGACCGGCGAGCTCCCGGGGGACAAAGTGAAAGCAACCAGACTACAGCTGAGGTCCGCAAGGTACACTGTTATTGGCGACCAGCTGTACAAACGGGGTTTTTCAATGCCTTTATTGAAATGCCTCGGGGAAGACGAAGCGAAGATCGTCATGTACGAAATCCACGATGGATCATGTGGAAATCATACAGGGGGGCAAGCGCTCGCGTTAAAAATCATGAGGCAAGGCTATTTTTGGCCAACACTGAAGAAGGATGCAATTCATTACGCCCAGGCGTGCAAGAGATGTCAAGCTTTTGCACCCGCTATTCACTCACCTCCAAACGAGCTCATCTCCGTCTACAGTTCTTGGCCCTTCGCAAAGTGGGGCATCGACATCATTGGACCTTTCCCGCCTGGCGTCGGGGGGGTAACTTTCGTAGTCGTAGCAGTCGATTACTTCACCAAGTGGACCGAAGCGAAGGCATTGAAGACCATCACAACGGCCCAGATGACAAGTTTCATATGGAAAAACATAATTTGCAGGTTCGGCCTACCACGAGCGATAGTGACGGACAACGGACGTCAATTCACAAGTCAAGACATGCTGGATTTCTGCTCAGAGTGGAACATCAAGAAATTTTTTTCAATACCCTATCATCCACAATCGAATGGTCAAGTAGAGGCAATCAACAAAATCATCAAGCACACCTTGAAAGCTAAGCTAGATGGATTGAAGGGCAAATGGGCGGACGAGCTGCACATGGTTCTGTGGGCATATCGGACGACCACGAGGAATTCTACTGGTGAAACTCCGTTCGCGCTCGCGTTCGGAACCGAAGATGTCATACCAGCAGAGGGGTAGGTCCCAACTTTTCGAGTAGCAAATTATGACGAGCAGTTGAATAACGATGCACAGCTCTCCGACTTGGACTTCCTAGAAGAGCGAAGGCTAACAGCGGACGAGAAGAACGTGGTCTACAAGCAAAGGTAAGAGCGCTATTATAACACCAAAGTACGTGCTCGCCAATTCACTATCGGCCAGCTCGTACTTCGGAGGGCGACGGAGCAGTCCATCGACATACTTGGCCCGACTTGGGAGGGTCCGTACCGAATAACGCGCACACTCCTGAACGGATCGTACGAGCTAGAAGATCTGGAGGGCAAGCCGAGCAAGTACCCATGGAACGCGGTCAAGCTGAAGAAGTATTACCAGTAAGTTTTTAATTTTTTCATATTTGTATAGTTTGTATCTAATCATCATTTCAATACAAGTACAAGTTTTAAATTTCCATCAAGTGTTAGATAAGTTTGAATTTTTAGACAAGGCTATGCGTAGCCTTCTAGGAAACAAAAGACGAGCACTCTTTCTTAACGATGCTCGCAAGGTAGTGGCGACGACGACCACTACCTGTCAAACAAAAAAGAGTTCAAACCGACGAATGGTTAACTCTAAAAGACAAGCACTCTTTCTTAACGATGCTCGCAAAACAAAGACGAGCACTCTTTCTTAACGATGCTCGCAAGGTAGTGGCGACGACGATCACTACCTACCAAATAAAAAAGAGTTCAACCGACGAATGGTTAACTCTAAAAGACGAGCACTCTTTCTTAAAGATGCTCGCAAAGACAAAAGACGAGCACTCTTTCTTATAGATGCTCGCAAGGCAAAGACGAGCACTCTTCCGCAAAGATGCTCGCTGTTGGTCCCTGAACGAGTAGTGAATGGGTTTAAAGTCTAGAGGGGAGGGGTGAATAGACTTTAAAACTTTTTCAAACAGAGTTGGGAACCTCTTCTGATTGCTATGTCAACTGGACTGCAAGTTTGGTGGTCCAGATGACTATAGTGATCTGACTGAGGAGGTTATATGCGGAATTATGGTGGCCCTGGTTTAGACTCGTTCTTGTAACTTGTTTTATTTAATGAAAATACTCAGCTGATGCTGGTTTGAAAGTTATGGCCTTGTTTTGAAGAGTGTTGAAATCACAGTATGCACTATATAATAATGAATGTAAAGGCAGAAATGTAAAGTGCAGAAAGTAAATAACACCGGATTTATAGTGGTTCGGATATACGTTCCTACGTCCACTCTCACGTCCTAACGTGATGTTTAATCCCTTTAATTTCCACAAATTACAAGGGTCTTGACCTTTATAGTCCCAAGTCCTACCCTTGGGACTATAAAGGACAAGGCCCTTGTAATTTTGGGTAAATTAAAGGGATTAAACATCACGTTAGGACGTGAGAGTGGACGTAGGAACGTATATCCGAACCACTATAAATCCGGTGTTATTTACTTTCTGCACTTTACATTTCTGCCTTTACATTCATTATTATATAGTGCATACTGTGATTTCAACACTCTTCAAAACAAGGCCATAACTTTCAAACCAGCATCAGCTGAGTATTTTCATTAAATAAAACAAGTTACAAGAACGAGTCTAAACCAGGGCCACCATAATTCTGCATATAACCTCCTCAGTCAGATCACTATAGTCATCTGGACCACCAAACTTGCAGTCCAGTTGACATAGCAATCAGAAGAGGTTCCCAACTCTGTTTGAAAAAGTTTTAAAGTCTATTCACCCCTCCCCTCTAGACTTTAAACCCATTCACTACTCGTTCAGGGACCAACAAGTGGTATCAGAGCAGTGGTTCTAACGGACTACTGTCTCTAGATTATCAGAAGACTTGAGGGAGTCTTTCTGTAGTCCTCTTGAACAGATCTTTTGAAAAACTTGTTTTTGAAAATCCATACAGCATGAGTGCTAACATGCGAAAGTTGCCTAAGTTTTCAGTTGAGGATTATGATTACTGGAAGATCAGGATGAGGAAGAATCTCACATCAGTCCACTACAAGATGTGGTCTGTAATCACTGAAGGCCCAATCACCATCATGACAGTCAACACTGCAAATGGTGATCCAGAAGTCCCAGTTGGAGAACTGGTTCCCAAGCCTATGAGGGATCTCACACCAGAAGAGATGAAGCAATCAAACCTTGATAGCATTGCTCAAGATTACATAATGCAAACTCTTCCAAATGAGTACATTGCAAAGGTCATCCACTGTGAGTCAACCAGAGAGATGTGGGAGGCATTGGCACTCCTCTGTGAAGGAACTGAGCTGATCAAGGAAAGCAAATTGTCGACAGCAGTCAAGAAGTTTGAACACCTCAAGATGCATCCAGGAGAAACTATTGATCAGCTGGACAATAGATGTACAAAGATCATAAATGAGATTGAATCTCTAGGCAAGAAGTATACAAATAGAGAGAAAAACTTGAAGATCTTGGACTCTTTACCCAAGAGATGGAAACTCAAGAAGACCATCATCAAAGATACTCAAGATATCAAGAAGTGGTCTACTCAAACTCTATTTCAGAACCTAAAAGCTCATGAATATGACCTTGACAGAGAAGAAAACTCAGGAAGTGATGAGTCAACTGCAGCCCCATCTACCTCCAAGACTGTAGCCTTCAAGGCAGCCAATACAAAAGCTGCAAGTACCTCATCTGGCAAGGCCTCTCTGAAAACAGAAGACTGTGAAGGATCAGACATGAGTCTGAAGGAACAAATGGCTCTTATGATCAAGAGATTCGAAAGGATGAACACTCTCAACAGCAAATATAGAAAATTCTATAGAAACTACAAAGATAGAAGAGCAAGTTCACCCTCCAGAGGTTCCAGAGAAAGACATCCTAGAAAGGATGTGGAGTCATCTGACAGCCGAGGATCCAGAAGAAGAGATGCCACTCCTCCAAGGAAAGGCAACTCAAATCAGAAACCTGGATCATGCTTCAACTGTCGCAAACCAGGACACTATGTCTATGAATGTCCTGAGCTGGATTTGGATGACAAAGAAGAAAGAAGGCCAAGAAGAACTTCAGACAAGAAAGCTATGGTGACTGAAGAATCTGAATATCAAAGTGATGAACCCCCTACATCACCAGACTGCCAAATCTTCTCAGATGATTCAGATGACCTAGCTATGATGGCTATAGGTGAAAATGAGGTAAACTCCTATGCTACTACTTTCCATTCACCTATTTTTTCACAATCAGATGAGATAAACTCATCTGAAGGCGAATCAGAAGACACCTATTATCAATCTTTAAGAAAAGTAAAAGGTGATCTGGATATTGCCACTAGAGCTTTTATAGAAGTGGAAGAGGAGAATAAGGATCTAAGGAAAGAAATTGCTAAGTTGAAAAAGGTTAAGTTTGATAACACCCCTGAGCTGGCCACAATGAATGAAAGATTGACCAGAGAAGTGGAGCTTCTTAAGGAAGAAAATACCACAAAAACTCAGTTGTATGAGGGGATGTTACAAACTCAAGCTTTAGAAACTAAGGAACTTCGTTCACTACAATCCAAATTCGATGATCTCTTCCAAGCACACAAGCTCTTAGAAAAGGAGAAGGAATGCCTAAATCAAAAGATATCAGAGTTCAATAAAGCCTCTACTACTATTGAAAGTATCTCTGAGTATTATAGATCAAATGGCAATAAGATGGGTTTTGGCTATGAACTCAACCCATCTACATCCTCTCCAGCTGGGGGTAGTACACCTAACAAGTGCACTACTCAGACACATGAAAAGGGTGAGTGTTCTAAACACAATGAACCTAATATGAACCAAAAGGCATCTGTACCAGCTAAGGCTAACTATCCCAAAACCAAAAATGGTAAAGGACAAGCTAACCCCAAGCTTGTACAGAGGAACAGCAAACAGCCTAGACCATCTCGGCTGAGACAGTCTCAGCTGTATGCTGCTCCAGCCAAGAAGAAGAAATCTTCTTCAAACAAATCTGTTCTCTTTGCACCCCCTATCTCTTATGATATTGTGAGAACAGAAGAGTATGGTCCATATAATCGTGTGCATCGACCAGCTAATGCACCCAGGCCGAATGTAACTAGTCAAAAGATCATGTATGTACACTCCTATAAAGGGAAACCATTTGACTATTACTTAGCTGACACTAAGGACAAATCAGATCAGTCCAAGGTGCTGACTGATAAGATTTGGTTCTGTGATGCCCGAGGGAAACAACTCAAGTGCTCAAGGTTGTTCAAACGACCAATGTATATGTGGGTTCCCAAGGGTAGTACTAACACCCAAGGACCCAAAACAAAATGGGTACCTAAGACTTAACTTTTCTTGCAGGAAAGGAGGGACCTATACAGAAGAGGAGGTCTAGCAGGAGAAACTTGGTACATAGATAGTGGATGCTCAACTCACATGACAGGAACCAAAGCCCTGCTGACCAACTACATATAAAAGAAAGGTCCAAAAGTCTTCTTTGGTGATAACGCGCATGGTAACACAAAAGGATATGGCACCCTTAAAAATGGTGACATTGAGGTACATGATGTATCATATGTAGAAGGTCTTAAGTTTAATTTATTATCTGTTTCTCACTTTTGTGACACTGGTTACTCAGTCAAATTCTCTAAAGATGAGTGTCTCATAAGTGATAAGAGAACAAAACAAAACCTTCTAACAGGATCTAGAAAGGGAAGTATGTATCTTGCAAATTGGAACAGCTGTCCTAAGGATACATGTCTGCTTGTGAATAGCCCTAAAGATGTCAGCTGGCTATGGCACAAACGTCTTAGTCATCTGAACTTTAAGACTATGAACAAGTTAGCAAGGGAATCCTTAGTTGATGGTCTGCCTAATGAACTCTACTATAAAGATCAGGTGTGTGATGCATGTCAACAAGGAAAGCAAACAAAGGTCTCCTTCAAGACCAAGAAGACAGCATCAACCAGCAGAGTTCTTGAACTGCTTCACATGGATCTCTTTGGACCAATCACTCCAACCACTCTAACAGGGAGGAAGTACACTCTTATTGTTGTAGATGATTATTCCAAGTTTACTTGGGTTATCTTCTTATACAAGAAGAGTGAAACACAGCAGAAGCTCCCTGAACTATTGAAGAGGATCCAAGTAGAGAAAGGAGAACCAATTGTGAAAATTAGAAGTGACAAAGGCACTGAATTCATTAACTCTTATATTATTGCCTATTGTACTTCTAATGGTATTCAGCATGAGACAAGTGCAGCAAGAACACCACAACAGAATGGTGTAGCTGAAAGAAGAGTCAGAACACTCAAAGAAGCTGCCAGAACACTCCTTGCTGAATTCTCCACTCCCAAGAAGCTATGGGCAGAAGCCATCAACACAGCTTGTCACACTCAAAACAGGTCAGGTATTCATAAAATACATGAGAAAACCCCATATGAACTATGGAAAGGTAGAAAACCTAGAGTATCTTACTTTCATATATTTGGTTGTAAGTGTTTCATTCACAACAATGGGAAGAGTAAGTTGAATGCTTTTGATGCCAAAGCAGATGAGGGGATATTTTTAGGATACTCCTCAACTAGCAAAGCATTTAGAGTACTCAACAAACGAACCCTTCTTGTGGAAGAAACACCTCATGTTGTTTTTTATGAATCTTGTGAAAAGAATGCAGTAGAAACAAACTCAGCTGCAGATCAGATGAGACATCTAGTGATCAAGTCCAAACCAGATGAGTTCATTGAAGTCAATGAACCTTTCCCTGAAGAACCAGAGGAGGATAAGCCTCATAGACCTGTCACTAGATCTCAAACTCAAGCATGACAAGCTGACCAGAATCAAGATGCACCAATCCCAAATGCCAGGGGGAATGATCTCTTTGACACTCAAGATACAGATGATGATCGACCTAATCAAGTCAGCCCTCCTGATGGCACTAGATCAGATGAGAATCCAAGCTCATCCAATGCAGATACTCCTGTGAGGCATACATGGAGAAACTACCATCCATCAAACCTCATCTTAGGAGGAGCTGACTCAGGTGTCAAGACAAGAAGACAACTGAATCAGAACTCACAATCATCTATGTTCTGCTGGTGTGCTTTCATATCCAACATTGAACCAGCTGATATAGAAGAAGCAATGACAGATAGCAATTGGATCACTGCTATGCAAGAAGAACTAAACCAATTCGAAAGAAATGAAGCCTGGGAATTGGTAGATCGTCCTGAAAACCACAATGTAGTAGGAACAAAGTGGGTATTCAAGAACAAGAAGGACGAAAATGATGTGATAACTAGAAATAAGGCTAGGCTAGTTGCAAAAGGATACTCTCAATCTGAAGGGATTGACTATGATGAAACCTTTGCTCCAGTAGCCAGATTAGAAGCCATACGACTGTTTCTAGCTTATGCATCATATATGGGCTTCAAGGTATATCAAATGGATGTCAAGAGTGCTTTTCTAAATGGTATTTTGGTAGAATAAGTATATGTAGAGCAGCCTCCAGGTTTTGAAAAAGGTGATCAAGTATATCGACTGAAGAAGGCTCTCTATGGTCTAAAACAAGCCCCCAGAGCTTGGTATGACACATTGTCACAATTCCTACTTGACAATGGATATACAAAAGGCAAAGTGGATAGAACTCTTTTCAGAATACAAGAAGGAGAAGACATCCTAATGGTGCAAATATATGTAGATGATATTATATTTGGATCACCCAATCAAGAGATGTGCAAGAAGTTCTCTGAACTTATGCAAGGAAAGTTCATCAACCAATCCAAGTATACCAAGAGCCTATTAGAAAGATTCAAAGCCCTACAAAGCAAGACTGCAAGGATTCCAATGATGACATCTTTCAAAATGGAACCAGATGAGTCTGGAAAGGCAGTTGATCAAGCTGAATATAGAGCACTGATTGGATCTCTACTATATCTTACAGCTAGCAGACCAGACATAACATTTGCTGTAGGAGCATGTGCTAGGTTTCAAGCAAACCCAAAGCAAAGTCATCTAGAAGCAGCAAGGAAGATTCTCAAGTACCTAAAAGGAACAGTCAACCTAGGACTATGGTACCCTGCTGATGACAATCTAGAATTGAGTGGCTATTCTGACTCAGACTATGGAGGATGTAGAATTGATAGGAAATCCACATCTGGAACATGTCAATTTCTAGGCAACAAGCTGATATCATGGTTCTCTAAGAAGCAAACCTCAGTTGCAACCTCCACCACTGAAGCACAATACATGGCAGCTGGTAGTTGTTGTAGTCAGCTGCTCTGGCTAGTTCAACAACTCAAGGATTACAATGTAGAGGCAAGAGAAGTCCCTATTTATTGTGATAGCAGCAGTGCCATTGCCATCACTCAAAATCCAGTCCTCCACACAAGGTGCAAGCATGTCGACATTCGACACCACTTCATAAGAGACCACCTTGAAAAGAAGGACATCAAGATGGAGAAAATTCACACAGATATTCAAAGAGCAGACATCTTGACTAAGCCCCTAGCTGAAGAAAGGTTCAAAATCCTATGTTACAGCTTAGGACTCCTGGACCCAAACACATGAAGAAGGAAAGATCAGCTGAAAACCTCAGCTGACCCAAGTGCAGCAGACTAGGAGGATCAGATGAGGTGAATAGACACCCTCATCTTCAGGTAAGTTCTTTCCCAATGAAGACAAATAAAGCTGAGGGAAAACTTAGAGTCATCTAATCAAGGGGGAATCAATGATACCTTAAGAATCCTTGATGAAATACTCTAAAATCTGCATTGCATATCATATCATATATATATATAGCAGACTTGAACAAAGTTATTTGATCTCTTTATTCCCAGCAATGTATACTATGTATAATAATAAACTATTCTTCATAAAATACTTTATTTATATACATAAATACTGTGTACTATTGAGTTATACTTGGTTGGATTAATACACCACCGACTCAACAGTATGCATGCACAGTACGGATTTCAAATAACTCTTGCTCAAAATTTATGAATTCTGCATTCCATAAGATAAAGTCTGAATATCTTTAAATGTGAACCCTTAGATCAAGAATCTCATTGTTGATCTTAAGAAGTAACTTTTCAGAAATACAGACCTATCAACTCTATAGTTTTGTCATCTTTCACTACACTACCTCATTTCTACCCCTATAAAAGGAGGAAGTTATGAGAACACCTAAGAACACAAATCACCAACTACAATTTTTATTTCAGGTATGGAGAAGATTGAAAGAAAAGATGGAATGGAGATCATTCTTCAACCAAAGTCTTGGGTGAAGGAGATGAAGATTTGTCCAGAAGATGAAGATGATGCAGATCAGCATACTTGGTTTAACCAACATAAGTATGTCTATGAAAACTAGAGGAAAGAGAGAAGTCCTTATTGAAAACTAGAGGAAAGAGAGATGCAGAGGACAGAGTAGCAAACAAGCAGAGCTTCTTCTCCAGGGGGAAGTTCTACATGGAGAGCTTGTTATCAAAAGCTATTGTGTCTAAACAGAACATGAAGGTTGAGTCCATGGCCCTCTCTTCGACTCCATTGAAGCCTCTTCCAATCTTCCTTCTCTTTCAAGAGTAGCGAAGAGATTCAATTAGGACATATTTGATGCTACAACCCATCTGATGATGAGGAACATCAGATGGTAAGGGCAACCTGAACCAGTGGGATACCATCCAGGCTGATATACATATTGATTTGATGGTCCTACTTGATTCAGAGATAGAGCTGGAAGATCCATCAAACCAGGTTGGATCACCACTCACAATAAAGCTGGAAGATCCATCATCCAGGTTGGATCATCACAGCAACAATGAAGGATCCATCAAGCCAAGTTGGACCTTCAAAGCACAGAAGATTTACTCAGCAAATCTCAATCCTCCACTCAGCTGATCAAAAGACCAACTCAGCTGACCAGAAGACTTCCAAGAGAAATCAGCAGACCTTTTCAGGAAATCAGAAGACTTCACTCTGCTGATCAGATCACTTGATTTTTGAGTTTAATGACTATCTTTGATCATGTAATTCATTCTAGATTTATTCCTGAATGTAATTAAACAAATTGGCCTATATAAGGAATGCAATTCACTTATAAAAAACGGCCTTGATGATCAATTCTTGCCACAAAATTAGTCACAACGGCTATTTTTAGTAATGATGTCATTAATACTCAATTACCAAATTGCCAGCAAATCAACTGTCGCCACATGGCAAATTCAGCCGGCAAATTTAAAGGAAGGCCCAAAATCAAAGAAGGAAAATCTTGGGCTCTACTCCACAATTAACCCAAATCTGACCGTTAGATCAAGATTTGTTGGAGTATATATACACACCCTTAAAACTCTTCCAAACCCTTTCGCTCACAATACCCTATTGCTCTCAATACTGTCTCGTTCTGCAAATTTCTTTCAAGCTCTCAAAACCTAAACACTTAAACTCTACTATGGCAATCATTGAAACTTACGACGAGAAGACCAAGAGCACTGGCACCTTGGATGCTGCAAAGTGGTCCAAGGAAGGGAAGATGTTCACAGAGAATGCTCTGTTTTTCAAAGGCAAACACACAGCTGCAAACAAGGAAATCCTTCTCCGTTGCATCAACCTCAACCTTCGAGATTTTCTGGAAGCAGCACCCACCAACGTTTATGAACAAGATGTGCTGGCTTTCTATGCGAACGCTGTGATGAAGGGATCGCATGTTGAAAGTGTCATGGGTGGACACAAGGTCAAGGTAACAAGGGAAATCCTTCAGGAACTATTTGGTTTGTCAAGGGGGAAGATCAATATCTCCACCTACATCATGAATAAGGAGAAAGAATACATGGAGATGTTCACTGATGGGAGAATCAAGGCTGCTGATGCCTCTGGACTCAAGAAATCCCAATTAGAACCTAAGTTTCAAACCCTGATGGATATAGCAGGCAAGATGCTGCTAGGTAACACTTTCAGCCATGATGCTGTTACCACCTTGAAGGTTAGAGTTATGGCTGCAATCTGGGATCAGATTGATGGAGACTGGCAAGGGCTTTTCTTGGACAAAATTGCTCTTGAAGCCAAGAAGGTGACATTGGACCTTCAATCAAGAGAATGGAAGGTAACCTCAACTGTCAGCTTTGTCAACAAGCTGAGTATCATCCTTCCAGAAGTACTCCCAAGAAAGTACAAGATGGGACCTCATAAGACCTTCCACATCTCCAAATATTATTTAAGGAAGGACGCTCTTGCTGAGGCAGCAAGGTTGAAAGAAGAGAGGAAGAAGCTGTTAGCTGAAGCATCTTCCAAAGATGTTATTGAAAAGGCAGAAGAGTCCACTCATAACTCTGCTGCTGAAGAAGAAGAGGAGTCATCGAAAGAAGAGGCTCAAAAGAAGGTTGCTGAAGAGGATGATGATGACAACCAGACCTTAGCACAAAGAAGATATCTGATCAGATCAGGGCTCATCTCCCCATCTGATTCAGATGTCACTCCCACTGCCTCTCCTTTAAAAAAGGCAGGTACTTCTAACCCCTCTCTCACTTTCACACCTTCTAAACTATCAAAGGGTCAGAAGAGAAAGAAGAACACTTCTTCTTTCACAAAGAAAGCCAAGAAATCCAGGCTCCCTACTCCAATGAGCATAGCCCCTATTTCATCCTTACAAGATGTATAATAAAGTTGTCTATACAATACAACTTATCCTATTACATGTTTGATTTGGTTTATCTTCTGATGATGGTCTTCTTGAGTTTCCATCTCTTGGGTAAAGAGTCCAAGATCTTCAAGTTTTTCTCTCTATTTGTATACTTCTTGCCTAGAGATTCAATCTCATTTATGATCTTTGTACATCTATTGTCCAGCTGATCAATAGTTTCTCCTGGATGCATCTTGAGGTGTTCAAACTACTTGACTGCTGTCGACAATTTTCTTTCCTTGATCAGCTCAGTTCCTTCACAGAGGAGTGCCAATGCCTCCCACATCTCTTTGGCTGACTCACAGTGGATGACCTTTGCAATGTACTCATTTGGAAGAGTTTGCATTATGTAATCTTGAGCAATGCTATCAAGGTTTGATTGCTTCATCTCTTCTGGTGTGAGATCCCTCATAGGCTTGGGAACCAGTTCTCCAACTGGGACTTCTGGATCACCATTTGCAGTGTTGACTGTCATGATGGTGATTGGGCCTTCAGTGATTACAGACCACATCTTGTAGTGGACTGATGTGAGATTCTTCCTCATCCTGATCTTCCAGTAATCATAATCCTCAACTGAAAACTTAGGCAACTTTCGCATGTTAGCACTCATGCTGTATGGATTTTCAAAAACAAGTTTTTCAAAAGATCTGTTCAAGAGGACTACAGAAAGACTCCCTCAAGTCTTCTGATAATCTAGAGACAGTAGTCCGTTAGAACCACTGCTCTGATACCACTTGTTGGTCCCTGAACGAGTAGTGAATGGGTTTACAGTCTAGAGGGGAGGGGTGAATAGACTTTAAAACTTTTTCAAACAGAGTTGGGAACCTCTTCTGATTGCTATGTCAACTGGACTGCAAGTCTGCTGGTCCAGATGACTATAGTGATCTGACTGAGGAGGTTATATGCGGAATTATGGTGGCCCTGGTTTAGACTCGTTCTTGTAACTTGTTTTACTTAATGAAAATACTCAGCTGATGCTGGTTTGAAAGTTATGGCCTTGTTTTGAAGAGTGTTGAAATCACAGTATGCACTATATAATAATGAATGTAAAGGCAGAAATGTAAAGTGCAGAAAGTAAATAACACCGGATTTATAGTGGTTCGGATATACGTTCCTACGTCCACTCTCACGTCCTAACGTGATGTTTAATCCCTTTAATTTCCACAAATTACAAGGGTCTTGACCTTTATAGTCCCAAGGTTAGGCCTTTGAGATCTGAGCCGTCCTAACAGCTACGGTCTCCACAAGTGATTGTAAGCACTTGCACTTTAAGGGGTTTCAAAAACTTTAACCTTTCGGTGAGGGTTGGGGTTTTTGAGGTGTATCCAACTAATGGTTCAAGCTTATAATTTGCTTAACCACTATGCCTAAAACAATTGATATACAATATGAACAGGTTTCAGGTTCTTAAGGGTTGGATAGAAATCACTTAAGAGCTATAGATAATCTAATGGTTTCTGGCTCTTTTGAGAATTCTTAGAACTGTATGGCTTTAGCTTTGATTGCTTGCTTGGCTTGTTGAATTCTCTCTTGTGACTTTTTTTGTGATTTCTCATCCTCTTGTATTTATAATGGAGATTGGTTGCAACTAGCCGTTGGAGTTGACTAGCCGTTTGAGCAATCTTTCCATAATAGCTTGATTCCTTGATTCCAGCCGCTTGATTGCTTCAATCCTGGGATCATGTCAATCTTCTAAATAAGGTAGGTCTTCGTTTGAATTGCAAGATGACTTAGGAATCAGCCGAGTCCTGGAAGAGCACATAGTCTTCTGATCTGTACTTCTAGTCTTCTGACTACTCTTCTGGCCTTAGGTCTTCTGTCTTCTCATATCAGACGAGTAACACTCTTCTGATCTGGAAATTCTTTGTACTGCTTTTAGGCCATCTTCAATCTGGGACTCCATCAGATAGGTAGGTATACAAGCACCTTAACTTATCTGGTCTTCAAGGATCTTCTAGTCTTCATGTCTTCTACTCTTCTCATCTTGAGGATAGGCATGTAAGCCAGGACTGTGCTGATCAGCTGATATCAATACAGTTGATCACACAAGACTAGTCTAAGCTGTTCTATACAAGTCAACTGATCCTATTACATTTATAAACTCTAAGTGTTTTGGCCATCAAAACTATTCTAACATTAAGTGGGGCTTAGGATGAATTTATATCCCAACACTCGCAATAAAAGGAGTTTCCAAAAAGACAAGTACTTATAAAAAAATGCTTGCAAAAATTAATCACAACATAAGTTGAAAAGCAGTAACGAGAACGATCACTCAATATTTAACAAAGTAAACGAACACATCATAAGCAAAAAGTTCCATTCATTAAAAAGCCTAAAAGGCTAAATTACAAAAAGGCCTTAATGGCCGAGCAGTCCTAAAAAACAGAAATAAAATACAAGTAAACTAAGCTACCGGAGCGTTCTCCTCGGCAAGAGCATCCTGCTCGCCGGTAACTTCCTCCTCGTTCACAACCTCCTCGGCAGGAGCTTCCTGTTCGCCCTGTTGAGGTGGGGAGTCTTCGGGAGGATCCGCGAACAGCACCGGAACTCCCAAAAGTCGAGGGAACTGGAGTCCCATTCGCATCAGTGGAAGCAAGGGGAGTTCTGTTTCCGGCTGAGGATTTTCTTTCATAAGGAGGTCATCCAAAAACCCACCGAGCGGAATCACGTCCACTTCCGGATGAACGTCCAGCAATCGATGAATGAGCCCGTGGGCAGTAAGCGCCACCGATAACATGGCAACGCCCCCAGCGAGCTCATTGGTCTCATCTCGCTCATTGGTCATATCGACCAGCTCTTGCCGGAGAGTAGCCAACTCTTCTTCATCAGCTGCAGATTTATTTTGGAAAGAGTTTACCTCGGCGCATTTCATTTTCAGCTCATCCTCGGTAGCCTGGAGGCGAGCACGGAGACGTTCGATCTCTTGAAGATCTTTTTGATCCTTCTTTCGAACCATCTCAAGTTGGGCCTCAGAATCGGCCAACTTTGCCTCGAGGTCGACCACCTTCCTCTCAACAATGGCTTTAGCCTTAGCCATTTGGGTGAGTCTCGCGCTCCTCTCCTCGCTGACCTTGCGGCTCTCGGCGATCTGGACCGCAAGCCTCTCGAGGGTGTATGTGGCACGGGTCATATCGATGGCGGCCAGGCGCGCGTTCTCCAGAGAGCTCTGGTTGTTCACCTCGTCGAGCAGCGTGGTCGTCAGCGACCGGGGTACATTCCTCATGACCCTTGCGACGACCGGGTCCAGAGATTCTTGAGGGGCCGCATCCCGCGATCGAAAGAAGCCGAGGAGGTTGTCGTTGTAAGGCTCAACGATCGAGTTCTCGGCAACCCTAAAGAAAAAAGAGGAGTTAGAAAAAAGTACTTGAAAATATTCTAAAGCTTTATTGATAATAAGCTTACCTAGCAACCCTTGCGGCATCCCAGCCGAGAAGTGTGTTATCTCCCTGAACCCTCTCCCCGGCCGACGAGCTCGCTGCGGTCTCTCGCGACCGAGTGCTTCGGGGAGGGGGGGATACGACCTGAGTGGGGGGAGGCGAACTACCCCTCGGCGGAGGAGATCTCCTCGGCGAGACCCTCTGCTCGACAGCAGGTGGACGAGAAGAACCCCCTCGAGTTGTTCTAGCAACTCTCTTAGGTGGAGCCCCCGAGGTCTCCGCCCCTTTCCTTTTCTTGCCGGTACCGTTAACTACCTTGCGCTCGCGCAGCATCCTCGCTTGTTGCATCATCCTGCTAGATTTTATGCGATCAACTTCGACGGATGGAGGAAGGTAAGTGACAACTCTCTCTGGAACCACTACTAAGAAAGAAAGATGAGAAGTTAATATTTACGAGGAGTAATGTCACAAAAACTTAGCAAATTCACAAAAAATTTAGAAATATGTTGATACCTGGAGGGAACTCTCGAGTGAAGTGGTGAGGAGGTACTCTGAGACCTGCTCGCTCACGCATACACTCCCTGTTCAAGAAGCGACAGGACCTCTCCAGGTAGCGACGATTGAGAACGCAGCAAATGTGGTATTGGAAGAGGGGTGTAAGACGGTGTTCGACAGTTTTCTTGCGAGCAGTTTCACCTACAAAAACGAGGAGTTAGTCAGTATAGAAAGAGCGAGCAGAAATAAAAATAACTTACCACGAATTCTTTGATATTCAGTGTCAAGGGGAATGCGATCAGAGGAGCCATCCGGCCTCACTGGACTTTTCCAGTCCCCGACTACCCACCACCAGTTGGTTTTCCAATCCCTAATCTTGTTGGGAACCCCCTCAACCAATTTGAAATTATCTCGGCCCCTCACGTAGTAGTATCAATGGCCCACTTTCTCTCCGGCCTCGGCCGCCTGAAGAAGATAGTTAATCTCCTTAGGACTGAGCCATGTGTTGCGACATCCGTTCTCGACCGCCACCAGGCCGAACAGTGTAAGAATGCCGATCAGGTTCGACCAACCGTTCGGCAAAATTTGAGAAGGGGCCACCTTCAAGAAATGTAGAAAATTTGAGATACTAGGGTGCAGGGGGAACCTCAGCCCTGCCTCCATCATACCAATGTTGACGGCGACCATCCCCTCAGGCGGCTGGTCGGCCCTCTCATCCGGGCGAGGAATAAAAAAGCAAACATCGGCCGGCAGCTGATACTTTTTTCGAGAGTTCTCTAGCTGGGCCAAGGAGTCAGTGTTCGCATATTTGCTCGCCTCGTATATCGATTGGGAAGCTGCTCGATGCGGGCGAGGAGCCTCTCGAGGAGGGTATTCGCAGAAATATTTATAATAGGCCTCCCTCGAGACCTCGTCGCCATCCAAACTCTCCCTACCACTCAAAATGTCCTTTATGCTCTCTGCATACTGAACAACTTCCTCGAAGTCCTCGCGGAGACTCCTCGTCAAGGTCTCCTCGACTTGGGCAGTTTCTATCTGTTCGCCCACCCCTCGATTTAAATCCGGATCACGCAGATCTGAGTCCGTCTCCTCGTTATCCCCCTCCTCGGCATCGTTGCTGGCATCATCCCTGTCAGATTCATCGAGCTCGTCGACGTCGACGACCACTGCCTTTCCTAGGTTTCGGACTCCAACGTTTATGGGTTCAGGGGAGTGGATCCTAGAGTCCGAGGAGGATGCCCTCTCCATCAAAGCCAAGGCCAAACGGTCTCCGCCGCCGGAATTTTCAGAACCACCCACCAACGGCGGCGGACCACCGTCGGAACCACCACCAAAGCCACCAAACTCCATTTTTTCTTAAAGAAATGGGGGAGAACGAAGTTTTAAAGAAAGAAATGAGAGTTATTTACCTTTGTATCAATCGAGAACCACCACAAAACTCACCGGAAAAGCTTGAGAGAGAAGCTTGGAAGGAAGCTTGAGGAAATTCAAAAATGGCAAAAGTGAAAAGTGTTTCAAAGAAGGTGAAAGTCATATTTATAGGCAAAATCGACCAGGGGCCTTTTAGCAAAAAACGGGGTCAAATTCATAATTTTCCCAAAATTTTAGGGTCATTTCCGAAAATGAGTTCGGAAAGTGGCCCCCACGCGCGACCTTTGAGGTCGGCACGCGCCCCACGCGCTAATTTCAAATCCCTTGCGCCGCCCACGCGCCTAACACATGTCAGGTCCGTCATTATGAAAAGTTGCTTCGATAATCGTGCTCGGCGCTGGAGACGAGGCGACCGCCTCCATCACACGTCACCAAGATCTCAAAATTGATTGTGTTGTCGAGAACAATTTTCACCATCCAAGGAGACGACCATACTGCTCGCCTTACCATTCTACGAATACGAAGAAAGGCGACCAGGGGGCAAATGTTATACCTAGTCAAAGGAGTCAATCTTTTACAAGTCAATCCTAGTCACCAGCTTACGTGGCGAGGACCACTCAACAAAGTCGTGCGACGACTAGTCAACAAGACCAAGAAAATGTAATAGAATAGATGTATTTAATATATTTAAGGGCTCGCTCAAAGATGTTGGCGAGCACATGTTTTAGTTAGCTGCTCGCCTAAATGTGTGGCGAGAACATGTCTATCTTAGCTAGGAGAGTCCAAGTATTGAAGCCTTGGGAGACAGCACGGAGCGTGGCGATCACACTCCTCGACATGGTCCTCCGACGACCACCGTGGCTCAGCTCCTCGGCATTTCGGCGAGGACGAGCACCAAAGGCGGTTTAGCATTAAATGCGCCATCAAATCACCTTTTCGGGCAGAAGATAGGTCCAATGAGGGCGTGCCACGTGTAAAGGGCGGGCAGCCCCTAGAAACCACTATATAATGCCTAAAAGAGGCTCATTTGTAGACAAGTTACACATTCCACCAAATCACCCAACACAAAGCAATAAACTCTCCCAAAGCTCTCAAGCTTTTAGCTTCTCCAAGAAGCTACTTCTTGTGTTCTTGCTTGTTCTTCTTTAGATCATCAAGATCATCATAAACAACCTCTTTAAACACGTAATAAACCCCCGATCATTATACATGTTTGTCTCGTGCTAACAGATAGTCCACATCCGAATCAACCATCAAAAGCACGTACAACAAAGTGTAGTGTATTTTCACGTCATATGAATGAAGGTTCAAAGTGAATTACAAGTAAAAAAAGTCAAGACACCTGAAGTATCACTCAGGGCAGTTTGCAAAGACCAAAACTTATGCAAAAGAATCTGAAACACACCCACTTATGGTAATAAGCCTGAATGACCATGTAGCACTAAAAACAAACCTAGGACAGAATCAAGCCATTATTCCAAGTGTAAGAGAATATTTCAAGAAGGTCAATGATTAATTGCCACCTGTTACTGTGCATAACAAACTCTGAAACATAATGGAGTTTTGAGAGGTATTTTTATAAACTTTTATGTATGTGTGTAGAAAAAATAATGACATTTGTGTAAAATTATGAATATTGTGAGGGTGAAGTTTATATAGGGTTTCCCATTTTAATGATGTGAAAGTTATTGTGAAAAGTTTAAAAAGAAAAGTATGAAAGTTATTTTGAAATTAAGGGAGTACAATTTTTTTTGTGTTGGGGTGAGTAGGGGTGAGTGGTATGGTCACCTTGGGTGAGTACTGTTGGAGTGTGGAGCCTGAATTGATCCTAACGGGCTTGGAGTGTAGGATAAGTTTGATCCTAACGGGCCTGGAGTGGGGAGCAAGTTTTTCCTAATAGGCTCAGGGTTAATTATGGCAAGTTTGTTCGCTTGGAGTAGGGAACAAGTCTTTTCCTAATAGGCTTAGGGTTAATTATGGCAAGTTTGTTTCTAATGGCTTGGAGTAGGGAACAAGTCTTTTCCTAATAAGCGTAGGGTTAATTATGACAAGTTTTCTATTATAAATAGATGTTCTCCCTTTGTAATCATCGTGCATCCAAAAAACATAGTGAAATACCTGCATTGGCATCGCCCCCAGACGTAGTCGAAAGACGAACTAGGTAAACAAATGTCGTGTTATTTTCTTATCGTCATCGTGTGCGTGTGTTTATTTCCTAACAATTGGTATCTAGAGCCTCGGGTTCAGAGTGAGCAGACACGATGAGCGACGAGAAGATTTCGGGTTGTGGAAGATGCAGATCGAGGATTATCTTTACGGTAAAAATCTGTATGTGCCCTTAGAGGAGAAGGAGATACCCGAAAAGATGGAACAGAAGGAGTGGAATCTGTTGAACAGAAAGGCGATGAGTGCAATACGCTTATCGCTGTCCATGAACGTAGCCTATCACACGACTAACGCCAAGTCCGCAAGGGAGATGCTGCAGATCTTGGAGAAGATGTATCAGAAGTCCACAACGGCGAACAAAGTTCAATTGATCAGACGATTGTTCAACCTCAGGATGTCGGAGAGCACACCCGTGCAGCAACACCTGAACAAGTTCAACAGGATCATTGGACAGTTGTGTTCTGTCGTGATCGACTTCAGTGGCGAGGTACTTGCCTTAGTTTTGTTATCTTCTTTGCCAAATAGTTGGGTTGCCACAATTAGCGCTTCATCCGCGAAAGATAAACTGAAGCTTGACGAAGTGAGGGATCTAATGATTAGCGAGGAGGTTCGCAGGAAAGAATCCGGATCCACTTCAGGGTCAACGCTGAACACGGAAGAAGGGGCAGATCGAAGGGTAGGCAGAATCGTGGCAGATCAGAGTCCAGAGGAAAGAGTCAATCCAAGAAAGATAAAGACTCGATCCAGTGCTGGAATTGTGATGAGTTTGGTCACAACGGGAACCAGTGTTCAAGTACCCAAGAAAAACAGGAAGGGACAGGACGAGAAGAAGACTGCAAACGCAACCAAAGTTGATATTGGAGACGCGTTGGTCTTGAGTGTCAATAGTCCGGTAGATTCGTGGGTGTTGGATTTTGGAGCATCATTCCACTCTTGCAGTGATGCTAAATCTGTTAAGTGTACGTTCATTGACTATGTTGGTGATGAGTTCGGTTATAAACTCTGGGATGAGAATAACCGAAAGATTATTCACAGTAGAGATGTAGTTTTCAATGAACAGATTATGTACAAGAACAGATTGGAGGCATCAGATTCTGACAAGATCAATCGTGGCAGATCAGAGTCCAGAGGAAAGAGTCAATCCAAGAAAGATAAAGACTCGGTCCCAGTGCTGGAATTGTGATGAGTTTGGTCACTAAAGGAACCAGTGTTCATCACCCAAGAAAAACAGGAAGGGACAGAACGAGAAAAAGACAGCAAACGCAACCACACTTGATGTTGGAGACGCGTTGGTCTTTAGTGTCACTTGTCCGGTAGAATACTGGGTGTTGGATTCTGGAGTATTATTCTACTCTTGCAGTGATGCTAAATTTGTTAAGTGTACGTTCATTGGTTATGGTGGTGATGAGTTCGGTTATACACTTTGGGTTGAGAATAATCGAAATATTATTCGCAGCACAGATGTAGTTTTCAATGTACAAGAACAAATTGGAGGCATCAGATTCTGACAAGACCAATACCCAAGAGGTTGAGTTAGACATCTCAAACTCGAGTGGGAGTAAGGTGAGTCAGAATGAAGAAGAGGTTCTTATTGAAGAACCTAGGACCCCACCACCACTGGAGAATCTGCTGCAGAGACCAGTTAGAGAGCGACGTGCACCAAATTGGTATTTGTCCTTTAACTACTACTTGTTATTTACTAAGATGGCAACCTTAGAGAAGTTGAAGCTATGCATAGCTTCAATTGGCCTTGAAACTTGAAGATAAGGATTGTCGATGCCAGGCGGATATGGTGAAGACAATGCCGAAAGAAATTCTTAGAATGGGTGATTCTAAGTGTTCTACTCTTATGGTGGAGTAGGTATTCTCTATGTTGAGAATGTTAGTTCTTAAACCATGTCGGTGAAGACAACGCCGAAGGAAATTCTTAGAATGGGTGATTCTAAGTGTTCTACTCTTATGGTGGAGTAGGTATTCTCTATGTTGAGAATGTTGGTTCTTTGGTTTAAGAATCATGTTTGTCGGTGAAGACAATGTCGAAGGAAATTCTTAGAATGGGTGATTCTAAGTGTTCTACTCTTATGGTGGAGTAGGTATTCTCTATGTTGAGAATGTTGGTTCTTTGGTTTAAGAATCATGTTTGTCGATGAAGACAATGGAGTTTTCTTTTATTTTATCAAGGTGGAGTTTGTTGAACTTGTGCTAAAATAAAAGGAGCTTTTAAAGGAGTTTGTATCTTCGTTGGAACTTGAAGATAAGGCCCGACGATGCCAGGTGGATACGGAAGGAGAATCAAGAAGATATGGTTACATGGAGAATTCAGTCTCCAAGTGGGAGATTGTTGGAGTGTGGAGCCTGAATTGATCCTAACGGGCTTGGAGTGTAGGATAAGTTTGATCCTAACGGGCTTGGAGTGAGGAGCAAGTTTTTCCTAATAGGCTCAGGGTTAATTATGGCAAGTTTGTTCGCTTGGAGTAGGGAACAAGTCTTTTCTTAATAGGCTTAGGGTTAATTATGGCAAGTTTGTTTTTAATGGCTTGGAGTAGGGAACAAGTCTTTTCCTAATAAGCGTAGGGTTAATTATGACAAGTTTTCTATTATAAATAGATGTTCTCCCTTTGTAATCATCGTGCATCCAAAAAATATAGTGAAATACCTACATTGGCATCGCCCCCAGACGTAGTCGAAAGACGAACTGGGTAAACAAATGTCGTGTTATTTTCTTATCGTCATCGTGTGCGTGTGTTTATTTCCTAACAAGTACAATTTTTTTTTACCAGTTAAAAAACGGTTAGATTCATCTGTTTCAATTTTCATGTTACATTTAAGGGATGTTTATTTTGGGATGTAAAATTCGGGTTTGAGATTTTGAAATCTAACTCATGTTCTACTTTGGGATTTAGAATTAGGATTTCAAAATTTCAACCTATAATTAAAATACCTATAAATCCTACCAAAGTCAACTCTATAAATATCTATAAACCTATATAAACACCTATAATCCCTAACCTATACTATAAAGTTAAATCATACCCTGCTTAAATCCAATTATAGAATTTTCACAAAGCTATTCCAAATCCAAATGATAAAGCAAGACAACAATAACGCAATGAAATGAACAAGTAAGAACAAACACAAGATTTTGCGTGGTTCGATCCAATTGATCTACGTTCACGGAGGATAGAGGCTCTCTTTACTAAACTTGAACAAATGTACAAATTACAAGTATGAATCACTTAGAAACTTGTTCTCTCACACGTATTCAATCCCACAAAGATTACTCGATTCACTTAGATTCGATAAACTCTTTATGCACAAAGTGGTGTATGTATAAAGATACAATGCCCACTTGAAATGCAACTAACTAACTACCTAACATAAATACCACCTTAAACTAACTTTAGAATAACTGAATCAGCAGACTTGATCAGCTGATATGGATTCAGACGATTTGGACTCCAACACAGTTGATACAGATCAGACGACATACACTCAGTAGAGTTTTCCTCACTCTGTCAGATGAGTTGACCAAGATCAGATGACTAAACTTTATCAACTGAGTTGACGTTACTCAGCTGCACTGACCCAAACTAGACGACTACGACTTCTCTTCTGCTAGATACTACAATCATGACACCTTCAATATTGCATTATTCCTATCAATTCTCCACCTTAATGCAAGATTACCTCCTCACAGCCCTCCTCAAGGCTGTTGTTCACATTCATTAGTGAACATACCAAATTCTAAGGTTTACCAACTCTATGCAATGTTTGAACTTATTGCTTGGTAACGCCTCAGTCAACATATATGCTGCCTTTTCTTCAGTAGCAACTTTCTAAACTTCGACTAGACCCTTCTCTAAAACATCCCTCACAAAGTGCAGCTTCACATCAATGTGTTTAGATCTCTTATAAAACACTTGATGCTTAGTTAGATGGACTGTACTCTAATTATCACATAGAACTGGAATACTCTTCTGGTATATGCCAAAATCTCTCAAGATACCTTTCAGCCACAATGCTTATGTGATTTCTTCAGTTAAGGCGATACACTCAACTTCTGTTGTGGATAAGGTCACCATTGATTGTAAGGCTGCTCTCCAAGTGATAGTAGTGCCATACAAAGTAAATACATAACCAAATAAAGACTTCCTTGTATCAATGTTTTCAGTAAAATCAGAATCCACAAATCCTAACAAAGGACTCTTTGTAGCAGCTGACCTCTCGAACACTAGAACTAAGTCTTCTAATCCATTCAGATACCTTAATATCCATTTCAAAGCCTCCCAGTGCAGCTTCCCAGGGTTTCCCATGAATCTATTAACTATACTCACTACAGAGGCTAGATCAGGCCTACTGCACACCATGGCATACATTAGACTACCCACTCCATTGGAAAAAGGAACAGTAAGCATCCGCTTCTTCTCATCTTCTGTTTGAGAAAAATGCTTCACTGATAACTTGAATTGCTGACCAAATGAAGTGCTCACTTTCTTTGATTAATGCATAAGGAACCTCCTTAAGACCTTCTGAACATAACTCTTTTGGGATAGGAACATCTTTCCAGCTTTCCTGTTTCTGAAGATATCCATTCCTAATATCCTCTTTGCTTCATCCAAATTCTCCATCTCGAACTTGTTACTCATCTGCTCCTTCAGATGAGTAATCCTCTTCACACTTTTGCTAGCTATAAGCATATCATCTACATAGATCAGTAGATAGGTGCTTTCTAGATTATCTTGTTTACCAATATACACACAATTGTCATATCTGCTTCTTAAGAAACAAATATAAAGCATAAAATGATCAAACTTTCTATAACATTGTCTGTGACTTTGCTTAAGTCCATACAATGATTTCTTAAGCAATTATACCTTACTTGCACTTTCAGGCATGATAAATCCTTCTGGTTGGTGCATGCATATTGTTTCAACTAGATAACCACGCAAGAATGCAGTTTTGACATCTAGCTCATGTAACTAAAGATCATCTTGAGCCACTTTACACAAAAGTAATCGTATTGAACAATTTTTAACAACAAGAGAGAATACCTCATTGAAGTCAATTCCTTCCATTTGAGTGAATCCCCTAGCTACCAACCTTGCCTTGAATCTGATCTGCTCCTTTGCACCACCAGATCCAACTTCAAGTTTCTTCTTGAAGAGCCACATGCAGCTGACTAACTTCTTGTTTATTGGCTTCTGTACTAGGATCTAGGTTTGGTTCTTCTCTAAGGATTGCAACTCCTCTGACATGGCTGCTATCCACTACTCTTTCTCTGGACTGGTGATAGCTTCACTATAGTTTCTTGGCTCATAATGTTCCACCTCCTCTATTGTGATCAGAGCATATGATACAAGATCAGCTTGGCCAAACCTAGATGGGGGATGAATCTGCCTCCTGAGCCTATCTCTTATAAGACTATAATTCCTTATATCAACTGGGTTGTCCTCCATGGTAGCATCTTCTGGATCACCTCCTTCTACATCTTCTGGGACAACCTCATCTGGGGTGATGTCTTCTAGGTTCATATCAGCGGGGTCACCACCTCCTTAGATGCAACCTCATCTATTTCCAGAAACTCCATCTCAGTTGAGGAACTCTCTTCTAACTCATTTGCAATTCTCCCATCAAGGTCATTGGAATTTCCATTATGGGGATATCCCATTACCTTCTCATTGAAATCAACATCTCTGCTGATAACAAGTTTCTTATGACCTAGTTCAAGGATTCATAGTCTATAGCCCTTGACACCTTTCGGATAACCAATGAATATACATTTCAGAGCCCTTGGCTCTAGCTTATCCTGTCTTATATGGGCATAAGCTTGTGTTGGGAAATGAATCGATTTTGATTAAGATACCAAAACCCCTAAATGATGATGGTCAGCTTAGTTGAGATAGATAGATAACTATATCAGTCTAGTTGTCTCAGGATAGTTGAGACAGTAAAATTGTCTAAGTCTAGAATCTCAGAAATGTTGAGATCTTTGGTGTTCAGGTTAGTTGTCCAAAGCTGAAATGTTAGGCAGCTTGTTACTCTAAGTTTATTAGGTCAAGTTGGCTGAAACAATGAAGACAAGCCTACTGAAGAAGACAACATGGCTGAATGATCAAAGCTCAAGTAAGTAGCATGAACTGATAAGGAGAGAAAGGCACTCATAAGGGCTATGATAGATCAAGGTGAAGTCTTAAGAGATCAAAAGCATTGAATGCTGCAGTCTCAGAAGACAACATTAATGAAGCATTAAAGCCATCAAGCCTGAACAAGCATTGAAGACTTAGAAGCATTAAAGACTGAAGAATTGAATGAATGTTGGAACAATCCATGAGCAGCAGAAAAGTTCAGAGTACTTGTCCCATCTGACCGTTGAAAAAGTACAAACTCTGCCATGAATCAACCTTGGAAAATGTGCAAGTTTGGAAACTAGCACAAGTCCTCTCAGCCGCATTTTTCAGAAGTCAACACATTCATTCAAGCAACCATTGAAGAACCTTCTTACCCAGTGGATAAAAGAAGGATGCTCTCATAGCAATTTCATTGGAGCTGCAAATAGACAATTTGAATGTCTATCTCTCCAACGGATAGATGATCAAATTGGTCTATAAGTATAGAAGTGATCCAAGGATTCAAGAATCCAACTATCTGCTACCAATCTACTATCAAGCATTCAAGGAAACCAAAGATCCTAGAATCCCAAGTTTCCTGATCACTTCTAGTGATGAGGATCCACCCGTGCAAAATCAAGAAAACAAAAGAGATTTTTTGGTCGTACATGATGGGCCGATTACAAGGACAAGAGCTAAGAAGATAAATGAGGCTTTGATGAGCCTAGTTGCTGAAATGAGTGAAAATGTGCAAGACAAGCCCGAAGAAGGCCTAGTAGTGAACGTTATTGGGCTTGACTACGAATAAAGAGATGTCATGAAGCTAATTTGGGCTAAAAGACATAATTCTAAGTGCACGGGCCTTCAAAAACGTGGCACACATGAAGCCCATTAGAATTATTGTTTTATATTTATTATTATTAGTTATTTAGATTATTTACATTTTCTAGGAAATTCAAAGAGTTAGGAGTTACATTTTTAGCTTTGAATTGAATCTTTAGTGGCCTTTTAAGACCATAGGTGTAGGTTATGGATGTATTTACTCTTAGGAGTTACTTTCTAGCCTATAAATAGGCCTTGTATTCCTTTGGGAAGACACCAAGTTGAATACAAAATTACAAGTTTTTGTTTGCTTATTCTCTTTGTGAGAGGTTAATAAATTTGAGAACTTATCAAGAATCTTGAGCAAGATCTTGTGGCGTTCAATCATACCAAGATTCTTGGCTCTTCTATAGCCAACGGGTCAAGGTTTTTATGCTCTAAGTAAGATCAATCCAAATCTCGATTTGGAAATATCCGCTGCTTAATTTATACGTTGGGTTCTTAGATCTTTATATCTAATGGGTCATTCGTCTCTATCCACATCAGTTTGGTATCAGAGCAATTTGATATTGATCTGATTTTATTTTATCGTTGTTTATAGTATTTAGTTTCAAAAAAAAAAAAAAATCTAAAAAAAAAATAAAAAATAAAAAAAAAGTTTAAAAAAAAAATAAAAAAAAAGAGTTGAATATCTTGTTGTTTTTTCTTCATATCTAGAGAAGCAAGTCCAAAAAAAAAAAAGGACGAGAATAGTTATAATATTTGTTTTACATAATTGTTTCCTCTTCATATTACAGTTTCTAGAATTCCTTGTTCCCTACATCTATAGGACTAAGGGATTATTGAGTGTTACTGGAAATTGTTCAAACTTTATTTTGTTCTCAAATTTTGAGTGGTAAAAGGCTAGAGTGGTGAGATTATTAGAGGGGAGGTAAAAGCCAAAAGAGTGATACAAGAGTGAATTGTGAGGATTTTTTTTTAATTTTTTGAGTGAAACACGAGTGATTTGTGAGAAATTATATACTATGGCAGGAACACCCAATGAACAACAAGAAGCTTTCACACTACAAGCCATGCAACAACAATTTGCAAGGTTTGGAACAGTTTTTGATGGTCTAGTAGATCGGATAGAGAGATTGGAACAGCCTACACAAAGGGAGCCTAGAAATGCCAATGCAAATCAAAGAAGGCAATTTGAGGAGTTGGAATCGGAGGAAGAGGTGGATGATGATATGGGGGCTGTTCATCAAGCACATGGGAGAGGGGGTAGAAGAAGGCGAAACGACGAAGTGAATCGAGGTATGGGGAACATAAAGTTTCACATCCCAGCTTTCCATGGGTGGAGCGATCCGGAAGCGTATTTTGAGTGGGAAAAGAAGGTAGAACTCATTTTTGATTGCCATAATCACTCGGAGGATAAATAGGTAAAACTTGCAGCGATTGAGTTCACCGACTATGCTATAGTTTGGTGGGATCAGTTTGTTACCAATCGGAGACGGAATGGAGAAAGGCCAATTGCCACTTGGGCTGAAATGAAAACGATTATGCGTAAGAGATTCGTACCCTCTCATTATTTTCGTGAATTGTATCAAAAACTTCAATCTATGAATCAGGGTACAAAATCTGTGGATGAATACTATAAGGAGATGGAGGTTGCCATGATTAGGGCAAACGTTGAAGAAGATCGGGAGGCAACCATGGCTCGTTTCTTGAATGGGCTGAATAGAGAGATTGCTAACATTGTGGAGCTTCAACACTACGTGGAGCTTGAAGACATGGTACATACAGCCATGAAAGTGGAGAGGCAATTGAAGAAGAAGGGTTACGTGCAAAGGAGTTACACACCAAATTCCCAATCTTCAACTAAGATGAAAGAAGGGGTCCCCAAGGCGACCTTTGAAGGTGCTCCAAAACCACATAGTGAGACTGACAAAGGAAAAGGTATTGTCACTACACCTTATTGTAGTCGTGATGTCAAGTGTTTTCGTTGTCATGGCTATGGGCATATTGCATCTCAATGTCCAAACAAGAAAGTGATGATCCTAAAAGATAATGGGGAAATTGAATCGAAGGGTGAGAGTGAAGAAGAGAGTGAAGAGCTAGTTGATAAAGTCACCGCTGAATCGGGAGAACTTTTGGTGGTAAGAAGAGCTCTAAACATGCAAGCAAAGGTGGGAGAAGCGGAACAACAAAGAGAAAACATCTTTCACACAAGGTGTTTGGTTCGAGAAAAGGTATGCATGTTAATTATTGATAGTGGGAGCTGTACTAATGTTGCTAGTATGGAAATGGTGGAAAAATTGATTTTAATTACGTCGAAGCATCCTAATCCATATAAGCTTCAATGGCTTAATGAATGTGGAGGAAATTCGAGTAAATAAACAAGTTTTGGTGTCATTCTCTATTGGCAATTACAATGAAGTTCTATGTGATGTGGTACCAATGCATGCAAGTCATATCCTTTTGGGAAGACCATGGCAATTTGAAAGGCGAGTGATGTATGATGGGTATCATAATCAATTCATTTTGAAACATCAAAATAAGAAAATCATGATTGTATCTTTAACTCCACAATAGGTTCTTGAGGATCAAATCAAAATGTCTCAAAGAAGAGCACGTGAGATTGAGGGGGAAAAAGGTGATGAGAAACAAAAAGTGAGCCAAAAAAAGAGTGGAGAAAAAAATAAGAGGGCTGATTTGAGTGTTTCCGAGGGAGAAAAAAAATGGATGGGAGTGAGGACAAAAAAAGAGAGAATTTCTTTGCAAGAGGGAGTGAACTAAAGAGAGCTTTTGTTAAAAAGAGTATGTTGGTGTTGGTACATAAGAAATCATTTTTTAGCACTAACGAACTAACATCTTCTTTTCCTAGTTCTTTTGCATCTTTTTTTCAGGATCATGAAAATGTCTTTCTATAGGAGGAGCCAAATGGATTACCACCATTAAGGGGTATTGAATATCAAATTGATTTCATTCCGGGAGCAACACTTCCAAATCAAAACGCTTATAGAGCTAATTCGGAGGAAACAAAAGAAATACAAAGGCAAGTAAAGGAGTTGATGACTGTTCAGGAAAGCTTGAATCTATGTGTTGTACTAGTGATTCTAGTACCGAAGAAAGATGCAACATGGAGGATGTGCACTGATTGTCGGGCCGTTTATATAATCACGGGTAAGTGTCGCTATCCTATCCCTAGGTTAGATGATATGCTTGATGAATTGTATGGGGCTGTGTTATTTTCCAAAATTGATTTGAAAAGTGGTTATCATCAAATATGGATCGTAGAAGGAGATGAATGGAAAACGACTTTCAAAACAAAACATGGTTTATATGAGTTGTTTGTAATGCTTTTTGTCTTAACTAATGAACCAAGTACTTTTATGCAATTAATGACCCATGTTGTGAATGAACTTTTTGGAAAATTTGTGGTTGTGTACTTTGATGATATCCTTAAACGGAGTAAATTAGGTACTCAACTTCTGTTTTCTACTACTTGTCATCCTACCGAAGTCGTTAATAGAGTTTTGTCTCAATTGCTTAAGAGTTTTGATTCTGAAAAATTGGGGAGATTGTTTGTCGTTGCTGAATTTGCTTATAAAAGAAGTGTTCATATTGCTAATAATCACTCTTCTTTTGAGGTTATTTATGGATTTAATCCAATATCTCCACTTGGTCTTATACCAATATCCATTGAAGAACGTGTGAGTCTTGATGGAAAAACAAAAGTTGAGGTGATTAAAAAGTTGCATGAAAGAGTGAAACACAACATTGAGAAGAGAAATGAGCAATATATCAAGCAAATTAACAAGGGTCTTAAACGAGTCATCTTTGATCCCGGTGATTGTGTATTGTTATACTTGAGGAAGGAGAGATTTCCGAGCAAGATAAAGTCGAAATTGCAGCCAAGAGGAGATGGTCCATTTCAACTGATTGCACGAGTCAATAACAAACCATACAAACTTGACCTTCCAGGTGAGTATCATGTAAGTGCAACTTTCAATGTTACTGATCTTTCTCTCTATTTTGGTGATGTAGATTCGAGGACGAATCCTTTTGAAGAAGAAGGGAATGATGAGGATCCACCCGTGCAAAATTAAGAAAACAAAAGAGATTTTTTGGTCGTACATGATGGGCCGATTACAAGGACAAGAGCTAAGAAGATAAATGAGGCTTTGATGAGCTTAGTTGCTGAAATGAGTGAAAATGTGCAAGACAAGCCCGAAGAAGGCCTAGTAGTGAACGTTATTGGGCTAGACTACGAATAAAGAGATGTCATGAAGCTAATTTGGGCTAAAAGACACAATTCTAAGTGCTCGGGCCTTCAAAAACGTGGCACACATGAAGCCCATTAGAATTATTGTTTTATTTTTATTATTATTAGTTATTTAGATTATTTACATTTTCTAGAAAATTCAAAGAGTTAGGAGTTACATTTTTAGCTTTGAATTGAATCTTTAGTGGTCTTTTAAGACCATAGGTGTAGGTTATGGATGTATTTACTCTTAGGAGTTACTTTCTAGCCTATAAATAGGCCTTGTATTCCTTTGGGAAGACACCAAGTTGAATACAAAATTACAAGTTTTTGTTTGCTTATTCTCTTTGTGAGGTTAATTTATTTGAGAACTTATCAAGAATCTTGAGCAAGATCTTGTGGCGTTCAATCATACCAAGGTTCTTGGCTCTTCTATAGCCAACGGGTCAAGGTTTTTATGCTGTAAGTAAGATCAATTCAAATCTCGATTTTGGAAGATCCGCTGCTTAATTTATACGTTGGGTTCTTAGATCATTTTATCTAATGGGTCCTTCGTCTCTATCCACATCATCTAGCTAAGCCAATCTTGTAAAATCCTAGCTTAACAAAGAGATATATCCCTTTACACTGTTCTTATTGTAAATGATATCTCACTTAGTTGGAACCAAACCTCAAACCTTTACCTCTTGAGTGAAGAAGAGTTTGTTGTAGAAGTGAGGAGTTAAGGACTGTTAAGAGTAAATACAGTCTTAACTCAGAGAAGTTGAGCACTAGGACTCAGTTTATCCTAGGGATCAAAACACTAAGAGAGTGTTGTTGATCAGTGCACCTTGGCATTATAAAACAAGCTAAATCCAGGTGTTAAGGAATTATCCTGTTAAATCAGGGAAAGTGGATGTAGGAGCTTGAGCCTCTGAACCACTATAACTTGCTGTGTTATTTACATTCTGCATTGCTTTCTAACTCATTACTTACACAGATTATTTTGAAAGAGTTAAGTTCAACAAAATTGAGCAAAACAGTTTTTGGACAAAGTCCATGATAAACGGGTTTTTCAGAAATTAACTTGGAGTATTCTTTCAAAGAAAATGCTAAACTTCCTATCATGGATCTATATAATGTTGGATCAACATTCTTACCAGCATTGCCTTTGCAAAGTTTCAAAGTAGACCTCATAGAAGTTTTCATTACTTTTTAACTTTCAAAATCAAACTTTTTAACCAAGTTCTTAGCATACTTACCTTGAGAGAATAATATACCATCCTTACATTGCTTGATTTGAAGATCTAAAAAATAATTCAAGTCTCCAACCATACTCATCTCAAATGTTGCAGTCATTGCTTTAACAAATTGGTTAACTTTTTATCACAAGTTAAACCAAACACAATGTCATCAACTTATATTTGAGCAATAAGTAAATCTTCTCCCGTGTGCTTAATAAATAAAGTTATAACGGTTTCACCTCTAATAAAATGATCAGGGTATGGTGGATCTTCAAATCCTTAAGTTGTTCAACATATGCTTCTTCATTCAAAATGTCATTTAAAAATGCAGCTTTTACATCCATTTGATAAAGTTTAATGTCAATAAAGCATGCAATTGCTAGCAATAATCTAATAGATATTATTCTAGCAACAAATTAATACATTCAACTTGGGTGTAACCTTGTGCAACTAATCTAGTCTCAATCCTAAAAAAATGTTACCAAACTCATCAATTTTATTTTTAAAAATCCAGTTTGTTCCAATGACATTAGTATGACTAGGTCTTGGAACAAGTGTCCATACTTCATTTCTTTCAAATTGATTAAGTTCCTCATGCATAACATTTGTTGGGATATGAATATCCTTAGTTTAGTTTTGATAAACCAAATCAAACATGTAATAGGATAAGTTGTATTGTATAGACAACTTTATTATACATCTTGTAATAGATAGGACTCTGGTTAGAAGAGAAGACATGTCAATGCTCTAGAAAAGAAGAGAAGACCAAGACCAGAAGTCTCCTGATAAGATGAGTTGAACTCATCTTACAGGATAAGAAGAGTAAAGACAGCAGCTGAGAAGAAACAACAGCTGTGTAAAGACAGCTGAATAAAGACAGCAGAGTAAAGACAGCAGCTGAGAAGAAACAGCAGCTGCGTAAAGACAGCTGAGTAAAAACAGCAGAGTGAAGTCTTCTTACCAGCAGAGTAGAAGTCTTCTTACCAGCAGAGTGAAGTCTTCTTACCAGCAGAGTAGAAGTCTTCTTACACAATTAAAGGAAGACCAATCACAGCTTGTTGGGATATAAATTCACCCTAAGCCCCACTTGATGTTAGAATAGTTTTGATGGCCAAAACACTTAGAGTTTATAAATGTAATAGGATCAGCTGACTTGTATAGAACAGCTTAGACTAGTCTTGTGTGATCAACTGTATTGATATCAGCTGATCAGCACATTCCTGGCTTACATGCCTATCCTCAAGATGAGAAGAGTAGAAGACATGAAGACTAGAAGATCCTTGAAGACCAGATAAGTTAAGGTGCTTGTATACCTACTTATCTGATGGAGTCCCAGATTGAAGATGGCCTAAAGCAGTACAAAGAATTTCCAGATCAGAAGAGTGTTACTCTACTGATATCAGAAGACAGAAGACCTAAGGCCAGAAGAGTACTCAGAAGACTATAAGTACAGATCAGAAGACTATGTGCTCTTCCAGGACTCGGCTGATTCCTAAGTCATCTTGCAATTCAAACGAAGACCTACCTTATTTAGAAGATTGACATGATCCCAGGATTGAAGCAATCAAGCGGCTGGAATCAAGGAATCAAGCTATTATGGAAAGATTGCTCAAACGGCTAGTCAACTCCAACGGCTAGTTGCAACCAATCTCCATTATAAATACAAGAGGATGAGAAATCACAAACAAGAAGTCACAAGAGAGAATTCAACAAGCCAAGAAAGCAATCAAAGCTAAAGCCATACTGTTCTAAGAATTCTCAAAAGAGCCAGAAACCATTAGATTATCTATAGCTCTTAAGTGATTTCTATCCAACCCTTAAGAACCTGAAACCTGTTCATATTGTATATCAATTGTTTTAGGCATAGTGGTTAAGCAAATGATAAGCTTGAACCATTAGTTGGATACACCTCAAAAACCCCAAACCCTCACCGAAAGGTTAAAGTTTTTGAACCCCTTAAAGTGCAAGTGCTTACAATCACTTGTGGAGACCGTAGCTGTTAGGACGACTCAGATCTCAAAGTCCTAACCTTGGGACTATAAAGGTCAAGACCCTTGTAATTTATGGTAAATTAAAGGGATTAAACATCACGTGTGGACATGAGAGTGGACGTAGGAACGTATATCCGAACCACTATAAATCCGGTGTCATTTACTTTCTGCACTTTACATTTCTGTCTTTACATACATTATTATATAGTGCATACTGTGATTTCAACATTCTTCAAAACAAAGCCATAACTTTCAAACCAGCATCAGCTGAGTATTTTCATTAAGCAAAACAAGTTGAACACTTTCATAAGAATTACAAGAACGAGTCTAAACCAGGGCCACCACAATTCCGCATATAACCTCCTCAGTCAGATCACTATAGTCATCTGGACCAGCAGACTTGCAGTCCAGTTGACATAGCAATCAGAAGAGGTTCTCAACTCTGTTTGAAAAAGTTTTAAAGTCTATTCACCCCTCCCCTCTAGACTTTAATCCCATTCACTATTCGTTCAGGGACCAACAAGTGGTATCAGAGCAGTGGTTCTAACGGACTACTGTCTCTAGATTATCAGAAGACTTGAGGGAGTCTTTCTGTAGACCTCTTGAACAGATCTTTTTGGAAAACTTGTTTTTGAAAACTTATACAGCATGAGTGCTAATATGCGAAAGTTGCCTAAGTTTTCAGTAGAGGATTATGATTACTAGAAGATCAGGATGAGGAAGAATCTCACACCAGTCCACTACAAGATGTGGTCAGTAATCACAGAAGACCCAATCACCATCATGACAGTCAACACTGCAAATGGTGATCCAGAAGTCCCAGTTGGAGAACTGGTTCCCAAGCCCATGAAGGATCTCACACCAGAAGAGATGAAGCAATCAAATCTTGATAGCATTGCTCAAGATTACATAATGCAAACTCTTCCAAATGAGTACATTACAAAGGTAATCCACTGTGAGTCAGCCAGAGAAATATGGGAGGCATTGGCACTTCTCTGTGAAGGAACTGAGCTGATCAAAGAATCCAAGTTGTCTACAGCAGTCAAGAAGTTCGAACACTTCAAGATGCAACCAGAAGAGTCTATTGATCAACTAGACAATAGATTTACCAAGATAATCAATGAGATAGAATCTCTGGGCAAGAAATATACAAATAGAGAGAAAAATCTAAAGATCTTAGACTCTCTAACCAAGAGATGGAGACTCAAGAAGACCATCATCAAGGATACTCAAGATATCAATAAGTGGTCTGCTCAAACTCTATTTCAGAACCTAAAAGCTCATGAATATGATCTGGAAAGAGAAGAAAACTCAGGAAGTGATGAGCCAACTGCAACCCCATCTACCTCCAAGACCGTAGCCTTCAAGGCAGCCAATACAAAAACTGCAAGTACCTCATCTGGCAAGATCTCTCTGAAAACTGAAGACTGTGAAGGATCAGACATGAGTCTGAAGGAACAAATGGCTCTTATGATCAAGAGATTCGAAAGGATGAACACTCTCAACAGCAAATATAGAAAATTCTATAGAAACTACAAAGATAGAAGAGCAAGTTCACCCTCCAGAGGTTCCAGAGAAAGAACACCAGAAAGACATCCTAGAAAGGATGTGGAGTCATCTGACAGCCGAGAATCTAGAAGAAGAGATGCCACTCCTCCAAGGAAAGGCAACTCAAATCAGAAACCTGGATCATGCTTTAATTGTCGCAAACCAGGACACTATGTCTATGAATGTCCTGAGCTGGATTTGGATGACAAAGAAGAAAGAAGGCCAAGGAGAAATTCAGACAAGAAAGCTATGGTGACTGAAGAATCTGAATATCAAAGTGATGAACTCCCTACATCACCAGACTGTCAAATCTTCTCAGATGATTCAGATGACCTAGCTATGATGGCCATAGGTGAAAATGAGGTAAACTCCTATACTACTACTTTCCATTCACCTATTTTTTCACAATCAGATGAGATAAACTCATCTGAAGGCGAATCAGAAGACACCTATTATCAATCTTTAAGAAAGGTAAAAGGTGATCTGGATATTGCCACTAGAGCTTTTATAGAAGTGGAAGAGGAGAACAAGGGTCTAAGGAAAGAAATTACTAAGTTTAAAAAGACTAAGTTTGATAACACCCCTAAGTTGGTCACAATGAATGAAAGATTGACCAAAGAAGTGGAGCTTCTTAAGGAAGAAAATACCACAATAACTCAGTTGTATGAGGGGATGTTGCAAACTCAAGCTTTAGAAACTAAGGAACTTCGTTCACTACAATCCAAGTTCGATGACCTCTTCCAAGCACACAAGCTCTTCTACTACTATTGAAAGTATCTCTGAGTATTATAGATCAAATGGCAATAAGATGGGTTTTGGCTATGAACTTAATCCATCTACATCCTCTCCAGCTGGGGGTAGTACACCTAACAAGTACACTACTCAGACACATGAAAAGGGTGAGTGTTCTAAACACAATGAACCTAATATGAACCAAAAGGCACCTGTACCAGCTAAGGCTAACTATCCCAAAACCAAAAAGGGTAAAGGACAAGCTAACCCCAAGCCTGTACAGAGGAACAACAAACAACCTAGACCATCTCGTTTGAGACAGTCTCAGCTGTATGCTGCTCCAGCCAAGAAGAAGAGGTCTTCTTCAAACAAATCTGTTCTCTTTGCACCCCCTATCTCTTATGATATTGTGAGAACAGAAGAGTATGGTCCATATAATCGTGTGCATCGACCAGCTAATGCACCCAGGCCGAATGTAACTAGTCAAAAGATCATGTATGTACACTCCTATAAAGGGAAACCATTTGACTATTACTTAGCTGACACTAAGAACAAATCAGATCAGTCCAAGGTGCTGACTGGTAAGATTTGGTTCTGTGATGCCCGAGGGAAACAACTCAAGTGTTCAAGGTTGTTCAAACGACCAATGTATATGTGGGTTCCCAAGGGTAGTACTAACACCCAAGGACCCAAAACTAAATGGGTACCTAAGACTTAACCTTTCTTGTAGGAAAGGAGGGACCTATACAGAAGAGGAGGTCTAGCAGGAGAAACTTGGTACATAGATAGTGGATGCTCAACTCACATGACAGTAACCAAAGCCCTGCTGACCAACTACATAGAGAAGAAAGGTCCAAAAGTCTTCTTTGGTGATAACGCGCATGGTAACACAAAAGGATATGGCACCCTTAAAAATGGTGACACTGAGGTACATGATGTATCATATGTAGAAGGTCTTAAGTTTAATTTATTATCTGTTTCTCATTTTTTTGACACTGGTTACTCAGTCAAATTCTCTAAAGATGAGTGTCTCATAAGTGATAAAAGAACAAAACAAAACCTTCTAATAGGATCTAGAAAGGGAAGTATGTATCTTGCAAATTGGAACAGCTGTCCTAAGGATACATGTCTGCTTGTGAAGAGCCCTAAAGATGTCAGCTGGCTATGGCACAAACGTCTTAGTCATCTGAACTTTAAGACTATTAACAAGTTAGCAAGGGAATCCTTAGTTGATGGTCTGCCTAATGAACTCTACTGTAAAGATCAGGTATGTGATGCATGTCAACAAGGAAAGCAAACAAAGGTCTCCTTCAAGACCAAGAAGACAGCATCAACCAGCAGAGTTCTTGAATTGCTTCACATGGATCTCTTTGGACCAATCACTCCAACCACTCTAACAGGGAGGAAGTACACTCTCATTGTTGTAGATGATTATTCCAAGTTTACTTGGGTCATCTTCTTATACAAGAAGAGTGAAACACTGCAGAAGCTTCCTGAACTATTGAAGAGGATCCAAGTAGAGAAAGGAGAACCAATTGTGAAAATTAGAAGTGACAAAGGCACTGAATTCATTAACTCCTATATTATTGCCTATTGTACTTCTAATGGTATTCAGCATGAGACAAGTGCAGCAAGAACACCACAGCAGAATGGTGTAGCTGAAAGAAGAGTCAGAACACTCAAGGAAGCTGCCAGAACACTCCTTGCTGAATTCTCCACTCCTAAGAAGCTATGGGCAGAAGCCATCAACACAGCTTGTCACACTCAAAACAGGTCAGGTATTCACAAAATTCATGAGAAAACCCCATATGAACTGTGGAAAGGAAGAAAACCTAGAGTATCTTACTTTCATATATTTGGTTGTAAGTGTTTCATTCACAACAATGGGAAGAGTAAGTTGAATGCTTTTGATGCCAAAACAGATGAGGGGATATTCTTAGGATAAGTTGAATGCTTTTGATGCCAGTAGAAACAAACTCAGCTGCAGATCAGATGAGACATCTAGTGATCAAGCCCAAACCAGATGAGTTCATTGAAGTAAATGAACCTTTTCCTGAAGAACCAGAGGAAGATAAGCTTCATAGACCTATCACTAGATCTCAAACTCAAGCAGGACAAACTGACCAGAATCAAGATGCACCAATCCCAAATGCCAGGGGGAATGATCTCTTTGACACACAAGATACAGATGATGATCGACCTAATCAAGCCAACCCTCCTGATGGCACTAGATCAGATGAGAATCCAAGCTCATCCACTGCAGATACTCCTGTGAGGCATACATGGAGGAACAATCATCCATCAAACCTCATCTTAGGAGGAGCTGACTCAGGTGTCAAGACCAGAAGACAACTGAATCAGAACTCACAATCATCTATGTTCTGCTGGTGTGCTTTCCTATCCAACATTGAACCAGCTGACATAGAAGAAGCAATGACAGATAGCAATTGGATCACTGCTATGCAAGAAGAACTAAACCAATTCGAAAGAAATGAAGTCTGGGAATTGGTAGATCGTCCTGAAAACCACAATGTAGTAGGAACAAAGTGGGTATTCAAGAACAAGAAGGACGAAAATGATGTGATAAGGCAAGGCTAGTTGCAAAAGGATATTCACAATCTGAAGGGATTGACTATGATGAAACTTTTGCTCCAGTAGCCAGATTAGAAGCCATTCGACTGTTTCTAGCTTATGCATCATATATGGGCTTCAAGGTATATCAAATGGATGTCAAGAGTGCTTTTCTAAATGGTATTCTGGTAGAAGAAGTATATGTAGAGCAGCCTCCAGGATTTGAAAAAGGCGATCAAGTATATCGACTGAAGAAGGCTCTCTATGGTCTAAAACAAGCCCCTAGAGCTTGGTATGACACATTGTCACAATTCCTACTTGACAATGGATATACAAAAGGCAAAGTGGATAGAACTCTTTTCAGAATACAAGAAGGAGAAGACATCCTAATGGTGCAAATATATGTAGATGATATTATATTTGGATCACCCAATCAAGAGATGTGCAAGAAGTTCTCTGAACTTATGCAAGGAAAGTTTGAAATGAGCATGATGGGTGAGATGAATTATTTCCTAGGACTTCAAGTCAAGCAGAGTTCAGAAGGGATTTTCATCAACCAATCCAAGTATACCAAGAGCCTATTAGAAAGATTCAAAGCTCTACAAAGCAAGACTGCAAGGATTCCAATGATGACATCTTTCAAAATGGAACCAGATGAGTCTGGAAAGGCAGTTGATCAAGCTGAATATAGAGCACTGATTGGATCTCTACTATACCTTACAGCTAGCAGACCAGACATAACATTTGCTGTAGGAGTATGTGCTAGGTTTCAAGCAAACCCAAAGCAAAGTCATCTAGAAGCAGCAAGGAAGATTCTCAAGTACCTAAAAGGAACAGTCAACCTAGGACTATGGTACCCTGCTGATGACAATCTAGAATTGAGTGGCTATTCTGACTCAGACTATGGAGGATGTAGAATTGATAGGAAATCCACATCTGGAACCTGTCAATTTCTAGGCAACAAGCTGATATCATGGTTCTCTAAGAAGCAAACCTCAGTTGCAACCTCCACCACTGAAGCAGAATATATGGCAGCTGGTAGTTGTTGTAGTCAGCTGCTCTGGCTAGTTCAACAACTCAAGGATTACAATGAAGAGGCAAGAGAAGTCCCTATTTATTGTGATAGCAGCAGTGCCATTGCCATCACTCAAAATCCAGTCCTCCACACAAGGTGCAAGCATGTCGACATTCGACATCACTTCATAAGAGACCACCTTGAAAAGAAGGACATCAAGATGGAGAAAATTCACACAGATATCCAAAGAGCAGACATCTTGACTAAGCCCCTAGCTGAAGAAAGGTTCAAGACCCTATGTTACAACTTAGGACTCCTGGACCCAAGCACATGAAGAAGGAAAGATCAGCTAAAAACCTCAGCTGATCCCAGTGCAGCAGACTAGGAGGATCAGATGAGGTGAATAGACACCCTCATCTTCAGGTAAGTTCTTTCCCAATGAAGACAAATAAAGCTGAGGGAAAACTTAGAGTCATCTAATCAAGGGGGAATCAATGATACCTTAAGAATCCTTGATGAAATACTCTAAAATCTGCATTGCATATCATATATATATATATATACAGCGGACTTGAACAAAGTTATTTGATTTCTTTACTCTAAGCAGTGTATACTATGTATAATAATAAACTATTCTTCATAAAATACTTTATTTATATACATACATACAGTATACTATTGAGTTATACTTGGTTGGATTAATACACCATCCTCACCGACTCAACAGTATGCATGCACTGTACGGATTTCAAATAACTCTTGCACAAAAATTTATAATTTCTGCATTCCATAAGATAAAGTCTGAATATCTTTAAATGTGAACCCTTAGATCAAGAATCTCACTGTTGATCTTAAGAAGTAACTTTTCAGAAATTCAGACCTATCAACTCTATAGTTTTGTCATCTTTCACTCCACTACCTCATTTCTACCCCTATAAAAGGAGGAAGTTATGAGAACACCTAAGAACACAAATCACTAACTATTATTTTCTGTTTCAGGAATGGAGACAATCGAAAGAAGAGATGGAATGGAGATCATCCTTCAACCAAGGTCTTGGGTGAAGGAGATGAAGCTTTGTCCAGAAGATGAAGATGATGCAGATCAGCACACTTGGTTTACTCAACATGAGTTTGCCTATGAAAACTAGAGGAAAGAGAGACGTCCTTATTGAAAACTAGAGGAAAGAGAGATGGAGAAGACAAAGTAGCAAGCAAGCAGAGCTTCTTCTCCAGGGGGAAGTTCTACATGGAGAGCTTGTTACCAAAAGCTATTGTGTCTAAACAGAACATGAAGGCTAAGTCCATGGCCCTCTCTTCAGATTCCATTGAAGCCTCTTCCAATCTTCCGTCTCCTTCAAGAGAAGCGAAGAAATTCAAAAAGGACACATTTGATGCTACAACCCATCTGATGATGAGGAACATCAGATGGTAAGGGCAACCTGAACCAGTGGGATATCATCCAGGCTGATCATCTACATATTGATTTGATGGTCCTACTTGATTCAGATAGAGCTGGAAGATCCATCAAACCAGGTTGGATCACCACTCACAATAAAGCTGGAAGATCCATCATCCAGGTTGGATCATCACAGCAACAACGAAGTATCCATCAAGCCAGGTTGGACCTTCAAAGCACAGAAGATTTACTCAGCAAATCTCAATCCTCCACTCAGCTGATCAGAAGACCAACTCAGCTGACCAGAAGACTTTCAAGGAAAATCAGCAGACCTCTTGAAGAAATCAGAAGACTTCACTCTGCTGACCAGATCACTTGATTTTAGAGTTTAATGACTATCTTTGATCATGTAATTCATTCTAGATTTATTCTTGAATGTAATTAAACAAATTGGCCTATATAAGAAATGCAATTCACTTATAAAAAACGGCCTTGATGATCAATTCTTGCCACAAAATTAGTCACAACAGCTATTTTTGGTAATGATGTCATTAATACTCAATTACCAAATTGCCTGCAAATCAACTGTTGCCACATGGCAATTTCAGCCGGCAAATTTAAAGAAAGGCCCGAAATCAAAGAAGGAAAATCTTGGGCTCTACTCCACAAGTAAACCCAAATCTGACCGTTAGATCAAGAATCGTTGGAGTATATATACACACCCTTAAAACTCTTCCAAACCCTTTCGCTCACATTACTCAATTGCTCTCAATACTCTCTCGTTCTGCAAATTTCTTTCAAGCTCTCAAAACCTAACACTCAAAGTATACTATGGCAATCATTGAAATTTACGACGAGAAGACCAAGAGCACTGGCACCTTGGATGCTGTAAAGTGGTCCAAGGAAGGAAAGATGTTCACAGAGAATGCTCTATTTTTCAAGGGCAAACACAAAGCAGAAAACAAGGAGATCCTTCTTCGCTGCATCAACCTCAACCTGCGAGATTTTCTGGAAGCAGCACCCACCAATGTTTACGAACAAGATGTGCTGGCTTTCTATGCAAACGCTGTGATGAAGGGATCTTATGTCGAAAGTGTCATGGGTGGACACAAGGTCAAGGTAACAAGGGAAATTCTTCAGGAATTGTTTGGCTTGTCAAGGGGGAATGTAAATATCTCCACCTACATCATGGGTAGAGAAAAAGAGTACATGGAGATGTTTACTGATGGAAGAATAAAGGCTATTGATGCCACTGGGCTCAAGAAATCCCAACTTGAACCTAAGTTCCAAACTCTGATGGATATAGCAGGCAAGATGCTGCTTGGTAACACCTTCAGCCATGATGCTGTTACCACTCTGAAAGTTCGAGTTATGGCTGCAATCCGGGATCAGATTGATGGAGATTGGCAAGGACTATTTCTGGATAGAATTGCTCTTGAGGCCAAGAAGGTGACCTTGGACTTACAGTCAAGAGAATGGAAGGTGACATCAACAGTCAGCTTTGTCAACAAGCTGAGTATCATCCTTCCAGAAATACTCCCCAGAAAGTACAAGATGGGACCTCATAAGACCTTTCACATCTCCAAATATTACTTAAGGAAGGAAGCTCTTGCTGAGGCAGCAAGGTTGAAAGAAGAGAGGAGGAAGTTGTTAGCTGAAGCATCTTCCAAAGACGTTGTTGAAGAGGCAGAAGAGTCTGCTCATGACTCTGCTGCTGAAGAAGAAGAGGAGCTATCCAAAGAAGAGGCTCAAAAGAAGGTTGCTGAGGATGATGATGATGACAATCAGACCTTAGCACAAAGAAGATATCTGATCAGATCAGGGCTCATCTCCCCATCTGATTCAGATGCCACTCTCACTGCCTCTCCTTTGAAAAAGGCAGGTACTTCTAATCCCCCTCTCACTTTCACACCTTCTAAGCTATCAAAGGGTCAGAAGAGAAAGAAGAACACTTCTTCTTTCACAAAGAAAACCAAGAAATCCAGGCTCCCTACTCCAATGAGCATAGCCCCTATTTCATCCTTCAACCCTTCTGATGAGTCCAACCCATCTGAGCCTCTAAACACTGATATCCAAATCCCTGCTGATACTCACACAGCAGAGGAACAAATTCAACCACAACTACCAATTGAACCCCAATTGCCTAACCCTGCTGATGTTCAACCAGCAGACAACCAAACTCAGACCACCTCCACATCCCCTACTGATGATCAAACTCAGATTATATCCACAATCCTTGCTGATATTCAAACAGCAGATGTCCAAGATCATCAAGCTCAAACATCTACTGATCTTCAAGTAGAAACTGAACCAGACCAGCAGACCCAAAACCCTGCTGAGGAACAAATCACTGAAGATCAATCTCAACTTCCTACCAAACAAGAAGAAATCACTTCCCAAATCCCTGCTGATACTCACACAGCAGAGGAAAATGCCCCAGCTACCCAAACTCCTACCATCACTGTCCCTTCTGCTCCAGAAGACATGGCACCAGAAGACCTGGTTCAAGATGGCCCTTCTCAACCTCAGTTCAGAATGGTGCACTACCCCATGTGCCAAACAGGGAAGATAATGAGGATGAAGATAGCCAACCTGCTCAAGTCCACTACCCGTGGAGTTGATGAGAATTCAATCCAGTTTGAACAAGTGCTTAGGGTATGCACTTGGATTGAGCTTAGAAGAGATGATGTAGATGACCTTCTTGAGGTCATGGAAGGAATGGGAGGAAAGGAAAACTTCCTCGACTGGGAGATGGAGCAAAAGGAAGTTGCTCAAGTTCGATCCTTTGCTCAGCTGCTATCAGATAAGGCACTGACTGCAGTTTGCAACCGGATTTTAGGAATCTCCACTGCTGATGTCTCTATCCCAGAAGGCTCATCGAATCAGCAGACAGCTGAACAAGCAAAGTTGAAGGAATCAGCTGCACCAGCCTTGGTGGAAGACTCAGCTGCACCTGCACCTGCAGAAGACTCAGCTGCACCTGCACCTGCAGAAGACTCAGCTGCATCAGTTGACAAAGAAAAGGTTGACAGAGAAGTAGTCAGAGTACCAGCTCACTTCAGACCTTCGGACAATCTGACTCACTTCATTGACGATCAAGAGGATGCAGGCAGACGAATCATGACCCATCTGACTAAGGCCACTACCTGCTACCTCAATGAGGAGTACCTATCAGCCGAAGAAAGAGGCAAAGCATTAATTGTTCATCCAAAGCCTCAAGGTACACCCTCTACTTCTACCCCATCTGTTGACCATACAGCAGACATCTGCTCCCAGGTCAAAGCTGCAATAGACTTGCACTTTGAGAAAGGTTTAGGCCTGCAGCTAGGAAGATATGTTGAGAAAGCTGCAAGGGAACAGAAGACTCGTCTTCATGACCAGATTCTTGACATTGAAGACAAGTTTGGTGAAGCACTTCATCAGCAGATAGGTGAATACTTGAGTACCTATCAGAAGTTGTCAGCTGACACCTCCAAAAGGTTTGCTGATCTTTACACTGATGAGATAAACCGCATGGAGACCACCTACAAGTCCAGAATTGAAGAAGCTGAAGCAAGAGCCAAAGAAGGTCAAACCCTTCTTAAGGCAGCTGCAGAGGAGAATGAGAAATTGCAGACTCAGCTGAAGGAGACAGCAGCCAAGTTGGAAGCACTTACAACTAGATTTGAAGCTGCCTCCTCCTCCAATTCACATGCTGAAGTTCTAGAGCACAGCATAACCCATCTGACCCAAGTTGCCAAGGTCAATGCCATGGCACTAAAACAAACTCTGAAAGTGGAAATCATGAATTCCATGAAGCCTTTTGCGGCTGCACTTGCTGAAGCCAAAAAGGGGGAAGATGTGTTGATAAAGGCTCTAGAGAAGTCTACTGCCCAGCAAGCTGAACTGGTAGTAGCACAAGATGACTTGACTGAAACCTCGGGTGGTTTAAAGAGAAAAATCAAGAACAGGCAAGGCAAAGAAATTGCTCTAGAAGATACTCAAGCACCCACTCAAGCTCCTGCCAAGAGTCTACAGATCACTGCTCCTGTAGAACAAGTTCCTGAAAAGAGAATGACAAGGAAAAGAAAGGCAGATGAGCAAGCTCAGTCAGCTCAGACCAGCAAGAAATGTAATAGGATCAGCTGACTTGTATAGAACAACTTAGACTAGTCTTGTGTGATCAACTGTATTGATATCAGCTGATCAGCACAGTCCTGGCTTACATGCCTATCCTCAAGATGAGAAGAGTAGAAGACATGAAGACTAGAAGATCCTTGAAGACCAGATAAGTTAAGGTGCTTGTATACCTACTTATCTGATGGAGTCCCAGATTGAAGATGGCCTAAAGCAGTACAAAGAATTTCCAGATCAGAAGAGTGTTACTCTACTGATATCAGAAGACAGAAGACCTAAGGCCAGAAGAGTAGTCAGAAGACTAGAAGTACAGATCAGAAGACTATGTGCTCTTCCAGGACTCGGCTGATTCCTAAGTCATCTTGCAATTCAAACGAAGACCTACCTTATTTAGAAGATTGACATGATCCCAGGATTGAAGCAATCAAGCGGCTGGAATCAAGGAATCAAGCTATTATGGAAAGATTGCTCAAACGGCTAGTCAACTCCAACGGCTAGTTGCAACCAATCTCCATTATAAATACAAGAGGATGAGAAATCACAAACAAGAAGTCACAAGAGAGAATTCAACAAGCCAAGCAAGCAATCAAAGCTAAAGCCATACTGTTCTAAGAATTCTCAAAAGTGCCAGAAACCATTAGATTATCTATAGCTCTTAAGTGATTTCTATCCAACCCCTAAGAACCTGAAACCTGTTCATATTGTATATCAATTGTTTTAGGCATAGCGGTTAAGCAAATTATAAGCTTGAACCATTAGTTGGATACACCTCAACAACCCCAAACCCTCACCGAAAGGTTAAAGTTTTTGAACCCCTTAAAGTGCAAGTGCTTACAATCACTTGTGGAGACCATAGCTGTTAGGACGGCTCAGATCTCAAAGTCCTAACCTTGGGACTATAAAGGTCAAGACCCTTGTAATTTGTGGTAAATTAAAGGGATTAAACATCACGTGTAGACGTGAGAGTGGACGTAGGAACGTATATCCGAACCACTATAAATCCGGTGTCATTTACTTTCTGCACTTTACATTTCTGTCTTTACATACATTATTATATAGTGCATACTGTGATTTCAACATTTTTCAAAACAAGGCCATAACTTTCAAACCAGCATCAACTGAGTATTTTCATTAAGCAAAACAAGTTGAACACTTTCATAAGAATTACAAGAACGAGTCTAAACCAGGGCCACCACAATTCCGCATATAACCTCCTCAGTCAGATCACTATAGTCATCTGGACCAGCAGACTTGCAGTCCAGTTGACATAGCAATCAGAAGAGGTTCTCAACTCTGTTTGAAAAAGTTTTAAAGTCTATTTACCCCTCCCCTCTAGACTTTAATCCCATTCACTACTCGTTCAGGGACCAACATAGTTGAAATCAAGGATTGACAAGATATGTGCACAAGAAAGGAAAGTCAAAGATATGATTGAAATTACATGACAATGGTAATATTCAATCATATCAAATCAAAAGATTGTCAATTCCTCAATTAGTGGAGATTTGAATTGCTATCATCCAACGGTAACATTCAAACATCAACACTATATAAATGAGATCATACATCATTGGGAGAAGTGAAGAGGTGTGAGATGCAGAGGTCGAGCAAAGTGCTTAAAGTCTAGAAATAAGAAGAGCTCAAGAAGACCATTCATGAAGATTCAACACGCATCACCTCATCCCCAGTGAGTGAACTCATACCATCTAAGCCAGTTTAACCACTCATATATATCCATAGCTTAGAGAGAATTTCCCAATCCTAGCATGAGGCTAAAACAGATTGTAAGGGAAATTCTCACCTAGTTCATATACACAAAACCCACCTTCTACCATAAAACCCTAGAAGTCAAGTTGAGTGTTCGTCACTGTAAAGAGGCCAAGTGCTCTATAATCACTTGTGGAGTGCAAGTGCAAGTTCTTACAATCACTTGTGGGGAAGTGCAAGTGCTTACAATCACTTGTGGAGACCGTAGCCGTTATGACCGCTCAGATCTCAAAGTCCTACCCTTGGGACTATAAAGGTCAAGGCCCTTGTAATTCTTGGTAAATTAAAGGGATTAAACATCACGTTAGGACGTGAGAGTGGACGTAGGAACGTATATCCGAACCACTATAAATTAATGTGTTATTTACATTTCTGCACTTTACATTTCAAGTCTTTTCATACATATTTGTGCATAAAATGTTTTACACACCGTATTTATTAAATAGACGAGTATAATATTTATGGGCACACTAAAATTCCGCACTTAACTCCGATAAGTAATTAATCAGTCGACTAACTAGTCCTAGCCCCTAGTGAAATCAGCGGACTAGTTACTTTGAAGAGTTAGTTTATTTTCCACACAATCAGCAGACATCAAGTCAGCTGATCTTACACTCGTCTCAGGGACCAACAACATTTATCGAATTTTCATCAGTTAATGCCTCATTCATATTTTTAGGTTCAATTTCAGAATAGTAACATTCTACATTCACAACATTACAAATAGAAGACATGCATATTGTTCTTACCACATCTACCTTATTTGATCTTACTTTTTCCTCTTGTTTGCACTCCAACTATAGCATCGCCTATGATCTGGTCAGAAGGATGACTTTTCCCTATTCTTGAAGAAGGATTCGTTTTGGAAACATACTGATCATTCCGTGAAATTACAACTGACTATTCTGTAGATATTGACCCAGATGTGTTAGCATTCGGTGCAACATTTTCAGACTTCAGTGTATTCTCAAAATTGTCAGTGACTTGTGATACATCTTCTTCATCTTTGTCATCTATAAGACCTTTATCATCAAACACAACATTAACAGATTCTTGAACAGTGTTAGTCCTAAGGTTATAAACTCTGAAAGTGTGTTGTGGTATAGTGTTTAAGTAAAAACAGATTAATGTTGTACTAAATGTTGAGACAAACAGTACAACACTGACTCTAACAGAATATCAGAAATAAAGATACAACGGAAGACTTGAAACACTAAAAATAAACGAGACACAATGGAAATATTTTTAACATAGATTTTATAAATAAAAATCTATGTTAGCCTTACGGCGAAATATCAATACTTATCTTCAAGTATAAATGTTGTGTGAAATGTTACAACAATAACCTTCACAACAGAAACTACAAACGAGGCAGGTGCCCTATTCTAAAAATGATCTAAGTGTATGAATTATACACTGTCGAAATGCTAGTCCTATCTATGATTACACTCTCGATAGATAAAGAAAAGCGCACAGTCATACGGGTGGGATACTTCGTATGAACTAAAAGGTATAACTATTATGGCCACAATTTCCTAACAAATGCAGAATTGATTTAGTAGAGAAGAATATTGTTAAGTTGGAGTATGTACCTACTGAAAAACAGAATGCTGATATTTTTACAAAAGCCTTAGACCATGAGAGATTCTCCACTTTGAGGAAATCTCTTGGCATGAGCACTATCTGAAAAGAATTCAGATGGATGTTGTCACAAATGCAGAATTGATTTTTGGTTGTGTATATCTCAAAGAAGTGTGTGCAAACTTCCTAACAAGATGAACACTAGTCTAGGATATTGATCGTATAGAATACACTAAATAATGGAGCCATCCTTCGGTATTTATAGAGTGTTGGACGAATTCTAGAGGCTTCCATATTTGAGATCCTATTTTTTAGGACCTCAACTTCCATGATCTTTCTAGATCTTTCCACAATGCTCCAGGTCGTTCTAAATGGTTCCAAGGTGGTCTAGCACGTTCGGTAATGTTCTGGAATCTTTCAGGTTCCAGATCCTTGTAGAAGCTTCTAGATCCTGCCAGAAATGCGACAACATTTAGATCAACATTTAATGTAGCATTTCAGAAAAGACTTAGAAAAAAAATCTCGGAAGGTCAAATTTAGATGTTGTTGATAATGTTAAAGCATTCAAGAGTTAACAACATCTACAATCTCCTCCAATTTGACCTTTCGACTACAACACACCTGATGCACATATATTTCTATACATACTCAGTTTTATGTACTTAGTTGAGGTGAAGGTGTACATCATTGCTAAGCACTAGTCAAGTCAATACCTGTTGTAATCGTTGAATCAAATCGAATGAAGATCAAGGATAATCTTACAATGATCCGTGCCATAAGATTAAGATAATTTTACCCAAAAACAAAATAATTATAAACAATATAATTATTCACAACATAAGTAATTTACTAAAATCATAAGTTGAACTGGAAGAATTAACTTAAGATTAAAGTAAGACACTAAACAAAAAACAATTAGAGCAAGAAAGACCAAAAAATATAACTGAAACAACAAAATAACAAATCAGAGCAAAAACAGAAACAATAATTAACAAACTACTAACACTCTAGACTGACCTAAGCATGATTAACAACCTGCAAATATAACAATCAATAACCTGTAAACATATTTAAGCAAATAGCAGTAAACAGATATCATCAACTGTAAACATAATTAAGCAAGCTGTATATCAAGGATAAGTGGAAATAAAACATCCTGACATCTAGAATAAATAACAATTGTATCAGAATTTTTTAAACATAAAGTACAGAGATTGAATCTGAAAAATGGCATAAATTGCTGTGGTAACAGCTGCAGCATCAACTTCCTGCACAATAGCCATTAAGAATTTAGATCTCCCCCTGTCTTGCAGCTTCTTCCTGTTCATCAGTGGAGGTAACCGTACAAGGTCTCCATGTCAGCAGCATCATCATCATCAACTTCATCAACAAAGTAAGTAGATGCAAGGTGTGCAACTACATCAGTCACTGCAACATCATATCCTGCATCAGGTCCTCCACCAACAACAGCAGCTGGAACTCCATCAGTCATCTCTTCAATCACCACATTGGAGTTAGATGGTGGTGGTACTCCCCCTGTTGTAGGTGAAAGCATACTTGTCCATCTGTTCTTCAGGAACTGGAGCTCTTCAATGGTGTCCTGCAATTGCTGTAATTGAAGCTTGATAAATTCCTGTGAAACACAAACATTCCCAGAAATGTTGATACGAATGTTCTCAACATTTGGGGGTGCATTCCTTTGTCCTGATCTAGAAGGTCCTGGTTGATCAGAAGTTGAAGGTCTGTGCTGATGTTCAGTACCAGGAGCAGTCAAAGGCAAGTCCAGTACTCTATCCCCAGTGAGTAAGGCAGGAGCAATGTCCAGTAATGGAACTCTCCCCCTTAACACATCAGTGTTCCTGGCAACAAAATCATGATGCCTCAAGTAATTGGAAATCAAAACAAGATAGGGTAGGTTACCTTTCTAAAAAACTTTTCCAGTAAATCTCATCATGTGTTGGAAGATTGTAAGGCCTAGATTGAATTTCTTAAGCACAAATATCCTATACATAAGAACAGTTTGATCCTTTGTGATTTTGGTAGTGTTTGTGGTGGGGATCCAGTTGTAGATAATGAGTTTATATAACACAGAGTGTAGGGAGGTGAGGTCTTTGGCTAGCATCTGTCTAGTCCACTTAACTACCCTACCACCAGTTATAGCAGAAATTACCACATCCATGTCAGGTTCTTCATCCACCTCAACATTAGGAATTTGCAGAAACTCATTTATCAATTCAGGAGTAAAAGGTACATCCCTCCCCCTAAAATTAACAGTCCATACCACCTAGATGATCTCCTACCAGTACTTTTCTTCATGCAAGCATAAAATTCATAAGCCCAGTTTGTCAAGAAAGATTCACCAAAATTCACAGCATGCATCAAATTCCTTTCCTCTAAGAAACTAATCATACCTTTACTTCCAAAATCAGGTATATTAATCCTCTTCTCTATCAGCAATTTTCTCTTAGAATAAATGGCCAACCTATTCTCTAGAGTCTCATAAGAGTAAGGAATACATTTCTCATCAGTAGCAAGGTCATCATCATGTGCAGAGCTTGATGTGGAACCTTTAGTGGAGCTTTTCTCAGAGCTGCTTTCTACACTGGAAGAGCTATCACCACTGCCACCATCTTCAGGTTCTGGTGCAGCATCCTTTGCAGCAGCAAACTGCTCAACATTTTTCTTAAGAGAGTTCAGAATATCTCTTAAGCACACATCAGAATCAGAGTTGTAATCTGATTTTGCAGGTTCATCTTCTCTTTGCCTTTTGGTTCAGCAACAGCCTTTCCTTTGCCTTTCACTTCAACAACAGCTTTCTTCTTGGATTTTTCAGCAACAACTTTCTTAGTTTTCTCAGCAACAACAGTAGCAGCTTCAACCACTTCTTCAGAATCAGTAAACACCTGAATAGGTTCATCAACAACATTTCCAGCTTTCTTCTTCTTCTTTCTCATAGATTCAGAGTAATCCACTCTAGTGAACACACGGTTCGATCTCTTTTGTCTTTGTACAGGGCTTCTCTGTCATTTGCCTTTATGCACATTCTTTTTGAAAGAAATAGGTGCAGACTCATCAGAAACAGAGTGTGAGGAGCTTGTAAAATTTTCAGAGATATGTGTGTCCTCCATTTCAGCATCTTCATGGTCGGAAGTAGCAGCAGCTTCTTCTTCAACAACGACCTCAACATTTCCAGCTTTAGAACCGTGATCAGCAGGTTCAGGCGATTTTGGGCTTTTCGAAGCAGAAGCCATTTGAGCAGTTTGTTCGGCCAAATAGCTTGAGATATCCACCGTGATATCTCCAAATGTCATCACGGGCAGATGACCAGTGGATCGCAGTGTATTAGACACTTCTTCCACAGCCCTAGTGAACTGTTCAACAGTAGCATCTTGTGGAATGTTGGTGATAGGGGGAGCGGTTTGAGGAGCGGGAACGGTTGTTGATGGTGTTGTAGAGACATTCGAGTCAGCATTTGATGAGGTTGAGTTTTGTGAAGCCATGGACGCAAGAAGTTCGAGAGGGTTTGTGCGAGAGTGGGATGAGTTTTTCGAATCAGAGTGAGTTTGTGAGGAGTTTGAATTTCTTTCAGCCATTTAAGTGGGGCGTTTGGAATTTCAAGGTAATGGATGGAAGTTTCCACACACTTCTTTGAGATATACACAACCAAAAATCAATTCTGCATTTGTGACAACATCCATCTGAATTCTTTTCAGATAGTACTCATGCCAAGAGATTTCCTCAAAGTGGAGAATCTCTCATGGTCTAAGGCTTTTGTAAAAATATCAGCATTCTGTTTTTCAGTAGGTACATACTCCAACTTAACAATATTCTTCTCTACTAAATCTCTCATAAAATGGTGTCTTATGCTAATGTGCTTTGTGAGTGAGTGTTGTACAAGATTTTTAGAAATGTTAATGGCACTAGTATTATCACAAAAGATAGTAAGTATACCATTCTCAATACCATAGTCATGGAACATCTTGCTCAGCCACAAGATTTGTGTGCAACAGCTTCCAGCAACTATATATACTCAGATTCTGCAGTGGATTGTGAAACACAATTCTGTTTCTTATTGTGCCATGATACAAGATTGTTTCTTGTAGATGTTGTTAATCCTTAAATGCCTTAACATTATCAACAACATCTTAATTTGACCTTCCGAGATTTTTTCTAAGTCTTTTCTGAAATGCTACATTAAATGTTGATCTAAATGTTGTCGCATTTCTGGCAGGATCTAGAAGCTTCTACAAGGATCTGGAACCTGGAAGATTCCAGAACATTGGAGAACATACTAGAGCGGCCTAGAACCATTTAGATCGACCTGGAGCATTCAAGAAGGATCTAGAAAGATCATGGAAGTTGAGTTCCTAAAAAATAGGATCTCAATGTGGAAGCCTCTAGAATCAGCACCCCACTTCTATAAATACCGATTGAAGGCTTCTCAATTCAGTGTATTCTATTCGATCAATTTCCTAGACCGAGCATTGATCCCTGTTAGGAATTGTGGCCAGTAGTTTTACCTTTTAGTTCATACGTTCGTATCCCACCCGTATGTCTGTGTGTCTTCTTATCTATTGAGAGTGTAATCATTAGATAGACTAGGCATTTCGACAGTGTATATTTTATACACTTAGTTCGTTTTTAGAATAAGGCACCTGCCTCGACTGATATCAGAAGACAGAAGACCTAAGGCGAGAAGAGTAGTCAGAAGACTAGTAGTATAGATCAGAAGACTATGTACTCTTCCAGGACTCGGCTGATTCCAAAGTCATCTTGCAATTCAAACAAAGACCTACCTTATTTAGAAGATTGACATGATCCCAGGATTGAAGCAATCAAGCGGCTGGAATCAAGGAATCAAGCCATTATGGAAAGATTGCCCCAACGGCTAGTTGCAAGCGATCACCACTATAAATACAAGAAGATGAGAAATCACAAACCACAAAGTCACAACGAGAGAATTCAACAAGCTAAGCAAGCAATCAAGCAAAAAGCCATACTGTTTTAAGAGTTCTCCGAGAGCCAGAATCCATTAGAACATCCTTAGCTCTTAAGTGATTTCTATCCAACCCATAAGAACCTGAAACCTGTTTATATTGTATATCCATTGTTTTAGGCATAGTGGTTAAGCAATTTATAAGCTTGAACCATTAGTTGGATACTTTTCAAAAACCCCAAACCCTCACCGAAAGGTTAAAGTTTTTGAACCCCTCAAAGTGCAAGTGCTTACAATCACTTGTGGAGACCGTAGCTGTTAGGACAGCTCAGATCTCAAAGTCCTATCCTTGGGACTATAAAGGACAAGCCCCTTGTAATTTTTGGTAAATTAAAGGGATTAAACATCACGTTAGGACGTGAGAGTAGACGTAGGAACGTATATCCGAACCACTATAAATCTGGTGTCATTTACCTTTCTGCACTTTACATTACTGTCTTTCCATATATTTTTATATAGTGCATACTGTGTTTTCAACATTCTTCAACTCAGGCCATAACTTTCAAACCAGCATCAGCTGAGTACTTTCATTAAGCAAAACAAGTTAACACTTTCATAAGAACTAAAAGAACGAGTCTAAACAAGGCCTACCATAATTCCGCATATAACCTCTTCAGTCAGATCACTATAGTCATCTGGACCAGCAGACTTTTAGTCCAGTTGACATAGCAATCAGAAGAGGTTCCCAACTCACTTGAAAAAGTTTTAAAGTCTATTCACCCCTCCCCTCTAGACTTTAATCCCATTCACTACTCGTTCAGGGACCAACAAGTGGTATCAGAGCAGTGGTTCTAACGGACTACTGTCTCTAGATTATCAGAAGACTTGAGGGAGTCTTTCTGTAGTCCTCTTGAACAGATCTATTCTTTTTGAAAAACTTATTTTTGAAAACTTATACAGCATGAGTGCTAATATGCGAAAGTTGCCTAAGTTTTCAGTAGAGGATTATGATTACTGGAAGATCAGGATGTGGAAGAATCTCACATCAGTCCACTACAAGATCTGGTCTGTAATCACAGAAGGCCGAATCACCATCATGACAGTCAACACTGCAAATGGTGATCCAGAAGTTCCAGTTGGAGAACTTGTTCCCAAGCCCATGAAGGATCTCACACCAGAAGAGATGAAGCAGTCAAACCTTGACAGCATTGCTCAAGATTACATCATGCAAACTCTCCCAAATGAGTACATTGCAAAGGTAATCCGCTGTGAGTCAGCCAGAGAAATGTGGGAGGAATTGGCACTCCTCTGTGAAGGAACTGAGCTGATCAAGGAAAGCAAATTGTCAACAGCAGTCAAGAAGTTTGAGCACCTCAAGATGCAGCCAGAAGAAACTATTAACCAGCTGGACAATAGATGTACAAACATCATAAATGAGATTGAATCTCTAGGCAAGAAGTATACAAATAGAGAGAAAAACTTGAAGATCTTGGACTCTTTACCCAAGAGATGGAAGCTCAAGAAGACCATCATCAAGGATACTCAAGATATCAAGAAGTGGTCTACTCAAACTCTATTTCAGAACCTAAAAGCTCATGAATATGACCTTGACAGAGAAGAAAACTCAGGAAGTGATGAGCCAACTGCAGCCCCATCTACCTCCAAGATTGTAGCCTTCAAGGCAGCCAATACAAAAGCTGCAAGTACCTCATCTGGCAAGACCTCACTGAAAACAGAAGACTTTGAAGGATCAGACATGAGTCTGAAAGAGCAAATGGCTCTTATGATCAAGAGATTCGAAAGAATGAACACTCTCAACAGCAAATATAGAAAATTCTATAGGAACTACAAAGATAGGAGAGCCAGTTCACCCTCCAGAGGTTCCAGAGAAAGAACACCAGAAATACATCCTAGAAAGGATGTGAAGTCATCTGACAGCTGAGGATCTAGAAGAAGAGATGCCACTCCTCCAAAGAAAGGCAACTCAAATCAAAAATCTGGATCATGCTTCAATTGTGGCAAACCAGGACATTATGTCTATGAATGCCCTGAGCTGGATTTGGATAACAAAGAAGAAAGAAGGCCAAGAAGAGACAAAAGAAATTCAGATAAGAAAGCAATGGTGACTGAAGAATCTGAATATCATAGTGATGAACTTCCTACATCACCAGACTGTCAAATCTACTCAGATGATTCAAATGATCTAGCTATGATGGCCATAGGTGAAAATGAGGTAAATTCCTATACTACTACTTTCCATTCACCTATTTTTTCACAAACAGATGAGATAAACTCATCTGAAGGCGAATCAGAAGACACCTATTATCAATCTTTATGAAAGGTAAAAGGTGATCTGGAGCTTTTATAGAGGTGGAAGAGGAGAACAAGGATCTAAGGAAAGAAATTGCTAAGTTGAAAAAGACTAAGTTTGATAACACCCCTGACTTGGTCACAATGAATGAAAGATTGACCAGAGAAGTGAAACTTCTTAAGGAAGAAAATACCACAATAACTCAGTTGTATGAGGGGATGTTAGAAACTCAAGCTTTAGAAACTAAGGAATTTTGTTCACTACAATCCAAGTTCGATGATCTCTTCCAAGCACACAAGCTCTTAGAAAAGGAGAAGGAATGCCTAAATCAAAAGATATCAGAGTTCAATAAAGCTTCTACTACTATTGAAAGTATCTCTGAATATTATAGATCAAATGGCAATAAGATGGGTTTTGGCTATGAACTAAATCCATCTACATCCTCTCTAGCTGGGGGTAGTACACCTAACAAGTGCACTACTCAGACACATGAAAAGGGTGAGTGTTCTAAACACAATGAACCTAATATGAACCAAAAGGCATCTGTACCAGCTAAGGCTAACTATCCCAACACAAAAAATGGAAAAAGACAAGTTAAACCCAAGCCTGTACAGAGGGACAACAAACAGCCTAGACCATCTCGTTTGAGACAGTCTCAGTTGTATGCTGCTCCAGTCAAGAAGAAGAAGTCTTCTTCAAACAAATCTGGTCTCTTTGCACCCCCTATCTCTTAAAATATTGTGAGAACCGAAGAGTATGGTCCATATAATCGTGTGCATCGTCCAGCTAATGCACCCAGGACGAATGTAACTAGTCAAAAGATAATGTATGTACACTCCTATAAAGGGAAACCATTTGACTACTACTTAGCTGACACAAGTAACAAATCAGATCAGTCCAAGGTGCTAACTGGAAAGGAGGGACCTATACAGAAGAGGAGGTCTAGCAGGAGAAACATGGTACATAGATAGTGGATGCTCAACTCACATGACAGGAACCAAAGCCCTGCTGACCAACTACATAGAGAAGAAAGGTCCAAAAGTCTTCTTTGGTGATAACGCGCACGGTAACACAAAAGGATATGGCCCCCTTAAAAATGGTGACATTGAGGTACATGATGTATCATATGTAGAAGGTTTAAAGTTTAATTTATTATCTGTTTCTCATTTTTGTGACACTGGTTACTCAGTAAAATTCTCTAAAGATGAGTGTCTCATAAGTTATAAAAGAAAAAAACAAAACCTTCTAACAGGATCTAGAAAAGGAAGTATGTATCTTGCAAATTGGAACAGTTGTCCTAAGGATACATGTCTGCTTGTGAAAAGTCCTAAAGATGTCAGCTGGCTATGGCACAAACGTCTTAGTCATCTGAACTTTAAGACTATGAACAAGCTAGCAAGGGAATCCTTAGTTGATGGTCTGCCTAATGAACTCTACTGTAAAGATCAGGTATGTGATGCATGTCAACAAGGAAAGCAAACAAAGGTCTCCTTCAAGACCAAGAAGACAGCATCAACCAGCAGAGTTCTTGAATTGCTTCACATGGATCTCTTTGGACCAATCACTCCAACCACTCTAACAGGGAGGAAGTACACTCTCATTGTTGTAGATGATTATTCCAAGTTTACTTGGGTCATCTTCTTATACAAGAAGAGTGAAACACTGCAGAAGCTTCCTGAACTATTGAAGAGGATCCAAGTAGAGAAAGGAGAACCAATTGTGAAAATTAGAAGTGACAAAGGCACTGAATTCATTAACTCCTATATTATTGCCTATTGTACTTCTAATGGTATTCAGCATGAGACAAGTGCAGCAAGAACACCACAGCAGAATGGTGTAGCTGAAAGAAGAGTCAGAACACTCAAGGAAGCTGCAAGAACACTCCTTGCTGAATTCTCAACTCCTAAGAAGCTATGGGCAGAAGCTATCAACACAGCTTGTCACACTCAAAACAGGTCAGGTATTCACAAAATTCATGAGAAAACCCCATATGAACTATGGAAAGGAAGAAAACCTAGAGTATCTTACTTTCATATATTTGGCTGTAAGTGTTTCATTCACAACAATGGGAAGAGTAAGTTGAATGCTTTTGATGCCAAAGCAGATGAGGGGATATTCTTAGGATACTCCTCTACTAGCAAAGCATTTAGAGTACTCAACAAACGAACCCTTCTTGTGGAAGAAACACCTCATGTTGTTTTTGATGAATCTTGTGAAAAGAGTGCAGTAGAAACAAACTCAGCTGCAGATCAGATGAGACAGCTAGTGATCAAGTCCAGACCAGATGAGTTCATTGAAGTCAATGAACCTTTCCCTGAAGAACCAGAGGAAGATAAGCCTCATAGACCTGTCACTAGATCTCAAACTCAAGCAGAGCAAGCTGACCAGAATCAAGATGCACCAATCCCAAATGCAAGGAGGAATGATCTCTTTGACGCACAAGATACAGATGATGATCGACCAAATCAAGTCAACCCTCCAGATGGCACAAGAACAGATGAGAATCCAAGCTCATCTAATGCAGACACTCCTGTGAGGCATACATGGAGAAACAATCATCCATCAAACCTCATCTTAGGAGGAGCAGACTCAGGTGTCAAGACCAGAAGACAACTGAATTAGAACCCCCAATCATCTATGTTCTGCTGGTGTGCTTTCTTGTCCAACATTGAACCAGCTGAAATAGAAGAAGCAATGACAGATAGCAATTGGATCACTGCTATGCAAGAAGAACTAAACCAATTCGAAAGAAATGAAGTTTGGGAATTGGTAGATCGTCCTGAAAACCACAATGTAGTAGGAACAAAGTGGGTATTCAAGAACAAAAAGGACGAAAATGATGTGATAACTAGAAATAAAGCAAGGCTAGTTGCAAAAGGATATTCACAATCTGAAGGGATTGACTATGATGAAACCTTTGCTCCAGTAGCCAGATTAGAAGCTATTCGACTGTTTCTAGCTTATATGGGCTTCAAAGTATACCAAATGGATGTCAAGAGTGCTTTTCTAAATGGTATTCTGGTAGAAGAAGTGTATGTAGAGCAGCCTCCAGGATTTAAAAAATGAGATCAAGTATATCGTCTGAAGAAGGCTCTCTATGGTCTAAAGCAAGCCCCTAGAGTTTGGTATGACATATTGTCACAATTCCTACTTGACAATGGGTACACAAAAGGCAAAGTGGACAGAACACTTTTCAGAATACAAGAAGGAGAAGACATTCTAATGGTACAAATATATGTAGATGACATTATATTTGGATCACCCAATCAAGACATGTGCAAGAAGTTCTCTGAACTTATGCAAGGAAAGTTTGAAATGAGCATGATGGGTGAGATGAATTACTTCCTAGGACTCCAAGTCAAGCAGAGTCCAGAAGGGATCTTCATCAACCAGTCCAAGTATACCAAGAGCCTATTAGAAAGATTCAAAGCTCTACAAAGCAAGACTGCAAGGATTCCAATGATGACATCCTTCAAGATGGAACCAGATGAGTCTGGCAAGGCAGTTGATCAATCTGAATATAGAGCACTTATTGGATCTCTACTATACCTTACAGCCAGCAGACCAGACATAACATTTGCTGTAGGAGTTTGTGCTAGGTTTCAAGCAAACCCAAAGCAAAGTCATCTAGAAGCAACAAGGAAGATTCTCAAGTACCTAAAAGGAACAGTCAATCTAGGACTATGGTACCCTGCTGATGACAATCTAGAATTGAGTGGTTATTCTGACTCAGACTATGGAGAATGTAGAATTGATAGGAAATCCACATCTGGAACCTGTCAATTCCTAGGCAACAAGTTGATATCATGGTTCTCAAAGAAGCAAACATCAGTTGCAACCTCCACCACTGAAGCAGAATATATGGCAGCTGGAAGTTGTTGTAGTCAGCTGCTCTGGCTAGTTCAACAACTCAAGGATTACAATGTAGAAGCAAGAGAAGTCCCTATCTATTGCGACAGTAGCAGTGCCATTGCCATCACTCAAAATCCAGTCCTCCACACAAGGTGCAAACATGTCGACATTCGACATCACTTCATAAGAGACCACCTTGAAAAGAAGGACATCAAGATGGAGAAAATTCACACAGATATCCAAAGAGCAGACATCTTGACTAAGCCCCTAGCTGAAGAAAGATTCAAGATCCTATGCTACAGCTTAGGACTCCTGGATCCAAGCACATGAAGAGCAAAGATCAGCTGAAGACCTCAGCTGATACAATTTCAGCAGACTAGGAGCATCAGATGAGGTGAATAAACACCCTCATCTTCAGGTAAGTTCTTTCCCAATGAAGACAAATAAAGCTGAGGGAAAACATAGAGTTATCTAATCAAGGGGAATCAATGATACCTTAAGAATCCTTGATGAAATACTCTACAATCTGCATTGCATATTATATATATATATATATATATCCAGCAGACTTGAACAAAGTTATTTGACATCTTTACTCTAAGCAATGTATATCTATGTATAATAATAAACTATTCTTCATAAAATACTTTATTTATATACATACATACAGTATACTATTGAGTTATACTTGGTTGGATTAATACACCATCCTCACCGACTCAACAGTATGCATGCACTGTACGGATTCCAAATAATACTTGTTCAAAATTTATAAACTCTGCATTCCATAAGATAGAGTCTGAATCTCTTTAAATGTGAACCCTTAGATCAAGAATCTCATTGTTGATCTTAAGAAGTAACTTTTCAGAAATTCAGACCTATCAACTCTATAGTTTTGTCATTTTTCTCCCCATTACCTCATTTCTACCCCTATAAAAGGAGGAAGTTATGAGAACACCTAAGAACACAAATCACTAACTATTATTCTTGTTTCAGGTATGGAGAAAATCGAAAGAAGAGATGGAATGGAGATCATCCCTCAACCAAGGTCTTGGGTGAAGGAGATGAAGATTTGTCCTGAAGATGAAGATGATGCAGATCAGCATACTTGGTTTAACCAACATAAGTATGCCTATGAAAACTAGAGGAAGGAGAGACGTTCTTGTTGAAAACTAGAGGAAGGAGAGATGCAGAGGACAAAGTAGCAAGCAAGCAGAGCTTCTTCTCCAGGGGGAAGTTCTACATGGAGAGCTTGTTATCAAAGGCTACTATGTCAAAACAAATCAAGAAGACCAAGTTCATGGCTCTCTCTTCATACTCCATTGAAGCCTCTTCCAATCTTCCTTCCCTTTCAAGAGAAGCGAAGAAATTCAACAAGGACACATCAGATGCTACAACCCATCTGATGATGAGGAACATCAGATGGTGAGGGCAACCTGAACCAGTGGGATATCATCCAGACTGATCATCAAATTGATTTGATGGTCCTACATGGTTCAGAGATAGAGCTGGAAGATCCATCAAACCAGGTTGGATCATCACTCACAATAAAGCTGGAAGATCCATCATCCAGGTTGGATCATCACAGCAAACCTCAAATCCTCTACTCAGCTGATCAGAAGACCAACTCAGCTGACCAGAAGACTTTCAAGAAAAATTAGCAGACTTTTCAAGAAATCAGAAGACTTCACTCTGCTGATCAGATCACTTCAATTTAGAGTACAATGACTATCTTTGATCATGTAATTCATTCTAGATTTATTCCTGAATGTAATTAAAGAAATTGGTCTATATAAGGAATGAAGTTCACTTATAGAAAACGGCCTTAATGATCAATTCTTGCCACAAAATTAGTCACAACGGCTATTTTTGGTAATGATGTCATTAGTACTTGATTACCATATTGCCAGCAAATCAACAATTGCCACATGGCAAATTCAGCCGGCAAAATTAAAGGAAACGGGGCGAAATCAAAGAAGGAAATCTTGGGTTCTACTCCACATTAAAACCAAATCTGACCGTTGGATCGATCACACCTCAAGAATTGATGGAGTATATATACAACCCTTAAACCATTCCTCAAACCCTTTCGCTCACAAATCTCAAATTTCTCTCAATCTCTCTCGTCTTGAAAATTTTCTTAAGCATTCCAAAACTAACACTCAAACTCTACTATGGCAATCATTGAAATTTACGACGAGAAGACCAAGAGCACTGGCACCCTAGATGCAACCAAGTGGTCTAAGGAAGGGAAGATTTTCACAGAGAATGCTCTGTTTTTTAAGGGCAAACATACAACAGCAAACAAGGAGATCCTTCTTCGCTGCATCAACCTCAACCTCCGTGATTTTCTGGAAGCAGCACCAACAAACGTCTATGAGCAAGATGTGCTGTCCTTCTACTCGAACGCAGTGATGAAAGGAGATCACGTTGAAAGTGTCATAGGTGGACACAAAGTTAAGATCTCAAGGGAGATCCTTCACGAATTGTTTGGCTTATCAAGGGGGGAAATAAACATCTCTACCTACATTATGGGAAGAGAAAAGGAGTATATGGAGATGTTTAATGATGGAAGAATCAAGGCTATTGATGCCTCTGGACTCAAGAAATCCCAACTTGAACCTAAGTTTCAAACCCTGATGGATATTGCAGGCAAGATGTTGCTTGGTAACACTTTTAGCCATGATGTTGTTACCACTTTGAAGGTTAGAGTTATGGCTGCAATCTGGGATCAGATTGATGGAGATTGGCAAGGGCTATATTTGGATAGGATTGCGCTTGAGGCCAAGAAGGTCACATTGGACCTCCAATCAAGAGAATGGAAGGTAACATCAACTGTCAGCTTTGTCAACAAGCTGAGTATTATCCTTCCAGAAGTGCTCCCAAGGAAATACAAGATGGGACCTCATAAGACCTTCCACACATCCAAGTATTATTTGAGGAAGGAAGCTCTTATTGAGGCAGCAAGGTTGAAAGAAGAGAAGAGGAAGTTGTTGGCTGAAGCATCTTCCAAATATGTTCTGGAGAAGGCAGAAGAGTCTGTTCATGACTCTGCTGAAGAAGAAGAGGAGCCATCCAAAGAAGAGGCTCAAAAGAAGGCTGCTGAGGATGATGATGATGACAATCAGACCTTAGCACAAAGAAGAATTCTAATCAGATCAGGGCTCATCTCCCCATCTGATTCAGATGCCACTCCCAATGCCTCTCCTTTGAAGAAGGCAGGTACTTCTAACCCCTCTCTCACTATCACACCTTCCAAACTGTCAAAGGGTCAGAAGAGAAAGAAGAACAATTCCTCTTTCACCAAGAAAACCAAGAAATCCAGGCTCCCTACTCCCATGAGCATAGCCCCTATTACATCCTTCAACCCTTCTGATGACTCCAACCCATCTGAACCTTCAAACACTGATACCCAAATCCCTGCTGATACTCACACAACAGAGGAACAAACCTAGCCTCAATCAACCATTGAACCAAAATTGCCTACCCCTGCTGATGTTCAAACAGCAGACGATCAAACTCAGATCACATCCTCATCCCCTGCTGACATTCAACCAGCAGATGTCCAAGATCATCAAGCCCAACCATCTACTGATCTTCAAGTAGAAAAAGAGCCAGATCAGCAGACTCAAAACCCTGTTGATGAACATACCTCTGAAGATCAATCCCAACCCCCTACTCAACATGAAGATATCACTTCCCAAATCCCTGCTGATACTCACACAGCAGAGGAAAATATTCCATCCACTCAGTCCCCTATACTCACTGCCCCATCCGCTCCAGAAGACTTGGCACCAGCAGACCTGGATGAAGCTGGCCCCTCTCAACCTCACTACAGCATGGTGCACTATCCTATGTGCACAAAGGAGAAGATAATGAGGATGAAGATAGCCAATCTGCTCAAGTCTACTACTCCTGGTGTTGATGAGGAATCAATCCAATTTGAACAAGTACATAGGATATGTACTTGGATTGAGCTCAGAAGAGATGATGTGGATGACCTTCTTGAGGTCATGGAAGGAATGGGAGGAAAAGAAAATTTCCTCGATTGGGAGATGGAGCAAAAGGAAGTTGCTCAGGTTCAAACTTTTGCTCAGCTGCTATCAGCAGAGGCCCTGACCGCAGTCTGCAACAGGATTCTAGGAATTCACACTGATGATATCTCTGTCCCAGAAGGCTCAACAGATCAACAGACAACTGAAAAAGCAAAGGTGGATGACTCAGCTGCACCAGCCTTGGTGGAAGACGCAGTTGCAACAACACCTGTAGAAGACTCAGCTGAACCAGCTGACAAAGTAGAGATTGAAAGAGAAGTAGTCAGAGTACCAGCTCACTTCATGCCTTCAGATAACCTGACTCACTTCATTGACAAAGGAGAAAAGATTATGACCCATCTGGTTAAGGCCACTACCTCATTCCTCAATGAAGAGTATCTTTCAGCTGAAGAGAGAGGCAAAGCTCTGATAGTTCATCCAAAGCCTCAAGGTACTGCCTCACCTTCTACTTCATCTGTTGACTATACAGCAGACATTTGATCACAGATCAAAGCTGCAATAGACTTGCACTTTGAGAAAGGTTTAGGCCTACAGCTTGGAAGATATGTTGAAAAAGCAGTTAGGGAACAGAAGACCATTCTTCATGACCAGATTATTGACATTGAAGACAAATTTGGAGAGTCACTTCACCATCAGATAGGTGAATACTTAAGCACCATCCAGAAGAGGGCAGGTGATGTCTCCAAAATGTTTGCTGATGAGATTTCCCAATTGGAGACAGTCTACGAGTCTAAAATTAAAGATGCTGAAGCAAGAGCCACTGAAGGTCAAGCTCTTCTTAAGGCAGCTGCAGAGGAGAATGAAAAACTGCAGACTCAGCTGAAGGAGACAGCAGCCAAGTTGGAAGCACTTACAACTAGATTTGAAGTTGCCTCCTCCTCCAATTCTCATGCCGAAGTTCTAGAGCACAGCATATCTCATCTGACCCAAATTGGCAAAGTCAATGCCATGGCCCTGAAGCAGACTCTGAAAGTAGAAATTCTGAATGCCATGAAGCCTTTTGCGGCTGCACTTGCTGAAGCCAAAAATGGGGAAGATGTGTTGATAAAGGCTCTAGAGAAGTCTACTGCTCAGCAAGCTGAACTGGTAGTAGCACAAGATGACTTGACTGAAACCTTGGGTGGTTTAAAAAGCAAAATCAACAGCAGGCAAGGCAAAGGCAAAGAAATTGCTCAAGAAGACACCCAAGCTCCTGCCAAGAGTCTACAGATCACTGCCCCTGTAGAACAAGTTCCTGAGAAGAGGATGACAAGGAAAAGGAAGGCAGATGAGCAAGCTCAGTCCAGCAAGAAATCAGCTCCAGCAGAGCCTAGTGCAGAAGAGAAAGAGGCTTTAGAGCTGAAGAAAAGAAAGTTGCTTGAAGCTCAAGAGCTTAAGCAAAAGAAGTTAAATGATTCGAAGGCAGTAGAAGCCAAATTTGAAAGGAAAATAGCCAAACTCAGGAAAGCACTCAAGGACAAGGCAAAAGAAGACAATGTCCTGGTGTTATTTAGCCCTTCAAGATGAGCTACCAAGATGGTATCCTCTGAAGAAGAAGTGGAAAATTCAACACCACATAGTAATGAAATTTGGCCCTCTCCCTTCTTATGAAGAAGAATTTCTTCAATTTTCCCAGTTCATGAACATTGAAGATCCAGAGTTCTGGGAAGAAATTGTCAAGGCAGCCAAAGAACTTGACAATTGCAGAATCCTAACACCTGAAGAACCCAAATGGGATGCACCCATTCTGGACTCAGGAAGAACAAACTTGATTGAAGTCAAAAGGATTATGTATAAGATCTATGAAGAGGAGAATGTTACAGACTTGCAGCACATGGAAGATGTTCGAGTTCGTCTGAACCTTGCTTTCCGCATCTGAAGAAATCAGAAGACCTGATGAAGACTACTTTAGAAGTTTAAAGAAACTATTACTTGTAATCTGTAAAAGCTTCATATATATTCAAGTTCTAGTTCTTTTTGCTTACAAGACAAACTCTCATTGTCTTCATCAGATACTTCAGTTTTAAGAATGTTATAAACTCTTATCTTATTTCATTAAGAGCATTTATCAAGTATAGTTTTGGCTTCATCAAAAAGGGGGAAATTGTTGGGATATAAATTCACCCTAAGCCCCACTTGATGTTAGAATAGTTTTGATGGCCAAACCACTTAGAGTTTATAAATGTAATAGGATCAGCTGACTTGTATAGAACAACTTAGACTAGTCTTGTGTGTTCAACTGTATTGATATCAGCTGATCAGCACAGCCCTGGCTTACATGCCTATCCTCAAGATGAGAAGAGTAGAAGACTTGAAGACTAGAATATCCTTGAAGACCATTTAAGTAAGGTGCTTGTATACCTACTTATCTGATGAAGTCCAAGAGTGAAGATGGCCTACATCAACACAAAGTATTGCCAGATCAGAAGAGTATTACTCGACTGATATCAGAAGACAGAAGACCTAAGGCGAGAAGAGTAGTCAGAAGACTAGTAGTATAGATCAGAAGACTATGTACTCTTCCAGGACTCGGCTGATTCCAAAGTCATCTTGCAATTCAAACAAAGACCTACCTTATTTAGAAGATTGATATGATCCCAGGATTGAAGCAATCAAGCGGCTGGAATCAAGGAATCAAGCCATTATGGAAAGATTGCCCCAACGGTTAGTCAACTCCAACGGCTAGTTGCAAGCGATCACCACTATAAATACAAGAGGATGAGAAATCACAAACCACGAAGTCACAATGAGAGAATTCAACAAGCTAAGCAAGCAATCAAGCAAAAAGCCATACTGTTTTAAGAGTTCTCCAAGAGCCAGAATCCATTAGAACATCCTTAGCTCTTAAGTGATTTCTATCCAACCCATAAGAACCTGAAACCTGTTTATATTGTATATCCATTGTTTTAGGCATAGTGGTTAAGCAATTTATAAGCTTGAACCATTAGTTGGATACTTTTCAAAAACCCCAAACCCTCACCGAAAGGTTAAAGTTTTTGAACCCCTCAAAGTGCAAGTGCTTACAATCACTTGTGGAGACCGTAGCTGTTAGGACGGCTCAGATCTCAAAGTCCTATCCTTGGGACTATAAAGGACAAGCCCCTTGTAATTTTTGGTAAATTAAAGGGATTAAACATCACGTTAGGACGTGAGAGTGGACGTAGGAATGTATATCCGAACCACTATAAATCTGGTGTCATTTACCTTTCTGCACTTTACATTACTGTCTTTCCATATATTTTTATATAGTGCATACTGTGTTTTCAACATTCTTCAACTCAGGCCATAACTTTCAAACCAGCATCAGTTGAGTACTTTCATTAAGCAAAACAAGTTAACACTTTCATAAGAACTAAAAGAACGAGTCTAAACAAGGCCTACCATAATTTCGCATATAACCTCTTCAGTCAGATCACTATAGTCATCTGGACCAGCAGACTTGTAGTCCAGTTGACATAGCAATCAGAAGAGGTTCCCAACTCTCTTAAAAAAGTTTTAAAGGCTATTCACCCCTCCCCTCTAGACTTTAATCCCATTCACTACTCGTTCAGGGACCAACATATACAATTTGTCACAACATTTAGTACAACATTATTCTACTTAAACTTAAACACTTCATACCAGCACACTTTCAGTTGGTATCAGAGCTGACACCTGACGACACTAGGTTAGATCTTTGGTCAAGTGTGTTTTTAGTGTAGGTTAGCAATGGAAACACATCACATATCCACGGCACTTAGGCCACCCGTTTTAGATGGATCGAATTATACTTATTGGAAGCCTAAGATGCGTATGTACATCAAGTCAGTTGATGAACGTGCTTGGAGGACTGTACTTATAGGTTGGGAAGCTCCAAAAAGACCAGCAGACGCAGATGGTGAAATACAACTCAAGAGAGAAGTTGACTGGACGGCTGATGAAATAACAACAGCAAGCTACAATTCTAAAGCTTTAAATGCTATTTTTACTTCTGTTGATGTTTCAATGTTTAAAATTATATCTAACCGTTCTACTTCTAAAGATGCATGAGACATGTTGCAAGAGCATTGTGAGGGTTCAGAAAGTGTTCGAAGGACTAAGCTTCGAATGTTGGGAACAAAATTTGAGAATCTCCGAATGAGGGAAGATGAAACAATTACAGCCTACAATGAAAGGTTAAGTGAGATTATCAATGAATCACATTCTCTTGGTGACCCTATTTCTAATGTTAGAGTACTTCATAAGATATTAAGATTTGTTCCTAAAAGTTTTGATGCTAAAATTTGTGCTATCGAAGAGGCAAAAGATACAGATAAGTTAAGTCAAAATGAGTTAGTGAGTATTCTTAGAACATATGAAATAAACACTAATTAAGTTGATGAAGATAATACTGATAAGAAAGTTGTGGTTTTTAAAGGGGAAACATCAAACACTTCTGAAGTTCAACCTATCATTACTGAAGTTGATTCTGATGAAGAATTACTTGATGAATGCCTCAACAATCCTAACAACATTGCCTTGCTCACTAAGCACTTTAATAAGTTTCTTAAGAAATCTGTGAACAAATCTAGAAACATTCAGCCTAAGATTCAAATCAACACATCAACACCTCAACCAGAAAGGGGGAAACGTCAATTCACACCAAGACCATCAAAGAGTGAAGGTAAACAAAGGTATGATCTTGAATTTCGAAAATCAGTTCAATGCAATGCTTGTTCTGGTTATGGCCATTATGCAAATGAATGTGCCAATACTAGACTTAAGCAAAAGCTGAATTTTAGTGCTACCTTGAGTGATGAATCCGATGATGATGATTTTGATGAGTTAAATCAGAATGAATATTCTAATTTTACCAGAATTGATTATAATGATTCCTCAGATGATGACCTGGATGAAACAGATTCTGATGCTGTACCTGATGCTTCAACATCTACAGCAACATCAGAACAGAGTCACCCAGATTTGAACTGTTTTAATGGGTTGGTTGATGATGCAGGAAAAAAGACTGATAACAATGAACATCAAAAGTTGTTAGATGATTGGAACAATCAGAAACTCACTTTTAATTTTTTGAATAAAGAGAATGAGGATCTGAAAGATACAATCACCAAGCTAGAGGTTATACTTACCAAAAGAGATTTGGAAATCTGTAACTTAAAGGAGAAATTGATAAATTCCACCTTATGTTTCAAGAAATATTCCAAGAGTGCTTCTGAGGTAAATAATGTTATAGCTACTGGTAAGTCTAATAATCATGGTTTAGGTTATGATGGTACTACTGCCTCTATTTCTGATAAATTTAGAAAACATGTGAAATTTGTGAACGCAAATGTTGACACATCTGGTGTAACATCTGCACAATCAGATACTCACAAGGTTAAGAGGAAGTATATCTGTCATTACTGTTCCAAAGTTGGTCATATTCGCCCTTACTGTATAAAATTGATTGAAGAACATAAAACTTTGAAAATGCTGCATAAAAAACTGTCACATCCTGGTAAACAGTTTATGAAATCTGCATGGAAACCAAAAACTACCTGTAATGTTGCTCATACCTCCTTAAAAGCATGTCTACCTGATTCATGGTATTTTGATAGTGGTTGTTCTAGACATATGACAGGTCGTATTTATTTCTTATCTGATTATGTGACCTTGAATAGTGGTAGTGTTACATATGGTGGAGGTTCTAAAGGAAAGATTGTTGGTAAAGGAACTTTGAATGTTGAAGGTTTTCCTAAGCTTAAAAATGTCCTACATGTTGATGGCTTACTTGCAAATCTGATTAGCATTAGTCAACTTTGTGATGATAATTTGCATGTGAAATTTGATAAAGACTCATGTTATGTTCTTAATAAAGATGAAGTTTGTGTGATGACTGGTACTAGGTCAGCTGATAATTGCTATCTTATTGGAACAAATATGTGTAACTTGTCAAAATATGATAAAAATGTCTTATGGCATCAAAGATTGGGTCATGCAAATTACAGAGCAATGCAAAAACTAATCAAAGCAGATGCAGTAAAAGGAATTCCAAAACTGAGGTTTCACAATATCACTGTATGTGGACCATGCCAAAAAGGTAAGCAGGTAAGAATGTCGCACAAAATGCTGTCACATTGTACTACACATCGATGTTTTGAATTACTGCACATGGACTTGATGGATCCTATGGAAACTGAAAGCATTGGAGGAAAGAGGTATTCCTTAGTTGTGGTAGATGATTTTTCTAGATATACCTGGGTAGAGTCTTTGAGAGACAAATCTGAAGCATTTGCTGCATTTAAAATTCTTTATAAGAGGTTCAAAAATGTGTTTAACTTGAAAGTTGGCCGAATTAGAACTGATCATGGTAGGGAATTTGAAAACAACATGTTTAATGATTTTTGTGATAAAAAGGGTATCTTGCAAGAATTTTCATCTCCTAAAACTCCACAACAAAATGGAATTGTTGAAAGAAAGTATAGAACTTTACAAGAAATGGCAAGAGTCATGCTTACATCCAAATGTGTTGCTAAGAAATTTTGGGGAGAAACATTGAATACTGCATGTCATATTATTAATAGGGTTTTTATTCGTTCTGGCACAAGTCAAACACCTTATGAGATTTTGAACAATAGAAAATCAAGTGTGAAATATTTTCATGTATTTGGTTGTGTGTGTTATATTCTGAATGATAGAGATCAACTTTATAAGTTTGATTCTAAAAGTGATAAAAGTTTCTTTTTAGGCTATTCTAGAAATAGTAAAGCTTATAGAGTATATAACCTTAGAACTAACATTGTTCAAGAATCTGTTAATGTTGTGTTTGATGATGATAAAGGTCTTACAGATGACAAAGATGAAGAAGATGTATCACAAGTCACTGATAGTTCTGAGAATACACTGAAGTCTGAAAATGTTGCACCCAAATGTTAACACATCTGGGTCAACATCTACAGAACAGTCAGCTGTAACTTCACAGAATGATCAGTACGTTCCCAAAACGAATCCTTCTTCAAGAATAGGTAAAAGTCATCCTTCTGACCAGATCATAGGTGATGCTACAGTTGGAGTGCAAACAAGATGAAGAGTAATATCAAACAAGGTAGATGTGGTAAGAACAATATGCATGTCTTCTATGTGTAACATTGTAAATGTTGAATGCTATTTATCTGAAATTGAACCTAAGAGTGCTAAAGAAGCCTTAACTGATGAAAACTGGATTAATGTTATGCATGAAGAACTTGGTCAGTTTGAAAGAAATGAAGTGTGGACACTTGTTCCATGACCTAGTCATACTAATGTCATTGGAACAAAGTGGATATTCAAGAATAAAACTGATGAATCTGGTAATATTGTTAGAAACAAGGCTAGGTTAGTAGCACAAGGTTACACCCAAGTTGAAGGAGTTGATTTTGATGAGACTTTTACACCTGTTGCTAGGATAGAATCTATTAGATTACTGCTAGCTATTGCATGTTTTATTGATATTAAACTTCATCAAATGGATGTAAAGGCTGCATTTCTAAATGGCATATTGAATGAAGAAGCATATGTTGAACAACCTATAGGATTTGAAGATCCACAATATCTTGATCATGTATATAAACTAAAGAAAGCATTGTATGGTCTTAAACAAGCTCCTAGAGCATGGTATGGTAGGCTTACTGACTTTCTTTTGGAATATGGATTTATTAGAGGAGAAGCTGATAGAACTTTGTTCATTAAGCACACTGAAGGAGATTTACTTATTGCACAAATATATGTTGATGATATTGTGTTTGGTTCTACTTGTGATAAAATGTTGAGTAACTTTGTTGAGGCAATGACTTCAACATTTGAAATGAGTATGGTTGGAGACTTGAACTATTTTCTAGGTCTTCAAATCAAACAGTGCAGTGATGGTATTTTCTTCTCCCAGAGTAAGTATGCTAAGAACTTGGTTAAAAGATTTGGTCTTGAGAATTCAAAACTAATGAAAACTCCTATGGGATCTTCTTTGAAACTATGCAGAAACAGTGCTGGAACAGATGTTGATCCAATACTTTACAGATCCATGATAGGTAGTTTACTGTATTTAACCTCTAGTAGACCAGATATTATGTATAGTGTGTGTGTTTGTGCTAGGTACCAAGCTAATCCAAAGGAATCTCACCTGAATGCTGTGAAGAGAATCATCAAGTATGTTTCATGTACAAGTGACCTTGGAATCTAGTATACTAAGGACACCAACAACATTTTGATTGGTTATAGTGATGCTGATTGGGCTGGAGACATAGATGATAGAAAGAGTACGAGTGGAGGATGTTTCTACATGGGAATCAACCTTGTATCATGGCACAACAAGAAACAGAATTGTGTTTCACAATCCACTGCAGAATCTGAGTATATTGCTGCTGGAAGCTGCTGCACACAACTCTTGTGGCTGAGCAAGATGTTCCATGACTATGGTATTGAGAATGGTATACTTACTATCTTTTGTGATAATACTAGTGCCATTAACATTTCTAAAAATCCTGTACAACACTCACTCACAAAGCACATTAGCATAAGACACCATTTTATGAGAGATCTAGTAGAGAAGAATATTGTTAAGTTGGAGTATGTAACTACTGAAAAACAGAATGCTGATATTTTTACAAAGGGCTAGTCTTGGGTGAGACCGTCTCACAGAATGAGATCCGTGAGACGGCCTTTATATATAAAAAGTGATAATATTTGAGGAAAAAGTGATAGTGTTTAAGTAAAAAGTGATAATCACTTTTGTTAAAAATATTATCACTTTTTAGTTAAACATTATCACTTTTTTTACAAATTAAATTCTGAAAAAAAAAAATATGGATTATCCTACCCAAAATTTTGAAATATGGGTTAAAAAGACCCGTCTCACAGAAAAATATCTGTGAGACGGTCTCACACAAGTTTTTGCCTTTTACAAAAGCCTTAGACCATGAGAGATTCTCCACTTTGAGGAAATCTCTTGGCATGAGTATTATCTGAAAAGAATTCGGATGGATGTTGTCACAAATGCGTCAGCATTTGGGACAACATCATGGGTTGTATAAATTTTATAAGTTGAATTTATTTCTTACTTAGTTAAATAATTACTTTGTAAAATATCTACGAATCTAAGAACCTTGGAGTGCAAAAATAAACGTCTTACACCTCTCAAATGCATAAAAATGAGAATGTTATTAGCATACTAAAGGATGTACCAAATCACTGAGTAACTATGGAGCACGGAGTTCACTACTACGATGCCTTCTTTTCAAAAGGTGATATTTGGTAAAAACATCAACATATTTGTAATCCATTAAGTAAGTATGGGGCACGGAGTTCGCTACTACGATGTACTCTACAGGAACAATGGATCAATACAAATTAGATGCTATAACACAAAAAGAAAAAATATGGTGCAACACAAATGAAGCAAATTCATGTAAAAACCGTGTTGAGATGTTTGTAACAGTTTTGAGCACAACATTGCCTGATTCGAATTTATTTTTATCTGTTGTAATTATTTAATTATTTATTGAGATTCATTTTATTTATTTAATTAATTACTGACCCACATCTATTTTGTTTCAAATTATGCGATTTTAATTAGATAAATTCTGGAAGCTTCTTAATTATTTAATTAATCTAATTAATTTAATTAATTGATTTTTCCCACTAATTAACCATGATCTAGGTTGTGGCTAAAAATGTGGAGCACTATCGAAATTTCTAGATTAATTCTTCTGTTTTATTTTCTTAACCTCCAACTACATTATTCTCTCTATAAATATCGAACATAAGATTCCATTCATTTGCTAATTGTGATTTCTGAATTTGTTGAGTACTAAGATTGCAGAATTGATTTTTGGTTGTGTATATCTCATAGAAGTGTGTGCAAATTCCCATCCTATACCTTGAAATTCCAACCGCCTAAACTTAAATGGCTGGAAGAAACTCGAAATCCTCACAATCTCACTCTGATTCGAAAAATTCATCCCACTCTCGCACAAATCCTCTCGAAATTCTTGCTTCCATGGCTTCACAAAACTCTACCTCGTCAAATGCTGACTCGAATGTTTCTGCAACACCATCAACAACTGCTCCCACTCCTCAAACCACTCCTCAAACCGCTCCTCAAACAAACTTTCCTCAAGATGCAACCGTCGAACAGGTCTCTAGGGCTATCGAAGAGGTGTCTGATACTCTTCGAACTACTGGTCATCTGCCCGTGACGACTTTTGGAGATATCACAGTGGATATCTCGAGCTATTTGGCTGATCAAACCGTCCAAATGACTTCTGCTTCAAAAAGCCCCAAATCACCCATTGTTCACGAATCGCAAACTGGAAATGTTGAAGCTTCTGTTGAAGAAGAAGCTACTGCTACGTCTGACCCTGAAGACGTTGAAATGGAGGAAGCAAACATATCTGAAGGTACAAACTCTTCACTCTCTGTTTCAGATGAGTCTGTCCCCATTCCTCTCAAGAAGAATGCACAGAAAGGCAAAAGACAGAGAAGCCCTGTACAAAGAAGGAGGAGATCAAACCGCGTATTTACTCGTGTGGATTATTCTGAATCCATGAGGAAGAAGAAGAAAGTTGGAGCTGATGCTGGTGAACCCATCCAAGTGTTCACAGATTCTGAGGAAGAAGCTCATGTTGTTGCTGAGAAACTCAAGAAAGCAAAGACTGTTGTTGGTGAGAAATCCAAAAAGAAGGCTGTTGCTGAAGAGAAAGGGAAAGGAAAGTCTGTTGCTGAACCAAAAGGCAAAGAGAAGATGATCATTGAAGATGAACCTGCTAAATCAGATTCCAACTCTGATTCTGAGAGATGCTTGAGAGACATACTGCAGTCTCTAAAGAAAAATGTTGAGCATTATGCTGCTGCAAAGGAAGCTGCACCAGAACCTGAAGATGGTGGCAGTGGGGATAGCTCTTCCAGTGAAGAAAGCAGCCCTGATCAGAGCTCTGCTAAAAGCTCTACACCAAGCTCAGATGACCTTGTTTCTGAAGAGGAAGGTATTTCTGATTCTCTTGAAACTCTAGAGAATATGTTGGCCATTTATTCTAAGAGAAAACTGCTGATAGAGAAGAGGATTAATATACCTGACTTTGATAGTAAAGGCATGATTAGTTTCTTAGAGGAAAGGAATTTGATGCATGCTGTGAACTTTGGTGAATCTTTCTTGACAAATTGGGCCTATGAATTTTATGCCTGTATGAAAAAGAGCACTGGTAGGAGATCATCTAGGTGGTATGGGACTGTTAATTTTAGGGGGAGGGATGTACCTTTTACTCCTGAATTGATAAATGAGTTTTTGGAAATTCCCAATGTTGAGGTTGATGAAGAACCTGACATGGATGTGGTCATCTCTGCTATAACTGGTGGTAGGGTAGTTAAATGGACTAGACAGATGCTAGCCAAAGACCTCACTTCCCTACATTCTGTGTTATACAAACTCATTATCTACAACTGGATTCCCACCACAAACACTACCAAGATCACAAAGGATCAAGCTGTTTTGATGTATAGGATATGTGTGCTTAAGAGATTCAATTTAGGACTTACAATTTTTCAACATATGATGAGATTTACTGGGAGAGTTTCTGAGAAAGGCAATTTACCCTATCCTGTACTGATTTCTAATTACTTAAGGCATCATGGATTTGTTGCCAAGAACACTGATGTGTTGAGGGGGAGAGTTCCATTATTGGCCATAGCTCCTGCCTTACTCACTGGGGATGGAGTAATTGATCTGCCTTTGATTGCTCCTGGTACTGATCATCAGCATAGACCCTCTACTTCTGCTCAACCAGATCCTTCCAGACCCTCAACTACTGATCATCCAGAATCATCCAGATCAAGACAGAGAAATGCAACTCCAACACTTGCTGCCTTTAAAATCCGTATCAACATTTCTGGTAATGTGTATCTTTCACAGGAATTCATCAAACTCCAACTCCAACACTTGCAGGAAACAATTGATGAACTCCAGTTCCTGAAGGACAGGTGGACCAATCTACTTTCACCTACAACAGGGGGAGTACCACCACCATCAAACTCCAATGTGGTGATTGAAGAATTGAATGATGATGGAGTTCCAGCTGCTGCTGATGCTGGTGATGGACCTCATGCTGCTGGAGATGCTACAATGACTGATGTAGTTGCACACCTTGCATCTACTTACTTTGTTGATGAAGGAGATGATGATGATGCTGCTGAGATGTACACCTTGTATGGTGATCTCCATAGAGGAAGCTGCTAGACAGGGGGAGATTTGAATTCCATAATGGCTATGGTGCAGGAAGATGATGCTGCAGCTGTTACCACAACAATATATGCCATTTATTCAGTTCAATCTCTGTATTAATGTTTAAGTTTGAATTCTGAAATTCTGATACATTTGTTATTTATTTTCTAGATGATATGATGTTTATTGTTTGCAACTTGCTTAATTATGGTTCCACTTGATATTTGTTTACTGCCCTTGCTTAATTTGTTTACAGATTATCATGTGTTCTACTGCAGGTTGTATAATGTTAGTTTCTGTTTTTTTTTTCTTTTCTTTATTATTGCTCTGATGTTTGTTTTTGTTAGTGTCTTACTTAGATTCTAAGTTGATTCTTCCAGTTCAGCTTATGATCTTAGTAAAGTTACTTATGGTGTGAATAAGTGTAGTGTTTATACTTGTTCTATTTTGGATAAGATTTATCTTGATCTTATGGCACGGATCATTGTAAAATTATCCTTGATCTTCATTTGGTTTGATCCAACGGTTACAACAGATATTGTCTTGACTAGTGCTTAGCAATGATGTCGACCTCAACTAAGTACATAATATTGAGTATGTATAGAAATATATGTGCATCAGGTGTGTTGAAGTCGAAAGGTCAAATTGGGGGAGATTGTAGATGTTGTTAATCCTTAAATGCCTTAACATTATCAACAACATCTTAATTTGACCTTCCGAGATTTTTTCTAAGTCTTTTCTGAAATGCTACATTAAATGTTGTCGCATTTCTGGCAGGATCTAGAAGCTTCTACAAGGATCTGGAACCTGGATTCCAGAACATTGGAGAACATACTAGAGCGGCCTGGAACCATTTAGAACGACCTGGAGCATTCAAGAAGGATCTAGAAAGATCATGGAAGTTGAGTTCCTAAAAAATAGGATCTCAATGTGGAAGCCTCTAGAATCAGCACCCCACTTCTATAAATACCGATTGAAGGCTTCTCAATTCAGTGTATTCTATTCGATCAATTTCCTAGACTGAGCGTTGATCCCTGTTAGGAATTGTGGCCAGTAGTTTTACCTTTTAGTTCATACGTTCGTATCCCACCCGTATGTCTGTATGTCTTCTTATCTATTGAGAGTGTAATCATTAGATAGACTAGGCATTTCGACAGTGTATATTTTATACACTTAGTTCGTTTTTAGAACAAGGCACCTGCCTCGTTTGTAGTTTCAGTTGTGAAGGTTATTGCTATAACATTTCACACAACATTTGTACTTGAAGATAAGTATTGAATTTCGCCGTAAGGCTCGCATAGATTTTTATTTATAAAATCTATGTGAAAAATTATTTCCATTGTGTCACGTTTGTTTTTAGTGTTTCAAGTCTTCCGCTGTGAATCTTAATTTCTAATATTCTGTTAGAGTCAGTGTTGTACAATTTGTCACAACATTTAGTACATCATTATTCTACTTAAACTTAAACACTTCATACCAGCACACTTTCATTTCCCATGTAGAAACATCCTCCACTCGTACTCATTCTATCATCTATATCTCCAGCCCAATCAACATCACTATAACCAATCAAAATGTTGTTGGTGTCCTTAGTGTACCAGATTCCAAGTTCACTTGTACCTGAAACATACTTGATAATCCTCTTCACAACATTCAGGTGAGATTCCTTTGGATTAGCTTGGTACCTAGCACAAACAAACACACTGTACATTATATCTGGTCTACTAGAGGTTAAATATAATAAACTACCTATCATGGATCTGTAAAGTGTTGGATCAACATCTGTTCCGGCACTGTCTTTGCAAAGTTTCAAAGTAGATCCCATAGAAGTTTTCATCGGTTTTGAATTCTCAAGGCCAAATCTTTTAACCAAGTTCTTAGCATACTTACTCTGGGAGAAGAAAATAGCATCACTGCATTTTTTGATTTGAAGACCTAAAAAGTAATTCAAGTCTCCAACCATACTCATTTCAAATGTTGGAGTCATTGCCTCAACAAATTTACTCAACATTTTATCACAAGTAGAACCAAACACAATGTCATCAACATATATTTGAGCAATAAGTATATCATCTTTAGTGTGCTTAATGAACAAAGTTCTATCTGCCTCTCCTCTAATAAAGCCATATTCCAAAAGAAAGTCAGTAAGCCTACCATACCATGCTCTAGGAGCTTGTTTAAGACCATACAATGCTTTCTTAAGTTTATATACATGATCAGGATACTGTGGATCTTCAAATCCCTTAGGTTGTTCAACATATGCTTCTTCATTCAATATGCCATTTAGAAATGCAGCTTTTACATCCATTTGATGAAGTTTAATATCAATAAAACATGCAATTGCTAGCAATAATCTAATAGATTATATCCTAGCAACAGGTGCAAAAGTCTCATCAAAATCAACTCCTTCAACATGGGTGTACCCTTGTGCTACTAACCTAGCCTTGTTCCTAACAATATTACCAGATTCATCAGTTTTATTCTTGAATATCCACTTTGTTCCAATGACATTAGTATGACTAGGTATTGGAACAAGTGTCCACACTTCATTTCTTTCAAACTGACCAAGTTCTTCATGCATAGCATTAATCCAGTTTTCATCAGTTAAGGCTTCTTTAGCACTCTTAGGTTCAATTTCAGATAAATAGCATTCAACATTTACAACATTACACATAGAAGACATGCATATTGTTCTTACCACATCTACCTTATTTGATCTTACTCTTGTTTGCACTCCAACTGTAGCATCGCCTATGATCTGGTCAGAAGGATGACTTTTACCTATTCTTGAAGAAGGATTCGTTTTGGGAACATACTGATCATTCTGTGAAGTTACAACTGACTGTTCTGTAGATGTTGACCCAGATGTGTTAACATTTGGGTGCAACATTTTCAGACTTCAGTGTATTCTCAGAACTATCAGTGACTTGTGATACATCTTCTTCATCTTTGTCATCTGTAAGACCTTTATCATCATCAAACACAACATTAACAGATTCTTGAACAGTGTTAGTCCTAAGGTTATAAACTCTATAAGCTTTACTATTTCTAGAATAGCCTAAAAAGAAACCCTTATCACTTTTAGAATCAAACTTATGAAGTTGATCCCTATCATTCAGAATATAACACACACAACCAAATACATGAAAATATTTCACACTTGGTTTTCTGTTGTTCAAAATCTCATAAGGTGTTTGATTTGTGCCAGAACGAATATAAACTCTATTAATAATATGGCATGCAGTGTTCAATGTTTCTCCCCAAAATTTCTTAGCAAGACATTTGGATGTAAGCATGACTCTTGCCATTTCTTGTAAAGCTCTATTCTTTCTTTCAACAATTCCATTTTATTGTGGAGTTTTAGGAGATGAATATTCTTACAAGATACCCTTTTTATCACAAAAATCATTAAACCTGTTGTTTTCAAATTCCCTACCATGATCAGTTCTAATACGGCCAACTTTCAAGTTAAACACATTTTTGAACCTCTTATAAAGAATTTTAAAGGCAGCAAATGCTTCAGATTTGTCTCTCAAAGACTCTACCTAGGTAAATCTAGAAAAATCATCTATCACAACTAAGGAATACCTCTTTCCTCCAATGCTTTCAGTTTCCATAGGACTCATCAAATCCATGTGCAATAATTCAAAGCATCGATGTGTAGAACAATGTGCCAGCATTTTGTGCGGCATTCTTACCTGCTTACCTTTTTGGCATGGTCCACATACAGTGCGATTGGGGAGCTTTATTTTAAGAATTTCTTTTACTGCATCTGCTCTAATTAGCTTTTTCATTGCTCTGTAATTTGCATGACCCAATCTTTGATGCCATAGAATACTTTCATCATGTTTTGACAAGTTACACATATTTGTTCCAATAAGATAGCAATTATCAGCTGACCTAGTACCAGTCATGACACAAACTTCATCTTTATTAAGAACAAAGCATGAATCTTTATCAAATTTCACATGCAAATTATCATCACAAAGTTGACTAATGCTAATCAGATTTGCAAGTAATCCATTAACATGTAAGACATTTTTAAGCTTAGGAAAACCTTCAACATTCAAAGTTCCTTTACCAATAATATGTCCTTTCGAACCACCACCATATGTAACACTACCACAATTCATGGTCACATAATCAGATAAGAAATCTATACGACCTGTCATATGTCTAGAACAACCACTATCAAAATACCATAGATCAGGTAGACATGCTTTTAAGGAGGTATGAACAACATTACAGGTAACTTTCTGTTTCCATGCAGATTTTAGAAACTGTTTCCTAGGATGTGACAATTTTTTAGGCAACATTTTCTCATTTTTCATTTCTTCAAACCTTTTTATACAGTAAGGACGAATATGACCAACTTTGCAACAGTAATGACAGATAAACTTCCTTTTAACCTTGTGAGGATCTGATTGTGCAGATGTTACACCAGATGTGTTAATATTTGCCTTCACAAATTTCACAGGTTTTCTAAAATTTTCAGAAATAGAAGCAGTAGTACCATCATAACCTAAACCATGATTATTAGACTTACCAGTAGCTATATCATATTTTACCTCAGAAGCACTTTTGGAGAATTTCTTGAAACATAAAGTGGAATTGATCAGTTTCTCCTTTAAGTTACAGATTTCCAAATCTCTTTTGGTAAGAATAACTTCTAGCTTAGTGATTGTGTCTTTCAGATCCTCATTCTCTTTATTCAAGGAATTTAGAGTGAGTTTCTGAGAGTTCCAATCATCTAACAACTTTTGGTATGCATTGTCATCAATCCTTTTTCCTGCATCATCAACCAAACCATTAAAACAGACTAAATCTGGGTGATTCTGTTCTGATGTTGCTGTAGATGTTGAAGCATCAGGTACAAATTCAGAATCTATTTCATCCAGATCATCATCTGAGGATTCATTATAATCAATTCTTGTAAAATGAAAATATACATCATCATTTAATTCATCAAGATCATCATTATCAGAATCATCACTCAAGGTAGCACTAAAATTCATTTTTTGCTTATGTTTGGTATTGGCACACTCATTTGCATAGTGGCCATAACCAGAACAAGCAATGCATTGAACTGATTTTCGAAATTCAGGATCATACCTTGGTTTACCTTCACTCTTTGATAATCTTGGTGTGAATTGACCTTTCCTCCTTTCTGGTTGAGGTGTTCATGTGTTGATTTGAATCTTAGGCTGAATGTTTCTAGATTTGTTCACAGATTTCTTAAGAAATTTATTAAAATGCTTAGTGAGGAGGGCAATGTTGTTAGGATTGTTGAGACATTCATCAAGTAATTCTTCATCCGAATCAACCTCAGTAATGATAGGTTGAATCTCAGATTTGTTTGATGTTTCTCCTTTAAAAACAACAACTTTCTTATCAGCATTAGTTTCATCAACTTGATTAGTGTTTATCTCATAAGTTCTAAGAATACTCACTAATTCATTTTGACTTAACTTATCCGTATCTTTCGCCTCTTCAATAGCACAAATTTTAGCATCAAATCTTTTAGGAACAGATCTTAATATCTTATGTACTACTCTAACATTAGAAATAGGGTCACCAAGAGAATGTGATTCATTGATAATCTCACTTAACCTTTCATTGTAGGATGAAATTGTTTCATCTTCCTTCATTCGGAGATTCTCAAATTTTGTCCCCAACATTCGAAGCTTAGTCCTTCGAACACTGTCTGAACCCTCACAATGCTCTTGCAACCTGTCCCATGCATCTTTAGAAGTAGAACAATTAGATATAATTTTAAACATTGAAACATCAACAGAGGTAAATATAGCATTTAAAGCTTTAGAATTGTAGCATGCTGTTGTTATTTCATCAGCCGTCCAGTCAACTTCTCTCTTGAGTTAGACTTTACCATCTGCATCTGCTGGTCTCTTTGGAGCTTCCCAGCATGTAAGTACAGTCCTCCAAGAACGTTCATCAATCGACTTGATGTACATACGCATCTTAGGCTTCCAATAAGCATAGTTCGTACCATCTAAAACGGGTGGCCTAAGTGCCGTGGATATGTGATGTGTTTCCATTGCTAACATTCACTAAAAACACACTTAACCAAAGATCTAACCTAGTGTCGTCAGGTATCGGCTCTGATACCAACTGAAAGTGTGCTGTGGTATAGTGTTTAAGTAAAAACAGATTAATGTTGTACTAAATGTTGAGACAAACAGTACAACACTGACTCTAACAGAATATCAGAAATAAAGATATAGCGGAAGACTTGAAATACTAAAAACAAACGAGATACAATGGAAATATTTTAACATAGATTTTATAAATAAAAATATATGTTAGCCTTACGGCGAAATATCAATACTTATCTTCAAGTATAAATGTTGTGTGAAATGTTACAACAATAACCTTCACAACAGAAACTACAAACGAGGCAGGTGCCCTGTTCTAAAAATGATCTAAGTGTATGAATTATACACTGCCGAAATGCTAGTCCTATCTATGATTACACTCTCGATAGATAAAAAAAAGCGCACAGTCATACGGGTGGGATACTTCGTATGAACTAAAAAGTATAACTATTGGGGCCACAATTTCCTAACAGGATGAACACTAGTCTAGGATATTGATCGAATAGAATACACTAAATAATGGAGCCATCCTTCGGTATTTATAGAGTGTGGGACGAATTCTAGAGGCTTCCATATTTGAGATTCTATTTTTTAGGACCTCAACTTCCGTGATCTTTCTAAATCTACCCACAATGCTCCAGGTCGTTCTAAATGGTTCCAAGGTGGTCTAGCACGTTCTGTAATGTTCTGGAATCTTCCAGGTTCCAGATCCTTGTAGAAGCTTCTAGATCCTGTCAGAAATGCGACAACATTTAGATCAACATTTAATGTAGCATTTCAGAAAAGACTTAGAAAAAAAATCTCGGAAGGTCAAATTTAGATGTTGTTGATAATGTTAAAGCATTCAAGAGTTAACAACATCTACAAACTCTATAAGCTTTACTATTTCTAGAATAACCTAAAAAGAAACCTTTATCACTTTTAGAATCAAACTTATGAAGTTGATCCCTATCATTCAGAATATAACACATACAACCAAATACATGAAAATCCTTCACATTCAGTTTTCTAACATTCAGAATCTCATAAGGTGTTTGATTTGTGCTAGATCGAATATAAACTCTATTAATAATATGACATGCTGTATTCAATGCTTCATCCCAAAATCTTTTAGAAAGACTTTAGATAAAAGCATAACTCTTGTCATTTCTTGTAAAGTTCTATTCTTTCTTTCAACAATTTCATTATGTTGTGGAGTTTTAGGAGATGAATATTCTTACCAAATACTATTTTTAATCATAAAAAATCATTAAACATGCTATTTTCAAATTCCCTACCATGCATGATCAGTTCTAATACGGCCAACTTTCAAGTTAAGCACATTTTTTAACCTTTTATAGAGAACTTTAAAAGCAGCAAATTAATGTTTCAGACATATCTCTTAAAAAATAAATCCAGGTAAATCTAGAAAAATCATCTACCACAATAAGTTAATATATTTTGCCTATAATGCTTTCAGTTTTCATAGGACCAATAAAATCCATGTGCAACAATTCGAAACATTGATGTGTAGAACAATGTGACAGCATTTTAAGCAACACTCTTACCTGCTTACCTTTCTGGCATAGTCCACATTTAGTGGTACTCTGAAACTTCTGTTTTGGTAATCCTTTTCACTGCATCGTCTTTGATTAGTCTCTTCACTGATGTATAATATGCATGTCCCAATTTTTGATGCAATAAAGTATTTTCATCATTCTTTGACAAATTACACACATTTGTTCCAATGAGATAACAATTATCTACTGCCCTAGACAATTTTCATATTCATTAAGAACATACATATGATTCTTTGTCAAATTTTACATGCAAACTATCATCACAAAGTTGACTAATACTAATCAAATGAGCAAGCAATCCATCAAAATGTAAAACATTTTTAAGCTTAGGAAAACCTTCAACATTTAAAGTTCCTTTTCCTATAATCTGTCCTTTCGAACAACCACCATATGTAACATTACCATCATTCAAGGTCACATAATCATATAAGTAGTCAATTTGTTATGTCATATGTCTAGAACAACAGCTATCCAAATACCATTGACCAAGTAAACATGCTTTCAAGGAGGTGTGAACAACATTACAGGTAACTTTTGGTTTCCATGCAGATTTCAGAAAATGTTTCATAGGATGTGACATCTTTTTAGGTAACATTTTCTCAATCTCAGATCATCAAACATTTTCATGTAGTAAGGACAAATATGATCAATTTTCGAAATATAATGACATACAAACTTCTTTTTAATATTTTTGACTTTGTGAGAATCTGTTTGTGCAGATGTTACAACAGATGTTTTAACATTTGCCTTCACAAACTTCACAATATGTTCAAAATTCTTAAAAATAGAAGCAGTTTCACTATCATAACGTATACCACAATTATCAAATTTACCAATAGCTATAATATTATTCATATCAGAAGCACTCATAGAAAATTTTATGAAACTTAAAGTAGAGGTGGTCAATTTTCCTTCAGTTTACAAACTTCAAAATCACTTTTGGTATGTATGACCTCTAGCTTGGTAATTGTCTCTTTCAGATTCTCATTTTCTTTGTTCAATGAATTAAGAGTGAGTTTCTGAGAGTTACAATCATCCAACAACTTTTGGTACTTATGATCATCAATCCTTATGTCTGCATCATCAACAAACCCATTAAAACAATTCAAATTTGGGTGACTCTGTTTTGATGTTACCATAAATGTTATGACATTAGGTGCAACATCAGAATCTGTATCATCCAGATCATCATTTAAAGAATTATCATAATCAATATTGGTATGAAAAGCAAATTCAACTTCTTTTGATTCATCAAATTCATCATCTGATTTATCATTTAAGGTAGTACTAAAATTCAGTTTTTGCTTAAGTCTAATATGGACAGATTAATTTTCATAAAGACCATATCCAGAACATGCATTGAACTGGTTTTCTATATTAAAGATCATACCTTGGTTTACCTTCACTTTTTGATAACCTTGGTTGAAATTGACTTTTCCTTCTTTCTGGCGGGGTGTTGATGTGTTGATTTGGATCTTTAGTACATCATTACCTGTAAGTACAGTCCTCCAAGCACGTTCATCAATCGACGTGATATACATGCACAACTTAGGCTTTAAAATATGGATAATATGTTTGGGTGCCTAAGTGCAGTGGATATGTGATGTGTTTCCATTGCTAACATAAACTTAAAACACACTTTAAACAAGGATCTAACCTAGTGTCATCAGGTATCGACTCTGATACTAACTGAAAGTGTGTGGTATAAAGTGTTTAAGTAAAAACAGATTAATGTTGCACTGAATCTTGAGACAAATAGTGCAACACTAACTCTAACAGAATATCAAAAATAATGACACACAGCGGAAGACTAGAAACACTAAAAACAAATGCGACACAATGGAAATATTTTTAACATAGATTTTATAAGTAAAAATCTATGTTAGCCTTATTGCGAAAATCAATACTTATCTTCAAGTACAAATGTTGTGTGAAATGTTACATCAATAACTTTCACAACTGAAACTACAATCGAGGCAGGTGTCTTGATCTAAAAATGAACTAAGTGTATAAACTATACACCGCCGAAATGGTATTCCTATCTATGATTACACTCTCAATAGATAAAGAAAAGCGCAGAGTCATACGGGTGGGATACTTCGTATGAACTAAAAGGTATAACTACTGGCCACAATTCCTAACAGGGATGAACGCTCAGTCTAGGAGATTGATCGAGTAGTACACATTGAATTATGGAGCCATCCTTCGGTATTTATAGAGTGAAAAACGAATTCTAGAGGCTTCCATGTAAGATCCTATTTTTTAGGATCTTAACTCCCATGATATCTCTAGATCCTTCCACAATGTTCCAGGTCGTTCTAAACTGCTTCCAGCCTCTTCTAGCTCTTCTAGCACGTTCTGCAATGTTCTGGAATCTTCCAGGTTCTTTCAGGTTCCAGATCCTTGTAGAAGCTTCTAGATCCTGCCAGAAATGCTGTAACATTTAGCTCAACATTTAATGCAACATTTCAGAAAAGACTTAGAAAAAATCAAGGAAGGTCAAATTAAGATGTTGTTGAGAATGTTGATACATTTAAGAATTCACAACATCTACAAATGTCAAATGGAGGATTGAAGAGGCTGAGGCACAGACTCAGGCCGCGACTACTACTGAAGTCGGGACCAGCGTTCCCTCTCCGCTGGTTGATGTTGACCAGATTTACCTGGACATTGCCCCGGCCAGCCGAGGACGGGTCCTTGGCCTTGGTCGGTTGAGCAGCGCTGTCAGGTCATCTGGTCCGTCCCAGATAGAATGCATCGCAGGCCTCTGTATCCTCCATTGCAAATCTGGACCTGAACGTAATGGCTGCCTTCAACCACTACTTCCGAAAGCTAAGTAACACTATCAGTCGGTCGTTGGGGTTGTTTGCTGATCAAATAGAGGCATGCTATCAAGAGACCATGAGGGGCCCCCCGCCTTTTAATGCTCCAGCTCCAATTCCAGCTCTAGGCGCAACCCAAGATGACATAATGGATATTGGGAGGCAGTTCAGTGACAACGACGTTAATTTTTGGCCGGCGACAATTTGGACGATTTTTTTTAATTATGGTGGTTGATGGTTGAACAATTTATTTTTTTGTCGAACATATTTATTTTTCTATCGAACTATTTAATTTTCATTTGAACTATTTCAATTTCTATCGAACAAATTTATTTCGGTTGATTACTTTTTTAATGGATTGTTAAACTATGTTACTGTTTTTAATGGATTGTTAAACTATGTTACTGTTTTTAATTTATGCATTAATTTTTTGATAGATTGGGTATAAATATTTATAAACAAAACAAATAATAACATTTTTTTTATCCCCCAAATTACAGGTGAAATTTCTTTCCGTTGGTAATCTGTATTCAAATCTCCAACATAAATTTTCGTCCGCAGTTAGCTTTAGCGACGGAAAATGGGCGATAAATTACTGATGGATTTACATATTACGTCGGTAATTTGAAACTTTGATTACCCATGGAATGTAGATTTTTGTCGGTAATAATGTTGTAAAAAGACATTTTCGAGGCTTTATTTCATTTCAAACGAAAAAATTGTGGATGTTGTATGAAATCATCAAATTTCGGTATGTTTTCGGTACTACTTGGTTAAATTTTGTAGTTTAGTTGTGTATTTTATATGTTTGTTATGTTTTAAGTAGACATTTTTAGTAAACAATATAATAAATTGTATATTTCCAGATTGAATTGTCGGATCGTCGTTGGATGTATTGTACTCCTAGGTTCGTTTTAGGGAATTTGAATGGTGAATTTTACAATGAACTTGTGTCATTTGTTGAATTTGCAAAGCTCCACCCACATTGCATGTCTGGGGATTGTATTAGGTATCCGTGTAATGCAAAAAAATGTCAGAATAAAGTATTTAAAGACATTGATGATGTTTTAGTACATGTTGTGAAGAATGGTTTCGTTGATAATTATTATAACTAGACAAGTCTTAGCGAAGGATGTTGGCCTTATAAATTTGATCAAGTGTTATACTATTACACTACTGGAATCTATGAACGACAAATATATGTTAATCATGTCGGCACCAGTAATGAACAACAATTTGGTGGGGAACAACAGTTTGGGGAGGAAGAATAGCAATTCGGAAGGGAAGCCCAATATGTATCAAACAATGATAATGGAAGCTGGTTTTTCAAATATAGAAGAGGAGCCGATAGATGAAGCATTTCGGTTTTATGAGATGCTCAAATTAGTCGATGAAGATTTGTATCCGGGTTGTGATTCTCACTCTCTGTTGTCATTTAATGCCCGATTTATGGCTAACAAGATCGGGAACAAGCTTTCTAACAGGGCATATGTGCAAATGACACAATTATACAGTGAGATTTATCCTCGAGATAATAAGGTGCCTACAATGTTTCATCAAAGCAAGCAAATGATGAAGAATGTAGGTTTGCCGGTTGAGAAGATTGATTGTTGTGTAAGTGGTTGCATGTTATATTGGGGTGATGAAGATATCAACCTCATTGACTTTTTCGTATTTTGCAAGTTTTTCAACACACAAGCAACTCACCCAAAAGCGTATGGGATCGTTGTATATGAGCAAGTATACGACTTAGTATTTATCGACCATGGACCTAGTTAAGTGAACATGAATCCCTAGAGCTACAAGCTTGCATGCTATTGTATCAACGACACGGGGTTGTTTTTTGATTTTTCGGAATTTAAACTAAAGTATTGTTGGGAATAAAATGAGATATGTTTTGATTCAATACCAAAACCCCCTGAGACATGCCTAAGTCAAGTTGAATATGTTCTAGAGATGTTAGAACATATAGAATAAGGGCTAGATTAGAAGCTGATATGTTAGGCAGCTCTTAGTTGATTAGATGCACAATTTGAGGGGGAACACATGCTTTAAAGTCTATCAAGAACAAGTCCCCTCAAGGCTCAAATTCTGGAACCATGACCAAGTCTGCTGAAGGACAAATATGCTGATCAGATGAGTTGTCCAGAGGAGTTGTCTCAGCACAATCTATTAAGAAGAAGTGTACTGAAAGCTTGAGGTCAACCATGCTGAAGAGACAACTACACCCTAAAGATTCTTAATGAATCATGCTAAGATCACTTTCAAGAAAAGCAAAGGGTAAGAGCCAAGTCATCTAAAGAAGAGCTAGCCAACCTTGTTGTTAAGCAAGACTGCTGATAGTGATAAGGAGAGTTGTCCATTTGATAAGGAATGTTGTCCTATCATTGGAACAACCTTCATAAGCCATGTCCATGTCCTAACAAGAGAATCTGAAAGTCAGACATTGGGAAGAGAGCTGCAGAATGAAGACAAAGCTCATACAGCCGTTTATTTCCCAAATGAGGACATGTCACTATCAAGAATCTGTCTTCAAAGTTGAAGAACCAAAAGAAGACATTTATGGACCTTTGAGGCTGCCTCTCCAACGGGCAAATCCTTCAATTGTCTATAAATACAGAAGTGTGAAGACCATTTGAAAGCACCTCAACACAATCCAACTAACCTCAAGTTCTTACAAGCTAGAGTGCTTTCAAAACTTTCAAAGACTATCTTAGTCTTCAAACACTTCTTCTAAGCTGAACTCAATTGTATATCCATACAAAGCTTAGAGAGATATCCTAATCCTTATACACTGATCTTCATTGTAAAGGATATCTCATTAGTTGGAACCTTACTTCAACCTTTATACCTTTCAAGAGTGAAAGTGAGAAGGTTGTAGTAGTAGAAGTGATAGGAGCTGACTGTTGAGAGAAGAACAGTTCAGTTCTGAGTTGAGAAGAGGGTACTAGGACTCTAGACATCCTAGGGATCAATTCACCAAGGAGTGGTGTTATTGATCAAGTGCACCTTGGCACTATAAAACAAGTTAATTCCAAGAGTGAAGGAATTATCCTGTTCAATCAGGGAAAGTGGATGTAGGAGCTTGAGTCTCTGAACCACTATAAACTCTTGTGTTGATTTACTTTTCAAGTACTTTCATACATTCAACACTGCACACAAAACTGATCTTTCAAAGGATACATACTCAAAGACTGTGCAAAACCTATTTGGACAAGTTCCCTGAAAACTGGACTGAATTGAATTGACAAAGTGATTTCAGAAACTTTAAAGGAGTCTAAACTAAAAGGGCCAACCACTATTCCGCACATACAACTCCCCTAGATAGTTATTCAACTAAGTACTCAATAGTACTTAGTAGTTTGATTATCTTAGAAGAGTTAATCATCTTCAGCAGAGTTGTCCAAGACAACCTTGCTGAGCTCTGGTTTGATTAAAAGTTGAAAAGAATTGCATACAAGTGTATTCCCCCCCCCCCCCCTCCACACACTTGTTATGTACTCCTTTCAGGACCAACAAGTGGTATCAGAGCAGGGGTTCAAAGACCACTGCTTCTGAAAAGCCATCTTGGTTTTCAAAATCACATATTTAGTGTGGTCACTAAACTGATCTATCTGAAATCCTATCAATTGTTGACTAACTGTGTGTTCTTGAGATATGGCCAACAACAATGCTGCTGTTCCACCTCCTGCTGTTCAAGGATTGGATAACATGGCCACAAATCCAGTCAATCACATCTCTCATCACAAATTGCCCATGTTCTCAATGGACAATTATGATTTCTGGAAAATCAGAATGAGGGCTCATCTTGCATCTTTGCACACTGATATGTTGAGAGTGATCACAAGAGGTCCTTTTGTGTTCACTCAAGTAAATCCCAGAGTCACTGAAGCTCAAAGAGCAGATATAAGGGAACTGATTCCCAAAGATGAGGATGACTTCACTGCTGATGAGAAGAGGTTGAATTATCTAGCTATGAATACCCTCTATCAAACAATTCCAGATGCAATCATGGGAAGGGTCTACCACTGCACAATTGCCAAGGAGATATGGGATACTCTTGCAGAAATGTGTGAGGGCACTGACAAGATCAAGGAGAACAAGCTCCAAGTGGCAGTGCAAAAGTTTGAACAATTTACAATGGAGTCTGAGGAATCCATTGACAAATTTGCTGGTATATTCACTGATGTGATGAATGAGATCAACTCATTAGGCAAGGTGTACTCCAAAAGAGAAGTCGGATTGAAGATCTTGAGAAGTCTCACTCAAAAGTGGGATGTCTATGCTGTAATGATGCAAAATACCAAAGATCTCTCCACCATGCACATGCAACAAATCTTCTCTGAACTCAAAGCTTATGAGTTCGACCTCAATAGAAGAAAGCCTGTTGATGAACCTTCAAATCCTACTAAGGGAGTGGCATTCAAAGCCAAAACTGCTGAACCAGAAATGCAGTCCACTCCAAGATCATCAAAGTCAGTCTCCAAGACTGAAATGAAGGAAGAACTAGCCCTGATGGCTAGAAGGTTTGATAAGCTAAACTCAAGGTTTGGTAGATACAAGAAATTCTACCAGGACAACAAATTCAGGAGAAGGTATAACTCTCCTGAAGCTCAGGCTGAGGTAAAAAAGCCTGAAGAGAAAAGATCAGAGGACAAGTACTCTGATAGGAGAAGATCCAGTAGAGCTGAACCTTCATCATCAAAAAGAAGAGAAGAACCAAAGAAAGATGAAGATGAAGACTTGTGCAATAATTGCAAGAAGAAAGGGCACTTCCAGTATGACTGCCCTGAATTGAGCTCTAAGGAGAGAAGAGAAAGGCAAGCTAAAAGAGACAGAAAGTTCACCAATAGAAAGGCCATGATGGCTGGTGAAGAATCTGATAGTGCTGAAAGCTTCAACTCTTCTGATGGACTGTTCTCCAACAGTGATGATGATGATGATGTTTCCAACATGGCTCTTGTTGATATATGAATATCCTTAGTTTAGTTTTGATAAACCAAATCAAACATGTAATAGGATAAGTTGTATTGTATAGACAACTTTATTATACATCTTGTAATAGATAGGACTCTGGTTAGAAGAGAAGACTTGTCAAATGCTCAAGAAGAGAAGAGAAGACCAAGACCAGAAGTCATCTTACATCAGCTGAGTAGAAGTCGTCTTACATCAGCTGAGTAGAAGTCATCTTACAACCAGCTGAGTAAAGACAGCAGCTGAGAAGAAACAGCAGCTGTGTAAAGCCAGCTGAGTAAAGACAGCAGAGTAAAGACAGCAGCTGAGAAGAAACAGCAGCTGTGTAAAAACAGCAGAGTAGAAGTCTTCTTACCAGCAGAGTGAAGTCTTCTTACCAGCAGAGTGAAGTCTTCTTACCAGCAGAGTAGAAGTCTTCTTACTCAATTAAAGGAAGGCCAATCAGAGTTGAAGTCAAGGATTGACAAGATACGCACAAGAAAGGAAAGTCAAAGATATGATTGAAATTACATGACAATGGTAATATTCAATCATATCAAATCAAGAGATTGGCAATTCCCGAATTAGTGGAGATTTGAATTGCTATCATCCAACGGTAACATTCAAACATCAACACTATATAAATGAGCTCATACATCATTGGGAGAAGAGAAGAGGTGTGAGATGCAGAGGTCGAGCAAAGTGCTTAAAGTCCAGAAATAAGAAGAGCTCAAGAAGATCATTCATGAAGATTCAACACGCATCACCTCATCCCCAGTGAGTGAACTCATACCATCTAAGCCAGTTCAACCACTCATATATATCCATAGCTTAGAGAGAATTTCCCAATCCTAGCATGAGGCTAAAACAGATTGTAAGGGAAATTCTCACCTAGTTCATATACACAAAACCCACCTTCTACCATAAAACCTTAGAAGTCAAGTTGAGTGTTTATCACTGTAAAGAGTCCAAGTGCTCTATAATCACTTGTGGAGTTCAAGTTCAAGTGCTTACAATCACTTGTGGGGGGAAGTGCAAGTGCTTACAATCACTTGTGGAGACCGTAACTGTTAGGACGGCTCAGATCTCAAAGTCCTACCCTTGGGACTATAAAGGTCAAGGCCCTTGTAATTTTGGGTAAATTAAAGGGATTAAACATCACGTGTGGACGTGAGAGTGGACGTAGGAACGTATATCCGAACCACTATAAATCAATGTGTTATTTACATTTCTGCACTTTACATTTTAAGTCTTTTCATACATATTTGTGCATAAACTGTTTTACACACTGTATTTATTAAATAGACGAGTATAATTTTTATGGGCACACTACAATTCCGCACTTAACTCCGATAAGTAATTAATCAGTCGACTAACTAGTCCTAGGCCCCTAGTGAAATCAGCGGACTAGTTACTTTGAAGAGTTAGTTTATTTTCCACACAATCAGCAGACATCAAGTCAGCTGATCTTAAACTCGTCTCAGGGACCAACAAGTGGTATCAGAGCAGTGTGTTCAAAAGACCATTGCTTTGATTTTTTAGATTTTCGAAAATCTGCACTTTTTCTGTTGTTTTCAGAATTTAACGTGTGAGTACACTTTTTAAAGTGGAATTTATGTTTTGAATCGAACTCACTGCTTTGCAGTGACATGTAATGCTTTTTGGCCAAATTCCATCGTTTGAGCCATCAAAAACACGTTTTACTGTTTTCAATGGTCACCTGAATAGATCCATTTTTGAAAAACTGTTTTGCATGCATTCTGTTTTCATAAAAATCATACTTGCATGTATTTGGATTATTGTGTGTTAAGAACAGGTCAACAACTAAGGGGGAACATCAGCTCAGCTGAGTTCTAGCCCTATCTGGATTTACACGCGTATGAGCAAGAAGAGGAGATCAAGATGATCAAGTTGTTAGAAGACCTGAAGGCAAGAAGAGCTTAATTGAAGTCGTTTGATTTGCAACATATCAGCTGAAGAGTAGATAAGAAGACCTTTGTAATAGCTGATTAGGTGAGTCCGTGCTTGTAAAGTGCAATATTAATAAAACTCATCTTTTTAGCTTTTGGAGATAACATCTAGTTATCTCATCTGATGACAACTTCTCATTGTCATCATACAAAAGCCTTTTGTTTTTACTCTTCTGCACTATTATATGGACTCTAGCACTGTCTGTTCTTTATTGCTTCAGTTAGTGTTAGATGATTTAGTTATATCAAAAAGGGGGAAATTGTTGGGATATGAATATCCTTAGTTTAGTTTTGATAAACCAAATCAAACATGTAATAGGATAAGTTGTATTGTATAGACAACTTTATTATACATCTTGTAATAGATAGGACTCTGGTTAGAAGAGAAGACTTGTCAAATGCTCAAGAAGAGAAGAGAAGACCAAGACCAGAAGTCATCTTACATCAGCTGAGTAGAAGTCGTCTTACATCAGCTGAGTAGAAGTCATCTTACAACCAGCTGAGTAAAGACAGCAGCTGAGAAGAAACAGCAGCTGTGTAAAGCCAGCTGAGTAAAGACAGCAGAGTAAAGACAGCAGCTGAGAAGAAACAGCAGCTGTGTAAAAACAGCAGAGTAGAAGTCTTCTTACCAGCAGAGTGAAGTCTTCTTACCAGCAGAGTAGAAGTCTTCTTACTCAATTAAAGGAAGGCCAATCAGAGTTGAAGTCAAGGATTGACAAGATACGCACAAGAAAGGAAAGTCAAAGATATGATTGAAATTACATGACAATGGTAATATTCAATCATATCAAATCAAGAGATTGGCAATTCCCGAATTAGTGGAGATTTGAATTGCTATCATCCAACGGTAACATTCAAACATCAACACTATATAAATGAGCTCATACATCATTGGGAGAAGAGAAGAGGTGTGAGATGCAGAGGTCGAGCAAAGTGCTTAAAGTCCAGAAATAAGAAGAGCTCAAGAAGATCATTCATGAAGATTCAACACGCATCACCTCATCCCCAGTGAGTGAACTCATACCATCTAAGCCAGTTCAACCACTCATATATATCCATAGCTTAGAGAGAATTTCCCAATCCTAGCATGAGGCTAAAACAGATTGTAAGGGAAATTCTCACCTAGTTCATATACACAAAACCCACCTTCTACCATAAAACCTTAGAAGTCAAGTTGAGTGTTTATCACTGTAAAGAGTCCAAGTGCTCTATAATCACTTGTGGAGTTCAAGTGCAAGTGCTTACAATCACTTGTGGGGGGAAGTGCAAGTGCTTACAATCACTTGTGGAGACCGTAGCTGTTAGGACGGCTCAGATCTCAAAGTCCTACCCTTGGGACTATAAAGGTCAAGGCCCTTGTAATTTTGGGTAAATTAAAGGGATTAAACATCACGTGTGGACGTGAGAGTGGACGTAGGAACGTATATCCGAACCACTATAAATCAATGTGTTATTCACATTTCTGCACTTTACATTTCAAGTCTTTTCATACATATTTGTGCATAAACTGTTTTACACACTGTATTTATTAAATAGACGAGTATAATTTTTATAGGCACACTACAATTCCGCACTTAACTCCGATAAGTAATTAATCAGTCGACTAACTTGTCCTAGGCCCCTAGTGAAATCAGCGGACTAGTTACTTTGAAGAGTTAGTTTATTTTCCACACAATCAGCAGACATCAAGTCAGCTGATCTTAAACTCGTCTCAGGGACCAACAGCTCTTGAGGATAATGAGGTACCAATGGGCCACAAGAAGAGGAGCATGAGCAAAAAGTCAGCATGGTACCTTGACAGTGGTTGCTCAAGGCACATGACTGGAAACAAGGAACTCCTCACTGATTTTATTGAAAAAGAAGGCCCAAATGTCACATTTGGAGACAGCTCACAAGCTACAACAAAAGGTTATTGTACTTTGATGATTGGTAACGTCAAAGTATCCAATGTGTCTTATGTGGCTGGTCTCAAGTATAATCTCCTAAGTATCAGTCAATTCTGTGATAAAGATTTCTATGATGAGTTTTCTAGTGGAAAATGCTTAATCAAAGATAAGGCTCAAAAAATTCTATTGACTGGAACTAGGAAAGGAAATGTGTATTTTGCAGACTGGGACAAGTCTACTGATGCCGCATGCTTCATTGCTAAGAATTCTAGTGAACAAAGCTGGTTATGGCACAAAAGACTAAACCACTTGAACTTCAAAACAATGAACAAAATTGCTAGAAATGCATTAGTTAAAGGACTACCTAATGAGGTTTTCATTAAGGAGCATGTTTGCAAACCATGCCAAGAGGGAAAACAGATTAAAGCCTCATTCAAAGGAAAACCAGTCATCTCTACTGAAAGGGTACTTGAACTATCCTGAAGCCAACCCACCTGAAAATCTCTCATTGGACAACAATCCTGAAGGCAACCTTCCTGAGGCAAATCCCACTGAAGGAAATAGTGAACTGAATGATCCAATCCCAGTTCACATCTAGGTAACAACTACCAATGAAGAAGCAGTTCCTGCTGAGGTAGTTAATGGGTCAAATAATCAAGGGGGAACTCAAAATGTTGAAAATACCAATGTCCCTGACATTGAGGACAACACCCCTGATTATGATCTTGCATTTAATTATCCTGAGTTTTATGATCAAAATGACTCAACTTCAGTAGAGGACAACTCTACTGAAGAGATCAGGAAAAGAAGGACTTGGTTGTCTGACCATCCTACTGATCTAACACTTGGTGACCCAAGTGTTGGAGTCAAAACAAGGAGATTTCATGGTGAAAGTGCTCCTTTCTGTTGTTTCTTGTCAGAACAAGAACCAAGTGATATTGTAGAAGCACTTCAAGATGCCAATTGGATCACAGCCATGTAGGAAGAACTGAACCAATTCACCAGAAATGAAGTTTGGGAGCTGGTGGATAGACCTTCACATCAAGATGTTATTGGAACAAAATGGGTGTTCAAGAACAAGAAGAATGAAAATGATGTGATTGTCAGAAACAAAGCAAGACTAGTGGCAAAAGGTTACTGCCAGCATGAAGGCATTGACTATGATGAGACATTTGCACCTGTGGCAAGGCTAGAAGCAATAAGGCTCTTTCTAGCCTATGCAGCCCACAAGAGGTTCAAAGTATACCAGATGTATGTCAAGAGTGACTTTCTGAATGGAGTCTTGAAGGAAGAAGTCTATGTGGAGCAATCCCCTGGTTTTGAGGTTGGAAACCAAGTTTACAGACTAAAAAAAGCTCTATATGGACTCAAGCAAGCCCCTAGGGCTTGGTATGATACATTGTCACAATTTCTCTTGGATCATGGATTCACCAAGGGAACTGTGGACAGAACTCTCTTCAGAATCTCTGAAGGAGAGGACATCTTGCTTGTCCAAATTTATGTGGATGACATAATATTTGGACCCCCCAATGAAAAGCTGTGTGAGAAGTTCTCCAAGCTTATGCAAAGCAAGTTTGAAATGTCCATGATGGGGTTGATTAACTTCTTTTTGGGTCTTCAAGTTAAGCAATCAAAAGAAGGAATCTTCATCAACCAAGCTAAGTACACCAGAGAAATGATCAAGAAATTTGGGTGTGCTACTAGCAAGCCAGTAAGGATCCCAATGAACACTAATTGGAAGATGGATCCTGATGAGAGTGGTGTTTCAACCTTGGATCACTGGATAGAGGAATCATTGGATCACTTCTCTATCTCACTGCCAGCAGACCTGACATCACCTTTGCAGTAGGTGTTTGTGCAAGGTTTCAAGCAAATCCCAAGAAAAGCCATCTTGAGGCTGCAAAGAGGATTTTAAGGTATCTCAAAGGCACTGAGAATCTAGGCCTTTGGTACCCTGCTGATGACAATATTGAGCTAACTGGATACTCAGATGCTGATTATGGAGGTTGCAGAATTGATAGAAAGTCCACTTCAGGGACCTGTCAATTCTTAGGCAACAAGCTCATATCTTGGTTTTCCAAGAAGCAGAATACAATGGCTACTTCCACCACTGAAGCTGAATATGTTGCAGCTGGAAGTTGTTGTGCTCAAATCCTTTGGTTAAGACAACAACTCAGAGACTACAAAGTCAACTCTACTAAAGTGCCAATATTTTGTGATAACAATAGTGCAATTGCAATATCACAAAATCCTGTATTGCACACAAGATGCAAACATGTGGATATCAAGCATCACTTCATTAGAGATCATGTGGAGAAGACAGACATTAAGCTGGTCAAGATCCACACAGATCATCAAAAAGCTGATATTCTAACAAAGCCACTTGCAGATGCAAGGTTTCTGGAGCTATCAGCAGAGTTGGGACTTGTTGGGATATAAATTCACCCTAAGCCCCACTTGATGTTAGAATAGTTTTGATGGCAAAAACACTTAGAGTTTATAAATGTAATAGGATCAGCTGACTTGTATAGAACAGCTTAGACTAGTCTTGTGTGATCAACTGTATTGATATCAGCTGATCAGCACAGTCCTGGCTTACATGCCTATCCTCAAGATGAGAAGAGTAGAAGACATGAAGACTAGAAGATCCTTGAAGACCAGATAAGTTAAGGTGCTTGTATACCTACTTATCTGATGGAGTCCCAGATTGAAGATGGCCTAAAGCAGTACAAAGAATTTCCAGATCAGAAGAGTGTTACTCTACTGATATCAGAAGACAGAAGACCTAAGGCCAGAAGAGTAGTCAGAAGACTAGAAGTACAGATCAGAAGACTATGTGCTCTTCCAGGACTCGGCTGATTCCTAAGTCATCTTGCAATTCAAACGAAGACCTACCTTATTTAGAAGATTGACATGATCCCAGGATTGAAGCAATCAAGCGGCTAGAATCAAGGAATCAAGCTATTATGGAAAGATTGCTCAAACGGCTAGTCAACTCCAACGGCTAGTTGCAACCAATCTCCATTATAAATACAAGAGGATGAGAAATCACAAACAAGAAGTCACAAGAGAGAATTCAACAAGCCAAGCAAGCAGTCAAAGCTAAAGCCATACTGTTCTAAGAATTCTCAAAAGAGCCAGAAACCATTAGATTATCTATAGCTCTTAAGTGATTTCTATCCAACCCCTAAGAACCTGAAACCTGGTCATATTGTATATCAATTATTTTAGGCATAGTGGTTAAGCAAATTATAAGCTTGAACCATTAGTTGGATACACCTCAAAAACCCCAAAACCTCACCGAAAGGTTAAAGTTTTTGAACCCCTTAAAGTGCAAGTGCTTACAATCACTTGTGGAGACCGTAGCTGTTAGGACGGCTCAGATCTCAAAGTCCTAACCTTGGGACTATAAAGGTCAAGACCCTTGTAATTTATGGTAAATTAAAGGGATTAAATATCACGTGTGGACGTGAGAGTGGACGTAGGAACGTATATCCGAACCACTATAAATCCGGTGTCATTTACTTTCTGCACTTTACATTTCTGTCTTTACATACATTATTATATAGTGCATACTGTGATTTCAACATTCTTCAAAACAAGGCCATAACTTTCAAACCAGCATCAGCTGAGTATTTTCATTAAGCAAAACAAGTTGAACACTTTCATAAGAATTACAAGAACGAGTCTAAACCAGGGCCACCACAATTCCGCATATAACCTCCTCAGTCAGATCACTATAGTCATCTGGACTAGCAGACTTGCAGTCCAGTTGACATAGCAATCAGAAGAGGTTCTCAACTCTGTTTGAAAAAGTTTTAAAGTCTATTCACCCCTCCCCTCTAGACTTTAATCCCATTCACTACTCGTTCAGGGACCAACAAGTGGTATCAGAGCAGTGGTTCTAATGGACTACTGTCTCTAGATTATCAGAAGACTTGAGGGAGTCTTTCTGTAGTCCTCTTGAACAGATCTTTTTGGAAAACTTGTTTTTGAAAACTCATACAGCATGAGTGCTAATATGCAAAAGTTGCCTAAGTTTTCAGTAGAGGATTATGATTACTGGAAGATCAGGATGAGGAAGAATCTCACATCAGTCCACTACAAGATGTGGTCAGTAATCACAGAAGGCCCAATCACCATCATGACAGTCAACACTGCAAATGGTGATCCAGAAGTCCCAGTTGGAGAACTGGTTCCCAAGCCCATGAAGGATCTCACACCAGAAGAGATGAAGCAATCAAATCTTGATAGCATTGCTCAAGATTACATAATGCAAACTCTTCCAAATGAGTACATTGCAAAGGTAATCCACTGTGAGTCAGCCAGAGAAATGTGGGAGGCATTGGCACTTCTCTGTGAAGGAACTGAGGTGATCAAGGAATCCAAGTTGTCTACAGCAGTCAAGAAGTTCGAACACTTCAAGATGCAACCAGAAGAGTCTATTGATCAGCTAGACAATAGATTTACCAAGATCATCAATGAGATAGAATCTCTGGGCAAGAAATATACAAATAGAGAGAAAAATCTAAAGATCTTAGACTCTCTAACCAAGAAATTGAGACTCAAGAAGACCATCATCAAGGATACTCAAGATATCAAGAAGTGGTCTGCTCAAACTCTATTTTAGAACCTAAAAGCTCATGAATATGATCTGGAAAGAGAAGAAAACTCAGGAAGTGATGAGCCAACTGCAACCCCATCTACCTCCAAGACCGTAGCCTTCAAGGCAGCCAATACAAAAACTGCAAGTACCTCATCTGGCAAGACCTCTCTGAAAACAGAAGACTGTGAAGGATCAGACATGAGTCTGAAGGAACAAATGGCTCTTATGATCAAGAGATTCGAAAGGATGAACACTCTCAACAGCAAATATAGAAAATTCTATAGAAACTACAAAGATAGAAGAGCAAGTTCACCCTCCAGAGGTTCCAGAGAAAGAACACCAGAAAGAGATCCTAGAAAGGATGTGGAGTCATCTGACAGCCGAGGATCTAGAAGAAGAGATGCCACTCCTCCAAGGAAAGGCAACTCAAATCAAAAACCTGGATCATGCTTTAATTGTCGCAAACCAGGACACTATGTCTATGAATGTCCTGAGCTCGATTTGTATGACAAAGAAGAAAGAAGGCCAAGAAGAAATACAGACAAGAAAGCTATGGTGACTGAAGAATCTGAATATCAAAGTGATGAACTCCCTACATCACCAGACTGTCAAATCTTCTCAGATGATTCAGATGACCTAGCTATGATGGCCATAGGTGAAAATGAGGTAAACTCCTATACTACTACTTTCCATTCACCTATTTTTTCACAATCAGATGAGATAAACTCATCTGAAGGCGAATCAGAAGACACCTATTATCAATCTTTAAGAAAGGTAAAAGGTGATCTGGATATTTCCACTAGAGCTTTTATAGAAGTGCAAGAGGAGAACAAGGGTCTAAGGAAAGAAATTACTAAGTTGAAAAAGACTAAGTTTGATAACACCCCTGAGTTGGTCACAATGAATGAAAGATTGACCAAAGAAGTGGAGCTTCTTAAGGAAGAAAATACCACAATAACTCAGTTGTATGAGGGGATGTTGCAAACTCAAGCTTTAGAAACTAAGGAACTTCGTTCACTACAATCCAAGTTCGATGACCTCTTCCAAGCACACAAGCTCTTAGAAAAGGAGAAGGAATGCCTAAATCAAAAGATATCAGAGTTCAATAAAGCTTCTACTACTATTGAAAGTATCTCTGAGTATTATAGATCAAATGGCAATAAGATGGGTTTTGGCTATGAACTTAATCCATCTACATCCTCTCCAGCTGGGGGTAGTACACCTAACAAGTGCACTACTCAGACACATGAAAAGGGTGAGTGTTCTAAACACAATGAACCTAATATGAACCAAAAGGCACCTGTACCAGCTAAGGCTAACTATCCCAAAACCAAAAAGGGTAAAGGACAAGCTAACCCCAAGCCTGTACAGAGGAACAACAAACAACCTAGACCATCTCGTTTGAGACAGTCTCAGCTGTATGCTGCTCCAGCCAAGAAGAAGAGGTCTTCTTCAAACAAATCTGTTCTCTTTGCACCCCCTATCTCTTATGATATTGTGAGAACAGAAGAGTATGGTCCATATAATCGTGTGCATCGACCAGCTAATGCACCCAGGCCGAATGTAACTAGTCAAAAGATCATGTATGTACACTCCTATAAAGGGAAACCATTTGACTATTACTTAGCTGACACTAAGAACAAATCAGATCAGTCCAAGGTGCTGACTGGTAAGATTTGGTTCTGTGATGCCCGAGGGAAACAACTCAAGTGTTCAAGGTTGTTCAAACGACCAATGTATATGTGGGTTCCCAAGGGTAGTACTAACACCCAAGGACCCAAAACAAAATGGGTACCTAAGACTTAACTTTTTTTGCAGGAAAGGAGGGACCTATACAGAAGAGGAGGTCTAGCAGGAGAAACTTGGTACATAGATAGTGGATGCTCAACTCACATGACAGGAACCAAAGCCCTGCTGACCAACTACATAGAGAAGAAAGGTCCAAAAGTCTTCTTTGGTGATAACGCGCATGGTAACACAAAAGGATATGGCACCCTTAAAAATGGTGACATTGAGGTACATGATGTATCATATGTAGAAGGTCTTAAGTTTAATTTATTATCTGTTTCTCATTTTTGTGACACTGGTTACTCAGTCAAATTCTCTAAAGATGAGTGTCTCATAAGTGATAAAAGAACAAAACAAAACCTTCTAACAGGATCTAGAAAGGGAAGTATGTATCTTGCAAATTGGAACACCTGTCCTAAGGATACATGTATGCTTGTGAAGAGCCCTAAAGATGTCAGCTGGCTATGACACAAACGTCTTAGTCATCTGAACTTTAAGACTATGAACAAGTTAGCAAGGGAATCCTTAGTTGATGGTCTGCCTAATGAACTCTACTGTAAAGATCAGGTATGTGATGCATGTCAACAAGGAAAGCAAACAAAGGTCTCCTTCAAGACCAAGAAGACAGCATCAACCAGCAGAGTTCTTGAATTGCTTCACATGGATCTCTTTGGACCAATCACTCCAACCACTCTAACAGGGAGGAAGTACACTCTCATTGTTGTAGATGATTATTCCAAGTTTACTTGGGTTATCTTCTTATACAAGAAGAGTGAAACACAGCAGAAGCTTCCTGAACTATTGAAGAGGATCCAAGTAGAGAAAGGAGAACCAATTGTGAAAATTAGAAGTGACAAAGGCACTGAATTCATTAACTCCTATATTATTGCCTATTGTACTTCTAATGGTATTCAGCATGAGACAAGTGCAGCAAGAACACCACAGCAGAATGGTGTAGCTGAAAGAAGAGTCAGAACACTCAAGGAAGCTGCCAGAACACTCCTTGCTGAATTCTCCACTCCTAAGAAGCTATGGGCAGAAGCCATCAACACAGCTTGTCACACTCAAAACAGGTCAGGTATTCACAAAATTCATGAGAAAACCCCATATGAACTGTGGAAAGGAAGAAAACCTAGAGTATCTTACTTTCATATATTTGGTTGTAAGTGTTTCATTCACAACAATGGGAAGAGTAAGTTGAATGCTTTTGATGCCAAAACAGATGAGGGGATATTCTTAGGATACTCCTCTACTAGCAAAGCATTTAGAGTACTCAATAAACGAACCCTTCTTGTGGAAGAAACACCTCATGTTATTTTTGATGAAACTTGTGAAAAGAATGCAGTAGAAACAAACTCAGCTGCAGATCAGATGAGACATCTAGTGATCAAGCCCAAACCAGATGAGTTCATTTAAGTAAATGAACCTTTTCCTGAAGAACCAGAGGAAGATAAGCCTCATAGACCTATCACTAGATCTCAAACTCAAGCAGGACAAGCTGACCAGAATCAAGATGCACCAATCCCAAATGCCAGGGGGAATGATCTCTTTGACACACAAGATACAGATGATGATCGACCTAATCAAGCCAACCCTCCTGATGGCACTAGATCAGATGAGAATCCAAGCTCATCCAGTGCAGATACTCCTGTGAGGCATACATGGAGGAACAACCATCCATCAAACCTCATCTTAGGAGGAGCTGACTCAGGTGTCAAGACCAGAAGACAACTGAATCAGAACTCACAATCATCTATGTTCTGCTGGTGTGCTTTCCTATCCAACATTGAACCAGCTGACATAGAAGAAGCAATGACAGATAGCAATTGGATCACTGCTATGCAAGAAGAACTAAACCAATTCGAAAGAAATGAAGTCTGGGAATTGGTAGATCGTCCTGAAAACCACAATGTAGTAGGAACAAAGTGGGTATTCAAGAACAAGAAGGACGAAAATGATGTGATAACTAGAAATAAGGCAAGGCTAGTTGCAAAAGGATATTCACAATCTAAAGGGATTGACTATGATGAAACTTTTGCTCCAGTAGCCAGATTAGAAGCCATTCGACTGTTTCTAGCTTATGCATCATATATGGGCTTCAAGGTATATCAAATGGATGTCAAGAGTGCTTTTCTAAATGGTATTCTGGTAGAAGAAGTATATGTAGAGCAGCCTCCAGGATTTGAAAAAGGCGATCAAGTATATCGATTGAAGAAGGCTCTCTATGGTCTAAAACAAGCCCCTAGAGCTTGGTATGACACATTGTCACAATTCCTACTTGACAATGGATATACAAAAGGCAAAGTGGATAGAACTCTTTTCAGAATACAAGAAGGAGAAGACATCCTAATGGTGCAAATATATGTAGATGATATTATATTTGGATCACCCAATCAAGAGATGTGCAAGAAGTTCTCTGAACTTATGCAAGGAAAGTTTGAAATGAGCATGATGGGTGAGATGAATTATTTCCTAGGACTTCAAGTCAAGCAGAGTTCAGAAGGGATTTTCATCAACCAATCCAAGTATACCAAGAGCCTATTAGAAAGATTCAAAGCTCTACAAAGCAAGACTGCAAGGATTCCAATGATGACATCTTTCAAAATGGAACCAGATGAGTCTGGAAAGGCAGTTGATCAAGCTGAATATAGAGCACTGATTGGATATCTACTATACCTTACAGCTAGCAGACCAGACATAACATTTGCAGTAGGAGTATGTGCTAGGTTTCAAGCAAACCCAAAGCAAAGTCATCTAGAAGCAGCAAGGAAGATTCTAAAGTACCTAAAAGGAACAGTCAACCTAGGACTATGGTACCCTGCTGATGACAATCTAGAATTGAGTGGCTATTCTGACTCAGACTATGGAGGATGTAGAATTGATAGGAAATCCACATCTGGAACCTGTCAATTTCTAGGCAACAAGCTGATATCATGGTTCTCTAAGAAGCAAACCTCAGTTGCAACCTCCACCACTGAAGCAGAATATATGGCAGCTGGTAGTTGTTGTAGTCAGCTGCTCTGGCTAGTTCAACAACTCAAAGATTACAATGTAGAGGCAAGAGAAGTCCCTATTTATTGTGATAGCAGTGCTATTGCCATCACTCAAAATCCAGTCCTCCACACAAGGTGCAAGCATGTCGACATTCGACATCACTTCATAAGAGACCACCTTGAAAAGAAGGACATCAAGATGGAGAAAATTCACACAGATATCCAAAGAGCAGACATCTTGACTAAGCCCCTAGCTGAAGAAAGGTTCAAGACCCTATGTTACAGCTTAGGACTCCTGGACCCAAGCACATGAAGAAGGAAAGATCAGCTAAAAACCTCAGCTGATCCCAGTGCAGCAGACTAGGAGGATCAGATGAGGTGAATAGACACCCTCATCTTCAGGTAAGTTCTTTCCCAATGAAGACAAATAAAGCTGAGGGAAAACTTAGAGTCATCTAATCAAGGGGGAATCAATGATACCTTAAGAATCCTTGATGAAATACTCTAAAATCTGCATTGCATATCATATATATATATATATACAGCAGACTTGAACAAAGTTATTTGATTTCTTTACTCTAAGCAGTGTATACTATGTATAATAATAAACTATTCTTCATAAAATACTTTATTTATATACATACATACAGTATACTATTGAGTTATACTTGGTTGGATTAATACACCATCCTCACCGACTCAACAGTATGCATGCACTGTACGGATTTCAAATAACTCTTGCTCAAAAATTTATAATTTCTGCATTCCATAAGATAAAGTCTGAATATCTTTAAATGTGAACCCTTAGATCAAGAATCTCACTGTTGATCTTAAGAAGTAACTTTTCAGAAATTCAGACCTATCAACTCTATAGTTTTGTCATCTTTCACTCCACTACCTCATTTCTACCCCTATAAAAGGAGGAAGTTATGAGAACACCTAAGAACACAAATCACTAACTATTATTTTCTGTTTCAGGAATGGAGACAATCGAAAGAAGAGATGGAATGGAGATCATCCTTCAACCAAGGTCTTGGGTGAAGGAGATGAAGCTTTGTCCAGAAGATGAAGATGATGCAGATCAGCACACTTGGCTTACTCAACATGAGTTTGCCTATGAAAACTAGAGGAAAGAGAGACGTCCTTATTGAAAACTAGAGGAAAGAGAGATGGAGAAGACAAAGTAGCAAGCAAGCAGAGCTTCTTCTCCAGGGGGAAGTTCTACATGGAGAGCTTGTTACCAAAAGCTATTGTGTCTAAATAGAACATGAAGGCTAAGTCCATGGCCCTCTCTTCAGACTCCATTGAAGCCTCTTCCAATCTTCCTTCTCCTTCAAGAGAAGCGAAGAAATTCAAAAAGGACACATTTGTTGCTACAACCCATCTGATGATGAGGAACATCAGATGGTAAGGGCAACCTGAACCAGTGGGATATCATCCAGGTTGATCATCTACATATTGATTTGATGGTCCTACTTGATTCAGAGATAGAGCTGGAAGATCCATCAAACCAGGTTGGATCACCACTCACAATAAAGCTGGAAGATCCATCATCCAGGTTGGATCATCACAGCAACAACGAAGGATCCATCAAGCCAGGTTGGACCTTCAAAGCACAGAAGATTTACTCAGCAAATCTCAATCCTCCACTCAGCTGATCAGAAGACCAACTCAGCTGACCAGAAGACTTTCAAGGAAAATCAGCAGACCTCTTGAAGAAATCAGAAGACTTCACTCTGCTGACCAGATCACTCGATTTTAGAGTTTAATGACTATCTTTGATCATGTAATTCATTCTAGATTTATTCCTGAATGTAATTAAACAAATTGGCCTATATAAGGAATGCAATTCACTTATAAAAAATGGCCTTGATGATCAATTCTTGCCACAAAATTAGTCACAACGACTATTTTTGGTAATGATGTCATTAATACTCAATTACCAAATTGCCAGCAAATCAACTGTTGCCACATGGCAACTTCAGCCGGCAAATTTAAAGAAAGGCCTGAAATCAAAGAAGGAAAATCTTGGGCTCTACTCCACAATTAAACCCAAATCTGACCGTTAGATCAAGAATCGTTGGAGTATATATACACACCCTTAAAACTCTTCCAAACCCTTTCGCTCACATTACTCAATTGCTCTCAATACTCTCTCGTTCTGCAAATTTCTTTCAAGTTCTCAAAACCTAACACTCAAAGTATACTATGGCAATCATTGAAATTTACGACGAGAAGACCAAGAGCACTGGCACCTTGGATGCTGCAAAGTGGTCCAAGGAAGGGAAGATGTTCACAGAGAATGCTCTGTTTTTCAAGGGCAAACACAAAGCAGAAAACAAGGAGATCCTTCTTCGCTGCATCAACCTCAACCTGCGAGATTTTCTGGAAGCAGCACCCACCAATGTTTACGAACAAGATGTGCTGGCTTTCTATGCAAACGCTGTGATGAAGGGACCTTATGTCGAAAGTGTCATGGGTGGACACAAGGTCAAGGTAACATGGGAAATTCTTCAGGAATTGTTTGGCTTGTCAAGGGGGAATGTAAATATCTCCACCTACATCATGGGTAGAGAAAAAGAGTACATGGAGATGTTTACTGATGGAAGAATAAAGGCTATTGATGCCACTGGGCTCAAGAAATCCCAACTTGAACCTAAGTTCCAAACTCTGATGGATATAGCAGGCAAGATGCTGCTTGGTAACACCTTCATCCATGATGCTGTTACCACTCTGAAAGTTCGAGTTATGGCTGCAATCTGGGACCAGATTGATGGAGATTGGCAAGGACTATTTCTGGATAGAATTGCTCATGAGGCCAAGAAGGTGACCTTGGACTTACAGTCAAGAGAATGGAAGGTGACATCAACAATCAGCTTTGTCAACAAGCTGAGTATCATTCTTCCAGAAGTACTCCCCAGAAAGTACAAGATGGGACCTCATAAGACCTTTCACATCTCCAAATATTACTTAAGGAAGGAAGCTCTTGCTGAGGCAGCAAGGTTGAAAGAAGAGAGGAGGAAGTTGTTAGCTGAAGCATCTTCCAAAGACGTTGTTGAAGAGGCAGAAGAGTCTGCTCTTGACTCTGCTGCTGAAGAAGAAGAGGAGCCATCCAAAGAAGAGGCTCAAAAGAAGGCTGCTGAGGATGATGATGATGACAATCAGACCTTAGCACAAAGAAGATATCTGATCAGATCAGGGCTGTTGGTCCCTGAACGAGTAGTGAATGGGATTAAAGTCTAGAGGGGAGGGGTGAATAGACTTTAAAACTTTTTTCAAACAGAGTTGAGAACCTCTTCTGATTGCTATGTCAACTGGACTGCAAGTCTGCTGGTCCAGATGACTATAGTGATCTGACTGAGGAGGTTATATGCGGAATTGTGGTGGCCCTGGTTTAGACTCGTTCTTGTAATTCTTATGAAAGTGTTCAACTTGTTTTGCTTAATGAAAATACTCAGCTGATGCTGGTTTGAAAGTTATGGCCTTGTTTTGAAGAATGTTGAAATCACAGTATGCACTATATAATAATGTATGTAAAGACAGAAATGTAAAGTGCAGAAAGTAAATGACACCGGATTTATAGTGGTTCGGATATACGTTCCTACGTCCACTCTCACGTCCACACGTGATGTTTAATCCCTTTAATTTACCACAAATTACAAGGGTCTTGACCTTTATAGTCCCAAGGTTAGGACTTTGAGATCTGAGCCGTCCTAACAGCTACGGTCTCCACAAGTGATTGTAAGCACTTGCACTTTAAGGGGTTCAAAAACTTTAACCTTTCGGTGAGGGTTTGGGGTTTTTGAGGTGTATCCAACTAATGGTTCAAGCTTATAATTTGCTTAACCACTATGCCTAAAACAATTGATATACAATATGAACAGGTTTCAGGTTCTTAGGGGTTGGATAGAAATCACTTAAGAGCTATAGATAATCTAATGGTTTCTGGCTCTTTTGAGAATTCTTCGAATAGTATGGCTTTAGCCTTGACTGCTTGCTTGGCTTGTTGAATTCTCTCTTGTGACTTCTTGTTTGTGATTTCTCATCCTCTTGTATTTATAATGGAGATTGGTTGCAACTAGCCGTTGGAGTTGACTAGCCGTTTGAGCAATCTTTCCATAATAGCTTGATTCCTTGATTCCAGCCGCTTGATTGCTTCAATCCTGGGATCATGTCAATCTTCTAAATAAGGTAGGTCTTCGTTTGAATTGCAAGATGACTTAGGAATCAGCCGAGTCCTGGAAGAGCACATAGTCTTCTGATCTGTACTTCTAGTCTTCTGACTACTCTTCTGGCCTTAGGTCTTCTGTCTTCTGATATCAGTAGAGTAACACTCTTCTGATCTGGAAATTCTTTGTACTGCTTTAGGCCATCTTCAATCTGGGACTCCATCAGATAAGTAGGTATACAAGCACCTTAACTTATCTGGTCTTCAAGGATCTTCTAGTCTTCATGTCTTCTACTCTTCTCATCTTGAGGATAGGCATGTAAGCCAGGACTGTGCTGATCAGCTGATATCAATACAGTTGATCACACAAGACTAGTCTAAGTTGTTCTATACAAGTCAGCTGATCCTATTACATTTATAAACTCTAAGTGTTTTGGCCATCAAAACTATTCTAACATCAAGTGGGGTTTAGGGTGAATTTATATCCCAACAATTTCCCCCTTTTTGATGAAGCCAAAACTATACTTGATAAATGCTCTTAATGAAATAAGATAAGAGTTTATAACATGCTAAGACTGAAGTATCTGATGAAGACAATGAGAGTTTGTCTTGAAAGCAAAAAGAACTATAACTTGAATATATATAGAGCTTTTACAGATTACAAGTAATAGTTTCTTTAAACTTCTAAAGTACAGACGCGGTAGGCAAGGTACAGACGAGCTCGAACTGCTTCCATGTGCTGTACATCTGTAACATTCTCCTCTTCATAGATCTTGTACAGAATCTTCTTGATTTCTATCATGTTGGCTCTTCCTGAATCCAGAAGGGGTGCATCCCATTTGGGTTCTTCAGGAGTTAAGATTCTGCAGTTGTCAAGTCCTTTGGCTGTCTTGACAATTTCTTCCCAGAACTCTGGATCTTCAATGTTCATGAACTGGGAGAATTGAAGAAATTCTTCTTCATAAGAAGGGAGAGGGCCAAATTTCCTTACTATGTGGTGTTGAATTTACCACTTCTTCTTCAGGGGATACCATCTTGGTAGCTCATCTTTAAGGGCTAAGTAATCCACATAATTGCTATCAAACACCAGGACACTGTCTTCTTGTGCTTTGTCCTTCATTGCTTTCCTGAGTATGGCAATTCTTCTTTCAAATTTGGCTTTGACTGTCTTCGCATCATTCAGCTTCTTTTGCTTAAGCTCTTGAGCTTCAAGCAATTTCTTTTTCTTCAACTCTAGAGCCTCTTTCTCTTCTGCAGTAGGCTCTGCTGGAGCTGATTTCTTGCTGGTCTGAGCTGACTGAGCTTGCTCATCTGCCTTTCTTTTCCTTGTCATTCTCTTTTCAGGAACTTGTTCTACAGGAGCAGTGATCTGTAGACTCTTGGCAGGAGCTTGAGTGGGAGCTTGAGTATCTTCTAGAGCAATTTCTTTGCCTTTGCCTTTGCCTTTGCCTTGCCTGTTCTTGATTTTGCTCTTTATACCACCCAAGGTTTCAGTCAAGTCTTCTTGTGCTACTACCAGTTCAGCTTGCTGGGCAGTAGACTTCTCTAGAGCCTTTATCAACACATCTTCCCCCTTTTTGGCTTCAGCAAGTGCAGCCGCAAAAGGCTTCATGGAATTCATGATTTCCACTTTCAGAGTTTGTTTCAGTGCCATGGCATTGACCTTGGCAACTTGGGTCAGATGGGTTATGCTATGCTCTAGAACTTCAGCATGTGAATTGGAGGAGAAGGCAGCTTCAAATCTAGTTGTAAGTGCTTCCAACTTGGCTGCTGTCTCCTTCAGCTGAGTCTGCAATTTCTCATTCTCCTCTGCAGCTGCCTTAAGAAGGGCTTGACCTTCTTTGGCTCTTGCTTCAGCTTCTTCAATTCTGGACTTGTAGGTGGTCTCCATGCGGTGCATCTCATCAGTGTAAAGATCAGCAAACCTTTTGGAGGTGTCAGCTAACAACTTCTGATAGGTACTCAAGTATTCACCTATCTGCTGATGAAGTGCTTCACCAAACTTGTCTTCAATGTCGAGAATCTGGTCATGAAGACGAGTCTTCTGATTCCTTGCAGCTTTCTCAACATATCTTCCTAGCTGCAAGCCTAAACCTTTCTCAAAGTGCAAGTCTATTGCAGCTTTGACCTGGGAGCAGATGTCTGCTGTATGGTCAACGGATGGGGTAGAAGTAGAGGGTGTACCTTGAGGCTTTTGATGAACAATTAATGCTTTGCCTCTTTCTTCGGCTGATAGGTACTCCTCATTGAGGTAGCAGGTAGTGGCCTTAGTCAGATGGGTCATGATTCGTCTGCCTGCATCCTCTTGATCGTCAATGAAGTGAGTCAGATTGTCCGAAGGTCTGAAGTGAGTTGGTACTCTGACTACTTCTCTGTCAATCTTTTCTTTGTCAGCTGATGCAGCTGAGTCTTCTGCAGGTGCAGCTGAGTCTTCCACCAAGGCTGGTGCAGCTGATTCCTTCAACTTTGCTTGTTCAGCTGTCAGCTGATCCGATGAGCCTTCTGGGATAGAGACATCAGCAGTGGGGATTCCTAAAATCCGGTTGCAAACTGCAGTCAGTGCCTCATCTGATAGCAGCTGAGCAAAGGATCGAACTTGAGCAACTTCCTTTTGCTCCATCTCCCAGTCGAGGAAGTTTTCCTTTCCTCCCATACCTTCCATGACCTCAAGAAGGTCATCTACATCATCTCTTCTGAGCTCAATCCAAGTGCATACCCTAAGCACTTGTTCAAACTGGATTGAATTCTCATCAACTCCAGGGGTAGTGGACTTGAGCAGGTTGGCTATCTTCATCCTCATTATCTTCTCTGTTTGGCACATGGGGTAGTGCACCATTCTGAACTGAGGTTGAGAAGGGCCATCTTGAACCAGGTCTTCTGGTGCCATGTCTTCTGGAGCAGAAGGGACAGTGATGGTAGGAGTTTGGGTAGCTGGGGCATTTTCCTCTGCTGTGTGAGTATCAGCAGGGATTTGGGAAGTGATTTCTTCTTGTTGGGTAGGAAGTTGAGATTGATCTTCAGTGATTTGTTCCTCAGCAGGGTTTTGGGTCTGCTGGTCTGGTTCAGTTTCTACTTGAAGATCAGTAGATGTTTGAGCTTGATGATCTTGGACATCTGCTGTTTGAATATCAGCAAGGATCGTGGAGATAATCTGAGTTTGATCATCAGTAGGGGGTGTGGAGGTGGTCTGAGTTTGGTCGTCTGCTGGTTGAGCATCAGCAGGGATTTGGATATCAGTGTTTAGAGGCTCAGATGGGTTGGACTCATCAGAAGGGTTGAAGGATGAAATAGGGGCTATGCTCATTGGAGTAGGGAGCCTGGATTTCTTGGTTTTCTTTGTGAAAGAAGAAGTGTTCTTCTTTCTCTTCTGACCCTTTGATAGCTTAGAAGGTGTGAAAGTGAGAGGGGGATTAGAAGTACCTGCCTTTTTCAAAGGAGAGGCAGTGGGAGTGGCATCTGAATCAGATAGGGAGATGAGCCCTGATCTGATATCTTCTTTGTGCTAAGGTCTGATTGTCATCATCATCATCCTCAGCAGCCTTCTTTTGAGCCTCTTCTTTGGATGGCTCCTCTTCTTCTTCAGCAGCAGAGTCATGAGCAGACTCTTCTACCTCTTCAACAACGTCTTTAGAAGATGCTTCAGCTAACAACTTCCTCCTCTCTTCTTTCAACCTTGCTGCCTCAGCAAGAGCTTCCTTCCCTAAGTAATATTTGGAGATGTGAAAGGTCTTATGAGGTCCAATCTTGTACTTTCTGGGGAGTACTTCTGGAAGAATGATACTCAGCTTGTTGACAAAGCTGACTGTTGATGTCACCTTCCATTCTCTTGACTGTAAGTCCAAGGTCACCTTCTTGGCCTCAAGAGCAATTCTATCCAGAAATAGTCCTTGCCAGTCTCCATCAATCTGATCCCAGATTGCAGCCATAACTCGAACTTTCAGAATGGTAACAGCATCATGCCTGAAGGTGTTACCAAGCAGCATTTTGCCTGCTATATCCATCAGAGTTTGGAACTTAGGTTCAAGTTGGGATTTCTTGAGCCCAGTGGCATCAATAGCCTTTATTCTTCCATCAGTAAACATCTCCATGTACTCTTTTTCTCTACCCATGATGTAGGTGGAGATATTTACATTCCCCCTTGACAAGCCAAACAATTCCTGAAGAATTTCCCTTGTTACCTTGACCTTGTGTCCACCCATGACACTTTCGACATAAGGTCCCTTCATCACAGCGTTTGCATAGAAAGCCAGCACATCTTGTTCGTAAACATTGGTGGGTGCAGCTTCCAGAAAATCTCGCAGGTTGAGGTTGATGCAGCGAAGAAGGATCTCCTTGTTTTCTGCTTTGTGTTTGCCCTTGAAAAACAAAGCATTCTCTGTGAACATCTTCCCTTCCTTGGACCACTTTGCAGCATCCAAGGTGCCAGTGCTCTTGGTCTTCTCGTCGTAAATTTCAATGATTGCCATAGTATACTTTGAGTGTTAGGTTTTGAGAGCTTGAAAGAAATTTGCAGAACGAGAGAGTATTGAGAGCAATTGAGTAATGTGAGCGAAAGGGTTTGGAAGAGTTTTAAGGGTGTGTATATATACTCCAACGATTCTTGATCTAACGGTCAGATTTGGGTTTAATTGTGGAGTAGAGCCCAAGATTTTCCTTCTTTGATTTCGGGCCTTTCTTTAAATTTGTCGGCTGAAGTTGCCATGTGGTAACAGTTGATTTGCTGGCAATTTGGTAATTGAGTATTAATGACATCATTACCAAAAATAGCCGTTGTGACTAATTTTGTGGCAAGAATTGATCATCAAGGCCGTTTTTTATAAGTGAATTGCATTCCTTATATAGGCCAATTTGTTTAATTACATTCAGGAATAAATCTAGAATGAATTACATGATCAAAGATAGTCATTAAACTCTAAAATCGAGTGATCTGGTCAGCAGAGTGAAGTCTTCTGATTTCTTCAAGAGGTCTGCTGATTTTCCTTGAAAGTCTTCTGGTTAGCTGAGTTGGTCTTCTGATCAGCTGAGTGGAGGATTGAGATTTGCTGAGTAAATCTTCTGTGCTTTGAAGGTCCAACCTGGCTTGATGGATCCTTCGTTGTTGCTGTGATGATCCAACCTGGATGATGGATCTTCCAGCTTTATTGTGAGTGGTGATCCAACCTGGTTTGATGGATCTTCCAGCTCTATCTCTGAATCAAGTAGGACCATCAAATCAATATGTAGATGATCAGCCTGGATGATATCCCACTGGTTCAGGTTGCCCTTACCATCTGATGTTCCTCATCATCAGATGGGTTGTAGCATCAAATGTGTCCTTTTTGAATTTCTTCGCTTCTCTTGAAGGAGAAGGAAGATTGGAAGAGGCTTCAATGGAGTCTGAAGAGAGGGCCATGGACTTAGCCTTCATGTTCTGTTTAGACACAATAGCTTTTGGTAACAAGCTCTCCATGTAGAACTTCCCCCTGGAGAAGAAGCTCTGCTTGCTTGCTACTTTGTCTTCTCCATCTCTCTTTCCTCTAGTTTTCAATAAGGACGTCTCTCTTTCCTCTAGTTTTCATAGGCAAACTCATGTTGAGTAAGCCAAGTGTGCTGATCTGCATCATCTTCATCTTCTGGACAAAGCTTCATCTCCTTATCCCAAGACCTTGGTTGAAGGATGATCTCCATTCCATCTCTTCTTTCGATTGTCTCCATTCCTGAAACAGAAAATAATAGTTAGTGATTTGTGTTCTTAGGTGTTCTCATAACTTCCTCCTTTTATAGGGGTAGAAATGAGGTAGTGGAGTGAAAGATGACAAAACTATAGAGTTGATAGGTCTGAATTTCTGAAAAGTTACTTCTTAAGATCAACAGTGAGATTCTTGATCTAAGGGTTCACATTTAAAGATATTCAGACTTTATCTTATGGAATGCAGAAATTATAAATTTTTGAGCAAGAGTTATTTGAAATCCGTACAGTGCATGCATACTGTTGAGTCGGTGAGGATGGTGTATTAATCCAACCAAGTAAAACTCAATAGTATACTGTATGTATGTATATAAATAAAGTATTTTATGAAGAATAGTTTATTATTATACATAGTATACACTGCTTAGAGTAAAGAAATCAAATAACTTTGTTCAAGTCTGCTGTATATATATATATGTTGGGAATAAAATGAGTTATGTTTTGATTGAATACCAAAACCCCCTGAGACATGCCTAAGTTATGATTGAATATGTTCTAGACATGTTAGAACATATAGTATAAAGGCTAGATGAGGAGCTAATATGTTAGGTAGCTCTTAGATGATTAGATGCACAAATTGAGGGGGAACATATGTTTTGAAGTACATCAAGAACAAGTCCTCTCAAGGCTCAAACTCTGGAATCATGATCAAGTCTGCTGAAAGACAAGTATGCTGATCAGGAGAGTTGTCCAGAGGAGTTGTCTCAGCTCAATTAATCAAGATCAAGTGCTCTGAAAGCCTGAGGTCAACTATGCTGAAGAGAAAGAGACAACCACACCCTAAAGATCTTCAAAGAAACAAGCTAAGATCATCTTCAAGAGAAATAAAGGGAAAGAGCCAAGTCATCTGAAGAAGAGCAAGCCAACCTTGCTGATAAGCAAGACTGCTGATAGTGATAAGGAGTGTTGTCCAAATGTTGAGGAATGTTGTCCTATCATTGGAACAACCTTCAGAAGTGATGTCCAAGTTCTAACAAGAGAATCTGAAAGTCAGATATTGGGAAGAGTGCTGCAGAATGAAGACAAAGCTCTTACAGCCGTTTATTTCCCAAATGAGGACATGTCACTATCAAGAAACTGTCTTCAAAGTTGAAGAACTGAAAGAAGACATTTATGGACATTGGAGGCTGCCTCTCCAACGGGCAAATCCTTCATTTGTCTATAAATACAGAAGTGTGAAGACCATTTGAAAGTAATCTCAACACAATCCAACTAAGCTCAAGTTCTTACAAGCTAGAGTGCTTTCAAAGCTTTCAAAGACTATCTTAGTCTTCAAACACTTCATCTAAGCTGAACTTCATTGTATATCCATACACAAGCTTAGAGAGATATCCTATCCTTATACACTGATCTCCATTGTAAAGGATATCTCATTAGTTGGAACCTTACTTCAATCCTCATATCTTTCAAGAGTGAAAGTGAGAAGGTTGTAGTAGTAGAAGTGGTAGGAGCTGACTGTTGAGAGAAGAACAGTTCAGTTCGGAGTTAAGAAGAGGGTACTAGGACTCTAGACATCCTAGGGATCAATTCACCAAGAGTGGTGTTCTTGATCAAGTGCACCTTGGCACTATAAAACAAGTTAATTCCAAGAGTGAAGGAATTATCCTGTTAAATCAGGGAAAGTGGATGTAGGAGCTTGAGTCTCTGAACCACTATAAACTCTTGTGTTGATTTACATTTCAAGTACTTACAATACATCAACACTGCACACAAAACTGATCTTTCAAGGATAAACATTCAAAGACTGTGCAAAAACCTATTTGGACAAGTTCCCTGAAAACTGGACTGTGTTACATTGACTAAGTGATTTCAGAAATTAAAGGAGTTTAAACTAAAAGGGCCAACACTATTCCGCACATATAACTCCCCTAGATAGTTATTCAACTAAGTACTCAATAGTACTTAGTAGATTGATTATCTTAGAAGAGTTAATCTTCTTCAGCAGAGTTGTCCAAGACAACCTTGCTGAGCTCTGGTTTGATCAAGTTTGAAAAGAATTTGCATACAAGTGTATTCCCCCCCCCACCCCCCCCACCCCATAGACTTGTTATCTACTCCTTTCAGGACCAACAATATATATGATATGCAATGCAGATTTTAGAGTATTTCATCAAGGATTCTTAAGGTATCATTGATTCCCCCTTGATTAGATGACTCTAAGTTTTCCCTCAACTTTATTTGTCTTCATTGGGAAAGAACTTACCTGAAGATGAGGGTGTCTATTCACCTCATCTGATCCTCCTAGTCTGCTGCACTGGGATCAGCTGAGGTTTTTAGCTGATCTTTCCTTCTTCATGTGCTTGGGTCCAGGAGTCCTAAGCTGTAACATAGGGTCTTGAACCTTTCTTCAGCTAGGGGCTTAGTCCAGATGTCTGCTCTTTGGATATCTGTGTGAATTTTCTCCATCTTGATGTCCTTCTTTTCAAGGTGATCTCTTATGAAGTGGTGTCGAATGTCGACATGCTTGCACCTTGTGTGGAGGACTGGATTTTGAGTGATGGCAATGGCACTGCTGCTATCACAATAAATAGGGACTTCTCTTGCCTCTACATTGTAATCCTTGAGTTGTTGAACTAGCCAGAGCAGCTGACTACAACAACTACCAGCTGCCATATATTCTGCTTCAGTGGTGGAGGTTGCAACTGAGGTTTGCTTCTTAGAGAACCATGATATCAGCTTGTTGCCTAGAAATTGACAGGTTCCAGATGTGGATTTCCTATCAATTCTACATCCTCCATAGTCTGAGTCAGAATAGCCACTCAATTCTAGATTGTCATCAGCAGGGTACCATAGTCCTAGGTTGACTGTTCCTTTTAGGTACTTTAGAATCTTCCTTGCTGCTTCTAGATGACTTTGCTTTGGGTTTGCTTAAAACCTAGCACATACTCCTACACCAAATGTTATGTCTGGTCTGCTAGCTGTAAGGTATAGTAGATATCCAATCAGTGCTCTATATTCAGCTTGATCAACTGCCTTTCCAGACTCATCTGGTTCCATTTTAAAAGATGTCATCATTGGAATCCTTGCAGTCTTGCTTTGTAGAGCTTTGAATCTTTCTAATAGGCTCTTGGTTTACTTGGATTGGTTGATGAAGATCCCTTCTGAACTCTGCTTGACTTGAAGTCCTAGGAAATAATTCATCTCACCCATCATGCTCATTTCAAACTTTCCTTGCATAAGTTCAGAGAACTTCTTGCACATCTCTTGGTTGGGTGATCCAAATATAATATCATCTACATATATTTGTACCATTAGGATGTCTTCTCCTTCTTGTATTCTGAAAATAGTTCTATCCACTTTGCCTTTTGTATATCCATTGTCAAGTAGGAATTATGACAATGTGTCATACCAAGCTCTAGGGGCTTGTTTTAGACCATAGAGAGCCTTCTTCAGTCGATATACTTGATCGCCTTTTTCAAATCCTGGAGGCTGCTCTACAAATACTTCTTCTACCAGAATACCATTTAGAAAAGCACTCTTGACATCCATTTGATATACCTTAAAGCCCATATATGATGCATAAGCTAGAAACAGTCGAATGGCTTCTAATCTGGCTACTGGAGCAAAAGTTTCATCATAGTCAATCCCTTTAGATTGTGAATATCCTTTTGCAACTAGCCTTGCCTTATTTCTAGTTATCACATCATTTTCGTCCTTCTTGTTCTTGAATACCCACTTTGTTCCTACTACATTGTGGTTTTCAGGACGATCTACCAATTCCCAGACTTCATTTCTTTCGAATTGGTTTAGTTCTTCTTGCATAGCAGTGATCCAATTGCTATCTGTCATTGCTTCTTCTATGTCAGCTGGTTCAATGTTGGATAGGAAAGCACACCAGCAGAACATAGATGATTGTGAGTTCTGATTCAGTTGTCTTCTGGTCTTGACACCTGAGTCAGCTCCTCCTAAGATGAGGTTTGATGGATGGTTGTTCCTCCATGTATGCCTCACAGGAGTATCTGCACTGGATGAGCTTGGATTCTCATCTGATCTAGTGCCATCAGGAGGGTTGGCTTGATTAGGTCGATCATCATCTGTATCTTGTGTGTCAAAGAGATCATTCCCCCTGGCATTTGGGATTGGTGCATCTTGATTCTGGTCAGCTTGTCCTGCTTGAGTTTGAGATCTAGTGATAGGTCTATGAGGCTTATCTTCCTCTGGTTCTTCAGGAAAAGGTTCATTTACTTAAATGAACTCATCTGGTTTGGGCTTGATCACTAGATGTCTCATCTGATCTGCAGCTGAGTTTGTTTCTACTGCATTCTTTTCACAAGTTTCATCGAAAATAACATGAGGTGTTTCTTCCACAAGAAGGGTTCGTTTATTGAGTACTCTAAATGCTTTGCTAGTAGAGGAGTATCCTAAGAATATCCCCTCATCTGTTTTGGCATCAAAAGCATTCAACTTACTCTTCCCATTGTTGTGAATGAAACACTTACAACCAAATATATGAAAGTAAGATACTCTAGGTTTTCTTCCTTTCCACAGTTCATATGGGGTTTTCTCATGAATTTTGTGAATACCTGACCTGTTTTGAGTGTGACAAGCTGTGTTGATGGCTTCTGCCCATAGCTTCTTAGGAGTGGAGAATTCAGCAAGGAGTGTTCTGGCAGCTTCCTTGAGTGTTCTGACTCTTCTTTCAGCTACACCATTCTGCTGTGGTGTTCTTGCTGCACTTGTCTCATGCTGAATACCATTAGAAGTACAATAGGCAATAATATAGGAGTTAATGAATAAGTGCCTTTGTCACTTCTAATTTTCACAATTGGTTCTCCTTTCTCTACTTGGATCCTTTTCAATAGTTCAGGAAGCTTCTGCTGTGTTTCACTCTTCTTGTATAAGAAGATAACCCAAGTAAACTTGGAATAATCATCTACAACAATAAGAGTGTACTTCCTCCCTGTTAGAGTGGTTGGAGTGATTGGTCCAAAGAGATCCATGTGAAGCAATTCAAGAACTCTGCTGGTTGATGCTGTCTTCTTGGTCTTGAAGGAGACCTTTGTTTGCTTTCCTTGTTGACATGCATCACATACCTGATCTTTACAGTAGAGTTCATTAGGCAGACCATCAACTAAGGATTCCCTTGCTAACTTGTTCATAGTCTTAAAGTTCAGATGACTAAGACGTTTGTGTCATAGCCAGCTGACATCTTTAGGGCTCTTCACAAGCATACATGTATCCTTAGGACAGGTGTTCCAATTTGCAAGATACATACTTCCCTTTCTAGATCCTGTTAGAAGGTTTTGTTTTGTTCTTTTATCACTTATGAGACACTCATCTTTAGAGAATTTGACTGAGTAACCAGTGTCACAAAAATGAGAAACAGATAATAAATTAAACTTAAGACCTTCTACATATGATACATCATGTACCTCAATGTCACCATTTTTAAGGGTGCCATATCCTTTTGTGTTACCATGCGCGTTATCACCAAAGAAGACTTTTGGACCTTTCTTCTCTATGTAGTTGGTCAGCAGGGCTTTGGTTCCTGTCATGTGAGTTGAGCATCCACTATCTATGTACCAAGTTTCTCCTGCTAGACCTCCTCTTCTGTATAGGTCCCTCATTTCCTGCAAGAAAAGTTAAGTCTTAGGTACCCATTTTGTTTTGGGTCCTTGGGTGTTAGTACTACCCTTGGGAACCCACATATACATTGGTCGTTTGAACAACCTTGAACACTTGAGTTGTTTCCCTCGGGCATCACAGAACCAAATCTTACCAGTCAGCACCTTGGACTGATCTGATTTGTTCTTAGTGTCAGCTAAGTAATAGTCAAATGGTTTCCCTTTATAGGAGTGTACATACATGATCTTTTGACTAGTTACATTCGGCATGGGTGCATTAGCTGGTCGATGCACACGATTATATGGACCATACTCTTCTGTTCTCACAATATCATAAGAGATAGGGGGTGCAAAGAGAACAGATTTGTTTGAAGAAGACCTCTTCTTCTTGGCTGGAGCAGCATACAGCTGAGACTGTCTCAAACGAGATGGTCTAGGTTGTTTGTTGTTCCTCTGTACAGGTTTGGGGTTAGCTTGTCCTTTACCCTTTTTGGTTTTGGGATAGTTAGCCTTAGCTGGTACAGGTGCCTTTTGGTTCATATTAGGTTCATTGTGTTTAGAACACTCACCCTTTTCATGTGTCTGAGTAGTGCACTTGTTAGGTGTACTACCCCCAGCTGGAGATGATGTAGATGGATTAAGTTCATAGCCAAAACCCATCTTATTGCCATTTGATCTATAATACTCAGAGATACTTTCAATAGTAGTAGAAGCTTTATTGAACTCTTATATCTTTTGATTTAGGCATTCCTTCTCCTTTTCTAAGAGCTTGTGTGCTTGGAAGAGGTCATCGAACTTGGATTGTAGTGAACGAAGTTCCTTAGTTTCTAAAGCTTGAGTTTGTAACATCCCCTCATACAACTGAGTTATTGTGGTATTTTCTTCCTTAAGAAGCTCCACTTCTTTGGTCAATCTTTCATTCATTGTGACCAACTCAGGGGTGTTATCAAACTTAGTCTTTTTCAACTTAGTAATTTATTTCCTTAGACCCTTGTTCTCCTCTTCCACTTCTATAAAAGCTCTAGTGGCAATATCCAGATCACCTTTTACCTTTCTTAAAGATTGATAATAGGTGTCTTCTGATTCGCCTTCAGATGAGTTTATCTCATCTGATTGTGAAAAAATAGGTGAATGGAAAGTAGTAGTATAGGAGTTTACCTCATTTTCACCTATGGCCATCATAGCTAGGTCATCTGAATCATCTGAGAAGATTTGACAGTCTGGTGATGTAGGGAGTTCATCACTTTGATATTCAGATTCTTCAGTCACCATAGCTTTCTTGTCTGTATTTCTTCTTGGCCTTCTTTCTTCTTTGTCATACAAATCCAGCTCAGGACATTCATAGACATAGTGTCCTGGTTTGCGACAATTAAAGCATGATCCAGGTTTCTGATTTGAGTTGCCTTTCCTTGGAGGAGTGGCATCTCTTCTTCTAGATCCTCGGCTGTCAGATGACCCCACATCCTTTCTAGGATGTCTTTCTGGTGTTCTTTCTCTGGAACCTCTGGAGGGTGAACTTGCTCTTCTATCTTTGTAGTTTCTATAGAATTTTCTATATTTGCTGTTGAGAGTGTTCATCCTTTCGAATCTCTTGATCATAAGAGCCATTTGTTCCTTCAGACTCATGTCTGATCCTTCACAGTCTTCTGTTTTCAGAGAGGTCTTGCCAGATGAGGTACTTGCAGTTTTTGTATTGGTTGCCTTGAAGGCTACGGTCTTGGAGGTAGATGGGGTTGCAGTTGGCTCATCACTTCCTGAGTTTTCTTCTCTTTCCAGATCATATTCATGAGCTTTTAGGTTCTAAAATAGAGTTTGAGCAGACCACTTCTTGATATCTTGAGTATCCTTGATGATGGTCTTCTTGAGTCTCCATTTCTTGGTTAGAGAGTCTAAGATCTTTAGATTTTTCTCTCTATTTGTATATTTCTTGCCCAGAGATTCTATCTCATTGATGATCTTGGTAAATCTATTGTCTAGCTGATCAATAGACTCTTCTGGTTGCATCTTGAAGTGTTCGAACTTCTTGACTGCTGTAGACAACTTGGATTCCTTGATCAGCTCAGTTCCTTCACAGAGAAGTGCCAATGCCTCCCACATTTCTCTGGCTGACTCACAGTGGATTACCTTTGCAATGTACTCATTTGGAAGAGTTTGCATTATGTAATCTTGAGCAATGCTATCAAGATTTGATTGCTTCATCTCTTCTGGTGTGAGATCCTTCATGGGCTTGGGAACCAGTTCTCCAACTGGGACTTCTGGATCACCATTTGCAGTGTTGACTGTCATGATGGTGATTGGGCCTTCTGTGATTACTGACCACATCTTGTAGTGGACTGATGTGAGATTCTTCCTCATCCTGATCTTCCAGTAATCATAATCCTCTACTGAAAACTTAGGCAACTTTCGCATATTAGCACTCATGATGTATGAGTTTTCAAAAACAAGTTTTCCAAAAAGATCTGTTCAAGAGGACTACAGAAAGACTCCCTCAAGTCTTCTGATAATCTAGAGACAGTAGTCCGTTAGAACCACTGCTCTGATACCACTTGTTGGTCCTTGAACGAGTAGTGAATGGGATTAAAGTCTAGAGGGGAGGGGTGAATAGACTTTAAAACTTTTTTCAAACAGAGTTGAGAACCTCTTCTGATTGCTATGTCAACTGGACTGCAAGTCTGCTGGTCCAGATGACTATAGTGATCTGATTGAGGAGGTTATATGCGGAATTGTAGTGGCCCTGGTTTAGACTCGTTCTTGTAATTCTTATGAAAGTGTTCAACTTGTTTTGCTTAATGAAAATACTCAGCTGATGCTGGTTTGAAAGTTATGGCCTTGTTTTGAAGAATGTTGAAATCACAGTATGCACTATATAATAATGTATGTAAAGACAGAAATGTAAAGTGCAGAAAGTAAATGACACCGGATTTATAGTGGTTCGGATATACGTTCCTACGTCCACTCTCACGTCCACACGTGATGTTTAATCCCTTTAATTTACCACAAATTACAAGGGTCTTGACCTTTATAGTCCCAAGGTTAGGACTTTGAGATCTGAGCCGTCCTAACAGCTACGGTCTCCACAAGTGATTGTAAGCACTTGCACTTTAAGGGGTTCAAAAACTTTAACCTTTCGGTGAGGGTTTGGGGTTTTTGAGGTGTATCCAAGTAATGGTTCAAGCTTATAATTTGCTTAACCACTATGCCTAAAACAATTGATATACAATATGAACAGGTTTCAGGTTCTTAGGGGTTGGATAGAAATCACTTAAGAGCTATAGATAATCTAATGGTTTCTGGCTCTTTTGAGAATTCTTAGAATAGTATGGCTTTAGCTTTGACTGCTTGCTTGGCTTGTTGAATTCTCTCTTGTGACTTCTTTTTTGTGATTTCTCATCCTCTTGAACTAGTGCTTAGGGTATGCACTTGGATTGAGCTCAGAAGAGATGATGTAGATGACCTTCTTGAGGTCATGGAAGGTATGGGAGGAAAGGAAAACTTCCTCGACTGGGAGATGGAGCAAAAGGAAGTTGCTCAAGTTCGATCCTTTGCTCAGCTGCTATCAGATGAGGCACTGACTGCAGTTTGCAACCGGATTTTAGGAATCCCCACTGCTGATGTCTCTATCCCAGAAGGCTCATCGGATCAGCTGACAGCTGAACAAGCAAAGTTGAAGGAATCAGCTGCACCAGCCTTGGTGGAAGACTCAGCTGCACCTGCAGAAGACTCAGCTGCACCTGCACCTGCAGAAGACTCAGCTGCATCAGTTGACAAAGAAAAGATTGACAGAGAAGTAGTCAGAGTACCAGCTCACTTCAAACCTTCGGACAATCTGACTCACTTCATTGACGATCAAGAGGATGCAGGCAGACGAATCATGACCCATCTGACTAAGGCCACTACCTGCTACCTCAATGAGGAGTACCTATCAGCCGAAGAAAGAGGCAAAGCATTAATTGTTCATCCAAAGCCTCAAGGTACACCCTCTACTTCTACCCCATCTGTTGACCATACAGCAGACATCTGCTCCCAGGTCAAAGCTGCAATAGACTTGCACGTTGAGAAAGGTTTAGGCCTGCAGCTAGGAAGATATGTTGAGAAAGCTGCAAGGGAACAGAAGACTCATCTTCATGACCAGATTCTTGACATTGAAGACAAGTTTGGTGAAGCACTTCATCAGCAGATAGGTGAATACTTGAGTACCTATCAGAAGTTGTCAATTGACACCTCCAAAAGGTTTGCTGATCTTTACACTGATGAGATGCACCGCATGGAGACCACCTACAAGTCCAGAATTGAAGAAGCTGAAGCAAGAGCCAGAGAAGGTCAAGCCCTTCTTAAGGCAGCTGAAGGAGACAGCAGCCAAGTTGGAAGCACTTACACCTAGATTTGAGGCTGCCTCCTCCTCCAATTCACATGCTGAAGTTCTAGAGCACAGCATAACCCATCTGACCCAAGTTGCCAAGGTCAATGCCATGGCACTGAAACAAACTTTGAAAGTGGAAATCATGAATTCCATGAAGCCTTTTGCGGCTGCACTTGCTGAAGCCAAAAAGGGGGAAGATGTTGATAAAGGCTCTAGAGAAGTCTACTGCCCAGCAAGCTGAACTGGTAGTAGCACAAGATGACTTGACTGAAACCTTGGGTGGTTTAAAGAGCAAAATCAAGAACAGGCAAGGCAAATGCAAAGAAATTGCTCTAGAAGATACTCAAGCTCTCACTCAAGCTCCTGCCAAGAGTCTACAGATCACTGCTCCTGTAGAACAAGTTCCTGAAAAGAGAATGACAAGGAAAAGAAAGGCAGATGAGCAAGCTCAGTTAGCTCAGACCAGCAAGAAATCAGCTCCAGCAGAGCCTACTGCAGAAGAGAAAGAGGCTCTAGAGTTGAAGAAAAAGAAATTGCTTGAAGCTCAAGAGCTTAAGCAAAAGAAGCTGAATGATGCGAAGGCAGTCAAAGCCAAATTTGAAAGAAGAATTGCCAAACTCAGGAAAGCAATGAAGGACAAAGCACAAGAAGACAGTGTCCTGGTGTTTGATAGCAATTATGTGGATTACTTAGCCCTTCAAGATGAGCTACCAAGATGGTATCCCCTGAAGAAGAAGTGGCAAATTCAACACCACATAGTAAGGAAATTTGGCCCTCTCCCTTCTTATGAAGAAGAATTTCTTCAATTCTCCCAGTTCATGAACATTGAAGATCCAGAGTTCTGGGAAGAAATTGTCAAGACAGCCAAAGGACTTGACAACTGCAGAATCTTAACTCCTGAAGAACCCAAATGGGATGCACCCCTTCTGGATTCAGGAAGAGCCAACATGATAGAAATCAAGAAGATTCTGTACAAGATCTATGAAGAGGAGAATGTTACAGATGTACAACACTTGGAAGAAGTTCGAGCTCGTCTGTACCTTGCCTACCGCGTTTGAAGATCAGAAGACCTGATGAAGACTACTTTAGAAGTTTAAAGAAACAATTACTTGTAATCTGTAAAAGCTCTATATATATTCAAGTTATAGTTCTTTTTGCTTTCAAGACAAACTCTCATTGTCTTCATCAGATACTTCAGTCTTAGCATGTTATAAACTCTTATCTTATTTCATTAAGAGCATTTATCAAGTATAGTTTTGGCTTCATCAAAAAGGGGGAAATTGTTGGGATATAAATTCACCCTAAGCCCCACTTGATGTTAGAATAGTTTTGATGGCCAAAACACTTAGAGTTTATAAATGTAATAGGATCAGCTGACTTGTATAGAACAGCTTAGACTAGTCTTGTGTGATCAACTGTATTGATATCAGCTGATCAGCACAGTCCTGGCTTACATGCCTATCCTCAAGATGAGAAGAGTAGAAGACATGAAGACTAGAAGATCCTTGAAGACCAGATAAGTTAAGGTGCTTGTATACCTACTTATCTGATGGAGTCCCAGTTGAAGATGGCCTAAAGCAGTACAAAGAATTTCCAGATCAGAAGAGTGTTACTCTACTGATATCAGAAGACAGAAGACCTAAGGCCAGAAGAGTAGTCAGAAGACTAGAAGTACAGATCAGAAGACTATGTGCTCTTCCAGGACTCGGCTGATTCCTAAGTCATCTTGCAATTCAAACGAAGACCTACCTTATTTAGAAGATTGACATGATCCCAGGATTGAAGCAATCAAGCGGCTGGAATCAAGGAATCAAGCTATTATGGAAAGATTGCTCAAACGGCTAGTCAACTCCAACGGCTAGTTGCAACCAATCTCCATTATAAATACAAGAGGATGAGAAATCACAAACAAGAAGTCACAAGAGAGAATTCAACAAGCCAAGCAAGCAGTCAAAGCTAAAGCCATACTGTTCTAAGAATTCTCAAAAGAGCCAGAAACCATTAGATTATCTATAGCTCTTAAGTGATTTCTATCCAACCCCTAAGAACCTGAAACCTGTTCATATTGTATATCAATTGTTTTAGGCATAGTGGTTAAGCAAATTATAAGCTTGAACCATTAGTTGGATACACCTCAAAAACCCCAAACCCTCACCGAAAGGTTAAAGTTTTTGAACCCCTTAAAGTGCAAGTGGTTACAATCACTTGTGGAGACCGTAGCTGTTAGGACGGCTCAGATCTCAAAGTCCTAACCTTGGGACTATAAAGGTCAAGACCCTTGTAATTTGTGGTAAATTAAAGGGATTAAACATCACGTGTGGACGTGAGAGTGGACGTAGGAACGTATATCCGAACCACTATAAATCCGGTGTCATTTACTTTCTGCACTTTACATTTCTGTCTTTACATACATTATTATATAGTGCATACTGTGATTTCAACATTCTTCAAAACAAGGCCATAACTTTCAAACCAGCATCAGCTGAGTATTTTCATTAAGCAAAACAAGTTGAACACTTTCATAAGAATTACAAGAACGAGTCTAAACCAGGGCCACCACAATTCCGCATATAACCTCCTCAGTCAGATCACTATAGTCATCTGGACTAGCAGACTTGCAGTCCAGTTGACATAGCAATCAGAAGAGGTTCTCAACTCTGTTTGAAATTTTTTTAAAGTCTATTCACCCCTCCCCTCTAGACTTTAATCCCATTCACTACTCGTTCAGGGACCAACAGGACTACTTGATCCAGGGAAGTTGGACAAGTAAAACCCATTGAAGTTAATGGGAGAAAAGTAACTGAATTAGTCTTCAGCAGACTTGGTCAAGTCTACTGAAGTTCAGAAGAGATGATCACAATTACTCAGGACACTTGTCCATTGAATCTCAGGACACTTGTCCAAATCTTTTCAGGACACTTGTCCCAGTGGGGTCAGATAAGTTTTCTTGGCTATCAAACTATTTCATTGGTTTGATAAGTACCTATTTTGGGTAATCATTGTCTACCTTGATATCTATCCCAATTACAGATATCATCACTATGGGATTTAATTTGTCCCCCACCCAAAAGGTCACTTTCCATGCATTAAATGCCAAGATTTAACTCTTGTTTGCATTACACTTTTCAAGCCTTGATCTATCTCGAAAAATCCCCAACCATTAACTAATATTAAATAACTTCCACGTTTTGAATAAAACCAATAACTCACTGTTACATTGGTTTTTAACCATTGGATCAAAACTGGCCAACTCCCCTGAAATCAATCCTAACCGTCCAAGTGTGTTTTCCATTTTTGACAACAGTTGAAAACTCACAAAACTCACCAACTCATTGACAAACATTCTTTTTAGAATATTCTCGAGTCTTAAAGATCCCCCACAAACTCTTCTTCTCAAAGTATTCGAAACCCTAGATCATTTTCTTCAAACTCTCTCAAAGTCATTTCTGAAACCTTCAATGGCTCCCAAAGTTAGACCAGAAATGATCATTGATTTCTCCAACAAGGCTCTAGACCTTGATTTTGGATACTTAAGCAACAAAAACAGTCTTCATTTTGAGCCCATAGTATCATTTGAGAGTGAGGATCCTGAAATTACACCAACCTTGAGATGGTTGAGAAGAGCTGGATTGCAAAAGTTTATGGAGGGTAGACCAAGTTCTTGCTTGGAAAACTACATGGCTGAGTTCTTTGCCTTTCTCAAATGGAGAGGCAAGCCAGAAGATGGTGAAGTTTCCACCAGACTTTCCTATGTGGCAGAAGGAGAGGAGGAGAAGAGAGATTTCATAGAGTGAAATTCTCTTCAGAAGATCTTGGAGGAGCCTTTGGATTGCCTTCTGAGGGAAGGAATCCAGAAGTTTATGGTACTGGACACGAAGATGAAATAGCTCAAGAATGGCTATTAGTACCAGGCCCTCTCTCTTCAACACAAAACAAGAAGACTCTGAAGCCAGAATTTCTCAATCTATTTGAGGTAATCACTAAGAGTCTTATGAGCAATACTGGAAGCTTGGAACAAGTCAGCCATCCAAGAATCAGAATTATGGCTGCAGTTATTGATGCTAGTGACAAAGGCATCAAGTTTGATTGGAGGACCTTCATCATGTCTGAGATGATGAAGGAAAAGGCCAAGTTCAAGGTGAAAACTCACAATAAGGTTGTACTAGAAGGGAAACTCAAGTATTGCACCAGGGCAAGCTTGTTAATTGAAAGATTTTCCCATTATTCTCAAATGCAAACCTTTGCAAAGCCCCTCCCAGCCCAAAAGATTCTGTTTAGAAAGCTCAGCAAGAAAACTGAGCAAAGAAGGATGCTAATGGCCAAACCTACTGAAGAAAAGGTGGAGGAGAAGCCAAGGTTGAAAAAGAGGACAAAAGCCAGAGTGGTAAAGACAAGGAAGATGTTGCTGAAGAAGGTGTGCAAGTGTCTTCTGATCATTCAGAAGAGTTGAGGCAGAAGTATAATGAAACTAGACAGAAGTCTAGAGGTGATAAGAGGATCAGGGAAGTTGTCCCTGAGAAGGATGGAGAAGGTAGTGGAAGCAGTAGGGCCAGCAAGAGAAGGGCCAAGCCTACTGATAAGGTGTTGGAGCTTCAGGAGGAAAGGTCTCTCCAACTTGCTCTTAGAGAGAGCAGAGCTGAAAGCAGGACCAAATCAAAGTCAAGGACCAACTCATCTGGTTCTGGAACTCCAGAATCCAGGGTCCCTGAAGGTCAACCAATAGAGGCCAACATCCCTGAAATACAGAATCCTGAGCCCAACTCCCCTGAAACCCACATAACTCCAACCAATCAACCTATCACCCCCATCAATCTTACAAAGAGATATTCTCCAGAAGGGAGTTTGCAAAGAAGTGGGATAGATGTGCTAGAAGATATAGCAGTAGATGAGACAAGATTACATTCTCCCCTTGACTCATCTATGCTCAATTATTCAAAGCTTTTAGAAGCTGCACTCTTTGAGCCAACCCCACTAAGCAAAGCCCCTTCAGATACATTGCTCTCTAAAGCAACTGAAGTACCTTCAATTGCAACCAACCCTTCTGAAGCCAATATCCCTGAACTCAACCTTCCTGAAGCCACCTTAGGAGAACCCAGAGCTAATTCCCCTATAACCCAAAGTCCCCATTCTAGTGGAGATGAGGAGGAGTATACTTATGAAAGTATGCTCAGAGGAGAAGCCAAGGCTACTGTGGACAGTTTGTATCCACAACTTGCTGAATTTCCAAGGATTTAGAAGACATTCCATGATTTAAGGATGCTTGTTGATGTGAAGGACAAGACTATAATGGAAATCTCACAAGTCATCCAGGATAAGGGTGCAAACTGGTGGCAAGTGGAGGAGAGCAGATTGCTACACTTTGCTGGTGTGATGAAAACAAGATTCCTTGTTGATGAGGAAGTTTTTGCAAAGTTAGTAGATGACAAGATCATTGAGGAGAAAGAGAAAAAAGCTAAGGGCATCAAACACCCTGATAGTAGCTCAAATGATGATGATTCCCCTGATGATCCTTCAAACCCCAACCTTCCTGAAACCCCTCAAGCCAACCTCCCTGAATCTACTCACCCCAAGTCTTCTGTAGCAGACAGACTTTCAAACCCTCCTAGAACCTATCATAGGAAAGGCTTTGTATCTTCAGAGGTGTTGACCAAGGGTGGTAGCACAACCAAAGACACATCTGTCAATGAAGGTTCTTCTGAACCCAAGGCACAGCCTAAAGATGTTGAGGTTCCTATGCTAGAGGCTGGTTTGGTTAAGGCCTATTCAGTGTCAGATGAGTTGGACACTGATCAGCCCTTGATCATTCAGGATGACTCAATGGCTATTGAAATAAGCACTGTGATCTCCCCACAACTGCCATCTTTGAACCTTGTTGAAGGTGGAGATGATGCAGGTTTAGGTGATGGAGTTGAAAAGGTGAATTTAGTGGAAATACCAGAGGGAGTGGTAGATGAGAGAGATGTAGTGATCACTAGGATAGTGAGTGTACCACCAAATGAGGGTGATATAAGTGAGGAAGGGCAGACTATTCTTGAAGTCAAATCTGAACTTCAGGAATCCCTTGATGAGAGGAGGCCTGTTTCTTTAAGTGAGGAAATTAACAAAGAAGGGAGAAAAGAAATAGTTGAAAATGAGAAGAAGACTGTTGATGTATCAGAGTCTTATGAAAAAGAAATTGAGGGAGATAAGTGTGTTTTTACTGACTCATTTGATTTGTCTGATATTGCAGGTATAAGTTTTGAACAAATCTTTGCAGATGACCTCTTGACAGATGCTCCCATCCAAGTTGATAGTGGATCAGCACAAGCTTTGCTTGGGATGCAATCAGAGGAGTTGGACTTCTTGGCTCATCAAGTCCAAACAGCTCATGAAGAAACTTCTAGAGCTTTAGATGAGCATGGAAGAACTTTAGCATCTGTTGAGATGAGGCTAACTGGCTCAGAAGATGTGGTTCTACCCACCTTGGAAGCTAGGATCAGTGGAGTTGAAACTGGGTTGCAAACCATCTCCACTGAAGTCATCAAAGCCAAGAATACCATGAAGACAGTATCAAAAGATGTCAAGAAAGAGCAAATCTTGCTAAGAAACAACCACAACAGGAATGTGAAATCCTTGAGATCAGTGGTTAAACAAGCTCTTGGAAGAAAGATAGCTCTGCAAAGGAAAAGAGCTGAAGAGCAAAGGCTAGCTATGGTGAAAGCAGCCTCAGAAAAGTTTTCCCAAGAGGTGATGGCCAACATTGCTGAAGGTGCAGTGGCCAACCTCACTGAGCTACTTAAGGCCCAACTGGATGCATCTCTGAAAGCAACCATAGAGGAGGTTGTCCAATAAAAGATGAAGCCTGTTCTAGCTTTTCTAAGCTTGAGCAGTGACAGAATGCAGAACATACATGATGAAAATGTATATTTGTTGGAGGAGATGAAGTCTCTAACCCAAGCCCAGTCCTTGATGGCATCAACTATGAGTGAGCTCAAACCTGAATGTTTTGATGCTGCCAAAAAGGGGGAAAGGGAAAGAGCAAGAGCAAAAGGTGCCTTAGTGATTGGAAGCCCAGTCAAAGGTAAGGACAAAGCTCCTGAGGGAAAAGGGAAAGAGCCAGCAGTGCTAAACTTAGAAGAATTGGATGAAGAAGAGCAGTTAGCACTTGCTTTGAAAAACTCAATGGCCTCAGCTCAAGACGAAAGAGTGAGGTTACAGCAAAGGCCAGGTGGTGAGGTGTCTGGTTTGGACAAAGATGCTGAAGGTGTCCAAACTAGAGGAAAGATCAAGAGGATAAAAGGAAAGAAAAGACAAGCTGAGACATTCACTGACTTTCCCAACAGCCTTGATCTACCACCTGAATTCAGAATTGATGATGATGAACCTATCTCCAAGAAGACCAAAGTTGCTGAAAAGGACAAGAATGCTGAAGTGTCCAAGACTGCTGAAAAAGACAAGTCTTCTGAGAAGGAAAAGTCTACTGAGACTAAGTCCACTGAAGGTGCCAAAGCTTCTGAAGATGTAGAGGAGTTGTATGAAGAAGGCTTTGGACCAGGACCTAAGAAGAAGAAAGTGGTGGTGCTAAATGATCCATCAAAGCTGTTTCATGAAGGGTATGGCAAAGACCCTGAAACTCAACAGAAACTGGCCATGATGAGGGCCCAAGAAAAGATGGATTTGATGGATGAAGCACAAAGAGCAAGAGATAAAAGAAGAGCAGGCTTTCAGAAACCAATGGACACCAAATATCCTCTCTTGGATAAATGGGTGCCAATTCAGCTGAATGACTCATGGGAGGAAGCTAAAAGGGAGTTTGTCTATGATTACTATGTCAATGACAGATGGAATGGAAAGGATGCCAACTCCACTTTTGCTGAGTTCATGATAGAGTACTACAGAGAGCTTTATCAACAACTACTTGCAGCTGCTGATATTGCAAGATTTGAACTCACAGCTCCCAAGCCAATCATATACATGCCTCCAAAGTTTGAAGGATGGATTGACCAGGCAAGAATCCTGAAGGAATTTACTGAGATCCTCAAGCTGAACAAGATGGTTCTTGGACCCAAGGGAACAAACCAAGAAGCCATGGCCTTGAAAAGAAGAGTGTGGGCACAATATGGGATGGTGCCACCTCCTGAGGATGATCTCTGAAAATTGGCTAAGTCCTCTGACCTTTTTGAATAAAAGCATATCTTATCTGAAGATATTCTTAATTGGTCATATATGCTGAAATTTGGACAAGCCTGCTGATGTGTGCCTTGACATATTGTTTGCTCTGATATGCACTGGTTACTCTGAAACAAGCATTTGTATTGATATCCAGTATTCTGCTCTGAAACTTAAAGTATTTTGGTTTTGCTCTGATACCAGAAGATGCTCTGAAACTTGAAGATCTAAGTACTTTTAAGTGAAATCATGCTCTGATACTCTAGATCTTATGTTTAATGCATACTCTGAAACTCTTGTAATGATGTCTTGATTTCATGCTCTGATAAGTTATCATTCAACTATCATTCAACTATCAACATGCTCTGATACTCTAGATCTTATGTTTAATGCATACTCTGAAACTCTTGTAATGATGTCTTGATTTCATGCTCAAGATATATTACTGCAGAAATTTCTCTATGACTATCATTGAAACCTAATTACAACCTGAATAGTAAATACACTAACACATTGCTTTTCAGGATAATTGACCTTAGTCATGTCTTCTGAAGATAAATGTAATAGGTGTAGCTAAGTCACTTTTGCATAAGTTGTATAGGTTTTGGCATCATCAAAAAGGGGGAAATTGTTGGGAATAAAATGAGATATGTTTTGATTCAATACCAAAACCCCCTGAGACATGCCTAAGTCAAGTTGAATATGTTCTAGAGATGTTAGAACATATAGAATAAGGGCTAGATTAGAAGCTGATATGTTAGGCAGCTCTTAGTTGATTAGATGCACAATTTGAGGGGGAACACATGCTTTAAAGTCTATCAAGAACAAGTCCCCTCAAGGCTCAAATTCTGGAACCATGACCAAGTCTGCTGAAGGACAAATATGCTGATCAGATGAGTTGTCCAGAGGAGTTGTCTCAGCACAATCTATTCAGAAGAAGTGTACTGAAAGCTTGAGGTCAACCATGCTGAAGAGACAACTACACCCTAAAGATTCTTAATGAATCATGCTAAGATCACTTTCAAGAAAAGCAAAGGGTAAGAGCCAAGTCATCTGAAGATGAGCTAGCCAACCTTGCTGTTAAGCAAGACTGCTGATAGTGATAAGGAGAGTTGTCCATTTGATAAGGAATGTTGTCCTATCATTGTAACAACCTTCAGAAGCCATGTCCATGTCCTAACAAGAGAATCTGAAAGTCAGACATTGGGAAGAGAGCTGCAGAATGAAGACAAAGCTCATACAGCCGTTTATTTCCCAAATGAGGACATGTTACTATCAAGAATCTGTCTTCAAAGTTGAAGAACCAAAAGAAGACATTTATGGACCTTTGAGGCTGCCTCTCCAACGGGAAAATCCTTCAATTGTCTATAAATACAGAAGTGTGAAGACCATTTGAAAGCACCTCAACACAATCCAACTAACCTCAAGTTCTTACAAGCTAGAGTGCTTTCAAAACTTTCAAAGACTATCTTAGTCTTCAAACACTTCTTCTAAGCTGAACTCAATTGTATATCCATACAAAGCTTAGAGAGATATCCTAATCCTTATACACTGATCTTCATTGTAAAGGATATCTCATTAGTTGGAACCTTACTTCAACCCTTATACCTTTCAAGAGTGAAAGTGAGAAGGTTGTAGTAGTAGAAGTGGTAGGAGCTGACTGTTGAGAGAAGAACAGTTCAGTTCTGAGTTGAGAAGAGGGTACTAGGACTCTAGACATCCTAGGGATCAATTCACCAAGGAGTGGTGTTATTGATCAAGTGCACCTTGGCACTATAAAACAAGTTAATTCCAAGAGTGAAGGAATTATCCTGTTCAATCAGGGAAAGTGGATGTAGGAGCTTGAGTCTCTGAACCACTATAAACTCTTGTGTTGATTTACTTTTCAAGTACTTTCATACATTCAACACTGCACACAAAACTGATCTTTCAAAGGATACATACTCAAAGACTGTGCAAAACCTATTTGGACAAGTTCCCTGAAAACTGGACTGAATTGAATTGACAAAGTGATTTCAGAAACTTTAAAAGAGTCTAAACTAAAAGGGTCAACCACTATTCCGCACATAGAACTCCCCTAGATAGTTATTCTACTAAGTACTCAATAGTACTTAGTAGTTTGATTATCTTAGAAGAGTTAATCATCTTCAGCAGAGTTGTCCAAGACAACCTTGCTGAGCTCTGGTTTGATTAAAAGTTGAAAAGAATTGCATACAAGTGTATTCCCCCCCCCCCCATACACTTGTTATATACTCCTTTCAGGACCAACAAGTATTAAGTTAGATTCACTAAGACGCAAGAAAATAGATAATTACCACAAAAGACAAGAAACAAGATTTAACTAAATTATACTAAACTTAACAAGAATAAGAATAACAAGACAAATGAAATAAAAACTATCTAACTTTCTTGTGAAAGTGCAAGGAGAGAGTATTGCCTCGAGTGTTTCCATTTTGTGGGTAATTTAATGATCTAACGAACCAATTGCATGAATGAACCTACGGTTTTGGATTAAGCTAAAGGCTATCACTCCTATGTGTAGACCAATCCCTTGTGAGGCTTAGGTGAACACGTGCATTAATTAGCAATTATAGGATCTAATTTAGTAAGCTCCTAAGATAGTGAATCGTAAACACTTTCAACACTTTCAACTTTAGTAATTAGCGACGGGTGTATAGCAACAAATCCCACGACAAAATTATTTCATCGCTAACTCACATTAGCGGCGAAAATATTAGAATTCGCGACAGATTTTTTCGTGTCTAAAATAGTAGCTCCTTACTTCGTGGCTAATTTTTTTTGCGATAAAAATTTAATTTTGTTGCAAATGTTAGCGATGAAATCCATATTTTTGTCGCTAATATTTGACTATGGATATCCGATTTAAGAATCGTTCTCTAAACCCACTTCACCACTCGACCAACCCAACTCGCACCCACACCCGACCACACCTACACCCGACCCACACCCGCACCCAACCCGACCCAACCAGCATACTCCTCCTCCATTTTATTTAAATGACTATTTATTTGGTCTTTGTGGGAATTGTTCCCGGGTGGATGCGCGCCTAGCTATGGGCGCTCACCACTCGGGAAGACAACTCTTTAGTTCAGTTTTTAATATTAATTATATATTATTCAATTTTTACTAATTTAGTTAATTTTACTCATTAAATTAATTTATTTCACATATATTAATTGATCATTTTTTAACCTGTAACAACTATATATATATATATATATCCAATCTTCTTCCTCTCATCTTTATGTCCATTTTCATTTGCATCATCATATTTATAAATATTTTTATAAACATTCAAACTGATTTATAAGACACAAAATTTGGAGAATTATTAAACATTTAAACCAATTTTCTAGATTTAATATGCATAGTTGAAGTAGTACTCTTTCCTCGTGTTTAGTAAAATAACAACAAATAATTAATGAAATTAAGAAAACAGAAAAACATAAAAAAATTATACAGAATGAAATCAAGAAATTATATACCCCAAAATAAATCAAACAAAAAACTTAATATGTCAAATTAATGAGTAAAAGTAAATGAAATTATATTGATCCTATTATTTTAAACATCATAGTGTTGGAATCGTCTCTATTGTTTCACACCATGCATGCACTCAAATTTTTTTCCTTTATTATATTTAAACGACAACCATGTTTAATGAATTAAACATGAAAATTTCTATTTCATCACTAAAATATTAGAGACGAAATATAATTTTCATTATTGTTTTCGTTATTAAAAATAAAATAAAATATTGTTTTGCTAATATAGTGATGAGATATTTTAATTTTCTCAAAAATATTATATTCTGGTTATTAGCAACAAAATATAGTGACAAATATGTATATTACATCGCAAAATATTAGCGACGAAATATAATTTTCATTGTAGTTCTGGTTATTAACAACAAAATAAAATAATTTGTTGCTATTATAACGGTAAAATATTTTAATTTCGTCGCAAATATTAATTATAAGAAACTAGCCACAATTTTTTTTTCATAGAAAAATATTAGCAACGAAATATAAATTTTATTGTTGTTCTAATTATTAACAACAAATAAATTTTATTGTTGTTCTAATTATTAACAACAAAATAAAATAATTTGTTGCTAGTTTAGCGATGAAATATTTTAATTTCGTCGCAAAAAATAAATCCATAAAATTAGCCACAAAATTTTGTATTTCGTTGCTAATATTTTAGCGATGAAATATAATTTTTATGGTTGTTCTGATTATTAACATCAAAATAAAATATTTTTTTGTTAGTGTAGTGATGAAACATTTTCATTTCGTCGCCAAAATTAAATCCCCAAAATTAGCCACAAAAAAAAATCCTTTTTTCATAGAAAAATATTAGCGACGAAAATAATTTTCATTGTTTTTCTAATTATTAAAAACAACATAAAATAATTTGTTGCTAGTTTAGCGATGAAATATTTTAATTTCATCGTAAAAATTAATCTTAAGAAAGTAGCCACGAAAATTTATATTTCATCGCAAAATATTAGCGACGAAACATAATTTTCATTGTTTTTATGATTATTAACAACAATATGAAGTAATTTGTTGCTACTATAGCGATGAAATATATAAATTTTGTTGCAAATATTAAATATAAGAATTTAGCAATGTAATTTTTTATTTCATTGCTAAAAATTGATTTTAGCGATGAAATTTAGATTTGTTGCAAAATTTTCATCGCTATTCCCCATGTTTCTTGTAGCGTATTAAGAATATATACCTCTTCTGTGAGTGAATAATACGTATTGTAAAGTAAGAATACTCTCTCGATTGAGAGAGTGAAGAGTATATTGAGGAGTATTTATATATAAAGAGTACAAAGAGTAGTTGAAACCATAAGGAAACTAACTAAACTGACTAACTACTGTTAACTAACTTTACAAATATTCCCCCTCAAGCGAAGCAGATTCGAAGTGACGCAAAGTTTGTGCTAAAAGTATTCAAATAAGGGGCGAGCAAGACTTTTGGTGAAAATGTCTATGAGCTGATAAGCAGAGGGGACAAACTGAGTGAGTAGGCAACTAGATGTGACTAGTTCGCGAACGAAGTGGTAGTCAATGTCAATGTGTTTGCTCGCTTGTGGGAAACTTGATTTTGAGATAAGAAAATTACACTCTTATTATCACAAAGAAGCGTTGGAGGCTTTTGAGGTAACGCGTGAAGCTCTTTGAGCAGCGAGCATAGCCATATGACTTCAAAAGCAGTGGTCGCCACGAAAAGATACTCGGATTCGCAACTTGAGCGAGAGATAGTGGGTTGTTTCTTAGCAGCCCAAGAAACCAGATTCGGGCCGAGGAAGATTGTAACGCCCCGGTTTTCAGAAAGTCAACCTTCGAGGTTTGACTCTCCAAAACCCGAGTCATTACTTAGTGACCATGAAAACTGAGCCTAAAAATTTATTGAAAAATAATTAAAAGATAAGCATAAGATAAAAACATCGCAGCGGAAAATCATTTAATACTTTAAGTTCCATAATATAACATAAGTTCGTACGTTTCATAGTTATAACCTTAAGTTATTTTAGCAAAAGCATCATCGACGAGTCTCGAGTAAAACTCTTGATGGAAGTGGTAGTAAATTCAAAGGTACGACAGTTTGAAAGTTAAACATGTCCATTAATATTATCATTAGGTAGTTTTATATATCATATACATATATATGTGTGGGGGGTCTTCGTGTCTACGGCAGCTCCGGGGCCTCCATGTCATGACCTGAAAATGTTAAAGATTTGGGGCGTGAGATAAATCTCAATGGATAACCTGTATGCTGTTATACAGATTGGTATAATTCTAAAATTTAAAAGCTTTTACCCTTCCCCACGTTTCAGTCTTTCATTTGTGTATTACCTTACTCTTTTAATCGTTCCTTTAAGTTCTTGCGTTAAATGGCTCTTTGGTAGAGTCTTAGCTCTTTTATATAGGGGGCAACTGGTAGCGACTACCACGTCCCTTTCCCTAATCAACCATCATATGGGGGGGCAACGGGTAGCGACTACCACGTCCCTTCCCCTAATCAACCTTCATATGGGGGGGGGGGGCAACGGGTAGCGACTACCACATCCCTTCCCCTAATCAACCTTCATATGGGGGGGCAACGGGTAGCGACTACCACGTCCCTTCCCCTAATCAACCTTCATATGGGGGGGGGGGTAACGGGTAGCGACTACCACGTCCCTTCCCCTAATCAACCTTCATATGGGGGGCAACGGGTAGCGACTACCACGTCCCTTCCCCTAATCAACCTTCACACCAGCTTTACATATAGAGTTATGCCATTTTTGTATCATGTGATTTCATAATCTTTCTTTAAATTCATTCTTATTTCATTTCCTTTAGAACACACCAACAGTCCATATAACATTTGCATCGGCAATACAGTTAGTGTCACCCACTCTTTACATATAGAGTTATTCCATTTTTGTATCATATGTTTTCATAATTCTTAACTTCATTCTTATTTTGTTTCCTTTAGAACATACCAACAGTCCATATAACATTTACATCGGCAATACAGTTAATGTCACCCACCTGGTAACTTTTGAGATAAAGTTATAAACTTCTTCAAAGCTTTTAGTTTTGCAGGGACGTCCGAGCTCTTCGCCAAACCACACTTTACCTAGCACAGTCTTTTCTCATCTTAGTCTTTAGTTAATTTCATGTAAGGTGTTTAAGTGTTTTCGGCTTCCCTTTCATTTCAAGTCTCTTAGTATTTCAAAAATCAATTGTTCAATGATGCTTTTTATTTTACAAAATCATTTACGGGTCCAAGGGCGTTGTCAAGCTTCATTTTCTTAGGTTCTTGGCACTTAAAAGATTTCGTGTTACATATTGACGTTTTCTTTGGTCATTCAATCATCTTGTCAAGTTATAACATCGAAGCACATAATCTAGTCATGTAGTTCTAAATGAAATGTTATTCACACAATTCACACAACATGCACAAATCTTGAAAGTTTACATAATTCGTCATTTTATTTGACAAAACGACTTATTTACGTGTATAACTTAAATAAAATACTTGCACACATGTAAAATTCATAAATCTCATATATGTCACACTAAAATTTATAAGGGTTACAATTCACCTAAATTCCTAAATTTGATATTTATGAAAAGTGGGTGAATTGGTAACTCAAAGTGGCTTTTCCCATTTTCTGCAAAACTGTACAAGTTCTAGTTATTTGATTTATTTCTCCAAAACGGTTCACTATAAAATTCCCAAACTTTTATATCTTAAACTATACTGTAATATTAGTATTCAGGAATTTTATTATGATTTATGGATAATTAAAACATGGGTAAATAAATTGTTGAACTTACTGCTGTTACTACAGCCCTGTTTTGTACACATAAATTTCCATAATTTATTTCTCCCAAAATAATGAACAAAACACTACAATTTTTTATTATGTTTTACAAAACTGTATTAGGAGAATCTGTAAATATTTACACGAATTATAGACTAATATAAAGGGGCTTAAAGGGGATATTACGTGGCTACTTCCGTTTTAACTCAGCACCAAACACATAAATTTCAAGGAATTATTTCTCTTAAATGGCTAAACAAAGTGTTAAGAATATTGCGTATGTTATTCTAGACTACATATAGGACATTACCATATTTTTTACACAATTTTTAGACAACTAAAACATATGCAAAACACCTCGTCAAATAGACTATGCAGAAGGTGCACGATTTCAACCTCATCACTATCAAGGTTCATTTTTCGCTATAGATCATGCTTCAACCTAAGAATAACACTTATAGATGATAGAACAACAATATTAACATATGGATGGGTTTATAGACACATGAAAACATATTTATTGGGACAAGATCATGCATGTATCATCAAAGTTCTTCAACTTCACAAAAACTAGAGTTGTTTCATATACCTTGTTATATTTTGGGGGTAGTTTGAAGCTCTAAAGTATTTTTCCCTTTTACAGGCCTTGATTAAGCTTCTAAACTAATATTATGAGGATTTCCTTAAGGGATTTGGAGGAAGAACCCCTCCTAAGTGATGGTGGTGGTGGATTTCTCTATTTTCTTCTCTACCACTCTTACTAGCTAGGACATTGTGAAATGAAGTTGTGGTATGGAGAGGGGGAGGATGGACCTTTAAATAGGGTGGATAAGTGTGGAGGGCAAGCCTTGGAGTGTCTTGGGGAGCAAGAATGTCTTGGGGAGCAAGAATAGGGTATTTGCAACTTGGTACATGAATTAGTAGGAAATGTGATCTTTGTCCAATGGGCTTTAGGGTGAAAGAAATTATGTGTGTTTGGGCCCAAATTTGGCAGCACAAATGTGGTTAGGTGCTATATAATATTCGTTGTTGGGTTTCGGTATTTTAATGTTCGGTTTTCGCTTTCGAGCAATTAATTTATTATACGATAAATGCTGAAACATTCACGGTTTTAAATGTCACATTTTTTAAACTTTATAAGTCTTGACTTCAATTAATTTTATTTATTTAACCATATAATTAACCTTTATTTAATGTGCTAGTGGTGCCTCTGGCTCAGAATGCTCGTCTGTCACCTGCAAAATTCAAATCTTCACGCAAAATATTCTTATCACAATAAGTTTTATTTAATCATTTTTGGGATGATCTTTAAATCTTGATTTTTGGTTTTGGGTTATTACAAAGATAGAGTATCCAAACGTATGTAGAGTGACGAGTGTCTAAGCAACGAGCCCAGTCAATATCTGAATAGGCGAGCAAAGTGGACGGTCCAGGCGAGAATGATAAACCAAGGTCTATTGTGCCTTTGACATAATGAAGGATTCGTTTGACAACTTGGAAGCGGTCGATCGTAGATTTTGCTTGGAACTGACTAACAGTGTTGACCGCAAGGAGAGATTTGGTCGCGTGATCGTCAAATACTGTAGAGTGCCGACTAAGGAGCGAAAGTGTTTCAGATCATAAAAGGGTGTGCCCTCGAGGCAAAGAAGATTAGTCGAGGAAAAGAGAGTGGCAACAAGTTTAGAGTTGTGCATGTCGCACGACTAAGGATGTCGGTGGCGTACTTAGATTGGCTGAGGAACAACCCGCGAGCAGTATATATGACTTCAAGTCCTAGAAAATATGTTAGGAATCGGCCGATCAGCCGAAGAGAAGGACAAGAGGGGATCTGCCTGCTCCTTTTAAGCATGTTAGGCGACCAAGGTCCTTTATTGCAAACTCTTTGTTGACCCTGGAAATAAGACGAGTGATAAGAGTTTGTCATTTCCAATAATTATGATATCATCAACATATACAAGAAGGTAAAGGATGGTACGACCTGAGGTGTATATGAATAAAGACGTGTCAGATTTTCTCTCACTAAAGCCAAGGGCGAGGAGAAAATCATAAAATAGTTGAAACCATGCGCGAGGGGCCTGTTTAAGACCATACATAGCTTTGTTTAGTTTGCAAACATGATTTGGACGAAGGGGGTCAACGAAGCCAGGAGGTTATGAAGAAAAACATTGTTCACATCTAATTGATTTAGCGACCAATTGTTCAAGATGGCTAAAGAAAGGATGACGCGAACAGTTGCAGATTTGACAACAAGGCTGAACGTGTGATCGTAATCAAACCCAAGAATTTGAGTGAAACCTTGGGCGACCAAGCGAGCTTTATGACGATCAATAGAACCGTCGGCAAGAAATTTTATCCGACAAACCCATTTTGAACCAACAATATTTTCACCTGGTGGGGTTCGACCAAGTCCCATGTTTTATTTTTGTGAAGAGCCTAAGCTCGTCATCCATAGCGGCCAGCCAATGTGAAGATTTTGTAGTAGATTTGAAAATCTTAGGTTCTGGATGAGCATGATTGAGGTGAGTAGACAGGTGGTCGTAAGAAGGGAGGAGTCGATAGGGTGCTTCAGTTTAAAAATCCCATCCTGAGAGCGAATCTGCATAGAATGAGTAGGAGTGACTGTTGGCCAGACACGAGAGCGAGGAGGAGGAGTGGGCGCTCGCGGAGGGCGAGGAGCAGGTGGCGGAGGGTGAACAGTCGGGCAAGCAGCAGGAGGTAGCGGATTGGATGGAGGATGAGCAGGGAGAATATGTTGTTGGATATCAAGTTGTAGACACAGCGAGCATAGAGGAGAGGGTGATGTATTGTTGGAGCAGACCGGCGAGGAGAGTGGGGGGGGGGAGGATTTGGCACCAAGGTATAAAAAAATAGAGCTGTCAAAAGTGTTGGACTCTGTGCAAGGATGGTCGCCGGCAAAGGGTAAGGTGGTTTCATCAAAGCGAGCATGGCGTGAGATGTACAGGCATGAAAAGAGGGGATCAAGGCAACAAAAACCTTTATCGCGCGAGCTGTAGTCTAAAAAGACACAAAAGAGACTAGGAGGAGAGAATTTGTTAGCAGCATAGTCTCATAAACAAGGATGCACGCACCAGCCAAACACACAGAAGTTTTCATATGAGGGAGGAGAGGAAAAAAGTAATTCATAAGGTGATTTATTGGCAAGAATTGAAGTAGGAAGTCTATTTATAATATAGACAGTCGTTCTAAATGCCTCCACCCAAAAGCTGGTAGGCACAGACGATTGAAAAAGGAGAGTAAGTCCCATTTCAGTGATGTGTCTGTGTTTACGTTCTGCTCAACCGTTTTGAGCTGGAGTATATGGGCAGGACATAGTGTGAACAATACCCAGAGAGTGGAATAAATCACGAAGTTTGTGGTTAATGAATTCAGTGCTACCATCGGATTGAAGACATTTTATTTTACAAGTAAGTTGATTTTCAACCATGTTCTTGAAGGTCACAAATATGGAGAAAAAATCAGATTTAGACGAAGAAGGTAAAACTAAGTGAAACGAGAGTAATCGTCTATGAACATAATATAAGAAACCATATATCATTTGATTTAACAGGTGAGGGGCCCCATAAGTCACAGTGAATTAGATCGAGAACATCGGATGCTCGTTTTTCATTTAATTAAAGAGAAAGATAGCCGAGTACTTTTAGCCTTTTGGCAAGGCGAGCATATAATAGGTCGAGGAAGCAAAGAAGTAACATAAAGATATCCTTTATTTTTAAGCAAGTTTACAATATCAATGAGAACATGACCTAGTCTATTATGCCACAATTCAAAAGAACCACAGGACGTGCGAGCACGTAAAGAAGAAGTAAAAATAGAGTGACATTTATCTAAAACATATAAGCCATGATCAAGTTTTCCCTGAACTAGAACTGCACTTGTATTCTGATTCTGAATTTCAAAGGAATCATTGGAAAATATAAGACGAACAGGAAAATCATTAGTTAGCTTGCTAACAAATAGAATATTTTTAGTAATAGACGGGACGACTAGAACATCAAAAAAGGATAAATGTGAATTATATCGATGAGTACCAGTATGAGTAATTGAAAGGATATTACCATTAGATACGATCACTTTGTCGATTCTCGTGTACAGCGACGAAGAATCAAGAGTGGTCAATGAGGCACTACAAGAAAACTCCAATTTAGCCATGAAAAAATTTGTCGCTAATTCTAATATTTTCGTCGCTGGATTTGTTGTTATACGCCCGTCGCTAACATGTTTGCGACAAAAAAATTAATTTTGTCGCAAATATTTGAGATGAAAATTTGAGTTTCATCGCAACATATTAGCGACGAAAATTTGAGTTTCATCGCAACATATTAGCGGCGAAAATATGAGTTTCATCGCAAAATGTTTGCGAGGAAAATCAAACATTTGTCGCACACACGTTAGTGACCGGGGTATAGCAACAAATCCCGCGATGAAATTATTTCATCGCTAACTCACATTAGCGACGAAAATATTAGAAGTAGCGACAAATTTTTTCGTGTCTAAAATAGAAGCATACTTGACTTGTCTAGTCTTCAACACTTAGACAATTCTTCAGTCTTCTCAGCACTTGTCTTATCTTGTAGCAGTCTTCTTTCAACAGTAGACTTCCATACATGTAGAACTAAACTAGTCATATCAATCTAATCTTAACAAGACTATTACATTACTTTAAGCTTTATAAATCCAACCACTACAAGAAAAAAGGCTTTTTGCCACACTACTTTTATCACATTATAAAATAGATATTGCAAAAAGTATCATGTAGTCACATTAACAAATTTAGTGTGTTAATATGTATATTTTTAAAGACATTGAATAATAAGTGTGCGGATATATACTCTATTACCACACACAATAAAAAACATTGTCTATTACCACACACCTATTAACACACTAAAAATAGATGTGTTTATAAGTAACTTTTAAATACATTATATTTTAAATGTGTCAATAAGTATGTTATTTACACACTAAAAAAAAAGAGTTGTGTTAATATTAACTCTAATACCACATTTTTATATTAGAATTATAAAAAAAAATCAAATTATATTATTTTTTTATTTCATTTTATATTAGCTGATAAATAATATTTTCAAAAATATAAATAACAAGTTTAATTTAATTAATTTTAAAAAAATTATTTTTTACTCAGATAAAAAGTTTATATTCATAAATTAATAAAGTTTTAAGAATAAATAAAATTAATTTTAATTTTTAATCAACAAAAATTATACGATTTTTTTTCTTTCTAAAATCTGGTATACACAAGTTTTTTTTTTTAAATAAAATAATATGTCAAATTAATTTAATAACCACAATATACAATATTTAAAAGGATTATCTATATATATTTATATTCGTTCATTTATTCAATACTAATGTGTTGTAGCAGAATTGGCAAAGTCCTTACTATTCATCCTGTAGGTACAGGGGTCGAGTCCCCTGGGGTTCAATTGGCGTTTATTTTTTAAATTTCATTTTTAATTAATATATAAAAGTAATGTTAGAGTGTGACCACATCTACTTTATCTCCTCATTCTAAAGTGTTAGTTTAGACCACACATAAAATAAATGTTATAATAGATAAAATGTGATTATAGATATTTTATTATAACATTTTTAGATGTCCTTAAAAGCAATTTTTTTTGTAGTGAACTTAGTCACCTTAAAACTATACATCAATAAAAACATAAAATATAAACATAAGCTTCTATAAAACAATTATAAGCTTATTATACAACCTATATAAAACCCAACACTTAGTTTCTTTCACACAATACTTATAACTTGTACTTGTCTTTTTCTTTTCTCATCTTTACTTTTGCACTCTACTGATCTTATCACAAGACGACTTCGATATAACTAGATCAGTCAACACTTAGAAATATATTCAAGTCTACTTTTGGCTTATCAAAACTACTTCTTTCATCAATTAGGACTTGTATTAGGATTAATATCCCAACATTAATTTTACTTATTTAATAATTTATTTCACATATATTAATTGAATAATTTTTAGCTTGTAACAATTATATATATATATATATATATATTGTAATTTTTAAAACAATTTCAATTGTAAAAAATCAATGTTACTTTAACAATTTCAAAAAATAATAATAAATATTACATCTATTCTTCATCCTCTCATCTTTATGTCCATCTTCATTTGCATCAACATATTTATAAATATTTTTATAAACATTCAAACTGATTTATAAGACACAAAATTTGGAGAATTATTAAACATTTAATTATATAAATCGATTTTCTTGATTTAATATGCATAGTTGAAGTAGTACGATCATTCTTAATGGGAATAACAATAAATATTTAATGAAATCAAGAAAACAGAAAAAACATAAAATAAATTAGGGTAAATTCTTAATAAGGTCATTTCACTAAGACTTTTATCTAATAGGGAATAGGTTTTTAATGTTTATCCAATAGAGTCAAATTAGCACTTAAGAAGACAAAGTTGCCCTTTTCCCATTTAAATAATTTCAAATCAATTAATATTAGACAAATTAACATCAAATCAATTTTATAAATGCATAGTCTTGAAAAACGCAAAAATCTCTCACCTTCCTTAATTCAAATATTCCAAAAAATAAGGCAATTCGAATTAATTAGCTGACTTTTATGATCTTAATAATTCTGCATTTTATGATCCAGAATTAAATTACACAAGACTCATAACACAATTAAATCACAAAAAGACTAAATAAGTGTGCCATAGTGGATGCAGTTCCCGGTTATTTGAATATGCATACATATATGAAAATAGATTATGAAATTTAATATGAACAATGAAATGAATTTTGGTATGTAGAAATGGGTCATAATAAAATTATGAGTTTATAAGCTTAGAAAAAGGTTCGTACATGGATATACATATTAATATGCACGGAAAACGGGGTACATACATTTTACATATGTGCATATGTGAAATGCACTATACGATATGCATGTATACATGCATACGGTAATGTGCATATCCAATGTTCACCTCCATGTCAAGCTGTTGTATCCATGAAACTTCTCTTTTTTTTCGCCTAATCCTCTAGTACTAAGTTGCACCCTAAAGACGTAATAATTAGGGTGATTCTTGCTCAGAAAAATACTAACCGGTAATTCCAGCAGATCTGAATTCTTCCAAGCGAAGATTAACAATTCCAGCAGTGAACGTTCACCAATGGACTCTAGAAACTCCAGTTTTAATGGCGTGAACAGTGGTCGATTTCGCACAAATCGCATCAACAATGGCAGATTTCGAACAAAAAGCTCATCAACAATGGCAGATTTCGAAAAAGCTCATCAACAATGGCAGAAATTAGGACTAACCGTTTGTGATTTTTCCCAAATCGCATCAATGGCAGCATAGATTTAATCGTTTCTGTAGCCTAGCAACACAATGGTGAATTCTCCTTCGTTCCTCCCAAAATGTATCAATGTGTTATTCTCAATTGCATCAATTTTGGGAAAGTCAAGTTTTTTTTTTTAATATGCGCTATAATTGGAGAATTGATGTGCTGCAATTATGATTTGAATTTAAAATTTGAATTAATGGATAAAATATATTAATTAAGGAGTTATATGAATATTAAGGGCATTTAAGGTTTTTTGACATTAATTTGACCCTATTAGAAAATTTTAAAAGTTGTAGGTTTTACTTGCTTAAGACTCTATAGAAATGACTCTATTAGAGAATAATCTCAATAAATTATACAGAATGAAATCAAGAAATTATACCCCAAAATAAATCAAATAAAAAAGTTTAATATGTCAAATTAATGAGAAAAAGTAAATGAAATTATATTGATCCTATTATTTCAAACATCATAGTGTTGGAATCGTCTCTATTATTTCACACTATGCATGCACTCAAACTTTTTTCCTTTATTATGTTTAAACGAAAACCAATTTTAATTCATGAGAATTAAACATGAAAATATCTATTTCATCACTAAAATAATAGAGACGAAATATAATTTTCATTTTTATTCTAATTATTAACAATAAAATAAAATATTGTGTTGCTAATATTGTGATGAAATATTTTAATTTTCTCTCGAATATTAAATCCAAAAAATTAGACATGCAAATTTCAATTTTATCGCTAAAATATTAGCGACAAAATATAATTTTCATTGTTGTTCTTCTTATTATTAACAACAAAATTAAAAAAAAAAAAAAAATTGTTGAAAGTGTAGCGATGAAATATTTTAATTTTGTTGCAAATATTAATTCCAAAAAATTAGCCCCAAAAAATATATTTCATTTCAAAATAATAGCGACTGAATATAATTTTCATTGTTGTCCTGATTATTAACAACAAAATAAAAGAATTTGTTGCTAGTTTAGCGATGAAATATTTTTATTTCATCGCAAAAATTAATTTCAATAAATTAGCCACAAAAAATTCTATTTCATCGCAAAATATTAGCGACGAAATATAATTTTCATTGTTGTTCTGATTATTAACAACAAAATGAAGCAATTTGTTGCTAGTATAGTGATGAAATATTTTAATTTCATCGCAAAAATTAATTTTAATAAATTAGCCACGAAAATTTCTATTTTATCGCAAAATATTAGTGACGAAATATAATTTTCATTGTTGTTATGATTATTAACAACAAAATGAATCAATTTGTTGCTAATATAGCGATGAAATATATAAATTTTGTTGCAAAAATTAATTTCAAGAAATTAGCCACAAAAAAATTTATTTCATCGCAAAATATTAGCAACGGAATATAATTTTAATTGATGTTCTGATTATTAACAAAAAAATGAAGCAATTTGTTGCTAATATAGCGATGAAATATATAAATTTTGTTGCAAATATTAAATCTAACAATTTAGCGATGAAAATTTATATTTCATTGCTAAAAATTTGTTGGTCCTAAGTGGAGTATGACACAAGTGTATGGGGGGGGGGGAATGCACTTGTGTAGTCAAATTATTCTTTTTAAAACAGTTTAGCCTATCAGGGGAGTTGTCTGACAACTACTCTGAGTGAATAACTTGAATAGATAATCAACCTATTGAAAACTATGAAATAATCAGTTGGATAACTATCTAAAAGAGTTTCTAAGTGTGGAATGTGGTTGGCCCTTTTTGAAAGAATACTCCAAGTTGATTTCTAAAAAACCAGTTTATCAGGGACTTTGTCCAAAAACTGTTTTGCTTTGTTATGCTAAACTTAATTCTTTCAAAATTATCTTTTTAAGTAATGTGAGTTAGAAAGCAATGCAGAAAGTAAATAACACAACAATTTATAGTGGTTCAGAGGCTCAAGCTCCTACATCCACTTTCCCTGATTGAACAAGATCATTCCTTAACACCTGGAATTAGCTTGTTTTATAGTGCCAAGGTGCACTGATCAACAACACTATCTTAGTGCTTTGATCCCTAGGATAATCTGAGTCCTAGTGCTCAATCTCTCTGAGTTAAGACTGTTTTCACTCTTCACAGTCCTTAACTCCTAACTTCTACAACAAACTCTACTTCACTTATGAGGTAAGGGTTTGAAGTTTGGTTCCAACTAATTGAGATATCCTTTACAATAAGAACAGTGTAAAGGGTTAGGATATCTCAGTGCTAAGCTTTGGATATTACAAGAGTGGCTTAGCTAGAAGTGATCAGGAAACTTGAGATTCTAAGAATAAGCTTTGGTTTCCTTGAATGCTTGATAGTAGTTTGATAACAGATTGTTGGATACATGAATCCTTGGATCACTTTTGTATTTATAGAACAATTTGATCATCTATTCGTTAGAGAGATAGATTTTCAAATTGTCTATTTGCAGCTCCATTGAAACGGCTATGAGAGCAACCTTCTATTATCCATTGTGCAAGAAGGTTCTTCAATGGTTGCTTGAATGAATGTGTTGACTTCTGAAAAATGCGGCTGAGATGACTTGTGTCAGTTTCCAAAATTGCACATTTTCCAAGTTTGATTCATGGCAGACTTTGTACTCTTCCAACGGTCAGATGGGACAAGTACTCTGAATTTTTCTGCTGCACATGGAATGTTCTTCAGTCTTTAAAGCTTCTAAGTCTTCAATGCTTGTTCAGGATTGATGGCATTAATGCTTCATTAAATTTGTCTTTTTGAGACAGTAGCATTCAATGCTCTTGATCTTCTAAGTCTTCAACTTGATCTGTTATTGTCCTTATCAGTGCCTTTAGTTCAGGCTGCTTTCTTGAGTTTCTGAGCATTCAGCCATGTTGTCTTCTTCAGCACACTTGCCTTTATGCATTCAGCAAACTTGTCCTAATTGACTTAGATTAACAAGTTGCCTAACATTTCAGCTTTGGACAACTATCCTGAACACTAGATATCTCAACTTTACTGAGATTTTGACTTAGACAATTTTACTGTTTCAACTAGCCTGAGACAACTAGACTGATATATTTTCTATCTATCTCAACTAAGCTGACCATCATCATTCAGGGGTTTTGGTATATTAATCAAAATTGATTTTAGCGATGAAATTTAGATTTGTCGCAAAATTTTCGTTGATATTCCCCTTGTTTCTTGTAGTGAGGAGACTATGTGCGAGGATGCACCAGTGTCGACAAACCAATCAGGCTGACAAGGAGGGCGAGAATTTGAGAGGCCTGAGAAGGAATCAACAGTATTTGCTTGACGAGCTGACTGAGATTGGGAACCATACCGTTGGGGACATGAATTTGCAAAGTGACCATCAAAACGACAAATCTGACACCGAGGTGAAAAACGATTCTGACCGCAACCACAAACTAACTAACCGCGACCATTGTTCTGGCGAGAAGAATTTCCACGACCAGAACTGGAAGGAGCAAGCATAAGAAACAGGAGCATGAGACGAGGACGAAGAAGAGTCCAGCGATCTTGTAAACAGATCATGCGATTCGGCTTTGGCGAGGAGGTCAAAAAAGGATGGAAGGGTGGTAAGGTTGATCTGAGACATGGAGATATGTTAATAGTTACGTTCTTAAAATATATAAATTATTTATATTTCTATGCCAGGCAGTCAAAGAGTATCTTTCCATATTTTTCATATGTTAATAGATCCGTTCTTAAAATGTAATTACACAACAATTGAATAATTTATTTATTTAAAAATAGAATTCACAGATTTTAAAATATAAATAAACTGTGGAAGTAATATTAGTATTCACCTATATCATTTATAATATTATATTGATCAGTTCAAACCCAAATAATCACATGTATCACATCGCATGAACAGTAGATTTAAATTGGCCCATTCAAACCCAAAGAATCATCCCTATCACTAATGATATGTAATTATCGAATTATATATTCTATATTATTTTTTTGAAATAAAATTAATATTTTAGAACATTTTATTACGGGAAAGTCTCATGTGCACTCAAGTACATGGTGTACTTGAGTTGACCTTGACCGATCAACTATCAAAGTTTGAACCTTTTTTTTTTCCGAATTTTATTTAATTTTTAATTTTTTTTTCTGAAAAAATCTATGTTAGTATATTGAAAAGTGCACCGTCATTTTTAATGAAAAATGCATGTTACTATATTGAAAAGTGCAACATTATTATAACTGAAAAGTGTATGTTATTATAACTAAAAAGTGTAAGTTACATTAATGAAAAATGTATGTTATTATAACTGAAAAGTGTATATTATTATAACTGAAAAGTGTATGATATAATAATGAAAAGTGTATGTTATTATAACTGAAAAGTGTATGTTATATTAATGAAAAAGGTAAGTTATTATAACTAAATTTTTTTAAAAAAAATTATTATTAATTTTACACATTTTATTATTATTAACTGAATAGGATTCGAACCAGTGACGTTATGGCAAAACAATCAAATAACAACCACTAGGCTATAACAACTCTTATGTTCTCTCTAAAACTTCCACACCCATCCTTTATCTCGCCGGAACAACCACCCACCACCACCAACTGCGATACCCCACCCTTCCCCTCTAATGTAGATCGGTTGTAAGCCGTCGAGTTTGGGGCGTTTGCTGCTGTAGCCATCGTCGCAGCCCGCCACCGTCGTCCATCACTTCTCCTACTCCATCTTGTTCTCTCGAACCTTCCTAAATCTAGTAGTTAGATCTGTAGGATAGGGAGATTTATTGTATGTGTATATATAGCAGCACTTGTCGCACCACCGTCGCACCACCGCCGGAACACCACCGACCGTCGCCGCTGCACCGTCGTTCACCGCTGCCTCATCGACCCTCGTTTTCAGATCTTTCAGTGGATGTAGGGGTTTTTTCAGGTTTTTAGTTAGGATCAATGGGTAGATCTCTCCGACGGAGCCACGGTGGCCGATCGGGCGAGTCATCTATTGATCCCGTTTTTTTTTTATTTTTTTATTTTTTGTCTTTTACTTTTGTTGTTTAGTTTGTTAGTTTACTTCCTGTTTTAGATCTTGTTTTTGTTATTTTTTCCTACATGTTGCTATTTCCTCCCCTTTACGGGTCTTTTTCCCCGGTATGGGTATCCTCCCCCTTTGTGGGTCTTTGTTGCGCTGAGATTGGACTTGATTGACACCGGTTGGCCAGGGGGTCGCCTTCTGTGATTTGGGGAGTCGTAGCGCGAGTTGTAGTGTGCGACAATTTGTTCCTCTTGGGGCAAGTTTACTATCTTTCTTGATCAATGATCCTCATGGACTACTGGTTTGCCTTTGTGACTCTCCACTCTCTCAAGATTGAGTTTGGAACTAAAAGTCTTTGGTAGAGTTTCTCTGTATAGATAGGTGAGCGAGAGATGTAATTCATATATTCCAATCTGTAATTCTACCCTAAAAAAAAAACCTCTTATGTAAAAATGTGTGTATTGTAGTATATATGGGCTTTTGATCGGGTTAAAAATGGACTCAAGTACCCCGTGTACTTGAGTGCACAAGAGACTCACCCTTTTATTACATATATATTGTTCTATTGCATATTATCACGTATTTTAAGTTACATGTAACATATTTTTGCATATGTCAGTAACAATATGTAACAATTTTTTGCATGTATGTTTTCATATCTGCATATATATATATACCTGAAGCAATGTCGTCGATGTGTGAATTCAATATGCAACTTATCAATTCCTTGATTTCGGGGTTGATTTGTGAGATGTGAGTTGAGTAAAAAAATATAGAATTTTGGTAGGATAATAAATGACCGCAATTTTCGAGATTAATTGTTTCCTAGAATTCCTTTTGTAATGGTTGACTTATTAATTATATTTAATTTAATGATTTAATTAATGAAAAGGGTAGATTAGTAAACTATGTTCAATTTTGATCTTATTTGTATTAAAAAAACTCGTCTTTATTTATAAAGACGATAGGTGAAATGTTTTTCGAGTAACTCCCCGGATGGATACATTTTTTTTGGAAATTAATGACGAGGTGCAATTTCACCAATCCATCATTTATTGACATTGTTCTTGTCGATGCCATTATTCTTGTCATTTGGTGGTCCTACTATTCTGATTGTTTAAATAGTACTTCATTCACTTTTAATTAAGTGTCATTTTAACAATTTTCAACAAATTAAGATATATAATTATTGACCATTTTACCCTTCATTAATGATAACTAATTTTAATATTAAATTTATGTTTAATAATGAATGTGGTCAATATTGTAGGTGATATTCATGTATACAATAATTAAGGTTTATCCATAATTTATGTTATAGTACTATATTTAAAAGGAAAAAAACTTAAATCAAGGTAAATAAAGGGAGGAAGTATAATGCATAAGGGTAAAATTGTCAAAATTAAACAAAAAAGTGTAGAATGACACTTATTTTGAAAATATTAAAAAAGGCAAAGTGACACTTAATAAAAAACGGAGGGAGTATTAAATTGTGTTTCACTACACACACTCATACCTCCTCATTTATGTATAAAAGTAATTTGCTAAAATATGTTTATAACACTAATTTAGATCTAAATCAGTGAGAAATCCTCAAAATATTTGACCTTGCCTCTCCCAACATCTGTAATCAAACGAAATTCGACAAGTAAATATTTTTCCCAAACTGAAGAAGCTTGAAAATTTTCTGAAACACATTAATGTTAGACAACTTTCTGCTCACCACTTGTTTGATATTTTTATACTGAGACAAATAGCTTCTATTGTATCTACGTCCCTAGTTTAATTTCATAATTCATCAGAAAATCTTGAAAAACTGCATAGCGTAAAATAAATAGCCATAACAAGACAACTACTTCAAGTACTTATCAATGTATTTATCAAGAACAACCGATATATGCAACATTGTAGTAGTTTGAGAATGAAAGAAACATTATTTGAAACAAATAAGAACCAGAGTTGGATCATTTGGTGAGCAATGGCAGAGGCCTTTTAATGAGAGGAACAACACACAAATCTTTGAGCCTTCTAGCACTCACGCCAAATCCTTCATCCATATTCATATCTTGATGATTCTCTCCAGCAGGTAAGTTCCAATCAAAATGGTAAAGCAGGGTTGCGAGTGAGAGCTCAACTTTGGCAAGGCCGAACGAAATGCCAGGGCATATCCTCCTTCCACCACCAAATGGAATATATTCAAAATGACTACCCTTGAAATCCACCACACTACTATCCAAAAATCTCTCTGGCCAAAAGCATTCTCCTTTTTTCCAGTATCCCGAGTCTCTGTTAATAGCCCAAGCATTGACAATGATTTTGGTATTTGCAGGGATCTGGTATCCATTAATCTCACACGTCTCCCCGCATTTTCTAGGAAGTAAGAGGGGTAATGGTGGATGCAGCCTCAGAGTCTCCTTGATGACTGCCTTCAAATACATGAGTTCATGGATGAATGATTCGTCAACGCATGACCCCTTATTGTCGAAAACCTTTCTGACTTCTTCTTGTGCCTCTGCCAGGATTTTCGGATTTTTGAGCATTTCTGCCATTGCCCAATCCATAGTTGTCGCGGATGTTTCACCTCCAGCAGTAAACATATCCTGCTTTCGACGCATACAGTTTCATCAAATCCAACATGCTGAATGCAGGCTTAAGAAAGGGAATTGAAGGGAAACTCACCAGGATTACAGCTTTAATGTTGTCGTTGGTCAACGAAATCTCAAGTCCATCATCCTGATATTTGAGAAGCACATCTACCAGATCTTCTTGCTTATCAGAATTGGGCTCCAGTTTGTGCTCATTGATGATGTCCTCAAGAATCTTATCTGCTTCACGCTGCAATATAATCAGTCTCCGCCTCGTTGCACTCATCATCCAAAACAAGTTTACCGAAGGATACAGTTCTGCGATGTCGAATCCTCCTGCATATTCAAGAACCTCTTTCATTACGGGCATTATTCTCTCGCGCTCCTCAGTTATCTTACCGATTGCTGCTCTTACTATCAGACAATAAGTTGACGAGTAAAGTTTCTCCGTCAGATTAAAAGCCGATCCTTCCTTACCACCGATCCACCTCGCAAGATCTAAAAACACCTCTTCTCTGATTGATCGGAACGATTGGACACGTTTCACGCTCAAAAGCTCCAGGGTGCAAATTTTCCTCAGCTGTCTCCAGTAGTCTCCGTAAGGACTAAATGCGATATTGGTCTTATCGTAAGTCATGATGTCAGCTGCTAGAATTGTCGGCCTGGATGCAAAGTTGAGATCATGAGTTTTCATAACTTGTTTTGCATCCTCGGGTGAGGAAACTACGACAACAGAGAGTTCGCCAAGCTTTAGGTGCATCAACGGCCCGTATTTCAGGGCTAGTTGATGTAGTGCACGATGGGGCAGGGATCCGATGAGATTGTGGATATTTCCGATCAAAGGCAACTTCCATGGCCCTGGCGGGAGATTTGGAGTCTGGTTTTTGGATTTAAATCGATTGAAGAAGATCAAAGTAGAGAAGATGAAGAGGAAAAAAAGTATGAGAAGAGATGGAAACTGGATCTCCATTATTGATTAATCTATTAGCAGTACTGATCAGATTGTGTAGTTTTATGCTAGCTGTTGGAGTGTCATTATGTACTGTATGTAGTGTATATAATAATATGCATGTGCATTGACTTATGCAAGCATGATACTCGATCAGACCATCGTCATTTTCGAGGGAGGGATCTTTTTTTAAGTGGATAGTATCTTTTCTCGTCTAGTAACTTTTCACTTTTTTTTTTTATAGTCTCAATTACTTTTTATATATAAATTTCATCTCAAAGTTGATGGAATTCTCGGAATGAAGATGTTTTTTATCAGCAACTTCGCCGGAATCGACTGCCCACGTGTCGAGCACATGACCAAACAAATAACTTTGGAACGAACTTGGTACATATAAAAATAATTAGAACTAAATTCGTATACTTATATTTTTTTAGGACCATTTCAAAAAACTGTGAAAAGTTAGACGAAAAAAGATTCTATTCACTTAAAAAAAATCCCTCACCCGAAAATGACAAATTTTGATCACTATCGATGGTCTTTCATCTGAATTAAGTGTAGATTAAAAATTGTGATCAAGTATCATGCTTGCATAAGCATATTATTATTCTACTACATAATGGCACTCCAACAGCTAGCATAAAACTACAAAAATCCCGTAGATCAATTATTGAATTTACTTTGATAATTAGTTTATGTGGTTCATTGTTTATTGTGTTGACTGTTGATTTGTACCATAATTCAATTTTTTTTTTCTCATGTGTTTTATGTATTCAAATTTTGTTTTGCCAAAAATCCCATCAGTATAAGACAATATGTTTGTTTTGGGACTCACCCGTCCAGACGTGGGACGTAACGTCCCCCGTTTTGTTCTAGTTTGGGATTTAACATCCGGATTTTACCATCCAACCACATCCACCCCTAAAAATATTTATATATCATACTAATACATCTTATCAATATATTACTTTCTTGAAAATCACACCTAACATCATTTTCTATTTTTCTCTTACCTCATAATAAATTTCAAACTCGCACTCAATCGAATTAAACTCGACTCCACCGAGCCTAAAATTTCATGATTGAGCTCGACTCGATAAACTCGAGCTCGGCTCGACTCGACTCGGTACCTATATAATATTAAAAATTAATTAATAATAAAAATATATATTTTTAAAATAAATTCGAGCTCGACTCGGGCTCGATTATCTGTATATAAATATAAATTATATATTAATGGAAAATAGTAAATATTGTTCAAGCTCGATTAGGCTTGCGAGCCTTTCGAGTCGAGTATTTATGAGCTCGAACTCAAACTCGGTAGCTACTCGAGTAGCTCGAAACTCGACTCGACTCGATTAACTTCGAGTCAATTTCGATCTTTTTTCTTGTCGAGCACGAGTAGCTCGCGAGTTGGCTCGATTCATTTACACCCCTACTTATGATTGGATGAATAAGGTTATTGAGTTGTATAATTCACGGGAAAATTTCAAAATACATCCTGTAACTTTACGTGATTCCATTTTAAATCCTGTAATTTTTCACTTTTTCAAAATACATCCTAAAGTGTCCAATTTACATCCTTTTTTGTCCAATTTACATCCTTTTCGTCGAAAAATTAAAAATGTCACCCGAGCAAGGGTTTTAAATTGGGGATTCCGGCATATACGATGATTAGGCGCCACGTGTGTAATAAATATTGCCACTTGGATTTCTAGAAAATTTAATCTCATAATTAAAATAAATAAATAAACAAAAACATAAAACAATAATAAAAACTTAAAATCGCAAAAAAAAAAAAAAAAAAGCAGGAGAAGAACGCAGAAAAAAAAACTTTCAAGTCCAGAGCTCGTGAAAATTGGGGGAAACAACAACTGCAAAGTCGCAAGCCTCTGCTAATCCATGAAACGATGCTGGATTTCGATAACAAACGCAAATCCGCGAAGAAGATTTAAGGTATTTCATGCCTATTGAATCAAATATGCATTTTTAGGTTTTTAAAATCTCTTCATTTATAACACGATTTTCATGGGTTGGAATGTAATAGAGCTCGTGGTTATAAGTTTGATTGAAGAAAAATTTCTTGTAGGTTTTGTTTTACTGTTTATGATTTTTTTTTATCATGTAGGTTGATTGAATCTGCATTTGATACTGCGGTCGTGTTCAGTTTCACAATGTCGCAGAAATTCGAAAGAAAAGACTTGTGTACAGTGTCTACAAAACTTCAGATTAGAGTGGTTTCGACAAAATCTAAAAATTACCAAAAATTGTATTACTATTGTAATGTGCATACACTCGATTCTTGGTGTAATCCGATAAATGAAGAGGATGGAGGTACTAGTGATAGCATCGAAGAAAGAACCTGATGATAAGTCAAGAAAGAACTCAAATCGAAGTGAAGAAAGAATTGAAGAAAATTTTGAAGCAAATCTACAAAGAATGAAGTAGAATTGCTATTAATGAAATGATTTTTGTAATGAAGTGTACTGTATGATTTTTGCAATGGAGGATTTTGGTGTTAATGATTCTAGTGACACTATTAATCATAGTTATAACTTTTCTGTTAGTCATAGTATTTAGTGTTAATGTAATCTTAAAATGAATTTGGGTATAAGAAATAACAAACCTATCTCTCAAGTCTCAAGAATTACCAAATAGTGACAGTAGAACAAGTTACATACAAAAAATATTGCAGAAAGATAAAATAAAAGATATTATTACACAATGAAATTTGTAAAGATAATATGGAAGTTGCATTTCAGAAGGAGACCATGTTTACATTCACCTAAAGATCAATTGAAGTTGTATATCAATCTTCTCAAAATAATAACATTTCACCTAAAGATTGTGAACAACTTCACAAAAGCCAAACAGTAAAAAGACACCAAACTAGCAAAAACTGTCAATTGTTCCCAAACAATGTTATTAAGTAGCAAAAACTAACCAACTAATTGTAGCAAAAACCATCAACCAAAAACCACTAATTAAGTAGTAAAAAGTAACAAATTGTTCATAGCATAAACCATCATCTTCAGTATTAATTAATTTTGCCTTTTCCCTTGCCACTAACATGACTCTCTTGAGATAAGTCCAGAAATTTGTTGCCACCATCAACTACTATCTTCTTCAATGTGTTCTCTTGTCTGCTTTGTGTTGTAAATTGTGGCCTCAAACCTCCAACAAAGGTTGGAGGAGCTCTAATGCTAGGTCAGCTAAGAATACGCGACATAGGTGGAGATGTGAAATCATTATGCAATTGTTGAAATGGAGTAGGACCACGAGATGTAGGAGCAGAAGTCATTCTGAAAGGTTGAAAATTCATTCCAGAGCTTGCTTGGCTATGGGCTTGACTGAGTAGAGCCTCAAACACCTCATCATCTTCATCTATTAGACTTGGTCTTGGATTCGGTGGCAAAATTAAATTCATGTCTCCATGAGATCCAATCTGCAACAATTGAATTTATTAATCATTAGTGATTTGATTTCATTATAACATTATAATACTATTTAGTAAAAAACTATAACTTACAGTAGTAGTTTCAGGCCTTTCTATTGCAGTTTTGGGAGGTCTTCCTCTCTTTTTGCTTGTGTCTCCATGAGTTTTAGTCTGCAGTAATTAATTTTATTAATCCTTAGTGATTTGATTTCATTCTAACATTATAAAAAATTGTAAAAATTAAAACTTACAACAACAGTTTCAGGTCTTTCTGTTGTAGTTTTGGGAGGTCTTCCTCTCTTTTTGCTTGTGTCTCCATGAGTTTTAGTCTGCTAAAAATATACAATTTGGTACTTAAGAAGCAACAACCAGTGGATCAGTGGATGGGAAGCAGGTGTGACATGTAACTTTACACAAATGTAAATAAACTGGGCATCAGAAAAATATTCAAACATGTTAAACATGACTTGTGCAGGATAAACAAAATGCCATTGATCTCAACTAATAAGTTGTTACTTGACTTCTTTGTGGTTTAAAACTAATTCCCTATAGCGGTTTCCAATATTAGCTAGTCCTCAACTATATTTATATCTACAGAAGGTGAAAGACGAAATGAACATGAAATGACTTCTTCTGCAGTTCCTCTATCACCACTACATGCAGAAGGGTAGTTTGTAATATTATGGTCTCTAATACCAAGGAATTTAATGAGAAGAATTCTTGAATTTCTCATCATGGACAAATAAGGTATTACACCCTAATATAACCTAGACTAGCCGGCATACCAGTCCACTGAAACCTGGAAACAAAATCATTAAAAGTTAGGAACCCCACTAGCATTGGTGGAATGAACAATGATGGCGCCCATTCATTCTGACTAGAAATAGGTAGTATAGCTGGCTCATATACTCTGTTATAAGTTTCTACAGAATAACATTCATCCACAAAGTTTGCAGGGTGTAACTTAAGATTCACAATTGCTGAACAAGCATGTTTACATGGTATACCACTCAACTCCCAGCTTCTACATGAGCATTTTCTGAGTTCCAAGTCAATAGCAAACTGACTTCCATCAAAACACTCAACCTGGTAATATCTGTTGTTTGACTTTATAGGAATACAATCACCAATTTTCTCCATGTGTCTCTCTAAAATCTTTTTGATAATAGGCGGATGTTTTCCCTTCCAACTCTTAGCAGCCGTATCCCTACAAATCTGTAATCTGCCCATCATCCACTGTCTAAGCCATTCAAGCATTGTAATGATAGGAGACTCTCTAGCCTCCAAAATGCAAGCATTGAAACTCTCGCACACATTGTTAAAAAGCATATCACACTTCGAACTCACAGTGAAATGAGACTTTGACCATTCATTAGGTGGCTTGTTGTTAAACCAATCAACTGCAGCTTGATCCATCTCCCTCATTTATATCATTGCTTGGTTAAATCTCCCAATTGTAGTAGCCCTAGCAGCCTTCCACAAAACATTCTTATAAGCCAAACCTCTAAATCCTGCCTTCTGAAAATTGTTGTGTAAGTGCCTTACACAGAATCTGTGTGCAGCCCCCGGGAAAACAATGTTAAATGCATGGATCAACCCTTTCTGCTTATCACTCATAAAGGTGTATTCAATTGGCCTTGTAATGTTCAAGTCGGCTTTTAACATTATCAAAAACCAATTCCATGTATCTTTGTTCTCGGCAGAAACAATGGCATATGCAATAGGGTATATTGCATTACTTGGATCTACACCTACAGCAGAAAGCAATACTCCACCATGTGGGCCTTTTAACCAACATCCATCCATCCCTATAAATGGTCTACACCCACTTTTAAACCCTTTTTTCACTACATCAAAGCACACATACATCCCCCTAAATCTGCCTTCTTCATCAATGTCTAAAACAATGGTTGAATTGAGGTTTGAATTTCTCAATTCTTGTGCATAATCCCACAACTTGGAGTATTGTTCATTAGGATTGCCTTGTATAAGCTGTAGAGCTTTGTTCTTCGCCCTATAAGCTTGCTGCCTAGAGATATTAACATTCAAATTTTTCACTACAAGCTTTCTCCAACCATCTACCTTTCTTTGGGGTTCATTTTGAAAGTCAGGAACATATTTCTCACCTAGCCATGTGCTTTTTACATTTTTTACTTCAAAACTCGGTGCACACTTGTGACTAGATTTATATTTTCTAATCTGGAATGTTTCATGATTTTGCATTTTTAAAAGGTTTATACTCCAATCACAACCATCATCCCTACATCTAGCATAAATCCTAATCTTGTCATTCTTTGAAAAGTGTAGTGACCTTCTTGTCTGTATAGCATGAGATTGGACAGCTTTTCTAAATTCATCCTTAGTCCCAAAGACCATTCCTATCTCAAAACTAGGGTTAAAAGTCACATCAGGGTTGAACACTATGTTTTTCTCTTGGCCCTCATCATCGGAAATCCTGTATTCATCAAACTCGTCCCCATCAACAACATTTTCATCCCCACTATCCTCAGTTGTATCATCATCACCCATTTCTTTCACCCTCTCATCACTAACATCATCAACATTTATATCATCATTATCTGTGCTCTCAAGCTCAAACTCATAGTCACTATCAACTAAATCAGACATTATCAGATTACCATTTCCCCTAGCATTACTATATTCACCTTTATCACTGTAATCAGACACTTCAACATCCTCAAACATCTTAGTCATACCCTCATCACCCTCTCCGTGCACTTCATTCCTAACATCTGTTCTTTCCCCATCATCCCTACCATGTTCCTGCACCCCTTCACTGCCCACAACATCAACATATACATCAATCTTACCCAAATTTTCACCCCTGAAAGCTTCCTCCCCAAACGCAAAGTCATCCCACAACAACTTAACCTCATTTTTAAGTATGACAAAGTATTTCTTATCACTCAGAATGCCTACACCCTCACACCATCTATTTAAATTATAAATAGTGGTATCTCTAGCTATGTTGACGTAGTCATAAACTATCCTATCACCTCCAATGTATGCAGTAGTCGGGTTTTCCACAAATGTTCCACCATAGTGCAACACTACAGTAATATAACCAGAATTCACAGCTGTAAAATTAAATAACAGTAAATGTTTAACCACAATTAAATAACAATAAATGTTTCAAACTAACACGTGGGTGGACCTCACATGGCAATACATTTAACACAATACACATGGTGGACCACACATACACAAAAGAACAAAGGGCGTAAACCCTATAAAGTTAACTTTAAAAAAATAGACCAAACATTATAAAAGTAGACCAAACCCTTCCACCACTCACTCATTCCACCACTCACTCATTATCGGCAACAATAAACCCTAACTTTGTTCACACAAAAAACCCCTATATAGTTCACAGAATAAAACTAAACAAAACGGTCCTAAGCAAAGCCCATATTGTAAAAAAACTCTACCACTACCACAAAATACACATAAAGACTTACAATATAGAGGCGGTGGATCGTGTTTCCCTTCCTTCTCTCGAATAGTAAAACTCTTCTGCGATTTGTTCCCAGTTCGATCATGGCACTCATGAGACTGAAGAACCTTCGACATCTTCGAGTTTTTCATGGATTAGCAGCAACACTCTTGTGCGATTGAGGCTCAGGGATTCTGCTTTGGACTTGGGACTTTGAAAGTTTTTTTTTCTGCGTTCTTCTCCTGCTTTCTTTTTTTTTTGCGATTTTAAGTTTTTATTTTTGTTTTATGTTTTTGTTTATTTATTTATTTTAATTATGAGATTAAATTTTCTAGAAATCCAAGTGGCAATATTTATTACACACGTGGCGCCTAATCTTCGTATATGCCGGAATCCCCAATTTAAAACCCTTGCTCCGGTGACATTTTTAATTTTTCGACGAAAAGGATGTAAATTGGACAAAAAAGGATGTAAATTGGACACTTTAGGATGTATTTTGAAAAAGTGAAAAATTACAGGATTTAAAATGGAATCACGCAAAGTTACAGGATGTATTTTGAAATTTTCCCTATAATTCACACTTTTATGACCCAATTACCCACTTTTGTATATATACTTTTTTAGCATGAACTTGCGGACAAAAAATTCTAAATTCACATATACGTAGAAGTCCAAAATTAATTATATGTTTAACGTAAATTTATTTATATTTTTTTATTTGCACCCTCGTATAATTTTAATTCATTTTATAATAATTTAATCATCTAATAATTACTCAAATCATTCAATTATTACTATACTTCTCAACCAATTAATATAATAATATAACATCACTCATTTTTACATAATTGATTTGACATAAAGTTACATCCTATCCTACTCAACATCCCAAAACAAACACACACAATCACTATTCATCAAGATTTCACCATCCAGGATTTCCCCATCCCCATCTCCCACATCCTACATAATCTCAAAGCAAACATGCCCTAAAGGTGGCAAGCAAATAATAGCGTAATATACACTCACCACTATGCTATAATAAACATTTATTTAATTGATTTTCACTAATTAAATAGCAGCATATGCTCGGCATATATTGGATGAATGCAATTAATATATCTTTATTTGACCCGATAAAGTCAATACCAAGACACGCCAAATTATTGAACAAGATATTACACCAACAAAAAATGGTTCTTTCACCCCCAAACCACTAAATTAACCCATGTACCTCTCATCCCCAATCAACCCCTTCACCATTTCATCATTTTTTTTAATTTAAATTCACATAATTTAATTTCAAATTATTTAAGTATTATTAATTATCTAATATCATTATCATACACTCTAACGAACATTTCATCATTTTTCTCATTTAAAATTCACATAGTTTAATTTCGCATTTCATATTTTTTTGCCTTCATCATTTTTTATTATTTAAAGTTCACATAATTTAATTTCAAATTGCCATCATTTTATTCCTCTTTCACGTTTTTTTCCACTGAAAATTTCATCATTTTTTATTATTTGAAATTCACGTAATTTAATTCCAAATTTTTTAATTTTTTTCACTAGGCATTTCATCATTTTTTATTTAAAATTTAAATAATTTAATTACAAATATGTAAACAGTACTCCTATTACACAATTACACTTGACAATATTATTACATTATTGCACTTGCTAGTATTACAAAGTGAAAAACTAAATTTTATCATCATTCTCTTATTCTCTAACCACATTCTACTTTGTCATTATCTTATTCCCCTTTCATATTTTTTTGCATCACAGTTGCACATTCTTTTATTAGTATAACACCTGAAAGACATATAGTATAACGACATTACTTGACAATATTACACAATTACACTTAACGGTATTATGCAGTTACACTTAACAGTTTGAACAAATAACAAACAAAATATTAAAGACATTAACACAAATTAAAACATAACAATATATTAATGACAGTATCCTACAAAAAACAAGACAATATCATATATATAAAAAAAAAGACAATATCACACAAAATATCAAAACAGTAACACACATTAATGCATATAAAAAGCCCTAGTTGTTATTCTTTTGCAAATTAGAAACACAAGCTCTTAAATTCTTCTCTCTACCTCTCTTAGATATATAATAATATCACAATTCATATGAGATAGTACTACACTATCACACTTAGCAATTGTTATATATATTATATTCAGTCAAAGAGTCAACAAACGATTTGTTGACCAGTCAACCATTCAACGAAGAATAGTCAAAGTCTTCAGTCCTAATCAGCAATGGCGAGGACGAGCAACCAATAAGAAGCAAGTAAGAAAGTCTTCATAAAAGGGTCAACAAGTCAAGGGAATCTACGTGGAAGAAAGAATAAAAAATGATATTGTATTGGCGAACATGTAATGGATGATCGCCCAAATAAGAAGAATTAGGGGTATTAATAAGGTAATTTATATTATCCAAGTCAAGATGATCGTCAGAGACCAAGATGACGAACAACATCATGATGACGAAGAAGAAGCCTTGAAGAGTACAGTTATAATGAGAAGATCCAAGACCAGCTGCTCGCCCAATGACCAGGTTAAGGCGAGGACGACCAGAAGCTAGCGTAATCGAGCAATAACGAACAACAAATTATGGAATTAACCTTAGGAGCGTTGACAAGTCAAAGGCGGTGTAATTAGGGTCGGGGTTCGAGACCGAATGTGGCGATCTCTAAATTAAAGACCGTTTGTGACCGTCTAAGGGCCCGAAAAAAGTTCAGGCCGACCAATTGTTTGAGACCGTTTGTAGACCGCTACAATTTTGAGACCTAAAAAAAATTGGTCTATAATTTGAGACTAATACATGAAAACGATCTCAAAATATTTGAAACGAACCTAATAGTGATCAACCAAAAATGGTCTCTAATTTGTTTAGAGACTATTTTTACGGTTTCTAATCGATTGTTAATTGAGGTGTTTTTTGTAGTGACCCAAGAGTACAGTTATAATGAGAAGATTCAAGACCAGCTGTTCGCCCAATGACCAGGTTAGGGCGAGGACGACCAGAAGCCAGCGTAATCGAGCAATAGCGAACAACAAACTATGGAATTAATCTTAGGAGCGTTGACAAGTCAAAGGCGGTGTAATTAGGGTGTTCGACGATGAGCATTGTGTAGCATGAGACATTTAATGCAAAGTAGCTGCATTAAATGCTTGAAATGATTATATTAAGGGCAGTTGTATTTCAATTAATAAGTGTATTAATGCTGAGCTGCCAGCTATTAATTGCATGCAATGTAACATAGTATATAAAGTGATTGAAGGCTGAATAACAATTCATTCCAAACTTTCCTAAAAAAACTTAACTCTTTTACTGAGCTTGCTCTCGAAGCTAAAACCCAAGAACAAAACCTAATTTCAAAGTTCTTCAAGAACATTCGTTTGATCATCTTATAATTTGTAAAAAACCACTCAAATATAAATGAGTATGCCTGTTAACGTTTGCTAGATACACCCCGACAGAAATTGTTACAACAACAGTATTATGTTATTACATGCACTTGACAATATTACATTCAATATGTAATATTGTTTACCTTTTAACATGATACTGTTTAGCAAATACTCCATTAAGCTTTCCGTCACTTTTTGGCACAGAGATTAAGAAAAGTGATTAAATAATAGATATAGTACAAGTGATGTGATTGATAAAAGTAGAGAGATAGAGAGAAAAGGTAGGATATAAAGTAAAGTGTAACAATAAAAAATTAAAAGTATTACCAAAAAGGATATGAGAAGCTTATATGCGGACAAACCAAAATGGTAAAGTGGAAAACTTATAGGCGGACGGAGGGAGTATAGTAATGCGGTCAAACACAGAGACAAATATTTGAATCAAGAAAACCCCCCAAAATGTAGAAATTAATTTTTTTAGTTCCATAACTTTCATTTTACATATACAGTTCGGAAAAAAAATCAATACAAATAACCTAAAATACCAATTTCTCCACAATTAACAACAAAAAAACTCGTACAACATTAAAATGATTTTTTTCTAACAAAGCATTGAGATGCGCACATATCTAACACCAAAAACAAATCCATGAGATCAACCGAAGAAATCAAAAAGTAAAACTCATTCTCATAAGTAACAATATTGATAAATTACTTAAAAATTGGTACAAGAACTTTACAAAGCTCATACATATTTATGAGGCAAGAGTCTCGAAGTTCGAAGCTCAAACAGCAAATACACAGAATATTTGAGTGCTTCCCCCAAATTCATCGAGTCCTGAATTTTTCACACTAAAACAATAAATTGAATCACAATCGAGTTGTTTAATTTGAGAATTTAGTGAATAAAAGAATTTGTCAATGTTGTTACTTAAATAAATTGAATCACAATAAAAAAATAATGATATTAAATAATTAATAATACTTAAATAATTTTAAATTAAAATATGTGAATTTTAAATTTAAAAAAATAATGAAGTGGTGGAGGGGTTGGTTGGCCATGGGAGGTGCATGGATGAATTTAGTGGTTATGGAGTGCAAGTGGTGTATTTAGTGGATCAAGAGGTGTATGGGTGAATTTAGTGGTTTTGCGGGTGTAGGTGGTGTATTTAGTGGATCGGAATGTATATGGGCAAATTTAGTGGTTCTAGGGATGCAAGTGGTGTATTTAGTGGAGCATGAGGTGTATGACTGAATTTAGTGATTCTGGGGGTGCATGTGGTCACTACAAAATATTGGCCAAAAGGCAACGGCAATTGGCAACGGCAGGCGGGCCGATGCAATTTGGTAACGGCATTTAATGGCCGATGCGAAATGGCATAGGCAGTGGGCCCCGATGCCATTTAGTAACGGCATTTAATGGCCGATGCGAAATGGCATCGGTAGTGGACCCCGATGCCATTTGGTAACGGCCCCCGATGCGAAATGGTAACGGCATTTAATGGCCGATGCGATTTGGTAACGGCATTTAATCACCCTTCAAAATTACCAAATACAGCTTTTTATAAGTAAAAATAATAATAATAATAATAATAATATATATAGCCTTACAAGTAATACATACACTAATTAATTGTGAACCAAATCCTAACATCTACTCTTATAAAAGATTTACAAGATATATACTGATAATAAAACCGTTAATAACTTTAATTTTTCTGTTATTAAAAAAATTATATAAAAATGAATGTTTTTTTTAATTTAATAATTATATACCGATAATTAAACCGTTAATAATTAAAAAATCTTAAAATAATTAATCGTGATTAATTAAAAAATCAAAATAATTAGTATTGGTAATCTTAAACCCTAAACCCTACATTAATTAAACTAAACCCTAAAATTTGATCCTAAACTCTAAACCTCCAAACCCTAAATCCTAAAAAAATTCATAATTTTTTATTTTAGAGTTTCAAGGTTTAGAGGTTTAGGATTTTAGGGTTTATGATTTTAGAGGTTTAAGAATAAATAAATTAGTGTAGTCATTATTTTTTATAACTTTCTTAACCCTAAACCTCTAAAACCCTAAACCCTAAAATCCTAAAACCCTAAACCTCTTAACCCTAAACCCTGAAACCCTAAAATTGAAAATTATGATTTTTTTAGGGTTTATGATTTAGTTTAATTAATGTAGTCATTATTTTTCAATTAATTATTTTTATAACTTTAATTTTAATTTTTTTGTTATTAAAAAAATTATATATATAAATGTATGGTTTTTTTTAATTTAATAATTATATACTGATAATAAACACGTTAATAAATAATTTTAAAAAATCTTTAAATAATTAATCTTGATTAATTAAAAAATCAAAATAATTAATCTTGATTAATTAAAAAATCAAAATAATTAGCATTGGTAATCTTGATTATGGTATCTTTGTCCTACGTTTCCTAATTTTATAGGAATATCCTTTAATTTTTTAAATTTCCATAAAATAGTGTTAATTATGTAAGTAAATATAATGATGTAGATAATGACGCATCATCATTTGACTCCATAAGGAGCCCATTATGGGCTCCATATCATTTATATATATATATATATATATATATATATTTTGTCATGTATATTTGCGTGGATTTTGATAGTTACGTGAGTATGACTTATGAATTTAGCATTACTCCTGATCAGAGTGAAACGAACATTATATATAATATACTACAACAATTAGGAAATTAATCAAGCTTATTCTCTGCAATTAAAAAAAAAAGTATTCACTAGTACGCCGTATTAGATAAGTGTATTTTAATTGAAAATGAACTAGAGAATAATTTTATAATAGATGAAAATATTTTTAATTAAATGGATAAGTGAATTCATATTTTTAAATGGATAAGTGAAAATAATTATATATATTTAATGTTGTGAATTGAAAATTAGAATGAATTTAAATGATATGATTATAATAAATTTAAATGTATAAGTGAAAATAATTATATTCAATGTTGTATGTAATTATAATGTTGTGAAATTAAAAATTAGAATGAATTTAAATGTTTTAAATTGAGGATTAGAATAAATTTAAATAGTGTGAATTGATACCGTAATTAAATTATTTAATTTGAAAAACATAATTTAGTTAATTTGAAAAACATAATTTAGAAATAATTATGATATGCTTTGATAAATAATTTAATAAGCAACAATTAAAGTTAGAATGGATTGAATTAATTAAAGAATTAAAAACTCAAATTAAATTGAATATATATTAATTGCATTCACAACATGTCGACTAAAAGCTCCTAGCCTAAACGGCACACAGGGGGCGCTCAAAAGCCTTCGAGACCGCGAGGTCCCGAGTTCGAACCCCACAATTCGCGAAAAATGCCAGATTTCCGAGAATTGGGGTGGCCCAGCGGTGGGGGGTGGGTGTTGGTGGTCTCGATACCTGGGTTCGAAACCCAGATTCGTCTTTTTTAAATGTTAATAAAATGGCATCGACTGTCCCCGATGCGAAAAGGCATCGACAGTGGGCCCGATGCAATTTGGTAACGGCCACCTGCCGATGCCAAAAGGCAACGGTTTTCCCCAAATCCGATGCCATTTAAATAGCATCGAGCATATTGGCATCGGCACACTGTCGTCCCCTTTGCCGTTGCCTTCATCATTGGGGACGACATATCCGATGCCTTCCCCGTCCCCATTTCTCCATTATTTTGTAGTGGGTGTATTTAGACTTGCACACGGTTCACGAACCGACGGTTACGGTTCGGAACCGCCGGTTCGGCTGTTTTGAAAAGATGGAACCGGAACGGCTAAATGGGGGAGGCAGTTTCGGTTTCGGCGGTTCACGGTTCGGAATCGCCGAATCCGGTTCGTGATGGTTCCGGTTCAGAACCGCCGGTTGACGGTCTGAACCGGCCAATTTTTTTTTATGAATTTAAATTGGAGATAAATTCAGGAAGAACTAACGTAACGTGGGCCGTGCCGCCGTGGGGGTACTATACTCCCGTACTGAATATATATATAGGAATTATAATTTATATAACTATGTTAATGATATATTGTTATCTCATATATATTTATATTTTACCGTTTGCATACACACAAAATATGTGTATATATATGTAAACTAACTGAAGAAGATGAAAACATTGAAAAGAGGAAACAAGTCATATTTTTTGTTTCTTGTGGCCCTATAATTAAAGCATGACTTGAAAATTAAAATGGGACAACGTACTCTAGTTTTAGACTTTTCTTCTGGATTGTTGTGCATAGGCAACATAGGCACCACGTACATGACATGATACATACACAAATAATTATACATACACATGATACATATATATATCTATGCTTTCTCTGCAAAATGTAAATCAAGCTTATCAAGGAAGATGAAGATGAAAAATATGTAATATTACAAAACTAAAATATATATATATATATATTGGAATCGGCGGTTCAAACCGTGGAATCGTCGATTCCGAACCGCCGGTCCCAAAACTCGTGAAGGTCGAACCGGACCGTGAAATTCACGGTTTCGGTTCAAGCTGGCGGCCGATTTCGGTTTCGAACCGTCGGGCTTGAACCGGTTGGGCAACTCTAGGTGTATTTAGTGGATCAAGAAGTGTATGCGTGAATTTAATGGTATTGGGGGTGCATGTGGTGTAGTTAATGGATCAGGAGGTGTATGATGCGGAGTGGGGGTGGATCTATCAAGCCAGGTGGTGTATTTAGATTGAAGTATGTTTTAAACCATGTGCAAGTGATGAATTTAATGGACCAGGAGGTGTATGATGCGCAGTGGGGTGAATCTATCAAATCAGATAGTTATTTGGATTGAGGTATGTTTACAGTACCATTTGACACATAAATGATTTGTATATAAGTTTTTTTTAATAAATTAAAGATATGATAAAAAAAAAAAGTTAGTACGAAGAAACTCTGATAGGCCCGGTCCTAATGTAAGGCCAACGAGACGATCGATTCAGGTTCAAAAATATTTCAAATTTTTAGGGGCCCATTTATTAAGATATATATATATATATTAAGAGTCTCAACAAAGGCCTAATTCAGTTTATATCTTTTAAGTTTTCACCTTTTCAATTTACGTCTCAAAGTGCCCAATTTACTTAATTTTTTTGTCCAACTTACATTATTTCCTCGAAAAATTGAGATTCCAGACAAATAGTTCAATTTACATCCTTTAAATTTTAAAATTAAAAAAATAGTATAAAAAATTTCTAAAATCTCATTCAAATTAAAAATTATTCGTATAAAAATTCTAAAAATCTAAAATTGTCTAAATAAAAATTTCTAAAAATCTCATTTAATTTTCTAAAAATTATAATTACATTAAAAACCTAAAAAATCTCTAATTAAATAACTTAAAATCTTAAAAAATGAATTAATTAAAAATTAGAAATTCTAAAATGTGTAAAAAAAAAAAATCTATATTGTTAGTCCTTTAAAAATTGTTTTACATTATATTTCATAAATAAAAAATATTAAGGAACGGAACCTTTTTTTTAAAGTTCGATTCAGGCCAGTGGCGGATCCAGAATTTAAGATTTGGGGGTACGAAAAATATTAAGTAAAACACTACTCATTTCATTTCGTCGAAAGTTGTTTACCCATCTTTATATTTAGTCATTGTTGAGAGAGAGAAAAATATACTGAAATTTGAGAGAAATGTGTTTGCCAAAAAATGAGTGAATAGTTTTCGTTGTGACGAACAAAAAAGAAAAATTTGATTAACTTTCACTAGAATTAATGGATAGAGTATTTGATAATAAAAGTAATACACTTGACGCAATTTAAATAAAAAAATTGTATAACATCATTTAGCCGGTGAAGACTGAAGAGTAATGTGTGTTGACTTCTAAAACTGTAAGAAAATTTAAGCAGATTTAAAAGATTGGACCATCTTTCATTTTAGTGGGAGCAAAAAGTTATTTCTGAACCTTTTTAATTTGGGTTGAGAAATAAAATGGGGATGCAGTTAGCAAAATTTGGGCAACAATTAATTAATTAATAATTTTTTTTACTTAAAATAAAAAAAAAAAAACATTTTGGGGTACAGCTGTACCCATGTTCTTCATTAGATCTGCCCCTGATTCAGGCCCAGATATTTCTAGAACCGCCCTGCTTACACTTGATGTACAAATCAAATCTGATTGGGATGTGTGTATCTTAATCTTAAAATAGACGTGATATTGTAGAAAATTATTAATTTACTCCATTATTAATTTCATACTGGAAACAGTTGAACATGCATACGAAAACGTTGACAAATAAGTATTAATGTAGTTGCAGAAAATTAATGCTTGGCACGTTAATTGAAGAGAATCATAAAGTCAGTCCAACTGCACTTATTTCATTACTTTTTCTATTCTTATCACTTCGCAATCTCTGAAAACATTCATGTGAAATTAAATATGAACAAGTAGCACCTTATTTTATTTTTTTTTGAATGTAGTAGCACCTTATCAATATCTTTCAGTTCCTTATGTTCCCAATCAATAATTGTAAAATATGTTTGTTTTTTAAACAACACTAATTCAGTAATTAATCTTGAAAAAGACACAGTGGCAAACCAATTCCCAAGCAATCTTATTCAAAATAAACATACCATAACATACAAACTTTGAATAAACATTTTTTGGAAAATGTGCTTCGAAGTGAACTTCGACTCGGTATCTTATTCACTCATTTTGGAGTTTTGGAATGAATGCGGAATATTTTTTTAAATAATTATTGTAACCAAAATTTGAGTAGCAAAAACAAAGTGATTTTTGTCCTATATGGAAAAATATCAAACGAGGAAGTGCGTATAAAAGTATGAACTCATTAGTAGCTTGTAATATTATACGAATGTCGCACCGATTTGGTAGCGGACGGACAAACTACTTTTTGCTTCAGATTTTTCCGTAACCGATGAAATAATTAGAGCATTTTCAAAAATTGAATTGTTGGAGGTTATTTTCGAAAATTAAACATTGAATTTAATTGGTTGAATGTTACAATTGTGCAATTATTGGGGATGTGACAGTTCCAGTTCAATTTTGAAATTTATTCGAAAAATTAAGACCAACACCTATGACTTAAGGTTACAAATTTAGGGCTGCAACAGTTACAGCTAAAAATTGAATTACTCCGTATCATTTAAAATTCAAATTTAGAATGCCAGTTTCATTTTTTTTTGCCATCTTTATTGCGACAGCGGTTTTAAATTTGGGTTGGCTATATTAATAGTTGCAACCCATCAATCCCAAAACACACGAAAATATTGGAGAGATTAAACACATTCCGACAATTGCTTTGTTGTTTTGTTTCTTATATATGCTATAATTTCCTTGGCATTCCGATGATATATATTCGGGCAACTATTGGATTCGTCGTAAGTAAAATACTTGTGCTAGTATTGTTGCTATTTAATTGTTGTATTTTGAGAAACCGACGTCCTGATTTTCACTAGCACCGAAAGTGAATTAAGAATATTGTTTTAAGAAAATTTTGTTTATACAAGCCTCAATTCCTTAAAATTATTTTAGCCATCTACCGTGCTCATTTTCTAAAAACATTCACAAAACTACCCAAACTTCGTTATACTCATCACAAAATCACTAATTTCACGTTTTTCCTCATTTTTTAATTTAATCTTACTTTTTTTTCTTCAGAAATTAAACTAATGGACATGAAAATTCCGTCTAAGTGGACCTCTTGTGACCAAAAGTGCGCGTGAGACCAAAAATGAATTTTTGTGATTTTGTCGGCGTCTCCTTTCGAGATAGAAGTCAATTTAGTCCCATAACTTTCTATTTTCCTGAAGTGGTTCCAAAAAAGTTAAATGTACCAATTTAGTTCCTTTTTTGCAATTTATTTTGTTTTAGTCTCAAAAAATTAAATGTACCAATTTAGTCTTATTTTTCGTAGCTTGTTCTATTTTGGTCCCGAAAAAAGTTAAATGTAATTGCAAAAAAATGAGACTAAATAGGCACATTTAACTTTTTTTGGGACCATAGGAGAAAAAATTGCAAAAAATAAAATGACTAAATTGGTACATTTAACTTTTTTGGGATCAAAACAGAACAAATTGCTTGCGAAAAAATAGGACTAAATTGGTACATTTAACTTTTTTTTGACCATTTTAAAAAATGTTGAAAGTTATGAGACTAATTTGACTTAATCCCGTCTTCTATCAAAAGTTAGGAAAAGGTCATGGGAATTGTGTTTGATAAATTATGGTCCAAAACATTTAAGCGCTTATTTGTCCTTGTACAACTATGCCCTTGAGACTTTTAAATGGGTCATATCAATATAATAACAACTGAACAAGTTTGTTCATCTTCTTTATTCAAATACTACATACATGTTACATGGGATGAGGATGAAAGATGAAACGACATTTGAAGTGAATTATTAAGTTTCATCATTTGATCACCGGCAACGGCAATAGCCTTTTAATAATAGGAACAAGGCAGAGAGGTTTGAGCCTTGTAGCAGTAGCGCCAAATGCTTCGTTCATGTCCACTTCTTCTCCTTCGCCTAATTTCCAATCGAAATGGTAAAGCAGCATTGCTAGTGGGAGCTCAATGTTCGCAAGGCCGAACGAAATGCCGGGGCATATCCTTCTTCCAGCTCCAAATGGAATATATTCAAAGTCATTACCCCTAAAATCCACCTCACTATCAACAAATCTCTCTGGCTGAAAGCAATCCGCGTCTTTCCAATAGATGGAGTCTCGGTTAATAGCCCATGTGTTGACGATGATTTTGGTGTTTGCAGGAATCTGGAATCCATTGATCTCACACGTCTCACTGCATATCCTTGGAACTGAGAGAGGAAATGGCGGATGCACCCTCAGAGTTTCTTTCACAACTAACTTTAAATAGCTGAGTTCATGAATGCACGATTCATCGACAAACCCCTTGCTGTCGAAAACCTTTCTCACTTCTTGTTGAGCCTTTGCCAGAATTTGGGGATTTTTGAGCATTTCTGCCATGGCCCAATCCATAGTCGTCGCGGCTGTTTCACTTCCTCCGGTCAATACATCCTGCGTGCTTCAACACATTATATATAAACAGAGTATGTCATTTTATGAGTACAAATAAATGAGCATTGAGCATGAGTATAATTGTGAAAAGTGGTCTAATATATCTTTCCTTTTGTATAAAAACATCTTCTCTTTATGGAAAGTGAAGATGAAACAGAGATACCAACAAATTCTTTGTATCAGATTTATATTTATATGTGGGGGTCACCACTTCTTTTCTTCACTTGTATTCTTCAATTCCGACTCAACCAATAGCATAGACGAAATCGAGAAAAGGAAAACTAACCAATATTACAGATTTAATGTTGTCGTTAGTCAACGGAATTTCGAGTCCATCATCCTGATATTTGAGAAGAACATCTACCAGATCTTCTTGTTTATCAGAATTGGGCTGCAGTTTGTGCTCATTTATGATGTCCTCAAAAATCTTATCTGCTTCATGGTGCAATGTAATCAGTTTCCGCCTCGTTGCGCTCATCATTCGAAACAACTTGACAGAAGGATACAACTCTGCAATATCGAATCCTGATGCATATTCAAGAACCTTTCGGATTATGGGCAGTAATCTCTCACGTTCCTTGGTAATCTTACCAAGGGCTGCCCTTGTTACAACAGCATATGTTGATGAGCAAAGTTTCTCCGTCAGATTAAAAGGCGATCCCTCCATGCTACCGATCCACCTCATAAGATCTAAAAAGACCTCTTCTCTGATTGATCGGAACGATTGGACACGTTTCACGCTCAAAAGCTCCAGGGTGCATATTTTTCTAAGCTGTCTCCAGTAGTCACTGTAAGGACTAAACGCGATACTGGTGTTATTGTAACTCATGATCTCAGCTACTAGAATTGAAGGTCTGGATGCAAAGTTGAGATCATGAGTTTTCAAAACATGTTTTGCAGCGTCGGGTGAGGAAACTACGACAACAGAGAGCTCACCTAGCTGCAGGTGCATCAACGGCCCGTATTTCAGGGCTAGTTGATGTAGTGCACGATGGGGCAGGGATCCTACGAGGTTGTGGATATTTCCAATCAAAGGCAGTTTCCATGGCCCTGGAGGGAGATTTGGAGTTGAGAACTTGGATTTGAGTTTGAAGAAGAGGAAAGTAGAGAAAAAAACTAGAAAAACAGATATCGGAAGAGATGGAAACTGGATCTCCATGACCATGAGTGTTTATTAAAATAGTGCACATCAGTTGGACTGAAGTTGGTGTATTATGCTGGTGGAGTCCATTATGTATGTAAAACAATATATACTTGTTCATTATTTAATTTAGGCAGGAATATGTTGGTCAAACATTGTCACCTTCGAGAAAGGGGTATTTTCAAATTTTGACTACAAAGGCTCTAATACGGCACAATGTTACTAATAGAGATATAAATGTAATTATAAATAGGGGTTGATGTGTTAGAATTATTGCATATTTTTTGTACTTTAATTAGATATAACTCCCTCCCTCCACAAATTATACGTTCACTTGACTTATTAGTTTGTTGTTCACGTATTTCACAACTCTAAAATACACGACCGTAAGTATACGGTGTATACTGTAGTGAAGTAAGTACGAAGTCGATCCCACAGGGAGGGGGAGTGTAAAAGTGAAGTTTGTTGATTTAGTTCTAAATAGACGATGATCGAAAAGTTTTGAATGGTTAATTACCCTTAATTGCCTACCAACGTGTCACAAGTAAACAATAAACGGGTATAAGAAATTCGATCGAGTGTGCTCATAAAAATCACGAAAACAAAGAGAATATGGATTAAACTCAAATAAGAGAAGAGAGGTTCCAAGGCACATTCAACACTAATAACTCAATTCATGATTAAAGGCTCACTTAAATGGTATTGTGTTTTTTCCTATAAGATTCATCACTAAATAATGAGGTAGAAGTCTTTTCAATCCAAATAATTCAAGAGAAACATAATCCAACTTAGTATCTCTACCTAAATTGCATCACATAACCCAATAAAACTCCTAGGATCATCACACACCTTCCTAATCATTGATTATCTCTCGATTTCACAATATATTAGGTTGAATATTTGTATTCCATTAATCAAAAGAGATTTCTCAATCCAATTTCAATTAACCAAGATTAAACACATCACTATGTACACTAATGACATGTTTTGCAATTAAACTAAATATTTAAATAGAATTAAGCAACACAAATACCAAATAAGCAAAACACTAATTCATAAATGTCATCAAGAGTGTGTACATGGCCCTAGAACCAAAAGTGTTCTAGCCAATAACCAACAAAATCAAAATACTACAATATTTAATGATCAAAGCAAATAAAAAGTGAATGAAATAGAAAGGTTAGACTAATGGATTATGGGGACTAGAATTCTCAAACTTTTGGCCCAATCCTTGCTCCAATTGGTGAAAATTTGAAGAAGATAATGGTGGATACCTCCAAGTGTGTGTTAGTATGTGTGAAAGGGGGTGGTCCATGTTGAAAATTTGATAAAAGGGTATTTATAGTGTTAGGGTAGGGTTTAAAATCGAGTTTTGCAAGTAGGCCCTCAAAATTGGGTGAAAATACACAAAAACCGCCGAAACAGGGGTAACTCGGCCGAGTCAGGATGAATTTGATGATTTCAGGCTAGCAGTGACTCGACCGTGTCATGGCAAAAACACCAACTCACAGTCCATCACTCCAACTCGGCCGAGACTGCACACTCGACCGTGGCACGGTCTTCCACTCGGCCGAGGCAATTGACTCGGCCATGGCATGCCAAAATCCCAAAGTTGCAGGTCGGCCTCCGACTCGGTCGAGACTACACACTCGGCCGCGTCGCACCCTCAAACTTGTTTTGCTCGTAACTTATGCTTCGACCTCCGATTGGCTTGATTCTTTTTTTCATTCCACTCCATTTTTCGAGATGAATCCAATTGTGTAATACTCTCTTCGGTCCAGTGAGATTTGGTATGTGTTATGCTCCCAAAATCCTCGTTTTTCCTACAAAATCGACAAAACACTACCTTTCTCTTATTTTGACCAAAACATCCATAATCGACCAATAAACCAATGAAATCACAATCAAAATGAGCTTCACGTGTGCATGAAAACGTGTAAATTCCACCCGAATCATTCGTCCACAAATTCTATTTTCATATCTTTTATGGAAAAGGTAACTTTATCTTTATCCTTCAACCATCACTTAATTACTTAAAATGTTATTCAACTTTACTCACAAACTTAATCACTTTATTCACAATCAATGAACCTTGAAACAATTACTCTCGCAACCCCTTATAACATCAGCTCAACAAATTTGGGCAGCCAAACTCTTGGGCTTCGACAAGGAGATGGAATTTACGGGTATATCACTTCCTGTTTGGCTGGACTAGTGTAACCTCCAAAATCAAGTGCGAGATGACCCGAACCTAGCAAAGATCGTGTCCGATCTATCGCATGGCCTGCTCCGCCTGGCGCACTATATGGTGGCGCATTCGTCATCTTGGATCCCTCACCTAATTACAAAATAACACGCAGCCCCAACAGGCGGCCACCCCGGGAACGTGACGAGATCCTCGGTGACCTTCGGCTCCATCTAGATCGAGCACATCAACAGATGCTTTGAGAAGCCAACAAACACCGTCGAGCCCTCAAATTTTCTATAAGCATGGGCGAAACCAGGATACAGGGTGAGGGGGGCAAAAAAATACAATTTAACACTAACATATTTTTTATATGTTTTGGGTTAATTGGAAAAAAAATCACCACCTTTTGAGTATTTATCAATTACAACATATTCTTTTTTTCTTTGCAATTCGATGCACCAGCTTTTTAAGTTTTGCAATTCAATGCACCGATACATTTTTCGGTCAATTTTAATTTGACGTGGCTCCTAAAAATTACAAATTCATCGTGTTTTGCGCATTTTTTTTTTTTTTTTTGCAGCATAACATAAAAAAATGTTTTATTTTTATTTTTTGTGATTAAGAAAAAACAAGACAACATAATCAAGAAAAAAATATTAAGACAAGGAATAAATATGATTTTGGTTAATGCACTTGTGTGATTAGAATTTTTTTAACAAAACACGTTAATGCACATCATATGAATAAATATAATTATAAGAATTATTTTATTTTGCAGAATTTTTTGATTGGATTTTTTTATATATAAAATTATTTAGATATTACATTTGTGTGAGGATAAGAGAGCTTTGAAATAGAAAACATCAAATCAATACTCATAATATTAAAGCGTAAAGATGGGGAATTTTTTCAAAAAATTATAAAAATATAGATGAATTCGGTGTGCAATTTATATAAAAAAACATTTTTTAAAATTTCATGTGTCTTTCATTAAAAAAATAAATTATTAGTGATAGTCTATGTGTCGACAACGTGGTGAGTTCCCCGTTTTTCGGCGCTAAGTTAAATTAAAATTGATCGAAAAAATATATTTGTGCATCGAATTGCAAAACATTAAAAGGTGGTGTATCAAATTTGCAAAGAAAAAAAGAATATGTTGTAATTGATAAATACACTAAAGGTGGTGATTTTTTTTGCAATTAACCCATATGTTTTTGTTGATGTTGAAATAAGTATGTTGTAAAATGATCCAACACACAGGACAATATTCGTCCAGTGTGGTAATTAATGTTGGGATATGAATTCTGATACAAGTCCTAATTGATGATGAGATAAGTTTTGATAAGCCAAAAGTAGACTTGAATATATTTCTAAGTGTTGACTGATCTAGTTATAGAAGTCGTCTTGTGAAGATCAGTAGAGTATAAAAGTATGAAGGAAAAGTTTAAGTATGAAAGAAAAGTACGTTTTTATAAGTACTATGTTAGGTTTTATGATGAGCGAATTAAATGATGTATAGAAGCTCATAGTTTGTATATTGTTTCGTATATTCATGTATAGATTTTAAGATGACTAAGCTGAGTTATAAAGCTTAATGTAATGTAATAGTCTTGATAGTATTAGATGATAGGACTAGTATAGTGTTGGTTCTATATCGAAGTCTACTGAAGAAGTCTACTAAAGAAAAGAAGACTTGCGACCAGACAAGACGAGTTAAGAAGAAGTCGGGATTTGTCTAAGTATGGAAACCAGACTAGACAAGTGCGCAAGTGAAGGAAGAATTACTTAAGTCAGAAACGCGTATGAAGAATATATTGAAGAGTTAGTTATGGAATAACTAATTAACTGAAGAAACGCGTGGATGGATAAGAAGAAGCGGTTAGAAGTCAGTTATCAAGAAAAGTTAGTTGATAACAGAATGTTCTTGATATACAGAAGTCTATAAATACCCTAAGGTATTCTACGATTCAAGACTACTGAGATACTACTGATTCTAAGAGATTACGAAGTGATTACTGAGAGATATTCAAAGAGAAGAGAAACTCACAGAGTACAAGTTCAGAAAGTTGAAGCCAGAAGACAAGTGACGAATTCAAGAAGGCTACTACTGGACTAGAGAAGTTTTTCTTTTATTGTTCAAGTTGTTAGTTACTTGTAAAATAGCTAGTTAGATCGAAGAAACACTTGGTAGTGTTATCGAGAAGATCAAAGTCTTATTTCTTGGGACTTAAATCCACAAGAACACACTACTCGAAGAGAAGAGTAATAAGAATTTCACAACTGGGTTTGTGAGTGTGGATGTAGACAAGTTGTCGAACCACTATAAATCTTGTGTGTTGTTTACTTTACTGTTTTATTTGTTGTTTGATTGATTACTTGTTTAATTGATTAAAACTGCATATAGAATAGACAAGACTAGTGTTCATAACAGAAGTTCTCGAAATTAGTTGAGTATAAATTTGTTGGGCTCATTGTTAATATGATAATTCCGCATTGTGTATTCTGATATATTGAAAGATTTTGAAAAGTCTATTCACCCCCTCTAGACGTTTTCCTAGCTTACTCAATATTATCTAACTCAACTAGGGACCTACAATTAATATTCCCCAACACTTATGACAACATCAGTATTTGCCCTTTCTTTTCTCACCAACTCCAATGTTACACTTGTTGCTCATAATGTCCTTAGTGTAGTTAGAAGACGTGGCCAACACCCAAGGAGTTGAGGAAGGAAGTTTTACCTGTGATCAAGGCAAAATTGATCAAAGGGAGTTAAGAGCAGTTCAATTATTGGAGTTTATAAATAGAGAGGTTGCCTCAACACAAAGCATACGAGAAGAGAAGCTAAATTAGATTACTATACTATCGAATGCATTTTCGCTTCTAGTTAGAAAAATTATTGTTTCTTCTTGTAGATTGATACATTATTGTTACCCGAACAATTAGTGTATTTATCATTTCCATGTCTACTAGATTATATGTATGGATCTATGAGGGAGATAGTTTCATATAGAATCCAAGTAGATTTTCCAAACCTCTAGGAGGTTGTAGACATTTTATCACTTATTTTAAATATAGTGATCTGTGTAGATTATTTATAATCTACACAAATTTTGAATATTTCCATTTTCAAATTGCTAATTTACATTTCGTTGCTTAATGTTGTCTGGATAGTGCCAACACAACAGACAACACCTCTGAATACACTTGCACGTACACTTTCAGTTGGTATCAGGGCCAACTACTTGATACACTAAGTAGAGACTCTGCTTAGAGTGTGTGTATTTGCAATGGAATATCCCATTTCCTATGCACTTAGACCTCCTATTCTAGATGGCACTAATTATGCCTTCTGGAAACCGAAGATGAGAATGTACATCAAATCCATTGATGAATGAGCATGGAGAAGTGTCTTAGCTGGTTGGACACCTCCTAAGACTTAAGCTGATGAAGATAATGAATCAAAGGCGAAGAAAGAACTTGACTGGACAAATGATGAACTCACAGCCGCAAGCTACAATTCAAAAGCATTGAATGTTATATGTTCTTCGGTGGATTCATCAATGTTCAAGATCATCTCCACCCGTGTTGCTTTAAAAGATGCCTGGAATCGATTGCAAGAACATTGTGAAGGATCTGACAGTTTTAGAAAGACAAGGCTGCGAATGCTTGAAACCAAGTTCAAAAATCTAAAGATGAAGGAAGATGAAACAATCATTTCCTATAATGAGAAGATATGTGAGATTGCTAATGAAGCTTTTACCCTTGGTGATCCAATATCCAACACAAGGTTATTTCATAAAAAAATTTGAACTGTTCCTAAACGTTTTGAACCTAAAATATGTGTTATTGAAGAAGCAAATGTCTTAAGTCAAAGTGAATTAATTGGTATTTTAAAAACTTATGAAATGAACTTTTTTGAAAATACTGAAAATGAAAATAAAGTTTTAGTGTTTAAAGGTGATGCCTCATCATCTAGTAATGAGAAATATTTTTATGTTACTGAAGTTGAAACCGATGATAAATTAGAGGAATGTCTCAACAATTCAGACTACATGGCTTTAATCACTAAACAATTCAATACTTTTATGAAAAACAAAAATAATAAGTTTAAGGATAATGTTCAACCTAAGTTTCAGATCAATAATACTCAACAATTGCCTGTTAGGAAAAATACCTTTAATCAATCTAGACAATTGGATAGAGGTAACAAGTTTAGATCTTATCAAGAATACATGAAGAATGTTAAATGTGATGCATGTTCTGGATATGGTCATTATGTTAATGAATGTGTCAACACCTTGCTAAAAAAGAAACTTAATTTCAAAGCTACTTTAAGTGATGAGTCTGACGTTGAAAATGATTCTGAAAAAGATGTAGAAAATGCCTTCTCTGCTAGGATAGAATATGATAATACTTTTGATTATGATTTGGATGATTATTATGATGTGAGTCCAAGTGTGCCATCATTTGGAAAATCATTGATTAATAATGATTCATAATTTAACTGTTTTGCAAGTTTTATCTCAGAGACATGTACATCAAGTAAATCAGATCCATCCAGAAATGATGTTGATATCAAGGACTTAACTAAAGCTGTTTCTAAACTAGAAAGTATTTTAACTAAAAAGTATTTTGAAATTGCTAAACTTAAAGACAAACTAGATGTTTCTATTCTGGATTTTAAGAAATATTCTTATGACAGTCCTTTAACCAATCAAAAATCTTTCAAAATGTCTACAGAAAATGAGAAGCTTAATCATGTTATTAAGTCTCTATCTTTTGAAAACTCCGACTTGAGAGAGCCAGTCATTAAACTTGAACGTATTTTGACCAAGAAGGACTTTGAAATATTTAAACTTGAAGAAAAGTTGAAAGAAACTTCACTGATTTTCAAAAGATTCTTTGAAGGAAAGATGAAATTGAATGACTCATTACTAACTAACAATTCAAGAAATTACATGTATTGGTTATCAAGGTACAAGTCATAAATCTACTAGTGACAAGAAATCTATTGTGTTCATTAAAGCGGAAGTTAGAAATGGTACTGATTTCTCTACAAACACTATAGTGAATGCAAAAGAATTCGTATGTCATTATTGCCTTAAGAAAGGACACATCAGTCCATATTGTCTAAAAAATAAAATGACATGATCACTTCGAAATCTACCAAAATGATACAACATTCGAAACAACATTTAAAAAAAATCTGCATGGGTTTCCAAAGAAAACACATCTTGTAATGTTGTTCATATGTCTTTGAAAGCATATGTTTCTATATTATGGTATTTTGATAGTAGATGTTCTACACACATGATATGTCAAATTGATTATCTTTTTTACTATAAAGCTTATAATAGTGGTAATGTCACTTATGGTGGTGGATCTAAAGGGGAAATAATTAATGGTAAAGGAACCTTAAATGTTCCTGAATTTTCTAAATTGTCAAATTTTTTTCATGTTGATGGATTATTGACAAATCTGATTAGTATCAGTCATTTATGTGATGATGATTTACATGTTAAATTTGATAAAAAAAATCATGTTGGTCCCAAGAGTGAGTTAATATTAGACTAAGCGAAAAGTTTAGAGGGGAGAGGTGGATAGACTTTTAAAACTTTTTCTAAAATGTATCAGAGTATGAAAGTTTATGTCTAGTAAGTTGTTCTTAACTCAGCTTGTGTACTAGCAAACTAGCTTTTCAACCAGTCAACTAATCTATAATTCAAATTATCCAAAACAACTTTAAATGCGAATTTTATTATGAGCCCTTGTTAGTTTATACTCACTCTTGAATATGAAAATACTTCTTGAGATAATAAGTTCTTAGGTTGTCTCGTCTACTCAGCACGATTAACAATCTAGTTGTTTATACGAAATTCCTTAAGAACAATATAAAGAAATATAAAACTGAAAAAGTAAATCACACAAAAATTTATAGTGGTTCAACAAATGCATACATCCACTCTCACAATTCCAATTGTGAAATTTCACTGCTTGTTGTTTTAAGTCCTAAGTTTAAGACTTTAATCTTGTCGAATATATCACCAAATATATCTTCGATTAACTAGTAGATTGACAAGTTACTAGCAAACTTGTTTTACAACAAATCACTTAAAACGAAAAAACTTCTCTATCGATCTAAGCCTTTGAATCTTTCTTTTTCAACCTGGGTTTGAATCTTCCTTTCTGATCTTCTTTCTTCAAACTCTGCGAGTTCTTTGCTTTTGATTGCTTAAGACTTTGAATGCTTAGAATAACTCTTTCAGTAGTAGCAGTTTCAGTAGTCTTTTTCTGTCGAATATCATCTCTTATCTATAGATGTAAATCTTCAAGATAGTGATAGTTTGTGAATGTAACTACCTCTTCTTGAATTAACTTTCATAACTTCCAATAACTAACTCTATAACTTCTTTTAACTGTTTCTTGGAACGGTTATTCAGTTAGTTTGTTTATATAGTTATTTCCAATAACTATGTTTATCTTTATCTTCAACTTTCTTAAGTACGACTTCCTTTCTTTTGTACTTAAAATATTTCAACTTCCTTCTCTAACTTGTCTTGTCTGGTCTTGTCTGTCACAAGTCTTCTGGTCTTCCAAGTCAGCTCTTGTATAGTCTTCTGGTCTTCTCTGCTTCTCTGGTCTAGTCTATCTATCTCAGCTCTTCTATTCTAACTCTTCTATTCTAACTGAGCTTTTCTAACTAACCATTTACTTTAAGCTTCAATATCTTAGTCAACCTTAAAACTATATTACAATATGTATAAGCTTCTATACAATCATTATCTTATCTTGTAATCTTATTACAATGATTAATAACTTTCACTTTAGCTTTCACTTTTGATATTATCTTTAATAGACGACTTCCATAACAAGATCAGTTCTAACTTACATATATTCAAGTCTTCTTTTTGGCTTATCAAAACTTATCTTTTCATCACTTAGGACTTTATTTTAGGATTCATATCCCAACAATTCCTGTTATGTTTTAGATAAAGATTTTGAATGTATTATGATGGGAAATAGATCTACTGATAACTGTTACTTGATTGAATAAAAAATGAAGTGTAATAGTGTGGAAAGTAATTTATGTGGCATCATAAACTTGGAAATTGCCAAATTAATTAGACTGAGAGTTGTTACAGGTTTACCAAAGTTGAGCTTAACGTAGCACCATCACTTTAAAATACTTTCAAGGAGCAAGAGAAATGATTACACACAAAGCGGTGAAAATTAACAAAAACGTCTTAGAAATCGAACTTAGCACGCAAAGGATAAATCCAAGTGAATTTGGAGTAATCATCGATAAATGCCACAAAAAAACGAAACCCATCAGAAGCGGTAACCGGGGCTGGTCCCCATAAATCACAATGCACCAAATCAAGAATAAAAGTGGCACATTTCTCATTTAATGGAAAAGGCAAACATTTACTCTTAGCCAACTGGCAAGATGTACATAAAGTAGGATTCGGTAATAAAGACGAAATAGATAAATGTCCTAACTTATCAAAAGGGAAACCACCGAAAAGGGCACATGTTCCAAACGAAGATACCATAAATCAAAACTAGCCTTCAAATCACTGGAACGAAGAGCAGCAACAAGAGTCGGAAGGCCACGTTCCAAAACATATAGACCCTGAAAGTGTGCTGTGGTATAGTGTTTAAGTAAAAACAGATTAATGTTGTACTAAATGTTGAGACAAACAGTACAACACTGACTCTAACAGAATATCAGAAATAAGTAGACAACGGAAGACTTGAAACACTAAAAACAAACAAGACACAATGGAAATATTTTTCACATAGATTTTATAAATAAAAATCTATGTGAGCCTTACGGCGAAATATCAATACTTATCTTCAAGTATAAATGTTGTGTGAAATGTTACAACAATAACCTTCACAACAGAAACTACAAACGAGGCAGGTGCCCTGTTCTAAAAACGATCTAAGTGTATGAATTATACAGTGCCGAAATGCTAGTCCTATCTATGATTATACTCTCGATAGATAAAGAAAAACGCACAGTCATACGGGTGGGATACTTCGTATGAACTAAAAGGTATAACTATTGGAGCCATAATTTCCTAACAGGATTAACACTAGTCTAGGATATTGATCGAATAGAATACACTAAATTATGGAGCCATCCTTCGGTATTTATAGAGTGAGATGCGAATTCTAGAGGCTTCCATATTTGAGATCCTATTTTTTAGGACCTCAACTTCCATGATCTTTCTAGATCCTTTCACAATGCTCCAGGTCGTTCTAAATGGTTCCAAGGTGGTCTAGCACGTTCTGCAATGTTCTGGAATCTTTCAGGTTCCAGATCCTGCCAGAAATGCGATAACATTTAGATCAACATTTAATGTAGCATTTCAGAAAAGACTTAGAAAAAATCTCGGAAGGTCAAATTAAGATGTTGTTGATAATGTTAAGGCATTCAAGAGTTAACAACATCTACAATCTCCCCCAATTTGACCTTTCGACTACAACACACCTGATGCACATATATTTCTATACATACTCAGTATTATGTACTTAGTTGAGGTTAACATCATTGCTAAGCACTAGTCAAGACAATACCTGTTGTAATCGTTGGATCAAATCGAATGAAGATCAAGGATAATCTTACAATGATCCGTGCCATAAGATCAAGATAATTTTACCCAAAAACAGAATAAGTATAAACAGTACACTTATTCACAACATAAGTAATTTACTGAAATCATAAGTTGTACTGGAAGAACTAACTTAAGATTTAAGTAAGACACTAAACAAAAATAATCAGAGCAAAAATAACAAAACAAAACAAGTAAACAACAAATCAAAGCAAAAAAACAGAAATAACAAACAAACTACTAACACTCTAGACTGACCTAAGCATGATTAACAACCTGCAAATAAAACAATCAATAACCTGTAAACATATTTAAGCAAATAGCAGTAAACAGATATCATCAACTGTAACCATAATTTAAGCAAGTTGTATATCAAGCATAAGTGGAAGTAAAACATCCTAACATCTAGAAATAAATAACAACTGTATCAGAATTTACTTAAACATAAAGTACAGAGATTGAATCTGAAAAATGGCATAAATTGTTGTGGTAACAGTTGCAGCATCAACTTCCTGCACAATAGCCATTAAGAATTCAGATCTCCCCCTGTCTAGCAGCTTCTTCCTGTTCATCAATGGAGGTCACCATACAAGGTATCCATGTCAGCAGCATCATCATCATCAGCTTCATCAACAAAGTAAGTAGATGCAAGGTGTGCAACTACATCAGTCACTGCAGCATCATCTCCTGCATCAGGTCCTCCACGAACAGCAGCAGCTGGAACTCCATCAGTCATTTCTTCAATAACCACACTGGAGTTAGATGGTGGTGGTACTCCCCTTGTTGTAGGTGAAAGCATATTGGTCCATCTGTCCTTCAGGAACTGGAGCCCTTCAATGGTGTCCTGCAAGTGCTGTAATTGAAGCTTGATAAATTCCCGTGAAACACAAACATTTCCAGAAATGTTGATACGAATGTTCTCAACATTTGGAAGGTCCTGGTTGATTAGAAGTTGAAGGTCTGTTCTGATGTTCAATACCAGGAGCAGTTAACGGCAAGTCTAGTACTCTATCCCCAGTGAGTAAGGCAGGAGCAATGGCCAGTAATGGAACTCACCCCCTTAACACATCAGTGTTCTTGGTAACAAAACCATGATGCTTCAAATAATTGGAAATCAAAACAGGATAGGGTAGGTTACCTTTCTCAGAAACTTTTCCAGTAAATCTCATCATGTGATGGAAGATTGTAAGGCCTAAATTGAATTTCTTAAGCACAGATATCCTATACATAAGAACATCTTGATCTTTTGTGATTTTGGTAGTGTTTGTGGTTGGAATCTACTTGTAGATAATGAGTTTATATAACACAGAGTGTAGGGAGGTGAGGTCTTTGGCTAGCATCTGTCTAGTCCACTTAACTACCCTACCACCAGTTATAGCATAAATTACCACATCCATGTCAGGTTCTTCATCCACCTCAACATTGGGAATTTGCAGAAACTCATTTATCAGTTCAGGAGTAAAAGGTACATCCCTCCCTCTAAAACTAACAGTCCCATACCACTTAGATGATCTCATACCAGTGCTCTTTTTCATACAAGCATAAAATTCATAAGCCCAGTTTGTCAAGAATGATTCACTAAAATTCACAGCATGCATCAAATTCCTTTCCTCTAACAAACTAATCATGCCTTTACTTTCAAAGTCAGGTATATTAATCCTCTTCTCAATCAACAATCTTCTCTAATAATAAATAGCTAATCTATTCTCTAGAGTCTCATAAGAGTCAGGAATACCTTCATCATCAGTAGCAAGGTCATCATCATGTGCAGAGCTTGATGTGGAACCTTTAGTGGAGCTTTTCTCAGAGCTGCTTTCTGCACTGGAAGAGCTATCACCACTGCCATCATCTTCAAGTTCTGGTGCAGCATCCTTTGCAGCAGCAAAATGCTCAGCATTTTTCTTAAGAGATTTCAGAATATCTCTTAAGCACACATCAGAATCAGAGTTGGAATCTGATTTTGCAGGTTCATCTTCAGTGATCATCTTTTCTTTCCCTTTGCCTTTTGGTTCAGCAACAGCCTTTCCTTTGCCTTTCAATTCAGCAACAACAGTAGCAGCTTCAACCTCTTCTTCAGAATCAGTAAACACCTGAATAGGTTCATCAGCAGCATTTCCAGCTTTCTTCTTCTTCCTCATGGATTCAGAATAATCCATTCTGGTGAACACACGGTTTGACCTCCGTCGTCTTTTTACAGGGCTTCTCTATCGTTTGCCTTTCATTTTCAGAGATATGTGCATCCTCCATTTCAGCATCTTCATGGTCGGAAGTAGCAGCAGCTTCTTTTTCAGCAGCGACCTCAACATTTCTAGCTTTAGAACCGTGATCAGTAGGTTCAGGCGATTTGGGGCTTTTCGAAGCAAAAGTCATTTGAGCAGTTTGTTCGGCCAAATAGCTTGAGATATCCACAGTGATATCTCCGAATGTCATCACGGGCAGATGACTAGTGGATCGCAGTGTATTGGACACTTCTTCTACAGCCCTAGTGAACTGTTCAACAGTAGCATCTTGTGGAATGTTGGTGATGTGAGGAGTGGTTTGAGGAGCAGGAACGATTGTTGATGGTGTTGCAGAGACATTTGAGTCAGCATTTGACGAGGTTGAGTTTTGTGAAGCCATGGAAGCAAGAATTTCGAGAGGGTTTGTGCGAGAGTGGGATGAGTTTTTCGAATCAGAGTGAGTTTGTGAGGAGTTTGAATTTCTTTCAGTCATTTAAGTGAGGCGGTTGGAATTTCAAGGTAATGGATGGAAGTTTACACACACTTCTTTGAGATATACACAACCAAAAATGAATTCTGCAATCTTAGTACTCAACAAAATCAGAAATCACGATTAGCAAATGAATGGCATCTTTTGATCGATATTTATATAGAGAATTATGTAGTTGGAGGTTAAATTAAAAACAGAAGAAATAATCCAGAAAATTTCGATAATGCTCCACATAATTAGCCACAATCTAGATCATGGGTAATTAGTGGGGAAAATCCATTTAATTTAAATTAATTAAATAATTAAGAAGCTTCCAGAATTTATAAATTCGCATAATCTGAAAAAATAAAGATGTGGGTTAGTAATTAATTAAATAAATAAAATAGATCTCAATAAATAATTAAATAATTACAACTAATAAAAATAAATTCGAATCAGGCAATGTTGTGCTCAAAACTGTTACAAACACCTCAACACGGTTTTTACATGCACTACAAGAAAACAGTGAAATTCCAACAATAAAATTCCAACGGATTTTTGCATTTTTTCCGTTGGAATCAGTGATTCCAACGGATATTCCAACGAAAATACGACCGTTGGAAAAGTGGGCGTTGGAATTACAAAATTCCAGCGGAAAAAAATTCCAACGGTACATTCCAACGGATGTTGAACGTTGGAATTTTCACTTATTGAATTTTTTTTCCAACATAAATTCCATCGAATAATCCAACGGCAATTTTCCGTTGGATTTAATCCAACGAATTTCGACCATTGGAATTTTAATTGTTGAAAATTATAAATTTGAATTCCTACAGTAATTCCAACAACAAAAAATCTGCGGGAATTTTTATTCCAACGGACATGTACCGCTGGAATATCTAGCTATTGAAAATTTTCCATCACAAATTTTATCGTCAATTCCAATGGTGATTTTCTGTTGGAATTTTTCCAACAAATATTAACCATTGGAACTTAAATTGTTGGAAATTTATTCAGATCAAATTCCAATGTCAATTCCAACGACATTATTCTAGTCGTTGGATTAAAAATTCCAATGAACATATACCGATGGAATATTTAATTGTGGAAATTTGTCCAATATAAATTTCAACAATTTTTTTTGTTGAAATTTATTTTAAAATATATTTTATTTTTATTGATATATTAAAAAGTAATATTAAAATCACACAATATAACATTTTAATTCAAATATATAATCAATTTAAAATATATATATATAATAACTTGAAAATCAAATACAATCTAAAATAATTAATGTCATAACAAAAATAATAAGTTGTAAACATCGTAATCATAAACTAAGTGTTGATCATCCTTCCAATTCACATCACCAACAAAAATAAACTAAAACTAATATAATAACATAAAATTAACTCCTAAAAATCACCACCATTTATGTTCTCAGCATCACAAGAAGGCACACCGATGTGTAGTGTTGAATGATGTGTTGTTTATCATCTTCTGAAGAAGCCTGTGAACGGAGGCTAATTCACTCTCAACGGCAGTTAAACGAAATCTTAAGACTTGAACTTCTGAATTGGCCAGGTTGGTGCTACTACTCTTACTCCTCTTATTAGATCATCTTGAATTTGAAGATTTAAATAAAGCTGCTTTTGATTCAAAACCATAAGTTCAGCCTCTCTTACCATTCCCTTCATTAGCCTCATAAAAGATTGTAGAATCGTCAAACTCATCTCCAGCTACACCTTCAGACAATTTAATAGCTTGCAAATTTTTATCCTAATTCCAATGCAGTTTTCAACAAGTACAATATATTAGATTTTGTAAATATAAAATACAAAAGAAACTCCATATACATATATAATAATATATAGTTCCAAAAAACTCATCTCTTATTTTAAAACTACCTACGTAAACTCTCTCAACTCTAGAATTTTGTCATTCACCAGTTTCTTTATTGTATTTGAGCTTTAAAAAAGCTCAAGAATAGTAGCATTTCTATTGGGCTTCCTTCCCTAAAAATTAAACAAAAAATTGATAATTCTAAGTAAATTAAAATTTATATACAAAAATCACTTAATTAACATAAATATACGTACCAATCATCTTAAATGCTCAAAAATAGAAATAGCATGCATTACCTTATATGTTCTTGTTATTATGAAATCATGTATGTCTCCCACTTGGTTTTAAGTGCCTCAAGCACTCCAGCAGTCAACCACGGCCCTTTGAATTTCTTCCTATGAATATCTGTCAAGCTTGAACGCATTATGGTTAATTCCACTTTATATTTTCATATCTTTTAATATCAGCTTCATCATGCTCAAAATCTCATCTATGACAATATTGTAGATGATTATTTTAATAGAATTTAGATTCATATTAAAATGATGCTTGCCTCTAGAATTATCAAATAAACTATCTACTACTGATGAAGTGATGATTATCTTAAAAGAGTGTCACTAACCTTTTTCAACTCAATTTTTTTTAGACAACAGCCTCTTAATGCCACTCCCATCAAACGTATTATATTCTAAGTGTGAGCCACAATAGCCAACTGTTCCTTAAATAGTATGGAGAAATTGGCTTCAGTATGAAAAAAAAACGAAGCTAGCCCCTGTAAGAGCTATAAGTAAAGTAGACATTTGAGATCAAAAACTTTTGTCTCAACATAAACATATTTACCTAATTTTGCATTTGTATTCGAAAGAAAAACTAAGAAATTAAGAGATTCATAAAGTATTCGTTTGATTCAACATTATCAGCATCATATATCACAACATCAAATTTATGACCTGAGAGTAAGCTTAATATTGCAAATTGGAAAATGAGAAATGCTTTTAAAGAGCATATCTCAAGTATACCCCTTCAATAACATGGAAAATATAGATTTCCTAAGATTTTCATTAGTCCACCTAATCCAATAGCAAGAGATGTAACAAATGACGACAATTTCATACCCCTGTTGTCCAATTAATAGCAATTTTCATCCAAAATTCTTATAAAGTAAATTGAAAATTTTCATTACTAATAACTTAGAAACACTTTACAATATGTACATGATTAACTATGATATTAAAAAGCACATCTCATCAGTGTAGGATTTACATCACCATTATACTATCATTTCAAATTATAACACAAAAGAAGCTAAGAAACTTATTCTATGTAAATCTAATATCGGTGAAAATCTTACGAGGATGATATCAAAAAAAGGAACAGAGCATTTTGAGATGAGGTAAAAATCTTACGGTACAAGCTCAACACTTTCTTTGCTCTTTAACCGTTGGCCGCTGAGAATCTCCCTCCTTCGTCTTCCCGTCATTTAAAACAGGGCGGAGACCCAATTTCTTTCAGAATGAAGAAGTTGGACAAATGGGTGAAGGGTTTCAAGGTGCATGTGAAAAGTAGATAAATCAAATGTAAACATCAGTTTTAAATAACAAGTTATTTCATATCCTAACATCAAACAACAAAATTGTACTAGACGATGCAATTTTATATGAGAAATTGAAATTTAAATCTTTCACAGAAGAATGAGGAGTCTCATCGATGCACCACATAACATATTACATATCACGCGTTACACACATATCATACTTACATCAGATTATGAATTGTGTATGAATTTCTCGTGTGGTACTACCTGGTGTTGCCAAAATAACCGAGGATTCGACACTTAAGGGTTGAGTTTTTCTTTTCTGGCCAAGGTTTGGATTAAAAATAAGAAGGTACACATACTCTAAGTTTTTGCAATCTCGTATTCAGATCTGAGAATTGAGAAATCTAGGGTTTTAATTTCTGCCTGCGGAATGAGAGAAGAGAACGTCTACCGCTAATAAAGTTCTCAAAATTTTCAAATTTTTTACTAAAAATCTATTTCAGCGCCAAATTAATTTATTGAGATAAACCCATAATTTTTTTATTCTTTTTTAATAAATAATATGCAGATTGTTGAAAGCCACCGACCATATATAATTAGATTTTTTTAAACAATATATATAATTGGATAATTTGTGTGTGTATAAAAATTTATATACTAAAGGTTGAATGGGTTTTTTTAGTAATATTTTTTTTGAAAATGTGTATGTTGAAAAGTGTAAGTCATTATAAATAAAGGAGGAAAAAATTATTTACGTCCCGTAACTTTTACCTTTTTTGAAAAACGTCCCAAAATAGTTAAAATTTTAATTTACGTCCCATAACTTTTTCAATTGCTTAATTTACGTCCAATTTTCACTGAAAATCCCCAAATTTATGTAAATGGGACGTAAATTGAGCAATTAAAGAAGTTATGGGACGTAAATTAAATTTTTAATTAAAATGGGACGTTATGCGAAAAAGATAAAAATATTCAACAAATGTATATAATTCACTATAAAATTAATGTAGTTTATGTTATACAATCAAATAAAAAAATAATTCATAAATTAATTAATTAATTATTATAAAAATCAATTAACTTACCTAATTAATTATTAAAAAAATTATTAACTTACCTAATTAGAAAAAAATTATAATTACAGTATAGGTATTATAAAATAAATTATGAATATTAATTAAAATAATAAATAATATTTTAAAATATATGAAAATCAATTTAGAATAATATTTAAATAAGTAAATAATTTATCATAATATCAAAAAAAAAAATTAATATGAAAAAAAAATCAAGATTTATTCCTAAGTCAATTAATTACTAGAAAAATCAATTAACTTACCTAATTAATTATTTAAAAATTCAATTAACCTAATAAAAAAAATAATTTAAAAAATCATTTAACATACTCAAATAAATATAAATTTTATCTTTAAAATGATAAAAATCTCAAATAAGTTTTTTTATTAAAATTGTCAAAAACTCTTACTCCCTCCGTCCCCGAAAAGTTTGCGGGGAATCTTGGGCACATGGTTTAAGAAAAAAATGTAATGATGAGAGTGTTGAGGGGTAATTTTGTAAACTTTTATATATAAAGTAAATAAAGTAGGTGGGTTGAGTGTATGGTGGGTCCCAAAAGTAATGACATAAAGGGTAAATATGTGTATATTGTGAGGGTGGGGATTGTGATGATTATTTCTATTTTGGGGTATGCAAACTTTTCGGGGACAAACAAAAAATGAAAGGATGAAAACTTTTCAGGGACGGAGGGAGTATTAATTAAAACTTAACAATTATTTTAATATTTTAAATAAATACAAAAATCCACAAATATTTAAAATCCCCAAATAAATCAAAAAATACTCAAATATATCCAAAATTCTCACCCCTTACCACGTTAATTGAAAGATGATGATGAACAATATATTTTTTAACAATTTGTTAATTTTATTGTTTTTCATTTTTATTTTATAATTTTTATTTGATATTAGTTCGTACAAAAATATGTGGATCTACTTTGTGTAATACTTAGATAAATTTTTATATTTATTTGATTACGTTAAAATAAATAAATAATTTTATAATACTAATATTGTAATTATAATTTTTTTTCTAATTACGTAAGTCAATAATTTTTCTAATAATGAATTAGATAAGTTAATTGATTTTTATAATAATTAATTAATTTATGAATAAATGAATTATTTTTTTATATTAAAATAAGTTAATTTATATATAAATAAATGAATTATTTTTTTATTTGATTGTATAACATAAACTACATTAATTTTATAGTGAATTATATACATTTGTTGAATATTTTTATCTTTTTCGCATAACGTCCCATTTTAATTAAAAATTTAATTTACGTCCCATAACTTCTTTAATTGCTCAATTTACGTCCCATTTACATAAATTTGGGGATTTTCAGTGAAAATTGGACGTAAATTAAGCAATTGAAAAAGTTATGGGACGTAAATTAAAATTTTAACTATTTTTGGACGTTTTTCAAAAAAGGTAAAAGTTACGGGACGTAAATAAATTTTTTCTCCTCATAAAGAGTACTACAATACATTTTTTATTAAAAATTTTAAATTGTAACTCACTATAATTAAAAAGTGCAACATAAAAAGAAATATCAACGGTCAATAGTTCTTTGCAAGGTGCATTGATGTAAAATCACATGACTAACATTGTTTTACAAAGTGTCCACATTTTCAATTTCATTACAAATATGTACTCCCTCCATTTCGGTGAAAGCTACTCATGAACTTTGGGCACAGATGTTAAAAGAAATATAATAGAATAAATAAATGTATTAGAGGTGATGTGATGGAGAGAGAAAAAATATAATGAAATATTTTGAGTAGGGGTGTAAACGAGCCGGGTCAAGCCGAATAGTGCTGAGCTTAAAACTCGATTCGATTTGATTGTTATTCTCAAAGCTTGAAACTCGACTAGACTTGGTCGAGCCTAAAATAAGAAACTCGATAAATTCGAGCTTGACTCGATTACCTATATAATATTCAAAATTAATTGTAAAACATTTTTTAAAATAAACTCGAACTCGACTCGATTGCTTGTATATAAATATAAATTATATATAAGTGGCAAAATAGTAAATATTGTTCAAATTCGATTAGGTTCACAAGCCTTAATTTCGAGCCTAGTATTTACAAGCTCGAACTCGGCAGATATTCGAGTAGCTCGAAACTCGACTCGAATTAATTCTAATCTTTTTTCGAGTCGAGTACGAGTAGTTTCGAGTTGGCTCGACTCATTTACACCCCCTATGTGAGGATGATTTGCTAAAAAAGAATGCCCACCTTTCATTGTTTCCAGATTCTTGATTCGATTTAAATCTTTTCTTTTTGTATTTTTTTTTATTCTATTCCTTATGTCATTAAATATAATTTTTTCCTCATTTTTTTACTGAGTATGATCATATAATAACACAACTTTCTACTTATAGTATCACTTATTTGCTCAAACAGTACAATAGCTAGGGTTGTATACGAATCGAATCGAAGCGAATACTGCAGTATTCGATTCGTGAAAATATTTGAATATTCGTATTCGTATTTGTTTAATTTTCGAATAATAAATTTGATTCGGTATTCGATTCGATTGATTATTCGATACTATTCGATTCGAGTATTCGATTCGAATTTTTTAATACATATTTTAAAAATTATTTTTCAAATATTCGATTTGAAATTGATTCGTATTCGATACTATTCGATTAGAAAATTTATGTTGAATTTTTTTTTAAATAATAATTTAAATAATATTATAGGACATGAGACAAATATACATTTAAAAATATATTTATATTATAAATATAATCGAATACTTACGAATATCGAATCGAATATCATAATTTTGTATTTGTATTCGTTTATTAATCGAATCAAAAAAAATATTTGTATTCTAATTCGAATCATAAAATTTCGAATACGAATATCAAAATTCGAATACGAATACCGAATCGAGCAAAATTATTCGATTAGTTTACAACCCTAACAACAGCTCATTCAAACCATTTATTTTCTACGTCCGGTGTTTGCTCAAATTTTTTTTTTTTGGGTTGGTCTGTTATGGACTCGAGTGCATGTTGTGCACCCTAGTCTATGTTGCACTTTTCAGTTTACTGACTTACACTTTTGGTAAATGGTGTTGCACTTTTCAATTATTAAACTGTATAATAATATTTTTAGTTATAGTGACTTACACTTTTTAGTAATATTGTGTTGTATTTTTCAGTTTAATAACTTACACTTTTCTTTAGACTAGAGTGCACAACATGCACTCGAGTCCATACTAGACAAAACCTTTTTTCTTTAAGAAAAGATAAATATATTGACAGTACTATCTTACTTTTAAATGTTATAAGGCATGGAGAACAATTAAACAAAAAAAAAAAAAATTGGCATAGAAAACCAAATTAGCAAATTGCGAAAACCACTTAATAAAAAACTAAACAAAATTTAACAATTATCAATAATATTAAAAATCTGACAAAGTGGGATAGCTCAAGTGGTTAGAGCACCACTACCTAGGCCTTAGATCCTGGGTTCGAGTCATGGGAAGGGGAAAAAGGGATGGGTTCCCTCCTTTTTCCCACTCAGCGCCTCTTCGGCCTTAATAAATTGGATTACTAAATATTCATTCATTACGATGCACATCTTCTTTAGCCCTATTATTTCACGAAATCTTCTTCAGCCCTATTATTTCACCGTTAATAAGGCGTGCCTTCTCAATCGGCGGTTCCTGAAGCAGCAACGCCAGCGTCCCCGCCTCATCACCGTTCCTGATCAGTACGCTGAAGGTAGCATTGCAGTTTTTTCAGTATTTTTAAATGTTACACTTACAGAGTGATTTCTCCAGATCATGATTGGTGGACAGGATTCGAATTAATCGCTCAACGGAGCTTTCTCTATAAAATTATGTTCTCAATGGAATACTGACTTCCCAGTTCAGATGACAGATTTCAGGTATTTGATAGGAAGAAATTTGATTTTTCACTTGGCTTTACTGTGCAAATCTGATTCTGGGATGCAATGATAATTTAAATAATCCCAGTTTTTGTTCTCGAGAAATAGGGAACAAAGCATTATTTTACTTGGTGTTCGTGTTGTTGGTTTGATTTTTTGTTCGTCACCAATTCATACCAGATCGACGACTGGTTAAGAGATTGCAAAGATTTAGCGTGTTCTCAAATCGATCTTTAGTGATAGAGTTTTTTTTTTATAATTGTCCCTTGCAGGTTTCAATTTTCTCAGTCTTTTACTATGAGATTTATGTCTTTCGTAGGCTGGATTGTAGTTAACATTGGGCAACACTTGCTGAATTTATTAATTAGATTGGCTAAAATCAGCTAACAAACAGTAAGAGTTAGTTAAAGAAGATAGAATTCCAACCAATTGTCCTGAAATATCCATAGTGAGGAAACTACAAGTTTACATATCAACGTTTTGATGGCATCTGATCGAGTGCTAAACTGAATATGCAATTCCACACATGAAATATATATGGTTTATGAAGGATTCCTATTTAGCTAAGAATAGAAAAGGTAAACTCATTTTATTAAGGAGAAGAGCTAAATTATCCATATGCGCATCAGCTTTAAGGAAATTGGTTTTCTTCTTTAGTGTTTTGTTGGACTTGTGATGTGTATTGCTACAACTGAATTTTTGCTCCTAATTTTGATGAGTAAAAATTCATTTTCTTGATTCTTGAGCTCTCTTCAATTTATCAAGTTATAGTTGGTGGCTCGGTGCAATTTTGATGGATACATTCGTTTGAAAGGTATTATTCTTGCATTAGAGTCATTTTTACTTCACTATACATTTAAAACACTCATTCATAAGAAAGAGTTAAGAATAAAGCTCGTGTGAGGGGTCTATTTATGAGGATTACTTGCGTGAAGAAACATCTACATTTTGTTCATACAATTTATGACACTTACGTGCTTGAATATCTAAAAATTGTTATTTCACTAATGAAAAAATGGCAAATGTCTTTATACGTACTCTTGAATTGCCTAGAAGTTGACCCATATTATGCGTCAGTTATCTCATATATTGTATTCTCTCTTAGTTATACATTTGATTTTACTTATCATTGATTTATATCTTTCACTATTTTTCAATATTTACAACTTTGTATGTAAACCACCGAATATAAGTGGTGTTGGAATCTCTAAACATATATGATCACATTTTGTCGATTGTTTTAGAAGATATGTAATTTTTTTTTTCTTATACAATATGATAATTATAACTACTTATTCATTATTACATGTACAATCACTCAATTTTTTATATTTAATTGTGTATTTTCAATAGCATGACACTAATACTGGCATCCAAGATCATTACATCAAGTGTAGACTTATTCAGTGTATTCTTTGAACAAAACAATACATTAATTTTAGCACAACTAATAACAAAAGTTAAGTTTTAATATTTGGTAAACACCTCCAGAATTGGAGGTGCTACAATTAATAGTATATATAGAGATTAACAAAAATTACAAATATCAATTATTAATAATTTTGTCTAAATTTAGTTGTAATGAGAGGGCACCCATCATTAAATTATAAAGTAAATCTTACGATGAGATAATTTTTATCACTAAATTATGAAAATCATTCAACGGTCTAACATTATATACGGAAATTAAGAAATTTTCGTTGGAATAATTAAAGGAAAAAATCAAATATAACATGTCATTGGTTTTTATGAGGTGTTGCAATCTATGTTGGAATTTTTTCAACGGTTGTTTATGTCGTTGGAAAAACTGTTGGAATTTTAAAAATTCCAACGATTTATTTTTCTGTTGGAAATTTTCCGTTGGAATTAGATATAAAATATAATTTTATTTAGAAAAACCATTCCAACGATTTAGTGCCAATGGAATTTCCATTGGAATAATTAAAAAAAAATTCCAATGATATTCACGTCGTTGGAAATTTTGTTGGAATTAGATATAAAAATACAATTTAATTTAGGATAATCATTCCAACTGTCTGGTGCCGTTGGAATGTTTGTTGGATTTTATTTTTAAAAAATTCCAATGCCTTTTCCAACGGTACATTCCAACGGTTATCACAAGGTGTTGGAATCTCCGATGGATTTTTCCAACGGTGGCTTATGTCGTTGGAAAAACTGTTGGAATTTTGAAAATTCCAACAATTTATTTTTCCGTTGGAATTTTTTAGTTGGAATTTCACTGTTTTCTTGTAGTGATGATTTTGCTTCATTTGTGTTGCACCATATTTTTTGTTTTTGTGTTATAGCATCTAATTTGTATTGATCCATTTTTCATGTAGAGTACATCGTAGTAGCGAAATCCGTGCCCCATACTTACTTAATGGATTACAAATATGTTGATGTTTTTACCAAATATCACCTTTTGAAAAGAAGGCATCGTAGTAGTGAACTCCGTGCTCCATAGTTACTCAGTGATTTGGTACATCTTTTATTATGCTAATAACATTCTCTTTTTATGCATTTGAGAGGTGTGAGACATGTTTATTTTTGCACTCCAAGGTTCTTAGATTCGAAGATATTTTACAAAGGAATTATTTAACTAAGTAAGAAATAAATTCAACTTATAAAATTTATACAACCCATGATTCATATATTGTATTGTATTAGTTCAAATATTAAATAGGAACAAGTTACATGTATGTAACTGGTACACAAGAGTGCAACCAGATATTTAATCATCGATATATATTTTTTTCTTTTTACAAATATCGTGGAATATCCTTCTTCCCAATATCAATATTGGTGACCACGAAAATTGTATATATCGAGGAAGAATAATATTTCCACGATATTTTAAGAAGATAATTGGAAAGAATAAAGTCATTTTTTACCATTTTAAGAAGGGGCAATCTAATAAGGGACGGACTGAAATAGAAAAGTGACAGTTTAATAAGGGACGGAGGGAGTATTAAATTTTTATTATTTTTAAGATTTACCAATATCAATATTCGATAACGATATTTCCAAAAATTTAAGATCTCAATATTTCCAAATACTGATATTTTCAACCTTGGAAAAAACATATCTAAAATAGCAATTTTGTATCGTGTGGGACCAAATCTTAAAAAATATGTTAGGCAATTAGGGGTAATCAAACACTTAACTTTCGATCATGTCTATTTAGAACTTAGTCAAAAAACTCCATTTTTACACTCCCCCTCCTTGTGGGATCGACCTTGTACTTACTTCGCTACAATATACACCGTATACTTGCAGTCGTGTATTTTGGTGTTGTGAAATACGTGAACAACAAATCCCTGTTTTTTGGGTGATACTTGTGTTTCTCGACGTCTGAGCAAAGCTACTGGACTCCCTTTCAATAAATCATCGTTTACTGCTTTACATCCATTGCACTTTCATGGTGACGTATTGGGACTTGTTTGTACTATATGTCTGTCGATGGGTTGAAATATTTTTTATTGCTTGTTGACCTATTTTCTCGCTACTGTTGGCTTTTCCCTTTGAATGCTAAATCTCAGGTTGCATCCTTATTTTAAACATTCAAGCCACTGGTTGAGAAAAAAAATTGGACATCACATTAAAAAAAAAATGAATTTATACGGACAGTGGCGGCGAATTCCAGGCTCTTCACCCATCACTTTCTCCAGGCTCCGCACACCCCGCAACAAAATGGCCTTACTGAACGCCGCAATCGCCACATACTTGAAATTAGTCGAGCATTACAGACGACCGTCTATCTAATAAACCGGACGCCACATTCATGCCAAGTTACCTAATCAATTTTGCTCATTTGCCTTACAGACGACCGTCTATCTAATAAACCGGATGCCAACACCTGTTCTTCATCATCATAGTTCGTTCAGAGTTCTATTCAACAAAGATCCAAATTATATGAAACTCCGGGTGTTCAGTTGCCTCCGTTTTCCGTGGTTAAGACCATATGTTCTTAGAAAATTGAGTCCACCTTCGACACAGTGCATCTTTATTGGGTATTCCGTACATATCAGAGTGTTTACCGCTGTTACGACTTCACCACTGGCTGTTTATTTGTTTCGCGTCATGTGTGTTTCACGAAAAGCACGTTCTCGACCCTTCCTGACACGACGTCTCCTCCTTCGCCATCTTCACCAGCCGGCTCCATAGTTTTGCCCCAACTGGTTCCTTTGGTGCCTTAGTCTACCATACACTCCCAGTAGTCTACTACACCTGCCGCTACACCACCACCATCAAACTCTCAACCGTCGTCTATATCATTACCTGTTCTGCCCCTTACAGATGTGCCACGGCCCCAGCCTGCCCCTATCCGCACTCACATCATGCGCTCACGTGCCTTAAATAATATTCACAAACCAAAACAATTATATGTGGCAACGAAGCATCCACTTCCTTATGATGATGAACCTTCATTTGTCGAGCAAGCCCTTTTTGTTCCTAATTGGCGGGCTGCAATGTCCGAGGAGTTTGCGACTCTTCAATGTCATGGCACATGGGACTTGGTACCTCCTCCTTCCCGAGGAAATATAATTGGGTGTAAATGGTTTTTTCGGACGACACTATTGATAAGTTTAAAGCTCGGTTGGTCGCCAAAGGTTTTCACCAAAGGCCCAAGATAGACTTCACAGAGACATTCAGTTCGATTATCAAATCAACAACTATTCATACGGTACTCACATTGGTAGTCTCCTCGAATTAGCCTCTTCGCCAATTAGATATCAATAATGCCTTTCTTCATGAAAATCTTGATATCCCAATTTATATGCACCAACCACCAGGCTTCAAGGATTCGTCCCATCCTTCTCATGTGTGTCTGCTCTACCGCTCTTTCTATGGTCTTCGTCAGGCCTCTCGGGCTTGGTACGACTCACTTTGTGTGGCACTTGAAAAGTTTGGTCGCGTCCACTCAAAGGCGGACACGTCCCTCTACGTACTCTTTACATTGGCCCTAAAAATTTATTTGTGTTGGCATATGTTGATGATCTTGTTTTAAAAAGTACTTCTATGTCTCTTATTTCGGGTATCACTCAACACCTTCATTCGTTCTTCGCCGTTAAAGATATCGAGCCCATGTCCTATTTTTTGGGGATTGTAGTTGCTTCATGCAAAGAAGGTGTATTCCTTTCTCAACATAAACACTTGGTCGATTTGTTTCGATGCCACAAGATTGAGGGCGTCAAACCTGTTTACACGCCTTCTTCTCTCAAACCCACCACGGGTTCTATAGTTGTTGATCCGTCCGAATATCGTAGTGCATTTGGCGGTCTCCAATGCTTGGCAATGACTTGTCCGGATATTGCCTTTATTGTGAATCGTCTTGCACAATCAATGTCCTCTCCGACTTCAGATGAATGGGCCCTTGTCAAGAGACTCTTTCGGTACCTTAAAAGTACATTACATCATGGAGTCCTGCTTCGCCGAACGTCGAACCTCACTCTCACATCATATTTTGATTCTGATTTTGGTGGTGATCTCACTGATTGTAAGTCAACATCCGGTTACGTGGTTTTTCTCGGGTCGACTCCCATTTCCTGACGCTCTCGAAAACAAAGTGATGTCTCTCCTTCATCGACGGAAGCCGAATACCGAGCTCTAGCCACAACAACTTCTGAGGTTTGATGGCTTCGACATATTTTTAATGACTTGCAACTTCATCTCTACCCCTCCTCGTATCCTTTGTTACAATATGGGGGCTACTCGATTGGCTTTGAATCCAGTGCAACACTCTAGAATGAAGCACATAGCCCTTGGACCAGCTAGCGGATGTCTTCACAAAGCCCCACCCTTGAGCACGGTTCCAGTCTCTCTGTTCCAAAATTGTCGTTGCGGACGAAACGTCAATTTTTCGGGGGTGTATTAGTCAAACATTCTCAAGATAGCCTCCATACAATTAGCTATAAGCTCAATCCCTAATTTATATCCACGATTCTGTATAGTCAAACTTCCCTTTCATTTGTAAATCTCTCATCTCTATTATATATATTTGCAAACCTCTAAAGTGCCACATGTCACCACCACACTTCTTCTACATCAAACACTTCTTAAAATCTCTCCATTTCAAAAATTCTCAACTCTCATTCATTTTCAATTTTATGTTTTAATCCCAACCCTCCACTCTAACTTTTAATCTCAACCTTACATCCTTATTCATTACTCCTATATAAACCTCAACATTTTCTCATTTTAACCACTCAAGTTTTAATCTCTCAACTTTGTCTTCTCCGAATTATGCCGATCAATTTTTTCCGGTCGTTTGCCTAGAAAAAAATTCGACCATCCATTTTAAATCTCATTCGATTCTCTCGATTTTGTCATCTCCTGTAATTTATCCCGTTCATAACTTATAAAGGATTTTGTCAAGAAGGATTTTAATCTCTCTTGAGTTTTCTCCATTGATCTACAAAGAAGGATTTTATTGGATTTGATGAAAGAATATCAAATTTAATTCAATTTGGATGAAGAATTGTAGACAAATAATGTCAAATGTAATAATAGCATACTTTGAATGAAGAATATCAACCCATTTTTTTTAATTTATGTTGTAATTTTTTTATTTTGTTGGCAACATTTACATATTTTTTTTATATTAAATATATTTTGAGACGGTGATAATTTAAATCTTTTGATGGAGTATATATTTGCCTACATAATCATTTTTGGGATAGTGTAATAAATCATTTATGGGATATGTTTTAAATCTTATGATATGCAACATATATTTTGGCAACATTCAATTTTTTTTCCTACATTCAACCGAAATTTACGTTAATTAATAAATATTTGCCACAATTTAAGTTCTCCATATGAAATAAATGAATATAATCTTTGTCACAATTTATGTTATTTGTCATTAAAAAAATATGTTAATGCTACCCAATAAGTAATAAATGAATTTAGTTTCAATTTACTTTAATTTATGTTAAATAATAAATTTCATGTCATTATGTTAATTGATTCATACGACTTTCAATTTATAAATAGATTTTAAAATATTAAAAAACATATTACGAAGTATAAAATAATAAAAATAAATATTATCAGATAAAATAAAAGTATTCTCATGATTAACATAATTAGTAATTAAAAGATGAAAGATAATTGTTAATTAATATAGAATTTCTGTCAAAAAAAAAAATTAATATAGAATTTGAAACTGGATTATACGACATACCATAAAAAAAAAATTGGTGGCACAAATTAATTTTTTTTGTGGGATAAATATAAAATTAGTACTATTAGTTGTCATTAATTAGTGTGGGAAAAATTCGGTGCACTAATTTATATAGTCCCAATTTAGATTGTATATCAATCAAATAACGTAAAGGTTTCTATAACTTAATTGTGAAATTAAATTAATCATGAAATTTTAATTGATAGTAATAATTAATGTGGCCAATATTATGCCACCGAATTTTATATTAATTAAATAAGTAATAAATATTTGCCACAATTTATGGATAAGAATGTTTGCCACAATTTATGTTAATTAATAAATTGTGGTTAAGAATAGAAGTTCTTTTGTCATTGAGAAATATGTCATGATTCATGGCACTTTACTTTTTTACATCAATGTCATTTATTAATTTACGTTAAATAATAATGTGTGATATTTGAGTTCAATTGATTATACAATTGAAATTGGACTCCAATGAATTTGGTAAAATGTTGATCCAAAGATAAATTGAATATTAAAATTCAAATGTATCTATACACTCAATTGTATGAGAGAATTTGACAGTAATAAATTATGTAAATATTGTATTGGTGAGATATGTAAATGCTTGATTTTTTTATATTCACTCTCAAGAAATGATGTAAATATTGTTCATATTCTCATACTGTTATGTTTTCTTCTTTTATTATGTGGTTTTCCTTTTGTTAATCTTAATGAAAAAAGGTAAAATAAATAAATAAAAATGAAGCAAGTTCCCCTAAAGTTTTTTTTTGTTGGACATACACCTCTTTCAGATAATATTATGTAGTAATACTAGCAAATGAAAATTAATTTTAAATTTAATTTCGTGAGTTTGCTAGCTCAACCTTTGTTGGGGATGACATTTTTTTTTACTGTAATTTAATAAATTTGGCTACACTATAATCCAATTTTTTATTTTGTGAAATATTTATTTCAATTTCCAGTGTGGTTCGACTCTTAATAATGTTTAAAACTGGAAGTGAAAATTGACTATGCTTATGCGCAACAAATATGAATGGTGTTGAGTATAAAGTTGATGTGGACACTAAAAATGAGAGGAGTTAGATGATAAATGACATAATTGTATTGAACATAAAGTAGCTTTTTTTCCCTCTAAATTGTCTTCTTCAATATTTTTTTTAAGTTCAAATCTTATGTTTGCCTTTGTACTACGTTGATTTGTAATTAGTAACTCATCTTACTATCAATGAACTTGCAGATGCAATTTATTGTGGAGAGATATCTTAATTAGACCTGATAGTGGGTAGCATGATACAACAATACTATCAAGATGAATATTTCTTTCATTGTCCAAGGGATTTGGGTTTTGATTTTTTTATTTATTTATAAAGTATTTGTTACTCTATATTTTATCTTTTACTGTTCGAATTTTTTAAATATATAAACCGACCAGGTATAAAAATACATAAATAACTACTTAAATTTAATACTACTCCCTCCGTTTTTAATTAAGTGTCACTTTGTCTTTTTTAATATTTTTAAAACAAGTGTCATTCTACATTTTTTTCTTGAATTTTGACAATTTTATCCTTATACATTATACTCCCTTCATTTTTTTTACCTTGATTTAAGCCTTTTCCCTTTTGAATACAGTCCTATAACATAAATCATGGATAAACCTTAATTATTGTATACATGAATATCACATACAATATTGACCACATTCATTACTAAACATAAATTTAATATTAAAATTAGTTATCATTAATGAAGGGTAAAATGGTCCATGATTATATATCTTAATTTGTTGAAAATGGTTAGAATGACACTTAATTAAAAGTGGAGGGAGTATTATTTTATATTTCTCTACGACATAATGCACTCATTCATGAAAAAAATGAAGTATTATCGTACAAAGATATTAGAGGAGTGTGATAGGTTATCTTTAACTGGTGAACATTGTAGTGTACTACAAGAAATACTTGCAGCTATATATAGAGGAGTGTGATACGTTTTAGTTTTATAAACTTTTATGATCAGTAAACAAAAATGTAGATTGAGTTTAAAAAGTAATGAGTAAATGTGTGTATATTTTGAGGGTGAAGGTTATGACTTATGACGATGCTTTCTTTTTTTTAGTGTACAAATTGGTATGAGAAATCAAAATATTGCAAGTGTGCAAATTTTTGAGGGATGGAGGAAGCCTAATAGTACTCATTTATCAACTCTTATACTAATTAAAGATAAAACTGATAATATGGGATGAGGCGCTGATGTATAACATATTTTAATCTGCAAAGTCTAAAAGACATAATTAGAAGTCTTGATGTTTGGACGTCTAATTTGTCTTCTGGAGGAAAGACAGTCGATCTTGGTGGAGATATTAGACACATTCTACCTATTATACCTAAGGGTTCTGTATACCTAAGGGTTCTAAATAGGTTATAGTTTACTCTACCATTACATCTCTCTATTTATGAAAACATTGTAAGGTACTAAAACTAATGAGGAACATTATGTTGCAGACTAGAAATTCTAACGATAACAACACTTCCAACGAGATAGTTGAATTTTAAAAGTTGGAGATGGTGATCTTAGTGATAGCCCTGAGAATTTTTCTAGAGGATTGATTTTCTTAAGAATAATTTAAATTTTACATATTTTGAATGCACGTAATCCATTAATTGGTATACTGTAGTATTTGATAACTTTGATAACAAATAAGTATTTTGAGGATAAGGTTAATGTTCTCTATTCGAGTATATTTTTTTATACATATAATCTATATATTGCTATAACATTTCATTTTTTATTTTTGAATAGAATAATAAATTTACAAACTATACATGTTTTAAAAATTATTTTTTAATTAATAAATTTATTTCAATCCCGCGTAAAACGCGAGTCTTACACACTAGTTGTATATAATCACGAGGTACTGCGCCTTTGTAATCAATCAAATACAAGTTTTATTCTTCCTATAAAATCTAAAATCTGCTATTGGATTTAATAAAAGACTTGATATGGCTTCAACAAAAACAAAAAAAAAAATCGTACAAAACCAAATACAAAGACTTTGGGTCAAAATCAAACATACCATGGTTAATGTGACTGAATGTGTGTTTGGGTCCAAGGGAGGTAAGGGCCCAATGTTTGAATCAAGGAGGTGCTGTTTAGGCCCACAAGACTTGACGATCTAGCAAGGGCACTGTGCAAAGGCCACGGATAAATTGCCCCCATTTATTATGTGTTCACCCCCACTTCAGTTTAGTTTTTAAACTAATGGGTAAAATGACTATTCTACCCTATAGGTGTTGAGTTCACCCCCACTTCAAAAAGGCTTTGCAATCCTCCCTTCCTTCCAAAAATACCGTCCCTCCCTGTAAAAAAAAAAAATTGAAACCATTTAATCTTAATCTATGAAGCCAACTCGAAGAAACTTGATAATAATGGTTGAAAAACGAAGTGTTCGTTACATACATTTCGTTTTCGTTTTTTTTCTTTCAAAAAATCGCTTTATTCAAAAGTCAATACTGGTTCACCGGGAATTGCACTATAACTCGGCCAACCCTACCGAGTTTTAAGCTCTTTAGACAACGAAAGATTTCACGAGTTTTCTCAATTTTCGAAAAAAATTTCCACATAATGTACCAAATGTCGTAATAAATTTCCACATAATGTCTCAAATTTTGAAAAACGCTTCCACATATTGTCTAAATTGTCAAAAAAAACTTTCACATTATGTGTCAATTTTCGAACAATAGTTCCACATTATGTCTCAATTTTCGGAATATAGTTCCACATTATGTCTCACTTTTCTGATTTTTTTTTTCAAACAGTATCAAATTAAGATTTTTATTTTGTTTTTGTTTAACAGAGGTTGGTTGATGGTATTGAAGATTACATAGAGGAATAATATGATGAAGATGAGCATGGCAAATCTGCGAATGAGGGAGTTTATCACCGATTTTTGTGCAAAAATGTGGAAGTTTGTCACCGAGTTTTGTGCAAAAATGTGGAAGTTTGTCACTGAGTTTTATGTGAAAATGTGAAAGTTTGTCATCGAGTTTTGTGCAAAAATGTGGAAGTTTGTCACCGAGTTTTGTGCACCAATGTGGAAGTTTGTCACCGACTTTTATGCAAAAAAGTGGAAGTCGATCTTGGCCGAGTTTTGTCACCTAACTCGACGAACTAGACTCGAGAAGGAATAGAAAAATCTATTTTCGACGTTTCGTCTCCTAATGCCCCATTTTGTGCAAAAACCAAGTTCCTTCAACAACTAAAAGTCTAAATCATTTTCAATAACAACAATTAAACAACAAAAACTAATCTATATATGAAAATCAAATTTTAGAATCTAGAAATTTGAAAAAAAAACTATTATAAACCCTAACTTACCTTTGTCCATAGAAGAGCAAGGAGTTGGGGCTGTAGGCGGCGGACGACACGGTGGTGGAGCTGCAAGCGGCGACGGCCGGTGGCAGACGGCGACGGTCGACGCAGACAACCGGAATTGCACGATTTCGCTTCAAGAGGGGTTTTTTTAATTGTGGGTGAACTCAAAACATTTTGTATTGTATATTAATTGTGGGTGAAGGGGAAAAGGTTATATGTGGTATTTCATGGGGGTGAACTCATATTTTGGGGGTGAAGTTATCTGGAGGGTGAACACATAATAAATAGGGGGCATTTATCCGTGGCCCTGTGCAAAATGTCGACTGCTCCAATACCAAGGTTCTAAATTACCAATGGTCTAACGTCTCTTGTTACATGATAGAAGAGAGAACATGTTCATTAATTAATTAATATTCTCTTTTTGTTAGTTAATGAGTAGTAATATTTTCTCAATTAATCCCTCTAGTGCAACAAAAATTTGTTACACCATAGTGAAACTGAAGATCGGGATTTTTTTTGTGCCTTGGTATCCGGTCTAAGCACAGACTAATTAGGGGGACTAGTCACACTGTCCACTCGCGGGGGCTCGTTTGTATGAACGGACCCCTTAGGAATTATTTGCACCTTAGGGGAACTGAAGATCGGGACTAGCTTGACCAAACTCACTGTTCATAAATTCTATCATATCCACCACTTCTAGACTTTCAATCAAATAGACATATATATATATATACAGTAAAAAAAATTAAGTAACCACTTATGTTCCTTGTTCGTGAAATTATTGAATACAGTGGCATGTGTGTAACTTGAAAACTGAAGATGAAACATTAATATTTGAAATAACATTTGTGATAACCGGACTAATTTGTGGACAATGGCAAAGGCCTTTTAACAGCCGGAACAACACACAAATGATCAACTCTTCTAGCAGTAATGCCAAATCCTTCCTTCATATCCATTTCTTCTCCACCGCCTAATTTCCAATCAAAATGGTAAAGCAGCATTGCTAGTGGGAGCTCCATGTTCGCAAGCCCGAACGACATGCCAGGGTACATCCTCCGTCCAGCGCCAAATGGAATAAATTCAAAATTATTACCCTTAAAATCCACCCCACTGTCCACAAATCTTTCTGGCTGAAAGCAATCAGCGTCTTTCCAATATTGGGAGTCTCTATTAATAGCCCAACCATTGACAATGATTTTGGTGTTTGTAGGTATCTGGAATCCATTAATCTCACATGTCTCGCCGCATATTCTTGGAAGTAGGAGGGGTGCCGGTGGATGCAGCCTCAGAGTCTCCTTGATAACTGCATTCAAGTACTTGAGTTGATGAATACATGATTCATCAACGCATCCCCTGTTTTCGCCGTCAAAAACTTTTCTAACCTCGTGTTGCGCCTTTTCCAGGATGTTGGGATTTTCGAGCATTTCTGCCATTGCCCAATCCATAGTTGTCGCTGCTGTTTCACTTCCTGCTGTCAATATATCCTGCTTCAACATCATATATATTAGCATTTGGATCACTTCTTGTGGGACCATGTCCTATATATTACTTCCTCTGTCCACCACAACTTTTACAAAAAATAGATAAAATAAATTTAATAACAATTGGTTGAAAGGTGAAGTAAAATTTTGATTTCTAGAAAAAAGGACGAGGACGAATTCGATAGACTAGAAAAAAGGACGATGTGACACCGGAAATTAGTCTGGTGCAAGGTTGGCTGTCACACCATCTAGTCATGCAAGAAATTAGTCCAGTGCATCAAATTGAAACAATTAATTATACACAATTTAAATGAGGTAGTGAGAAGATCTCAAGAAGAACATAGACAGTTGAAAGCATAAAACAGAGTAAAGGAAAGGAAAATTAACCAAGATAACAGCTTTAATGTTGGTGTTGGTCAAAGGAAGTTGAAGTCCCTCATCTTGAAATTTGAGAAGAACATCTACAAGATCTTCTTGCTCGTCATCACTCTTCAATTTGTGGTCTGAAATAATGTCATCAAGAATTTTATCTGCTTCACCACGCAGTACAATCAGCCTCCTCCTCGCTGCACTCATCATTCGAAACAATCGGACAGAAGGATACACTTCTGCAATATCGAATCCTCCTGCTAATGCAAGAGCCTCATCCATTATCGGCACCAATCTCTTGTGCTCATCCGTTATCTTACCAACTGTTGCCCTTACTATCACGCCATACGTTGCAGAGAAAAACTTCTCCGTCAGATTAAACGCCCTTCCCTCCATACTGCCCACCCACCTCGTAAGATCTAAAAACACCTCTTCTCTGATTGATCGGAACGATTGGACGCGTTTCGCGCTCAAAAGCTCCACGGTGCAAATTTTCCTAAGCTGCTTCCAGTAGTCTCCGTGTGGGGCAAACGAGATATTGGTGCAATTGTAGCTCATGATCTCAGCTGCAAGAATCGGAGGCCTCGATGCGAAGTTTATGTCGTGAGTTCTCATGACTTGTTTTGCAGCGTCAGGCGAGGAAACTACAACAACGGAGACCTCGCCTAGCTGCAGATGCATCAACGGCCCGTATTTCAGGGCTAGTTGATGCAGAGCACGATGGGGCACGGATCCGATGAGATTGTGCATATTTCCGATTAAGGGCAACTTCCATGGCCCTGGAGGCAGATTTGCAGTTGAGATCTTGGATTTGAATTTTAACAAGATCAAAGTAGAGAAAAAGAAGAGGAAAACAAGTATAAGAAGAGATGGAAACTGGATCTCCATGATTGATTAGTTAGATAAGATAAAATAGTGTTGTGTTGATATTTTGCACTAGTCAGATGTTGAATATATATATATTAGGAGTAATATGCTGATGCATAAATGCATTGACTTATACAAGGATGATCAACTCGATAGTATTTTCTAATTAAAAATCATATTATTCAAACGAGAGACTATCGATTGTCAAAACATGTCACTATCAAGTTTGAATAGAGGATTTTTTAACCTGTATTTAATGAATTGATTTCACGTTTCACTATAAATTTAAACTTTAATTTTAGATGATATTAAATTTTTATCTGAGATTATGTTTGCTCATCACACAGTTCACACTATGGAGCTTGCTAAAAGTGATTTCATTCATATAAACTTTTCAGTACTTAACAAGCCTGCTTGACAAGAAAGTAAAGTTGAGAATTAAGCCCATGAGTGAGGGAGTATAAATGAATTTATTTCACACGCATAACTCTACAATTCGGACTTTCAAGTGAGATGGAATATTTTGAGTAGAATCGCAATTATTTAGATCTTTAATATAAGTAGAAAAACCTATATATAATTGTTGTGTTTCGGTGCCGCCGGCCGCCACTCCGTACTCGGGTTAAACGAACGGGCTCAGACACGTGTCAGGATTGTATCGGGATATAGTGGAGATAACCAAACACAAAGGTGGGTAACACTTCACCCTTACTGTTCTCCACACTCCAATCTTACGTTTACATCACGCGTCTCATCGTATTCCGGTCAATGGAGAGGGTGACTCAGTATAAATGGGAAGGCTGCCAAGAACTAGGACACCAATAAGTTGAGCCCTTGTGTGTAGGCCCAATGGCCAAAACAACACTTGGGCTAAATCCCAACAATAATTAATTTTTTTACTCATTTGCAAAATCAGTCTAACCAAAAAATTTTCAAATCCACAATCCAAATCCACTCCACTTGTTTGGATTAAAAAAGTAAATGAATGGATTTGAAATACTTAACATTCTTTTTAAGTTAAAATTGAGAGGATTTAAAATCCTCACTAAAACCATGTCATTTGAAATCCATGTATTTCTAAATGCATTCATTTCAAATGCTTTCTCAAATCAAATCCTTCCATCCAAACACAACCTAAGGGTGTGTTTGATAGGATCACTAATGAAGTTTATATACGGTTCTCAGATCAGTGAAACAAATTCATACAAATTTTTATCATCACATAATGAGTTCACAATATTATCAAAAAGGTATCTTACAAATTGAAATTACTTTAAGTCGGTCAATTGTATTGATGGTTGAATATCATTTAGACACACAACTCTACATGTCATAAAGATTTCTAGAAATTATTTTAACTGGGTCAACTGTCGGTGCACGACTGTGGGATATATATTCAGTATCAACAAAAATTGAAATTCTCGTTATCTAAAAAAGCTTCTTACAATTATTTAAAATATATAATTTTTGGAGCCGACTTACTAGCACCAACAACGGCTAAATTAATTTTAAATCAAATTCAAACGTTAAGTACCCCCACTACAAAAAATATATAGATTTGCGACAGTCAGAAAAAATGACGCTAATTGCGATGGATTTGCAACGAAAATTGTCAAACGGACAAAGTCAACATAATTCGCGATGGAATTGTAGGTCGTCGCAATTTGCGACGGTTCAATTCATTTCAAATTTGGGACGGATTTTGCGACTTTTTTTAATTTAATTTTCTTGCGACAAATATTCTATTCGTCTCAAATTTGTGATGCATTTTGCAACAAAAATATAATTCATCTCAATTTTACGACGGATTTTACAATGATTTTTTAACATTTTTTATGACATCTTTTTTTTGCGACGACGAAATTATGTTTGGCCCAATTATAAATGTACTCCTATAAAAGTTTGTGAAACCTTACTTATAATTTTACTCACACAAAATGTTGCAAGTCACATGTAAGTTTTCCAATTCTAGGAAAACATTTTTTCTTGTGTTTGTTTGTCTTTAACAAAATCAAATAATGTATATATAATCATATATAAGCAAATATGATCAAGTATATATGTGAATGATAGACATGTAAAGAACACAAAATTTATAGTGGTTTAGAGACTAAAGCTCGTGCGTCCACTTTCTCTGATTGAACAAGATAATTTCTTAACAATGGAATTAACTTGTTTTATAGTGCCAAGGTGCACTGATTAGAATTATCAACTCTTGATAATCTAATCCCTAGAATATAATATCTAGTACATTAACGATCTTTGTTATTGAATTGATCACTTAGAATTCCAACACAAATGATAATACATGGACAAAGATAAGAACACGGGATTTACATAGTTTGATCAAATGATATACGTCCATGGAGGATAGAAGACTCTCTTCACTAACTCAAATGAAAGTTACAGATTACAAGTATGATTCACGTAGAACTTGTTCTCTCACGAAGATTATTCACAAAGATCTACGCATTCTCATTACTCTAATTTATGCACTTAAGTGGTGTATTTATAGATGTACAAAGCTATTTGAAACTACCACTAACAAACTAACCACATATTTCAACTTTTGAATAGTTTAGGGATTTGGATGCAAAAATAAGGATATGTAAGGTGGCCGATTCTGACACGACATAAATCATCCGAACAATTACTTTAAATTAGTCGTTTTTGGTTCTAGGCGTTGCCTATCCAAAAGACTTCTAAAAATGGATATCATAGAATTGTGAACTTATCGGTTAGATTAAAAATATTAGCAAATGCACGTGAAATTTTGTTTGACCAACAATATTAAAGAAAGTTCCAAAATATATATGATGTATTGATGTACAAATCAAATTTGATAAAATAGTGGGATATGCATGTATATCTCAATCTTAAAATAGACGTGTTATTGTGAGTGTCTATCCTTGCATAGATGAGTGTTGTGTCTATTATTCTCTGTTTTTAATTTCATACAGTTGAACATGTATACGGACTGAATTAATGAAGATATATGTATTAAGCGATAAAAACGTTGACCAAATAATTAATGTAGTTGCTGAAAATTAATGCTTTGGCACTTTAATTAAAGAGCCATTCTTCAATTGCGGCCATGTATGGGCAAAAATATCATTGAATTGAATGTCATCTAACTATTGTGGGCCTCTTGTGACCCAAAGTGCGAGGGACCATATAACGGGTGAGACCAAAAGTGATTTTTTCTCGCATTCATTTTGAAAGAATTTTGTCTCATCTAAAAGTGTCCAAACTATGATATAATTAAATAATTTCGTCTCATCTAACAGTCCAACTTGTAGAGAGGTAGAAAATTAATTCCTGTATATTAATTTTCAAATATCTCGTAGAACCAATCATTAGTTCCCAACCATGGGTTGAATGAAATCGGCCAATACATAAATCGGTTAATAAAAGAATCATTGAGTTTCATCATTTGATCACGGGCAATGGCAAATGCCTTTTAATAATAGGAACAAGGCACAGAGGTTCATAATGGAAGATAAAAACATTAATTCATAATGAAATAAATGACCAAAAACGATCGAGAATATTCATCATATGGTCGGCAAAGGCCTTTTAATAACAGGAACAACGCGGAGAGGTTTGAGCCTTGCAGCAGTAGCGCCAAATGCTTCATTCATGTCCACTTCTAATTCTCCTTCGCCTAATTTCCAATCGAAATGGTAAAGCAGCATTGCCAGTGGGAGCTCCATGCTCGCAAGCCCAAACGTCATGCCAGGGCATATCCTCCTTCCACCACCAAATGGAATATATTCAAAGTCATTACCTCTATAATCCACCTCACTATCATCAAATCTTTCTGGCTGAAAGCAATCCGCGTCTTTCCAATTTTTGGAGTCTCGGCTAATAGCCCATACATTCACCATGATTTTGGTGTTTGCAGGGATCTGGTATCCATTGATCTCACATGTCTCGCCGCATTTTCTTGGAAGTAAGAGGGGTACTGGTGGATGCATCCTCAGAGTCTCCTTGACGACTGCCTTCAAATACGTGAGTTCTTGAATGAATGATTCATCAACGCATGACCCCTTATTGTCGAAAACATTTCTAACTTCTTCTTGTGCCTTTGCCAGAATTTGGGGATTTTTTAGCAATTTTGCCATGGCCCAATCCATAGTCGTCACGGCTGTTTCACTTCCTCCGGCCAATATATCCTGCATGCTTCAACACATTATATATCTATAACTCGATTTTTAATTAGCACTAGTTTAAAGCATGCATGAGTAGTACTTGTGTATAGATAAACAGAGTTGGTCATTTTATATATGAGTCATAATTAATGAGCAAGAGTACAATTGTGAAAAGTGAAGATAAATAAGGCCGATCCCTTGTAAAAACATCTTCTCTTATGGGAAGTGTAGATAAAACAGATATACCAACAAATTTTGAAGGTATGTTTGTTTTGGGACTCGCATGTTCAAACGTGGGACGTAATGTCCCACATCTTGTTTTAGCTAGTTTGGGATTTCACATTCGAATTTCATCATTCAATTACATCCACCCCTAAAAATAATTATTTATTCTACTATTATAATAATACAACATCATTCACTCTTACACAATTGATTTGACATAAAGTTAAATCCTACCTACTTTTTTTTTTTTTTTAATTACAAGTTAAATAACCATCCCTTTTTCCCCTCCCCATGACTCGAACCCAGGATCTAAGGCCTAGGTAGTGGTGCTCCAACCACTTGAGCTATCCCACTTTGTCTAAATCTTACCTACTAAACATTCCAAAACAAACATACACAATCAATATTCATAGGAATTTACCCATCCGAATTTTCCACATCCTACATAATCCCAAAACAAACATGGCCTTAGTATTTATATTTTGTATCACATGAAAGATTTTGTCTCATTCAAAAGTTTGAACGTATAGCAGATGTGATATTAATGCATTTATATTAGTTTCGTAACATCAACCGATAGCATAGAGACACGTGAGTACTATACATAGACAAAATTGAGAAAAGGAAAACTAACCAAGATTACAGATTTGATGTTGTCGTTTGTCAACGGAATTTCCTGTCCATCATCCTGATATTTGAGAAGAACATCTACCAGATCTTGTTGCTTATTATCAGAATAGGGCTGCAGTTTGTGCTCAATGATGATGTCCTCAAGAATCTTATCTGCTTCACGGTGCAATATACTCAGTCCCCCCCTCGTTGCGCTAATCATTCGAAACAACTTGATGGAAGGATACAAATCTACAATATTGAATCCTGCTGCATAGTCAAGACCCTCACGGATTATTGGCAGTAATCTGTGGTGTTCCTTGGTAATCTTACCAACCGCTGCCCTTGATACCACAGCATACGTTGACGAGTAAAGTTTCTCCGTCAGATTAAAAGAGGACCCCTCCATACTAGCGATCCACCTCGAAAGATCTAAAAAGACCTCTTCTCTGATTGATCGGAACGATTGGACACGTTTCACGCTCAAAAGCTCCATGGTGCATATTTTCCTAAGCTGTCTCCAGTAGTCTCCATACGGACTAAACCCAATATTGGTGTTATTGTAACTCATGATCTCCGTTGCTAGAAGCGACGGCCTTGATGCAAAGTTGAGATCATGAGTTTTCAAAATTTGTTTTGCAGTGTCGGGTGAGGAAACTACGACAACAGAGAGTTCGCCTATCTGCAGGTGCATCAACGGCCCGTATTTCTGGGCTAACTGATTGAGTGCACGATGGGGCACGGATCCTATGAAATTGTGCATATTTCCAAGCAAAGGCAGTTTCCATGGCCCTGGAGGGAGATATGCTCTTGAGGTCTTGGATTTAAATCGATTGAAGAAGATCAAAATAGAGAAGAAGATGAAAACAAGTATGAGAAGAGATGGAAACTGGATCTCCATGATTGATTAATCTATTAGCAGTACTGATCAGATTATGTAGTTTTATGGTAGCTGTTGGAGTGCCATTATGTAGTATAATAATAATATGCTTATACAAGAATGATACTCAATCACATTTTGTAAGTAATTCCTCAAATGGAAAGGCCATCCATAGTCAACATTTGTGTAAATTTCGATCTGTTTTTTTAAAGTATCTAATACGGCACTACGTTCCCGAGATTGCAACTCCGGATAGTATATTTTATATTTACAAGTATCAGAATTGATGGAAACTGGATCTCCATGATTGATAATATTAGCAGTACTGATCAGATTGTATAGTTTTATATACGCTAGCTGTTGGAGGGAGGAGGATCGACAATTTTTTTAAAAGGGTCTAATATTTTAAATTCACCAAGTTGATGGACCGACAAAGTGGGATAGCTCAAGTGGTTAGAGCACCACTACCTAGGCTTTAGATCCTGGGTTGGGTTCGAGTCATGGGGAGGGGAAAAGGGATGGGTTTTTAATGTAATTAAAAAAAAAACCAAGTTCAAGGACCAATTTAGCATCTAACTCACTTTCTTCTTCGATATTATAAATGGATTTCTTCCATTACCCACGTGCCATGGACTTCACAATTTTTTTTTTTTAAGTCTCGGGTATTCGGTCAAAGGGCCGACTAATTTCGGGGAACCAATTCCACTGCCCACTTGCGCGGGGTCTCGTTTAAAGCCAGAATTTTGTGCTCTGTATGGACATGACCCCATAAAAATTGTTTGCACCTTATGGGTTTCGAACAAGAACTAGAGAGGAGCATAGAATTCACAAATTAAGCAAGCAGGTGTAATGGGCCATTTCTATTTGTTATATTCAGCCAAACAAGAAGAAGAAAGAGGGCCCATTCTTATTACCAATTGGAAAATTAAATGGTTATGGTTATTTACACCTCGATGGATGTTCACTGCACCGCCATTATTTAATATTGCTAAAATACCACAATAACCTTTTAGATACAAACCCTAATTTCTAACTTAGTAGATACACCATTTCCGTTTAAACGATTGTAGCCACATCACCTCCGCCCGGTCGGTGTCAGAAAAATTTTAAAAAAATAAAAAATCTTAGAAATCTCTTTTTTTTTTTTTTTTCATTTTATGACAAACTAGTGTCGAAATCCATATTTAATTTCTTTTTTTTCATAATCTTCGACAAAGAGTAGTCGAAAATTGTGGGATATATAGAGAGGTATTGATCGAAAATAGACATAATTTTAGACTGATTCATCGAAAATAAAATAAAATACCTGCTTTTGCGTCGTCCCTATGGGTATGGGGTTGGGGGCTGAGGGCTTTGGGTGGGTTTTTTTTTTTGTACAGAAGGTGGGGCTGAGGGCTCTCTGTGGGTATTTTTTTTGTAAAGAAGGGGGTAGGGGATTGATTTTAGAGAGAAAACGATAATTTTGGGAGGAGTGTATATTTCATTCTCTTAATTGGGGGAGATGTGTAACAATTGGGGAGTATAGTTAATTAACAAGGACGAAGGTTTAAACAACTATACCCAAATTAAATTGGAAATTGGGAGGAACCAGACAGGGGGATGAAATCAGGGAGCAGATTGGGGAACCCCTCCTCACACGGATTTATCCTTGATATGTTGGAAATCATGGGTTTCAACGCTTCGTGGCGCAATTGGATGAAGGAATGTATCCAATCGGCCCTAGTCTAGCTCCATCCTGGTCAATGGAAGTCCTACAAAAGAGTTCCCTATGGAGAAAGGGATTAGACAAGGCGACCTGTTGTCCCCATTTCTATTCATCGTCCCTTGGGAATGTCTTAGCATGATGGTTTCAAAAGCTGTTGAGGAGGGTTTATTTAGTCTTGCCTTGGTGGGGAATCAGCGAATTAAAGTGTCACACCTTCAATTTGGAGAGGATAATGACAAGAATATTTTGGTCCTTAGAGCATGTTGAGGATGTTTGAAATTTGGTTAGGGCTCATAATTAATTTCTCGAAGAGCACATTATCCCGAATTAATGTGAGGGCATTTGATTTATCAAGATGGGTTGTTGTCCTTAACTGCAAAAACAACCTCCCTTCCGATTAATTATCTTGGCCTAAAGGTGGGCGCTACCATCAGAGAAACTTTTCATATTGGAAGGAGGTCATAAATGAGCTGGACAAGCGTTTGAGTAGTTGGGCTGCCAGGTCACTCTCATTTGGTGGGAAGTTGATCCTTATCAAATTTGTTCTCGCCTCCCTACCTACTTATTCCCTATCCCATTTTTGAGCCTCTACTAGTGTCATCGATAAAATGCATGCCATCCAATGACGTTTCGTGTGGAGCAGCGGAAACGTATACCATGAGTGAGTTGGGACGTGTTATGCAGGGATAAACAAAGGGATGGTTTAGGTGTTAGGAATTCTGAGTTGTATAATCTAGCACTGATGGAAAAATGGTGTTGGAATTTGCTCAGGACATTTTGTGGGGTGAGATTTTTGGCTCGAAATTTGGTTCGTTTAGGAGTGTGTTAAGTACTATTCTTTGAAGGGTAAATGTCATAATCCGTGGCCTCTTTGGTGGTCGAATTTGATTAAATATGTAGTGTCTAGGGAGTGGTCCGGTTTTTGGGGAATTGTTCTTTGGTAGTGGGAAATGGGAAAACAATTAGCTTCTGGGAGGATGAATGGGTGGGGGAAAGTCTTAAAAATTTGTTTCCTCTACTATTCAGGATTGACAAGGATAGAGGGTGTGTTATTGCAGATAGAATCAAGTTGGATGATGGGATCTGGTCTATATAGTGGAACTAAAGTAGGAATCTATTGGAGAGAGAGAGAGAGGGGAGGGTTGTTAATGAAATTTGTGAGCTTATTGGCTGCATGTATATATCCCATTCAACGTAAGACGATAGCTGGACCTGGAAATTGTATCAAACTGGAGCATATTCAGTGAAGACCTGGCAAATCAGACGACAGACAAGCTGGAGATTGACACTCTCAAGATTATTTGGACGAAAGGGATCCCTCTCAAGGCCAATTCTTTTTCATGGAGACTTCTTCAAGATAAGATTCCTACCATCACGAATCTTATAATTAAAAAGAGGTGCATACAACGAAAATTTTGATTTGGCATGTAAATGGTGCAGAAGAAACGAGCTAGGAAACCTCGGCCCACTTATTCTTTCATTGCACGCATTCATCCAGTGTGTGGGGAAGAATTTATGGCTGGTTCAATCTTTTATATGTGAAGGGCCTCAGCAACATGGATCACTTCAGGAAGCATGGGGAGGTAGCTTTTGGCAGTTGGAAACAAGCATGGATGATCATTTGGCATTGCTCGATCTGGACTATGTGGAGAGCTAGAAACAATACGACTTTCAATGGTGTCCATTTCGAGTTGGAGAATATTTTCGACAACATCAAATTGGTGGCTTTCAGATGGCTGAAGGCTAAACATACGTTATATGCTTGGATCACTTTCGACGATTGGAGAAGGGGACCGATATTGTGTATTTGCTAGTTATTTCTAAATGGGAGTTTGTTTTTTAGATTTAACGTTTGTAACACTTGTTTTTTGGTATTCCTGATACCCGCTATATTATTTTTTCCGTTAAAAAAAAAAATGACGTCAGCTCTGCAAATTTGGTGTAATTTTCGGCCATACAGGACTAAAATCTAGCAAATTAAACAATTGTGGGACTATATCATTTCAAGAATTAGTTGTGGGACTAAATTAAAAAATTTAAAAAATTACAGGATCAATTTGACTTTAATCTAATAAAAAAGAGTACAAGGGGTACTCAATCCATAAAACGAACGTTGCCGAGGCACCGGTTAGATCTCTAAACAAATTAATATTCAAACACACAACAATTTCCACTAAGACACACTATTGGGTTCCTAAACCAATCCGTCAAACTATACTCCACTCCATAGTTCATATATACTACTCACTCTTGTATATTTCAACCCGACATAAATCATCCGAAGAAATAGTTTAAATTAGTCATTATGATCCGGTTCTAGACTTAAAAAAATGGATGTAATATATAGAATTGGCACTAGTAGTGACGTTGTACACTTATGGGTTAGATAAAAATATTAGCAAATATGCACATGAAATTTTGTTGGACCATACAAGATTAAAGAGAGTTCCAAAATATATAGATGTACAAATCAAAATTGACACGGCAAGTTCAAATGAGTGTGATGGGGAAAATTGCACTTTTGGTCCCGTAAGAATGAGATAAAATCACTTTCGGTCCTTTTACCTACACTTTTAGTCCCGTAGAAATTTTCTGTCAATTTTAACAGATGTAATCCACGTGACTTTCACGCGCCTGTTAAATAATAATCAAAACCCCAATTCAGATTAAGCAAATTCTTATTAAAAAACCCTATGTACTCCCAAAACACTAGAACTCAAAGCAAGAACTATAACGGATGAAAATTCAATCTCGTTAAAAGGAAATCTCAAGAAATCAAACGCAGAAATCACCCAAATCCAACAGAAAAAAACTCGCACCCTGTTGATACTTCCAAAATCGCAGCAAAAATGGCCATGTCACGAAGTTAAATATTGCAGTCCAACCTCCTCCATACAAATTTGAAGCTGGCATTTGGGGTTTTTTTTTCTGAAACTACCATGCTATTTTTTGGGGTTCTCTCTGGAACACACCATACTGGTATTTGGTGTTTTTTTTTTTCTTTTTTCTGAAATCGATTTTTGGGTTTTTTTTTTTTCTAAAATTACATACGCCATTTTTTGGGGCTTTTTCTGAAATAGGGAATCTTCAACTTTTGGAAATTTTTTTCTGGTATATATATCGATTTTCTGGGGTTTTTTTTTAATTTCTTTCTGAAATCAAAAGTTTTGGCTATATGGAGTTTATTTCTGAAATCAATGAATTTCACACCTATAATTTTCTGAAATGGAGGTTTATTTCTGAAATCAAACTATGGCAGCCAGAAGAAAGAGCAGGGAAGAGGGAGAGATACATATTGTGCGTGTATATATATTTTTGTTTTATAATTTACATTTTAAATATTTATTTTCTATTTTTTTAAATTCTGTCTGGTAAGTATACAATATTAAATATTTAGATTTTATAAAATGTATATTTGTATCTTCAAATATAGATTTATTTATTTTATTAAATTTTTTTATTCAATTTTTTTTTTTAGAATTTCATTTTAAATAATTTGTAATTAATAATTTTAAATTCTATTGGATAATTAAAAAATATTCAGATTATATAAATTATATTTTTTGTATTATCAAATTAAATTCAAATAATTTTATATCTTCAAATTATTATCTTTAAAACATATTTTATATTTTTCTTTATTATATCTCGTTTATATATAATTACTATTTAATTTTACAAGTTATTAAGATTATATAAATAATTAATTTTTTAATAAAATTTTGGTTAACGGTTACCATCCAAAATTCCATCCAAAAACTAAACTATGGGACCAAATCTGCAATAAACAGGACCATTTTAAAACCTTGGGACCAAAAGTGATTTTAAAAAATTCCTACAGGACTAAAAGTGCAATTTTCCCGAGTGTGATGTGCATATATATATCTTCGGGTAGATGACTGTTGGGTCTATTTTTTTCCATTATTAATTTCATACTGGACAGTTGAACATGCGTACGAATAGACGGAAATGTTAACCAAATAATTTATGTAGTTGCTGAAAATTAATGCTTTGGCACTTTAGTTAGAGAGACAATGAATTATTTTTCTTATACTCCCTCTACTAGTGTGTCGGATTATTAGCTCTACCCGTCGGGTGGATGAGGGTGGAGTTTTCTTTAACGAAACTTGAACTCATAACGTGTAAGCGTAAGTGAGCCCAATGCTCTAATACCATAAAATAATTCACATTCTTACTCATAATCTTAACTTTTTTTTTTTTTTTTTTGTCAGGAATTAAACTAACGTCACATTGACTGTTTGTGGGCCGCTTGTGACCAAAAGTGTGAGGGAGCATGACGGAGGAGACCAAAAGTAAATTTTTTTTGAAGTCTCGATCCCCTCAAAAGTTGGGAAAAGGTTATGGAATTGTGTTAGTTAAATTAAGGTCCAAAAAATTAAGCACTTAAATTATGGTACAACTATGCCCTTGAGACTTTTAACTCTCGTGATCATATAGAATAATATACCAACTGAGTAAATTCGTTCATCTTCTTTATTCATTAAAGGGTAAATATAAAGTAGTGTGATTTATACTAAGCACAGTAAACATGTATTGTTTCTTTTTGTAACACTTTTTGTAACTTCCTTTTGTTAGTTAGTAACTGCTGCTAATTGTTACTTAAGTCTATAAATATAGATTAGGGTCTTTTGCAATCTTTAAGCATTGTAAGCATTGTAACACTCAATCTAAATCTATGAAATATCTTTTGTTTTGCATTTCATTCTTTACAATTATTAGATGAGTGTGTGTTTACATCTCTACATTCATGAAATTATATTATTCAATACTACATGTTGCATGGGATCCGATCAGGGTGGAAAATGAATCATTGAGTTTCATATACATATCATTTGATGATTTTGATCACCGGCAATAGCAATGGCATTTTAATAACAGGAACAAGGCACAGAGGTTCATTCATGAAATTATATATGCAATACATGGATTCATAATGGAAGATAAAACATTAATACATGAATATAAATCATATGGTCGGCAACGGTAAAGGCCTTTTAATAACAGGAACAAGGCACAGAGGTTTGAGCCTTGTAGCAGTAGCGCCAAATCCTTCATTCATGTCAAGTTCTTCAGGTTTCCCGCCGTCACCTAATTTCCAATTGAAATGGTAAAGCAGCATTGCCAGTGGGAGCTCAACCGTGGCCAGGCCAAACGACATGCCAGGGCATATCCTCCTTCCAGCCCCAAATGGAATTAATATATTCAAAGTCATTACCCCTATAATCTACCTCACTATCATCAAATCTTTCTGGCTGAAAGCAATCACCGTCTTTCCAATTGTTGGAGTCTCGGTTAATAGCCCATAAATTGACGATGATTTTGGTGTTTGTAGGGATCTGGAATCTGTTGTACGTGCTTTTGATGGTTGATTCGGATGTGGACTATTTGTTAGCACGAGACAAACATGTATAATGATCGGGGGTTTATTACGTGTTTAGGGAGTATTTATGTGATGATCTTGATGATCTAAAGAAGAACAAGCAAGAACACAAGAAGTAGCTTCTTGGAGAAGCAAAAAGCTTGAGAGCTTTGGGAGAGTTTATTGCTTTGGGTTGGGTGATTTTGTGGAATGTGTAACTTGTGTACAAATGAGCCTCTTTTAGGCATTATATAGTGGTTTCTAGGGGCTGCCCGCCCTTTACACGTGGCACGCCCTTATTGGACCTGACTTCTGCCCGAAAAGGTGATTTGATGGCGCATTTAATGCTAAACCGCCTTTGGTGCTCGTCCTCGCCGAAATGCCGAGGAGCTGAGCTACGGTGGTCGCCGGAGGACCATGTCGAGGAGTGTGGTCGCCACGCTCCATGCTGTCTCCCAAGGCTTCAATACTTAGATTATTCTAGCTAAGATAGACATGTGCTCGCCCACACACTTGGGCGAGCAGCTAACTAAAACAGGTGCTCGTCAACATCTTTGAGCGAGCACTTAAACATATTAAATACATCTACTCTATTACATTTTCTTGGTCTTGTTGACCAGTCGTCGCACGACTTCGTTGACTGGTCCTCGCCACGTAAGCTGGTGACTAGGATTGACTTGTCAAAGATTGACTTCTTTGACTAGGTATAACATTTGCCCCCTGGTCGCCTTTCTTCGTATTCGTAGAATGGTAAGGCGAGCAGTATGGTCGTCTCCTTGGATGGTAAAAGTTGTTCTCGACAACACAATCAAATTTGAGATTTTGATGACGTGTGATGGAGGCGGTCGCCTCGTCTCCAGCGCCGAACACGATTATCGAAGCAACTTTTCATAATGACGGATCTGACATGTGTCAGGCGCGTGGGCGGCGCAAGGAATTTGAATTTGGCGCGTGGGACGCGTGTCGACCTCAAAGGTCGCGCGTGGGGTCCACTCGCCGAACTCAAATTCGGAAATGAACCCAAATTTTTGGGAAAATTTCTTTTTTGACCCCGTTTTTTGCACATAGATCCCTGCACAAATTTGCCTATAAATAGGCCCTTCATCTTCATAAAAACACTTTTCACTTTTGCCATTTTCGAATTTCCTCAAGCTTCCTTCCAAGCTTCTCTCTCAAGCTTTTCCGGCGAGTTTTGTGGTGGTTTTCGATCGATACAAAGGTAAATAACTCTCATTTTCTTCTTTAAAACTTCTTTCTCCCCCATTTCTATAGAAAAAATGGAGGTTGGTGGTGGCTCCGGTGGTGGTTCCGACGGTGGTCCGCCGCCGTTGGTGGGTGGCTCTGAGAATTCCGGCGGCGGGGACCGTTTGGCCTTGACTTTGATGGAGAGGGCATCCTCCTCGGACTCTAGGATCCACTCCCCTGAACCCATAAATGTTGGAGTCCGAAACCTAGGAAAGGCAGTGGTCGTCGACGTCGACGAACTCGATGAATCCGACAGGGATGATGCCGGCAACGATGCCGAGGAGGGGGATGTCGAGGAGACTGAATCAGATCTGCGTGATCCGGATTTGAATCGAGGGGTGGACGAACAGATAGAAACTGCCCAAGTCGAGGAGACCTTGACGAGGAGTCTCCGCGAGGACTTCGAGGAGGTTGTTCAATATGCGGAGAGCATAAAGGACATTTTGAGTGGTAGGGAGAATTTGGATGGCGACGAGGTCTCGAGGGAGGCCTATTATAAATATTTCAGCGAATACCCTCCTCGAGAGGCTCCTCGCCCGCATCGAGCAGCTTCCGAACGATATACGAGGCGAGCAAATATGCGAGCAATGTCTCCTCGGCCCAGCTAGAGAATTCTCGAAAAAAGTATCAGCTGCCGGCCGATGTTTGCTTTTTTATTCCTCGCCGGGATGAGAGGGCCGACCAGCCGCCAGAAGGGATGGTCGCCGTCAACATTGGTATGATGGAGGCAGGGCTGAGGTTCCCCCTGCACCCCAGTATCTCAAACTTTCTACATTTCTTGAAGGTGGCCCCTTCTCAAATTTTGTCGAACGGTTGGTCGAACCTGATCGGCATTCTTACACTGTTCGGCCTGGTGGCGGTCGAGAACGGATGTCGCAACACATGGCTAAGTCCTAAGGAGATTAACTATCTCCTTCAGGCGGCCGAGACCGGAGAGAAGGTCGGCCATGGATACTATTATTTGAGGGGCCGTGATAATTTTAAATTGGTTGAAGGGGTTCCCAACAAGATCAGAGATTGGAAAACCAACTGGTGGTGGGTAGCCGGGGACTGGAAAAGTCCAGTGAGGCCGGATGGCTCCTCTGATCGCATTCCCCTTGACACTGAATATCAAAGAATTCGTGGTAAGTTATTTTTATTTCTGCTCGCTCTTTCTATACTGACTAACTCCTCGTTTTTGTAGGTGAACTTGTTCGCAAGAAGACTGCCGAGCACCGTCTTACGCCTCTCTTCCAATACCACATTTGCTGCGTTCTCAATCGTCGCTACTTGGAGAGGTCCTGCCGCTTTCTGAACAGGGAGTGTATGCGTGAGCGAGCAGGTCGCAGAGTACCTCCTCATCACTTCACCCGAGAGTTCCCTCCAGGTATCAACATATTTCTAAATTTTTTGTGAATTTGCTAAGTTTTTTTTTTTGTGACATTACTCCTCGTAAATATTAACTTCTCGTCTTTCTTTCTTAGTAGTGGTTCCAGAGAGAGTTGTCACTTACCTTCCTCCATCCGTCGAAGTTGATCGCATAACATCTAGCAGGATGATGCAACAAGCGAGGATGCTGCGCGAACGCAAGGTAAACTCTCTTTAACATAAATCTGAAACTGATGAGGAAGAGCTGGCTACTCTTCGACAAGAACTGGTCGACCTGACCAATGAGCGAGATGAGACCAATGAGCTCGCTGTGGGCGTGGCCAAGTTATCGGTGGCGCTTACTGCCCACGGGCTCATTCAACGATTATTGGAAGTTCATCCGGAAGTGGATGTGACTCCGCTCGGCGGATTTTTGGACGACCTCCTTATGAAGGAGAATCCTCAGCCGGAAACAGAACTCCCTCTACTTCCTTTGATGGAATTGGGACTCCTGTTCCCTCGTCTTTTGGGTGTTCCGGTACTCTTCTCGAACCCTCCACAAGGCTCCCCACCTCAACAAGGCGAACAGGAAGCTCCTGCCGAGCAGGTTGTGAACGAGGAGGAGGTTGCTTAGTTTACTTGTATTTTATTTCTGTTTTTCTTAGGTCTGTTCGGCCACTTAGGGCCTCTTTTGTAATTTCAGCCTTCAAGGCTTTTCAATGAATGGAACTTTTTGCTTATGATGTGTTTGCTTTTCGATTTATGTTATGATTAATTTTTGCAAGCATTTTTTAATAAGTACTTGTCTTTTTGAAACTCCTTTTATTGCGAGCATCTTTGCGGGAGAGTGCTCGTCTTTGCCTTGCGAGCATCTTTAAGAAAGAGTGCTCGTCTTTGTCTTTTGCGAGCATCTTTAAGAAAGATTGCTCGTCTTTTAGAGTTAACCATTCGTCGGTTGAGCTCTTTTTTGTTTGGTAGGTAGTGATCGTTGTCGCCACTACCTTGCGAGCATCTTTAAGAAAGAGTGCTCGTCTTTATTTTGCGAGCATCGTTAAGAAAGAGTGCTCGTCTTTTAGAGTTAACCATTCGTCGGTTTGAACTCTTTTTTGTTTGATAGTTAGTGGTCGTCGTCGCCACTACCTTGCGAGCATCGTTAAGAAAGAGTGCTCGTCTTTTGTTTCCTAGAAGGCTACGCAGAGCCTTGTCTAAAAATTCAAACTTATCTAACACTTGATGGAAATTTAAAACTTGTACTTGTATTGAAATGATGGCTAGATACAAACTATACAAATATGAAAAAATTAAAAACTTACTGGTAATACTTCTTCAGCTTGACCGCGTTCCATGGGTACTTGCTCGGCTTGCCCTCCAGATCTTCTAGCTCGTACGATCCGTTCAGGAGTGTGCGCGTTATTCGGTACGGACCCTCCCAAGTCGGGCCAAGTATGCCGATGGACTGCTCCGTCGCCCTCCGAAGTACGAGCTGGCCGATAGAGAATTGGCGAGCACGTACTTTGGTGTTGTAGTAGATTTCTGACCTTTGCTTGTAGACCACGTTCTTCTCGTCCGCTGTTAGCCTTCGCTCTTCTAGGAAGTCCAAGTCGGAGAGCTGTGCATCGTTATTCAACTGCTCGTCATAATTTGGCACTCGAAAAGTGGGGACTTGCCCCTCTGCTGGTATGACAGCTTCGGTTCTGAACGCGAGCGCGAACGGAGTTTCACCAGTAGAATTCCTCGTGGTCGTCCGATATGCCCACAGAACCATGTGCAGCTCGTCCGCCCATTTGCCCTTCAATCCATCTAGCTTAGCTTTCAAGGTGTGCTTGATGATTTTGTTGATTGCCTCTACTTGACCATTCGATTGTGGATGATAGGGTGTTGAAAAATTTTTCTTGATGTTCCACTCTGAGCAGAAATCCAGCATGTCTTGACTTGTGAATTGACGTCCGTTGTCCGTCACTATCGCTCGTGGTAGGCCGAACCTGCAAATTATGTTTTTCCATATGAAACTTGTCATCTGGGCCGTTGTGATGGTCTTCAATGCCTTCGCTTCGGTCCACTTGGTGAAGTAATCGACTGCTACGACTACGAAAGTTACCCCCCCGACGCCAGGCGGGAAAGGTCCAATGATGTCGATGCCCCACTTCGCGAAGGGCCAAGAACTGTAGACGGAGATGAGCTCGTCTGGAGGTGAGTGAATAGCTGGTGCAAAAGCTTGACATCTCTTGCACGCCTGGGCATAATGAATTGCATCCTTCTTTAGTGTTGGCCAAAAGTAGCCTTGCCTCATGATCTTTAAAGCGAGCGCTTGCCCCCCTGTATGATTTCCACATGATCCATCGTGGATTTCGTACATGACGATCTTCGCTTCGTCTTCCCCGAGGCATTTCAATAAAGGCATTGAAAAACCCCGTTTGTACAGCTGGTCGCCAATAATAGTGTACCTTGCGGACCTGAGCTGCAACCTGGTCGCTTTCACTTTGTCCCCCGGGAGCTCGCCGGTCTTGATGTACTTGATGATCGGCGATCTCCAGCCCTCGTCGCTGGTCGCTTCAACCTGCAAAATCTGACCTCTGTTCACCGATGGGGAAGAAATTTTAGTGATGGTCGCTTCTGAAAATATTGCCTCCCCCTCTGAAGTGGCCAGCCGAGCTAACGCATCTGCTTGCGTATTGTCCTCCCTAGGGATTTGCTCGATGTGGAATTGATCAAATTGCTCGAGTAATCCTTTCACTAGCTCTTGATATTTTATCATTTGATCGCCGCGAGCCTCGTAGTCGCCCGTTATTTGACATACAACCAGCTGAGAGTCAGAAAAAATTTTCAGTTTTCTGGCACCCACGGCCATAGCCATCTTGATTCCTGCAACCAGAGCCTCGTACTCTGCTTCGTTGTTGGTCGCCCGATACTCGAACTCGATCGCCGAAGCAAACGTCTGTCGGGTCGGGCTGGTGAGGACGACTCCTGCCCCTGCTTTGGTGCTCGTCGACGAGCCATCGACGAACAGTGTCCAAGGAAGTTCGATTCCCTCGTCCACTTTTACCGGGAAAGTGAGCTCTACTATGAATTCTGCCAGCACTTGTCCCTTGATTGCCGTTCTAGGTGCATAGGTGAGCCCAAATTGCCCTATTTCCACCGACCATTTCAAAAGTCTTCCAGTGGTATCCGGGCGATGCAGTGCTCGTCGGAGTGGAAAGGTTGTGAGGACGACCACCTCGTGGTCGAACAGGTACTGCCTTAATTTTCTGACACTCATGACCAGTGCGTATGCCAATTTTTCCATTGGAGTGTATCTCAACTCTGCCTCTCTCAGTGTTTGACTTACGTAGTAGATAGGCAGATGTGTGCTCCCCTCAGCTCGGACGAGCACTGAACTGATCACACAGTCAGTGGCCGCCAAGTATAGATACAAAATTTCGCCGGGGATTGGCTTAGATAGGACCTTCGGATCCGATAGATATTCCTTTAACTTCTTGAAAGCTTTCTCACACTCATCGGTCCATTCGAACCTCCCTTTTTTCAGAGCATCGAAAAAAGGTTTGCAACGATCGCCCGTTCGTGCAATAAATCCGTTCAGCGATGCAAGGCATCCTGTTAACCTCTGTACTTCTTTCACATTCCTTGGGCTTTGCATGTTAATGACTGCTTGAATTTTACTCGAATTCGCCTCGATGCCCCGCTGGCTAACCAAGTGCCCCAGAAATTTTCCTGAGCTAACACCAAAACTGCATTTTTTCGGATTTAACTTCATGTTGTATTCTTTCAGTATATCGAACGTCATGGCGAGGTGGTGTAGGTGATCCTCTTTCCGCAAGCTTTTGACAACGATGTCGTCGATATAGACCTCCACCATCTCGCCGATGTGTTCCTCGAACATCTTATTTACCAGTCTTTGGTATGTTGCCCCGCGTTTTTCAAACCGAAAGGCATTCTCTTCCAGCTATACATATCGGTGGCCGTCATGAAGGCCGTATGTCGCTGGTCGTCAGGATGCATCGCGATCTGATGGTAGCCCGCGAAAGCATCCATGAAAGTTAACATCTCGTGCCCCGCTGTGTTGTCTACTAGGTGATCAATGTGGGGCATCGGAAAGTGATCTTTCGGACAGGCATCGTTTAGATCTGTGAAGTCTATACACAATCTCCATGACCCGGTCGTCTTTTTGACGAGCACTGGATTGGCCAACCACTCGGGATCAGTTCCAGTTTTCTCGATTAATTTATTGTCGATCAATTTCTTGACTTCGACCGCCAAAACCGCATATTTATCAGGCCCAAATTTCCTTCATTTTTGGGTGATAGGTCTCCTTGCTGGATCAATATTCAATCTGTGGCAGGCATGATCCGTGGGAATGCCCACCATATCCTCGTGCGACCAGGCGAATGCACCGATGTTTTCTTTCAAAAATGCGACCATGTCTGATCGCAAATGTTCTGGTAAATTCGAACCGATGAATACCTCGAGTTCTGGACGAGCTTCGTTTAAATGGATGGTTTCAAGGTCCTCCGCTGAAGTTGCCCGTTCTTTAGGCTCCTTCCAACGAGGATCCTCGATTCCGAACTCTGGCTCAAAGCTAACCTAGGCTCCAGATCTGGAAAGTTTTTTGGATCGTCGGGGAACTGGTCGCCCGAGACTGTCTGCTCGTCGATCTCCATTGGGGTGTGGTCGTCCACTTCCATGGAGGCGTGCTCGTTCGCCTCCACTTGGTGGTCGTCGAAACTACGACTACACTCCCCAACTTCAATCTTTCGCTACTTGCTAGGAAGACCCTCCAAGTAGTTCACTTGCTCTGTTCGTGTTTGACACTCAATATACTTTCCAACCATAGCACTTTCCTTAGAATGACGTTTTGCAAAACGGACGAGACACTCCCTCGCCCGCGTCTGATCGCCCTTGACGGTTATAACTCCCGCCGGGGTTGGAAATTTTACACTATAGTAATAAGTAGAAACGGCCGCCTTGAACTCGTTGAAGAAAGGTCGGCCGAGGAACACATTGTAGGACGATGGCATGTCGATGATCAGGAAGTCGAGCTGCCTAGCATGGTGCATTTCAGGCTCTTTCGACGATGCCAACTCCAGGGATAGTCTGATTTTCCCACTGGGAAGGTTGCGCGTATCCCCAAAACCTACGATTATATCATCGCAAGGCTCGATGTACGCTGCATAATCACCGAGAGCATCCAGAGTATGCTTGAAGAGGATGTTGGTGTATGCCCCAGTGTCGACCATCATGCGATGGACGTTTGTTCCCATGATCTTCCCCGTGATGACCAAAGCATCATTGTTTGGGTGCACCACGCCGTTCAGGTCGTCGTCCGAGAAAAGGATTTGGTGAGATGGAGGCTTCTCGGCAGTCGGAGCGACGCACACCTGATGGACATTGTTCAGTGCTCGCTGCTCACTTTGAGCTCGGCGAACAGATAGTTCTTTCCCAGATTGGGTCCCTCCCAAAGGGCCTTCTATCACATTGCAGGCTCCGCCCACATTATCGATGTCGTTTCCTGGATTTTGTGGCATGGGAGGAGTCAGCTTGGGACGATTCAGTTGTTGGCGCAGGTCGTCGCTGTCGTCGCGACGTTTTTTCCCCCTGTTGTCGTCATTTCCGAGAGGCTTGATGAACTGGGCGAGCTTGCCCTCATTGTACAGCTTAAAAAGGTTTCTCACCAAGTCTCGACACCCATTGGTGTGGTGGCCGATGGAGTTGTGGTAGTCGCAGAATTTGCTACCATCTAGGTTTTCATCACTTGTATGCATTGGCTTGGCCTGGGGGAGCAGATTCTTTCCCCTAACTGCATTGTAAATGCCCCTGGGATCCAGAGAGAGAGATTCTCTGAACTGGATGATCTCAGGAGACTCCTCGAAAGGCCTGAAGTTCGCTGGGCGAGCACTGCCAGCTTGAGTGGTCGCCTTCTTGGGCTGGGACGACTCCCCAGTGTTTGCATTCTTTTTGGGCCAGACCCTCTTGGACGCCTCAGGCTGCTCGTTAGCCTTGGCGGCGTCCATGATTTCCTCCATTTGGATGAAGTTCCCAGCCCTCGTGCGGAAGTCCGCATAAGAACTGGGAAAAGTAAGATGGATAGATTCCCAAAGCTTGGTACCTATCCTTAGACCGGAAACAGCTGAAATCAGCTTCGTCTCATCGTTCACGGCCTCCCCATCGATCACCAGCCTATCGAAGCGCTCGATGAAGTCCTTGCCTGACTCATTTATAGATTGGCGAACGTTTGCCAAACGTTGCTTTGAGGCTGGGCGAGCAGCAATAGACCCGTAGTAGGTCAGAAAGAGTTGTCCCAGCTCAAGGAATGAGGTGACCGATCCGGGACTCAAAGTTGTGTACCATCGATGAGCCCGGTCTCCCAAAGTTAGGGAGAAGTTTCTGCATTGGGTGGCGTCCGTTACCCCGATTGAGGCCATGTAGTTGGAGTACTTGGACAAGTGTACTCTGGGGTCGGATGCACCATCGTATGCCGCCATGGAGGTCATTTGGATCTTTCTTTGAATGGGGGCTGTAAGGATTGCAACACTCAGAGGAGGTGCGGGCAGAGTGATTGGTGGGGTGGTCCCTAGCTTCGAGGCGACCACCTCTGCTCGCAGAGTCTCCATCTCTAACTTCATTAATTTTTGGGTCTCGAGGAACTGGGCGATCTGCCCCTCCTCGGCGGTTTGTGGCTTGGGGACGACGTCCTCGTCGCGTCGGCTCCCCTGGGATGCGGCCGGGCGATCATCATGACGTGATCGCCTGGGAGAGTGCCTGCCAGAATGGTGGCTGCGATAGCTCTTCGCCGGAGCTCGCGAATCTTTCCCTGGTCCCACTCGATCAAGAGCTGAGATTCTGTCACCCTGATCTCTTTTATCAGCGTGATCTCGGTGGTGGTCGGCTCTGCCTGGTCGGTCATCCACATTGAAGGGCACTCGGCGAGGAGCCCTTCTATGTTTGTCATCCATCCGGTTGAAAACCGAATTTCTGTGTCGCGAGTCTCCCGTGTGGCTATTGTGGGAGTGCTCGTCGACTTTGTCTTTTCCTCTGTCTTGGGGGTGAACAGAGTTAGAGTGATAGGAACGGTTGTCTTCTTCGTTCCCCTTGGCTTTGTGAGCCTTGTCAAAGGCCTGATCTTTGGCCTTCTCCAGCTCCTCATTCTGCCTCTTCTTCTCGTTGAGATAGTCACAGAGATCTTTCAGATGCTGGGGATCATTCAGAATGTCCCCCATATTCAAGTTTACAAACGGATTCACCGCCGGCGCCGGAGGGTGCTCGTTCCCTCCGGGAGCAACAAATCCGTCATGAGGAGTGTGATGAGACATCGTTTAAAGAGTGTCTCTGGGGATTATTACAAAGATATGATTGTTCTTAAGCTTTCGACACTTAAAAACGAAAGATTAAAGTTCTTACGCAGAAGAACGTGCTATTACAACTACTTAGAAGCAAAGTAACAACAACTAAAGCTTAAAAACAAGTTACACGGAGATCAAACTCCAAAATATGTCTCGAATATTGCAAATATTCAAGAACACGAAGAACACGGAAAAAACGTAAACAAAGCTTTAAAAGGTGGAACTACCGATTAAAAATCTGAAAACGGAGTTTGCAAACCGATCGCTCGATGATCGGTCGAAACTGAGAGTGATGAACACGTAAAAGGACCCCTCCTTCTAGCGCCAAATGTTGTACGTGCTTTTGATGGTTGATTCGGATGTGGACTATTTGTTAGCACGAGACAAACATGTATAATGATCGGGGGTTTATTACGTGTTTAGGGAGTATTTATGTGATGATCTTGATGATCTAAAGAAGAACAAGCAAGAACACAAGAAGTAGCTTCTTGGAGAAGCTAAAAGCTTGAGAGCTTTGGGAGAGTTTATTGCTTTGGGTTGGGTGATTTTGTGGAATGTGTAACTTGTGTACAAATGAGCCTCTTTTAGGCATTATATAGTGGTTTCTAGGGGCTGCCCGCCCTTTACACGTGGCACGCCCTTATTGGACCTGACTTCTGCCCGAAAAGGTGATTTGATGGAGTATTTAATGCTAAACCGCCTTTGGTGCTCGTCCTCGCCGAAATGCCGAGGAGCTGAGCTACGGTGGTCGCCGGAGGACCATGTCGAGGAGTGTGGTCGCCACGCTCCATGCTGTCTCCCAAGGCTTCAATACTTAGATTATTCTAGCTAAGATAGACATGTGCTCGCCCACACACTTGGGCGAGCAGCTAACTAAAACAGGTGCTCGTCAACATCTTTGAGCGAGCACTTAAACATATTAAATACATCTACTCTATTACATTTTCTTGGTCTTGTTGACTAGTCGTCGCACGACTTCGCTGACTGGTCCTCGCCACGTAAGCTGGTGACTAGGATTGACTTGTCAAAGATTGACTTCTTTGACGAGGTATAATAGAATCCATTAATCTCACACGTCTCGCTGCATTTTCTTGGAACTGAGAGAGGTAATGGCGGATGTACCCTCAGAGTTTCTTTCACAACTAACTTTAAATAGCTGAGTTCATGAATGCATGATTCATCAACAAACCCCTTGATGTCGAAAACATTTCTCACCTCTTGCTGAGCCTTTTCCAGAATTTGAGGATTTTTAAGCATTTCCGCCATGGCCCAATCCATAGTCGTCGCGGCAGTTTCACTTCCTCCTGTCAATACATCCTGCACGCTTCAACACATTATATATATATAACTCGATTTTTAAAGAAAGCATGAGTAGTAAACAGAGTTTTTCATTTTATCAGCAAGAGTACAGAGATATCCCTTATAAAAACTTCTTCTATTCTCGAAATTAAGTGAAGATAAAACTGAGATACCAACTAATTCTTTGCATCAGATCACCACTTCCTTTCTCCACATGTATTTTTTAATTTCAACTCAACCAATAGCCGAAATCACGAAAAGGAAAACTAACCATGATTACAGCTTTAATGTTTTCGTTGGTCAAGGGAATTTCGAGTCCATCATCCTGATATTTGAGAAGAACATCCACCAGATCTTGTTGCTTATTATTAGAATTGGGCTGCAGTTTGTGCTCACTGATGATGTCGTCAAATATCTTATCTGCTTCACGGTGCAATATAGTAAGTCTCCGCCTCGTTGCACTCATCTTTCGAAACAACTTGATGGAAGGATACAAATCTGCAATATCGAATCCTGATGCATATTCAAGAACCTCTCGGATTATTGGCAGTAATCTGTGGTGTTCCTTGGTAATCTTACCAAGCGCTGCCCTTGTTACCACAGCATACGTTGACGAGTAAAGTTTGTCCGTCAGATTAAAAGCCGATCCCTCCATACTAGCGATCCACCTCAAAAGATCTAAAAACACCTCTTCTCTTATTGATCGGAACTATTGGACACGTTTCACGCTCAGAAGCTCCAGATTGCATATTTTCCTAAGCTGTCTCCAATAGTCTCCATACGGACTAAAAGCAATACTTGTGTTATTGTAAATCTTGATCTCAGTTACTAGAAGCGACGGCCTGGATGAAAAGTTGAGATCATGAGTTTTCAAAACTTGTTTTGCAGCGTCAGGTGAGGAAACTACGACAACAGAGAGTTGGCCTAGTTGCAGATGCATCAACGGCCCGTATTTCAGGGCTAGTTGCTGCAGAACACGATGGGGCACGAATCCAATGAGGTTGTGGATATTTCCGACCAAAGGCAACTTCCATGGCCCTGGAGGGAGATTTGGTGTTGGGTTTTTGGATTTAAATCGATTGAAGAAGATCAAAGTAGAGAAAAAGAAGAAGAAAACAGATATTAGAAACTGGATCTCCATAATTGTAATGGTCAGAAGTTGGAGGTATAATTTATGGATGTAATACAAGTAATATATATATATATAGTTGTGCATCAATTACTTTAGGAAAGCATGATGCAAGTCATCAACTCTTTAAATGAGAGACTATCTGTTGTATATCAATGCCGTAAGAAAAGCTTAAAGCCTATGAATTAAGTTTAAACAACAATTGGATAAGTTAGTTATAGGCTAAGTCCATTGTTTGTATTTTAAGAGAAGGGCCTCTTGGTCTTTTTAGGTTGGGTTCCCTATTAGGCGTTAGTATTAATAGGGGTATTTGCCTTGTGGTTATTCATCGTGTAATCTTGGAATATTGGAATTGGGCAGCTTCGGCTGATTATCTTGAATCTTTCTATCACATTCTTGGCTACTTCTCTGTACTTCACATCAATTGGTCCAACCTACGTTTCGATGACGAGAACAGAGTCTCGTTTAGACGCCGTTGAAGCGGCTATTACAACACTACAAACATCCGGTACGACTGTGGAGAGAGCAGTACGTAGCCTCCCTTCAGGTTTCAACTGCCGCCAAGGAGAAGCCCAAATACAGTTCAAACAAAGTTGGAACTACCCAAGTTCAACAGCGAAAACCCATACGGGTGGTTCTCTCGTGTGGAGCAGTTCTTTCGCCTTGACAACACCCCACCGGCGATGCGCCTTGACCTGGCTCTGATCGCCATGGAAGGCACGACCCTCCAGTGGCTACAATGGCTCATGTCCCAATTTCCGAATCTTGATTGGCAAAAATTTACCTTGGAACTTATTCGGCGACATGGCGACGATCCGCGGACGAACCCATTCGAGACCCTCGCCCTCACTCGCCAATCTGGCTCGGTCGAGGATTACGTCGACCAGTTCATTGCCCGCATGGTCGCAGTCCCTATTCTTGATTCACTCTAAAGATGCGTCAGATATGTGCCACATGATCCAATTGGCCCGTGAAATCGAACAACGTCTTTCGGCGACCAAGGGTTCCCGGTTTCAACCAACTTTCGGCCACGGTACCCCCTCCGTTCGGTTCTTGGCCCTAAGGTCCTCGACCCGCCCGGGCCAACAGCCGTCAGGCCCCCGCCCCACCCCGCCATCGCTAGTCGGCCACCGGACCCCCGCGCCCCTACTAAGTCCTCGGGATCTTCGTCTTCGGCCAGATCTCCCCTTCCCAAGTACAGTTCGCATGACGAGTTCATGGACCTCCGCCGGAAGGGATTATGTTTCAAATGCCGAGAACCATATTCCCCGCTGCACGTGTGTTCGGCCAAATTACTCCTGAAAGTGTGTGTGCGTGCGAAATCAGAGATGTTGTCTGTTGTGTTGGCACTATCCACACAACATTTAAGCAGCGGAAAATAAAAGGCACGAAACAACATAATATTCAAAATTTGTATAGACTATAAATAAGTCTATACTGTTTCACTAAAATATATTTAGTAAAACGAAGCCAAAAAACTCTTCGAGGTACGACAGCGCCAATTTTACAAGGTGTTGACAACCCTATGAATCTAAAACAAAGTTTATGAAACTTCCTCTCAATCTTGGCCTAACATAAACACTTCTAGATTCAAACAAATGTGCTAGTCTAATTGATAGCGATTACAATTATACTATCAAACGAAAGGAGAAAAGAAACACAGATATTCCTAAACTAGAAGCGCCACGCTTTCAATAGTCTTGTAATTGATTGTGTGTTCTTTTTTCTCTACCTTGAAACGTTGAAGACAAACTCTATTTATAGATAAATTTCGTCACCCTTCAAATCCCATCGATCACATAATTTATGTAACTTCCATGCATTAACTCCTTAAAATAAGGTAACTTCCAATTTAGGCTTAACTTCCATGTGTGCTTGCAATTCTCTCACTCCTTATGCATTTTGCATGACCTGGACACGTCCACATCTTCTAACTGCATCAAATGATCATTATTACAAACAACATAGAAAATTCGGAGTTAGGCGAATAATAATGTTGACCAAAGTGATGGAACATTCTACACATCACGGGTACAACATCAGCTACAACCTTTTAGAAAGGTTTGGAAAATCTAATTGACTATATGAAACTACCTCCCTTTTAGATCTATACATATAATATCCTAGACGAAATAAGTATGATACATATGTTGATTGGGTCTACAACAATCTATCATACTGTTGCATTATTCCTCTATTAATTTGCAACATTTTCAACTAGATGCAACCTCCATAAATCAGTTTTTACATGATCTATAACCTCCTCCACAAACTCCTTAAAAGTAGGAACCACCATGCATGCTCTTAACTTCTCACTCCTTGTATTTATGCAACCGCTTGACCTGGTAACTTCCACGTCTTCAATCCTGCATACAAGGACATTAAGAACAACATCTAAAATCAGAGTTAGTGTTAGGAGAAAGGGCAAATTATGATGTTGACCAAAGTGATGGAACATTTTGCACAACACTCGACAAACAGAGTTGCCAAGAGTGTTGGATCAAAATAAGCATCACAAGTACATCATCAACAATCTCCCCTAATTTGGATTTTCTACTACAACACTTTTGATGTTAAACGAGAAAATTTCATTTTACGTCCTGTAACTTAGGCCTAATCCAGAATATATCCTTTAAGTTTTCACATTTTCAATTTACGTCCTAGGGTGTCCAATTTACATCCTTTTCGGTCCAATTTACGTCCTTTCCACCGGAAAATTGGAAATCCGGTCAAATATTCCAATTTACATCCTTTATTTTTGAAAATTATAAATTAATTATAATTAAAAAATTCTGAAAATATCATTAAAAATTAAAAAATCTCATTAAAAACTTATAAATGGTATAAAACAAATATAAAAAATCTAAAAAAATTATAAATTCTACAATTCAAAAAATCTGAAAATGTGTAAATTTAATTTTTTTTTCTTCTAAAAACTAATAAAAAAAAATCTATAATTTCTACAATTCAAAAAATCTGAAAAATGTGTAAATTTAATTTTTTTCTTTCTAAAAGCTCATAAAAATAAAAAAAAACCTATAAATTAAAATTTAAAAATGTTTAAAATTAAAAATTGCACAATTTTAAAAATATCGTGAAAATGAATTTGGGACGGTTCCAAAATTGATCAAGGTGTGGAACTTCCACTCAACCTCGACGGTGAGTTGGAAAATCTCGTGGGACCCAAAATTTTTAGGAGTTCGAGCAAAACTTTAATGACAGACGAGTATGATTCAAGTTTGATTTTTAATGAAATGTTAATAATTTTTATTATTCTTATTAGATTTTTAGAATTAGTAATTTTTCATCTACACATTTTTAATAAATTAATGAGATTTTTTTAGTTTTTAGAAATTTCAATGAGATTTTGAATTTCTTAATTTTTAAATTACTCATTTTCCATTCTTTGAATTGTAGAATTTTTTATTTTTTGTATTTTCAAAATTTTAGAATTTTTTATTTTTCTTTTACACATTTTATAATTTGTAATGATATTTTTCTAAATTTTATTGATATATTTTGAATTTTATTTACACATTTTATATTTTTTAATTTTAAGGAGATTTTTGGATATTTAATGATATTTTAGATTTTTTAAATCTTTAATGGGATTTTTAGAAAATTTTAATTATTAAATTTTAATTTTCAAACTTAAAGGATGTAAATTGGACTATTTGGCCGGAATCCCATTTTATTCCTCACATTCCGGTGAGTTTTAAAAAAATTCGGCGGAAAGGACGTAAATTGGACCAAAAAGGACGGCAATCGAAAAAGTAAAAACATAAAGGATATAAATTGGATTAGGCCTAAGTTACAGGACGTAAAATGAAATTTTCTCGATGTTAAACATACAAAAATATTCAAAGTAGAAATATACAAAGTTTACATCAAGTAAATGACATAAAACTGTAATCGCCAAATGTAAGTAATAAGTCTTTCTCTAAACACTATAAACAATGTGTTTAGATTAAAAACAGAAATAAATAACAAAATAAAATCCTGAATAATAAAACAATAAATATAAGCAATACAAACAAATTAAGAACAGTTATGTAAAGAAGTAAAGGATAGGATTGAGTTGAATAACACTTCAGCTGCATCTTCATGGATCTGTAGAGAGTCCCCCATACTTTATAACTTCTCGAGTTTGTATGCTTTCATAAGTCTCCATGCACGGTCTTAATGACATCAACATCTTGTGCATATTCAGCTACTGCCTTATCACTTTCTTGTACAACTTTTGTTTCTTGACTATCACCATCTCGTACGAATTATTAATGATGTTGTCAAATATGTTGTGACATTCTTCACAACATTGACACAACATCAACAATCTCCCCCAATTTGGCCTTTCGACAACAACAAACCTGATGCAATAGCAGATAACAAATAAAGTAGCGATGTAATACTAAAAAACAATCATCTAAACTAAGAGATATCAAACTATCAATTCAAGTGTAGAATTGACAACAAGAATAGAATGTAATGTTAAATCGAAGTGAATTTGAACCATTGAAAACAACTCCCACTCAAAATGATCTTTCTAAATCTCCCCCATAGATGAAAAACTCCCCCTTTCAACAAGACGAATAATTCTCATCTACAACAATTTGCATTAGGTGCAACATCTAATGCAGCTTCTCCCCCTGTTGGTGTGGAAAGGAGAAACATATAAACTAGAAGATCATGAACTACGGTAATGCTGGCATGATTGTTCCATCATTCTCAGAAACATTCAGTGAAATCGCCATTGTTGCGAGAAGAGTCAAGAGACTTTGATTATCAGTAGCGTTTTGAGTGGTTTCAGGTTCATGGTTTCAGTAAAAGGTAAATACTTTGCATTTCAGAACGGATGTCTTAAGGTTTGAAACGTCAAAGGTGTAGATGTTTAAAAAAAATTCAGTGGAGTTTTCAGGATGTTGGAATAGGTACCTCAATCGAACGGACCGTAAAATATGATGATCCCGGTGACGTTGTTTCAACATTTTCTGAAACACGTAGGGAAATCGCCAATGAAGCAAGTAAGTTCAGAGGGTTCGATTTTCTGAGGAAGAAGAGGCTTGAGAATTTGAGCTTTGATCGAATGGTAAAATGTTTTCCATCCTTTAAATACCTATAAACTAGATTCAAATTAAATGAACAATTCAAAGTTTGGAAAATTTAAACACTTTAGAATTGAAATGCAGTGATGAACAATCAATACTCTGTAAAATACCACTACATAAAATATCTTCAAAATCAATGCATAAGTTATAGAATATAATAACAATATAAGTATCTAGACATTATGTTTAATCGAGAAACTTATATAGAGAAGATGACTGGAAGTTATACGCACAGATTGAGAAACATGAGAGTGGGTAGTAAAAGAACTCAACTGATCCCATGTTGTGATCGTGTGCGGTTGTGAAGATAAATAAAGAAATAATAACTGCCCAATAAATAAAATACTGAATATGCAATAAATATAAAAATAATGACCTGGAAAAAATCCAATTTAATAATTCTGAAAAATCAATCTAATATTCAGAAAATAAATAATTCGTAAAGGTAACTGAAATTCAAACCATTTTTAATGTTACTCATAATGTTGGCCCACATACATCTCAAGACTGCTTTTACATGAATTTGCTTCATTTGTGTTACACATATTTTTTTATTTCACAATTTCACATTGATCCATCTTTTGAAAATAGTGCATCGTAGTAGTGAACTCTGTGCCCCATAGTTACTCAATGGATATATGAATAATTTGATGCAATTTTTTTTTTAAATCACCATTTGAAAAGAGAACATCGTAGTAGCGAGTTCCGTGTCCCATAGTTACTCAATGATTTTTAAGCATCTAAATTGTGGTCCCTTTTTGCATTTAAGAGATGTATGTCTAGAACAAAAAATTTTACAACAATTTTTTCAAGGCTCAAATAACATTTACATAGAAGAATTACTTAAAATCTTAACACAGAAAAATATCCAGAAAAATCTAAAAGACCATTCCATATGTTGTCTCAAATGTTTACACATTTGATACAACATTTAGTCAAAAAAAAATCAAATAGTGCATAAACCAAGAGATTTTTGAAGGGATGAAAACCTCTTATCATCGAGGGCTTTTGCATAAATATCAGCAACTTGTTTCTCAGTAGGAATGTATTTTAACTTCACAATCTCCTTCTCAACAAGATCTCTAATAAAATGATGTTTAATACTTATATACTTAGTCAAAGAATGTTGCACATGATGCTTAGATATATTAATAACAATAGTATAATCACAAAATATTTTATTTTCATCTTTTAAAGCTTTTTTTATATTTTCATGCTCAGTTAGGGAATGATAACACACATGATTTACATTGTTGCATATGGATGACACGCATATAGGTCTTACCACATCTTCTGTGTTCATACCTATTCTTCTTCTGGTTTGTACCCCAATATTTAGTTCTCCAACGATTTGGTCTGATGGATGGTCTTTTAGTATTCTGGTAGATGGCGTTCTCTAAGAATCATACATATTTTCTGATAATTCTGATTTTTCAGTGGATGTTTGTTCAGATGTGGCCTCATATGAAGCAACAATTTGAGTTTGATCAGAATTCTCAGAACTCTTTGAAATTTCAACAAGATTAGAGACATCATCTTCAATATATTGACCTGTAAGACGAACATCATCATCAAATACCACATTCACATATTCTTGCACAATATCAGTCATTAGATTGTAGATCCGATAGGCTTTACTATTTCTAAAATAGCCTAACAACAATCATTTATCAACAAATTTGTTTCCAATCATAAGACAATCAGAATTTCTATCTAGAACGTAACAAGAATATTTATCAAACTCAACATCTAGATCATCATCACATAATTGACTAATACTAATCACATTTGCACGTAATCCTTCAACATGTAAAACATTTGATAACCTTACAAAATTATAGACATTGAGTGTTCCCTTAGCAATGATCCTACCTTTAGAACCACCTCCATAAGTAACATTTCCACCATCATATGATTTATAATTAGACAAGAAGTCAAGTTGGACTGTCATGTGTCTAGAACAACCACTATCAAAGTACCATAAATCAGAAACACATGCTTTCAATGACATATGAACAACATTACATAACATATCATATTTTGAAACGCATTCTGTTTTCTATAATGTTGTTTGGAATGATGTGTCATTTCAGGCAACTTTTAAGAAGAATTCACATTTTTTCTCAGTTTTGAAGAATATGGACGTTTATGACCTTTTTCAGAACAGTAATAGCATGTAAAATCTTTTTCAATCTTACTAGCAGTAATTTGTGTCTTAATAGAAATATTAGAACCATCTATTACTTTTGCCTTAACAAACACAATAGGCTTTTTATCATAAGAAGATTTAAAAGACATATCATTGTAACCAATACCTGTTCTTTTTATGTTACCAATAATTAAGACATTATCCAGCTTTGACAAATCACAATTGTGACGTTCTCTCGAAGTACCTGTCTCATCATAAATAAATTCATTAAAACGATTCAGACTAGTATTCAAAAATAATGGATACCAAACAAATGTTGTCTCAGATGTCGTCACATTATGTAAAATAATTCGACATTACACTTAAATAATTAATACTCCGTCCGTCTGTTTGAAAGTTGTTTATCTATTTTTTGCACATTGATTAAGGAATATAATATTATATGTGTATTGGGTTTTTTAGGTAGAGAGAAATATGGGGAAAAAAAAGTAGAGAGACATAGGAAAAAGGAAAGGTAGAGAAATAAGAAAGAGAAAAGATTGTGTGAAATAGTGGGTTTTGCCCAGAAAATGAATAATTTTTTATTAGATGTCCAAAATGGAAACATGAGTTACTTTCGAATTGACATATAAAGTATTTTATTTACATTTATTCATATATGTGTTTCCATGTATAAGTTGATCATAGTGAATATTGTGAAATCTCAAATGATTATGATGGAGTGAAGGAAGAAGAAAACTTAGTTACCCGGGAACAATTCCCATCCAAGCCAAAGGCCGAAAAATAATTCAATGATTCGATAAATCCCAACTAGGGTAAACACACGGTACCTATAAGTTCATGGCCCATGGACCAATTGCTTCAAACACACCAAAGGAAATAAATAAACATAGCAAATAAGGAAATATAACTCAAAAGAAAATCAGTAAATTACTAATCAAAATAACAAAAATAAACTCCTCCGTCTTCACTTATGCCTCTTATACACCATAAGAGGCGTACCATTTCCCCCCCCCCCCCAGAAACCGCCTTGTCCTCAAGGCGAAATGACGGAAACTGCTGTCGAAAAATTTCAACATCGACCCAGGTTGCATCTTCTTCTGGGCGCTAGCTGCTGCCACGCGACCAACACTTGAGGAATCCGCTTTGTGCCCCTCCAAACGCACCGGCTGCGAACGATCTACTCGGGAACGAACTCAACTGTGTCCCCAAAACAATCGGATGGTAAAGAGGCTTCGACTGCGTGGTCCCCGATTGAGGCCTTCAACTGGGAGACATGAAAAACTGGGTGCACACTTGTACCATCCAGCAAACGCAGACGGTAGGCGACTTTACAAATCCTCTTCTCAATCGAAAACGGGCCAAAATACCGAGGAGCTAGATTCACATTTAGCTTCTTGAAGAGGGAAAGTTACCGGTAATGCCGAAATTTTAGAAACACCCGGTCCCCAACCGCGAAATAGACATCCCTACGATGCTTGTTCGAGGCACGCTGCATACGTTGTTGAGCACGTTCTAGGTGGAAACGGAGCTGTCGCAAGATACCATCCCTATCGTCGAGCTCATTCGCCACTGCTTTGACACGGATCTCGCTCGGCAGCTACTGTGAAATAGTAGGCGGTGATCTGCCATACACTGCCTCAAAAGGAGTTCGGCCCTTGGCGGAATGAAAACCAGTGTTGAAGCAGTATTCCGCCCACGGGAGCCAGCGAGCCCAATGCTTCGGGTGATCTGAGGTGAAGCAACGCAAGTAAGTCTCGAGGCAGCGGTTCATAACCTCAGACTGTCCGTCAGTCTCTGGATGATACGCTGAACTCATCCGCAATTGGGTCCCCAAGGCAGCGAACAACTCTTTCCAAAAGGCACTCAGCGAACACAAATAGGCTAAATTTTGTAGGTTGCCAAAGAATACAAGTCAATAGGCTCAAAGTGGCTAACTACGAAAAAATATCATTTGGTATGGATAATTTGGCTAAGTGACTATTCAAAACAAAGATGGTCTTATATCACTTTCACAAATCTCACACAAAAAGTAGCTTCAAACAAGACAATTGATAAGTTCTAGAGCACACAAGCATGAATGATACTCACATGAAAGAAAATAGACCAAAATATATGAAAGTCTAAAGGCTCTAAAGCTCACGGGCTTGTCTATCATGAATTAAAAGCACTAAACCAAGCAAAAATCTTCACATAAGCAAATGAACAAGCAAGTATCAATCAATACCAACAAGCTCAACCAAATTTCAAGAACCAACAATCACCAACAATGAAGCCTCAAACGCTTTCTTCCACAAATAATCTCATCCAACAAAGTTAAACAAAATATGGACAAACGGTGCAATAAAAATGAAGGTAAACACACGAAATCTCCCCCCAAACTTAAATGAAACTATCTAGTTGAATGCAAAGTTTGGAGATGAGTGTGTTACCTTGGAATTTGTCCACCAGCGTAGTTTACCAAAGAATCAAAATACCACAACCGATTTGTCCATTGAACCTTTAGCACCCAAAACATCACCACCTTGAACTTCATCATGCACATCTCTCATCCTTGACCACCAACACAACACTCAACCTACAAAACGAAAACTCAACAAAAAGATCAAACAACTACAAAACTAAAATAAAAGAAAAGAAATCAATAAAGAATGGGTTGCCTCCCATTTAGCGCTTAGTTTAACGTCTTCAAGCCGGACGGAAAGAAATAAGCTCATTGGAATGGCCAAGGATATCGGTCCTCCTTGCCATTATATTTCAATCTTTGAGCTTCAAAATCATGGAGGCTCTCATGAGTAGTAGACAAATCTCTTGCATATTTCATGTGCATTTTCATCATTAGAAGCTCCTCTTGCTCTTCCTCCATACTTTCTTCCCATTCCTTTCCTTTAAGTCCAAGGATGCCTAAGTACATCTCAACTTCTTTCTTAAGATCAAAGTGGTCAAGAGGCAAAATGAAATCAATATAATCATCAATATCATTAAAAGTTAAAATTGAAGAGTGTAAAGGTTTAGAAATGCTCATTTCTCTCTTAAACTCTTCTTGTGATGCTTCTTGATCTTCTTGTTCTTTGTTGCTCGTGTCCATCAAAGGACATTCATCTTCCTCGATCTTCATCATCTTCAATCTCCATCAAGTACCTAATAAGATTGACGTCTTCGTCCTCCTCTTCACTTGACCCCTCTTCTTCATCAATCGACATGCTTGACCCTTCATAACTAGTCCCACTTGAAGAAGCCATTTGACTAAATTGGAAATTCATATTCTTCATTCGATTCGGAAGTGAGACCATTTGCTCATCAATCTTGTCCAATCTTGCATTGTTGTGAGCAACAACTTGATTTTATTGAGTCAATAAAGTGGCTAGCAAATGTTCCAAGTAAGCATTTCTTTCATCATCTTGATAATGGGTGGGAACTTGTTGCATTTGACAATCGTAGTTCCCCCAACTATCATAAGTACTTCTTCTTGATAAGGAGGATAAACCATATCATATTGATCAAATGATTGATTCCATGAATGTTGGTTATATCCGTCCATCTTGCAATATAGCTCACCTACACAAATGATCAAGTATCAAATTCTCAAAAGACAAATCACAATAAGAACAAAAACAATAAAAAGTAAAATCAGTAGTGATTACGCTAAACTAACACTAAGTTACACAAAAGCAAAACTAATCCCCGACAACGACGCCAAAAACTTGACACGTATTTTTCAATACTCACCTCTCAAGTGTAAGAGGGTCGTAGTAATCAAAGTAAGTGCCCGGTTAAATTATCGAACCACGTAACTAATTTGCTAGTGCAACCTTAGTGCTATGTGTTGCCACGTAATTATAGTGATGAAACATGGGGTGAGCGATAAAAACTAAATTTAAAAATCAACAAGCTAAATACTAACTAATAAAAGCAAGTAAAATGATGATCAAGATCAAATGGAGAGAAGTAGTGTTCGGGTGTTCTTCATTATGTGAAAATTGAATTAAGCTCAACTTTAATGTTCAATTCGTTGGTCGGTGTTTGGTAAGAGCGATCATTAAGAATGTATCTAATAAAACACCTAAGATCGGGAGGAAGGATATAGTCGTTCTTACCCGGGTAATCACACAATTAGAGGATTCTACCTAAGCTATACTAATTTAATCCCTAATCATATTTTTCCACTTGAATACTAGAAACCAAACTCCTATATTCTCCTCACTAATCAATCAAACTCTCATTCAAATAATTAGTGTAAATTAATGGGGTTCTAATGAAAATTACCCAACTCTCGTTGCGATAACTCAATATTAACTCAATCTACTCAACTCCCAGTCCTTGATTATACGATCTATCAAGACTAACCAACTCTCGTTGCACTAATCAAGCTTCAACATATAATCTAATAATTGAATTCAAGTAAATGATCATGCAAAACCCATTAATCTAACCTAATCACCTTCCAATTGAATTAAACAATCAAAATCAAACTAAATCGCAATTCCCATCATAAATCCAAACACCCTAACACCAACAAACCTAGCCAATAACTAAATTAAAAAATAAAATTGAGCTCACAAGACATAAATAACAAAGCATTAAATTAAGGAAAAATATAACCTCGAATGTCTTCAAATTCTCCAAATGCTTGCAATAAAATAAAATATTGTATTAAAATATATCTAAAATATTAAATGTAAACTAAATTAATGAGTGGAGTGTGGGAAGAGAGGGTTTCTCCCCAATGGGTGTGCCCTGTTTCTGCGTGTGTTGCCTCCCAATTCTCCTATGTGTGCGCATACCCCCATTAAACAATGTAATGGGCCTTTTCTTTTAAGCATAGGCCCAGCTGCTTTCCAATTAATTAAAAATGGTTGTGGGCTTTTGTTTTTCTAGGCTGAAGTAAATAGGTCTTTCATTTAAATGCTCCATTGCTCGCCTCTTTTCTGCAGGGGTGCGGCTAAAGGCACCCAAGAATACTATGAGTACACCCACAGAATTTTTTTTTAACATAAGGGGTATGCAGAATGACGTTTGTACCCCTCCTGCACTTTTTTTTGCACTTTAAAAAAAAAGACGGATGAGTACACCCACCGCTTCTATTTCACGACAGAATCAACTCGATCACCCCAAAACAAACACCATTTTTTAACAAAACACAAAAAATCAACAAAAATAATAAAAAAAATTTCTTAATATATTCGAAAATATTAACCGAATAAAGTTAAGATGTACGAAAATTTTTACACAACAAACTCTACGTGTTCGAAAAAAATTCATGAACAACTTTCATTTGTCCGAAAAAAAATTGGACATCTTGTTCGAAAATTTTTACCCAACAAACTCAAGTTGTTCGAAATTTTTTAATGAACAAACTCAATATGTTCGAAAAAATATTCAAAACAAACTTAAATTTGTCCGAAAAAAAAAAAATCGAACAAGATGTTCGAAATTTTTTCAAAAACAAAAACAGAATGTTCGAAAAAAATTTCAAAACAAACCCAAATTGTTCGAAAATATTTCCAAAACAAACTCAATATGTTCGAAAATAATTCTCGAACTTCTAAAAACCCTAATTTTCCTAGATTCCTAAATTTTTCAATTTCAGCAACAAAAACAGAGTTGCAAGTGCTAGTTCTTATCAATAAGAACAACAAAAAATTTCCCTATACAAATCGTACCCAGCAAAACAACCCAGACTCTTGGAAACTAATTCGATTAAAGAGTTGCAAGTGAGAGTGAGAGGAGAGAGAGTGGGAGACGCTGAAGTGAAAGAAGCGAAGGACAAGGTGTCGATTTGAAAGAACCTACCTTGAAACGGGAGGCGGCGAGGGCAGGGGCGGTGGCGAACGAGGGCAGGGGCGGCGGCGTAGGATTCGCCCTTCTCCAGCGGCGGCGGTGTTCTAAGCGGCGCTGTTACCGCGTGGGAAGGGGAGGGGAGGAGCGGCGCCGCTAGGGAGGGGTGGTGGGCGGACGATTCGCCTTTCTCCAGCAGCGGCGGCATTCGAAGCGACGACGTGGGGAGTGAAGCGGGGCTGTCGCCGCGTGGGGAGGGGAGGAGCGGCGCCGCTAGGGAAGGAGGGGTGGTGGTGGCGACGCCGATTGAGAGGGGGGGGGGGAGGTGGAGGTGGAGGTGGGTGCACCCTTTTGTGTGTTAAAATGTGAGAATGCAAGGAAGATAAAAGGTTTGGAGATGATAAGGTTATTTTTTAGATTTCCACGTGGGTGTCCTCATCCGTTTTGTGTGTGTTCTCATCGCGTGGGTGTACTCATAGTATCCTTGGTGCCTTTAGCCGCGCCCTTTCTGCAGCTCATGATTGCTGCCCCCTCCTTTCTTGAAAATGGCGTGGGCCTCCAATTAATTACAAAGGCAGCTGAAATGGGCGTAAATGAATGGGCCTGGAAAATTAAAGGAAATGGCGGCTTCATCATTCAGGAGCTCGGCCGTGCACTCCCACTTTTGATTTTTTACTGTATCGGGAACGTCCAGCACGAGCCTCGGGCTCGGCCGTGCCCCTCCTCACTTGTTTTGCTCATATCTTTTGATCCGGGTGTCCGATCGACTCGATTCTTGTCTCGTTTCGACCCTCACTTCACCTTTCTTTCATGTGGTCAACTCATGGACTCGATCCAACGATTGATTTTTTCGTGATTTGATTCAAAATACCTCGTTTTACCTACAAAAAATAGCAAACCACACAACTTCTCCAAATCGAGTGCAATTAGTCAATTTAGTGTAAATAATGCACGAAATCCTATAAAATTATGCAATTTAAACAAATGAATTTTAAGCAATTTTCACACTAATCAATAGCACGGTCGCCACCTTCGACGGGTCCATTTGAACCCCGTCTACCGACACAATGTGACCAGATAGTTGATGGACGGTCTGGTTCAAGCACACTTCTTAGAATTCACCACGAATGAGGCTGATGCTAACAGACCCAACACCTGCCGAAGGTGATGCAAGTGAGAGTCCTAGTCCGGACTGTAGATCAAGATAACGTCGAAAAATACCTAGACGAACCATCGCAATAAGCGCTAGAACAAGTCATTCATAACAGCCTGAAAGGCGGATGGGGCATTCATGAGACCGAACGACATTACCAAAAATTCATAATGTCCCGAATGGGTGCGAAAAGCCGTCTTCGGAATATCCTCGGGAGCCACTCGGATATAATGTTACCCAGCATGCAAATCTAGACGGGTGAACCATCTAGCCCAATGCAACTCGTCAAGTAACTCCTGAATAACCGGAATAGGGTACTTATCCGGAACCGTCTGTTTATTCAACTCTTGGTAGTCCACACAAAAATGCCAACTACCATCCTTCTTGTGGACAAGCAAAACTGGGCTGGAGTACGGGCCTGTACTGGGCTGAATGATACCAGCCAAAAGCATCTCTCGGACGAGCCGCTCAATTTCATCCTTTTAAGCCGCAGAGTAATGATAAGGGCGAGCAGACACTAGCCCAGCCGTCGGGTGTAACAGTATGTGATGGTTGCAGTCACGCTTGGGTGGGAGGCCCGGCAACGGTTCCAAGACCTGAGGAAATTCAGCGAGAAGCTGCTGAACTTCAGAAGGCAGATCGTCGTCCAAGTAGAGATACGGGGGAGGCGGATCCTAATGAGGCGAATGGAAGTTCATGAGGAAATGTTAGAGAAGAGAGTGGAGAAGTTGGAACAAGGGTGGCGATGATGCAGCCCACTGTGGCAAAGATGAAGACTACTATGACAACGATAATCAAAAGTGTCGAGGAGATGCAAATCTTGGTGAGCCAACTATTGCGTGAGAATGGCATTGTTCTTGACAACTCTCTAAAACTTGATGCTGACCAATCCCTTCCGATTCCATAGAAACACATATTGGAAGATGATGCCAGAAATAAAAAAGAGGAAGTTGTGATTGAGGTTGACGACACCACAATTAAAATCTTAACTCCTGAGTTTCATCCTCATAGAGTTGATGAAAAATGGAAGTTTTCCAGTGACAAGAAAAAGATAAAAGAGACACCATCTAGTATTTTTCAAGAGGTTATGAAAAAGGGAAGAGTTTTTGCGAATCAAGAAGAAATTCGTTATAGGCCTGGAGAAGTTGTGAAAGAAAATATTAATTTTTACATGAGAAGAACAAAAGAGGCTGTTGAAAAGGTAGTGAATGATGCAGTGGAGAAGAGTTACACAATCAGGGAAATTTGTGGTACATTGTTGAATCGTGCACCTGTGGTCAATTCAAGAAAATTAGATTTTCCTACTTGAGGTTCCTGCTCGTGATATGTTCCTCTGTTCAACCTTGAGGACAAGGCTGTTTTGAATGGGAAGGGAATTGATACACATCAAATATTAAATATATATTATATTATAGTTAATTTACTTTAATTAATAAAGTGGCTCATGGGCTTTAGTAATCTAGGGTTTAGTCTTTATATATTGTCTTTGTCTCTCTAGTGAGATTATCTTAAAGATCATTATTTACAGCTTAGGCTTGGGACAGGATCTTCCCCGTAGGAATCGGCCGTTAGGCTTGGGACAGGATCTTTCCCCGGTGTTTTCCTTTCAATATATTCAATCTTATTTTCTTTACTTTCGGTGAGGTGTTTTCCATTCTCTCAACTCTAACAGATTATAACATGATTCTTAAAATAATCTCAACTTTCAGTCTTGAATTTTTTTTGGAAGGTAAAGGTGATTCAATATATCAAAGTTGAGTACAAGGGGTACTCAAAACCCGTTACAATAGTATGAATTCGACTGATGATGGAATCGTAAATCAGTATTTAATCAGGAATACACATCCAAGGAGCAAGATTCCAATCGTTAAAAGAAGAACCTATTATCTTATGAGCTTTTAGCCATTTTCAAGTGTTAAACTTAATGTTATCCAATATCTCAATTGTAGACTATGTTCTCTCATTAAAAATCACATCATTCCGGACTTTCTAAAGTTTCCAAATGGTGCATTGTCAAATAAGGCCCAAAAATTTTCTACTTTGAGAATTGGTCACCAATCTGCAGAACTCCACAAGATGATCTCCCACTAAGTTTGAGTAAATCAAAGGGCCATCAACCCACCTATGGATCTCATACCAGACCAACAAAACCAAAGGGCAGGTGACGAATGTATGACTTCCAGATTCAGGAGCGGACCTGCAGCGTGAACAATCTCCGTTGACGACTTACAGATTCAGGAGAGAACAAGGTTGTTTCGACCGGGGAGGCAATTGATAGCTCTCAAACTTGACCGTTACAAGTTTATACAAGACATATGAATAAGAATAAGAATTGTAATACTAGTTAGTTTGTTCTTTCTTTGGGCCTTTTTATTATTGGACCGGTTAGTATTACTAGTAGTTGTTTCGATAGTGGGCCTTATGAGTTATGATACATATATGGCGTGGGTTATATGCCCCTCCATCTACATGAACGTTAGATGCACTCCCCCATTCACTTTTATTAATTAAATATTCATGTAAAATACATGTTTTGCACTTTTAGTACAATACAAAGAGATAGATGCACTCCCCTACATTCAAATGGTGGTCTGGGCATGGCGGGTTGGGCTCAGCGGCGGCGGCTGGGGGGAGGGGTGGGGGTAGTTGTAAAAAAAAGAAGAAAAATAAGTGGAAAAGAGAAACGGACGGCGCGGCCCGCGAATGCGACGGCGGGTGTGGGGGGTGGGGGGGTACGGTAGTTGCAGAAAAAAAAAAGTGAGAGAGAAAAGGGGCGGCGCGACGCGTCTTGCGAGAGTGGGTGCGGCGGCGCGGGTCGGATGGGGGCAGATTTGAGGGAGGAAGAAGAAGGGTGAGGGAGATGGAAATTTAAGGTTTTATGGGTGGAGGTGTATTTATTATGGATAATTTTTTTTTAAAAGGGTATTATAGGTAATTTGGGGAAAGTGCATCTATAATATGTTAGTTTTGGGGGAGGGGGAGTGCATCTATAATATACTCCCTCCGTCCCATGATTTTAAGCACACTTTCCTTAACGGGCATCCCAACATTTTTTGCACACTCCAAAAAAGGAAACAATAATACCAATAATACCCCTCCTTTATTTTACCTTTAATCAAATCTCTTTCACTTTAATCAATGAATTACCAATAATACCCCTCTTTTATTTATCTTACACATCACTTTATTCTATTTTCTTAATCTACGTGCCGGTCAAAGTGTGCATAAAATCCTGGGACGGAGGGAGTATTAGTTTTGAGGAGGAGTGCATCTAACATTCATGGAAGGGCATGTAACCCACGCCTACATATATAAGGCTGAAGTGATCTTGGAATATTCATTATCAAATACTCCATTAATTGCGGCTTTATGCTTGTGGGAAGAGGTAATTTCTCTTGGGCCCTTCATTGGGAGTTCGTTTATCTTCTTGGTTCTTGAGTTCTTGTATTTCTTTTCGATAGCCTGCATGGTCTATCAAAATATAATTTTTAGGTATAAAAAAGAAAATAAATAAAAAATTGAACTACTTAGACAAGATCCAAAACTAACAAACTATCAATTTTCGACTTATGCACACTTGCTGATTTTTCACTTTCATGTGAACAAAGGAAGATTTTTCAACCGCATAAAACTACTGCTCGATCTGCACAATTTCACATCTCTTGGGTAATTATTTCTTCACTTTTTCTATTACTAGGTTTTGCCTGTGCGATGCACGGGTATATTGTAATCTATTTTTTTTAAATATGTATGAATATTGTTGTTAAAAAAACACATTAATATATTTTAATAATTCTTTAGTTTATTATATAGAGGCTGTGTATGCGTGTGTGGGAGAGAGATTCTATAAAAAAAAAAACATAATAAGATCAATATTCACTTAACCTTTTGAGAACAAAATGGATAAAGAAGATAATTAAATAGTTATTTTTCAGTGTATCTACTTTGAGCAACATTAAGGGAGCAACATTAAGGGTGTGTTTTGAAACTCTACAAACTACTTTCAGAATCACTTATTTTCAAAGCTGTCTCTCACAGCTTTTCAAAAAAAAAAGTGATTCTGGAAGCAATTTGTAGAGTTTTAAAACACACCCTAAGTGAATATTTACAGGCAATCGTGAAAAGAAAAAAAATAGATCTAATAACTTGCAAATTTATCACACAATTACGAACATTTTACAATAAAAGTAGTGTTGCTATTCTTTCCGCCAACTACTCGTGGGTATACCAGGATAAGAAAACAATATAAAAAGACAAGTTCTTTCAATCAATTGTGTGTATAGATACACTTGGATTTTAATATTTAATTTATTCCAATTTTATTTTTGACTCAACATTTATCTCAATTCATTAAAACTCAATTTCAATTGTATAGCTAGGTGCAATCAATTGCATTCAAGTATCACTCAAACAAAAAAAATTAATTTACTGTAGAACATAATAAATATGGAGTAACAGGCCAGTGCAGAGGGTAAGTATAACAAATTACATGGATTATGTAATAGTTATATTGATTAAGATGTTTTTAGAGAAACAATACATTTTCATCGAAAATCAACACTCATAAGCTCTCTATTTCTCTTAAAGTTATGTGCCTCCCATTTTCTAAGAAGACGAACCAGAACCCATCTTGATCCATTGTTTACATCAAGATTATCAAGTGATGTGTATAATTGAACATATTTGGGATGAGTGATAATTAGGTGCAATTGGAATTAAACTCTAATGAATTTGATCAAATATTGGGTCAAATATTAAATTGGATAAATAAAATATTGAAATTTCAAGTGTATTTATACACTCAATTTCATGGGAGAATTTGCCATTTGGGATCCTTGCCAACTCTGTTTTATATTTTGCAAAACCTGGCTTGATTTACCAAGTATTCTTGATTCAACAAACTTTCAAGTTGGGTCAAAGTTCAGTGTTTTCAACCATGATATGAACGGACAGCATTAGTTTCCAAACATCTAACATTGTACACATCTAAAAGTGTTATAAAGAGAGAACCAAACAAAACACCTAAGCAAGAGAGGGATAAGATTCACACAATGATTATCATAACAACAAACATTAAGGAAATCACAGAATACACATAAATCCTCGAGTATAATCATCCATAATACAAACATGTGTAACTATACTTACATAAATGCAACCCTTGACAGCAGCACGACGACCAAAAGCTTGAGGAAGTTCCCTTGGCCATATATGGGGTATATTATGGCACCATTTGCATTAGGAAACCTAAAATGTTGAGCAAAAACTGTATTATTAGAGTCTTTGATTCCTTCAGCTTATGATCATTTATATCATCTTATTTGCTTTATGAATTAATCTGATATTTAGCTAGTTTCTTTAATTAAAAACACACACCTTAGCATACATTGATGCTTAAACCATTAAGACTACTCAGGCAGTTCTTATATGATAATAAAATAGCAACGAACAACCATATGAGAAAAAAAGCTGAATGAGATATACCTTGAACAAAATGTCTGGTGTAGTAGTCCATCAAAACGAAATATACTGATTTATACAAATGTACGCAAAAGTGTTGGGGTATACAACACAAAATTCAAAAGTATCAAGGTAACATAAGAAATTAAATCAACCATCAATAAAGATTAATCATATATAAATCTCGAATATTTCTAAGGTTATTGATTGATGGGATCTATTACGATGCACCTGTAAAACTTCAAAACTTTCCGAGGTACAATTTGGGACTTGGTTACCCCGTCCCCAATTATTAATTCTTAGGCCAATATTAGTCAATCACCTTTCTCATCTCTGAAATTATTGCACCAGCTTTTCCTAAAGGCAACCAACTTGGTGTAATGGCACCATAAGTCGAGCAATAGGTAGTCCTATTGCATAAGAATCGGATCCTCTCACAAGACCAGGCTCCATAAATCTATGGAACACAAAACCAGTTGCTTTTCATGCTGGTGACGTGCTATAAGGATTATGTACTGAGGTTTCTATTTTATTTTCATATTGTGGATACTTTCTCAAAATGCTTACATGTTACAGGTCATAAGCGATCGCAGATGGAAAGAAATTACTGCAGCCTTCAAGTTCCCAACTTCCATTACAAGTGCATCATTCGTCTTACGAAAATATTATCTCTCGTTGCTTTATCATTTTGAGCAGGTTTATTATTTCCGGAAAGAAGAACCATCCATTATAGCAGTTGGTAACTTCACAACTTGATTATGGTTTTATTCCTGTACAATTTCGAGTTTTTCTTACTGTGTGATTGGTAATAATACCCCTAAAAAACTGTTGAATAGGTCAAAATGCTTTTGAGGATTGCACTGCATCTGATAAACTTTTGGGTGGGGATTCTTTGCAACTTTATATATTTTATAAGTATCATGAGTCTTATCTGAAATTCTCAATGCTACATGGCTTGCTTATTTGTGGAATAAGGGAACAGAAAGATTGATACTCTTAATTGCATAATGGCATTCACAAAAGTAATGAAACAAAATAGAAGGTAAGATTAATCCAATCTAACATTATACAGATAAAGCAATTGACGTAGATCAACCAACAAATTAAAAACTAACCCCGCGATTAAAAACAACTACACAGAGGCCGTAAGCAAATCCAAGGCATCCGATGAGCAGCAACTCGATCCCACTCCGGTGGCGAGGAAATCATCACTACGTTTGGAAGTAACACTACCAACAAAAAGGAAAAGAAAGAAGAATAGAGTGGGCCAGAAGTTGAATTGTCAATGAGAAAGATGGAAGAGAAATGAAGATTTGCAAACAAAATTTCAAAACTCTTCCCTGTATCAAAGAACAGAGAAGTGATGCTTTTTTTTTTACTCACTCATTTCCTCCATAGTATCTAGCACCAGGATATCCTTCACTATACTTGTTAGTCATAACTGAACCAACTGCTTGCATCACAGATACAGAAGTGAAATTTTCAGACGGGATGAGTTCAAGCCCCTACATCATACAAAACATATAGTTAACACCCAATCCCAAATTGCAGGAGTAAAAATGAGCAGAAGTTACCTTCCATTGTCGAGCTTTTTCGTGCTCGATTATGTCAGCAATCTCAGGATCAACGACCTCCAAAGGAGCATTCAACTGCTTTGGCCACTGCAAATTTACTCTAAAGCATCAACAAGGATCAATCTAACCGAATCAATAACCAACCAAGTGATTCCTACACTCGGAACATTCATCAAACAGGTTGTGTGCATAAATTAAGAATAATAACATATTTTTTTTATCCGATCAAGGTGTGCATATGAAAACAGAAACGAAGAATCATGAATAACATATCAAATGAAAAAATAAAATAACAAAAAATATGAGAGTGAAATGTAAGAAATTACAGTGATTTAATCTTCGCTGCTACAACCTGCAAAACAGAAAACTAAAATAAAGACAAGATTTGAGTTAGAATGGACGGTAGAATACAAGTCGGATTTCTTCGGTATGGTGGAATTTGGGACGCTAAATTTAGAGATGAAGTTAACATATGAAATCGAACAAAAATGACAAAATGATACAGTCCCAAAAACAGATGAAAAATGAATTATATTAAGGCTCACATTTGTATTTAATTGTAGCAATTTGGGAAGCGAGACCTCCATGCCTTGCCAAGAAACGGGTCGGATTACCCAAATTCCCTAATGTCCTTCCTCTCTAGAATAATCATCATCACAGCTTTATCGATAACGAAAACAGAAGATCAAAGGCCACGGTTATTTGCACCTCCAAATCTGGAAAGGAAAAGGATGTATGGAGGGGCAGTGATAATACACATACATACATACTCATATCATATCATATATATGCCAAAACTCAACAAGAGTTTTTTCAGAAAAGTGTTGTTGCTTTAGAGATGAAAGTGAAATCAACGAGGAAGAGAGAGGGGCAACCACCCTTGAGAATTCCCATGAATCCAACAAAAATGAAACTTCAACAAAACCCCGGACAGACTTTGGTACGGTGGAATTTGGGACAGCAAAGTCTGTTGAAATTTCTTCTGTGTGGTGGAATTTGGAGCAGCAGTCTCTTGAAATTCTATCTATATTATCCACCTAATTGAAACATTAAAAATAGGGGTGACACATGGCAGATGCTGGAGAAAAGACTTCTCCTTTCATATATATAGATTATTATATCTCTACGCAGTCTATTCCTAATTTCCTAAACCCGAAAACATGCATGTGAAATTAAATAGGAAAACATAAATAAGTAGCTCTTATCAATATCTTACCAAAACAAATACATCAGCAACAATACATAAGCAGCATTTGAAATATGTGAATAACATATTCTTCACCTCCTTATGATAAGACTTAGAATATCTTCTAGATTATTCTAAATGTATATCTTGTACATATCTTTGTAATCTTATCTCCTCATTATTAGGAGTCAGTTGTACTTTGATTTGATTTATATATTGGATACCTCAGATCACCAAAATTACGGTAAATTAAATCTCTTTCTCTCATGCTCAATCGATAATTGTAATATATATATATATATATATATATTTTTTTTTTAAACAAGAGATAACACTAATTCAGTAATCTTGAAAATTAAAAAAGAGAAACAGGGGCATATCAATTCCCAAAGCAGTCACGGACATGAAAATTCCGTCTGATGGGCCTCTTGTGACCAAAAGTGTGAGGGAGCGTAACTAGTGAGACCAAAAATGATTTTTTTCTCGGAGTCTCGATCCCCTCTAAAGTTAGTAAGGGTCATGGGAATTATGTTTGTTAAATTATGGTCCAAAAAATTAAACATATATTTTTCCTCGTACAACTATGCCCTTGAGACTTTTAACTCGAACCAACTGAACAAATTTGTTCATCTTCTTTATTCAATACTACATACATGTTACATGGGATGAGGATTTACGATGAAACAACATTTGAAAAGTGAACTATTGAGTTTCATCATTTGATCACCGGCAATGGCAAAGGCCTTTTAATAACAGGAACAAGGCACAGAGGTTTGAGCCTTGTAGCAGTAACGCCAAATGCTTCATTCATGTCAAGTTCTTCAGCTTTCCCTCCGTCACCTAATTTCCAATCGAAATAGTAAAGCAGCATTGCCAGTGGGAGCTCAACGGTGGCCAGGCCGAACGAAATGCCGGGGCATATCCTTCTTCCAGCTCCAAATGGAAAATATTCAAAGTGATTACCCCTAAAATCCACCTCACTATCAGCAAATCTTTCTGGCTGAAAGCAATCCACGTCTTTCCAATTGTTGGAGTCTCGGTTAATAGCCCATGCATTCACCACGATTTTGGTGTTTGCAGGGATCTGGTATCCATTAATCTCACACATCTTGCTGCATTTTCTTGCAGAGATTTTGGTGTTTACTTCCTCCGGTTAATATATCCTGCATGCTTCAACACATTATATATATAACTCGATTTTTAATTAGTACTTGTGTATAAGTAAACAGAGTATGCCATTTTATCAGCAAGAGTACAGAGATATATCTTTCCTTTTGTATAAATAACACCGATCCCTTACAAAACATCTTCTATTCTGCAAAGTGAAGATACCAACAAATTCTTTGTACCAACAAAGTGAAGATAGCCGAAATCAAGAAAATGAAAACTAACCATGATTACAGCCTTAATGTTTTCGTTAGTTAACGGAATTTCAAGTCCATCGACCTGAAGTTTGAGAAGAACATCTACCAGATCTTGTTGCTTATTATCAGAATTGGGCTGAAGTTTGTGCTCACTGATGATGTCCTCAAGAATCTTATCTGCTTCACGGTGCAATGTAATCAGTCTCCGCCTCGTTGCACTCATCATTCGAATCAAGTTGATGGAAGGATACAAATCTGCAATATCGAATCCTGCTGCATATTCAAGACCCTCACGGATTATTGGCAGTAATCTGTGGCGTTCCTTGGTAATCTTACCAAGGGCTGCCCTTGTTACCACAGCATACGTTGACGAGTAAAGTTTGTCCGTCAGATTAAAAGGCGATTCCTCCATACAAGCGAACCACCTCATAAAATCTTCTCTGATTGATCGGAATGATTGGACACGTTTCACGCTCAGAATCTCCATGGTACATATTTTCCTAAGCTGTCTCCAGTAGTCGCCGTATGGACTAAAATCAATATTGGTGTTATTGTAACTCAAGATCTCAGTCACTAGAAGCGATGGTCTGGATGCAAAGTTGAGATCATGAGTTTTAAAAATTTGTCTTGCAGCGTCGGGTGAGGAAACTACAACAACGGAGAGTTGGCCTAGCTGTAGATGCATCAACGGCCCATATTTCAGGGCTAGTTGATGCAGTGCACGATGGGGAAGGGATCCTACGAGATTGTGGATATTTCCAATCAAAGGCAGTTTCCATGGCCCTGGAGGGAGATTTGGAGTTGAGATGTTGGATTTGAATTTGAATTTGAAGATCAAAATAGACAAGAGGATGAGGGTGAGGAATAAAAACATCACAAACTGGATCTCCTTGAGAAAATGGTGTATGCAGATGTTCTGTTCTACTGCTTTTAAGTTATATCAATATGCTAGTCGAGTGCATTATGTACATATATATAATGTAAATATTGTACTCTGTTCCACTTTTCGTATTCTACTTGATGTTCTATTGGATCATTAACACGTGTCGTTCTATTATTATGATGTGTTTATTAATTATTCAAATTAAACAACATATATATATTAACAATCCGCAATCGATGGAACACCAAAATTGAAACTATTTATTTCAAGTGTGTTAATTCATGCTAGAACGATAGACCCTAGTATTTTTTTAATAAATCAACTCTTCGAAAGAGGTATTACCACCGATTGTCAAAATTTGTCAATTTTGGAATATTTCAACTGTTAAAAAAATGGGGGCAGTATCGTTTAAATGACAAATTTGCCAAATCTTTCGACTTGGGCTTTTCACGTGCAAACTTGTTCTGTCTTGAGGATTAAGAAAGTTCCAAAAATTGGCAAAACTAATTTGACAAGACAGGGTTGTGGTAAGATTTCAAAATTGAGAAAACTGTGTATATATACGTCGAAGAGACACGTGTAGGATTGAAACTTATGGGTGTGCTTCCTCTAGGTCTTAAATTTGAATTATGTAAGGTGCAAACAATTTTTATGGGTCAGACCATACAAAACGCAAACGGGACCCCAAGAAGGAGATTAGTTGGTCCTACCAGAAGCTTAAAAAAAAAACGTGTAAGAGAGAGGTTACGTATAGCATTTATGATCCTAAATGTTTCATTTTAAAAGGTTCTCATAATTAACGTTCAACTGCTTCCAGTTCGCAACCGAGATTGTATTGGGCTAGAATTGGTTTCAGTTATGGTTATTGATTAGGTGGTTTGGTTCAAGACTGTCGGTTTTTTGTTTTTTTTCTTATTTTTAATTGTTTTTACTTGTTTTTTTGCTCGTTTTTCGCTATTTTTTTGTAGAAATAAGGTACAAACGTATACGTGAAAATTGATAATATATAATGATATGATTTTAAAAATCGAGAAAACTTGATACCAAATGTTCTATATTAATTAAAAGGTTCTCATAAGTTAACTCCTCTCGTTTTTAGTTGTATACAAAAAATTTTGTTAGGGTCCTATTAACATTATTATAAAGATAAAATAATACTCCCTCCGTCCCAATGAAAGTTATTCAATTTTTCTTTTTCGTATGTCCTAATGAAAGTTATTCATTCCTTTTTTTTTTTATAACTATTCACTCTCACATTTAATTATATTTTTCTATCTCTAAATCACATCATCACTAAATTTTAGGGGTGTAAGTGAGTCGAGCCTACTCGCGAGCTACTCGTGCTCGACTCGAAAAAAGATCGAAATCGACTCGAAGTTAATCGAGTCAAGTCGAGTTTCGAGCTACTCGAGTAGCTACCGAGTTCGAGTTCGAGCTCATAAATACTTGGCTCGAAAGGCTCGCGAGCCTAATCGAGCTTGAACAATATTTACTATTTTGTCATTAATATATAATTTATATTTATATACGAGTAACCGAGTCGAGCCGAGTCGAGCTCGAGTTTATTTTAGAAAAAAATGTGTTTTAAAATTAATTTTGAAAATTATATAGGTAATCGAGTCGAGCCGAGCTCGAGTTTATCGAGTTTCTTATCGAGTCGAGCTCGATCTTTAAAATTTTAGGCTCGACCGAGTCGAGTCGAGTTTCGAGCTTCGAGTATAACAATCGAGTCGAGTTTCGAGCTCAGCACTGCTCGGCTCGACTCGTCTCGTTTACAACCCTTTCACTAATACATCTACTTACTCCCTCCGTCCCGTGATTACTTTCACATATATGTGAAGTGGCACACAAAATAAGAAAAATGAATTTAGTGGAGATTTTGAGGGGTAATTTTGTAAACCTTTATGTATAAAGTAAAGAAATGAGTTGACTTTTGTGTAGGTGTGGAGAAAAAGTAATGGCATTTGTGTAAAATTGAGAATATTTTGAGGGTGGAGTTTATGAAGGACTTTCCATTTTAAGGGTGTGAAAGTTATTGTGGGACGTCTCGAAAAGGAAAGTGTGAAAGTAATTGTGGGACGGAGGGAGTATTATATTAGTATTTCTTAATCTAAGTGCCCGGAGCTCATGTGGAGCTTTCCCCGGGACAGAGGGAGTACGTACTCATTATTTTAATTTCATCAAAATTTTACATTATAAAATTGTCAATACGTCACTCATTAAATTAAATTGATCGGATAAGTTGACTTTTGCTATATTTTGGTAGAAGTTAATACTTCCTCCGTCCCGTGATAACTTGCACATTTTAACCGATTCACTTTAAAAAAAAAAAATTGAATTTAGTGGTGTAGAGTCAAATAAGAAAGCATATTTTGGTGATTTGATAAGGTGTAAGGATATAATTTATTAGGATGTAAAATAGATTTAGTGAAATGTAGGGTAAAATGTAGATCCAAAATGAGTGACGATTTTAAAATAAAATGATGTTCGAATATATGTTAATTTTGTGGATTATTTTTATATCAGGAGTGTGTAAATAATTATAGAACAGAGTATTAATTTTAATAAGTGTGAAATTACCAAAATACGTCTAACACATTTATAAAATTGGTCGGGGGCCCACTGCCCCTTTAGGCACTACGTAGATCCATTACTACTTATATATATGTGTGTGGGGGGGGGGGGGTGAAGGTCACGTTTTACTCACAACACTAACTAAGACTGCTCAACAATGGTTCAGTCAGTTCCTTCAAGGATCTATTCGCTCCTTCTAAGAATTTAGCTCTTTTTTTTTTCCACAAGTTTGCAAGTGCAAAGCGATTGGTGGTGAAGACGCTCTTAACCTTGTTGGGCATCAAGCAAAAATAGGGGAAAGCTTAATGGAAATATTTAGCGAGATTCGACCTCTCGACACTGGAGGTGCCTACTGCCACGACCGGCGTTAAAATCAATGTTTTGGCTCAGCGCTTACGAGATGAGGAGTTTTTTATATCACCCTCCCAGACCTTTCGATGAGCTACTCAAAAGTCGCTGATAAATATTGTTGGAGAAATTGGTTAGAAATTGATTGATTTTAATTAATTAATTGATTTAAAAATGAGAGTGGAGAACATATTTTAAGAGTGAAGAACACTCGTCTTTGACCAATTTATTGAGGGCTATAAATGTAATTTAGGAGAAATTAAATGGCAAATCGTTCTACTTTCGGAGTAGATAATCGTACTGTATTTAAAATCTCAGAACCGAATTTCGATGAGTGAGAAATTAATTCACAAAGTTGAAACGTCAAATGATACACTCTATGGGATAAGGATAAGGTGTTACATTGTGATTTGTGATATTTAATTGTCTCATTCTGAAACTTTAAATGTTTATTGAGACTAATTATTCCTAATAAATAGGAGGATGTTAAAATAGTTCAAATTATAATGATTAATGAGCAATTCAATAGTCTATACGGATGCACGTGTGTGCTCATTCGGTTGAGCTTGGACTCAGTCTCGGGCTCGTGACTCGTGAGTTTTAAATTTGGACTTTCAGGCACATCTATAATTTTGGAACTTGAATGTTTGGGTTTGGCCCATACAAACTAAGTTTCCAGAAAGTTGAAGCCCAATTCAAAATTGGGTTGACCCAAGTAAAAAAGTTAATATGGTCAAGTCGTGGGTTGACCATTTAAATTTCCTTCAGAATTTGAACTAAATTTGGACGTTTGGGAGTGTCCATTGACATTCATGTGGAAGTTACAAATTTGGAAGTATCAAATTTTAGATTGAATGTCATCCATAATTGGCATTACTTGTCATTAATAGCCTGCATGCTCCTCTCATGGGAACACGTCTATAAATAGGTGTTCATATTTTGGAAAATATACACAAACACACAACACTTAAAGCACTTGAAAATATTTTGTTGAAAAATCACCTAAAATTTCCTAGAAAAATCATAACATCATACATTTTTGCATCGAGCATATAAAGTGCAGTCCAGTTTTCGTGAATTAGTTCGTTGGAACTCTAAAGGTTGGGGTGCTTCTCGTATATAGGCGAAAGTTGTATTAAATACCTTTGAAAACGTTACGTCAAACCGTGAGCACTAGCCGGGATGTGGAAAAGTTTTTTTCCTTGACTCAACTTTAATTTTATTCCTATTGTTTATGAGATAGGGTAGTTGCTACTGATTTCGAGAACCTACTTGTTTTGGAAAGCTGCTAAAGAGGTGCTCAAATATTACTATATATATATATATCAACCTAGAGGAGGTGGGAGAGGTGAAAAGAGACGAAGGCAGGTGCGTCTCCTCGATCCTGAAAGAAGATATGAGGTTTATCTCATAATCTCAAATCAGAAGAGTTTCTAGTCTGATGAAGTACTCAGTTGTTGGGAGTATCAGCTGGTGGAAGTCTTCTAGTGGACTCAACTGATGGGCGTATCAGCTGGTGGAGTCAGACAAGACGACCTAGACTGGATCAGATGAGTGAAGGATCCAATCAGATGAGAATATCTCACTAAGGTGGAGAATGTCTCTGGGAGGAAGATCAAACATTTGAGAAATGATAATGGACTGGAGTTCATTTCAGTAGAGTTCAATGAGTTCTATAAGGAGAAGGGGATACTGAGACATATAATTGTATCAGGCACACCTCAACAGAATGAAGTTGTTGAGAGGATGAATCAGACCCTACTTGAGAGAGTCAGGTGCATGTTGAACAACTCTGGTCTGCCAAAGGCGTTTTGGGGGAGAAGCTGTGTTAACAACAACCTACTTGATAAAAAGAAGTCCTTCCTCAGCTGTGCAGTAAAAAACCCCAGAGGATTTATGGTTTGGCCATGCAACTAATTACAATTATTTGCAGGTATTTGGATGTGCAACTTATGCTCATGTCAAGCAGGATAAGCTTGAGCCTCGAGCATTGCGATGCGTGTTTGTTGGGTATCCTTCAGGTGTTAAAGGATTGAGGTTATGGTGCCTTGAAGCTGAAATGCAGAAGTGTATTATCAGCAGAGATGTTACTTTTGATGAGAGCAGGATGCCTCTATTAGAAGAGGCCAGTACGAGTACTAGTGCAGCTGATAACCAACCATACGAGACACAAATCGAGGTGGAGCATGTTGACACCAGAGGACCTATTGAAGAACATATTGATCTAGATGAGGAGGGCGTTCCCCATAGTGACAATGAACTTCAACACTATCAGCTGACATGGGACAGAACAAGAAGAGAAGTCCACCCACCTCAGAGGTATATATGTACAAGCTGACATTGTTTCATTTGCATTATGTGCAGCTCTTGAGGTGGAGTCTCTGGAGCTAAAGTCTTATTCAGAAGCCATCAGCTACCACGACAAGGAGAAGTGGATAGTTGCTATGGAGGAGGAGCTACTTTCTCTTAACAAGAACCAGACATGGGTGATTGTTGAGAGGCCCAAGAACAAGAAGTTGGTTGGGTGCAAGTGGATCTACAAAAAGAAGATGGAGGCTCAGAGGGGTGGCAAGCTTAGATACAAGGCGAGGCTTGTAGCTAAGGCGATTTACACAGAAGGAAGATATTGATTTTAAATGAAATCTTCTCACCTGTTGTGAAGCATTGTAGCATCAAAATCTTGTTAGCTATGGTTGCTCAATATGAATTGGAGCTGCATTAGATGGATGTGACCACAACTTTCTTACATGGATCTCTTGATGAGAGGATCTACATGAAGTTAACATATGGGTTGGACATAGAACAAGGGGAGGACAAGGTGTGTCTGCTGAAGAAATTCCTCTATGGCCTGAAACAAAGCCCTGGACAATGGTACAGCTTGAGATTTGATGAGTACATTTGCTCAGCTGGTTTTACAAGGAGCTTGTATGACAACTGTGTCTATTTCAGACGGGTTGGGTCTGCTGTTACCTATCTTCTGTTGTATGTTGATGACATGTTAATAGCTGGAGAGTTTATTGACAGTGTTGATCAAGTTAAGGAGATCCTCAAACGAGAGTTTGAGATGAAAGATCTTGGTGAAGCCAAAGTGATTCTTGGGATGGAGATCAGCAGAGTAGATGTGTCTATTCAACTGAGTCAGCCTACTTATCTTCAGAATGTGTTAGAGAGGTTCAGAATGCATTAAGCAAAGACTGTCTTTATTCATATTGGCCAACATCATCGATTGTCCAATCAGATGAGTCCCAGGAATAGCCAAGAGAGAGCTCAGATGAGTAAGATATAGGGATGGCAATGGGACGGTCCAAACTCGGACCTGCATTGAACCCGACCCGCATGGGACGGGTATGGACCCGGTTAAGCGGGTATGGGACGGGTCATGGTTTTTGCCAAACCCGCCCCGCCTACCCGTACCCGCTATATATAAATATAGTAATATTTAATATATATATATATATGTGTTTCTATTTATATAAACTTATATGTATATTAATGTATATATGTTTGAAAAAATATTTTTTATGTAGTTTTTCAGTATAAAATGAGTATGAAATGTTATTTTAAAAAATTATATTTTTAATTTGAATTATGTAATATCAAAATAAATATATTGTATAAATTAAAATTAATTTTAAAAAATAAAAAAAATTATACGGGACAGGTAAAACCCGACGGCTCTTTAAGCGGGACCGGACGGGTCCGGGTATGGGAATTTTCTGGTGGGACGGGTCCTGGGACAACGCATACCCGTCCCATTGCCATCCCTAGTAAGATACCTTATGCCAGTGCTGTAGGGAGCTTAATATGCTATGGTGTGCTATAGATCAGACTTGACTCCTGCTATGAGTGTGATCAGCAGATATATGAGTGATCCAGGCTTAAGCCATTGGGAAACGATTAAGTGAGTCATGAGATATGTTTTGGGGTCAGCACAGAAGAGTCTGAAATTTCAGAAGATGCCATGTGAGGGGGATGCACTTGTGGGATACGTGGATGCGGATTATGCAGCCAATGTTAACACTCGAAAAATCCTTAACAGGATAGGTTTTCACTCTGTTTGGTACGGCTGTGTCTTGGAGGTCTATTCATCAATCTGTAGTTGCATTATCTACTACTGAAGCGGAGTACATGGCCTTGACTGAAGCAGTTAAGGAAAGCATCTGGTTGAAGGGAATTCTGAAAGAGTTTGGGTTATCTCAGAACAGTGTGACTGTCTTCTGTGATATTCAAAGTGCAATTCATCTTGCAAAGCATTAGAGGTATCATGAAAGAACTAAACATATTGATATAAAGTTGTACATTGTAAGAGACATTGTAGAGAAGGGTACAATCCAGGTGGCTAAGATAGCTACTAAGGAGAATCCAGTTGATGCATTTACTAAGGCATTACCAAAGGAAAAGTTTGGTTTATGTCTTAAATTGGTTGGTTTGCATTAGTGTCCTATGAGGAGAAGGTTGCTGGTCTTGTGGCAAAAGAGCAGTAGTGAAGGCTGTCCTTTGAGAAGGGTAGTTCAGAGTTATTTAGTTCAAGGTGAAGATTTTGAGCTAAAGGTGGAGAATTGTGAGGTTTATCTCATAATCTCAAATCAGAAGATTTTCTAGTCTGCTGAAGTACTCAGGTGTTGGGAGTATCAGCTGGTGTAACTTAGCTGGTGGAAGTCTTCTGGTGGACTCAACTGATGGGTGTATCAGCTGGTGGAATCAGACAAGATGAGTGGAGGATCCAATCAAATGAGAAGGTGTTGCTTAGAGTCAAATCAGATGAGGTGTTCAGAAGAGTTCACATCAGATGAGATGATATCTATTAGCAGGGGAGTCTTTTGGCTAAGTGTAGGGATATCAGAAGAGTAATCAGAAGAGGGAGGTCTTCTGATAGGTCTTCTAATTGTGTCATATGTTTGCAAGAAACAAGTGAAGGGCATTGCGGTCAATTTAGATTGGGCAATTGCGAAAAGTGTGAAGTTGTTAGGCAGTTACAACAAACGCCACCTGGCAATGATCACACAATCAGTGCACTCTGCAATCATCCTTGACTTTTATAAATACCCCATTACTTGTAGATTGTAAAGTTTGACACTTACGAGCATTCGTTCTTGAGTTGAGAGTTCACTAGTGAAGTGAGGAGAAATCCCTTTCCGAATGTTGAGTGTTGTAAACATCTCTTTTATCAATCAAGATTGAAATCGTGTGTCCAGTGGATGTAGATCAAATTGATCGAACCACTTAAATCTCTGCGTGCTCTATTTTTCTGTTCTCGTTCTTTATATTTGTGAATTGCCTTCTTTGTTGGATTGTTATTGTGGTCTGATTGTTCATTTGGATTGGAGACGTCTAATTGAGTGGATAATTACTAACATAATATGTGTTGATGAGAGATGAAAAGCATGCACGAGTAGAAACTGAATTCAAATATCCACCCTCCGCTAGAGAGCTGGCCCTAAGCATCCTAAATCAGATTGTTATTGCAGATTCAATAATGATTAACACAAATTATGGTCCAAAATTTAAGCACTTATTTCTCGTCGTACAACTATGCCCTTTAGGATTTTTAGTCATGATATATACTAACAGAACAAATTTATTCATCTTCTTTATTCATGATATTATATTATTGAATGCTACATGGGAAGAGGATTGAAGATGAAACAACGTTTATAAAGTGAATGATTGAGTTTCATCATTTGATCACCGACAATGGTAAAGGCCTTTTAATAACAGGAACATGGCACAGAGGTTTGAGCCTTGTAGTAGTCATGCCGAAACGCTCTCCCATATCCATATCTTGACGGTTCTCTCAAGCAGGAAGATCCCAATCAAAATGGTAAAGAAAGATTGTGAGTGGGAGCTCAACGGTCGCCAGACCAAACGACATGCCAGGACATATCCTCCTTCCAGCTCCAAATGGAATATATTCAAAGTCATTGCACCTATAATCCACTTCACTATCAATAAATCTTTCTGGCTGAAAGCAATCAGCGTGTTCCCAATTGTTGGAATCTCGGTTAATAGCCCATGCATTGACGATGATTTTGGTGTCTGTAGGGATCTGGTATCCATTAATCTCACACATCTCGCTTCATTTTCTTGGAAGCACGAGAGGCAATGGCGGATGCACCCTCAGAGTCTCTTTCACAACTAACTTCGAATAGTTGAGTTGATGAATGCACGATTCATCAACGCACCCCTTGCTGTCGAAAACATACCTTTCTCACCTCTTGTTGAGCCTTTTCCAGAATTTTGGGATTTTTGAGCATCTCTGCCATAGCCCAATCTATAGTCGTCGCAGCTGTTTCACTTCCTCCGGTCAATACATCCTGCATGCTTTATCAAATCAAACATACGCATTATAATTAATTAAGAAGAGAAGATGTAATTACCATGATAACAAATTTGATGTTGTTGTTTATCAAGGGAAGTTGGAGTCCATCTGCATTCTGATATTTGAGAAGAACATCTACCAGATCATCATCATCACTACTCTTGGGCTGCAGTTGGTGCTCACTGATCATGTCCTCAAGAATCTTTTCCGTATCATCATGCAATATACTCAGTCTCCGCCTCGCTGCACTCATTCTGTAAAACAACTTCACAGAAGGAAACACTTCTGCAATATCAAATCCTGCTGCATATACAAGACTCTCTCGGATTATAGGCAACAATCTCTCTCTTTCTTTAATTGGTAATCTTACGAAGAACTACCGTTGCTATGAGAGCATACGTGAGGAGTAAAGTTTCTCCTTCAGATTAAAAGGTGATCCCTCCATACTCCCGATCCACCTTGCAAGATCGAAAAAAACTTCTTCTCTAAGTGATCAGAGCGATTGGACAAGTTTCACGCTTAAAAGCTCCAAGGTGCATATTTTCCTGAGCTGTCTCTAGTAGTCGCCGTAGGGACTAAAAGCAATATTGGTGATATTGTAACTCATGACCTCAGTTGCTAGAATTAAAGGCCTGGTTGCTATGGATATTGAAGAGTGAAAAGATATTTTATAAATATGTGGGAGAACACTAAAATACAATGTAATTCTAAACTAATTAGATACACTTTTCAATGTGGGACAAATATAAAATATATACAATATGTATTCTCCTAATACACCCCCTCAAGATGGAGCACTATCAGTGACGCCAATATTGGATATAAGAAGACGGAGGCGGGGGCGTGAGAGGGGCTTGGTGAGGGCATCTGCTAGTTGATCAGCTGAGGAAACATGAGCAACCCGAAGAAGAGATTTCTGAACCAAGTCTCGAACAAAATGGTAGTCAATGGAGATGTGCTTCATATGAGAGTGAAATACGGGATTCGAGCATAAATAGGTAGCACCGATGTTATCACAATAGATGGTGGGAGTGGCAGGAATAGGGATGTCGAGTTCAGAGAGAACAAAAGTGACCCACTGAACTTCAGCAGCAAAAGAAGCAATGGCACGGTACTCGGCTTCTGTGGAGGAACGAGCAACTGAACGTTGCTTTTGGAGGACCAAGAGATTGGATTGGATCCAAGAAACACAACATAGGCTCCCGTAGACGTTCAGTCATCACAATTACCGACCCAATCAACATCTGTAAAGCAGTGAAGTGAGACTGGAGAGGCACGACGGAGGGTGATGCCAAGAGTTCTAGTACCATTGAGATAGAGAAGTAGGCGCTTGACTGTACCCCAGTGACATTCAGTGGGAGCATGCATGAACTGTGATAGTTTGTTGACAGCAAAAGCAATGTCTGGTCTGGTGAATAAAAGGTACTGAAGACTGCCCAATGCTTGACGATAAATCGTGGGATCAGAGGGACCAAAATCATCATGTAAGGTCAGAGATGCACCAGGAGCAAGTGGAGTCTGGACAGGCTTGGCGTCCAGCATGTTGTACTTACCAAGGAGATCTGTAATGTACTTATGCTGAACCAGAGTACAGGAGCCTGGGGAGAGAAGAACTTCAACCCCAAGAAAGTAGGACAGTGACTGATTCACGTATTTAACAACTCTAAAATACACGACCGCAAGTATACGGTGTATATTGTAGTGAAGTAAACACAAGGTCGATCCCACAGAGAGGTGTAGTATAAAAGTGGAGTTTGTCGATGGAATTCTAAATAGACGTGATCGATTAAGTAGAATGGTGAATTACCCTAAGATTGCCTACCAATTGTCATGAATAAACAATAAAAGAGTAATATAAAATCGATCAATGAATGCTCATGCAAATAACCAAACGAAAGAAAATATGGATGAACTCAAAGATGAGAAGGTAGGTTCTAAAGCACATGTAATACTAATGAATCCATCTATGATTAACTATCTACGTAAGTGGTGTTCATGCTTTATCTATAATATTGATCACATAATAATGAATTAAAAGTTTCTTCAATCCAAATAATCCAAAGGAAATATCACACAATTTAGTATCTCTACCTAAATTGCACAATAAAACCCAATCAAGCTCCTAGGATCATCACACATCTTCCTAATCATTGGTCATCTTTCAATCTCACAATAAAATTAGGTCAAATGCTTTCAATCAATCAATCAAAATAAATTTCTCAACCTAATTCAATTAACTAAGATTAGCATATCACCATTGTACACTAATGACATGTTTTGCAATGAAAATCAAGCATCCAAATAGAATTAAGCCACACAAACACCAAATAAGCAAAACATTAATTCATAAATTTCATCAAAAGTATTTACAAGGCTTTAGAACCAAAAGTGTTCTAGTCAATCAACAACATAATCAAATAAACAAGAGTAAATGAAATAACTAAATAAAAAGAGAGATAAATAGAAAGTTTAGTCTAAAATGTGGTGGAGAATGAAAATTCTAAGCTATTGATGCCTTCCTTGCATTGATTGATGAAGAAATGAAGAAGTTATGGCCAAATCACCTTCAATTGTGTGTTTCTATGTGTGGAATTTGAAGAATTGGGGGAGAGTACAAGTGATTTCAAGAATTGAGGCTTATATAGTGTTGGGGTAGGGTTTGGATGCAAAAATTGCAAGTTGGTCCCTCAAAAATGGAGAAAATTGCCAAAAAACCCCGAGGAGCATGTGACCTGGCCGGGTGGAACCACCCGGGCATACCACCCGGCCAAAATACGAAGCGAGAGGTGAAATTTGTCTTTCCCGGGTGATATGACCCGGCCGGGTCGATTCTACCCGGGCAAAATACGAAGTTTTAGGCAAGGCCGGGCTAAAACCACCCGGCCGGGTGGTTTTACCCGGCCAAAATACGAAAGTTGTGTTAGAATAGGGTATGGCCGGGCTAAAGTGACCCGCCCGGGTGGTTTTATCCGGCCAAAACCTTCGATGGGTGCTCTAATCGAAAACGTGGGTGTACAGAACTGTGGCCGGGTCGTTCTACCCGCCCGGGTCATTCCACCTGGGCATGCTTTTTCGTCTCTTCATATCTCGAGCTTCCGACCTCCGATTGACTCGATTCTTTTTTTCATTCCACTCCGTTTTTCGAGCCGGATCCACTGGTGCACTCCTCACTTTGGTACAGTGAATTGTGGTAGGTGTTTTGCTCACAAAATCCTTCGTTTTTCCTACAAAATCGACAAAACACCACATTTCTCTTATTTTGACCAAAACAATCATAATAAACCCATAAATCAATGAATTCACACTAAAAATGAGCTTCACATGCGCATAAAAAATGTGTAAATTCCACCTGAATCAAACCCCCCCCCCCCCCAAACTTAAAATGTTGTTTGTCCTCAAACAACTAAGCACTTAAAGCAATTGGGGTGGAATGATCACAATGGAATATTCAATGCAAATCACACATGCAAAGTAAAGTGTGGTGAGATCTCTTTCTCAAAATGCTTTCTCAATGAAGGTCATAGACTCATTATTGCAATTTACACTCATAGATCAAAGAATGCACAAGCACATAACACATTGTGAATGAGACACATAATCCAAATGCTCAAGTCCTCTACTCACATGATAGAGTGAATGAGAAACATAATCTCAAACACACAAACAAATTGAGGATATGAATGCACTCAACAACCAAGTTAATGCTATGCAATCACCATAAGCTTGCCCACATTATACTTTCTACACCATTCAAGTGTTTAACAATGTGATTAATAGGGCTTAATCAAGGATGTAACAGTGGCACTTTGGACAAGGTAGGATGAATTTGAGAATTGTGACTCTTCTAGTGGAGGACAAAGCTTGTTGTTTTACAATGTGTGATTTCACTTTCAAAGCTTACAAACTCCATCCCCACTTTTCATTTTCAAGCATTCATCACCTCATCTTTTTTTTTGAACCATTTTTCTTTTCAAGCTTTTGGGGCTCTTTGTCCCTCTTTTCTTTTCCATTGATTTTCTTTTCATCTTTTCTCTTTTTCTTTCAACTTTTCCAATTTCTCCTTTCACCAAAGATAATTAAGCACATGTTTATCCACCTTGTCTTTTATCCCCCACTAGATGTAGGTATCAAAGGCTAAGTGGTTAACATTAGTTTGCCAATAAAATGAGGAATTAGGCTCAAAGGGGCCAACTACGGAAGATTACTTCGGTTTTAGGAAATTTTGGCTAAGTGACTCTTTAGAACAAGATGGCCTATATCATATCACAAAATCTCACACAATCATGCTTTCAAACAAGAATTTGGGCAAGTTATAGGATCACTAATAATAACCTAATCCACTCTTAAATGAACTAAACCAGATTATGTGTTCGATTTATGGCTCAATTCTCACCGGTTTATTCAATAGGACTCTCACAATCATCAAATGTTCCCAAACAACAACACATCATGCATTCATGCCATCAAAGATCAACAAATATGAACACAACATGATACTACTATCCATCATCAATCATGCATACATTCAAAGCAAATAGACATCACCACAACTACTCACTATGGATTCCAAAGATTATACATGCTCACATTTCACCATAAGTCCACTATCCAACACATAATCACAATCAACTCAAACAATATAAGCATATGAAAGCAAAGTGTGCGCCGGTGTAAAATGTACACAAACGAAATGATAAAACGGTGCAAAGGATAACAACTAGTAGAAAAATAAAAGAAAAATAACTCCCCCAAACTTAGAATTTTACTATGTAAAAATTCTAAGTTTGGGGCTACAAGTTGTTACCTCCCTCCTTGCACATCAAATGCTCTTCAAAGATCACCATTGCAACACTTGCTTCCCCTCTCCAAAGTTGGTTTTGCTTCCTTCTTCATTTTCCAAGATATGATATTCACAATGCTCCTCATCCATACCTATAAAAGAACTAAGCTATCAAAACTACTAAAGCAATAAAAACATGAAAGCAATAAAACCTTGGGTTGCCTCCCAAGAAGCGCTATTTTTAACGTCCTATGCCGAACGGTTTTCCTTGAGATGATTATCAAGTCACCCCCTTGTCATCCTTGTTCTTGAACTTCTTTCTCCATGCAACTTTCTTAAGTCCATCAAAATATTCACTAGCTAGCCCATCCGACTCTTTAATCATGTCATAGGAGGTTGACGCCTCATTCACCCCCAAGCTTGCACAAGTAGCTTTTCTTGATTTGGGGGAGTTTTTGAAGAAAACTCCCCCAAACTTGGCCTTCTTGTCTATCTTCAAATCTTTGTCTTCCACCTTGGGATTCTCTTTCACAAAATTGATCTTGGACTCTTCTTCCACCTTCTCTTCCATGGGAATTGGATAGTGATCTCTCTTGGGATACCCATATTCTCCATCCTCATCATCCCAGACTTTGATGGCCCTATAAATGTTGACCAAGACTTTCTTATTGTTCACTTGAAGTTCTAGCTCTCCTTTCCTCACATCAATTACGGCTCCTCCGGTTGCCAAAAATGGCCTTCCCAAGATCAATGGAATGTATTTGTCCTCCTCCATATCCAAAACCACAAAGTCCACCGGAAATATAAACTTGTCGACTTTGACCAACACATCCTCCACTATACCTAAAGGGTATGTCATAGACATATCTGCTAATTGGAGGCTCATTGTAGTTGGTGTGAGCTTTCCCAAACCAAGAGAGTTGAATATGGATAGAGGCATAAGATTTATACTAGCTCCCAAATCACATAAAGCTCTAAATGTACCTCCATCTCCAATGACGCATGGCAAGGTGAAGGATCCGGGGTCTCTAAGCTTTTGAGGTAGCTTGGCTTGGATTATGGAGCTACACTCCTCGGTCAAGTGTACCGTTTCAAACTCCACCATCTTCCTCTTGTTTGACATGATTTCCTTTAAAAACTTGGAATAATGGGGCATTTGTTCAAGAGTTTCGGCAAAGGGGATATTGATATGGATCTTCTTGAACATCTCCACGAACTTGGAAAATTTGTTGTCCAAGCCCTTCTTCTTCAACCTTTGAGGGTATGGGAGAGGCACTACATTCTTGCCTTTGTCTTGTGGAGGGATTGCCTCCTCACTCTTCTTCTCCTCTTTTTTCTCTTCTTCCCTCACTATCTCTTCTTGCCTTTCTTTCTCTTGTCCTTCTTCTTTGTCAACACCCTTGGGTGCCATTAACATTTCCTCCTCTCGTGGCATCTTGGGCCCCTCATAGCTTGTCCCACTTCTTAGTTTTATAGCCTTTCAATGCTCCTTGGGATTGAGCTCCGTGTTCGAAGGAAATTGCCCCGGAGTGTGTTGACTTCCAACGACATTAGAGAGTTGGCTCATTTGTTTCTCCATGGCTTTCATGTGGGTCGTCACATCCTTGATCATTTCCCCTTGTTCATCAAGTCTTTGCCATGTCTTTCCCATGAACTTCTTGGTTTCCCCCATGAATGCACCAAACATATCTTCCAATGACGGCTTTGATGAAGGTTCCACAATCATTCCATCTCTCACATTGAAATTCGAAGGTGGTTGGATGGCGTTCCTTGGGTTTACATAGGAAAAGTTCTCGTGTTGCCTCAAACCGGGGTGGTATTGATTCGGATTAGGAGGGTTTTCACGGTTTTGCCTCTCATTCCAACCCCTTTCTTGAAAGTTCTGGTCCCGTTGATTGTTCATGTAGTGGGCCTCTTCATATTGATCATCACTCGGTCCCACTAATGACTTGGCCGTCATTAAAGAAGTTAATTTATCCATTTTGTTGGATAGAGTAGCAAAATCCTCCGATTCTCGAGTGGAAGCAACTTTCCGGGTTTGCCTTCTCTCGGATGGCCATTGGTTCCCATTTTTTGCCATCTCCTCCAAGAGCACATAACCCTCTTCCGTCGTCTTTCCCAACAATGACCCTCCACCGGCCGAAGCGTCTACCATCCCTCTTGTACGGTGATCCATCCTGTTATAGAAATAACAAATAATTTGGTCTCTTGAAAACCCGTGTTGAGGACAACTTCTTATGAGATCTTTAAAGCGCTCCCATGCCTCGGCCAATGGTTCATCCTCATCTTGTCGAAATGAAGATATTTCCCCCCGTATTTGAATGGTTTTGCTTGGGGGAAAATACTTCATTAGGAAAGCATCCACCAAATCATTCCAATTCTCTATCGTTCTTAAGTCAAGAGACAAGTACCATTGTTTTGCACGATCACGGAGTGAGAAGGGGAACAATTGGAGATGAATGTAGTCTTGAGGGACTCGGTTTATCTTCACTGTCCCACTTATCTCTAGAAATTGAGATAAATGGAGGTTAGGATCCTCTTTTGACAACCCTCCGAATTGGTTATTTTGGACCATCATGATCAATGCCAGTTCGAGCTTAAAGTTATGAGCGTCTACGGGTTCCCTACCCGCTCCTCCGTACGGCTTTGGAATAGGGCGAAAGTGATCCCTCAAAACTCTTTGAAGTCCATGTTCCTCATTCACCCTTGGTACTCTATCTCCTTCCTCTACATTTGGCCCTTGATTCTCAATTTCTTCCTCAACCTCCTCCATAATTGGATTCTCTCTTCTATTCATGGCTTCCAAATCAATTCTTCTTCTTTTGGCGTTTTGCCTTCGACAACAAGCTTCGATTTCCTGGGTCTAGAGGTAGCAACACTTGTCGATCTCTCCTAGCTCGGGTGATCATAGTCCATGTCTAAACAAAAGTTAAAGAGAAGGTGAGAATTGCAAGTGAAATCAAAATAACACACAAAGATATTTTTGGATTTTTGCAAATAAGGAAAGCAAATAAAATGTCTAAACTAAAATTCTATCAACCTACACTCTAGGACTACAAAACCTCCCCGGCAACGTCGCCATAAACTTGATCCACGTATTTAACAACTCTAAAATACATGACCGCAAGTATACAGTGTATATTGTAGTGAAGTAAGCACGAGGTCGATCCCACAGAGAGGTGTAGTATAAAAGTAGAGTTTGTCGATGGAATTCTAAATATACGTGATCGATTAAGTAGAATGGTGAATTACTCTAAGATTGCCTACCAATTGTCACGAATAAACAATAAAAGAGTAATATAAAATCGATCAATGAATGCCCATGCAAATAACCAAACGAAAGAAAATATGGATGAACTCAAAGATAAGAAGGTAGGTTCTAAAGCACATGTAATACTAATGAATCCATCTATGATTAACTATCTACTTAAGTGGTGTTCATGCTTTATCTATAAGATTGATCACATAATAATGAATTAAAAGTTTCTTCAATCCAAATAATCCAAAGAAAATATCACACAATTTAGTATCTCTACCTAAATTGCAAAATAAAACCCAATCAAGCTCCTAGGATCATCACACATCTTCCTAATCATTGGTCATCTTTCAATCTCACAATAAAATTAGGGCAAATGCTTGCAATCAATCAATCAAAATAAATTTCTCAACCTAATTCAATTAACTAAGATTAACATATCACCATTGTACACTAATGACATGTTTTGCAATGAAAATCAAGCATCCAAATAGAATTAAGCCACACAAACACCAAATATGCAAAACATTAATTCATAAATTTCATCAAAAGTATTTACAAGGCTCTAGAACCAAAAGTTATCTAGCCAATCAACAACATAATCAAATAAACAAAACTAAATGAAATAACTAAATAAAAAGAGAGAGAAATAGAAAGATTAGTCTAAAATGTGGTGGAGAATGAAAATTTCAAGCTATTGATGCCTTTCTTGCATTGATTGATGAAAAAATGAAGAAGTTATGGCCAAATCACCTTCAATTGTGTGTTTCTATGTGTGGAATTTGCAGAATTGGGGGAGAGTACAATTGATTTCAAGAATTGGGGCTTATATAGTGTTGGGGTAGGGTTTGAATGCAAAAATTGCAAGTTGGTCCCTCAAAAATGGAGAAAATGGCCAAAAACCCCCGAGGAGCATGTGACCCGGCCGGGTGGAACCACCCGGGCATGCCACCCGACCAAAATACGAAGCGAGAGGTGAAATTTGGCTTGCTCGGGTGATATGACCCGGCCGGGTCGATTCTACCCGGGCAAAATACGAAGTTTTAGGCAAGGCCGGGCTAAAACCACCCGGCCGGGTGGTTTTACCCGGCCAAAATACGAAAGTTGTGTTAGAATAGGGTATGGCCGGGCTAAAGTGACCCGCCCGGGTGGTTTTACCCGGCGAAAACCTTCGATGGATGAACTAATCGAAAATGTGGGTGTACAAAACTGTGGCCGGGTCGTTCTACCCGCCCGGGTCATTCCACAAGTATAGACGATTGGTGGAGAGTTCGAGACACAAGTATGCACTTAGTGTAAGGGAGTACCCAACAAAGACACATGGAAGGGAGCGAGGGGTTAGTTTGTGTGGGGCGTATGGGCGGAGCCAAGGATAACAGAGGCACCCAAAAACCCTAAGTTTTAAGATGTTTGGGGGCTTGTGAAAAAGAGATTCAAAGGAGGATTTCATGGAAAGAGACACTTTAGATAGACATTTAATGATATAAGTGGTTGCAGTATGTGAGAGGCATGGATGAGTGATGGAGGAGAGCGAGAGCGGTGCCAACAATGTGACGATGACGACGCTCGGAGGTACCATTATGTTCAGGGGTGTGGTAAGGTGGGTGATTCCATGAGTGGTGAGGAACGGGCGGAGAGCAATGAACTCCCCACCGTAGTCTGTGTAAAGTGTTTTGATTTTGGTATTGAGGAAATTTTCAACTAGGGCTTTATAGGACAAAAAAGTGGATAACACATTTGACTTACGTTTCAAGGGATAGAGCCAAACATACTTAGTAAAGTAATCAACAAATATAACATAATACTTGCAATCATCAACTGATAAAACAGGAGATGTCCATACATCAGAAAAAATCAACTCAAGTGGCATACTAGACGATAAAGAAGTATCATGAAACGGAAGTTTGTGACTTTTAAAAATCAGGCGTTTTATGTAAAGATAAATTATGACCTGACACGACAGAATCTAAAATTTTGGAGGAGGGGTGGCCAATATGAGCATGCCAGATGGAGATTGGCTGACGAGTGGTGATGTGAGTGACAAGTGGTGTGGGTGTAGTTGAAGGCCAGATGTAGAGGCCGTTAACCCGAGGTCCCTGAACGTGAATGCCCCCCGTACGACGATCCTTCACCTGAAAATCACAATCAGAGAGAACAACAACAACATCATTTGAGGCACAACGTTGTGAGACCAAAATTAAGTTACGAGACATAAGAGGCACATGAAAGGTATCCGAAAAATTTATGCAGGAAAAATATTCGGAAACAGGAGAGTTCCAATATGTGCAATAACAAGACTTTTACCCTCACCAATGATAACTCTATCTTTACCGTCATAAGGAGAGTGCATCGAGAGATTGGCTAGGTCAGTGGTGATGTGGTTAGAGGCACCAGAATCAAGAATCCAGTCCGAGGCAGTTGGAGTGGAAGATGCAGTATGGGCCGAGGATGGTTGTAAGTCGGAGGGGAAGGCTAAGACACCTGTGAATATTGGTACTAATCACAGCGATGAGCCGAGTGGCCAGGGGCGCCACAAAGTTGGCATTTTCCTAGATAAGGACAACGGCCATGGGGCTGAAAAGTGTTGCTGCCAGTAGAAGGGACATGCGACTGAGAAGCAGACCTGTGGTTGTTTGGTTGGGACTGCAAAACAGCAGGAGTTGTGGACTGGTTATGGCGAGACTTGGATGAATGGCGACCGCTGGACCCGGAAGAGCCACGTGAATAAAAGGCAGTGGCCGGGGACGAGGCTATAGGAGTTGGACGAGCACTGATCTGAGCCTCCGTGCTAAGTAATTTCTCATGTAGTTCATCGAAGGAAATAGAGGACTCACGAGCTTGAATCGCAAGGCCTAGTTCTTTGAAGCCATCATCCAGACCGTTTAATATCTTTAGAACCAAATCATCAAGGTCAGTGGTGACTCCAAGAAGAGACAACTCATCCACCACACCCTTAATGTCGTCCATAAATTCCGTCACAGATCGGGACCCCTTTTCCGGGTGAAGGAGACGGTTTTTTAGTGCCATGATACGGCCACGAGAAGGCTTACCGTAAGTATTTACAAGAATGTCCCAAGCCTGAAGAGAGGAACAGCGGCAATAAAGTGAATCATTTCTGGGGAGATTGATCCAATGATAGCACTGAGAATAAGATGATGCTGGCGGATCCAGTGAGCGCGACGAGAAGTATCTGTAGCGGGCGGGCATTTATGAGACCCGTCAATGAAGCCAAACAAGTCATAGCCGAGTAGTTTGTTGCAGTGAGTTTTAGCGGTGCCTGCGTCGTGGTATTGAAGGCCACGAAGGTTGGAGGCGTTGTGGAGTTTTCTCCGGTCATGGTGAGCACGGTGATGAGAGAGCAGGGGAAGAGATAAGGGGGTTTAAGCAAACAGCAGCGTGAGGCGGCTGATCGTGATGAGATGCGTGAGGCAAGTAGGAATTTGGGAACATAGAGAGGAATCAGGTCTGGAGAGAATTACGTGGTGCGCAATTTCTGGAGAAAAAAAAAAGGATTCCAAACAAGTTACCAAATTTGAGAAAGGCAGGAGCGAAAAGAGTAGCAGTTAGCAAAAAATGGGCTCTTATACCATATGGAGATTGAAGAGTGAAAATATATTTTATAAATATATGGGAGTGATTAGTGTGAAAATTGCTCGAAATTCATGTGTTTAATTTGCATGATTTTATAGGATTTCGTGCATTATTTACACTAAATTGACTCAATTCACTTGATTTGGAGAAATTGTGTAGTGTGCTATTTTTCTAGGTAATACGTGAAGTTTCGAAGCAAACCACGAAAATTCCAGTCGTTGGATCAATACAAAGATTCAACCACATGAAAGGCATCGAGGAGAGGGTCGTAGCGAGACAAGAATTGAGCCGATCGGACCTCCAGATCAAAAGTTATGCCCAAAGCAAAAGCAAGGACAGAGTGTCACTCGGTCGAGTGAGACCAACTCGGCCGAGTCGGGCCAAAAAACTGCAATTCTCGATTTTCGAACACTCGGCCGAGTGCTCAAACTCGGCCGAGACAGGGACTTTTAAAAAATCTGAGCATTCGGCCGAGTTGAGACCGAAAATGAAACTCTCTGGAATTAAGTGACCACTCGGCTGAGTGAGCCCAACTCGGCCGAGTCACCTGTTGATAAAAGCGTGACACGCTTTTCACTTACTCCACTCGGTCGAGTGAGCCCAACTCGGCCGAGTCACTGCGCATTTTTTGCCCACTTCCAAATTTGACCTAGGGACACGTGTCAAGCTTGATTGGAAGGGTATAAAAGGCCACAAATTCGTTTTTGAAGGAGAGGAAGCCATTGGAGGCCACACAAGCTCCCTGACATCCAAACGTTATCATCTTTCATCATCTTTAGCTCATTTTTCTTAGTTTAGCCATAGAATTGAGTGGATTTTCATAGTTAAGCTGTTAATTTGAGTTGTAATTTCATTTCAAGCAAAGGATTGAAGATTTTGTTGAAGATTTCAAGGTTTATTTCATATTTTCAAGACAAGAGGTGATACCTTACTTTTATTCAAGTAATTTAGTTTTATTAAGCATGAGTTTGTTGATTATCTCTATTTCTTTCCTTATTTACATTAAATTAGCCATGTGCTAATCATATTGGTGTTTGGGTGTTGTAGAATTGTGATGGAATTAATGTATTTAGCTTGATTTTGATTGTGGAATTCATTGGAAGGTACATTGGTTAGGTTTATGGGTTGTGATTGATCATTTGCTAGAACTCAATTATTAGGTTGTATTAGAAACTCAATTAATGCAACGAGAGTTGGTTAATCGGGGTAGAAAGTATAATCGAGGGTTGGGAGTCGAGTGAATTGAGTAAATATTGGTTTATCGCAACGAGAGTTGGGTAAATTTCATTAGAACCCCATTTATCTACATTAATTGCTTGAACTAACATTTGAGTGATTAGTGAGAAGGCCATAGGAGTTTGGTTGTTAGTATTCAAGTGGAAAAGCATGATTAGAGATTAGTTTAGTATAATTTAGGTAGAGTCGAACCCCCTAGTTGTGTGATTGCCCGGGTAAGAAAGCCTCTATTCGTCCTCTCGATCCTAGGCACCTTATATGACATATGTGTTAGTGATTGCTTCTACCAAGTGCCATCCAATTAAATTCACATAGAAGTTAACTATTACATCGATTCCACACAAGGACGAACACCTGAACACTACCTCCATCACTTGATTTTAATCGTTATCTTTCTAGTTATTGTTTAACATAGTTGTTAATTAAGAATTTCATTTATATTTTCTTGCACAAAACATGACTTTTCACTATATTCGAAGAACAATACATAGCACTAAGGCTACTTTTACATACTAGTCTCGCGGATCGATAATTTAACCGGGCCTTACTTTTATTACATACGATCCTCTTATACTTGAGGGGAACGTGTTGGTAAAACCACGTGTCAGGGAGAACACTAAAATACAATGTAATTCTAAACTAATTAGATACACTTTTCAATGTGGGACAAATATAAAATATATACAATATGTATTCTCCTAATAGATGCAAAGTTTAAATCATGAGTTTTCATTATTTGTTTTGCAGCATCCGGTGAGGAAGCTACAACAACGGAGAGTTCACCTAACTGCATATGCATCAACGGCCCGTGTTTCAGGGCTAATTGATGTAGTGCACGGTGGGGCAAGGATCCTACGAGATTGTGCAAATTTCCAATCAAGGGCAACTTCCATGGCCCCGGGGGGAGATTTGGAGTTGAGATCTCAGATTTGGATTTGAATTTGAATAAGATCAAAGTAGATAAGAGGATGAGGAATAAAAACATCACAGACCGGATCTCCATGAGAAAATGGTGTATGTAGATGTTCTGTTCTACTACTTTAAAGTTATATCAATATGTATGTAAGTTGTCAAATCTACTTAAAAATAAATTCTTATGGATCTTTTGAAGTAAGTAGGTTTTGACATCATCAAAAAGGGGGAAATTGTTGGGATATGGTTTATATTAATAAAAGAAAATTAGAAAAGTTAATTAATGTTAGGGAGCTTTATTTTACTTAGGATAGATTTTTTAAAATTTATGACAAGTGACCTAAAATGCGAAGAGCAATGAAGTCAAGACTCGTGAAGACAAGAAGAATGAATGAAGGTGACAAGTCCAAAAGAGAAGTTCATTGAAGTTGACACTGGATAAAGAGTCAAGATGCATAAAGAAATTGTAAGAATAACTTTTTGACAAGTGGCATGGATAAAGGATAAGTGAAATGGTCAAGCCAGAGGAAGATCAAGTCGTATAAAGTAAGGCTCATAATTAATGTTCAAGTATGATAAGCCAAGTATGCTGAAGTGACCTTGAAATGAGTTTGCAAAATGGACAAGTACACTCAAGTGACATTAAGAGAACTTTGCATAGAAGACAAATAGGTTGAAATGGCTTTTAGCTAAGTTGGATTCTGCTCACTTATAAATAAGGAGGATGAATGACAAATGCATAAATGAATCAACCTAGTACAAGATCAAGTTTTTATATGCAGTGCCATAAATTATTTTATGAAGACCAATAATCATGCGCCTTGTGTCACCTGCACATAACAAATTCTGGAATTGGAATGAAGTTTTCAGAATGGACGTAAATGCATTTACTATTTACATGCAGTCCCTTGAACTATTTGAAAGTTCAAATTTATGGATAAGTTTGCTATCTCTACCAACGGATAGTTTACTCACTCTATAAATAGGCCAAGACTTGAATCTCTTTATAAGGTTACAAGTTACCCAACTGGAACATAACCCTAAACACTCAATCATTCGTGAGGATTAAGTTTTTAAGCATACATTGAGTCTTAATCTATAGTTCCCACCACACAGTTTTACACTATCATCCAAAGCATTTTTAATGAGGATTTTTAATGATATCCTAGCCTTTACATTCGTTCTTAATTGTAAAGGATATCACATTAAGTTGGTAACGAAGAACAAAACCCTACTTTCACTCTGAGAAATATTTGAGAGTATTGTTGAGTTCGTAGTAGATTGAGAGTAGTGCAACGAGAGAAGGAGAAGGAGGAGGAGGAGGAGGAGAAGAAGAAGGAGGAGGAGGAGGAGGAGGGGGAGGAGGAAGAAGAAGAAGTTGTTTTGAAAACGCACACACGTGTATTCCCCCCTCCCTCCCCTACACGTGTCACACTCATTTTGGGACCATCATATATATATATATATAGATGTACAAATTTTGGCAAGTTCAAATGAGTGAGATGTGTATACATATGACATATCTTTGGGTAGATGACTGTTGGGTCTATTTTTCTACATTATTAATTTCATACTGGACAGTTGAACATGCAAACGAAAACCCATCCGGCCCCGGGCTCTTCGTCGAGTCACAACTCCACACTGCTTCTTTGATCTCGGATTCGGAAAAAGGCTCCACAAGCATCATATTATCCTCATGACCGACCTTGGTCTTGGCAAAATCTGGGGCAATCTTTGGACGAGTGACCGATGTAGCTTGAAAATGCTTTTGGAAGTGGGAAAAAATTGCATTTTTTATATCTTTTGTCGAAGTGAACCATTCCCCGTCAATACTAACAGCGCTGAGATCATTAGATTTCCTTCGAGCACTAATTCACCTGTGGAAAAATCTGGAATTTATATCCCCTTCTTTTAACCATTGGACCTTTGATTTCTACCAAAGAATGCTTTGTCGAGCACTGCAATCTGAGTATATTTCCTCTAAAATACGTCTTCTCTTGTCTATTTCATTTGCTTCTAGTTCGAAAGTATCATCAAGAATATCGAGATTAAGGAAATCAGTCTTATTGTTCTCGATTTTCAGATCCAAAGCACCAAATTCTCTCTTGCTCCATTCCCGAATTTCAGTTTGATCCAAAGAACCCCATCCTGTAATGTCCAATTGGTTCCATCGAGATGTGTCAAAATCTTTGAAAGATGGGTGACGAAGCCAGGTGTTGAAGAACTTGAATGGCTTTGGGCCCCAATCAAGGGTGTCATAGTCAAGTACAATTAAATCGGGCAATGATCGGAGATGGATCTAGGCAGGCCTTTTTTTGTTAGGAATTAAACTAACGTCAAACTGATTGTTTGTGGGCGTGTCTTGTGACCAAAAGTGTAAGGGAGCATGACCGATGAGACCAAAAGTAATATTTTTCCAAAGTCTCGATCCCCTCAAATAAAGTTAGGAAAAGGTTGTGGGAATTGTTTTTGTTAGATTATTGTCCCAAAAATTAAGCACTTATTTTTTCCTCGACAACTATGCCCTTTAGCTTTTAACTCGCGCGATCATATATAGTAAGGCCATGTTTGATAGTTTAGATTTAACCTAGATTAACTATATATCATTTTTATTGGTTGTTTGATAACTTAGATTAAGGGTAGATTATGCTTTAAAATTTATAAAGATTAGTTATCATCCTAATCTTAGATAATCCATCATTGCTATCAAACATGTCCTAATTTATCAACTGAGAAAATTTGTTCATCTTCTTTATTCATGAAATTATATTATTCAATACTACATGTTACATGGGATGAGGATGGAAGATGAAATAACATTTGCAGTGAATCATTCAGTTTCACATACATATCATTTGATCACCGGCAATGGCCTTTTTTTTAATAACAGCAACAAGGCACAGAGGTTTGAGCCTTGTAGCAGTAATGCCAAATGCTTCATTCATGTCCAGTTCTTCATGTTTCCCTCCGTCACCTAATTTCCAATCGAAATGGTAAAGCAGCATTGCCAGTGGGAGCTCAACGGTGGCCAGGCCGAACGACATGCCAGGGCATATCCTCCTTCCACCTCCAAATGGAATATATTCAAAGTCATTACCCCTAAAATCCACCTCACTATCAACAAATCTTTCTGGCTGAAAGCAATCCGCCTCTTTCCAATTGTTGGAGTCTCGGTTAATAGCCCATAAATTCACGATTATTTTGGTGTTTGCAGGGATCTGGAATCCATTAATCTCACACGTCTCGCTGCATTTTCTCGGAACTGAGAGAGGTAATGGCGGATGCACCCTCAGAGTTTCTTTCACAACTAACTTTAAATAGCTGAGTTCATGAATGCCCGATTCATCAACAAACCCCTTGCTGTCGAAAACCTTTCTCACTTCTTCTTGTGCCTTTACCAGAATTTTGGGATTTTTGAGCATTTCTGCCATGGCCCAATCCATAGTGGTCGCGGCTGTTTCACTTCCAGCGGTCAATACATCCTGCATGCTTCAACACATTATAGTATATATTACTCCATTTTTAATTTGCACAAGTTTAAAGAAAGCATGAGTAGTAGTTGTGTATAAAAGTAAACAGAGTTTGTCATCTTATCAGCAAGAGTACATACATATATCTTTCCTTTTGTATAAAACATCTTCTATCCTGGAAAATGAAGATAAAACAGAGATACCAACAAATTCTTTGTATCAGATCACCACTTCCTTTCTCCACTTGTATTTTTTAATTTCAACTCAACCAATAGCATAGACGAAGTCAAGAAAAGGAAAACTAACCATGATTACAGCTTTAATGTTTTCGTTGGTCAACGGAATTTCGAGTCCATCATCCTGATATTTGAGAAGAACATCTACCAGATCTTGTTGCTTATCAGAATTGGGCTGCAGTTTGTGCTCCCTGATGATGTCCTCAAATATCTTATCTGCTTCACGGTGCAATATAGTAAGTCTCCGCCTCGTTGCACTCATCTTTTGAAACAACTTGATGGAAGGATACAAATCTGCAAAATCAAATCCTGCTGCATAATCAAGAACCTCTCGGATTATTGGCAGTAATCTGTGGTGTTCCTTGGTAATCTTACCAACCCCTGCCCTTGTTACCACAGCATACGTTGACGAGTAAAGTTTGTCCGTCAGATTAAAAGGTGATCCCTCCATACTACCGATCCACCTCAAAAGATCTAAGAAGACCTCTTCTCTGATTGACCGGTGGACACGTTTCATGCTCAAAAGCTCCATGGTGCATATTTTCCTAAGCTGCCTCCAGTAGTCTCCATACGGACTAAATCCAATACTTGTGTTATTGTAAGTCATGATCTCAGCTACTAGAATGGACGGCCTGGATGCAAAGTTGAGATCATGAGTTTTCAAAACTTGTTTTGCAGCGTCGGGTGAGGAAACTACGACAACAGAGAGTTCGCCTAGCTGCAGATGCATCCGTATTTCAGGGCTAGTTGATGCAGAGCACGATGGGGCAGAGATCCGATGAGATTGTGGATATTTCCGACCAAAGGCAACTTCCATGGACCTGGAGGGAGATTTGGAATTGGGTTCTTGGATATAAATCGATTGAAGAAGATCAAAGTAGAGAAAAAGAAGAGGAAAACTGCAGATATCAGAAACTGGATCTCCATAGTGTACATTATAAATTGTAGTGGTCAGAAGTTGTAGGTATTATTTATGGATGTAACATAGTTGTGCATTAATTAGTTTAGGCAAGCATGATGCTCATAAGTCATCAACTGTTTAAATGAGAGACTATCACCCGTATTTGGAACGTTATATTGAGCGTGGACGACCACATGTTGTATTTTACTACTATGAAGTAAAGGAATATACTTCATGTCTTCATTGGTCTCGCAATTACTTGTGCATATTTTTTACTAACATGTTGCACACCCTCAATATGACAATCGCCGCAGGGATGGAGACATTTTTTTTTTCCATTTACTTTGTTGAAGAGTGAGTGAGATTTTTTCCATTTCAAGTATAATTAAGTTACATGACCAAGAAGATTGATGTCTTGTTCTCAAGAAAATCGAACCTGGATCAACATGCAGCTCTGAAATGAAATCTAGGACGCCAATGCCGTTATTTCAAGTGTCAGAGAATATTTCATGAAAGACCAATGATCAAATGACACGTTGCACTGTGCAGTTTGTGCCTAACAAACTCTGAAGATTAAATGAAGTTTAATTTTTAGAATTTGACATAATAATTGCATATATGAAGGGGCGGATCCGGAATTTTACGTTGAGGGGGACTGATATACATTCTTTAATACTATATGTTCAATAATAAATTCAGATATTATATTTTTGCATCTAAATATGTTAATATTCAATTTTTAAATATCATAAAATAAATAGTACTCCCTTCATCCACCAAATGTAGTCCCATTAGGGTGGGACACAAGTTTTAAGGAAAAGGTAGATAAAATAGATAAAGTAAGGGTATTGTGGGGTCCATTGTGAATAAAGTGATTGTTTGTGAATAAAGTTGATGACAAATTGAGTAATTAAGTGATGAGTTGAAGGGTGATAGTTTTCATAAAGTGTATGAGACTACATTTGGTGGACAAAGAATATGAGGCAAATTAAATGAGACTACATTTCATGGACTGAGGGAGTATGTCCTTAATATTAAAACAAAGCACACAGTAAAAATCATCTATAGTTGAGTATATACAATTATTTTTTGCAATTTGTAAATACATGGGAATTTATTAAAATTCATCTTAAAGTTTATCTCGAAGTATAATTTTGATTAAATTTAGGGGATTTCACATAAAAGGTCATTTCACCTAGTGTTTTTTTAAATAAAGACATGATTCAAAATAGTTTCAGAATAAGGACAAAATGGCACATAAATGTACCATCATGCCCTTAATACATAAAATTCGGAATTAATATGGAGAAATTCTTTAAATGTTTGAAATTTAAAGCTGACTCTATCAGCTCATTAATTCCAAGAATTACACAATTAATTAAAACCTTATGTTTGAAATTTAAAGCTAACTCTATCAGCTCATTAATTCCAAGAATTACGCAATTAATTAAAACCTTCCTAAAATTAATTAACACCGGTCAGAAGAGCTTAATTTTGTGCAGAATTTTGGGGTTTTCCAATTTGTGAAGAAAGGAGACCGTGAAGTACGGAAGAAGACGAAGTGAGAAGAACATTTTGCTCCCTAGACCATGGTTGGAAAAGTAATATAAAAGCTAAATCTGCATAATAAAATGAATAATGCAGAACAATGAAATCTAAAACTGCATAATAAAATGAATAATGCAGAACAATGAAATCTAAAACTGCATAATAAAATGAATAATGCAGAAAAAATAGTACGGTGTCTTCATATTAGAATGTGATTATGCAAAAATACGTATACATATGCAAAATAAGATCTGCATTATCCCTTGACCAAACCAATAACAAATAATCATGAACTACATTTCAGCAACGCGCACGTAAACCATCACAATTACACGAAAACGGAGCAAATTGAACCTAAATTAAAATCATCTCAAAAAATCCTAAATTCTTTTCAAATTATGTGTGTACGTGTGGAATTAAAAATCATACCCTTGGCAAAACTCTTCATCTGACCCTTGGAATTAAAAGTTTCTACTATATCTCCGGCGGCTTCGCGTCCGTCATCCATAATGAAGAAATCGGTGAAGTTTGAATCCCCTAGAAATATAAAGAAACGATCGCGTGGAAAGTCTCAAATTTCAAACTGTCGAAAGCCCGAATCTAATTTAGAAAAAGTATAGCCTTTAATCACGCGATCAAGACACTGGACTTTTTCTCTTATTTCCACTCCCGGTTTCTTTCATGGTGTCGGGCCGGCCATTATCAGAAAATATCATAAATTAAACCCCTAACTTTGAAATATCATAAATCCCCATGATCGCAAATCTCGATTAGGTTTCATCAATTGATGAAACGCATCTCGTTCGTCTCCTAACTCGCCGATGGATTTCACCGAATTGGAAGCAATCGAGGGTTTGCGTTGGTCGTGGCCCGAAGTTCACCGACTGCACATGATCAATAAAAGATTTAAAATTTTAAGAAGAAAAAAACTAATCAACTAATATGCAAAACTAATAAATTATAACAGTCGAATCATTTTTTTAAACACATGCAAGGGCCCAACTAATATTATTGGAAATAAATTAATAAATACACACATGACACATATATTAAATACATACATAGATAGGCATACAATAGTAAACAAAATGAAAAATATGGGAGGGGCCATGGCCCCCCTTGTGCGTGAGTCCGCCACTGCATATAGGTACTATTTGCATGCCCATTAATCTTAAAATAGATGACTTGTTGGATCTATTTTTCTCCATTATTAATTTCATACTGTACAGTTGAACATGCATGCGTACGGGAGCGACGAAAACGTTTACCAAATAATAATGTAGCTGCTGAAAACTAGAGATGTTTATCCGGGTCGGACTAATCGGGCTGGCCCGTTTAACCCTGAAAAATACAGGGTTAGGGTTCATGAATTATAGGCCCGTTTAAAACCGAGCTTTTTTGACCCGGACCGGTTAGCCCGTGGGCTAAACCGGGCTAGCCCGCAGGGCTACAGGGCCAGCCCGCTAGCCCGAGTTGTTACCTTTTTTTCTTTTTTTTTTTAATAAATAATCTAAGAACAAATTTTGGGTCATTTGACCAATAACCATAAATATAAGCATTAAGAAGCCCATTACCATACATTAGTCATTATTACTATTTTTTATTAGATTATGATATTTGTTTAACTTTATTTGGTCATATTAAGGACTAATGAGTTCTATAATTGTGTTTAAATTATACTTTTTTTCTCATTTACTAATCATTAACTAATTATGTATTTTTTTTAATTTTATTTGCTTGTTGGACGTGTCAATTGAGACATTTAATTTTAAAAGAAAAAAAATCATTGTAGCCCGTTAGTGGCCCGTTTAGCCCGTGGCCCGCTAGGGTTAGGGTTAGGTCCCAACAATTATAGGCCCGTTAAATATGAACCGGTTAAGGCCCTAACCCGTTTAGCCCGTAGCCCTGTAGGGCTGGCCCTATAGGGCTAGGGCCAGCCCGATAGACATCTCTACTGAAAACGAATGCTTTGCAATTGACACTATAAATAAGCGTGATTACCTACGGAAATTTCCGTCGGTAATCACAAAAAATAAATTATTGATTAAATAATTAGGAAATTTGTTAGCTAGAAAATTATTAATTAAATTAGAACTTGTTAATTAAATTATAAAATTGTTGATTAAATTATGAAATTTGTTGATTAAGTTAGCTAGAAAATAATTGATTAAATTAGAAAATTGTTAATTAAATTAGGAATTTTTTTTATTAAATTAGAAAATTTTATTTATAATGTGTTTTTTTGTTAATATCATCGGGTCTTGCCCGATCACGAGGTGTCTACGTACTACACGGCTTTTCTTATTTGATAATTATTTTGTTAAACACGGAAAAAAAAAAAACCTATTAGGACCGGAGGACTTACTCAATGGTTGAACTATTTAGTATTTTTTATATCCATTTAGTTTATATGATAATTAAGTGTTTGTTGTGTGAATTAAAAAATAAAAGGATAAAAAAATTACATTTACAATTTATAAATTAAAAAAAATTAATTTTACAATAATTATTAGTCGCAAATTTAGTGATTAATATAAGTGAAAGAATTTTCAATTATTAAATGGATATTTTTAAAAAAAGAATAAAAAATGTATACATATGAATATTTTATAATTTTAATCAATGCAAAAAAAAATTAGATTTACAATATAGAAATTAAAAAAATTAAATTAACAATAGTTATAAGTCACAAATTTAGTGATTAATATAAGTGAAAGAATGTTCAATTATTAAATGGATTTGTTTAAAAAAAGAGAGTAAAAATTGTATACATATGGACATTTTAGAATTTTAATCAAAGCAAAAAAAAAATAAAAAATTACAATATATAAATTAAAAAATTAAATTTACAATAGTTATAATTCACAAATTGAATTATTAATATAAAGGAAAGAAATTAATTTTGTCAATTTAAAAAAAAAACGTAAAAAATGAGTACATATACAATTAATATTATAATTATAAACGAAAAATAGACTTGTCTGAGTGGTAGGTGCCCACGGCCCCACACACCCAGGTTCGAGTCCCACACATGTCGAAAAATCGGCCAATTATTCACATTGCCTCTTGCGGGCCTGGGCTAGACCGGGTTAGGGCCAACTCGTTGGATCACTACAAAAAACACGCCGTTTACCGACGAAAATTCTGACGGAAAGCTGGTCGGTAACCGTGGTTACCGACGGAAACACCGACGAAAATTTTCAGTCAGTGCTAGCCTCGTCGGGAAGGTTTACCGACGGAAATTTTTATTCCGTCGGTAGTTCCGACGGATTCCCGACGGAATTAAACAGTCGAGTCTACCGATGGAATGATATCCGTCGGGAACTCGTATGACCCGTTTTCAAACCGGGTCTGTATTCCGTCGGTAGTACCGACGGTCTTACCGATGGAATTTTATTTTAACGTTTTTTTTTTAAAAAAATATGAGTCAGTTTCTGTCGGGAATTCCGTCGGTACTACCGACAGCGCTACCGACGGAATTCAATTTTATATTTTTTAAATTTGAAATTATATTGCGTCGGTATCCGTCGGGTGTTCCGTCGGTACTACCGACGGATAATTCTGTCGGTATCATAACCCGAAATAAAAAAAATTAACGGGCCTGGATCGGACCGATTGGACCCGACCCTGCCCAGCTCAGCCCAGCCCCGACCCTCACCTGACCCGACCTAGAACCGACCCGCGAACTTTTACTTTAGGCCACATTTAATATCGGCTTTGCTGGGAATCGAACCCGGGTGTGTGGGCGCCTAGTCAGGGGCGCCTACCACTCGGACAAGTGTGTTACTTGTTCGTAATCGTAATATTAATTGTATATGTACTCATTTTCGGCCCATTTTTTTTAAAAAAATTCACAAAATTAATTTCTTTCACATACATTAAAATAATTAAATTTGTAATCTATAATTTATATTTTTATAATTTATATATTTTAAAATACTAAATATTCATATTTTAACTAAAATATTCATATTTTTTACTAAAATATTCATTTTTTTGCTAATTATTTTTAAAAAATTTCAAAAAATTAATTTCTTTCACATACATTAAATAATTAAATTTTTAATATATAATTTATATATTTTAAAATACTAAAATATTCATATTTTTTACTAAAATATTCATTTTTTTGCTAATTATTTTTTAAAAAATTTCAAAAAATTAATTTATTTTCACACTTTTTAGTTGTAACTTAATGATAAATAAATCTTTTTAAATTGTACATCTAATAAAATAATTAGCTTACATTATATAATTTATTATTCATCTTCTTCCTCTTCATCTTCTTCATCTACATTTTCATTATTTGTCTCATCTTCCTCCTCTTCATCATCCTCCTCCTCTTCGTCCTCTTCCTCTTCATCATCCTCTTCATTTTCATCATCTTCCTCATTTCCATTATCGTTTTCAATTTCGATCAATTGTGAATTTCCAGCCGTCAAGTCTACGTGGATATTCAAATCTCCCGTAAAGACTTCAGTTCTAGCCTCTATTTGTTCCGTTTGAAACAGAGAATCATCTTCATCACTCCTTTCCTTTGTAGGGACTTCTACCATTGATCTTGCCTTTACTTTGCAAACAGCGTGACATTCAATTTTACTACGTGATCGTACTGGATACTTGCAGTAGTATACTTGAGATATTTGATGGACAAATACAAATGGATCATTCCCTCTATAGCTCCTTTTCGAATTAACATCCACGAGTTTGTACTCCGGATGAATCCTTGTTCCTAAAGGGCTTGAATCAAACCAATGACAATTGAACAACACTACAGTCTTTGCTGGATATCCCGGATATTCTACTTCAACGACTTCGTGCAACACCCCATAGTAGTCACTTGCATCTGCATTGTAGTTTGCACTGCTAATGCAAACACCACTGTTGGTAGTCGCTTTTCTTGATGCATACTCGGATGTATGAAATCTGTAGCCCTTCACAATATAGCCGTTGTAAGTCTTTACACGACGTAGTGGTCCTTTGCTGAGATCCCTTAAGAATCGATTCTCAAAATCGTTTGACCGTCCCTATACAGTTCAACTAATTAACATTAATTATGAATCATATTTATTTACGTAAAATTTAAGGAAATGGTACTGGTGTGCTGTCGCCGACACCCAAAAATAAATACCTTAAATATCCACTATGCAGTAGAGTAAGTAAGGGTCGATCCCACAGGGAATAGTGAAACCCAATTGAATAAATTGTGTTATGAAAGCAGTAAAAATGTGGGGAGTTGGATTGGTGGTTTCTAACTAACTACTAGAAAGAATGAAAAATAACAGGAAACAATAAAAATAAACACGAATCAAATATTAAAAACGATCTAGCCCTCGGATTGCTTCCCCTTGAATAATTTAACCAATTTAATTAGTGAACCCGGTAATCTCAATCTAATCTCAAATCTTATCCCTAAGTCAGTGGTACGACCAAACTAAATGGAATTGTTTCTTATGTTTAATTAATTAGAAAGTACGGTCCCCAATTAATCTATTCCTACGAATAACCCCAAAACATGTATTTAAGGTTCAACTCGAGAAACGCATTCAAGACCTAAAATAATAGAATAAACTAGACCATGAATACGAGACGCTCGTTTCATGCAACCTAGACGTTATTATCCCCTAAGGTGTTCTGCCTTAGTTGCTACGATATCCACAATAATATAACAATTACGGATTATACATCGTGAATTAACTAGAATTGATAACAAATAAATTCGGATGGTCAGTCCTAATAAACCTATTAATCAAAATATGTTTCGCATAAAATCAAATAACAACGAAATCGAGATAGAGATTAAAACAAACCGTGAATCACATAATTAAAAAGATATAATTAAATCAGGTTTCACATCCTCGGGCTAGAATAACAATCTATCTACTAAACATAATTAAGATAACAATGGATAAAAACAAAATCAAACTCATTGATGCTTCCAAAAATCCAGAACAGTGGTCGCCTCCTGCCTGCTTCCCCTTCTTCGCATTCACCTACGGCGGCTGGCCTTTTTCAAATTCACGCACATTGATATATATATGGCTGCCTCCATTTCCACGGCCCAATAAAATTAATAAAATTTGAGGCCCATCTCCTCCAAAGTCCACTTAATAAATTAATCTTAATTTGGGCCTTTCTTCAATTATTTTATATCATGACCCAAATATTGACCCCTTAAAACGAAGTTGATTTCTTCTCACACCATCCCTCGTCAAGTGTACTTTAAAAATATTCGATTTTACCTGAATTAAATAAGAAAATAAAATATCAAGGTAATTTAAAGTCACAAAATAATGAGTCGAAAAACACAAGAAAATCTCAAATAAATTCTCAAATAATATCTAATTAAAGCACAAAAGTATGCAATAATCTCGACTCATCAAATCCCCCCACACTTAAGCATTTGCTTGTCCTCAAGCAAAGATAATTAAAACACACAAGGGATAATTTCAATGGACAACCAACTCAAGAAAAATAATGGAATTTGCACGTATTACTTGAGAATTCAAAGCAGAGAAATTGAATTACACTTCTATGATTCTCAAAACTAGATTTTTGAGCCAAATTCATAAGTTGCTTGCCTATCCTAATAAACCACAAATTTCAATTCACATCTAAACACAAAATCTCATCAACTCTCGATTACTCACACCACATTCATGATCCCCTAAAAACCTTAACTTCAGATCACTCGACTCAATTCTCCTTCGAAGTTCAAATCCTATGGTATCCTTCTCCAATTTTTTTTTTTTTTAGAGCTGCATTTTTTTTTCTTGCAACTTTAATTCCACCTTGGAATTTTTTTTTTTTTCAAAAGGTCTGCAGCTTCTCTCCACTTTTCGGGTTTTAGCTAAGTTTATTCATTTTTGAACACTTAAGCCCCCTAAAGTAGGTAGCTGTTTCTGCCTTTTTTTTTTTTAAATGAGGTCCGCAGCTCCTCTCTACTTTTCGGGTTTTAGCTAAGTTTATTCGTTTACAAACACTTGAGCCCCCTACAGTAGGCAGCTGTTTCAGCCCCTCATTATTTTTTCTCAGCCATCACTTTTTTTCAACTTAGGATACCAAATAAGATTATTCACTTCTCAAGAAAACTAATAAAAGTTCACCAAAATCAAACAATCAAGTACACCATTTCAGGGCATGAATAAACCAAGAACCAATTCAATTTCAAAGTATAAGATATGAATATCAACCGGGCTACTAATCAAGACTCACAACTCATGATTTTAGCAATTTAACAAAAATCCAATAATTAAAAACACAGTCAAGTAACCAATTAAACATGCTTCAAAAAACAAACACATTTTTTTACATAATTCCAATTCACGCATAAAATCCTCTAACAATAAATCATCCCCACACTTAAATAGGTGCTAGTCCCTTAGCACTGAAACAAGAGAACACAACAAAGCATAACCCCATGGATAAAGAAAAATAGATTGGAACAGGGTTACCAAATTGTAAGTGGTGGTGGCTGTCGGCTCATCATGCGTACGGTGTAATTCGAGCTCAACCGAATCGGGCTCGAGAGGCTGAGCTCTTACTGCCGTTTTTCAGACGGGGAGGGCATCGATGAAATTGGACGCGCAGTGGCGCGTGATTTCTGGCGGCCGGAGTCTGGGGCGATCGGGCCTGGTAGGTGGGAGCGTGGCGGCGAAAGGAGCCGCTCAAGTCGCCGGCCGGGATAAACGCGGCCGCTGCAATTCCGGTGAGAAGGACTAGGGCGCGGCGCTGCAACCGATGGGGTAGGGCAACGCCTAGTCGAAGTCGGCCCCTGCTGGGGTGGTTCGGCGGCGCTGTGAAATCGGCAAGAGAGAGTGTGGCGACTCCGGTCGCAGGTGGTGGCGCGCGGTGACTTTACTGGACGGGATGGCAGTAGATGAATCAGGTGGGCGGCGCTGTGAAGTCGGGCCGCTGGTTTCCGACTTGAAGTGAGACGTGAGTGCCGATGGGCTGAGGAAGACATGTGTGATGGGCTGAGGAAGACATGTGTGCTGGTACTCACATAACGTTGGAACCATCGGGTAAAATCACGTTGAAGACGAGCATCTATATTTGTATCTGAGATGTTTTGTTCTGTTCGTCTTAGTTCTTGAGTATACATCCTAATTCACAACATCCAATCACAATTAATATTAAATTAAATAAATGAAGTAGTGATAAAAATATGAAATACTTACTCAATGTAAGGCTGAACTTCATCACAATTCAATAACACATACGTTTGTGCTATTTCTGCCTCTTTGTTCGTCTCCCACTCTCGTTCAGTGAATTTTCCTATTGGTCGTCCCTTAGACTTGAATATAGACAACATTCCATCGACCTCTTCACCGATATTGTCTATACCTCTACCACCGTAGTTACGTGGTTCACTTCTCAACCGAGTGTTGACATGGTCTTCAAAATAATAAGAACAAAACATGCCAACATTTGCCTTTTGTTTAGCATTGAAGTTGTGGAGATATCTGATTTATAATAAAAAAATATGCATTAACAATCGATGCTTCCACATTTGCCTTTTGTTTAGCATTGCGTTTCAAGTTGTGGAGATATCTGATTTATAATAAAAAAATATATATATTAATTAAGTGAACATGCATGTAGTATAAAAAATGAAACATGTAAGAGTTTACCTTTCAAATGGGTACATCCACCTGTACTGCACTGGACCACCAATTCTGGCTTCATACGCTAAATGAACGGGTAAGTGTTCCATGAAGTTGAAGAAGTTAGGTAGAAAAATTTGTTCCAACTTACACAAAATCAGTGAAATGTCTTGCTCCAAACGAATCATATCATTGATCTTGATCGTTGAAGATGTTAAATCACTAAAAAAAAAAGACTTAATTCAGTGATAGCCCTCCACACATTGAGAAGAACAACGTCTCGGAACGTAATCGGTATCAAGCGCTGCATAAAAACATGACAATCGTGACTCTTCATCCCTGAAACCTTACCCCTGTTTATGTCTGCGCATCGACTCAAGTTTGACACGTAGTTGTCTGGAAAATTTAACTCGTGAATCCAACGACACAGTTGTTGTTTCTGTGGCTTATCCAGTGTGTAGCAAGCCTTCAGATATTTACATGTACTAGGATCCATTTTCAACTCTTCACGACGACAATAAATGTTCAGCTCTTCTCGGGACTTTGGAGTATCTTTCGTCTTGCCTTCTGTGTTCATCATTGTGTGGAACACATTATCAAACATATTCTTCTCAATGTGCATCACGTCCAAATTGTGTCGGATCAATAGTGAACTCCAGTATGGCAAATCCCAAAAAATACTCTTTTTATTCCATCCACCTGGGATTCGACCGTTGTGTTCAACTGCATTTTCCTCAGTAGATTTTTTCAAATCCGTCCACTGAAGGGGTGGTCGATTGTTTGTAATTAAAATAATTGTATAATTAAAATATCGTTTCGAAGGGGCGATCGATTGTTTGTAACTGTTCTGTTCTTCAAGAAGTTGTTCTTATTCCTTCTAAATGGATGATCTCGAGGTAAGAACTTTCGGTGATTATCGAACAATGAAACTTTCCTACTCTTCTGAAGACTGAAAGCTTCAGAATGCTCCATACAATACAGACATGCTTGCAACCCAGCCGTTTTCCACCCAGACAACATAGAATAGGTAGGAAAGTCGCTAATGGTCCACAATACAGCTGCACGCATTGTGAAATTCTGTTTTCTGAACACATCATAAGTTTGGACACCACTTTCCCATAAAAACATCAAGTCTTTTATAAGAGGCTGGAGATAAACGTCAAGTTTATCCTTTGGATTCGACGGACCTAACACCAATACAGTCAGAAACATTGTTTGAGGTTTCAAGCACATCCATGGAGGAAGATTATACGGAGTCAGAATCACCGGCCACAACGAATACTGCTTTCCAAAGCTCCCAAACGGTGCAAAACCATCAGTACACAAACCTAGCCTCACATTCCTTGGTTCAGAAGAAAAATTGGGATACACGTTGTCAAGGTGGTTCCAGGCCTCCGAGTCCGCCGGATGTCGCATCTCCCTGGACTCCGTCGAAGAAGAATCTGTTGCATGCCACGTCATGTGTTGTGGCAGTAGATTGATACAATCTCATTAAACGAGGAATGATTGGAAGATAATACATCTTCTTGTGTGCCACTTTCTTCTTCGACGACTTCGATTGACCAGCGGGCCCCTTCCGACGTGGCTCTTTGTAACGAGGATGACCACACATCCTACACATGTTCAGATTGTTATCTTCATCACCCCAATATAACATGCAACCATTTACACAACAATCAATCTTCTCGACCGACAATCCCATATTTTTCATCATTTGCTTGCTTTGATGATACGTTGTAGGCATCTTATTCCCAGGAGGGCAGATCTCACTGCATAATTGTGTCATTTGCTCATATGCCCTGTTAGAAAGCTTGTTTTCGGTCTTGATAGCCATAAGTCGGGCATTAAATGACAGATGAGAGTGAGAATCACAACCCGGATACAAATCTTCATCGACAAATTTGAGCATATCATAAAACCGAAATGCTTCATCCGTTGGCTCCTCTTCTACATTTGAAAAATCGGCTTCCATTATCATTGTTTGATACATATTGGGTTCTCCCTCCCCAAGTTGTTCTTCCCCACCAAACTGTTGTTCCCCACCAAATTGTTGTTCCCCACCAAACTGTTGTTCCACACGTCGACTCCATTTTCGTCCGTACCCAACGTCTGCATCTTGCCAGACTACGCCAAGCAGTCCTCCAGGTGTACATTACCTCATTATACCTAGATTGACATGAAGCAGTCCAATACGTGTGAATATCGTCGTCCGAAAAGTACTCCCTGAGCCAATAAGCATGTTTCTGCACATATTCGATCAGCATATTTATCAAATAATATATATAATAAATTGTTTATTAATATTTAATTGAATGCACTCAAATACCTGAAATTCTTCCTAGTATTCATCCTTTTTCGTAGGCGGCACCTTCAGCCAAGAGTAGGCATTCGCAGCAACCTTGCACTTAACAATCGAATCAGTGCAAATCTTCGACACCTCATTACCAGGAAGTAATCTGTGACATTATATATTAAGAAACAAACACATTATAAATTAAAAAATGTATAAAAATTGATGTTATTAAATATTGTTAAACCTTAAAATTATTTAATTAATTACTTACTGTCCTCCCTCAATCCATACTTTCAGTCTGGTTTCTCGGGATGCCCGCGTGGGATGTTGATGAGCTGTCGACGACTGAGATGACGGCGGCGAATGCTGTGGAACGAATGGCGACGACGTCATAGGAGCCGGCATCAAAGTAGGCTCATTAGGCCTAAGTGAGCCTCTCGAACGCCTACGTCGAGATCCTGAGGCCCCACTAGCATCTTGACTCATCTATTTTAATAAATAAAATTTAAAAGTATAATAAATTAATCAATACTTAATATAGTAATGAAATCAATAATTTCCTAATTTAATTAATAACAAATCACGTTACTAATGAAATCAATAATTTACCAAACTAATTTTTTTTTTTTTGAATTACATTAAATACCCATCCCTTTTCCCCTCCCCATGACTCGAACCCAGGATCTAAAGCCTAGGTAGTGGTTCTCTAACCACTTGAGCTATCCAACTTCGTCTTTACCAAATTAATTAATAATGACTTAATTTAAACAATAATAATAATTACTATATTAATCAAACGTACAACACCCCTACTTATAACAATAATTACTAATTTAATCAACAATAATAACCTAGTTTAATTATCAAAACTAACTAACAATTACCAATTATATATTAATTAAATAAACAAAATATATAATAAACTAATTAACGTAAAAAAATAATAAATTTATCAAGAACTACCCTATATATAACACAAACTAACAAGAACTACACTATATATTTGAACTAACATACATTAATTAATTATAATTAACCAATAAAAAACATATAATCCACGTACAAACATATATTTGAATTAATTATACATATTTATCAATTACGTACATGCAAATTTATAATAATTAACATGCAATAATACAATAACTTAATTAAGAATTTATAAAACGTACCGTTTAAATTGAAGAAAAATGTGGTACATGATCGTTATGCTTTTTATCGTTCAATCCACGCACAACAAAATCCAATCCACGCACGAAACCACCACGAACAGAAGAGGAGAAGAAAGTGAATTTTTTTTTCTTCTTCAAGAAACTGCCGAAGGTAGTTCTTATAAAAAAAAAATGCTACCGACGGATATTTCCGTCGGTACTGCGCGAATATTTAATTCGCACGCGTCTTTTCATTGGTATCCGAGACGGTGGGTCAAAGCGGGTCAGCTACCGACGGAATATTCCGTCGGTAGGCCCAATTTGAACTACCGACTGAAAATTCCGTCGGGAAGTAGGCATAAAAGACACTGTTTGTCTGTGAAACTAAATTCCGTCGGAAGGTCCCGACGGATGTTGAAATCCGTCGGAAGTCAGTCGATTCCAATATTCCGTCGGAGATCCGTCGAGACAGCCGACGGAATGGAATCCGTCGGTAGTCTTCCGTCGGAAAATCCCGCTTTTTTTGTAGTGGATTGGGCTCGGGGTAATTAAAAAATTAAAAATAATATTCCATTGGGAATTTTTTAATAGAATTTTTCCATCGATAAATTTGTCGGTAAACACAGTTTTCGACGGAAAATCCGTTTGTAATTCCGTCGGTGTACAGGCCCTTTTTTGTAGTGATAATTGTAGAGAATTTGTCGTTGTATGTTTGTTCCATTCTTCAATTGCGGCCAAGTATGGGCAAAAATATCCTTGAATTGATAATGTCATATATATTTTCGTTGATACAAAAATAAATTGGGACTGAATGATCCAATTTCTTGCAAATAGGTAGTGTTTAGCAGGGCTGACAATTCGTGCTATCGTATCGTATTTCGTGTCGACACGATAGTGACACGACACGAACACGACACGATAAGGATATGTGTCGACACGATAATTTTCGTGTCGACCTGACACGACACGATAATGACACAATAAGGAAATAAATCAATTTAAAATTGCATTTAAATATATAAAATTAATATATTTATATAAATATAAAAAGTTATCGTGTTATTATCGAATACGTGTCATTATCGTGTCGTGTCATATTAGGTAAATAATAGGTTAACGGGTTGTTAACAGGTTAATGGGTTACTTGTTAATTTTATCGTGTTTAACGGGTCGACACGAACCTGACACAAAATTTTCGTGTCGCTATCGGGTCGACCCGATAACGACACGAACCCAATAAGGCCAAACACTAACCCGTTATTTTCGTGTCGAATTCGTATCGTGCTATCGTGTCGTGTCGAAAATTGCCACCCCTAGCGTTTAGGCAGGCTATGCACTTGCCTAGACGATCGTGACGAATCTAGATGACTCTTTTTTTAGAGTTATAAAATAAAGAAATTGAATTGTAAATAAATGTCACTCAAGCCTTTTTAAAAACAATTTCAAATAAACGTACATGCATTATATTTTTGTCGATTGAGGAGTAGTTTGTACGCCCTCGGACCGGACCAATGAAATCATCAAAGATTTTACCTTTTCGAACTCTATCTGTAACTCACTGGAGACCCAGAAAATAAAGAGAAGATGTGTACGAACGAGATATTCAGCAACACGAAAAAGAAAAGGATTAGAACTCCCGAATATTTGGAGATATCAAATGCGTCGATGGTGACTCATTATTTCGATGAATCATTTCTTCGGACTTTCTTCTTTATTCAAATGGATTACTATGATTAATTGTGTATATGTTTTTACTTTCATTATTATATTACTATGATTTTTAGAAATTACTACTCACCCCGTCCCAATTTAGATTGTGCATTTACTGTTTACGCGTAATTTAATGTAGGAGTTGTTTATTACTCCCTCCATCCCAAAGGAATTTGCACCCTTGGGATGACATACAATTTAAAAAATGTGTAAGAAAATGTGTAATGAGTGATATTTTGAGGGGTATTTTTGTAAAGTTTTATGAATAAAGTAAAGTAAAAAGTAGATTGAATGTGGAAAAATAATGGCATATGGGTAAATAAGAGTATATTTTGAGGGTGATGGGTTATGAAGATATTTCCTTTTATGGAGTGTGCAAAACGGTATGGGACATTCATATATGAAAAGTGTGCAAATTTCTGTGGGACGAAGGGAGTAGTATTAAAGGGACAAAGTAGATGGTATGGAAGTTTTTTGAGTAATAAAATAAAGAATAAAATATTGTGAGTAATAAAATAGAGTGATACATGTGATTTAATTTTGAGACGTTTGAAGGGTGTAGTTTAAAGTGAAAAGTGTTTTATTGCCAAATAAGAACTTGAGATGACCAGTCACATTTTTTTTTTTGTTAATTAATTTTTTCTATGGTGTTGCACTTTTTAGTTGTAGTGACTTACACTTTTCAATAATATTTTCACTTATATTGCACATTTTAGTTATATAGTGTTGCACTTTTCAAATGTAGTGTCTTACACTTTACAATAATATTTAATGATTTACAATTTTTATTAATATTGTGTTGCACTTTTCAGTTATTATAATAACTTACTCTTTTCATTAATACTATGTTGCATTTTTCAACTATAGTGACTTACACGTTTCAAAAAAAAAAAAAGAATAAAAAATTGTTTGATCAACTCGTGTTCTTATAAACTCGAGTCTATTTGAGACTTTGCTCAATCTAAATTGGAACATTCATTTTTGGCAAATGCACAATCTAAATTGGGACGAAGGGAGTATAATTTTTACATATAAAAAAAGAAAATAAATAAAAAATTGGATTGCCTAGACACGGTCTAAAACTTTTTTTTTTTTGGAAGAAAGATTTACAGGAGAAATGCAATGAGACTAAACACTTCCGGTCTCCCGTTCTTTCGAAAAAATTACTCCATTTCAATCTTGAGAAATGGTAGAGTGAACAACCAATTGCACTTGACGATGCGCCCTTTCATTCATGGATCGTGGAAAATAATTGAATTTGCACACTACAAATTCCTTTGAGAAGTCAATGATTTGTTCCATAATGCCACTCTACGATCCTGGACTCCATTGGTTTCCTGTGCATAATGCAATAACCTGCTTTGAATGAGTATGTGTGCCTACTCTCTAAATATCAAGTAGTGTTGCTTTAGGCAATCCGGTCTCAATCGCTTTCAGCTCCGCGCCCAACGGTCCACGTTGAGGTTGTATTTTCAGGGAGAAGCTTTTACAACAAGTGCCATCACTATTGTAGATAACCCCCCTCTCCTGCATGAGTGCGGTCGAAGGTAATGCACGGCTTTCTCTGCAAATCGCGGTTTGAACACATGTACCGAGTTGTGCTCTTTGTGCAAAATGTTATACCGCTCTCGCCAAATGGCCCAGGAAATCATGACCACATCCTCCATATCTACATCTCGAAGCGCAGTCCTAATATGGTCGAAGAAATCCAAGGTTGAAGCTCGTTCACCTTTCATAATACATGCGTATAATCCAAAGTGTTTCCAAATATGTTTAACTCTCTCACATAGGAAAAGGACATGTAATGTATCAGGCATACTACCACCGCACAATCCATAGACCGGGTTTAAAGGAACATGTCGTCGTGCTAAATTGCCTTCCGTCGGTATAAAATCATGACACATTCTCTACATAAAAATAAGAACCTTCGGAGGCACCCTCAAATTCCAAACCGATTTCCACAAATTACTCATCCAGGCACAATCAGACGTCGAGGCTCCGTCGCTTAAGTGTACGTATCTCATGTTGTAGCAGTTGCTTATATCCTGAGCTAACCGAATATATGTCGTAAGGATCATTCTTCCAAAATCTTGCATCCTCACATTTCTCGTCATCCATTGTCGTCCTAATGATACCCTCAACCTCAAATGGAAGGAATGTCTTTCTCAGTACATCCCCCTTCCATTCTTTTCTACTCCCTCTGTCCCTTGATTACTTGCACACTTTCCATATTTAGACATCCCAAAATTATTTGCACAATTTTAATATGGAAATATCTCACAAAATTAATACCCTCCTCCTAGCTAATATCATTTTATTTTCAAAATTGCCACCTTCTTTTACATACTCCCTCCGTCCCAGCTTAACTTTCACACCTACTTTTTCGGTCCTTTAGAAACTCCACTCATTCAATATCTACAATATTACATTTAATGTAATTATTTTTATAGTTAATATATACATATAAGTCCATTCACTTACTTATTTTTTTATAAAATTATATCTTAAAATTCTATTTATTATAATATTTTTTTAAAAAGTGAGTGAACAGTAAGTATGAAAGTCTTTCTGGGACAGAGGGAGTACATTTTACTTTACACCTCACCAATTCACCTAAAGTACCTCTCTTCTATCTTACATCACTAACCACTAAATTCACTTTTCTTAAAAATCGTGTCGGTCAAACCGTGTAAATAATTCTGGGATGGAGGGAGTATCATCTAAAAAGATCGAGATATTTGAGGCAACTGTAATTTTTGATTGAATACGGCCATCTGCAAGTCCATGCACCCATGCATATTTGTATAAACTAATCGTGTTTTCATTGCTCAAAGTCCATGTTAACCCCTGATCAAGCAAATCTCTACCCGAGCATAGTGATATCCAAGTGAAAGAAGGATTATGCCCAATCTCAGCCTCTAAGATGTACCCAAGTTTAAAATACATTGTGTTGATGTTGAAATAAGTGTTTTGTTTAATGATCCAACACTAACAGCCGAGTGTTGTGTTTAATGTTCCCAACACTTATGACAACATCAGAATTTTCCCTTCCTTTTCTCACTAACTCTTATCTTACGCTTGTTGTCTAATGATGTCCCCAGAGCAGTTAGAAGACGTGGGCAACACCAAGTCATGCCACTGCGTGGGAGTGAGAAGTTATTAGACATGGTATAACAAGTCCCTAAATTCTAGGAGTGGTGGAGAGAAGTTTACAACCGCATGATCTCAAGGTTGAGGCGATCATGGGAGTTGATGGCAGTTCGTGGATGAAGCCTATAAATACAGAAGCTGCCCTCAACACAAGATACACAAGAAGGAAAGCTAAAATCGACTACTACTCTATTGAACGCTATATACGCTTCTAGTTAGGAAAACCTTTGTTTCTTCTTGTAGTTCTTCACATTATTGTAAACCCGAATAATAATGTGTTAGAACATAGTCTCATTTACTAGGTTGTGTGATTAGATCTATGAGGGAGATAGTTTCTAGGATCTAGTAAATCATTATACACTTTCGTAGTGTAATTATACACCTCAAAGAGGTTGTACTCGTTTCACATATTTTTATATAGTGAACAGCGTAGATTATTTTATAATCTACGCAAATTTTGAATACTTCCATTTTCACTACGTGCAATTTAACTTCCGCTGCATAGTGTTGTCTAGATTGTGCCAACACAACAGAAAACATCTCTGATTTCGCACGCACACACACTTTCACATTGCTTTAAAGATCTAGGCAATCAACGTATTCAGTGTATCTATCATTCTCCAAACTCGCTTTGCTAAGATAGCTTTGTTGAAGAGATACATCCTCCTGAATCCCATCCTACCCTCTTTCTGACCCTCTCTATTGCCCCACAAAAAGTTCGCCATTAATGATTCCATTTGTTTGCGTATTTGAAGAGGAATCTTGAAACACGTCATTACATAAGTTGGAATGGCTTGCAGCAAAGATTTAACAAGAACTTCTTTTCCTCCTTCCGAGAATTCTTTGTTTTTCCAGTTGTCGATTTTCTTTTTCATCCTATCAACCAAATAGGAGAATTGCACTTTTTTGGCGCGAAGTGAAAAAGTAGGCATCCCAAGGTAAATTTGATGCCCCTGTGCCATACGAATATTGAAAATTTGTTACACCTCCCCTTTGCTATCCTCTTCTGTTTTAGGGCTAAAAAGGATTGTTGATTTGTCAAAATTGATCATCTGCCCTGTCGCATGTTCATATTCCTTAAGCAATATCTTGACTTCAAAACCATTTTTTTGGTTGCTTTGAAAAAAAGTACAATGCCATCCATAAAGAAAATATGAGTTACCATTGGTACACCTCTAGCTACGGAAATTCCTTGCAGCCTCCCATCACGTGCACTATCACTGATACTTGAAGAAAGCCCTTGTGCACATAATACGAATAGGAATGGGGAAAGAGGATCCCCCTGTCTAAAACCTCTAGATGGTTGCACATTTCCAATCATTGTGTTATTTATTCTAAAGGCGTACCTGACTGTAGTAACATACCTCATAACCAACTTCGTAACTTTCTGTGAGAATCCAATAGCCCGTAGTTGTTCCCATAGAAAGTCCCACGCAATATGATCATACGCTTTACTTATGTCAAGCTTCATCGCCGCATACCCTGTTTTGCTCGATCTTATTATTACGCAGCCAATGCATACACTCATAAATGATGAGTACGTTATATGAAATTAATCTCCCATGGAGAAAAGCACTTTGATTATCATCAATCACCTCTGGCATAATCTTCTTCAGTCTATTTATAATAACTTTAGCCATTATACGATAGCATATATTATTGAGGTTGATTGGCCTAAAATATTTCAAGGCAAAAGGCATATTTATCTTGGGAATCAACGTAATCAATGTTTCATTACAACCTGTTATGTCCCCTCCCTCAGTAATGTATGCTATCGTATAAGTACCCCTTAAGTAACTGCATTACCCACAATGTGCCACGTTTCTTAATAGAACCCCGCATTAAAACCATCAGGTCCATGTGCTTTATTTGGATGAAGGTCGAAAACATCTTTCTTGACTTCTTCCTTCGTGTAGTTGCATTCCATGAAATCATTCATGTTTCGAGTAACCTTTTGCTGTGCACACGTGCTGATTTTTTTATCAGCTCCATAGAAGGCTTACTTGATGTGAAAAGGCTACCATAATAACTTGTAAGAAGGTTATAAATCCCATCCTTCGAAGTTGTCCATCTTTCGTCATCATTTTTCAGCTTCCAGGTTGCATTTCTATTTCTTCTTTGGTTGGCTATTCTATTAAAATAAGTAGTATTTTGTGGTCTTCTTTTCGAATCCAATTCAATCTTGCCCTTTGTTGCCAAAAATCCTCTTGTTGAGAGAACAATTTCTCAATATCTTTTTCTAAGGTCTCAATTTCTTCCAATGTGCATCCACTTGTTGCATCTCTTCTTTCCTTAAAAGTTTTGAGGATAAATGTCTTACCCTTGCTTCAATATTCCCAACAGTGTTAGAAACCCATATATAAAGTTAGGATTTTTCCACATTTGTGAAGTTTATCTGGTAATTCCAATCTTCTGTCTAATGATCCCCATTCACTAGAAATAACATCTTGTAAAGAGGATTCATGCAGCTAAGCATTTGCGAACCAAAAGAATTGATTGTGATCTCTTCCCCAATCCATCTTTAAACAATTATATTTAAAGGAGATGGCCATATGACCTGAGCCAAACCAATGTGAATTCTCCATAATATACGAATTAAACAATTTTTTCCAATCTGAGTTAGCCATGAAACGATCCAGCCTTTCTTTAATTAAATTAGGTTTCCTTCTCTTGTTTGTCCAAGTGAAAATTGGTCCCCTTATAAAACTCAAGTCATGTAAATCCAGACTAGTCAAAGTTGCTCGAAAGTTATCCATTTGATGTTAATTCCAGCTATTAAGTGAGCCCCCAAATTTTTCAGAGTTGGAGAGAATATCATTGAAATCTCCCCCAATGACCGAAACCTTATTACTTTCATGTGTGCTTTCAATCTTTTGTAACAAATTCCAAGAGAAGTGCTTCAAAGAGTGTGAAGGATTCCCAAGGAATCCCGTAAACCACTAGTTAACATCATCTTAAGTCTCTGGAATGCGGTTGGACCCTTCAACCCACTCGCATTCCAACTAACAATCTCCATGGTCTACGACGGAGCTAGTCATCACCAACCTCTGCTTTGCTCGAGCTCCCAGCCTCATCATCACTCTTATGTCGCTTCTTTTTGCCATAATCCATCTCCCCACCCACAATTAATGGTTCAGCCATTGTTGCCTCAATTCTCAGTATTGCATTACTGGGCCAACCTCTTTTACGGAAGCCTTTTGGATGGGTATTAGTAATGGTAATCTGCTTGTTCTACATCAGCCCTTTGCCTTTGCCCAAACCATCTCGTACCTTATCACCTCGCATCGGCCCGTAAAGATTAGTGTATCACTCATTTATTGCATCTACACTTCGTGCTCAATCTCAGCTTCCACAAAGGTGCGATCATAATTATAGTACCTTTTATCAGCATCACGTATCATTTGGGCTTGCCCATCCGCCAGTACAGAATCAGCGAATTAACCAGTTTGCTTATTGCACTTGTTGATAATTTTTCTCCTGTGCACGTTCAGTTGTGAGCTCTAGACCTCCAATTGCAGCATTAGCTAGTATCATATGCGTGTTAGATGCTTCACCATTCTCCACTTCATTCATGGGCATGAACTGTTGCCCCAAGTTCTCTTACGTGCATCTCAGGATCTCAAACTGACTCGGATTGATTCCCTTCTGACCTTCAACACGAAGCCATAACGGGAACCTCTTCTCATTCACCAGTCCAAGCACATTTTCATAGTATTTTTCCGGACAGCCCCTCTCAGTATGTGTCATTAGCCCGTACACATAACAAAAATCTCCCAGTTTCTCGTACCTGAGCCAAGAATGATTGTCTCACCTCTGATGGTATAATTGGTGCTCCGATTAATCGGCTTATGTAGATCTATTAGTACTCTGACTCTCAAGCAACATCCCCATGCCGCATTTCCTTTCGGGCAGTCCAACTCGATCACGTCACTCAATCTCTCCCCAAGCCTCTATGTTATTTGCCTCGTCATTGAATAGATCGACATACCATGGATTTGGACCCATAAGGGAATGGTGTTGATAAATAATTAAGTCACGAGGTTGCTTATCTCCACTAATCTTGGACAAGATTAGCATCATTGACAAACCAAGATTGCCTAAAGAAGGCTCTATTCCATTCAACCTTGTACTCAAACTCCAACATAAAATAGTTATCACTTATCAGCAACACGAACCATTCTAATTCAACCTCCATCTTTCCAGATCCTTCTTAGTGTATTCAGCTAATCATTTTTCCCCACTGGCTTTCGGATAGTGAATCTACCAAGGAGTGCATTTTTGGGTACAAGCAGCTCGTCATCATCAACTTACAAAGTAGAGTCCTCCGCCTCTGAGAGTTGCACCCTCCTAAGTGGCTCATTTGCTGGTCCCAAAACGAGTATGGTGAGAGTCTAGAGGGGGGGTGAATAGACTCTCAAGTGTTTAAAACTTTTTCGTGTTTAGATCAGATGAGTCATATACTCAATCGTCTAAATGCAAATAATACGATTTGATCCTGAGTGCGAGTGTATATAACAGATCAAGATAACAAACCTACTGATTACTTAAATCAACTGGTCAGTTGGAAAGCTATCTTAACAGCTAAGGTGCGGAAATGTGTAGGCCCTAAATGTTTAGACTCGTGGGTTGATATGAAAACCTTTTAAAGAATGAATTTAAATAATGAATGCTTATGAGCTGATATATGATATCTGCTGATTGTAAAACTTATACTTAGTGGATTTTGACTCTTTTGAAAACTATGCTTTACAAAGTATGAACAATATGAATATTATGAACAATAAGAATAGAGTGATGAATGATAAATAAAGCAATAAAGATACATGTATTTATAGTGGTTCAGATTTCAATATCCTACGTCGCAGCTAGAGAAATTCACTATCTTGCTGATTTATAGTCCCAAGAGAAGACTTGTGATCAAGATCCTCAACTACTTTCTGAGGATACGAATCTACTTGTTGGTGAGGTAACAAGTAACCTTTACAATGGTTCTTAACAGATAATGTAAAAGGGATGTTAATAACCAACCCAATTTGCTCAAAAACACACTGTTAATCTAAGCACTAAAGATAGGATTCTTTAAACGGCTTAGGATCGGAAACTTAGAGCTTCTAAGGATAGAAATCTTTGCAGGCTCTAAAGAACTCGACACTTAGAATATTTCTGGATTGGTTGTTCTTGATATCAGCTGAATACGAGAGTTCTTGCTTGTATGGTTTCCAGTACCTTGTTCCAAAGAACAAATGTTGTATTTATAAAGAGATTTGTGCTTCGAACTAGCCGTTGGTGAGAAACTAGCTGTTGCAAGCAAATCTTCTAAGTATGGTTGATATCTTCATGTGAGTGTTGTTTGCAGATTTTCTGGTACGATATTTCCTAGAAAGGTAGTGTGCATTAAATGCTTCGTACTTCATCTGAAAGCTCTTTGTACGACCTAGTTGAAGTCAACTCTGTAGCCTTGTTGTCGAAACAACATTGGTCCACATCATCCGAGTTAGTTTAACAACTATCTTGTCTTTTGATTGAGCAATTCAGAACTGGTCTGGCATTCTCTTTGTCTTCTGTTATTGTTGCCTTCAATGCATCTTTAATGAATTAACACATTCTTCAATGTGTTTCATTCATAAATGCTAACTGTCATATGAATCTTCAGATGAGCTTTGACTTGAATACTCTTTAAGGCTTTCCTCGACAAGATATATATGAGCACATATCTGCTGAATGGTCTTCTTATCTTCAATGCATATTATCATATAGTTACTTTCAGTCTATAAGGTATACAACAACCTTGAGATCTAATTTCACTAGAGCTCTTGATGTCTTCTAGTCTTTAGTCTTCTTCTCTTTAAGTCTTGAGCGAGCGCGTGTTTGTTCAGATGAGGTATCAGCTGATATACATACATTTGATTCCTCAAACTTAGACTTAATTAGACACATTTAATACTATGTTGCATTTTTCAACTATAGTGACTTACACGTTTCAAAAAAAATAATAAGAATTTTTTTTTTTTGATCAACTCGAGTCTGTTTCAGACATTTCTCAATCTAAATTGGAACATTCATTTTTGGCAAATGCAAAATCTAAATTGGGACGAAGGGAGTATAATTTTTACATATAAAAAAAGAAAATAAATAAAAAATTGGATTGCCAAGACACGGTCTAAAACTTATTTTTTTGGAAGAAAGATTTACAGGAGAAATGCAATGAGATTAAACACTTCCGGTCTCTCGTTCTTTCAAAAAAATTACTTCATTTCAATCTTGAGAAATGGTAGAGTGAACAACTAATTGCGCTTGGTGATTCGCCCTTGCATTCATGGATGGTGGAAAATAATTAAATTTGCACACTACAACTTCCATTGAGAAGTCAATGATTTGTTCCATAATGCCACTCTCCGATCCTTGACTCCAATGGTTTCCTGTGCATAATGCAATAACCTGCATTGAATGAGTACGTATGCCTACTCTCTGAATATCAACGTGTTGCCTCAAGCAATCCGGTCACAATCGCTTTCTGCTCCGCGCCCAACGGTCCACGTTGAGGTTGTATTTTCAGGGAGAAGCTTTTACAGCACGTGACAACACTATTGTAGATAACCCCCCTATACCATACCTCCTGTCCTCCATATTGAAGGCCCATCCACTTCGATCATCGTAAGATCGTGGGCCAAGCATGATTCACCATCATGATCATCTGACAATCCTTCAAGATTCTTCGTTATCCCCCTCTCCTGCATGAGTGCGGTCGAAGGTAAAGCACGACTTTCTCTACAAATCGCGGTTTGAACACATGTACCGAGTTGTGCTCTTTGTGCAAAATGTTACACCGCTCTCGCCAAATGGCCCAGGAAATCATAACCACATCCTCCATAGCTACATATCGAAGCGCAGTCTTAATATAGTCGAAGAAATCCAAGATTAAAGCTCGTTCACCTTTAATAATACAGACGTATAATCCAAAGTGTTTCCAAATATGTTTAACTCTCTCACATAGGAAATGGATAAGTAATGTATCAAGCATACTACCACCGCACAATCCATAGACCGGGTTTAAAGGAACATGTCGTCGTGCTAAATTGCCTTCCGTCGGTATAAAATCATGGCACATTCTCCACATAAAAATAAGAACCTTCGGAGGCACCCTCAAATTCCAAACCGATTTCCACCAATTACTCATCCAGGCACAATCAGACGTCGAGGCTCCGTCGCTTAAGTGTACTTATCTCATGTTGTAGCAGATGCTTATATCCTGAGCTAACCGAATATATGCCGTAAGGATCATTCTTCAAAAATCTTGCATCCTCACATTTCTCGTCATCCATTGTCGTCCTAATGATACCCTCAACCTCAAATGGAAGGAATGTCTTTCTCAGTACATCCTCCTTCCATTCTCTTATACTCCCTCTGTCCCTTGATTACTTGCACACTTTCCTTATTTGGACATCCCAAAATTATTTGCACACCCTTAATATGGAAATATCCCACAAAATTAATACCCTCCTCCTAACATCATTTTATTTTCAAAATTGCCACCTTCTTTTACATACATTTTACTTTACACCTCACCAAATCACCTAAAATACCTCTCTTCTATCTTACATCACCAACCACTAAATTCACTTTTCTTAAAAACCGTGTCGGTCAAACCATGTAAATAATTCTGGGATGGAGGGAGTATCATCTAAAAAGATCGAGATATTTGAGGCGGCTGTAATTTTTGATTGAATACGGCCACCTGCAAGTCCATGCACCCATGCATATTTGTATAAACTAATCGTGTTTCCATTGCCCAAAGTCCATCTTAACCCCTGATCAAGCAAATCTTTACTCGAGCATAGTGATATCCAAGTGAAAGAAGGATTATGCCCAATCTCAGCCTCTAAGATGTCCCCATGTTTAAAATGCATTGCTTTAAAGATCTTGGCAATGAACGTATTCAGTGTATCTATCCTTCTCCAAACTCGCTTTGCTAAGATAGCTTTGTTGAAGAGATACATCCTCCTGAATCTCATCCCACCCTCTTTGTGACCCACTCTATTGTCCCACAAAAAGTTCGCCATTAATGATTCCATTTGTTTGCATATTTGAAGAGGAATCTTGAAACACGTCATTACATAAATTGGAAATTTAACAGAACTTCTTTTCCTCCATCCTAGAATTCTTTGTTTTTCTAGTTGTCGATTTTCTTTTTCATCCTATCAACCAAATAGGAGAATTGCACTTTTTTGTCGCGAAGTGAAAAAGTAGGCATCCCAAGGTAAATTTGATGCCTCTGTGCCATACGAATATTGAAAATTTGTTACACCTCCCCTTTGCTATCCTCTTTTGTTTTAGGGCTACAAAGGATTGTTGATTTGTCAAAATTGATCATCTGCCCCGTCGCATGTTCATACTCCTTAAGCAATCTCTTGACTTCAAAACCATTTTTTTTGTTGCTTTGAAAAAAAGTACACTGCCATCCGCAAAGAAAATATGAGTTACCATTGGTACACCTATAGCTACGGAAATTCCTTGCAGCCTCCCATCACGTGCACTATCACTGATACTTGAAGAAAGCCCTTGTGCACATAATACGAATAGGAATGGGGAAAGAGGATCCCCCTGTCTCAAACCTCTAGATGGTTGAACATTTCCAATCATTGTGTTATTTATTCTAAAGGCGTAACTGACTTTAGTAACACACCTCATAACCAACTCCGTAACTTTCAGTGACAATCCAAAAGCCCGAAGTTGTTCCCATAGAAAGTCCCACTCAATATGATCATACCCTTTACTTATGTCAAGCTTCATCGCCGCATACCCAGTTTTGCTCGATCTTATTATTACGTAGCCAATGCATACACTCATAAATGATGAGTACGTTATATGAAATTAATCTCCCGTGGAGAAAAACACTTTAATTATCATCAATCACCTCTGGCATAATCTTCTTCAGTCTATTTATAATAACTGTAGGTCCGAAGTTGAGTTGTTAATATTGAGTAAGCTAGTGAAAATGTCTAGAGGGGGGGTGAATAGACTTTTCAAAATTCTTTCAATATATCAGAATACAATATGCGGAATAACGAAATTAAACAATGAGCCCAATTCTAATTATACTCAACTTATTTCGAGAACTCTGTTATGAACATTCTACTAGTCTTGTACAGATATGTAATTCAATCAATCAAACAGTTAATCAATAAAAACACAAATAAAACAGTAAAGTAAATCAAACACGAGATTTATAGTGGTTCGACAACTTGTCTACGTCCACTCTCACAACACCAGTCGTGAAATTCTTATTAACTCTTCCAATCGAGTAATGTGTTCTTGTAGCTTTAAGTCCCAAGAAATAAGACTTAGATCTTCTCGATAACACTACCAAGTGCTTCTTCGATCTTACTAGTGATTTACAAGTAACTAGCAACTTGAAACAGTAAAAATAAAACTTCTCTTGACTTCAGTAGTAGCCTTCTTGATTTCTTCAATTTGTCTTCTGGCTTCTTTCTGAATCTTCAAAACTCTGAGAGTAATTTCCTTGAGTACGCTTTAATTCGCTTCAGTATATCAATATGTCAGTAGTCTTTAATTGTTGAATACGCCATGGTATTTATAGACTTCCAACTTCAAGAACTTTCAGTTGTGTAACCAACTTTTCTTGAACACTAACTCGTAACTGTTAAGCTTTATCCATCCACGCGTTTCTGTTGTTAATTAGATATTTCTAACCAACTCTTCAATCTTTATCTTCACACGCGTTTTGTAACTAACTTCTTCCTTCCTTCACGTTGACCTGTCTTGTTGAGTTGCGCACCTGTCTTGTGTAGACTTCATCTTCCTTCTTCTCTTCTTGCGCGGTCTTCTTCTGTAGTAGACTTCAATAGAACACTAATCTAGTCCTATCATCTAATCTTAACAAGACTATTACATTACATTAAACTTTATAAGATAGCTTAGTCAACTTAAGAATCTATACATCAATACATGAATAAACGAAACAATATGAGCTTCTATACAATCATTAATAGCTCAGTAAAAACAACCTATACAAATATAACAAAGTACTTATAATACGTACTTGTCTTTTAAACACTTAAACTTTCTTTTGAACTTTTACTTGTCTTATGAATTAGTACTTGTCTTGTGAACTCTATTGATCTGTTCAAGACGACTTCCATAACTAGACTAGATCAGTCAACACTTAGAAAATATTCAAGTCTACTTTTGGCTTATCAAAACTTCATCTTTATCTTTTCATCATTTATGACTTGTCTTAGGATTCATATCCCAACAATTTCCCCCTTTTTATGAAGCCAAAACTACTTGAATCTTTTCTTAATAGTAGACTAGTTAAGTAGTTACCTTGTCTTTAACATCAAAATAGTACTTATCTTTTTCATTCATTCAAAATAAGATCAGAAGATATTACACATACTAATATCAAAATAAAAAAAAACTAAGTATCAGAGCAAAAATACAACTAATCAGTGATATTACCTCCTTCCAAGTTCGGAACACAAAAAGCATCGAGGAGTCTTCTATGAATCACTCTGATATGTTCTTCATCATCAATCTTCTCCTTGTCCAGCAGCTCTTCTTCAAACTTCTTAATATGATTGAAGTCGGTCCTCTTTCCTGAGCTAAGCATAGGAGTATTCCACTTCGGGTAGATCGGAACAAGAATATTATAGTTCAAAGCAGCAGCAATTCTCATGATTAAATTCCACAGCTTCAAGTCTTGAACTTCCATGAATTTATCAAATACAGCATAAAGTTCTTCTGAACTATCAGCATCACCAAATTTACGGATTATCCAGTGATCTAACTCCCATTGCAACTTGACTTTGAACCAATCTTCACGATGTTCTCTGTCAATAAAGTTGTCAATGAATGCATCTTCAACTTGATCTGGATTTGCTTTCAACTTCTGCAACCTTCTTATATGTTTTCCAACTTTCTTTTTGCTTGCATAGTGAGCATCATCATCAGCCTCAACTATCTTTTGTTTCTTCACGATTGCAGTCGTTTCAGCTGGTTCTTCAATAACCAATTTCCTCTTCACTTGTCTTGTCTGAACCTCAGCTTCAGGAGTCGCAACACTCTTGCCTTTCTCCTTTCTCTTCAGCTCTTCTGCTCTAGCTTGCTCAAGATCTGCCTTCTTGACTAGCTTGCCTCTCTTAGGCCTCTTCAGATCTTGCATCACTATCGCAGCTTCTTTCATCCCTGGTTCAGCACTAGACTTAGATTTTTCAACTTCAACTCTACTCGTCTCTTCCCCCTTTTTGGCTTCATCACTTGCCTTAAGAGTGAAAAGAGAAGTAAAGCGAGTCATCTCTTCTTTAACAACTTCCTTCATGGCTTCTGCAGCTAACTCGATCTGCCTCTGATGCGTCTTGTCGTGACTCATCTTGTCAAGACGATCAGTAGCCAATTCTAGCTTCCTTGAACTTGAGATTAGCTCATCTTTGAAATGCGTAGCTGTCTGTCTAAGCAGCATTTTCTGTTCAGTCAACTCATTAAGAACAGTTTGAGAACACACCAACTGATCTTGTGCTTCTCTTCTCTGCTCATCAGCTATTTCAATTTTAACTCTGTAGAGTCTTTCCATCTTACTCGACTCTTCAGCTAATGATCTTGCAAAGTTGATCGATCTCTTCTCCGAGTAGTCAACTAATGATCTTGCAAAGTTGGAAGCTAATGATCTTACTCGATCTCTTCTCTTCAGTTAATGATCTTCAAGAAGTCTTCAACCTGAGCATACATCTCTTCTCTGAAGGTTGAGTCCATCTTGTTGACTTCACCAACTATCAATTCTCTTGAACTGTCAACAAGCGACTGATTCTGTTCCACCAAGACTTCTATCAACTTTGAGTTTAAGAACTCATCTATCGCAGACTGAACAACACCTTTCAAGTCCGTCTTCAACTCATCTAGAAAACCTTCTGGAAATACTTGAGTAGTAGACTGGGTTCCAATAAACTTATCATCATCTTTGATAGCGATCTCATCCTCATCAAAAATAAATGCTTCAACGAACTCATCATCTTCTTTAGCAAATATGATCGAGTTGTCTTCTTTTTCAGCACTTTCAGCAATTTCTTCAGGATGTTCTGGAACACCTTCTAACTCTAACAAAGGTTCAGATGTTTGAATGGCAGCATCAACTAACTCAACTTTTAACTCTTCTTCCACAAGATCAGTTTGAACTCCAACTTCAAACCTGTCTTGAGAAGACAACACATCATCAAATACTTCTAACATCTTCTTCACAAGAGCAGTCAATGCATGGGCTGGGCCTTGACTCCACTGTTCTCCATTTGCTCCATCTCCCAATCTTGAAAATTGGAGATTCCACCCATTCCATTGATAACTTCAAACAGATCTTCCGTGGGGGCCTTCTTCAATGCAACCCATGTGCATATCCTTAGAAGTTTTTCAAACTGCTCCGAAGAAGTATCAATCTCTACGGACGGGAGCATCTTCCTTAGATTGTTGGACACTCTTGAACGAATCCTCTTCTCCCTTAAACACATCGGATAGTAGACTAGGGATTCGAATCTAGTTTCAGAAGGGGTCTGAGCAAGTGGGGTCCTTGTCTCAGTTGTTGCAGTGGCAACTAGTGGTGTTTCTGAAATAGATGGGTTAGAGGGTTCAACATTTTCTGTTGATGGTAAGGGAATTTGGATTGTGGTTTCTGTGGGCTTTGATGTGGCTAGGTTTGGTTTGACAACTGTAGGAGTATCAGTTGTGTCAAATATTGTAGTGTCCTGGGTTATGTTGGTCCTCAGTGGTTTCACTGCCAACACTGACGAGGTTTTGGGTTCAGGTATGGCACGAGATCGAAGTGATCTTGCCTTGGTTTTCACGGGGAGAGAGAGAGGTATTGAAAGAGTTCTAGAAGAAGTACCAACCTTTTCAGTCGACTTGTCTGGCGAAGGACTCGACTCGACTCTCACCAGTCGATAGGTTTCAGCAACTTCTGAACTCGACTCCTCCTCTTTCTCAGACTCTTTATCGGATTGAGTCTCTTCCGAGTCTTCTGCAGCCTCGAACATAGCCTCCTCAGCCACGTACTGAACTAGTCTTCCACTAGTTCCAACTTCAGCCTTATCACCAGAATCTTCACCATCCGACTCGTCTTCCTCTGAACTAGACGAGGCGGCCTCAAACATTGCATCTTGAGGATTGATTTGAACTTGTCTGGGGGCAGCAGCTCTTCCAACAGCTTGCTTCGCCAAGGCCTCCTTCTTCAAGTAATGTTTGAGAGCATGGAACGGCTTGCCCTTGCTTCAGTTCGTCTTGTTTGGAAACAAGATGGGTAAAAGGATACTCAACTTGTTTCCAAATCCAACTGCGGCAGACACCACCCAATTTGCTGAATCGGTGTCGACACGAACGTTCCTTTCAAAATACATGAGACGATCCGCGAACAACTTATACCTGTTCCCTTCAGTGATGCCGTCATAGATTGCGGCCATCACTCTCGCCTTTTGCAGAGTGACTGAGTCATAACTTCCGGTAACACACAGCAACATCTTCGATGCAATATCAAGAAGAGTCCTGTACTTGTCTAGGAGTTCCTTCTTCTTGACAACAGGGACTTTGCCATCTCGATTCAATCGAAGCTTCTTTCCACAAAAGATGCTTAAGTATCTCAACTCTTGTCCAATGGTATAATTTTCCACATCAATAGAACCAATGGGCAGCTTCAAGTTTTCGAACACACCATCACGAGTGATTTCCACTCGGCTTCCACCAACGAATGACTCTATGGTGTCGCCTCTTCTGGTTGCGTTGGCATAGAACTCTAGCACTTCTTCCTCCAAAACCACCTCTGGAAATGTGTCCAAGTATGGTCTCAACCCACATCTGCAACACTTCGTAAGAATTTCTTTGTTGTCATCGGTGTGGTTGCCCTTGAAAAACACAGAGCCTTCCACATGCACCTTGCCTTCGGAGGCGTACTTGCCTAGGTCGAACCTAGCTTGCATGTTAGTGCGAACATCAAAGAGAGAAACAATCGACGTGATAGTAGAGTAGATTAAGAACGAACAGTTTAGTTTTGCAAGAAATCGATTGCTTTGAGAGTAGGAGAGTAGTGAAAACGTAGGAGAGAAGAGTGGAACTGTTGGGGTTTTTGTTAAAACTTGAATTTCGAATAGGCGGCCACGATTGAATGCTTTGATTTAACGGTTGTGGCTTTTGGGATTCAGTTACGGAATCGAGAATATTACGTGATTTGATATTGTAAATTTTGGAATCCGCCTCTTTTATTGGTTAGGACAGAGGAGTGTACTCATCTGACCTAGTGTAGTAGAGTATGGCGCGAACTGGGTGTATACACCTCATTAAATGGGAGTGTATAAATCCAATTCTATATTTTCAATTTTCACATCATCAAATTACAATAATATCCTTAATTCGAACTGATTAAACACTTAGAGTATGTGAATTATTAGAACACTTATCTTGTCTGTTCGAGTCTATCCAGAACAGACGAGTAGACTAATGTGCACAAGACGAGTTCCCCCTTCGACTGTGCTTGTCTATTCTGAATGTCGAACGACTTTTTGTACCTATCTTATCTTGTGCAACGCATGAGTGTAGGTACAAGTAGAGTAGAATAATGAAGATGAATATCAATCTAAAGCAATAATCAAGGTTTCAAACAAGATGACTTTTAACAAACTTAAGAGTCAACATAAGGATATTTAAGAAATCAAAGATTCCCCCTTAAATGTTTATTCCCTTAGTATTACCCTCAGCTTTACCAGCTTCCTCATCGGGTTGTTTGGTCATCTTGTTTGACCTTGTATACCTGTCTGTTTGGCGAGTAGACGAGTGCTCTGTTCCAGTGATCTTGTCTCCTTATTTCTTTGATGTACCTGTCTGGTTAGTACATAGCTATGGGCAAGTAGGGTCTAGATCAATTAGTCCTAGACTAATGCATAATTCACGAAAACGAGCCTCAAGTAATGGTTTTGTGAAAATATCAGCTATTTGAAAATCAGTATGAATCTTTTCCATGCGAATATCCTTCTTTTCTACATGATCACATATGAAATGATGTTTCACATCAACATGCCTACATCGTGTGAGCAAAACAGGATTTTGTGTAATGGCAATGGCACTATTACTATCACAGAAAATAGGAACATTTGATTCATATATGTTGTAATCTCTAAGCTGTTGCATGAGCCAAAGTAGTTGACTACAGTAGCTACCAGCAGCCATGTACTCGGCTTCGGTAGTAGAGGTAGCCACACTAGTCCGCTTTTTCGAAAACCATGAAATGAGTTTTATGCCTAAGAATTGACAAGAACCGGGTGTAGATTTCCTATCTATTCTACAGCCACCGAAGTCAGAATCTGAGTAGCCACTTAGAGATAAATCATCATTTGAAGGATACCATATACCACGATTGATGGTTCCTTTCAAATATTTCAGTATCCGTTTAGTGGTTTCCATATGACTCTCTTTTGGATTAGCTTGAAAACGAGCACATACGCCAACAAAAAATGCAATATCAGGTCTCCTAGCAGTCAAGTACAGTAATGAACAAATAAGACCACGATAATATGTTTGATCAGCACACTTACCATGTTCGTCTGGATCCATCCTGTATGTAGGTAGCATAGGTACTCCAGTAGACTTGCATGTCTTGATACCATACTTGTCTAGTAGATTTCTAGTATACTTTGCTTGATTTATGAAAATCCCTTCAGGGGTCTGTTTTACTTGAAGACCAAGAAAGTAATTCATTTCACCCATCATGGACATCTCAAATTTACTTTGCATGAGTGTTGAAAAACTTTCACTCAGCTTTTTGTTAGGTGAACCGAAAATGATATCATCTACGTAAATTTGGACGAGTAAAATGTCTTTCCCTTCTTGTCTTCTGAACAAAGTTCTATCGACCTTGCCCTTAGTAAAACCATTTTCTAATAGAAAGAGAGAGAGAGAGTATCATACCATGCTCTTGGATCTTGCTTTAGTCCATATAAGGCTTTCTTCAATCTGTACACCTGGTTGCCTTTGACTTCGAAACCTGGAGGTTGTTCAACATACACTTCTTCCGCGAGAATACCGTTAAGAAATGCACTTTTAACATCCATTTGATATACAGTAAACTTCATATAGGCAGCATATGAAAGGAACAATCGAATGGCTTCTAGTCTAGCAACAGGAGCATAAGTTTCATCATAGTCTATGCCTTCAGCTTGTGAATAGCCTTGGGCCACTAGTCTAGCCTTATTCCTAACGACTACATCATTCTTATCTTTCTTGTTTTTGAAAATCCATCATGTGCCAACTACATTATGATGTTTCGGCCTATCGACAAGTTCCCAGACGTCGTTTCGAACAAACTGGTTCAACTCGTCTTGCATAGCGATGATCCAATTACTATCAGCCAGTGCCTCTTTAACAGTGGTAGGCTCGATAGAAGAGAGGAAACAACATCAGCAAAACATAGATGGACTAGGCTGTTCTTGCGACTCAAAGAGTTGTCGTCTAGTCTTCACACCAATAGTAGAGTCACCAATGATATTTTCAGTATCATGCACAGATTTCCAAGTTTTTCTAGATTTAACATGCATACTATCATCATCTACATCAGGTATAGCATCATGCATATCAACATCATTTGTATCATCAACTTTAATAGGAGTAGACGAGTCAACTAGAGCAGGCATGTCAACTAGTCAAGTAGACTTACCTTGAGCGCTTACCTTCTCGTTGTCATCAGACTTGAGAGCTTTCATGAATGGATTATAGGCTTGAACGGATTCATAAACTTCTGATTCTTTGTCAGATTCGATCGATAGATCAGTCACCTTCTCACTGATCTTGTCGGCAGACGAGTCCTGTCGAGATTCATAGAAAACCACATGTGGTGTTTCTTCCACACAAAGAGTCGAGTAGTTGAATACCCTGAATGCTTTGCTAGTCGAGGAGTATCCTAAGAATATCTCCTCGCCTGCTTTAGCTTCGAATGCATTCAACTTGCTTTTCCCATTGTTATGGATGAAACACTTACAACCAAATATATGGAAATATGAAATTCTGGGTTTTCTACCTTTCCAAACCTCATAGGGCGTCTTGCCTAGCGCCTTGTTGATCGCACTTCTGTTCTGAGAGTGGCATGCAGTGTTGATAGCTTCGGCCCAAAACTTTTGAGGAGTTTTGTATTCGGCTAGCATGGTTCTACAGGCTTCTTTGAGAGTTCGATTCCTTCTTTCTGCTACACCGTTCTGTTGTGGAGTCCTAACTGCACTAGTAAGGTGCTGGATACCACGTTTAGCACAAAAATCTTGGATATAGCAATTAATGAACTCAGTTCCCTTGTCACTACGAATTTTGACAATAGTCGTCTACGACAACAAGTGTGTACCTTCTACCGTTCAAGGTTGGAGGAGTTATCGGACCATGAAGATCCATATGTAGTAGTTCTAAGACTCTACTTGTTGAGAGAGTAGGAATTGACTTAAAGGAACCTTTTACCTGTTTACCTTTTTGACAAGCATTGCATACATGTGATTTGTAATACACTTCGTTGGGTAAACCTTCCACTAGGTAATCTCTTGCAATCTTATTTAATTACCTTAAAGTTCATATGACAGAGGCGTCTATGCTAAAGCCAACCGAGCTCTTTAGGGTTTTTAGTAAGTAGACAAGTATCCCTTGGACAGCTATTCCAATTCACAATGTATACGCTGCCTTGTCTTATGCCGACGAGTAGGATAGTATGAGTCCTCTTGTCTATGATCTCGCACTTTCGGCTTTTAAACTGCACTTTATAACCACGGTCACAGAATTGAGAAACAGATAGTAAATTGTATTTCAAACCTTCTACGTAGGATACGTCCTGTATCTCTACATCTCCATTTCTGATATAACCAAAGCCTTTCGTAATAGCAGTGGAGCTATCACCGAATATCACCTTGGGTCCTTCTTGCTTGTGGTAACTCGATAAGAGAGCCTTAGTACATGTCATGTGGTGCGAACAACCACTATCAATGTACCAAGTTTCTCCTACTGAGCCACCCTTCTTATACAAGTCGAGTCGACCCTGCAATGAAGATATTCAATAATTTAGGTACCCACTTAGTTTATTGGGGTCCTGTGGGGTTAGTCGAGTTCAAAGGAATCCAAATATACATTGGAGTCTTGAACAAGTTCGATCTCTTAAGCTTTCTGCCATATTTGTTACAAAATAAGACCTTGTTGTCCTTATCTGGCCTATCATTCGATTTCGGGTCTACTCGTTTGAGATAGCCTTTTGACTTAATCTCTACTTGAGCAGGCACTTGTCTATAATAGTCAGAGTAGGGCTTGTATGCATTAGGTCCATACGGTTTATAGACGCGTTTAGGTCTTTCCTCACTTAGAATATCATATGACAAAGGTGGAGGATATAGGACTGGTTGTGTACGATATTTTGGAGCAACCTGTCTGGGCCTAGACGAGTAGAGCTGAGACTGCCTTATGAAAGGAGGTCTAGGCTCTTGTCGTCTAGTCTGTACTTGTCTAGTACTCGTCTCCTCAGGATACCAATCCTCGTATCTGACCTGATTGGGTCGTCCACGATTAGTGGTCCTTTGTTGACTAGTTCTAAACGGAACAGGCTTGTTGTTAACATTCTTCTTACCTCCTTTGATAATCGGATTGTTAACTCGAGTCTGTTTAGGTACAGTGCCTTCAGATGGAGTTCCAATATCGTATATCATTGGTCCTTTTCCTTTATCATTAGTCAAAGAACTTGAGACGAAAGCAGTAGGGTTCTTAAGGACTCGAGTAGACGAGCTAGGTGACTCTGCACCTATACCTGTCTTGTCAGCAGGAGCCCTATACCTATCTGACAATTCAAGGTTAGTCTTTGAAGAATTAACCAGGTCGGTAAGTTTAAGGTCTAGAGTGACAACCTCGGTCTCTAAGTACTTATTGCGTTCTTCAAGCTTTTTGCACTTGCTTTTTAAAACATTGAACTCATTTCTCTCAGTTGCATGTGTCTTAAGTAGGTCTTGATATAACCTGTCTGTCAATGCCCACTTTTCTTTGAGTTGTCTTAACTCTTCAGTCAAGCGTTCATTTAGGACTATTACATTAGGATCTACTTTAGACTGAGCTTCTTTAAGATCAATGATTTCCTGTTTTAATGCAATGTTCTCGTCACTGACTTCAATGAATGCCTGGTTAGCTAGTAGGAGGTCTTCTTCATTCACACCAGCAGAGTGATGAAGACTACTCCCTACTTCACTACTGGCAGTATCACTTTCATCAGAATCCGATTCATCACATGATTGAAAAGAAGTAGCAGATGATACCTCTTGGTCGATTTTAGCCATGCAGCATAGGCCATCATCTACTATGAAAGCTTCATCGTGATCTCGATCAGACGGGTAGCTAGATGAGGACGATGGTAACTCGTCTGAATCCGACTCAGAGTCATCATTGGCCATCATTGCCTTCTTGCCACGGTTGTATCTTCTTTCCCTTCGGGCTTTACGTTCTTCACGATCATCAGTGCTCAGGTCCGGACATTCATAGATGTAGTGACCTGGCTTTTCACAGTTATAACACAGAAGATCATTAGTAGCCTTTTTAATAGGAGAGTTATCCCTTCGCTTATCACGTCTATCAGAACGCTTAATCTTCCTATCATCAGACTCTCTATCTCGTCTATTACCTTTCGAGACTTCGTCTCTCCTTTCGGACGAGTTTCGGTCTCGTTTGGTCTCAGACGAGTTCTTAGAAGCATACCCTCTATGATCTCTATAGAACTTCTTATATCTTCCGAAACGCTTATTCAGCCTATCAAACTTCCTAACCATAAGGTTCACCTGATCCTTCAGGCTAAGATCAGTATCTAACTCGTCTTTCACAGAAGTAGACTTAGTTTTAGACTTAGACTTGCTAATTCTAGAACTCTTGGACGAACTAGATTTGAAGGTAACGTTCTTAGATACAACATTGTCTCTATCACTACCTGCAATTGGATCTTCTTCGTCTAAATCAAACTCATGAGCCTTTAGAGTTTGAAACATGGTCTCTGCTGTCCATACGTCTATGTCTTGAGTATTCTTAACAAGCATTTTCACCATCTTCCATCTAATATCAAAGCTTTTAAGAATTCTAAGATTGATTTCACGAGGAGTATAAGAATTACCAAAGACTTCCAAGTCATTCATGATCTTAGTAATGCGAGTATCCAACTGGTCAATAGTTTCACCAGTTTTCATTTTAAATGATTCGAATCTTTGAACAGCAGTGAAAAGCTTGCTTTCTTTGATCAGGGATGTCCCTTCACAAATGATAGCGAGACGGTCCCACATCTCTTTGGCAGTTTCCTAGATACTCGTTAGGAAGAGTGTGTAAGATGTAATTCTTGGCCAAGGTGTCCAAATTATTCTGCCTTATTTCTTCTGAGGTTAGCTCTGACCTGGGTTTTCGAACGAGAGTACCAACGGGTTTGTCCTTGTCGAGGGCAGCAGTGTTGGGTATCATGGTCACGATCGGACCTTCGGTGACGACAAAGATCATTAAGTCGTGAGTGGAGCTGAAGATGGCTTCCATCCTCAACTTCCAATAGTCATAGTCTTGTACCTGAAACTTAGGTAGCTTGTTAGCACTGATCTCTAGAGACATGATTCCAAGAAGATAAGTTCTCAGCAGTTAAGTATCAAGAAACAGATATATTCAAGAACAGCGATCAAGAACACGTAAGAGCACGAACAGTAAGAACCAAGACTTTCACCCAAGTCTTCAGTCGGTTATCAAGAAACAACAGTTCGTAAACTACTGCTCTGATACCACTTGTAGGTCCCAAGTTGAGTTGTTAATATTGAGTAAGCTAGTGAAAATGTCTAGAGGGGGGTGAATAGACTTTTCAAAATTCTTTCAATATATCAGAATACAATATGCGGAATAACGAAATTAAACAATGAGCCCAATTCTAATTATACTCAACTTATTTCGAGAACTCTATTATGAACACTCTACTAGTCTTGTACAGATATGTAATTCAATCAATCAAACAGTTAATCAATCAAAACACAAATAAAACAGTAAAGTAAATCAAACATGAGATTTATAGTGGTTCGACAACTTGTCTACGTCCACTCTCACAACACCAGTCGTGAAATTCTTATTAACTCTTCCAATCGAGTAATGTGTTCTTGTAGCTTTAAGTCCCAAGAAATAAGACTTATATCTTCTCGATAACACTACCAAGTGCTTCTTCGATCTTACTAGTGATTTACAAGTAACTAGCAACTTGAAACAGTAAAAATAAAACTTCTCTTGACTTCAGTAGTAGCCTTCTTGATTTCTTCAATTTGCCTTCTGGCTTCTTTCTGAATCTTCAAAACTCTGAGAGTAATTTGCTTGAGTACGCTTTAATTCGCTTCAGTATATCAATATGTCAGTAGTCTTTAATTGTTGAATACGCCATGGTATTTATATACTTCCAACTTCAAGAACTTTCAGTTGTGTAACCAACTTTTCTTGAAAACTAACTCGTAACTGTTAAGCTTTATCCATCCACGCGTTTCTGTTGTTAATTAGTTATTTCTAACCAACTCTTCAATATTTATCTTCACACGCGTTTTGTAACTAAATTCTTCCTTCCTTCACGTTGACCTGTCTTGTTGAGTTGCGCACCTGTCTTGTGTAGACTTCATCTTCCTTCTTCTCTTCTTGCGCAGTCTTCTTCTGTAGTAGACTTCAATAGAACACTAATCTAGTCCTATCATCTAATCTTAACAAGACTATTACATTACATTAAGCTTTATAAGATAGCTTAGTCAACTTAAGAATCTATACATCAATACATGAATAAACGAAACAATATGAGCTTCTATACAATCATTAATAGCTCAGTAAAAACAACATATACAAATATAACAAAGTACTTATAATACGTACTTGTCTTTTAATCACTTAAACTTTCTTTTGAACTTTTACTTGTCTTATGAATTAGTACTTGTCTTGTGAACTCTACTGATCTGTTCAAGACGACTTCCATAACTAGACTAGATCAGTCAACACTTAGAAAATATTCAAGTCTACTTTTGGCTTATCAAAACTTCATCTTTATCTTTTCATCATTTAGGACTTGTCTTAGTATTCATATCCCAACAATAACTTTAGCCATTATACGATAGCATATATTATTGAGGTTGATTGGCCTAAAATCTTTCAAGGCGAAAGGCATATTGATCTTGGGAATCAAAGTAATACATGTTTCATTACAGCCTGTTATGTCCCCTCCCTCAGTAATGTATGCTATCGTATAAGTACCCCTTGAGTAACTACATTACCCACAATGTGCCACGTTTCTTAATAGAACCCCGCATTAAAACCATCAGGACCAGGTGCTTTATTTGGATGAAGGTCGAAAACATCTTTCTTGACTTCTTCCTTCGTGTAGTTTGCATTCCATGAAATCATTCATGTTTCGAGTAACCTTTTGTTGTGCACACGTGCTGATTTTTTTATCAGCTCCATAGAAGGCTTACTTGATGTGAAAAGGCTACCATAATAACTTGTAAGAAGGTTACAAATCCCATCCTTCGAAGTTGTCCATCTTTCGTCATCATTTTTCAACTTCTAGGTTGCATTTCTATTTCTTCTTTGGTTGGCTATTCTATTAAAATAAGTAGTATTGCAGTCTCCATTTCGAATCCAATTCAATCTTGCTATTTGTAGCCAAAAATCCTCTTGTTGAGAGAACAATTTCTCCATATCTTTTTCCAAGGTCTCAATTTCTTCCAATGTGCATCCACTTGTTGCATCTCTTCTTTCCTTAAAAGTTTTGAGGATAAATGTCTTACCCTTGCTTCAATATTCCCAACAGTATTAGCAGCCCATATATACAGTTAGGATTTTTCCACATTTGTGAAGTTTATCTGGTAATTCCAATCTTCTGTCTAATGATCCCCATTCACTAGAAATAACATCTTGTAAAGAGGATTCATGCAGCTAAGCATTTGCGAACCAAAAGAATTGATTGTGATCTCTTCCCCAATCCATCTTTAAACAATTGTATTTAAGGGAGATGGCCATATGACCTGAGCCAAACCAATGTGAATTCTCCATAATATACGAATTAAACAATTTTTTCCAATCTGAGTTAGCCATGAAACGATCCAGCCTTTCTTTAATTAAATTAGGTTTCCTTCTCTTGTTTGTCCAAGTGAAAATTGGTCCCCTTATAAAACTTAAGTCATGTAAATCCAGACTAGTCAAAGTTGCTCGAAAGTTATCCATTTGATGTCAATTCCAGCTATTAAGTGAGCCCCCAAAATTTTCAGAGTTGGAGAGAATAACATTGAAATCTCCCCCAATGACCGAAACATTATTACTTTCATGTGTGCTTTCAATCTTTTGTAACAAATTCCAAGAGAAGTGCTTCAAAGAGTGTGAAGGATTCCCAAGGAATCCCGTAAACCACTAGTTAACATCATCTTTAGAAACTAAGATATCAATGTGAGAAAATGAGTAAGAACACAAGGAAACTTTCACATCATCAGTAGCAAAGAGAATCAGACCTCCACTATTAACAATTGGCTCAACAACAAAACAAAATTGAAAATGTAACAATGATTTCCAGCTTTGAGCTATCCTAGATGTTAATTTTGATTCCATCAAAAATAAAATAAAGGGTTTATTTATAGAGATCGAACGCTTAAGTCTCTGGAATGCGGTCGGACCCTTGAACCCACTCGCATTCCAGCTAACAATCTCCATGTTCTACAACGGAGCTAGTCATCACCAACCTCTGCTTTGCTCGAGCTCCCAGCCTCATCATCACTCTTATGTCGCTTATTTTTGCCACAATCCATCTCCCCACCCACAATTAATGGTTCAGCCATTGTTACCTCAATTCTCAGTATTGCATTACTGGGCCAACCTCTTTTACGGAAGCCTTTTGGATGGGTATTAGGAATGGTGATCTGCTTGTTCTGCATCAGCCCTTTGCCTTTGCCCAAACCTTCTCGTACCTTATCACCTCGCATTGGCCCGTAAAGATTAGTATATCACTCATTTGTTGCATCTACACTTCGTTCTCAATCTCAGCTTCCACAAAGGTGCGATCGTAATTATAGTACAGAATCAGCGAATTTACCAGTTTGCTTCTTGCACTTATTGATCATTTTTCTCCTGTGCAAGTTCATTTGTGAGCTCCAGACCTCCAATTGCAGCATTAGCTAGTATCATATGCGTGTTAGATGCTTCACCATTCTCCACTTCATTCATGGGCATGAACTGTTGCCCCAAGTTCTCATACGTGCATCTCAGGATCTCAAACTGACTCGGATTGATTCCCTTCTGACCTTCAGCACGAAGCCATAATGGGAACCTCTTCTCATTCACCAGTCCAAGCACATTTTCATAGTACTTTTCCGGACAGCCCCTCTCAGTATGTGTCATTAGCCCGCACACATAACAAAAATCCCCCAGTTTCTCATACTTGAGCCAAGAATGATTGTCTCACCTCTGATGGTAATATTGGTGCTCCGGTTGATCGGCTTATGTAGATCCATTAGTACACTCACTCTCAAGAAACGTCCCCATGCCGCATTTCCTTTCGGGCAGTTCAACTCGATCACGTCACTCAATCTCTCCCCAAGCCTCTATGTTATTTGCCTCGTCATTGAATAGATCGACATACCATGGATTTGGACCCATAAGGGAATGGTGTTGATAAATAGTTAAGTCACGAGGTTGCTTATCTCCACTAAACTTGGACAAGGTTAGCATCATTGACAAACCAAGGTTGCCTAAAGAAGGCTCTATTCCATTCAACCTCGTACTCAAACTCCAATACAAAATAGTTATCACTTATCAGCAACATGAACCATTCTAATTCGACCTTCAGCTTTCCAGATCCTTCTTAGTGTATTCAGCAAATTATTTTTCCCCACGGGCTTTCGGATAGTGAATCGACCAATGAGTGCATTTTTGGGTACAAGCAGCTCGTCATCATCAATTTACAAGGTAGAGTCCTCCGCCTCTGAGAGTTGCACCCTCCTAAGTGGCTCATTTGTTGGTCCCAAAATGCGTATGGTGAGAGTCTAGAGGGGGGGTGAATAGACTCTCAAGTGTTTAAAACTTTTTCGTGTTTAGATCAGATGAGTCATATACTCAATCGTCTGAATGTAAATAATATGATCTGATCCTGAGTGCGAGTGTATATAACAGATCAAGATAACAAACCTACTGATTGTTTAAATCAGCTGGTCAGTTGGAAAACTATCTCAACAGCTAAGGTGCGAAAATGTGTAGGCCCTAAATGTTTAGACTCGTGGGTTGATATGAAAACCTTTTAAAGAATGACTTCAAATAATGAATGCTTATCAGTTGGTATATGATATATGCTGATTGTAAAACTTATACTTAGTGGATTTTGACTCTTTTGAAAACTATGCTTTACAAAGTATGAACAATATGAATATTATGAACAATAAGAATAGAGTGATGAATGATAAATAAAGCAATAAATATACATGTATTTATAGTGGTTCAGATCTCAATATCCTACGTCCACTCTCTCTAATCAGCTAGAGAAATTCACTATCTTGCTGCTTTATAGTCCCAAGAGAAGACTTGTGATCAAGATCCTCAACTACTTTCTGAGGATACAAATCTACTTGTTGGTGAGGTTACAAGTAACATTTACAATGGTTCTTAATAGATAATGTAAAAGGGATGTTAATAACCAACTCAATGTGCTCAAAAACACACTGTTAATCTTTGCAGGCTCTAAAGAACTCGACACTTAGAATATTTCTGGATTGGTTGTTCTTGATATCAGCTGAATACGAGAGTTCTTACTTGTATGGTTTCCGGTACCTTGTTCCAAAGAACAAGTGTTCTATTTATAAAGAGATTTGTGCTTCGAACTAGTCGTTGGTTAGAAACTAGCTCTTGCAAGAAAATCTTCTAAGTATGGTCGATATCTTCATGTGAGTATTGTTTGCAGATTTTTTGGTACGACATTTCCTAGAAAGGTGATGTGCATTAATGTTAAATGACCTAACACTTTCCTCAATGTGCTTCATCACCATAAATGTTAAATGTCATCTGAATCTTCAGATAAGCTTTGACTTGAATACTCTTTAAGGCTTTCCTCGACAAGATATATATGAGCTCATATCTGCTGAATGGTCTTCTGATCTTCAATGCATCTTATCATATAGTTACTTTTAGTCTATAAGGTATACAATAACCTTGAGATCTGATTGCACTAGAGCTCTTGATTTCTTCTAATCTTTAGTCTTCTTCTCTTTAAGTCTTGAACGAGCGCGTGTTTTTTCAGATGAGGTATCAGCTGATATACATACAACTGATTCCTCAGACTTAGACACATTTACATTACATCTCAGCTTTATAAAATAGCTTAGGTAACTTACTTCTAGATTACAAATTATTGATCTAACATGTGCTCTTCTGATCTGATTTTTGGCCATCAAAACTAAACTTATACATTGCAATCAAATTAGGGGCTGGATGAATATCACAACATCATTCAGTTGTTCCGACAAAGTGCCAGCGCAGTCAGACAAAGAGAGTGAAAATAGAACGGTGAAGAGGGTGAGTGTAAGATGAGAGTTGTGGGCAATCTATAATACACCATTGTCTCTTATAGTCGTTCCGACCGCCCAAACGACCAATAAGGTCACAGAAAATATAACACGAAAACTAGTAATTATTGCCTTCTGGTATGAAGCCCCAAGGAAGAGGGAGGGTCGCCTAAGAAAAGGGGGAAATCGTCGAACCCAGAGAAATAAATCACGCAAATATCTCAGACATTAATTCCCATTCTCTGTTATAATTCGACATAATTAATGTCAATACACAATTATCTCGGGGAAGCTTCTTCTGCATAAATTAGTGATGATTATCTTGCTCATGCCTCAAGAACTCGAGAGATAGCCCATGATAAGGCGTGAAGGAATCGCCTTTTTCAGATCGGAAATCGCACCTTCATAGTGTGAAATCGCCCCTAGTCGCGCGTTAGAACATGTTTTGACACGGTCTAAAACTCGTTAACTAACAATTTCCGAGTTATGCACTATTGCTGATTTTACACTTTCATGTGAACAAAGGAAGATTTTTCAACCACATAAAACCATTGTTCGATCTACACACTTTCACTTCTCTTGAGTAATTATTTCAACTCTTTTTCTATTATTATCTCTTCGCAGTCTATTCCTAAACCCGAAAACATGTGAAAAAATTATATTTCATTTAAAAATTCAAACTTGTAGAGAGATAGTGAATAAATTTTTGTATATTAATTCCTATTAACATAGATGTGAAATTAAATAGGAAAACATGAATAGCTACTTATCAATATCTTACCAAAACAAATAAATCAGTAACAATACATAAGTTGCACTTAAAATATGTGAATAATATATATTCTTCACCACCTTATGTTCCCAATCAATAATTGTAAAATACTCCCTCCGTTACACAAAAATAGCTACATTTGACTTTATACGCAGATTAAGAAAAATCAATAAATGTAGTCAATTTTAACTAATGTGTCAATTTTGCCCTTGAAATCTCAAACTTCAAAATTTGCTAAGTTTTAATTACTTTTATAAATTAGGGTAAAATTGACAATAAAGCATTTAATACTAAAGAAAAAGAGGAAATGTAGCTATAATTTTGGACATCCAAAAAAGGAATATGTAGCTATCTTTGTGGGACGGAGGGAGTATATATATATATATTTATTTATTTATTTATTTATTTTTTTAAAAAGAGATTACACTAATTTAGTAAAGAGTCATGGGAATTGTGTTTGTTAAATTATGGTCCAAAAAATTAAGCACTTATTTTTCCTCGTACAACTATGCCCCATTTTTAACTCGAACCAACTGAACAAATTCGTTCATCTTTCTTTATTCAATAATACTACATGCATGTTACATGGGATGAGGATGGAATATGAAACAACATTTGAACTGAATTATTTGATCATCGGCAACAGCAATGGCCTTTTAATAACAGGAACAAGGCACGGAGGTTTGAGCCTTGTAGCAGTAACGCCAAATGCTTCATTCATGTCCACTTCTTCGCCTAATTTCCAATCGAAATGGTAAAGCAGCATTGCCAGTGGGAGCTACGGTGGCCAGGCTGAACGACATGCCAGGGCATATCCTTCTTCCAGCTCCAAATGGAATATATTCAAAGTCATTACCCCTATAATCCACCTCACTATCAGCAAATCTTTCTGGCTGAAAGCAATCAGCGTCTTTCCAATTGTTGGAGTGTCGGTTAATAGCCCATGCATTCACCGCGATTTTGGTGTTTGCAGGGATCTTGTATCCATTAATCTCACACGTCTCGCTGCATTTTCTTGGAATTGAGAGAGGTAATGGTGGATGCACCCTCAGAGTTTCTTTCACAACCAACTTTAAATAGCTGAGTTCATGAATGCACGATTCATCAACAAACCCCTTACTGTCAAAAACCGTTCTCACCTCTTGTTGAGCCTTTCTCATAACTTGGGGATTTTTTAGCATTTCTGCCATGGCCCCCCAATCCATAGTCGTCGCGACTGTTTCACTTCCTCCTGTGAATACATCCTGCATACTTCAACACATTATATAACTCGAATTTTAATTAGCACTAGTTTAAAGCATGAGTAATACTTGTGTATAAATAATAAACAGAGTTGGTGATTTAATGAATCAAAATTAATGAGCATTGAGCAGGAGTAGAATTGTGAAAAGTGGGTCCAACCCCTTATAAAACATCTTCTCTTATGTAAAGTGAAGATAAAACAGAGATACCAACAGATACGTGGGGGTCACCACTTCCTTTCTTCACTTGTATTTTTTAATTCCGACTAAACCAATAACATAGACCAAATGAAGAAAAGAAAAACTAACCATGATTACAACTTTGATGTTGTTGTTTGTCCAGGGATGTTCAAGTCCATCATCCTGATATTTCAGAAGAACATCTACCAGATCTTCTTGCTTATTATCAGAATTGGGCTGCAGTTTGTGCTCACTTATGATGTCCTCAAGAATCTTATCTACTTCACGGTGCAATGTAATCAGTCTCCGCCTCGTTACACTCATCATTCGAATCAACTTGATGGAAGGATACAAATCTGCAATATCGAATCCTGCAGCATATTCAAGACCCTCACGGATTATTGGCAGTAATCTGTGGCGTTCCTTGGTAATCTTACCAAGGGCTGCCCTTGTTACCATAACATACATTGACAAGTCACTACTACACATTTAAGCTTGCACAGCTGCACTTGGACAACCTTTTTTTCAAACAGTTCTCCAAGATATAGCTTGGAGAGCGATTTTATTAAAAAAAAAAAAAAATAGACAGCGGTTTACAATCGTTGTCCAAGAATTACACTTGGAGAGCGGTTAAAAACCGCTATGCAAACTCACCTAGACAGCGGTTTAGAACTGCTGTCCAAGTAAACACTTGGAATGCGGTTAATAACAGTTGTCCAAGAGCTCGATTTTCAGTCAAACCCAAATGTGCGATTCCAGAAGCATTATCTCCCCCCAAATTCGTCTATTCCAAACTCGTCTCCCCCAAATCGGTCGCGCGTCGTCGCCTCCCTCTCCCCCAATTAATCGAACGTGTCTCCCCCAAATCGAACCTGCGCGCCGTCACTCTAGCTCCTTGCCGTCGTCGCCCTAGCTCCTCCATATATAGGTAAAAAAAATTATATTGGTGTATATATATCATGTTGTATGTATATTAGTGTATGTATATCATGTATATTGGTGTATATATATCATGTTGTATGTATTGGTGTATGTATATTGGTGTATATATATTGGTGTTTGATGCACTCAAGGTGTTTGATAATATGCTTGTATGAGGATTTAAGCATAAATTAGTGTTAATTTGTTAGAATTAATGTTGTTAATGTTAGAGATGAACAACTTGATGCTTGGTTTATATATTGTTAATCGTTTATATATTTATTGTGTGACTTGGATTAATTGTTGTTAGTGTTAGAGATGAACAACTTGTTAGAGATGAATATATATTGTGTGGCTTGGCTTGATTTTTTATGGTAATTTAGATATGAACAATTGATGAACTCAAGGTGTTTGATAATATGTTTGTGTGAGGATTTAAACATATATAAATTAGGATTAATACATTAGAATATATTTTGGTTATATTAATTTGAAGATTTGGTGAATGGATAGTACTGTGTTTGCTTTAGATGATTAATGATGGTACATTAGTATATATACATTATTTTGAGATGCAACAAATCCTTTGGTACATGCAATCAATATACAAACATTAGGTACTACCACATTCTATATTCAAGTTTTATAAATTAGGATTGTAATACTATTAAGTTTAATACTTTTAGGTTTAATACATTAGGATACATTGTCTTGAGAAACACTTCATATTGTCTTTCCTATAGGCATCTATAGTTCTATACAGATCAAACGTGGGTTCGAGCAGATCGATTATCAGAGGAGTATAGGAATGGGGTGGAAGAGTTTTGTAATCATGCAATTAGACACTACACCGACCATCGGTACATTCCAAGTCCTTGTTGGAAATGTATGAATGGAAAAACTGTTAGTGGTCGAGAAAATTTTATGTGTTGCTATAATGAAGATATAATCCTCACTTCTCAAACGAAGATTAATCCTAACAATGTAAGTCAATTTATCGATTTATTTAAATTATTATTGATTGAATAAAAATTCATATACTATATATCTAACTATATTAATTGATCGTTGTTTGCAGTTTGTCTATCAACGTTCTCTCAAGACTTACAACGACAAAAGAATGGATAAATGGAAAAGAGATTAGACGGGGTACCTTTACAATCGATTTTGTATATTTATAATTAAAGTGGTATAACTTTTGGTAGCATGTAATTAACTTATATATTTGTGATGATATTTCATGTTTATTTGTATATTGGACATATGTATGGGTATGTTTATTTATTTGATGTTTTGGTATTTGACGTATATATATTGTAGTGGTATAAGTTTTGGTTTTGCATAAATAGGATTTTTAAAATATAAAATAATTATTCAAAAATATATATATATTTTAAAAAATTATATATTAGACAGCGATTTTAAACCGCTGTCCAAGTGAAACGCATTAAAAAAAATATATTAGACAGCGGTTCATAACCGCTATCCAAGTGAAACACTTGCAATGCGGTTAATAACCGATGTCCAAGTGCTTTTCTTAGACAGTTGTTAAAATCGATGTTACTTGGACAGCTGTTAAAACCGCTGTCTAAGGCCCTTTTTAAGGGTTGTGCAAAGCCAAATCTGTATTAGTGAGTAAAATTTGTCCATCAGATTAAAAGGTGTGAGGTTTATCTCATAATCTTGAGATTCATATGAGTTCTACTCGTCTGATGTTGAATTCAGAAGAGTTTTCTAGTCTACTGAAGTTCTTAGTTGTTGGGATAATCAGATGGTGTAACTTAGTTGATATAAGTCTTTTGAATGACTCAGTTGTTGGGCGTATCAGCTGGTGGAGTCAAGCAAACTAACTTAGACCTGATCAGATGAGGTGGAGGTTTCCAATCAGATGATAAGTTGTTACTTAGGACCAGCAGCGATAAGAAGATCAGAAGAGGTCAGAACAGATCAGTAGAGTTCTGTTTGCAGAATTAGTCTTTTGACTAAGTGTTGGGATATCAGAAGATGGAGGTCTTCTGATGGTGTCATCTGTTTGCGAGAACAAGTGAAGGGCATTGCGGTCAATTCAGATTTGGCAATGCAGAAAGCGTGAGGTTGTTAGGGGGTTGTAATAGAATCCACGCTGGCAATGATCACGCACTCTGCGCACGCAACAATCATCTTTGGCTTCTATAAATACCCCATTACTTGTAATTGTAAAGTTTGACGCTTACGAGCATTCGTCTTGAGTTGTGAGTTCACGAGTGAAGTGAGGAGAAATCCCTTTTCGAGTGTTGTGTGTGTAAACATCTCTTTTATCAATCAAGATTGAAGTCGTGTGTCCAGTGAATGCAGATCAAGTTGATCGAACCACTTAAATCTGTGTGTGCTCTGTTTTTTTGTTCTCGTTCTTATATTTGTGAATTGCTATCTTGGTTGGATGTTTGAAGGTCTAATTATTTAGTTGTGATTGGAGACGTCTAATCAGAGAGGTAATTAATTGACAATTGGTGTCGTCTGTGGGAATCCAAAAGGAATCGAACGTCACCCTTGAAGCAATTCCCAGATCAGAGATGGAGAATTTGACCAAGTATAATATTGAGAAGTTCTCAGGCACCGGTGACTTTGGGCAGTGGAGAGTCAAGATGCAGGCTCTCCTAGAACAACAAGGCTTGTTCGACGTGCTCGAAGAGTCTACAACCCCAGCTGGTGAATCTACAACAACTGCTGCTGAAAGAAACGATATGTATACCTTCAGAATGGGTGATAACAAACCCATTCCGGATCAGCTTGATGCGTTCAATAGAATTCTTAATGATCTAGAGAATTTAGATGTCAATTTAGAGGAAGAGGATAAAGCTCTGATTCTATTGAGTGCTCTCCCTAAGTCCTTTGAAATCTTAAAGGACGCCATCTTGTATGGTAGGAAGGAAAGTATTACATTAGAGGATGTAATGCTGGATGTCAAGTACAAACTGTTGCACAACAAGACATCTCAAGGAGATAAGAGCAGCAGTGGAGAAGGATTGGCAATCAGAGGAGGCCAGAAGAAGTCTGGATCCAAGAAGGGGACTAGTCAACCCAAAGGAGATGATAAGGAGAAATCAATTGTGTCCAATGAAGGTGATGCAGTGTGCTACCATTGCAATAAATATGGGCACTATAAGAATGTTTGTCATAAATACAAGCAGTTCTTGAGGAAATCTAGTGCCAAAACCTCTACTGACAAGAATCAAGCTAATCAGACCCAAGCTGATAAGGAGCAAGAAGGCTATGAGTTTGCTCAAGCACTAACCATCACATCTTCTGCAGAACAACAAGCATGGATCCTAGATTCAGGGTGTTCTTTCCATATGACTCCAAGAAGAGATTGGTTTCATGACCTCAAGCAACAAAAGGGCGGTTCTGTTCTTCTTGGGAATGATCACACTTGCAAAGTTGTGGGAGAAGGTAGTGTTCACCTGGAGATATTTGATGGGGTAGTAAGAATACTCAAGAGTGTTAGGTATGTACCTGAGCTCAAAAGGAATTTGATATCACTTGGGATGCTGGATTCTATGGGCTATTCATTCCAGTCTGCTGATGGAGAGCTCAGTGTGTCAAAAGGGAAGCTGACTGTCCTGAAAGGTGTGAGAAGAAATGATATCTACTTTCTGAAGGGAAATATAGTAGATGGTAGATCAAATGTAGCAGAGGTGCAGGACAACACTATGTTGTGGCACATAAGAAGATGACATCACAACTATTTGAGTTAACTTGGACTAGGTTGCAGAGATCTTTTGCAGGATCGTACATAACATTTAATGGACATTTAATGCATTCCCATTTAAGGAAATGTCGCACTAGAAAATAAGGATTGCATCAAATCAGAAAGATCTCATACCAAATATAGAAGGATTGCATACAACGGCTAGTTTGAAGCTCAAATCCTCTATAAATACAAAACTTGTTCTTTGGAACAACTTACGGAAAATCAACAAGCAAGAACTCTTAAGAAATCAACAGACCTTAAGAACATTTAGCTTTCTGAAATCATATCGAGTTCTTTTGAGCCAGAAAATATTTGCTATCCTTACCTCTAAGTTTTCGATCCTAAGCCATCTTTAAGATTCTTATCTTTAGTGCTTAAAAAATCAGTTGCGAATCTTTCACACTGAAGTTTGTTATACACTTACATTTACATTTTCAGTTTAGAAAACCAATTGTAAAGGGTACTTGTTCTCTAACCAACAAGTAGATCCGTATACACCAAGGCGAGTGTATTTTGATCAAAACTCTTTTTTTGGGACTATAAAGCAGCAAGGAATATAATTTCACTATCTGATTAGTGAGAGTGGATGTAGAACAAGTTGTTCGAACCACTATAAAAATTGTGTTGTTTACAACTTTATTTACTTATAGTCTATCGTTTATATTGTTCATACTTTGATAAAATCATAAGTTTTCAAAAGAGTCAAAACTCACAAGTATAGTTTAATAAAATCAGCAAATATCTTGTATCAGCTGATATCATTCATTGATTTAAAGTCATTCTTTAATCAAAGGTTTTCATTCAACCCACTAGTTTAAACATTTAAGGCCTACACATTTCCGCACTTATAGTTGTTAAGATAGCTTTCCAACTGACAAGCTGATTTAAACAATCAGTACTAGGTTTGTTATCTTGATCTGCTATACACATTAGCACTCTAGATCAAAACATATTATTTGCATAAGACGATAGAGCATATAGCTCTTTTGATCGTCTCGTCTAATCAGCACGCAAAAGTCTATAAATTTAGAAAGTCTATTAACCCCACTCCTCTTTAGACTTTCCCACCATTGATACTCATTTTAGAAACAACATCAAGGCCAAATTTTATAGTGTTATGATGGAGAATTATTCAGATATGTATCCCAAGATACTTGAAGTTGCTCAGAAAGAAAAGGTGATAGTGAAAGCTCCTGAGCAAATTTTCTGGACTCCACCAATGAAGAAAGGTGGTAGAGGATTGACATGAAAGCCATCATTGATGAATTTGTGCAGTTGGTCAAGGATGAAGACCTCATAGGAAAGAATGATGAAGTCGCGGCCTTGAAGAATAGGCATTTTGCTTCTTATGGGTTGACTCCACTGTTTAAGGAGAACTCAACCTTCCTGAAGAAGAAAGCATAAGCAAACAAGTGATCAGGCTCAAGAAGGTCAAGTCAATATTTCCTCTTTCCTAGTTATTTATGTTTTTATTTTATGAACAATTGTTGATCCAAGAATTAGAATTTACAAACTTCTGCTCTGTACTTGTGCTACATTATTTTGGATATCTTTAATCTACTTATGCACTGGACAAAAAATTATTGAGTCTTCTTATTGTGCTTATTTGTCTAAACATGGCTCTAGCTAAAATTTGAAATGATTATGTACTTAACTTAAGTTTTATAGATTTAAGAGAACTTAGACTTCATAGATCTTTGCAATCTGAAAATATTCTGTAAAAAATTTTAAGTATAGAAAATACAAGCTAGTTGTCCTTAAGTTTGTCAAATCTACTGAAAAAGAAATCCTTATGGATCTTTAGAAGTAAGTAGGTTTTGGCATCATCAAAAATGGGGAAATTGCTGGGATATGATTTATATTAATAAAAGAAAATTTGATTTTGATTAGATACCAAAACTCTAGAAAAACCCCAAGTACGATGAATTGCCATTATGAATTTTCAGGGTTAGAAAAACTCATTCATGTTAGGGAGCTTTATTTTACTTAAGATAGATTTTTATAAATTTATGACAAGTGACCTAAAATGTAAAGAGCAATGAAGACAAGAAGACTGAATGAAGGTGACAAGTTCAAAAGAGAAGTTCATTGAAGTTGACACTGGATAAAGAGTCAAGATGCATGAAGAAATTGTAAGAAGAACTTTTGGACAAGTGGCATAGACAAAGGATAAGGGAAATGGTCAAGTCAGAGGAAGATCAAGTCATATAAAGTAAGGCGCATAATTAATGTTCAAGTAATGATAAGTCAAGTATGCTGAAGTGACCTTGAGATAAGTTTGCAAAATGGACAAGTACACTCAAGTGACATTAAGAGAACTTTGCATAGAAGAAAAATAGCCTGTAGTGGCTTTCAGCTAAGTTGGATTCTGCTCACTTATAGACAAGGAGGATGAATGTCAAATGCATAAATGAATCAACATAGTATAAGATCAAGTTATTATATGCAGTGCAAGAAATTATTTTATGAAGATCAATAATCATGCGCCTTATGTCACCAGCGCATAAAAAATTCTGGAATTGGAATGAAGTTTTCAGAATGGACGTAAATGCATGTACTATATTTACATGCAGGCCTTTGAACTATTTGAAAGTTCAAATTTATGGATAAGTTTGCTATCTCCACCAACGGATAGTTTACTCACTCTATAAATAGGCCAATACTTGAATATTTTTATAAGGTTACAAGTTACACAACAGGAACATACACAAGCCAAAACACTCGATCATTCGTGAGGATTAAGCTTTTAAGCATACATTGAGTGTTAATCTCTAGGCAGTTTTACACTATCATCCAAAGCTTTTTTAATGATATCATAGCCTTTACATTCGTTCTTAATTGTAAAGGATATCACATTAAGTTGGTAACGAAGAATAAAACCCTACTTTCACTTTGAGAAATATTTGAGAGTATTGTTGAGTTCGTAGAAGATTGAGAGTATTGTAATGAGAGAAAGTTGTAAGAAATCAAGAGGAGGAGGAGGAGGAGAGTGCACCTTGGCACTATAAAACAAGTTAATTCCAAGAGTTTAAGGAATTATCCTATTAAATTAGGAGAGTGGACGCAGGACCAGTTTAGCCTCCGAACCACTATACATCTTATGTCATTTACTTTCAGTATTTACTTGTTTACCTACTTGTTTATTTGCTTACTACTTATTTGATTATTATTTGTTTATTAACATTGATAAGCATTTATTAAACCGGTTAAGTGTTCGTTAGACTTGGCATAACACTACAAAAAAGAGGTGTTTTACCGACGGATATGCCGACGGATATTCAGTCGGTATTGGCTCTTGCCGACGGATTTACCGACGGATTTTATCCGTCGGCGATGAATTGGTCGGTATGGGTTACCGACGGAAAATATGCGTCTGTCGGTATATACCGACGGATTCAAACCAACCCGTTTTCAAACCGGGTCGCCCGTACCGACGGATTCAATTCTGTCGGCAGTCAAGCCAACCCGTTTTCAAACCGGGTCAAGTTTCCGTCGATAGAGCCGTCGGTATATTTTGGACATAAATTTTATTATTTTAATTTGCCGATGGAAAATTCCTTCGTTAAGTACCAAATTTTTTTAAAAAAAAAATGATATTCCGTCGGCTCGCCCGTCGGTATTACCGACGCTAAACCGACGGAATGTCCGTAGGTAAGTACCAAACATTTTTAAAAAAAATTATATTCCGTCGGCCTGTCCGTCGGCATTACCGACGCTAAACCGACGGAATATTCCGTCGGTAAGTACCAAAAATTTTAAAAAAAAATTTATTTGTGATCGGGATCCGACCCGATCAAAATTGCTTAAATAATTCAATACACAAATCTACATTAGATCCAACAGAATAAACAAAATAGAACTCAGTTGGGTGACATAAATCTACATTAGATCCAACAGAATAAACAAAATCGTCGTCCTTTGCTTGAGCAAACAGCAACTTGTTGGTTGATTTTTGAAACATTACTTTCAATATCATCCTTTTGGCTTTAGGCGTTGCTTCAGATTTTATTAATCTAGCAACCTTTGTGTGTGTTGTAGTATTGAGTAGGAGATCCGACAGCTCCCCAACCTATTTTTCACATAAGGAAATTAATTAATATATAAAATTACAAGAGGATTATAAGATAAATCGTTTAAAAAAGAATTACAAGAGGGTAAGAATCTTATTTTTCATTTATTCACAGAGTAAGAATTAGATCAGTTTAATTACCAGGAAAGAGAAGAACTTGATTAAACTGTCCTTCGCTGACTCCATCCCTGCCATTTCAAAATCAATTCCAAAGAATCAAGATTCAATTGTCATTTTATATATTTAAACATAAATTAAATTATCATAAAAATTGAACATACCTCAACAATACTACGAGATCAAGTAACTTCATTAGGCTCGCATAGTTTCGGTCGGTCTCAGCAAACTTCATTACTACAACATCAAATCACCGTATTCAAATTATAACTAATGGACTTTAATTTCTTGGTACACCAAAATAATAATTACTCCGTTTCAGAAAATTTACTGCATTTGAATTTAAATTTTATTAAAAAAAATTTCATTTTTATCTCACTTCCACCATCAAAAGATTCAAAACAACTCCCATAACATCAAAACTTCAAAACAAAAAAATAATATAAATCATCTAAATTACAATATATCCTTTAAGTGTGTCGATGAGTATATATTATTCTAAAAAAAATGGTGGAATAATTTACTACCAATATTAATATATATATATATATATATATATATATATATATATTGAGAGAGGGGTGGTGGGGTGGGGGTACTGGTCCAAGCTGAGTCTATGGGTAAGCAACTTTTATAGAGGCCGTGTAAGATAAGGAGAGATCTATAGCTATAGCTATAGATAAGGAGGAGGAAACACAAATCAAAACTAGCCTCCCACCTTTATTAGTTGACTCTTTATTAATCATTTCTTTTCCTTTCTGGAAAAGAAGAAATTAAGATCGATTCATGAAGAAAAAGTAAATTGCAGCTTCAAACTCCATTTTCCTCAAACACTTTATATCTATTTTCAGCAAAATTCTCTCCTTCTTACCCATTCTCACACACCCCAAATTTCTTTAAAAAATGATGTCTTATGATGGACTTCCTTTAATAGGAGGCCTAATTCAGGACACAAACCCTAGCACACCAAATCCATCAAAAAGGAAAAGAAATCCTCCAGGAGCACCAGGTATTCATTCATACACATAAATACACATGCCACTTTTTATTTTATAATCAGAAGAACGATGTTTATTTTATACTCATCAAAAAAATGTAAAAATGCGATTCTCGAAAAAAAATCGAAAATTATTCCAGAAAAGAATCAAATATTTGGAAAATATCTTCAAAAAAAATACTAAAAAATGGATAAATAATTGGGTAGAAAATAGGAAAGAAGAAAAAATCCCAAATCAAAACAAAAAGAACATGTTCATCTTCTACCATACATCCAAATATAAAACTAAAAAAACAAAGAAGGGATGTGCTCACCTGACTTGGACGGCGGCGTGTCGGGGAGGGACGGTAAGGTGTCAGGGGAGGTAGCTACGCGGAGGGGCTGCTACACGGACGGTGGGATGGGCGGACTCTGGTGGTATGGAGGAGGGTGTGCGAACGGTCGTAGCGAGAAGGAGCACGAACGGCCGGAGAAGGGGGTGGCGCCGCTGCGAACGTGGGCAAGGGGCAGCATGTGGCGAAGCCTAAAGGAGGAGACGGTCGGAGTGGGGGAGAGGGAGAGGGAGAGGGAGAGACATAGAGAGAGGGAGGGAAAATACGCGTGAAATGAGAGAAATTTACATTTATATTCGGAAATGCCGACGGAAATGGCGACGGATATGTGGGTCGGCTTTGGGTCGGTGTCGTTAGCGACGGATATGTCGGTCGGCTTTGGGTCGGTGCCGTTAGCGACGGAAATGGCGACGGATATGTCGGTCGGCTTTGGGGTCGGTGCCGTTAGCGACGGAAATGGCGACGAATTCGTTCAGTCGGCTTTGGCTCGTTACCGTTAGCGACGGAAATGGCGACGGATATGTTCCGTCACCATTGGATTTTTATAACCAAATGATAAATAATTAAATTATAAGTTAATAACATAACCAAATGATAAATAATTAAATTATAAGTTATAACCAAATGATAAATAATGAAATCTTATAAATTGTACAAAATAAAATAGCTAGGTTACATTAATTTAATATTCATCTTCATCTTCATCTTCATTTTCATTATTTGCCACATCTTCCTCTTCCTCCTCATCTTCTTCATCCTCCCTCTCGTCATGTTCATCCTCCTCCTCATGTCCATTATCGTTTTCAATAACAATCAATTGTGGATTTGTGAGCCGTCAAGTCTACCGAAAGATTAAAATCTCCCGCAAACACTTCAGTTTGATTCTCTATTTGTTCCATTTGAAACGGAGGTTCATCTTCATCGTTGTTTTCCTTTTGGGGGACCTCCACCATTGACCTTGCCTTCACTTTGCAAACAGCGTGCCATTCTCTATTACGTTTTCCAGCTCCTGGATACGTGCAGTAGTAGACTTGAGATACCTGAGAGGCAAATACAAACGGATCATCCCCGCTATACTTCCTTTTCGAATTAACATCCACAAGCTTGTACTCCGGATGAATTTTGGTTCCTAAAGGGGATGTGTCAAACCAATGGCACTTGAACAACATTACGGTTTTCACTGGATATCCCGGATATTCAATTTCAACGACTTCGTGCAACACCCCAAAGTAATCACTTGCATCTGCATTGTAATTCGCACTGCTAACATAAGCACCACTGTTGTTAGTCGTTCTTGTTGATGCATACTCTGATGTATGAAACCTGTAGCCTTTCACAATATAGCCGTTGTAAGTCCTCACACGCCGTACTGGTCCTTTGCTGAGATCCTGTAAGAACCGGCTCTGAAAATCGTGCGATTGTCCCTATACGTACAGTTAAAATTAACATTAATCAAAACAATTATTTGTTCACGTAAAATTCAATTAATGATACTCACATAACGTTGGAACCATCGGGCAAATTGATGTTGAATACTAGTATCTATGTCTCTATCTGAGATGTTTCGATCTGCATGTCGTAGTTCTTGTGTATACATCCTAATAATTCACAACACAATTAGATGATAAATGACGTACGTTTAGTGCTATTTAATTAGATGATAAATATATGAAATACTTACTCAATGTAAGGCTGAACTTCATCACAATTCAATAACACGTACGTTTGTGCTATTTCAGCCTCTGTGTTTGTTGACCAATATCGTTCAGTGGCTTTTCCTATAGGTCGCCCCTTAGACTTGAATACAGAGAGCATGCCATCGACTTCTTGTTGCGTACCTCTACCATCGAAGTTACGTGGTTCATTCCTGATCCTCGTGTTGACATGGTCTTCAAAATAATATGAACAAAACATGCCAACCTCTTCATTCAAATACGCATTAACAATCGATGCTTCGACGTTTGCCTTTTGTTTAGCATTGCGCTTCAAGTTGTGGAGATACTTAAAATTATAATAGTTAACAAATTAAAATAAGGCTTCTTATACTAAAAACTAATTAAATGAGAGAAATAGAATTGTTCACCTCTCAAATGGGTACATCCACCTGTACTGCACTGGACCACAAATCCTAGCTTCATACGCTAAGTGAACAGGTAAGTGTTCCATCGAGTCAAAGAAGCTAGGTGGGAAAAAACGTTCCAACTTACACAAAATAACTGGAATGTCTCGTTCCGAACGATTCATATCATCAACCTCGATTGTTGTAGACGTTAAATCTCTAAAAAAGAGACTTAATTCAGTGACAGCCCTCCACACATTCAGAGGAAGAAATTCTCGAAACGCAATAGGTATCAAGCGCTGCATAAAAACATGACAATCATGACTCTTCATCCCTGCAACTTTGCCTTTTGTTGTGTCTACGCATCGACTCATGTTTGACACGTAGCCGTCTGGAAATCTTAACTCTTTAATCCACCTACACAATTCCTGTTTTTGTGCCTTATCTAGTGTGTAGCAAGCCTTTGGATATTTACCTGTACGGGTATCCTGTTCCAACTCATCACGGCGACAGATAGTGTTCAACTCTTCCCTGGACTTTGGAGTATCTTTCGTCTTGCCTTCTGTATTCATGATTGTGTGAAACACATTGTCAAACACATTCTTCTCAATGTGCATGACATCCAAATTGTGTCGGAGCAATAGTGAACTCTAATATGGCAAGTCCCAAAAAATACCCTTTTTCTTCCAGTTACCTGGGATTCCTTTGTTGTGTTCTTCTGCATTTTCCTCCGTAGTTTTTTTCAAACCCGTCCACTCAATCTCATGTAACAGGCTTTGTCCTGTACGATTAATAAATGTTAGAATAAATGTAACCCAAAAAAACATGTTAAAATAAATGTATAAAATACCATTTCGAAGGGGCGGTCGATTGTTTGTGACTGTTGTATTCTTCGTGAAGTCCACCTTATTCCTTCGAAATGGATGATCTCGAGGTAAAAACCTTCGGTGATTATCGAACCATGAAACTTTTCTACTCTTCGGGAGACTGAAAGCTTCAGAATATTCCATACAATACGGACAAGCTTGCTTTCCGGCTGTACTCCACCCGGACAACATAGCATATGCAGGAAAGTCGTTAATGGTCCACAATAAAGCAGCACGCATCGTGAAGTTCTGTTTCCTAGAAACATCATACGTTTGGACTCCGTTATCCCATAGGAAGATCAAGTCTTTAATAAGAGGCTGGAGATAAACATCAAGTTTATGCTTTGGATTCGACGGACCAGGCACCAATACAGTCAGAAACATTGTTTGAGGTTTCATGCACATCCATGGAGGTAGATTATACGGAGTCAGTATCACCGGCCACAAAGAATACTTCTTTCCATAACTCCCAAACGGTGCAAAACCATCAGTACTCAAGCCTAATCTTACATTCCTCGGTTCACAAGCAAATCCTGGAAACACGTTATCAAGGTGTTTCCAGGCTTCAGAGTCGGACGGATGTCTCATATCCCCAGCCTCAGTATCTTCAGAATTTCTTGCATGCCACGTCATGTGTTGAGCTGTAGCACTAGATTGAAACAATATCATTAAATGAGGAATGATAGGAAGATAATACATCCTCTTATGTGGCACTTTCTTTTTTGTCTTGCTCGATTGACCACCTGGTCCCTTCCGTCGTGGCTCTTTGTACCGGGGATGGCCACACATTCTACACATAAGAAGATCGCTATCGTCATCACCCCAATATAACATGCAACCATTCACACAACAATCAATCTTCTCAACCGGCAAACCCATATTCTTCATCAGTTGTTTGCTCTGATGAAACGTCGTAGGTACTTTATTATCGACAGGACAAATCTCACTGCATAATTGTGTCATTTGCTCATATGCTCTGTTAGATAGCTTGTTCTCCGTCTTGATAGCCATAAGTCGAGCATTAAATGACAACTGAGAATGAGAATCACACCCTGGGTACAAATCTTGATCGACTAATTTGAGCATCTCATAAAACTGAAATGCTTCATCCGTTGGTTCCTCCTCTATATTTGACATACCGGCTTCCATCACCATTGTTTGATACATATCGGGTTCTTCCACCCCAAACACTTGATCGTTACTGGTGTCGACATGCTCAACGTGTACTGGTTGTTCATAAATTGCAGTAGTGTAATAGTACAAGACTTGATCAAAATTATAAGGCCACCGTTGTTCGCCATGACTTGTCCAATTATAGTAATTATCAACGAACCCATTCATAACAATGTGTACTAAGACTTCATCAATGCTTTTAAATGATCTATTCTGACATTTCTTAGCATTACACGGACACCTAATACAATCCTCAGACATGTAATGTAGGTGTAGCTTTGCAAATTCAACAAATGACACGAGTTTATCATAAAATTCAACATTCACATTTCCTAAAACGAGCCTAGGAGTACAATACATCCACCGACGATCCGGCAATTCCATCTGTTAAACAATTTGACCAAATTAAAATTACACACTAAAAATTAAACACTAAAAGTAAAAACTATGTAGTAAAATTACACACTAAAAAATTAAACACCAAATTAAAATTACACACTGAAAATTAAAATTACACACTAAAAATTAAAATTACACACTAAAAATTAAACTATGTACACTTAATTAATAGAAAAACATACCTTAAATTTTCGCTCCAATCCAAATTTTTCCCTTAACTTTTTGCTCCACTCCAAAATTTTCGCTTGTTTTGAGGTTTGGGAGCAATTTTCAATACTACATGCCGACGGAAATGTCATTCCGTCGGTATATCGCGCGCCTAAATTCCGTCGGCATTGTCAATACCGACGGATAATTTCAGTCGGTAAAACCGATTTTAAATGTATGTCAAATCAGTCAGATTACGTTGACCAAATTTCAGTCGGTATTTACATTGCCGACGGAAATTATCCGTCGGCATTGAACATGTGTCTATACCGACGGAATCACTTTCCGTCGGTAAAAGACGCGTATAAAAAAAATAAAAATTACAGAAAAATATATACACACTCAAAACAACCTACTTCTTAACAAACATCAAAAAACAAAAAAAATACAGAAACTCATGTTTTCATCTTCCACATTCATGAAAATTGTGGTATGCCATTGTGGAAAAGAAGCTCGTGTGTGCATTTCGAAGCAAGAAAAAAGCAGAGGTAGACTATTTTATACTTGCCTAGATTCACTAAGTGGTCTTGGATGCTCCTTTTTTGTTTGGGCCGATGAACACGAAATCCACAGACAAGGAACGTGTTCACACGGAATGTTTCCGGGCATGGTGAGGAGAATTGACTCACTTTTCCTTGAAAATCAAGAGCTCAACAACAAGCTGAATAATGCAAAAGTAGTTGGTGAAATCTATAAGGATTCATCTGACCACCTAACATCAGAAGTAGAATTTTAAGCTAGACAAGTTCAAGAGCTAAAGAAGCAGAGGAACTTTCTTATCATGGCCATAATATTATGTGTTCTACCCTATATGTTCAAATTTATAGGCTGGATGTAATCCTAAGTTTATGTCTCTGATATGTATTGCTAAATTTATGCCTCTAATATGTATTGCTAAGTTTATGTAATGCTAAGTGTATGCATGTAATGTAACCACAACAACATCCTTTCTTCAAGGCAATTTTCAATGAAAATGTTGTTTATCTATCACATAGAGTCTCCCATCACATTCACATAAACACAAACATGAAAAAACATAGTACATTCAAACATAAATGAAGATCCAATACAGATAACATCCAAAATCACACATAAAACATAACTAAAATTAATATACACATTCTTAACACATAAAACACACATAACTAAAATTAAACAACTAATACTTAAACATAAAAGTAAATAGTTCAACAATAATGTAGATAAAAATAAATAGTTCTACGAGACATAAAAGTAAATAGTTCTACGAGACATAAAAATAAAATTGTTCAACAGAAATAAAAAATAAATTGTTCAGAGACACTCATTCACCAAAGTTCCACAAATCAAGGTCTTCGTTGCCAACAAACTGCTGACCCATGATGTCATCATCCTGCTGCATGGTCGGGACATAGGCTGAGGAGGCTGGGGGGGCTGAGGGGCCTGAGGGGGCGCCTGGGGGAACAGACACGTTCACGTTGGCCGTCGGTAGAGGAGCTTGCATGGTTCTCTGATAAACCTCATCGATCCTCTCGTCCGACCACCCCATCTCTCGACCCATATTCACATGCATCACATGCATGAAATGGTTGAATTGTGCCATCGTCACATCAGGAGTTGGGGTGGAAGATACGGAACCCTGCGATGCCGTCTGGGACGGACCAGCGCCGGACCTGACATCAGCGCTCATACGACCAAGGCACAGAACTCGTCCGCGGGTGGTGGGGGCAACTTCCAAATAAGCCCGGTCCACCTCCTCGACTATAGGGGCACTGCTGGTTCCGGCTTGAGTAGGGTCGACTTGAGTTCCGATCTCGGCCATCCTCCGGTTCATCTCCAACTACATAATTAATAATTTTAAATTAATAGAATAAATTATAAAAAATATATTTAATTAAACAATTTTATTACTTACGTGGAGGTTAGTTGTGCGCCCGTATGTGGATTGCTGTGTATCAGCATTAAACGGATGAGCAATGCTCATCCGGTCCAAGTGAGTGGGTACACGCCCCGTATCCCGTTCCTAATAATTAAATTTATGTATTATATATATTAAATATATAATTAAATTTATTGAAATTAATTAAAAAATTAATAAACACTTACAATGACCATCGACTGCTCAAGGATGGACCGGGCTCCAGTCCGATGCCTGGACATCCCACCCCCAACGTCGGATCTCCGGTTGGCCTTAGCAATCTCACACTTCCTGATGTACGCAGGATCCAGCCACTCCCTCGTCAATGAATCCCACAACACAACATCATTATCATCCTTACCCAAGCTCTGCATCGTCCCATCGCTCCGCCATGCCATTCTCCATTCGTACATTAAATCCTTATACCGCTCTTGCGCCGATTTACTGAAATACTTGAACATAGCCTGGTCTGAGTACATATTCCGATCCCAAGTGGCTTGTTTCTGCACATATAATAAATTGTTTATTATTGAACAAATTAACAAACATTAATTAAATAATTAAGTAATTAATTACTACCTGAAATTCCTCGAAGTACGCCAACTTTTTTTGTTTTGGGACCTTCGACCAGGTAATTGCACCCGCAGAGATCGGTAAAGAGCCAAAAGCAATTGTGCATGCCCTGGAGACCTCGTTACCAGGTAACAATCTGTGACATTAATTAACAAACAAAACACATTATAAATTAAAACGAATGCGAAATTAATTATTAATTATTAAACAATAAAAGTATTTAATTACTTACACTCCTCCACTTGTAACCCAAACGCGCTCCCGGCCATCCCGAGCAGGAACAGCAGGATGGTCCCGGACAGACGAATGAGACGACGGCTGAGGCGACGGGTGTGGAATGGGTGGCGGAGGCGACGATAATGGTGTTCGTGGTAGTATAGGCCCCGGCGCCTCGGGTCTAAGTTTGGATCGACTCTTCCTCGATCGGCTACGTGACCCAGAGGCCCCGTGAGATCCCGAGCCACCAGAGGCACCAGCACCATTTCCAGTCATCTATTTAATTTAAACATTTAAATTAATAAATTATATATATAATACTAATTAATTAATAATAAATTTCTTAATTTAATAAAAAACAATAATCTAATAAATTAAAATTTAATCCCTAAATAATAACCTATTTTAATCAATAATAACCTATTTTAATCAATAATAACCTATTTTAATAAATAATTTTTTATTCAATCAACAATACCTAATTTAATCAATAATAACCTATTTTAATAAATAATTTCCTATTTTAATCAACAATAACTAATTTATTCAATAATTTCCAATTTTAATTAACAATTTTCTATTTTAATTAACAATCTATAACCTAATAAATTTAGTAACAATTTTTTCTAACTTTAAAATAACAATTTCCTAATATAATTAACAAAGCCCCTAATTTAATCAATAATTTCATAATTAGTAAATCAACAATATTAATCTAGCTAATTATAACGTACAATATCATAATTTAATTATGTAATTAACTCCACTCCAACGTATATGCAAATTAAACAATAATATCAACTATATATATAACATCAATTATGCAAAACATGCAATATCGATCTTAACAAATCACATCAATTTATTATAAATAACTATATACATCAACTAGCTATATATAGGCAATTATCCACTTACAATATCAACTAATTAATTAGATATATCAACTACATACATTCAAAATAATTAACTATATACATCAACTACAAACAATTTCATATTAATCTATATAACAAATTAAATTAACACATGCAATTTAATTCATAATTATAGGCAATACAATATAACTTAAAAATTAATTACTAACAAATTAAGAAAGCGTACCGTATAGATTTTCTAATCGAGTCGAGAGATCACCTCGGCAGAGCCTCTTCGCGCGATGAAGACGGGAGATAGAAACAGGGAGGAGGGGGGGAGGTTTCTTTCTCTCGAAAGAGAAAGAAGTATAATCTGTTCTTCAGTTTATATACAAAAAAAAAAATTGCCTTTACCGACGGAAATTTCCGTCGGTAATGACCACATTTAATTTTGGGAGTCGATCAAGAGGCGGTTAGTTAATGCGGGTCGGTTACCGACGGAAATTTCCGTCGGTAAGGGCTAATTTAAATATATCCGCGCCCGTTTAAAATTATAACGCGAGGGGCCAATAATATGGCGCGGTTACCGACAGAATATATCCGTCGGTAACCCTAATTTACAATACCGACTGAAAAATCCGTCGGCCGGTGACCCAAAAACGACACCGTGTAGAGAGTTCTGAGTGTCCGTCGGCATTCCGTCGGGAAAGCCGACGGAAATTGAATTCCGTCGGCAGAGTCTTCTGACTTTGAATTCCGTCGGTACATCCGTCGGAAAGGTAATCCGTCGGTATACGTCCGTCGGCATAAACGAGCGTTTTTGTAGTGTAAGAATCACCTAGATAATAAACACTTAACAGGTTTAATAAATGCTTATCAATGTTAATGAACAGATAATAATCAAATAAGTAGTAAGCAAATAATTGTGTTTGTTAAATTATGGTTTGCGGGCCTCCTGTGACCAAAAGTAAATTTTTTTCCGAAGTCTTGATCCCCTCAAAAGTTAGGAAATGGTTGTGGGAATTGTGTTTGTTAAATTATGGTCCAAAAAATTAAGCACTTATTTTTCCTGGTGCAACTATGCCCTTTAGACTTTTAACTCGCGCGATCATATATAATAATATACCAACTGAGCAAATTCGTTCATCTTCTTTATTCATGAAATTATATTATTAAATACTACATGTTACATGGGATGAGGATGGAAAATGAAACAACATTTGCAGTGAATCATTCAGTTTCATCATTTGATTACCGGCAGTGGCAATGGCCTTTTAATGACAGCCACAGGGCACAGAGGTTTGAGCCTTGTAGCAGCCATGCCAAATGCTTCATTCATGTCCACTTCTTCGCCTAATTTCCAATCGAAATGGTAAAGCAGCATTGCCAGTGGGAGCTCAACCGTGGCCAGGCCGAACGACATGCCAGGGCATATCCTCCTTCCACCTCCAAATGGAATATATTCAAAGTCATTACCCCTAAAATCCACCTCACTATCAGCAAATCTTTCTGGCTGAAAGCAATCCGCTTCTTTCCAATTGTTGGAGTCTCGGTTAATAGCCCATAAATTCATGATGATTTTTGTGTTTGCAGGGATCTGGAATCCATTAATCTCACACGTCTCGCTGCATTTTCTTGGAACAGAGAGAGGTAATGGCGGATGCACCCTCAGAGTTTCTTTCACAACTAACTTTAAATAGCTGAGTTCATGAATGCACGATTCATCAACAAACCCCTTGCTGTCGAAAACCTTTCTCACCTCTTGCTGAGCCTTTGCCAGAATTGGGGGATTTTTAAGCATTTCTGCCATGGCCCAATCCATGGTTGTCGCGGCTGTTTCACTTCCTCCTGTCAATACATCCTGCATACTTCAATACATAATTAGCATTTGTGTATAAATAATAAACAGAGTTGGTGATTTTATCAGAGATATATCTTTCCTTTTGTATAAAACATCTTCTATTCTGGAAAGTGAAGATAAAACAGAGATACCGCCAAAGAATTTGTATTTTTTAATTTCAACGGAAAACTAACCAGGATTACAGCTTTAATGTTGTCGTTGGTCAACGGAATTTCGAGTCCATCATCCTGATATTTTAGAAGAACATCTACCAAATCTTGTTGCTTATCAGAATTTGGGTGCAGTTTGTGATCACTGATGATGTCCTCGAAAATCTTATCTGCTTCACGGTGCAATATGCTCAGTCTCCGCCTTGTTGCACTCATCTTTCGAATCAACTTGATGGAAGGATACAAATCTGCAATATCGAATCCTGCTGCATACTCAAGACCCTCTCGGATTATGGGCAGTAATCTCTCCCGTTCCTTTGTAATCTTACCAAGGGCTGCCCTTGCTACCACAGCATACGTTGACGAGTAAAGTTTGTCCGTCAGATTAAAAGCCGATCCCTCCGTACTAGCGATCCACCTCAAAAGATCTAAAAAGACCTCTTCTCTGATTGACCGGAACGATTGGACACGTTTGACGCTCAAAAGCTCCATGGAGCATATTTTCCTAAGCTGTCTCCAGTAGTCTCCATACGGACTAAAAGCGATACTTGTGTTATTGTAACTCATGATCTCAGCTACTAAAATGGACGGCCTGGATGCAAAGTTGACATCATGATTTTTCGAAATTTGTCTTGCAGCATCGGGTGAGGAAACTACAACAACGGAGAGTTGGCCTAGCTGTAGATGCATCAACGGGCCATATTTCAGGGCTAGTTGATGCAGAGCACGATGGGGCAGGGATCCGATGAGATTGTGGATATTTCCGACCAAAGGCAACTTCCATGGTCCTGGAGGGAGATTTGGAGTTGGATTCTTGGATATAAATCGATTGAAGAAGATCAAAGTAGAGAAAAAGAAGAGGAAAACTGCAGATATCAGAAACTGGATCTCCATAGTGTACATTATAAATTGTAGTGGTCGGAAGTTGTAGGTATTATTTATGGATGTAATATAGTTGTGCATTAATTAGTTTAGGCAAGCATGATAGTCATAAGTCATCAACTCTTTAAATGAGAGACTATCACTAGGGACGGAGAGAGAGGGCCCCCCATTTTTCAATTTTTTTTAATAATTTTTAAAAAATATTATTTAATAAAAAAATTAAAAAAACAATAATTACCATTAATTTTTATGTATATATATTTAATATTTATATAACAATTTTTAAGTGTATTAGTAGTACAATTATTGCTTTCTCCGTCCTAAAATGTAGTATGTTGTTTTGTGTATAATTAAATAATTTTTTTTATATAAATTTATCATTCATTATCATTTATCATGAAAGAATGAGAGAAAAATGAAGGAAAACAAAAGTGAGTGTGAAATAATTTGCTTCAATTATCAAAAAAGAGAGATTAAAAAAATTATTAGAAGGAAAATTATAGGGAGAAATTAAACGTAGTAAAAATAGCTAAAATGACAATTATTTTAAAGAAAAAATTAAGACAAATAGTGTCAAACAATATGAAATGATTGAAGTATATATATAACAATTTAAAACATAAAAATTAAAAGATGTTTGCATATAGACGGTATAAATATTATTTTGTAAGTAACAAGCGGAATAAGTGAAATATTTATTGAAATATATTAAAACATAACTTGATTCATTAGTAATATATTATATGTTTCAAAAATATTTATATGATATTAAAAACAAAATTTCTAATTAATAATTGGGCCCCTCTTCGACTAAGTTATGGCTCCGTCACTACTATCACCCGTATTTGGAACGTTATATTGAGCGTGGACGACCACATGTTGTATTTTACTACTATAAAATAAAAGGGATATACTTCATGTCTTCATTTGTCCTGCATTTACTTGCTCTTTTTTTTTTTTTAACATGTTGCACGACAATCGCCACAAGTATGAAGACATTTTTTTTTTCATTTACTTTGTTGAAGAGTGAGTGAGAATTGTCCCATTGATATTCCTAGGAGTGTGAAAAAAAACTTGTTGGGATATGGTTTGAACATTAATAGAAAATTTGATTTTGATTGGATAATGAAACCCTAAATCCTAATAATTTACCTAAGTATATATTTTTCAAGTTAGAAAGTTTATTATGTTAGGGAGCTTTGTTTTATTTAGAATAGACTTTTGAAGATCTATGAAAAATCGATCTGAAGTCAAGAAGAATGAAGCCAAGAAACCTGAACTCCAAGAAGCCTGAAGGTTTAGACGCGCTGTCATATATGTGAAAACTGATCATATTAGTTGTTGTCAAGTAATCCACAAGATTAGACGTCTCCAATCCAACATAAAACAGATTATCAAAGCAATCCAACAAAGATAGCAATTCACAAATATAAACGAGAATAGAAAAACAGAGCACACAAGAATTTAAGTGGTTCGATCAATGTGATCTACATCCACTAGACACACGACTTCAATCTTTGATTGATCAAGAGATGTATACACACTCATTCACTCGGAATAGGATTTATCCTTACTTCACTCGTGAACTCACAACTCAAAGAATAAATGCTTGTAAGCGTCAAACTTTACAAAATGCTAGGAATGGGGTATTTATGCTAATTGTTATGGAATTGTATCCACAAAGCAATTTCTCACAAATGATACAACAAGAAAACTAGAAACGCAAAGAATTGAAACGAATAAAGAACTCAAAGAAAGAACACGGGATTTACGTGGTTCGATCAAATGATCTACGTCCACGGAGGATATAAGACTCTCTTTACTAACACGAATGAAAGTTACAGATTACAAGTATTCACAAAGTTTGATCTCTCTCTCAAAACTTTCAGTACTCACAACCCACTACAAGAAATTTGAGAAATCGCGACGACAAATTTCGTCATAAAAACATCATTTTTCGTCACAAAAGGTGTTTGGTGACAAAAAAAATTGTCGCAAAGAACGTCACCGTATATGCGTCACAATAGATCAATGTGACAATATTTGAATTCGTCACCAAAAGTTATCATTTGATGACGATAAAGGTCATCGTCACTATTTCATTTCACTTATTGTGACATATATATCGTCACATTTGGCATCAAAATTTTGTCACTTATTATGATATTTCGTCACTAAAGGTTAAATTTTACACCACAATTTCACTTATCGTCACTAAAAAATTACATTTTGTGACGATTGTCCGTATATTACTAACATTATCAAATTTTGGTGACGTCATTTTTTGTCACAACTAGATTAACTGTTCGTCATATTTTGTATAACTTCGTCACGAAAAAATTGTTCTTTCGTGACAATCTACTCTTCGTTGTTATATGTGTGTATATATAATGACGACAAGACTCGTCATTAAAGAGTATGATTTAGTGACAAAAAAATTTATTGTCACAAATAATGTGGAAATTGTGACAAATTATTTTTGTCCCTATATTATGTTATTTAGTAACGAAGATGATAATCATCACAAAAAGCTTTGGTACAGTGACAATTGTCATATATTAATTTTTTTTGTCATTAAAGAACTTCACTAAAATGACTAAAATTTGATCGTCATTATACATATAAATATAACGACGACATATTTTGTCATCAATAATATCACTTTAGTGACAAAATGTTCAGTGTCGTTAAAAGATAAGAAAATGGTGACAAAATATCTTTGTCATAATAAAAATTTGTTCAGTGAAGAAGTTGAGAATCATCACAAAAAATTTTGTGATAATACACCTATATTAAACAAATAAATTTATAATTGACTAAAAAATAACATGATAAATTAATTCAATTGCTAAATTACAATAAATAAATATTTACATCGACTAATAAATTAAATTTGCATAATAAGATAATAAATTTAATGAACTAATTGTACTAAAAGCCAAAATGAACAAACTTATTCAAGTTATAAATTAAAAAAAAAAAAAAAACAGAAATAAAAGCCCTGCTAAGTCGTTTATCCGTGCTCCACATGGTATGTAATCAGGGACGGAGGGAGAGAGGGCCAGGGGGGTCACTGGGCCCCCCACCCATTTTACAATTTTTTTTTAATAATTTTAATAAAAATATTAAATAATAAAAAATAAAAGAAAAATAATTATAATTAATCATATTTAATAGTTATATAATAATTTCTAAGTGTATTAGTAAAATATTAGTAGTGCAATTATTACTTTTTCTGTCTTATAAGTACTTGTTTTGTGTATAATTAAATAACTTTTTTTTTTTTAAATTATCTTTCATTATCATGAAAGATTGAGGGAAAAAAATGAATGAAAGTATAAGAGAGTGGAATAACTTGCTTTAATAATAAAGAAAGAAAGATGAAAAAGTATTAAAATAAAAATTATAGAAATTTACATATGAATAATTTAGGGAGAAACGTGTAAAAATAGCTAAAAATGATAATTTTTTGAAACAAGAATTAAGACTAATAGCGCCAATCAATATGAAACGAGTGAAGTATATAACAATTTAAAACATAAAAATTAAAAGATGCTCGTGTATAGACTGTATAAATATTATTTTGTAGGTAATGAGTGGAATGAATGAAACTTTTATTGAAATATATTAAAACTTAACTTGATTAATTAGTAATATATTATATGTTTCAAAAAAATTTATAGATATTAAAAGCGAAATTTATTATTCATAATTGGGCCCCCCATCGATTAGTTTCTGGCTCCGTCACTGTATGTAATCTTGTGCTTCTGCTTTTAACACACGATAATCCACACCTTGTTAGCTTAATTTAAACTTGCATCCTTCATAGTAGGCCTCTAGGTCCTGCAAATGATTATAAAATAAGAAAGTATGTCCTACTCTGTCATATAACATTATTCTACACGTATATAGGCGGAAAAAAAAAAGATCACTCAGTTATGATGCTAGATGTCCATGAAATCACATAAAACTTGTCATTCAACTAGTGAAACATGCACATAAAATTAGTTATGATGTTTGGCCAAATATTACATACAAGCAACAATATCCATCAAACCATGACTCCAACATATACAATATATACATAATACATACCCAACAATATTTCAGCTAACTCACGAAAAAAATCAGGAACATTTCATCAAAATTGAAAAATATATAGCAAAAAAAAAATTCAAGAACGTTATAGTGTACTCACAATTTCATGGTTGAGAACTGTAAAAGCCTTTCTTCTAGATATATATTTGCATCAGAGTTTTATCGTGTTGCTTCGATTCACCTCACTTCTATGCTGCAAGAGCACAAAATAAAACAATTTGAGAGTAAGTGAAGCACCAAATTTTCTAATCAAGCTGATACACATACTCTTGAATAACTGAGTTGTATTTATAATATTCTTCTGTTGCAATTTACAAAACAAAAAAAAAAATTATCTTGAAATTGTCAAATGCGAAATGATCAAACAGTTCTTCACAGTTATCTTTCTAGAACAGAAAGAGGGTTTGTTATTTTTTCTCTCTTGTGAAGTTTCAAACTGAAGGAAGTCCGAAGACTCTAAAATATACTCCCTCCGTCCCATACTTGAAGCTACAAACCAAATTGGCACGGGTTTTAATAAATGAGTTGTTTATTAGTATTGGGTAAGATAAAGTGGGGGTAGTAAAGACTTTTCAACTTTATAAATAATAATAAAGTTACTTTTTAGTGTAATAAAGTAGTGGCATTTGTTGTAATATTGTGATGTTTTAAGGAGAGTGTTTAAAAGTGTTTTTGCTATTTTAGGTAATGTAGCTTCAAGTATGGGACGCCCAAAATGGTAAAATGTAGCTTCAAGTAAGGGACGGAGGGAGTATTAAATTTTGTCTCTATATAACAACATCTAGAAAATTAACAATAGTACAACACTTGTTTTTAACTTATTATTTTCCATCATAAATTTAACTACGTTTAAGAAGACTAAGATGCTCAATCTAAATAATGATATGATCTATCAGCATCTAAGATAAATAGTACAAACTTCAAAAGACCTAAATAAATTCATATTATAATATATCAGTGAAAGATCACATGCATAAAGCTATATAAATAAAACAACCGCAACAACTATAAAATAGTTAGACCAACCAAATCGTGATCCCAAAACCAAACTAACTTAGTGCTTTTCTTTTACTTTTTGAGTTGCAAAACAAATCATGATCCTACAAAGAAAGCTAAAAAAAAAATAGAGCATTAACCAAACCTTATTGAAACACTGTCCTCCCATTGACTCCATTGCTCCTCTCAAAACTCAATTAAAATTGCAACCCTCCACCAAACAAATATGATATAAACAATTAATCGTATTTTCTAACATAAAACTCCAGCTAAGTTGCAACGCTGCAACACATGCATCCATTTGTTCACAATTCATCTATGTTGTGTATAGACTAGTATTGCTTAATTAATCTCAAATCCCATCAAACCAATGACTTCTTAAAATACCTATAAATTACAAGAATCTAGCTATGGTTTTGGTAGATTTTCCCCTTATTGTAGAGCATGATGCTCATAGAACATACTAGTAAGGACATAATACATTATTGAAAATTATGCAAATTCTACGTATATTAGTATAACCAGGGATATCTTGAGCTATTTCAATAAATATAGAAATTGATTCAATGACTAAAGGGAGGCCGAAACCAGAACAGAAAATTCCAACAAATCCATAACTATAAAAGCCCTGCTCGAGAAGAACTTTGGATTTCCATAACTATAAATTAACTCAAAGATGTAGGAACACACCCCCGACCCCCCGGTTTTAAAGTAGAACTCCTGTAGCAGAAACTAAAATCAAATTTTGATCAAACGACTAAGCAATAAATTCGAACAACTCAAAATTCAACAATGAATTCTAAAGTCGGCTGAAAAATCATTTTATTAATTAATCTGAAATTTGAAGAAATCTCCTTGAAAGAACAAAGCAAAGACATACCCTTATTTAATTATTTCTTTAAAATTCTCCCTAATTCAAAACCCAGAAGATACTTTCACTTGCAAATTCAATTGAAAATCCTTCGTGAAAGCAAAGGTACGGCCCTTTGTAGAAGTATTGGTTAATTATCATGATATTACCGGCACAGTTGATCATAAGTAACTCAAATTGAAATATTCAATTTATGAAAAAGAACAAAAAAAGAAGTGAATTACCGGCACAGTTGATCAATCCACACGACAATGATGACGAGAAAATTAGGGCTGGGAGTTATTTTGATATACTATGGTTGAGGATCCGGAAATTGGTCATTTTTTCCTTACCCGAAATCTTTTAATTGGGAATTTTCTAAATTAAATTTAAAATTTTATTTTGAATAATTTGAAAGACCGCCATTTTGTTGGAATTTTCATAAACTAAAATTTAAAATTTCTTTTCAAGGTTTTGAAAGGACCGCTATAAATTTTTTTGGCTCTAAATTTCATTTAATATACATAAATGATTGTTCTTTAAAAAAATTAAATATATATATAATTATTGTTTATTTAATTTGGATATATATATATATGTGTGTATATTTATTTTTACATGTATGAAATTAAATTATGTTATTTCAAGTAAAATAATTTCGTTAGGTAGATTTAAAAATTTAATTATTTTTTATTTTAAAAAAAAAGTATGTTTTAATAAACGATTGACACCAATTAGTTGAATAATGATGGTTAAATGCATGATATTATTTTCAATGTACATATCATTTAATATATATTACAAAGATGTATAGTAAATTAGTAATACTTTTTAATGATTTTAAATATTATACCTTACATCTAAATATCTAATAAATATCAAATATGATAAATATTAGGCAAAAACTTATATACAATATTTTACAATAGGTTTATGGTGAAATATGTTTAAATATTGGATCTGATCTGACCCACAATATTCAATATTTGTGCACCCCAATTTTTTTTTTTTATATAAAAAAAATAGATCTGAGCCGACTCTAAATATTGGATGGTCACTGTTATTTGTCTTCCCCTATTTTATGAGTCCGAAGAACCATCTTTAGAGTCAAAATCATATTTCTAATGCTTAAACTAGCATTTGACATATATTTAACGTTTTTTATTTTACTAAAAAATACAAAAACATAAAACTAAGAACTGAATAAGATAAAATCATATGTGGACATGTTTTAATTAAATGTTGATTGCTATGTATTTTGTAATTTTAGAGACTGACTATTAAAGATGCATGAATCTAAATCTATATTTTTTATTTTGGAGATGAACTGAGTATTTCATTTGCGCGGTAATGACATTTTAGTAACACACATTTCTCAATAAAGTAATACACTTGTTTTTATATAGTAACACAATTTTCAATACCTTACATGTGTTACTTTAAGGATAAATGTGTGTTACTTGTCCATATAGTAACATATATTTGTCCATACAGTAACGAGTAATTGTTTTATAGTAACACAAATCAGAAATAAGTTTTTTTTAAAAGATCTGTTTGGTTTGATATGACTTGCAAAAAAATCTGTGAGTTTTTTATTTTTCCTTAAATTAACTATACTAATATTTCATGTGAAAAATCAATTCATGTGTTATTTGAACTTACACTAACACATATTTGTTCTTATAGTAACATATAATTACCTTAACACAAATCTGGAACCTGTTTTCCTGTTAGCCTTCTCCATGACTTTTGCATGATTTTTTTTTAACAATCTTAAGCTCGACTCATTTAACGAACAAGTTGAGCTGAGTTCGAGGCTTATTGAACCAAGCCAATTTCACGAGCAGCTCAATTAATTCGTTTAACAACCCTAGGTACAATCAATCAATCAATAGAAGATTAGACGAGTTGTCAATAATTTGGAGCAATACAAGTAGACATATGGCGTCAATTGGATTTTTGTGAGCTGGCTTAAATTGACAACTGTATGCTCGAGTATCGGCTACTCAAGTGACCAGTTGATAGTTAACTTGTCAAGATCGATGAATCCATTGTGTTTTATTAGTGAGTTGATCTTGCTTATAAAAGAAAAAGAAAAATTAAATAACAAGATAATTATCCTAATCTTTACACCTAAATGCCTACTAATTTTGCTTTTTTACTTTCTTTCTAAAACATATGCACATTGATCACTAGCTTCTTATTTTATTTTTCTAATTGTTTATTTCAATGTTATTTCATTATTATTACAATCTATACTATTCAATAAGAATTTGACCACAATCACCGCATAAACATTTCAATCCCACCGTCCACTTGCGAACCTGAGATCTAGAGAGAAATATACTCATAAGTACCAAGTCTATACGACTAGGCCAACTCATTGGGGTTAACATTCCTATTATTTATAAATTGAGTAACATTTGCATGCACTTAATTGCATAGTGCGATTGACACAATTGAGCTACAATTTTAATTTAATTCTATTTTGGTAAATAAAAACTTCAATTGGAAAACTGAAATTATATCCAAATAACTTAAAATTCAATTGTATGTATACATCCAATTATATAAACAAATTTACCTAGCTATTTAATTATATAACCAATCTCCTGTTCTAATAGTTTATTTCATAATCCTAAATTCATAACCTTAGTTGTTTTGAAAATACCAGTGTAAATTAGAATGGCTCGAATGTGTGGGTAAATTTGAATGGCGCGAATATGTGTGTGTAAATTAGAATGGCGCGGTTGTGCCAAAAAAAATTTCAGAAAAGCGGGGATGTTTGGAGGGAATCCTAAATTCATAACCTTAAGCTACTTAAAAAATATCCATGAGCCATAAATCCATAATATTAACCGTATGATACTCAAACGGAGTTCCTCCCGAATTATCATTCAGTTTTCCATTCGACGATTTGAGTTAACCAAGAAATTGCAAATTCACACTCCCCCTTCTCCATTAATTATCTGTAGCAGAGAGCACAAAAAAAAAAAGGTTTACATAAACTCATCAGATTCAAATCTTTATTAATCAATGACGCTCGTCACAGTTTGCCGCCACCCGCATCGACTTGAAGGAGAAAAAAAATTAACTACTCGACACGTACTCTCCATCATCGCAGCCGCAGGTGATTCATGTTATTTTTACCCCAACATATAATCTAACTCTTGTTTATATATTGAATTTCTTTGGTTGGATCAGTTGGAATTTTCTGTTCTGATTTTGGCCTCCTGTAGTCATTGGATCCATTGCTATATTTATTGAAATAGCTCAAGATATATGCCCTGGTTATGCTCGTATATGTAGAATTTGCATAATTTTCTAATGTATTATGTCCTTGCTAGTATGTTCTATGAGCATCATGCTCTACAATAAGGGCAAAATGTATCAAAACCATAGCTAGATTCTTGTAATTTACAGGTATTTATAGAAGTCATTGGTTTGATAGGATTTGAGATTAATTAAGCAATTCTAGTCTATACACAACATAGACGAATTGTGAACAAATGGATGCATGTGTTGCAGCGTTGCAACTTAGCTGGAGTTTTATGTTAGAAAATACGATTAATTGTTTATATCATACTCCCTCCGTCCCATACTTGAAGCAACATTTTACCATTTTGGGCGTCCCATACTTGAAGCAACATTAACTAAAATAGTAAAAGTACTTTTAAACACTCCCTTTAAAACATCACAATATTACAACAAATGCCACTACTTTATTACACTAAAAAGTAACTTTATTACTATTTATAAAGTTGAAAAGTCTTTATTACCCCCACTTTATCTTACACAATACTAATAAACAACTCATTTATTAAAACCCGTGCCAATTTGGTTTGTAGCTTCAAGTATGGGACGGAGGGAGTATTTGTTTAGTGGAGGGTTGCCATTTTAATTGAGATTTAAGACTTAAGAGGAGCAATGGAGTCGACGGGAGGACATTGTTTCAATGGGATTTGGATAATGCCCTGTTTTTCAGCTTTCTTTGTAAGATCATGATCTGTTTTGCAAGAAAAGCACCAAGTAAATTAGTTTGTTTATGGGATCATGATCTGTTTGGTCTAACTATTTTATAGTTGTTGTGATTGTTTTGGTTATATAGCTGGATGCGTGTGATATTTCACTTGTATATTAGAGTGCGCATTTATTTTGGTATTTTGAAATTTGTACTATTTATATTATATACTGATAGGCCAAATCATTATTTAGATTGCGCATCTTAGCCTTCTTAGATGTTGTTAATATTTAGATTGAAAATAATAAGTTAATATACAAGTGTTGTACTACTGTTAATTTTTAGATGTTATATAGACAAGGTAATATATTTTAGAGACTTAACGTGTTGTGTTGCTGTTAATATTTGTTAGATGCTAAAAAATATGGACAGATTAATTCGCGGTTACATAGACAGTTGAGACAAATTAGAGGAAATATAAAAGAAATGGAAGAAGTTTTTTCTGAAAATTGATTGCTGACCTCACATTTAATTATTTTCTCTAAGAATATAAAAATAAATAGCCCAAGCAGTGAATAAAAAGATCTAATTAGTTTGATGTATTTATCTTTAATATACTATATATATATTACTTGTGGTATCTGGTTGATTAATATTTTAAATTAGGGATGATGTGCTTGACCATCAAATCCAATTTTCTTCCTTGTGAATACATATCAATATATAGTCACTGTCTGTTTTTAAGCTTTGAATAGTGGTATATGTTCAGTTTGATTATTAGCCATCATCATGGTTCAATTATAATTTTGAGTCCCATAATACAATTCACTTTTTTGTCGGGTTGTAGGTGAAGCAGATGGTGATGTTGCCTAATACAATATTAAAAAATGTTGAGGATTCGAGCGATGTTGCAGTAGATATTGCTAATGGTGGGGTTCGATCAGGCAGTGATGAATCACCTTATTGTAGCTTGGATATCGCATCCATAGATGGGGCTTCTTTGTGTAGTGATAGTTATGGTTTCAAGGATACCAGTATTCTTGTGCGAACAACTAAACGATCATACAGTGATTTCAAGTCTAGTGATACCGCCCCCGTATGCCTCGATTAAGGTACTTTTTCCTTTTGTTTCAGTTGTCGATTTATATTACTTATTTTGAAACGCACTGCTTGATGAAACCATCGAACGTTACTGATTGAATTTGTTTTCTTGCATATGCATTTTGAGTCTATTTATTTTCTCGTTACATGATACTCGTTGTTTCATCTAGTATTGTCTAATTTATTATACGTATTATCCTATTTGTATATAAGTACTTAGATTGATGTTTTAGGTGTGCACATGTGCTAGATGTGAATCATAGTTGAACTACAAACTACGTAATTCTTAGTTGCAACCACTGACGACGTGGTAATTTTTATTTGTTTTGATGAATGCTCTAGTTCCACTTTTATGGCGGTGATAACTGATTTTTTTTTTTTTTTTTACATCCATGTTTGTTAATGTTTTTCTTTTATTATATGTATATGTGTTTCTGTTTGTATATAAGTACCTTAGATTGATCCGGTGGTTTTCACTTGATAATCAATTAACACTTGGATGGTAATCGGTGAAGATTGACATGTTCTATTTTTGTTTGTTAACATCCTGGCAAAATTCATTATATTATAGCTTGAAAATAAGTTTGTTGTTGATGTCAAAGAGGGCTAAAATTCAGGTAATAATCTTGTAAAGTAAAATCACATGTTTACTTCTCTATTGTCTAGGCAGGAATTGAATTAAAAGGTTTCCTTTGCTAATGATGCTAAAGAAATGAACCTTTATAAAATTATTTTGTTAATCTATTGCTTCAATTAATGTTGCAAGATTTCAACCTCTTGCATAAAAATTCATCAAACAAATCTCATATTGTTGCTAACCTTGCGATCTAGGTTGTTATTTGTGATATCAATAAGGTTATTGTTGATTCTACAGAGGTCTAAATGATATTCTAGAGGTTGATTTGTAAATTAATTAAAAAAATGAACGTTGACATTTATCTTCTTTCAGATGGCCATTTGCTCACTTTGTTTAAATCCATATAACTTTTCTTAGCATTTTCAGTTATACAAATGATTCTCATCGATTAATGCTTTTGTCATTTTGGATTGGGCACAAGGAAGAATAATTATTATGGTGTGATTTTTTTTACCTTACTGGCCATTCAACTTGCAGTCTTCTTTGCTTCTGGTGTAAGTCAATAGTATATTTGGCTCTTCTACATAATGTATCTTGTTGTAGGTAAAACTATATATACACATGTGTATTCGTTTATGGAGGCAACTTAAGTTTATAATGTGGATTAATTGAGTTAAATTATACATGGGTTTAAGACTATTAGTACAATAGCAACAAATAAAAGGCTTGTTAAGAAATTTGTCATTAACTTTTCACTCAATTGTGTTTTCGTCATAAGTTACCAGTACATAAATCCATTCTTTCAATTTAAAGAAATAGTAACTTTTGCTATTGAGGAATGATAGAAATGATGTGTGAAACTTTAAATGATAGGGATGATTTGTGCATTATAAATGTATAATTTTATGATATTTTATTATTGTGTCATGTGTGTCTTTTGTAGAACAATGAAACTCGATCAATCATAGACAAAAAGACTAATTAAGACTTCGATCAAGTATATAATTTTTTATGATTATTAGATAAATGTCCAAATACATTTTTTTTAAATGCTAGCTTGTTTAGATCATTGTTTAAACATATTTTATTTTGATTCAATTTTAGATGACATTTATTGTTTTTTTTCTATGTTGACATTGTTGACTAAGTTAATTTGGAGAATTATTATTTTCATAAAATAAAATAATTGGATTATGGTCTTATATTTTTAAGGTTTATTAAATGTCTGTATAGTACAATTAATTGTAATAAAATGAATGAGTTATTTCTATTTATTATTTATTCTTATTAGCGGGTAAATGTTGCAAAATATTAGTGGTAAATCTAATATTTTAGTACTAAAAATGCAATTTTAAGTAATTTATTTGTATCGATATATTTTTATAACATTTTGTAATGAAACTTTTATCACCACTATTAAGGTTTTTGTAACAAAAAATGGTGTTGTTACAATTGTATTTGTTACAAAATAGAATTTTTGTTTTTCTTGTTTTTTCTTTTTTTTTTTGAAACAAGCTTTAAAAAATTAACTTTTGTATTGAAAATGTATCGTTACAAATGTATTTTTGTAACCATAAAATGATTTTTTTTTTACCAATACTCCTTACGAAAAGTATTTTGTGAAAAGTGACAAATGATTATTAATCGTCACTACATATAAATATTGGCAACGAAAGAATATGTTACTAATTAGACTGAATAATTGATTATGAAACATAAAATTGTCATTAAAATATTATATTATATGATAAATATGATCGTCACAAATTACAATGAATGTCGTCACAAAATAATATTGTGACAGATAATATTAATTGTCACTATATACAATTATTGGTGACGAAAGAATATGTCATTAATTATTTTGAACAATTAATGACGAAACATAAAATCGTCATGAGAATATTATATTATATGACGAATATGATCGTCATAATAAATTACAATGAATGTTGTCGCCAATGAATATTGTGACGAAATAATTGTGTCACTAGTTATTTCGAATAAATAATGACAAAATATAGCATCGTCATGAAAATATTATTTTTCATGACGTTGAATATAGTCACAAATTAATATAGGTTTCGTCACTGAAGCTTTTTGCGACGAATTTCTTAATGTCGTCATGATATTTTCAAATTAGTGACGAAAAAAGTTATTATTGGCGACAAAATAGAATTTTGTCACAAATAGAACCATTATTGGTGACAATATAAAATTTTGTCATGAATTATAGTTATTTAGTGACGAAAATTAAATTTGTCACATTTTAGTAATAAATTGTGACGATTTTTGTGTCGTCACGAAATTTTTTCGTCATGTAAAGTGTGATTTTCTGTAGTGACCTATGCACTAGATGGTGTATTTATAGATGTACAATGCATTGGATAACTGCCACTAACCGACTAACTAACTAACTAACAGAAAACAACATAAATAACTAACTTCGAAAACTGGAAATCAGCAGACTTGACTCAGCTGATCTGCCATCAGCTGAGTTGGCTTCAGCAGACTTGGAACTCTACTGATCTGATCAGATCAGACGACTTACATCAGCAGAGTTGTCCTTAACTCCTCTCAGATTAGTTGACTCCTAGATCAGACTACTAAACCTTATCAGCTGAGTACACCTTACTCAACTTGTGTTGAACTCCAAGATCAAAAGACTAACTACTCTTCTGAAAGATAGAATTAAATGACTGTCAATATTGCATTAATCCTAACAATTCTCCACCTTAATGCAAGATTGCCTTCTTAATTCCCAGCCCTCCCCAAGGCTGTTTGTTCATTCTCTTCTTAATGAACATCCTAGGTGCTAAGGTTTACCAACTCCATGCAATGGTTGAACTTATTGCTTGGTAATGCCTTAGTCGACATGTCAGCTGCATTCTCTTCTGAAGCTACCTTCTGAACTTTAACAATGTTCTTGATGGAGATACTGCCCCTTTGACCTTCTTTTTGACAAGTTAACCAAATCAAGAAGAAGAATCGTGTCAAGATCAGCTAATTGAAGAATTAACGAGTGTTTCCTTTTTTGTTTTAGTTTTACCAATAATACATGTTTTAAATTTAGTACAATTACGAGAGGATCAATTATTGATTCAATCCACCTTATTATAAAAGGATGGAGAAGAGTTTTTGAATAATAAAGAATAAAGAGCAGAGTTCTTTTGAATTGCTTTTACGTTATTCTTTTTTAATCAACGTATTTGAATTCTTGTCACTTTTTCGGGTATTCTTAGAATCAACGAACTAGTCTGTGTTCCTCATATATTTTCATATTTTTATACTCTTCTACAGCCTACATCAGTTGGTATTCAGAGATCAAGTACGATTCTTGATGATGATTCCATTTATCGATGCATGTTTTGATGAAAATTGTGGTTATGATAGACCACCAATTTTCGATGATTATTATGATGAAGAATGTGGTTGTGACGAACTGCCAATTTTCGATAATTTTGTCGATATTTTGGTTGATAATGTTGATGATGGCTATAATAGCCCTCCAATTTTTGACGAGGAGAATGATTTTTTTTTTTATAATTGACGATATTCATCCCAATATTATTGACTTAATGATGGAGGTTAAGCGAATTTATTTTGTTTGTTTTACGGATAATGATGGAAATCGCACTGTTTTGATATTGGAATATTTTGTTATTATTTTGTGGCCAAAAGAGTTCAAAGATGTTCCAGCTCGTCTTCGTACCTTTACAATGAGGATGAAGGTAGCAGCGATTCGAGGACGAATCGTTTTCAACCGGGTGAGAATGATGGAGATACGGCCCCCTTGACCTTCTTTTTGACAAGTTGACCAAATCAAGAAGAAGAACCGTGTCAAGATCAGCTAATTGAAGAATTGACGAGTGTTTCCTTTTCTGTTTTAGTTTTACCAATAATACATGTTTTAAATTTAGTACAATTACGAGAGGATCAATTATTGATTCAATCCACCTTATTATAAAAGGATGGAGAATAAAGTCGTAAGGGAGAAGAAGTTTTTGAATAATAAAGAATAAAGAGCATAGTTATTTTGAATTGCACTTACGGTATTCTTTTTGAATCAACGTATTTGAATTCTTGCACTTTTTCGGGTATTCTTAGAATCAACGAACTAGTGTGTGTTCCTCGTATATTTTCATATTTTTATACGCTTTCGCAGCCTACATCAGTTCTTCTTCAAGATGTCTCTAACAAAATGCAACTTCACATCAATGTGTTTTGACCTCTCATGAAACACTTGATGTTTTGCTAGATGGATAGTGCTCTGATTATCACACAACACAGGAATACTCTTCTGATTTATTCCAAAATCTCTCAAAATGCCTTTTAACCACATTGCTTCCTTCACAACTTCTGTTAATGCTATGTGTTCAGCTTCAGTAGTGGATAAAGTCACCATAGATTGTAAAGCTGATCTCTAGGTGATAGCAGTGCCATATAATGTAAATACATAACCAGACAAGGACTTCCTTGTGTCTATGTTTCCAGCAAAATCAGAATCCACAAATCCAATCAGAGGACTCTTGGTAACAGCTGACCTTTCGAAAACTAATCCTAAGTCTTCTTATCCATTCAGATATCTTAGAATCCACTTCAAAACTTCCCAATGTAGCTTCCCTGGATTTCCCATGAATCTACTCACCATACTAACAACATAGGTAAGATCTGGTCTACTACAGACCATAGCATACATGAGACTTCCAACTCCATTGACATAAGGAACAGTAATCATCTGCTTCTTCTCTTCAGCTGACTGAGGAGATTGCTTGATTGATAACTTGAATTGCTGACCAAATGAAGTACTAACTGGTCTGGACTGGTGCATAAGAAACATTTTTAAGACCTTCTGAATATAACTCTTTTGGGACAGGAACAACTTCCCTGCTTTCCTATTTCTGAGAATATTCATCCCTAATATTCTCTTGGCTTCACCTAGGTCCTTCATCTCGAACTTGCTACTCAGCTGCGGCTTAAGCTGGATAATCTTTCTCATACTCTTGCTAACTATCAACATATCATCTACATAGATCAGTAGATAGGTGCTCTCTAGATAATCTTGTTTACCAATATATACACATCCATAATATTTGCTTCTTAAGAAACCAATAGAAAGCATGAATGTATCAAACTTTCTATACTATTGTTTAGGACTCTGCTTGAGCCCATACAATGATTTCTTAAGTAAGCATACCTTACTTTCAGTTTCAGGCATGATAAACCCTTCTGGTTGATGCATATATATTGTTTTAGCTAGTTCTCCATGTAAAAATGCAGTTTTAACATCTAGCTGATGTAACTCAAGATCATCTTGAGCAACCTTAGACAAAAGTAATCTTATGGAACAGTGTTTAACAACATGAGAGAATACCTCATTGAAGTATATGCCTTCTCTTTGTGTGAATCCTCTTGCCACCAATCTAGCCTTGAATCTGATGTGCTCTCTAGCACCACCAAATCCAACTTCAAGCTTCTTCTTGAAGAGCCACCTGCATCTGACCAACTTCTGGTTGTCTGGTCTGTCAAAAGGATCCAGGTCTCATTCTTCTCTAAGGACTGCAACTCCTCTGACATGGTTGTTATCCACTACTCTCTTTCAGGACTGGTGATAGCTTCCCTATAGTTTCTTGGCTCATAATGCTCCACCTCTTTTGCTGTGATCAAAGCATATGACACAAGATCAGCTTGGCCAAACCTAGATGGGGGATGAATCTACTTTCTGAGCCTATTTCTTGCAAGACTGTAATTCCTCAAATCAGCAGGGTTGTCCTCCATGGTATCATCTTTTGGATCATCTTCTGAATGATCTTATGGTACCTGTTCTGGGACAACCTCGTCTGGGGTGTTGTCTTATGTACCAGCTGGGTTAGTCACCTCCTCTGGTGCTAACTCATCTGGTCCAAGAAGCTCCACCTCAGCTGAGGAACTCTCTTCTGACTCATTTACGATTCTTCCATCTAGGTCATGGGAATTTCCATTTTGAGGATATCCCATTACCTTTTCATTAAAATCAACATCTCTGTTGATTATCAGTTTCTTATGACCTGGTTCAAGGCACCACAATCTATAACCCTTGACACCTTTAGGATAGCCAATGAATATACATTTGAGAGCCCTAGGCTCAAGATTATCCTGTCTAATATAGGCATAAGCTTGACATCCAAACACTTTATGTTTTTAATAATCAGACAGCTTGCCATACCAGATCTCATCTGGTGTTTTACCTTCTAAAGCAAATGAGGGGGTTTTGTTTATCAATTAACACGCAGTGCGTACAGCTTCTCCCCAAAAGTTTTTAGGTAATTTAGCATCAGCTAACATACATCTGACCCGTTCTAGAATAGTTCTGTTCATTCTCTCTGTTAATCCATTCTGCTGTGGATTAGGAGGGACAGTTCTATGTCAAGAAATGCCCTTTTCTTTACAAAATTCATTGAATTCAGTAGATATATACTCAAAGACATTATTTGTCCTTAAATGTTTTAGGGACTTTCCTCTCTTGTTCTCTATCTCAACTAGCCATTCTTTGAATTTTGTAAAGGCCTCACTCTTCTGTTTTAGAATGAACACCCAAACTTTTCTAGAATAGTCATCTATAATGGACATGAAATACTTACCTCCACCAATGGTTTTGGTTCTTGATGGCCCCCACACATCTGAGTGAACATAATCCAGCATCTCCTTGGTGGTGTGTTGACTCTTGTGGAAGGACTTCTTCTTGGCCTTGCCAAGAATGCACTGCTCACAGAACTCCAGGTCTTTAAATGTCTTCTGGTGGAACACTCACTTCTTGGATAACTCCATCAGACCTTTCTCTCTAACATGTGCTAGCCTCTTATGCCAAAGTATAGCATCATCAGAACTCATGGTAACATCAGTAGCCCCTGTGATTGTTTCACCAATCAGAGAATATAACCCATTGGACTTCTTCCCTTGCATCACTATTCTATCAGCTTTGGTGACCAGCAGACATCCTCTTTCTGTCTTGAATTCATAACCCAAAGCATTTGGTGTGCCCAGAGATATAAGGTTTCTCTTTAACTCTGAAACAAATCTGACATTGATCATTCCTAAATTTATATTTAATTATTCATTCAAATTATTCTAAGGTTATATATTATATTTTTAATACAATAAAATAAATATTTTGGAAGCCCATTTATATTTAAATCTTAATATATCTCATTTAAACTCAAGCCCAATCCTAATATGCAGTATATATATATATAGAATTACCCTAATCTTTTCATTTTACAAATACTCGGATCAAGTTAGGGTTGTCCAGCATCCACGGTATTTTTTCTCTACTCCTATGAATATACTCTGTTCGCCGCTAATCGTTAACATTTTATCAATTTGCCTTTACCTTTTTAGCCAGAAAAATCTTTTCCCCTATCTATATTATGTACTATTTACTAATTTGAGTATATGGGTTTGGAGGGTGTATACAGTTTGGTCCCATATATAAATTAATATGTATATGTTAAAGTTTTAGGTGTGTGCTGTGATGATTACCCCCTGATACCAGTGCTGTGATGATTAAAGAGAAAATTTCATTTTACGTCCTGTAACTTAGGCCTAATCCAATTTATATCCTTTATGTTTTTACTTTTTCGATTGCCGTCCTTTTTGGTCCAACTTACGTCCTTTCCGTCGAATTTTTTTAAAACTCACCGGAATGTGAGGAATAAATTGGGATTCCGGCCAAATAGTCCAATTTACATCCTTTAAGTTTGAAAATTAAAATTTAATAATTAAAATTTTCTAAAAATCCCATTAAAGATTTAAAAAATCTAAAATATCATTAAATATCCAAAAATCTCCTTAAAATTAAAAAATATAAAATGTGTAAATAAAATTCAAAATATATCAATAAAATTTAGAAAAATATCATTACAAATTATAAAATGTGTAAAAGAAAAATAAAAAATTCTAAAATTTTGAAAATACAAAAAATAAAAAATTCTACAAATCAAAGAATGGAAAATGAGTAATTTAAAAATTAAGAAATTCTCATTAATTTATTATAAATGTGTAGATGAAAAATTACTAATTCTAAAAATCTAATAAGAATAATAAAAATTATTAACATTTCATTAAAAATCAAACTTGAATCATACTCGTCTGTCATTAAAGTTTTGCTCGAACTCCTAAAAATTTTGGGTCCCACGAGATTTTCCAACTCACCGTCGAGGTTGAGTGGAAGTTCCACACCTTGATCAATTTTGGAACCGTCCCAAATTCATTTTCACGATATTTTTAAAATTGTGCAATTTTTAATTTTAAACATTTTTAAATTTTAATTTATAGGTTTTTTTTTTATTTTTATGAGCTTTTAGAAAAAAAATTAAATTTACACATTTTTCAGATTTTTTGAATTGTAGAAATTATAGATTTTTTTTTTATTAGTTTTTAGAAGAAAAAAAAATTAAATTTACACATTTTCAGATTTTTTGAATTGTAGAATTTATAATTTTTTTAGATTTTTTATATTTGTTTTATACCATTTATAAGTTTTTAATGAGATTTTTTAATTTTTAATGATATTTTCAGAATTTTTTAATTATAATTAATTTATAATTTTCAAAAATAAAGGATGTAAATTGGAATATTTGACCGGATTTCCAATTTTTCGGTGGAAAGGACGTAAATTGGACCGAAAAGGATGTAAATTGGACACCCTAGGACGTAAATTGAAAATGTGAAAACTTAAAAGATATATTCTGGATTAGGCCTAAGTTACAGGACGTAAAATGAAATTTTCTCGATAATTAAATTATTAATTAGATTAGTTATTTTCCTGGAAGGACTTCAGAGATGAAAATGGTGTTTATTAAATTATATAAAATCTAGTCAGCGACTTTATCAAATCATTTTAGTTAGGAATTATATATTAGTTTAAGTTTGAAGATATGTATAGCGTGTTTAAGAATTTAAGTTTTATGTTTTTTGAGTAGTAATTAGAATTCTTTTTACATCAGTACGTTATATTAGATTAGAATTCTATGTACACGCTCAAATGATTTTTAAATAAGTATTTGTGAGAATCTAATTCGAATTTGTATCCTTTGTATTTATTTTCTAAGTAGATTTATTTTATCAAATTATGTTAGGTGACGAAGAGGACTAAAGCTGCAATTCCCTCATAAATCTATTCACTCGATCTTAAGGTGGGGATTTCTATCTAAATTGTTTGTCATTATTAAATGCGATCTGTGATTTTATTGTTACTTATGTGAATTATGTATTGAGAAATATCGAGAAGTTGAGAAGTAGGTCATTTGACCTTTATAAACGAGAAGTTGAGACAAACAGGTCATTTGACCTTTATAAACGAGAAGTTGAGAAATACAGGTCATCTGACCTTTATAAACGAGAAGTTGAGAAATATAGGTCATCTGACCTTTATAAACGAGAAGTTGAGAAGTAGGTCTTATGACCTTTATAAACGAGAAGTTGAGAAGTGGTAATACATTAAATGCATATTTACGTTTGTGGTAATTTAATTGCTTATTGTATTTAGTTTTGACAAGCTTGTCTCCACTGGGGTATGGTTTGCTCACCCCTTCTTATTTCACACTTTTCAGATTGAGAGACGACGGGGTATGCTGGAAGATGCATGGCAAGAAAATTTAAAGAACTATTTATTTACTATGTTTGTTTTTCATTAAAAGTTGACTACCTGTGACTTATTTAAATACTGGAGACATGTTTATGGTTTGACTGTGTTTAAGATTTAAGTAGAGTTTATCGATTGGGTCTTCATTCAAAATATTTTGTTAGTCAAATGCCCTAAATTTATGATTGTACGTGATTATTTATATTTTAAATTCTTGAAAATCTATTTAAATGATTTTATAAATTAAAATGCTTATTTATGAAAATGGGGGTGTGACAGTTATGCTCATCACTTCAGCACTATCATATCCTTTTGCCTCTGCTACATCAGCTTTAGAAGCATAAGTAGACTTCTTATGCTCAGGACAGTCTTTTATAAAATGTCCCTCTTTATGGCATTTGTAGCAAGCCTTATTCTTGACTACAAATCAATTTCTCTTCTGACCTGGTTTGGCATGGAACTTCTTGCCTTGCCCTCCTTTCTTGTCATTCTTGAGTTTGATATTAAGACCCTCAACTTGGTTCTTGGTCTTCTTGGTTGAGTTTGCTACATGTAAACTCTTGGTTTTCAGTATGGACAAGACTTCCTTGAATTTTGCTTTACCCTCCTTGGTAATCAGCAAAGCATCCTTGAAGCTATCATATGAAGGTGGTAATGCCTCCAGAAGTAGAAAAAACTTCTTGTGATCTTCCAAGGTAATTCCAACATTCTCAAGATCATCAACTGCCTGCATGAACTCTATCAACTGCTCATCAAGGGTCTTATCATCTGTCATCTTGAAATTGTTGAGCTTCCTTTCCATAAACATCTGATTTGACAAAGATTGTGCCAAGTGCAAATAATCTAATGCCTCAAATACTCCAGCAACATCCTTCTCCTTCATAACTTTCTGAAAGTGTGCTGTGGTATGTATATGAAGTGTTTAAGTTTAAGTAGAATAATGTTGTACTAAATGTTGTGACAATTGGTACAACACTGACTCTAACAGAATATCAGAAATTAAGATTAACACAGCGGAAGACTTGAAACACTAAAAACAAACGTGACACAATGGAAATAATTTTCACATAGATTTTATAAATAAAAATCTATGCTAGCCTTACGGCGAAAAACAATACTTATCTTCAAGTACAAATGTTGTGTGAAATGTTACAGCATTAACAATCACAACGAAACTATAAACGAGGCAGGTGCCAAGTCTAGAAAACGAACTAAGTGTATAAATTATACACTGTCGAAATGCCTAGTCTATCTAATGATTACACTCTCAATAGATAAGAAGACACACAGTCATACGGGTGGTATACAACGTATGAACTAAAATGTAGAACTATTGGCCACAATTTCCTAACAGGGATGAACGCTCGGTCTAGGATATTGATCGAATAGAGCACACCGAATTATGAAGCCTTCAATGGGTATTTATAGTGTGGGATACGAAATTCTAGAGGCTTCCACATTGAGGTCCTATTTTTTAGGAAACTCAACTTCCACAACTTCCATGATCTTTCTAGATCCTTCTAGGCTGCTCCAGGTCGTTCCAAATGTATCTAGGCTGTTCTAGCATGTTCTCCAATGTTCTGAAATCTTCCAGGTTCCAGATCCTTGTAGAAGCTTCTAGATCCTGCCAGAAATGCGACAACATTTAGGTCAACATTTAATGTAGCATTTCAGAAAAGACTTAGAAAAAATCTCGAAAGGTCAAATTCAGATGTTGTTGATAATGTTAAGACATTTAAGAATTAACAACATCTACAATCTCCCCCAATTTGACCTTTCGACTACAACACACCTGATGCACATATATTTCTATACATACTCAGTTTTATGTACTTAGTTGAGGTTGACATCATTGCTAAGCACTAGTCAAGACAATACCTGTTGTAATCGTTGGATCAAATCGACTGAAGATCAAGGATAATTTCATAATGATCCGCGCCAAAAGATCAAGACTATTTTATCCAAAATAGAATAAGTATAAACTATACACTTACTCACAACATAAGTAATTATACTAAGATAATAAGTTAAACTGGAAGAAATTCACTTAGAATCTAAGTATGACACTAACAAAACAAAACAAACAAAAAAAAAAAAAATCAGAGCAACAAACATAATGTAAACAGAATATAAACAAAAACTATACACAACCTGCAATAGTAGACACATGATAATCTGCAAACAAATTAAGTAAGGCAGTAAACAAACATCAAGTGGAACCATTAAGCAAGTTGCAGTAATAAACATCCTATCATCTAGGAAAAATAAACAACAAGTGTATCAAAAATTCAGAATACTTAAACATTAATTACAAAGGTAGAGCTGAATAAATGGCTTATATTGCTGTGGTAACAGCTGCAACATCATCTTCCTGCACCATAGCCATTTTTGGAATTCAGATCTCCCCCTGTCTAACAGCTTTCTCCAGGAAGATCAATGTTCCTGTTCATCAACTTCATCCACAAAGTAAATAGATGCAAGATGTGCAACTACATCAGTAACAACAGCATCTCCTCCAGCATCAGGTACAGCACCAGCATCAGCAGCAGCTGGAACTCCATCTTCATTTATCTCCTCAATGACCACATTGGAGTTGGATGGTGGTGGTACTCCCCCTGTTGTAGGTGAAAGTATGTTGGTCCACCTGTCCTTCAGGAACTGAAGTTCATCTATTGTTTCCTGCAAGTGTTGGAGTTGGAGTTTGATGAATTCCTGTGAAAGATACACATTACCAGAAATGTTGACACGAATGTTCTCAACATTTGGGGGTGCATTTCTCTGATGTGTTCTGGAAGGGCCTGGTTGATCAGAAGTAGAGGGTCTGGAAGATCTCTGTGGACTATCAGTACCAGGAGCAACTATGGGCAAATCAATGATTCTGTCCCCAATCAATAAGGCAGGAGCAATAGCAAGCAGTGGCACTCTCCCCCTCAAGACATCAGTCTTCTTAGCAGTGAAGCCATGGTGCTTCAGATAGTTTGAAATCAAGACTGGATAGGGCAGATTTCCTTTCCCAGTAGTTTTCCCAGTAAATTTCCTCATATGGTGAAAGATGGTATGTCCCAGATTGAACTTCTTAAGTATAGAAATCCTATACATAAGAATGGCTTGGTCTCTTGTGATCTTAGTGGTGTTGGTAGTGGGAATCCAATTGTATATGATCAGCTTATACAAAACAGAATGTAAGGAGGTTAAGTGTCTAGCTAGCATCTTCCTAGTCCACTTAGTCTTTCTACCCCCTGTGATTGCAGTAATCACAACATCCATATCTGGATCATCATCCTCATCAACATTAGGAGTGTGCAAGAACTCATTAATAAGTTCTGGAGTGAATGGCACATCCCTCCCCCTAAAATTAACAGTACCATAAGACCTAGAACTCCTTTTTCCATAACTTTTCTTCATACAGGCATAGAATTCATAAGACCAGTTTGTAAGAAAAGCTTCACCAAATGTAACAGCATTCAACAGATTTCTATCCTCTAAGAACTTAATCATACCCTTACTATCAAAATCAGGCACATTAATTCTTTTCTCAATCAATAGCTTCCTCTTAGAATAAATTTCTAACCTTTTCTCAACATAAGTGGAGTGATCAGAGATACCTTCATTTTCTGCCTCAGAAGGCAGTTCCTCATCAGGATCAGTGTCTCCATCATGTGCAGAGGAGCTTTTGGATGAGCTCTTTGCCTCAGAAGATGAGCTGTCTCCACTTCCATCATCATCAGGTTCTGGTGTGGGCTCTTTTGCAGCAGCAAATGACTCAGCATTCTTCTTAAGAGATTCTTGCATGTCTCTTAGGCAAACATTGAAATCAGAATCAGAGTCTGATTCAGCAGGTTCTTCTTCAGGGATCATCTTGGCTTTCCCTTTTTCTTTAGGATCAACAGCAACTTTCTTCCTTCGTTCAACAGCAGCTTTCTTTGGTTTCTCAGCAACAGTCTTTGGTTTCTTTGCAGCAACACTGGCAACTTCGGTTTCTTCATCAGATTCAGTGAACACTTGAATCGGTTCACTAGCATCAGCTCCGGCTTTCTTCTTCTTCCTCATAGATTTAGAGTAATCTATTCGGGTAAACACACGGTTTGACCTCCTCCTTTGAACAGGGCTTCTCTGTCTTTTTCCTTTCTGTGCATTCTTCTTGAGAGGAATGGGAGCAGACTCATCAGAGACAGAGAGTGAAGAATTTGTACCATCACCAGAAGCTTCAGCATCTTCCATTTCGACATCCTCAGAATTGGATGCATCAGCACTAGCTTCTCCTTCAGCAACGGTTTTCACATTCTGTTCCGGTGCAACTGGCTCAGTAGGGTTTGAAGAATTGGGGGTTTTGGCAGCAGCAGCCATTTGGGCAGTTTGTTCGGCCAAATAGCTCGAGATATCCACAGTGATATCTCCAAACGTCATCACAGGTAGATGACCAGTAGTCCGAAGAGTGTTGGATACCTCTTCAACAGCCCTAGTGAATTCTTCAACAGTTGAGTGTGAGTGTGATCGAGGGTGGTTTCCAGCCATTAAGAAGAATCGGTTGGATTTCCAAGGTAGGTTTTTGAGAGTGTATGTAGTAAATTTGGGAAATACACGGCCAAAGAACAGTTTCTGCAAATACAGTACTTAACAAAAACTCAAAAAAGACAATTAGCAAAATAAATCACAATTAATTGAGTTTTATAGAGAGAATGAGTGTAGTTGGAGCTTAACACGATTAATTCCAGAAATAATTTGATAGTGCTCCACATTTTTAGCCACAACCTAGATCATGGTTTAATTTGTGGGAAAAATCAATTTTATTAATTAATTGAGTAATTAAGAAGTTTCTAGAATTTTTACTTAGTCCAAGCATAATCTGAAAAATAAAAAAAAACGTGGATTAGTATATAGTTAAATAAATAAAATAAATCTCAATAAATAATTAAATAATTACAACAGATAAAAATAAATTCGAATCAGGCAATGTTGTGCTCAAAACTGTTACAAACACCTCAACACGGTTTTTACATGAATTTGCTTCATTTGTGTTGCACCATATTTTTTCTTTTTGTGTTATAGCATCTAATTTGTATTGATCCATTGTTCCTGTAGAGTACATCGTAGTAGCGAACTCCGTGCCCCATACTTACTTAATGGATTACAAATATGTTGATGTTTTTACCAAATATCACCTTTTGAAAAGAAGGCATCGTAGTAGCGAACTCCGTGCTCCATAGTTACTCAGTGATTTGGTACATCTTTTAGTATGCTAATAACATTCTCATTTTTATGCATTTGAGAGATGTGAGACATGTTTATTTTTGCACTCCAAGGTTCTTAGATTCGTAGATATTTTACAAAGTAATTATTTAACTAAGTAAGAAATAAATTCAACTTATAAAATTTATACAACCCATGATGTTGTCCCAAATGCTACCGCATTTGTGACAACATCCATCCGAATTTTTCAGATATTGCTCATCCCAAGAGATTTCCTCAAGATTGAGAATCTCTCATGGTCTAATGCCTTAGTAAAAATGTCAGCATTTTGTTTTTCAGTAGGTATATACTCCAACTTCACAATGTTCTTCTCTACTAAATCTCTCATAAAGTGATGTCTTATGCTAATGTGCTTTGTGAGTGAGTGTTGTACAGGATTCTTAGAAATGTTAATAGCACTAGTATTATCACAAAAGATTGTAAGTATACCATTCTCAATACATAGTCATGGAACATCTTGCTCAGCCACAACAGTTGTGTACAGCAGCTTCCAGCAGCTATATACTCAGATTCTGCAGTAGATTGTGAAACACAATTCTGCTTCTTGCTGTGCCATGAAACACGATTGTTTCCCATGTAGAAACATCCTCCACTCGTACTCTTTCTATCATCTATGTCTCCAGCCCAATCAGCATCACTATAGCCAATCAAAATGTTGTTGGTGTCCTTAGTATACCAGATTCCAAGGTCACTTGTTCCTGAAACATACTTGATGATCCTCTTCACAGCATTCAGGTGAGATTCCTTTGGATTAGCTTGGTACCTAGCACAAACACACACACTGTACATAATATCTGGTCTACTAGAGGTTAAATACAGTAAACTACCTATCATGGATCTGTAAAGTGTTGGATCAACATCTGTTCCAGCACTGTCTTTGCAAAGTTTCAAAGAAGATCCCATAGGAGTTTTCATTGGTTTTGAATTCTCAAGACCAAATCTTTTAACCAAGTTCTTAGCATACTTACTCTGAGAAAAGAAAATACCATCACTGCATTGTTTGATTTGAAGACCTAGAAAATAGTTCAAGTCTCCAACCATACTCATTTCAAATGTTGCAGTCATTGCCTCAACAAATTTACTCAACATTTTATCACAAGTAGAACCAAACACAATGTCATCAACATATATTTGAGCAATTAGTATATTATTTTCAGTGTGCTTAATGAACAAAGTTCTATCTGCCTCTCCTCTAATAAATCCATATTCCAAAAGAAAGTCAGTAAGCCTACCATACCATGCTCTAGGAGCTTGTTTAAGGCCATATAATGCTTTCTTAAGTTTATATACATGATCAGGATACTGTGGATCTTCAAATCCTATAGGTTGTTCAACATATGCTTCTTCATTTAAAATGCCAATTAGAAATGCAGCCTTTACATCCATTTGATGAAGCTTAATATCAATAAAACATGCAATAGCTAGCAGTAATCTAATAGATTCTATCCTAGCAACAGGTGCAAAAGTTTCATCAAAATCGACTCCTTCAACTTGGGTGTAACCTTGTGCTACTAACCTAGCCTTGTTCCTAACAATATTACCAGATTCATCAGTTTTATTCTTGAATATCCACTTTGTTCCAATGACATTAGTATGACTAGGTCTTGGAACAAGTGTCCATACTTCATTTCTTTCAAACTGACCAAGTTCTTCATGCATAGCATTAATCCAGTTTTGATCAGTTAAGGCTTCTTTAGCACTCTTAGGTTCAATTTCAGATAAATAGCATTCAGCATTTACAACATTACACATAGAAGACATGCATATTGTTCTTACCACATCTACCTTGTTTGATCTTACTCTTCCTCTTGTTTGCACTCCAACTGTAGCATCGCCTATGATCTGGTCAGAAGGATGACTTTTACCTATTCTTGAAGAAGGATTCGTTTTGGGAATGTACTGGTCATTCTGTGAAGTTACAACTGTCTGTTCTGTCGATGTTGACCCAGATGTGTTAACATTTGGTGCAACATTCTCAGACTTCAGTGTATTCTCAGAAGTGTCAGTAACCTGTGATACATCTTCTTCATCTTTGTCATCTGTAAGACTTTTATCATCATCAAACACAACATTAACAGATTCTTGAACAGTGTTAGTTCTAAGGTTATAAACTCTATAAGCTTTACTATTTCTAGAATAGCCTAAAAAGAAACCTTTATCACTTTTAGAATCAAACTTATGAAGTTGATCCCTATCATTCAAAATGTAACACACACAACCAAATACATGAAAATATTTCACATTAGGTTTTCTGTTGTTCAAAATCTCATATGGTGTTTGATTAGTTCCAGAACGAATAAAAACCTTATTAATAATATGACATGCAGTATTCAATGCTTCTCCCCAAAATTTCTTAGCAAGACATTTGGATGTAAGCATAACTCTAGCCATTTCTTGTAAAGTTCTATTCTTTCTTTCAACAATTCCATTTTGTTGTGGAGTTTTAGGAGATGAATATTCTTGCAAGATACCCTTTTTATCACAAAAATCATTAAACATGCTGTTTTCAAATTCCCTACCATGATCAGTTCTAATACGGCCAACTTTCAAGTTAAACACATTTTTGAACCTCTTATAAAGAATTTTAAATGCAGCAAATGCTTCAGATTTGTCTCTCAAAGACTCTACCCAGGTATATCTAGAAAAATCATCTACCACAACTAAGGAATACCTCTTTCCTCCAATGCTTTCAGTTTCCATAGGACCCATCAAATCCATGTGCAGTAATTCAAAGCATCGATGTGTAGTACAATGTGACAGCATTTTGTGTGACATTCTTACCTGCTTACCTTTTTGGCATGGTCCACATACAGTGGTGTTGTGAAACCTAAGTTCTGGAATTCCTTTTACTGCATCTGCTTTGATTAGCTTTTTCATTGCTCTGTAATTTGCATGACCCAATCTTTGATGCCATAGAACATTTTCATCATGTTTTGAAAAGTTACACATATTTGTTCCAATAAGATAGCAATTATCAGCTGACCTAGTACCAGTCATGACACAAACTTCATCTTTATTAAGAACATAACATGAATCTTTATCAAATTTCACATGCAAATTATCATCACAAAGTTGACTAATGCTAATCAGATTTGCAAGTAAGCCATCAACATGTAATACATTTTTAAGCTTAGGAAAACCTTCAACATTCAAAGTTCCTTTACTAACAATCTTTCCTTTAGAACCTCCACCATATGTAACACTACCACTATTCAAGGTCACATAATCAGATAAGAAATCAATACGACCTGTCATATGTCTTGAACAACCACTATCAAAGTACCATAATTCAGGTAAACATGCTTTTAAGGAGGTATGAACAACATTACCGGTAGCTTTTGGTTTCCATGCAGATTTCAAAAACTGTTTACCAGGATGTGACAGTTTCTTATGCAGCATTTTCAAGTTTTTCTGTTCTTCAAACAACTTTATACAGTAAGGACGAATGTGACCAATTTTGAAACAGAAATGACAGATATACTTTCTCTTAACCTTGTGAGACTCTGTTTCTGCAGATGTTGACCCAGATGTGTCAACATTTGCCTTAACAAATTTCACAGGTTTTCTAAATTTATCAGAAATAGAAGCAGTAGTACCATCATAACCTAAACCATGATTATTAGACTTACCAGTAGCTATAGCATTATTTACCTCAGAAGCACTCTTGGAATATTTCTTGAAACATAAAGTAGAATTTATCAATTTCTCCTTTAAGTTACAGATTTCCAGATCTCTTTTGGTAAGAATAACTTCTAGCTTGGTGATTGTGTCTGTCAAATCCTCATTCCTTTTATTCAGAGAATCAAGGGTGAGTTTCTGATTTTTCCAATCATCTAACAACTTTTGGTATTCATTGTCATCATTCCTTTTTCCTGCATCATCAACTAAACCATTAAAACAGTTCAAATCTGGGTGACTCTGTTCTGATGTTGCTGTAGATGTTGAAACATCAGGTACAGCATCAGAATCTGTTTCATCCAGATCATCATCTGAGGAATCATTTTAATCAATTCTGGTAAAATTAGAATATTCATTCTAATTTAATTCATCAAGATCATCATCAGAATCATCACTCAAGGTAGCACTAAAATTCAGTTTTTGCTTAAGTCTAGTATTGGCACATTCATTTGCATAATGACCATAACCAGAACAAGCATTGCATTGAACTGATTTTCGAAATTCAGGATCATACCTTGGTTTACCTTCACTCTTTGATAGTCTTGGTGTGAATTGACCTTTCCTCCTTTCTGGTTGAGGTGTTGATGTGTTGATTTGAATCTTAGGCTGAATATTTCTAGATTTGTTCACAGATTTCTTAAGAAACTTATTAAAGTGCTTAGTGAGCAAGGCAATGTTGTTAGGATTGTTGAGACATTCATCAAGCAATTCTTCATCAGAATCAACTTCAGTAATGATAGGTTGAGACTCAGAAATGTTTGATGTTTCTCCTTTAAAAACCACAACTTTCTTATCAGCATCATTTTCATCAACTTGATTAGTGTTTATTTCATATGTTCTAAGAATACTCACTAACTCATTTTGACTTAATGTATAGCACAAATTTTAGCATCAAATCTTTTAGGAACAGATCTTAATATCTTATGAACTACTCTAACATTAGAAATAGGGTCACCAAGAGAATGTGATTCATTGATTATCTCACTTAACCTTTCATTGTAGGCTGAAATGGTTTCATCTTCCTTCATTCGGAGATTCTCAAACTTTGTTCCCAACATTCGAAGCTTAGTTCTTCGAACACTTTCTGAACCTTCACAATGCTCTTGCAACCTGTCCCATGCATCTTTAGAAGTAGAACAGTTAGATATAATTTTAAACATTGAAACATCAACAGAAGTAAAAATTGCATTTAAAGCTTTAGAATTGTAGCTTGCTGTTGTTATTTCATCAGTCGTCCAGTCAACTTCTCTCTTGAGTTGTATTTCACCATCTGCGTCTGCTGGTCTTTTTGGAGCTTCCCAACCTGTAAGTACAGTCCTCCAAGCACGTTCATCAATTGACTTGATGTACATACGCATCTTAGGCTTCCAATAGGCATAATTCGAACCATCTAAAACGGGTGGCCTAAGTGCAGTGGATATGTGATGTGTTTCCATTGCTAACCTACACTAAAAACACACTTGACCAAAGATCTAACCTAGTGTCGTCAGGTATCAGCTCTGATACCAACTGAAAGTGTGCTGTGGTATGTATATGAAGTGTTTAAGTTTAAGTAGAATAATGTTGTACTAAATGTTGTGACAATTGGTACAACACTGACTCTAACAGAATATCAGAAATTAAGATTAACACAGCGGAAGACTTGAAACACTAAAAACAAACGTGACACAATGGATATAATTTTCACATAGATTTTATAAATAAAAATCTATGCTAGCCTTACGGCGAAAAACAATACTTATCTTCAAGTACAAATGTTGTGTGAAATGTTATAGCATTAACAATCACAACGAAACTATAAACGAGGCAGGTGCCAAGTCTAGAAAACGAACTAAGTGTATAAATTATACACTGTCGAAATGCCTAGTCTATCTAATGATTACACTCTCAATAGATAAGAAGACACACAGTCATACGGGTGGTATACAACGTATGAACTAAAATGTAGAACTATTGGCCACAATTTCCTAACAGGGATGAACGCTCGGTCTAGGATATTGATCGAATAGAGCACACCGAATTATGAAGCCTTCAATGGGTATTTATAGTGTGGGATACGAAATTCTAGAGGCTTCCACATTGAGGTCCTATTTTTTAGGAAACTCAACTTCCACAACTTCCATGATCTTTCTAGATCCTTCTAGGCTGCTCCAGGTCGTTCCAAATGTATCTAGGCTGTTCTAGCATGTTCTCCAATGTTCTGGAATCTTCCAGGTTCCAGATCCTTGTAGAAGCTTCTAGATCCTGCCAGAAATGCGACAACATTTAGGTCAACATTTAATGTAGCATTTCAGAAAAAACTTAGAAAAAATCTCGGAAGGTCAAATTCAGATGTTGTTGATAATGTTAAGACATTTAAGAATTAACAACATCTACACTTTCCTTCATAACTTCTCTGAAAACATTATCTCCCAAACTCAGAACAACAATGTTGTAAGCTTTCTCCATAAGCTCCTCTTTCTTGGCCTTGTCTGCATCGGATACAGCGGGGTCAAGTGGACTAAGAGCATCATTTAGCCCATGGTGTAACAACAGAGCCTTCATCTTGGCTTTCCATAAACCAAAATATATCTTACCATTGAATTTCTTTATCTCCAATTTCACAGAGCCCATTTCTTGATTCATGCTTATCTTTCGACTTCCCACAGACGGCGCCAATTGTTATGGAATTGTATCCACAAAGCAATTCCTCACAAATGATACAATAAGAAAACTAGAAACGCAAAGAATTGAAACAAATAAAGAACTCAAAGAAAGAACACGGGATTTACGTGGTTCGATCAAATGATCTACGTCCACGGAGGATAGAAGACTCTCTTTACTAACACGAATGAAAGTTACAGATTACAAGTATTCACAAAGCTTGATCTCTCTCTCAAAACTTTCAGTACTCACAACCTATGCACTAGATGGTGTATTTATAGATGTACAATGCATTGGATAATTGCCACTAACCGACTAACTAACTAACAGAAACAACAGAAATAACTAACTCCGAAAACTGGAAATCAGCAGACTTGACTCAGCTGATCTGCCATCAGCTGAGTTGGCTTCAGCAGACTTGGAACTCTACTAATCTGATAAGATCAGACGACTTGCATCAGCAGAGTTGTCCTTAACTCCTCTCAAATTAGTTGACTCCCAAATCAGACTACTAAACCTTATCAGCTGAGTACACCTTACTTAACTTGTGCTGAACTCCAAGATCAGACGTCTAGCTACTCTTCTGAAAGATAGAATCAGATGACTACCAATATTGCATTAATCCTAACACTAATCAATGGTGATTGCAGCGTGTGTTGAAAGCGTGCTCCTACCAGGTTGTTATAATCGCCTAACAAACTCACGTGTTCCGCACTGCCCAATCGAAATGGCAGCTTTGCCCTTTCTCCTGCAACTCGTAATAGATGACCTCCAGTAGAAGACTAATCAGAAGACCTCCATCTGTTGATCTACTCTTATGATCTCCACACTCTTAGTAAAAGACTAACTCTGCAAACAAATATCTACTCAGCTGATATGAACTCTTCATATCATAACAAATTATAAGTGGGTGTTTGCAAGCACTAGTATGTGTTTAGAAGCACTTTTTTTTTAAAAATATAATCACTTTTAAAATGTTTGGCAACACAACTAAGTGATTAAATTAAGTTGTTAAAAGTGATTTTGGTGAAGCACCCCTCCACCTATTTTTAATAGCTTCTATGTGCTTCTCATCATTGTAGTAACCAATTTTACATTTTTGCCCTCACAATTTAAATAATATTTTATATTTACCCATTACTTATTCAAATGTAATAAGGGTGTTTTTATAAAATTATAAAAAAAACTATTTGTTTTGCAAACATCACAACATACACAAAATTGATTAAAAGTGTTTAGTTTTAAAATATTGTTCACTTTCAATTTTATTACAAAAAATCAATTTTAATCACTTTAAATCAATCACTATTGTTTGCAAACACACCCTAAGTTGATTCTAAGCATCACCTACTCATCAGACTGAAAACCTCCAACTCATCTGATCAGGATTAAGTTAGCTTTCCTGGCTCTCATTAGCTCACATCAACTGACTAATACTTAGTTGATATCGAGATTATGAGATAAACCTCACAGTTGTCCAATGTCCATCAAAGATTTTGTCCTCGGAGAACTTATCCAAAAAGATGATTTCAAGTTCAAGTTTTAAAATCTACTGTACAAGATAAGACTCAAATTCTCAAGAAGATAGAAGTCTTGTTCTCAAGTTTAATTAAGTTACATGACCAAGAAGATAGAAGTCTTGTTCTCAAGAAAATCGAGCCTGAATCAAAACGCTCTGAAATGAAACCTAGGACGCCAATGCCGTTATTTCCAGTGTCAGAGAATATTTTAAGGAAGACCAATGATCAAACAACACGTTGAAGATTGAATGAAGTTTTTAGAGTTTGACATAATTGCATGTACTATGCACATTAATCTTAAATAAAATAGATGACAATTGGATCTATTTTTCTCCATTATTAATTTCATACTGAAAACGTTGACCAAATAATTAATGTAGTTGCTGAAAATCAATGCTTTGGCAGTACTTTAATTAGAGAGGCGGTGAAATTATTTTTCATACTGGACAGTTGAATATGCATGCGTACGGGAGCGACGAAAACGTTAACCAAATAATTAATGTAGCTGCTGAAAACCGAATGCTTTGGCACTTTAATTGAAGAGAATTTGTCGTTGTATGTTTGTATGGGCAAAAATATCCTTGAATTGAAGATGTCTTTTATATTTTCATTGATACAAAAATTAATTGGGACTGATCGAATGACCCGATTTCTTGCAAATCAGTAGTGTTTAGGCAGGCTATGCACTGCCTAGACGATCGAATGACCCGAATATTAATTGGGACTGATCGAATGACCCGAATATTTGGTGATCTCAAATGCGTCGATGGTGACTCATTATTTCGATGAATCATTTCTTCGGACTTTCTTCTTTATTCGAATGGATTACTATTTTTATTATTTTTTCCTCATGCAAATTGGTGTTTTTTTTGTATTAATTGTGTATACGTTTATACTTTCATTATGATATTACTATGATTTTTAGAAATTATAGTACTACTCCCTCCGCCCCAATTTAGATTGTGCATTTACTGACTTGCACTTTTTAATAATATTGTGTTGCATTTTTTAGTTATAATGACTTACACTTTTCATTAATATTGTGTTGCAATTTTTAATTATAGAGATTTACAATTTTAAATAAAATATTGTGTTGCACTTTTTATTTATAATAACTTACACTTTTCATTAATAATATGTTGCACTTTTCAATTATAGTGACTTACAGTTTTCAAAAAAAAAAATGTAAAAAAAAAGTTAACATCCATTTTTTACAAATGGACAGTCTAAATTGGGACGAAGTGAATATATTTTTTAGGTATAAAAAATAAAATAAATAAAAAATTGAATTGCCTAAATACGGTCCAAAACTTATTAACTAGCAATTTCGGACCTATGCACTCTTGCTGATTTTACACTTTCATGTCTTTGGCTGTGTTTGTTATATCTTGAATGACAGGGATCAGTTACACAAGTTTGATTCAAAGAGTGACAAAGGATTCTTCCTTGGTTACTCTAGAAACAGCAAAGCCTACAGAATCTACAACTTCAAGACTGAAATTGTACAAGAATCAGTAAATGTTGTATTTGATGATGATACAAGCATTACAGGAAAGAGCATTGAAGATGAAGACATTTCAGATTTGATTGATGTTCCAACTAATACTGAAAAAGTTGAACAGGTTCAGAATGTTGAAAAGAATGATGACACACCAAAGGAATCATCTGAGAATACAGATCCTGAAAATATGTATAATCTCCAGAAAACACCTTCCATAAGGATTCAGAAACATCACCCACATGATCAAATCATTGGTGAACAATCCACAGGTGTTCAAACCAGAAGAAGGATGGGTATGAACTCAAAGGATGTGGTAAGGTCTATTTGCATGTCATCTATGTGCAGTAAGGTAAATCATGAATGTTATCACTTTATGATTGAACCTAAAACTGTTAAAGAAGCATTAGATGATGAGAATTGGGTTGAAGCCATGTATGAAGATCTAAATCAGTTTGTTAGGAATGATGTTTGGACTTTAGTTCCTAGGCCAGATCGTATAAATGTTATAGGAACTAAATGGATTTTTAAAAACAAAACTGATGAGATGGGAAACATTATTAGAAACAAAGCTAGATTGGTTGCTCAAGGTTATACACAAGTAGAAGGTGTAGACTTTGATGAAACATTTGCTACTATTACTAGAATAGAATCCATTAGACTTTTACTTGCCATTGCATGCTATATTGATATAAAACTGCACCAAATTGATGTTAAAACTGCTTTTTTAAATGGTATTCTCATGGAAGAAGCTTATATTGAACAACCAAAATGTTTTGAAAACCCTGAATTTCCTGATCATGTCTTTAAATTGAAAAGGGTTTTATATGGCTTGAAACAAGCACCTAGAGCATGTTATGAAAGACTAACTGGCTTTTTGATTGAATTTGGTTTTGTAAGAGGTGAAGCAGACAGAACATTGTTTATTAAACATGAGAAAAATGCTATTATGATTGCTCAAATCTATGTTGATGATATAGTATTTGGTTCTACATATGATACTATGCTCAAACTATTTGTAAGTGAAATGACATCTACATTTGAAATGTCCATGGTTGGTGATCTAAATTACTTCTTAGGTCTACAAATTAAACAGCAAAAGGATGGCATTTTCATTTCACAAAGTAAGTATGCTAGAAATCTAGTGAAGAGGTTTGGTTTAGAGAATCCTAAACATATGAAGACACCTATGGGATCAACTCAGAAACTGAGTAAAGATAATTTTGGCCAGAATGTTGACCCAACATTATACAGATCAATGATAGGCAGACTCCTTTACCTGAGCTCCAGTAGGCCTGATATTATGTTCAGTGTATGTTTATGTGCTAGATACCAATCTAACCCTAAAGAATCACATATGAATGTTGTCAAAAGAATTATTAAATATGTTGCAGGAACATGTGATTTAGATATTTGGTATAGCAAAGATACAAACTGTACCTTGATTGGGTATAGTGATGCAGATTGGGCAGGTGATTGTGATGACAGAAAAAGCACAGGTGGTGGTTGCTTTTATATGGGAAACAACTTGATCTCTTGGCACAGCAGAAAACAAAATTATGTGTCTCAATCCACAGGTAAATCAGAATACATTGCAGCAGGAAGTTGTTGTACTCAATTATTATGGTTACAAAAAATGTTTCATGGTTTTGGCCTAACTAGTGATGTATTGACTGTGTACTATGATAATGCAAGTGTTATAAATATTACTAAATATCCAGTGCAACATTCATTGACAAAGCACATAAGTATTAAACATCACTTTATTAGAGATTTTATTGAAAACGAAGTTGTTAAGTTGGAGTATATTTCTACTAAAAAATAATTGGCTGACATATTCATTAAATTTCTTGATGACAAGAGGTTTTCATCCCTTCGAAAATCTCTTGGTTTATGTAATATCTGAAAATATGATCAAGGGTGTTGTATCAAATGCAGTAGCATTTGAGGCAACACTAAGATATGTCTCTTATTTGTTTCCTTGGTATAATTTTTGTAATTATTGAATTAATGTAATTCCTTATGATTGTGTTTAGATTCTAAGTGACTTGTGAAAAATACTAAAAGAGCTTATACAACTCTCAAATGATGAAAAAGAAAATCACATATTAGATGCTTTATAAATCACTGAGTAACTATGGGACACGGAGCTCACTACTACGATGATCTCTTTTCAAAAGGTGATATAACTTGCATCAATATATTCACAAATCCATTGAGTAACTATGGGGCACGGAGTTCGCTACTACGATGTTCTTTTTTCAAAAGATGGATCAATGTGAAGTGTGATATAAAGAAAAGAAAATAGTGCAACACATATGAAGTAAATTCATGAAAAAACTGTGTTGAGGTGTATAGAATGCCAACAAAAGTCACAACACTTGTACACTTAGATTCAAATCTCGATTATTTAGGAATTTGTTATTTTTTATCATTATTAATGTTATTCTCTGAAATAAATAATTTGACGAAGTCTTATAATTAAATTTTTTTTAGTTATTATTTATATTCGAGTTTATTTATTAATTCTTCTCCAGCTTCACACGATCTAATAGTGGGGAAGTTAATCCCACTACTTCACTCTCCAATTTCCTGAATCGTGATCTCTCTCTCTCTTCTTTCGATTTCCTCTATAAATGGTCTCCATAGGAGTGTTGCAAAATACCTTACAAGCTTTGTTAATTCTATTAAAAACGGTAATTTTAGAATTAATTATAGCAGTTATTGGCTTTTGCAGGGAATGTCACATCACTTAAGGGCTCAAATTCAAATTGTGTGTATTTGCAGAATTCGAAAGGTTGTCTTGTTGCCTAATATTTGCCTTAGTTTGTGTGTACAGGTTCTAATATGTCAAAAAACACACAAGACTCGGTTGCACAATCGAATTCAAGCAAATTCTCTCAATCTCAAAACCCTCTCAACCTACTCGCAGAAATGGCATCATCTAACACCTCAAGCAAGTCTCACTCTCCTAACTCACCCACCTTCACTGTTGGAACCATAGATGTTCCATACGAAGATGCTCAACCTTCCACCAACTTGGTACCTCTCCAAATTGTACCATACAATCCATTGGACATTCACTCTGAAATCGCGAATGCCAATATCGAAGCCTCAGCTGCAAAATCCACTTCTAACACTCCAAATGAGCAATCATCTGAGACTCCCACTCTTGAAACCGCTCTTGTTACTCTCCACTTTCAACTAGGCACCCCATTCGAAACCTTGAATGATGCCTACGAAGCCCTAAGTCGTAAAACAGTGCACCCTGTTATTGTGCTTGAAGGAGAAACCTTGGACAATGCTATGTTCAAGGGTGATGCTCCACCAACTCAAGATGTGGACATGCAAGATCGGTTGGACTCTTCAGATGAGGAAGTGCTCGCTGCAAAATTTGAAAGGCTTCACAGACACAGAAAGGGGAAGAAGAAAGCCACTGCACCTGCTGCAAGGAAATGGCCCGGTGGGAAGAGAAAGTCTCAAAGAAATCTTGGCAATATTGTTGATTATTCTGGAAATTGGAAGAAATCCAGAACTGATGGCAATGCCTCTGAGCCCATTGCAGTTTCTGACTCTGAGCTAGAAGCAGAAACAGAGCAAGAAGAAGCCCCAGTCCAAGAGGAGGTGAATGAGGCTAATCATGTGGATGAAGTGGCAGATGATATTGAAGAACAACAAGAGGAAAGTAATTATACACCAAAGGTTCCAACTAGAAGATCAAAATGACTCTGAAAGACCGCTAGTGTTGCCTCTCCGATGGCAACACCCGGACCTTTTGACCCTGAATCATCATCCAGTTCAACTGAAGATGAAAATGAGGTATTATTCTCTTCTGATGATAGAAACAGTGACTCTGATGAAGATTATCATGATAATACTAGTGTGCAATATAGAACCATAAGGAATAGACAATTTTTTAGTGAAAAACTGATTAAGGTGCCTGATTTTGAGGAAATGAACCTGTTAGATTGGTTTAGAGAAAGGTTTTTGTTGAATGCTCTTCAATTTGCCTGCCCTTACATTGTTGACTGGATTTATGAGTTCTATACTAATGTGACTGAACACACTGGGGATCCTAACTCTACTAGATATGGTCAAATTTGGTTTAGAGGAAACAGGATCATGATTACTCCTAGAATGATAAATATCATGATTAAAACAAAAATTATGGAGGATCCAGTGGTCACTGATCATGATGTCATGATAAGTATACTGACAAGAGGAATAATCACAAAATGGAGACAAAGAATTCTTGCCTCTAAGTTGACTAGTTTGTACTCTGTATTGCATAAATTGGTCTGCTTTAACTGGTTGCCAAAAACAAACAATACTACACTCACACTTGAACAAGCTTTAAACTTATGCACAAAATAGGCCATGTGAAGAGATTTAACCTAGGACAGGTTATCTTCACGAACACGATGACTTTCAAGTGTGATATGACTGGTAGAGGCATACTACCTTACCCCTGCTTGCTGTACAAATTTCTGGTTGATAAGGCCTTTGAAAGATCAGATGAAGAGGTAATCAATAATTACATCCCTGGGTTCAGTATATCAAGCCAGTTCAGAGTTGCAGATGAAAGGGTTGTGGATCTTCCTCTTAGAAGGAATGATGAAGGTGCAGGTCCTAGTTCAGTTCCCAGTGATGCTCAGAATGATCTCATCCACTCCACAACACTGCCTCCTGAAGAAGCTGTCTCCTCTCTATATTTATCTTCTCATTATATTTTGAGGCAGATTGACATTTTGCAGGGTTCTATCACCAACTTGCAAAGTTCAGTGGAGTATCTTCTTATCCAAAAGAAATTTTAGATGGATCTTCTTTCCACCTCAACAAAGGGAGTAGTTGATGGTTCCCACAACCAACAACCAACTAACATTGGAGTTGTTCCTGATATTGGAATGAAGGAGAATGATGCTGCTGAAGGAGAAGACCAAGACATCCAGGATCTTTATGGGGATCTGGATGTATGAAGAGCTTGAAGACAGGGGGACAACTTATATTATAGGGGAGAACTTACATTATGGGGGAAACTGTGCAGATTATGAAGATGCATCTGAATTATTTCAGCCTAATCCTTTCCCAAATGTTATTTCAGTTTTTCTTGGTTGTAAAGCTCTGTACTTATGTTGTTTTTATAATTCCTAAAAACTCTGTTATTTATTTTTTGTATTTATTTAGGATTTTCCTTTATGTACAAGTTATTTAAATCTAAACAAGTTATTTAGTTTAGATGATGTCTTTTATTAATTTGATCTTATACAACTGATACTTCAATTTTTGTTGAAATATCAATTGTGTTAAATTCTTAGTCAATATTTATGTTGTGCGAACATCAGTTAGTGTTGATTTACAAAGGTTAAATTGGGGGAGATTGTTGATGTTGATATAAGTGTTCTGTAAAATGATCCAACACTAACAGCCGAGTGTTGTAACTAATGTTCCCAATACTTATGACAACATCAGAATTTGTCCTTCCTTTTCTCATTAACTCCGATCTTACACTTGTTGTTTAGTAATGTCCCCAGTGCAGTTAGAAGACGTGGGCAACACCAGATCACGTAGTTGTATGGGAATGAGAAGTTACTAGACATGAGATAACAAGTCCTACATGTTGGGATATTCATCCAAGCCCCTAATATGAATGTAATAAATAGCTTTAGTTTTGATGGCCAAAACTCAGATCAGTAGAGTACAGGTTAGATTGTCTAGTCTTAAATAGAAGTAAGATTCCTATGTTGTATTACTAAGCTTAGAAATATTGAAAGTATTTGTAAATTCTAGTCTAAGAGTCAGTAGTACAATGGTAAGCTGACTACTCGTCTGTACACTCCGCTGAAGAATATTAAGAAGAAGACAGAAGACTAGAAGACCCCAAGAGTTCATTAGTAGATTCAAATCTAAAGGTTGTTGTATACCTTGTAGATTAGGTCTGCTATATGATAATCTGCAATCGAAGTTCAGAAGACTACACAGCAGATATGAACTCATCTATATCTTGTCAGAACAAGCCTTAAAGAGCATTCAAGACGAAGAAGCACTTAGCATTTATGAATAAAACACCTTCACAAGTGTTAATTCATTTATGAATAACTAAGTCAGATGACAAAGGAATACAAAATAAAAGACAAAGAGAATGTCGGATTAACATCTGAATTACTCTACCAGAAGACAAGATAGCTCTCAACTAGCAAGCTAATGTGGACCAATGAAACATCAACACGAAGCTATGAAGTTGACAGCCCAGTAGGTCGTACAAGAGATCTGCAGAAAAGGTACAGAGCATTTAATGCACCTTGCCTTTCTAAGGTAAAGCCGTACCAGAAAATCTGCAAACACCATTCCTATGAAGATGGCGACCATACTTGGAAAGATTTGTTGCAACGGCTAGTTTCTGAGCACAAATCTCTCTATAAATACAACACTTGTTCTTTGGAACAAGGTATCGGAAACTCCACATGCAAGAACTCTCTCTCACTGCATATACAACAAGAAACAACAAGTCTGAGAAATACACTCAAGTATCGAGTTCTTTAGAGCCTGCAAAGATTTCTATTCTTAGTGCTCTAAGTTTTCGATCCTAAGCCCGTTTAAAGAATGTTATCTTTAGAGCTTAGAATATTAGTTGGTTATACACACATCTCTTTGTAAAGGTTGTTTGTTACCTCACCAACAAACAGATCAGTTCCTAATTAGAAAGTAGTTGAGGTTCTTGATCCGAAAAGTCTTCTCTTGGGACTATAAAGCAGCATGCCTAGTGAATTTCTCTATCTGATTAGAGAGAGTGGACGTAGGATATTGAGATCTGAACCACTATAAATCGTTGTGTTCTTTACTGCTTATTCTTTATCTTGCATTCATATTCATCACTGTTAATATTTGTTCATAACATAGTTTTTGAAGTTATTGTTTAAAAGATTTTCATAAAAGTACCCACGAGTCTAAACACGTAGGGCCTACACATTTCCGCACTCATAACACTTGAGATAGCTTTCAAACTGACCAGCTGAATTCAGCAATCAGTAAGGTTGTTATCTTGAATTGCTATAACACATACACTCTACAGATCAGAACATCTTATTTTGCATATAGACGTACGAGTACATAACTCTTCTGAACGTCTAATCTGATCATAAAGCACGAAAAAGTTTTCTATCACCTGACAGTCTATTCACCCCCCCCCTCCCCTCTAGACTATCACTATACTCGTTTTGGGACCAACACTACATTCAAGGAGATGTGAAGAGAAGTTCCATTAACCGTTTGATCTCACGGCTGTTATTCTCGACTACTCGTCTATCGAACACAAGTTATTCTCGACTACTCGTCTATCGAACGCTATTACGCTTCTACTTAGTTAAATCTTTGTTTCTTCTTGTAGATCTACATACTATTGTAAACCCGAATAATAGTGTATTGATCATGATCTTATTTACTAGGTTATATGCATAGATCTATGAGGGAGATAGTTTCGTAGGATCTAGTAAATTGTATACACTCATTCGAAGTGTTATTGTACACCTCTAAGAGGTTGTAATCCGTTTCACATATTTTTATATAGTGAACAGTGTAGATTATTTTATAATCTACGCAAATTTTGAATACTTTCATTGTTCAAAGTGCAATTTAAATTCCGCTGCATAGTGTTGTCTGGACAGTGCCAACACGACGGACAATTTCTCTGATTTTGCACGTACACACACTTTCAAGTAGTAATTGTGTATAAGTAAACAGAGTTTGTCTTTTTATCAGCAAGAGTAGAGATATATATCTTTCCTTTTGTATAAAACATCTTCTCTTATGGAAAGTGAAGATAAAACAGAGATACCAACTTCCTTTCTCCACTTGTATTTTTTTATTTCAACTCTACCATTAGCATAGATGGAATCAAGAAAAGGAAAACTAACCTTGATAACAGCTTTAATGTTGTCGTTGGTTAAGGGAATTTCGAATCCATCATCCTGATATTTGAGAAGAACATCTACCAGATCTTGTTGCTTATAATCAGAATTGGGCTGCAGTTTGTGCTCACTTATGATGTCCTCAAGAATCTTATCTGCTTCACGGTGCAATGTAATCAGTCTCCGCCTGGTTACACTCATCATTTGAATCAACTTGATGGAAGGATACAAATCTACAATATCGAATCCTGCTGCATATTCAAGACCCTCGCGGATTATTGGCAGCAATCTCTGTCGTTCCTTGGTAATCTTACCAAGGGCTGCCCTTGTTACCACAACATATGTTGATGAGTAAAGTTTGTCCATCAGATTAAAAGCCGATCCCTCCATACTACCGATCCACCTCAAAAGATCTAAAAATACCTCTTCTCTAATTGATAGGAACGATTGAACACGTTTCACGCTCAGAAGCTCCATAGTGCATATTTTTTCCTAAGCTGTCTCCAGTAGTTGCCGTATGGACTAAACGCAATACTGATGTTATTGTAACTCATGATCTCAGTCATTAGAAGCCACGGCCTGGATGCAAAATTGAGATCATGAGTTTTCAAAATTTGCCTTGCAGCGTCGGGTGAGGAAACTACAACAACGGAGAGTTGCCTAGCTGTAGATGCATCAACGGCCCGTATTTCAGGGCTAGTTGATGTAGTGCACGATGGGGCAAGGATCCTACGAGATTGTGGATATTTCCAATCAAAGGCAGTTTTCATGGCACTGGAGGGAGATTTGCACTACTTGAGGTGTTGGATTTGGATTTGAATTTGAAGAAGATCAAAGTAGACCAGAGGATGAGGATGAGGAAAAAAAACATCACAAACTGGATCTCCATGAGAAAATGGTGTATGTAGATGTTCTGTTCTACTGCCTTTAAGTTATATCAATATGCTAGTCGACTGCATTATATGCATATATACAATGTAAATACTCTTTTCTGTCAACTGTCAAAATTTGTCAATTTCGGAATATTTCAACTGTTAAAAACAATGGGGGCAGTATCGTTTAAATGTCAAATTTGCAAATCTTTCAACTTGGGCTTTTCACGTGCAAACTTGTTCTGTCTTGAGGATTAAGAAAGTTCCAAAAATTGGCAAAACTAATTTGACAAGACAGGGTTGTTGTATTTTTTCAAAATTGAGAAAGATGTGTATACGTTGAAGAGAGAGGTTACGTATAGCATTTATATGATCCCAAATGTTTCATATTACTAACAGATTCTCACAAGTTATAACTCCTCTAGTTCTTATATTTTCTTTTTTGACAAGAAAGAGTGCTCTAAAGTTATTGATCCAACTATAGTCCGTGAGCTAATTCAGTAACTCTCTAACCCATAAAGGGATCTCTGCTCAAATCCAAGTTTGAGGAAGTGGAGAGAGTCAATTGCATTTGTTCGTCATAACCGTCTCCGCCCGAGGTAGATGATGAATGCCACAAATTCCTTCACTTGTAAGGGCTGCTCGCAACTCATCTATAGAGTCTTCTTCAGGCCCAAAAAAAGGGTCAGTGCACCCCCGACTTGTCGAGACCGTAATCTGTGAAGATCTTCGCTGGTCCAATCTGCAAATTGAGTAAACAGATTTGGGAATGTACTCCCCATAGCACGGCCTTCATTGCCAAAATTTTCACATTTCATAAGCCACACCCCTTCCATACATCTCTAACAGCTGGGAAGAATATCAATGTATGTGCCTCATCCGCATTTGGGTAGCCACAAATGAAACAATACGGATCAATGAGAACATGTCGCTTAAAAAAATTTGCCTCATGCAATTTTCCAGATAGTAATATGATTCAGATCCCCAAAAATAAAGGGAGGACAAGCCATTGAAGGCCAGAGATTTGCCAAGATTTTGTTCATATTTCAAATCACCCGGAAATCGCCATATTATTTTAATTATCCAACCGTAAGATTTGTGATGAGGTATATTCATATTGTTAACTAGCTAGTTGAAGATAACAAATTCAGACAGTGGAAAACAGCAATTGGTCTTTCCCTGTTTTCAATTTTAAATTGCGAAAGCAGTCGTAAAGCTCGGAAATGCTTGTTGATTTCATTTCACCCTCTGGCCATGTAGGCCCAGAATCCACACCATTTATTTTGTGTTTCAAACAAACACGTAACAAATATTAGAAACGTAATATCCATATAGCAGACCCACACATGGGATAAAAGCCTAAAAGATATCAACGTACTACTTGGATATATAATTGTAGACCTACTCTAGTTTAAAATGATCTCATATATGAGACGGAGCTCCACATGATTCGGGTATAGTCATGTAACATATATGCAATGAGAGTCTGTCATACAAGTATTTGTCCAATTGTATTATTATGATATTTAAGTAGATAAGATTAAAAACAAACAGAGGGAAGAAAATATACATCTCACAAGAAATAGAAGAATTAACTCATTTCTGGCTACTCATTGAAACCTAGCAGCAGCATACTAGAAAAGAACCACAAGATTTGTACTTCAACCACATTCAACTTTCATTACAAACCAGAATAATTCAAGAATCAGCAAACTCAGTAATAAAGACCAGAAAATTACTAAACAAATTTGGCCTGTGCGTTGCAATAACAATATTATTATGATATAGCAAATTGTAGTACATAATCATAGTGAATGAAACAGTACAAACAAAGCCCCAACTAAGAGGCTTTAGTTGACAGAATAAGAGGATACATCTTACTTATAGCTAATAGGAGAACTTAGTTAGTTCTCTCTTATAAGCATTACATCAACCCTGCACTCTATACAACTACTTAGGGAGGAAAATACGTAAATCATCACTCTAAATGATATAATCAGACCAATCAGATATGTGAGACGTTTGGTCCATCGTTAAACTAGGCATCTTATCGAGCTTAACCGGATTATCCCTCCCTCCCAACAATCTAGCAGGATTCCCAACAGCAGTAGTCTTAGCAGGAATCTGTTTTAACACAACAGAACCAGCCCCGATCTTCGCCCCTTCTTCAATCGTAACATTGCCCAAAACACAAGTTCCAGCTCCAATCAAAACACCATCTCCGATTTTCGGATGTCTATCTCCAGAAACCTTACCAGTTCCACCCAATGTCACATTATGCAATATAGACACATTGTTCCCAATCACTGCAGTTTCTCCAACCACAACCCCTGTTGCGTGATCAAGCAAAATCCCACTCCCAATTTTGGCCCCAGGATGAATATCAACAGCAAAAACTTCAGAAACCCTATTCTGAATCAACAAAGCCAAGATTTGTCTACCTTTGGACCATAGATTATGTGCTATCCTATGAGCTTGGCAGGCTGAAAAGCCTTTAAAATTCAAGAAACAGTGAACATAACTAATACAAGCAGGGTCCCTCTCCTTAACTGCCCTCAAATCATCACTCACTGCCCTAATTATCTCTTCATTCTCTGTAAGTACACCTAGAAACAGATCATAAAGCGTGCCGCTAGGTAAGCTAGAATTGCTCAATTTCATCGACAGATAACTGGACAGAGCGCTTTCCATTGAATCATGGGACAGGATTGAAGTAAAATAATAATTAGACAATATGGGTTCCTGAACAATATCTGACCTGGCTTCCTCCTTCATTCGCAGCCACAAATCATCGAAGGTATCTTCATCGGAAACAGTATTGACCTGCTCTGAAATTGGGACATAAGACGCAAGATTAGGCCTGCAATATTTGACATAATTATCGAAAGAACGGTCATCAATGGGCTGATTTGTTTGAGGACGAGTTTGTGTACGCACACAAGTGGCCATAGTGAAATTGGGTTTGTGAAGAGGTATAAATTTTGTGGAAAGAGAAAAGAATAAATGCCTATATAGAGGGGAAGGAGATGTGGATAGGGATTGTGCCAGAGCTTTCATCGGAATGTATATTTTATTAGTATTTATTTTTGCTCACCGGGAGACAGAAAAAGGAAAAAAAATTAGCGAATAAAAGAAAGTTTATCGAGCGGATGTGCCGGAGAGGAGGATGCGTATGCAATTGGGTATGCAACGGTAGCACGCTTTATATAAAGTCCACGCGCAGCCACAACAGCTATAGTTGCTTCAAATAATACAAGTCCACGAATAAAAAAATAAAAGTAGCTCTCGAGTAATCGTCTCGATTACTATATTTGAAACTTAAAACTTAACTCAAATTCAATTGAGCCTAAATTTTTTAAGCTCGAGTTAAACTCGACAAGAAAGAAAATATATATATATATATATATATATATATATATTATGTTTTGATTAAGAAATATGATAAAATAATATATGTAGTATAAGTGATGTGATAATGAGAGAGAAAATCCCCTATAATACTAATAGGAAGTTTTAAAATGATGATGTGTCGTCTTGTGAGAGCTTTGGCCTACGTGTCATTTTATCAAAAATCGAGTTACACGTGTAATTTTGTTATTTGTTATGAAGTCACGTCTGCAGTAATATTTTAAGCATATATACTTTCCTTACTTAATTTATAATTACATGTTATTCAATATTTTTCATTTATTAATCACTTAATTTCTAAACTACATTAATTATTCAATACATTCCATCTATTAATTTTCCAATTACATTATAATCTTTTAAATCTTTATATGAAATTTTATAAATGTATCTTTAAAATATGAGATATACTATTTTGAGTATTAACTTTTATCAATATACCGCGTAATACGCGGGGAGTCATCTAGTTCTCTATATTATCAACAAATAATGATGAAGATTTTGTTTAATCCATCGTGAAATTTTTTAAAATTTTCAACAATTCTCTTAATATTATAAATTTTCTAAAATTATTTTGACTGAATGGAATGAGATCATGAATGGAATGAAGGTGGGAAAGAAATAAAATAGGAATGACAATTGTTATGATTAGTATGTACAAAGAATCAAAAATTGGTGTTGTGTAAAATTACCTAAATTATTATTATTGTTAATTTTTGTTGTTGCAATAATTTGTTATTATTACTATTTATTATTTAAAAATTATTATTATTATTAAATATTATAGTATTATATATTAATATATATTATTATTAATATATAAAAATATTATTGTTAAGTGTTTAAATTACTATTATCAAATAATAAATATTTTTTTAATTTATCGGTATGTATTATTAATATTTTTATAACTATTATTATATATTAATGTATATTTAATTATTATTTAATTTTTAAATTTATTAATTTTATTATGAATAATAAATTATTATTTATTTAATAGTTATAATATTAAAAAAAATTAAATTATTATTATTGAAAGTGAAAAATAATAGTATGTGAAAATGAAAATAAATAATTGGAGTAATATTTTATATAATAATAATAGTAATAATAATAAAATTAATTTCTTACATCATGGAATACACAATATCATGGGGTATGGAAGGAATGATTATTCCTTAATTTTGGTAATGACCATTCCAAATGGAATGATCATTCCTAATAAATAAATATACCAATCATGGTATTTGGAATGAATTAATGAATGATCAATTCATTCCTAATTCATTTCTACATACCAATCATGACGTTAATAGCTTAAAAAAAAACTCACATTTTGGTATGTTCTTTTCTCTCTCGAAGAAAAGGCTAAATATGGTTTATAGTGATTTTTTAAATTTAGAGAATTTTGAAACTCTTAGTTAAAGGTATATTGAGATTTAATTTTATGTTAAATTAATGTGTAAAAGACAAATGAAGTTATAATTTTATATTGTTGTTAAGTATAATTGTAAAAATTGAATGAAATGAATTATGATTTACATATATAAAAGGATAATAAAATGAGTGACAGTATTAGAAAGGATGATATTATATATATATATATACAACATTTCCTTTTTTATTTTTTAATAGATTAACAAATTTATAAATTTTTTAAGATTTTTTTTTTGTTAATAAATTAAATATATCATATAAATTTATTTCAACCCGCGTAATACGCGGGTCTTACACTAGTAATATATAAATATGAGATAAACTAGAGAAAATATCATTTTTTGTCACCCAAGTTTAACTCTTTTCAGATTTGGTCACCCACATTTAATTACTATCAAAATTCAAAATTGGTCAACCACATTTACTCACTATCAAAACTGGTCACTCACTTATTCTTTTTTTATCAAAATTGGTGTTGTTGTTAGTCAATCTGTTATTGACTAACGGAAAAAGAGTTTTGAGCGTCAATTTTCTTTTTGACATCATTTCCCTTTTATAATTCTTAAACTCCAAAATCTCAATAAAAAATTCAATTTCTAATTATAAAAATTCATAAACCCTAAACCTCAATTTTCCAATTTTTTTCACATAAAATTAATTGAAAATAAATTCAACATAATATTAATAGATATAACATAAAATTAATATATACAGGGTTTTTTCACATAAAATTATTTTACAAATTTTTACTTGTGTTGAAAAAATATACAGGTTTACTGGTGTTGAAAAATAAATAAAAATAATAATTCAAAAAATTTAGATATATCAATAAAAAAAATTAATTAAAAAAAATCAATAAAAAAATTCCTAAACCCTAAATTCAAAAAAAAAAATCACATAAAATTATGTATTCCTAAATATAAACCCTAGTAATATTAATCTAAGCCCCAATTTTTTTTTTCAATTTCGAGTGAATTTATCTTCAAAATCTGAAAAAAAAAAAAAAAAAAAAAAGTTAATTATAAAAAAGAATATGTGTAATCTGACGTGGCAAGCTCCGGCAAGCCACATCATCAATTGTTGGCTGGAGAAAAAATAAGTGTATCTAATTGCAACACGATGAAAGGTTGAGATTTTTTGATTAAATTGATATTAGACTAAATGTGGTGTATTTATTTAGAATTAACCCAAGAAATAATAATTGAAGTTTAAGTTTTACGAATTTTTTTATTAACTTTTTTTATTGATATATCTAAATTTTTTGAATTATTTTATTTATTTATTTTTCAACACCAGTAAACATGTATATTTTTTCAACAGTAAAATAGTTTTATGTGAAAAAACCCTGTATATATTAATTTTATGTTATATCTATTAATATTGTGTTGAATTTATTTTCAATTAATTTTATGTGAAAAAAATTGGGGTTTAGGATTTATGAATTTTTATTAGTAGAAATTGATTTTTTTTTTTTTTTTTTTTTTGGGATTTATGGTTTAGGAATTAAAAGAGGTGAATAATGTTAAAAAAAATTAGCGTTCAAAATTCTTTTTCCGTTATTTAATAACAGCAACACCAATTTTGATAGAAAAGAATAAGTGAGTGACCAATTTTGATAGTGAGTAAATGTGGGTGACCAAATCTGAAAAGAGGTAAACTTTGGTGACCAAAAGTGATATTTTTCGGATAAAGTATGACAATATAACAGATAAAATATAAGTGATGTAATTGTGAGAGGAAAATTAATAAGAAAATGGAATGAGAAACTTATAGTGGACATCCATAAACGAAAGTGAGAAACTTATAGTGGGACGAATGAAGTATAATTTTACAAATTAAATGCAAAATATGTTTTTCGAATATAATTAATGACAAGTGTAGGTCTCTAGTTGAGTTAGATAATATTGAGTAAGCTAGGAAAACGTCTAGAGGGGGGTGAATAGACTTTTCAAAATCTTTCAATATATCAAAGTACACTATGCGGAATTATCAGATTAACAATGAGCCCAATCAAATTTATACTCAACTAATATTCGCGAACTTCTGTATGAACACTTTACTTGTCTTGTTCTTATATGCAATTCAATCAATTAAGCAGTTAATCAATCAAACACAAATAAAACAGTAAAGTAAAACAAACACAAGATTTATAGTGGTTCGACAACTTGTCTACATCCACTCTCACAACTCCAGTCGTGAAATTCTTATTACTCTTCCAATCGAGTAGTGTGTTCTTGTGGCTTAGAGTCCCAAGAAATAAGACTTTGATCTTCTCGAAAACACTACCAAGTGCCTCTTCGATCTAACTAGCTATTTTACAAGAAACTAGCAACTTGAAACAATAAAGAAAAACTTCTCTTCGTTCAGTAGTGGCCTTCTTCAATTTCTTCACTTGTCTTCTGGCTTGGCTTTCTGAACTTCCAACTCTGCGAGTTTTCTTGCTTTGAATATATCAATAATTATGTTTCAATATCACGATCTTCAGTAGTCATAATCGTCGAATGTCTTCATGTATTTATAGACTTCTAGAAATCAAGATAAGTTTGTTATCCAACAACCTTTTCTTGAAAACTAACTTCAAACGGTTTCTTCTTATCCTTCCACGCGTTTCTTCAGTTAATTAGTTATTCCATAACTAACCCTTCAATTTTTATCTTCAATACGCGTTTCTGACTTAACAAACTTATTTTCACGCACCTGTCTTGTCTCCATACTTAGACAAAATCTTAGTCTTCTTCTTCACTTGACTTGTCTTGCGCATCCAGTCTTCAGTAGTAGACTTTCAACATAGAACTAAACCAGTCCTATCATCTAATCTTAACAAGACTATTACATTACTTTAAGCTTTATAAATCAGCTTAGTTAACTTAAGATCTATACAATGAATATGTGTGAATACATACGAAATAATGAGCTTCCATACATCTTTTAATAGCTCAGTATAAATCCTAACATATATACACAGTACTTATAAAATGTATTTGTCTTTCAATCATACTTATCTTTTTATGTTCTATACTTTCGTACTCTTCTTGTGAACTCTACGATCTGTTCAAGATGACTTCATAACTAGACTAGATCAGTCAACACTTAGAAATTATTCAAGTCTTCTTTTGGCTTATCAAAACTCATCTCATCATCAATTAGGACTTGTATCAGGATTCATATCCCAACAATTTCCCCCTTTTTGATGAAGCCAAAACTACTTGAATCATTTCACGATAGTAGACTAGTTAAGTAGTTATCTTATAATCATCAAAATGTGTTATCTTTTCATTCATTCAAATAAGATCAGTAGATTACACATACTGTAGGTCCCTAGTTGAGTTAATAATATTGAGTAAGTTGGTGAAAATATCTAGAGGGGGGTGAATAGACTTTTCAAAAATCTTTCAATATAGCAGAATACGAATATGCGGAATATCAGAATTAATCAATGAGCCCAATTCAAATTTATACTCAACTAAAATTCGCGAACTCTGTATGAACACTCTACTAGTCTTGTTCAGATATGTAATTCAATCAATTAAGCAGTTAATCAATCAAACAACAAATAAAACAGTAAAGTAAATCAAACACGAGATTTATAATGGTTCGACAACTTGTCTACGTCCACTCTCACAAACCCAGTTGTGATATTCTTATTAACTCGTCCAATAGAGTAATGTGTTCTTGTAGCTTTAAGTCCCAAGAAATAAGACTTAGATCTTCTCGATAACACTACCAAGTGCTTCTTCGATCTAACTAGCTATTTAACAAGCAACTAGCAACTTGATACAGTAAAATAAAACTTCTTTGTCTTCAGTAGTGGCCTTCTTTGAATCTTCAATTTGTCTTCTGGCTTCTTTCTGAATCTTCAAACTCTGAGAGTAATTTACTTGAGTACGTCTTTAATTTACTTCAGTATATCGAGTTTCAGTAGTCTTGAATCGATCAATACCATGGGGTATTTATAGACTATCAATTCCAAGAACTTTCAGTTGTGTAACCAACCTTTCTTGAAAACTAACTCATAACTGTTTATCTTTATCCATCCACGCGTTTATGTAGTTAATTAGTTATTTCCAACTAACTCTTCAAACTTTATCTTCACACGCGTTTTGAATAAATAACTTCATTCTTCCTTCTTGTTGACTTGTCTTGCCTTGTCTTGTCGTCACGCACCTGTCTTCTGTAGACTTCATCTTCTTCTTCTTCTTCTTGTTTTGCGCAGTAGACTTTAGCAATAGACTTAGATATAACTAATCTAGTCCTAACAAGACTATTACATTTACATTAAGCTTTATAAAATAGCTTAGTCAACTTAAGAATCTATACATCAATATATGGACATAAACGAAACAACATGAGCTTCTATACATCATTAATATAGCTCAGTAAACAACCTAAACAAATATACAAAGTACTTATAATACGTACTTGTCTTTCGAATACTTAAACTTTCTTTTGAAACGTAACTTGTCAACGCTTGTCTTGTGAACTTCACTTGTCTAGTGAACTCACTTGTCTTGTGAACTCTACTGATCTGCTCAAGATGACTTCTTTAACTAGACTAGATCAGTCAACACTTAGAAAATATTCAAGTCTACTTTTGGCTTATCAAAACTTCATCTTATCTTTTCATCATTTAGGACTTGTCTTAGGATTCATATCACAACACATACTTAATCAAAATAAAAAAGAATTAAGTAAAGATACTTACAACTTACTCACTGATGTTTCTGCCATCTAGATTAGGAACACAGAACGCATCGAGTAGTCTTCTGTGAATATCTGAGTTGTGATCTTCATTCTCTATCTTCTCTTTCTCGAGCAGTTCTTCTTCAAACTTCTTGATCTTGTTGAAGTCGATCCTTTTTCCAGAACCTAACATCGGAGTTACCCATTTAGGAAAATCAGGAACAAGAATGTTGTATCCAACAGCAGTTGCAATCCTCATTATCAAGTTCCATAAATTTTGATCTTGAACTTCCATGAGCTTGTCAAATATTGCGTACAACTCTTCTTTGTTGTCGGCATCTCCAAAATTTTTAATAATCCAGTGATCTAACTCCCACTTCATCTTAACATTCAACCAAGCATCTCTATGCTCGTTGTCTATGAACTTATCAATGTGAGCATCCTCGATCTCTTCTGGATTAACTTTCATCTTCTGCAATCTGTGGATGTGTTTGCCTAACACTTTCTTGTTAGCATAACGATCATCTTCCACTTTTTGCTTCTTCATGATCTCTGACTCATCTAGATCAGCAATGATCTGACCTATTGTCTCTTTCACCTTTGGTTCTTCTATAACCAACTTTCTTTTCACAATTCGCCTTGTCTGAACCTCAGCAGGAGCAACACCTTTGCCCTTAACTCGTCTCTTCTGCTCTGCCTCTGCTTGCTCTAAGTCAACTTTCTTGACTAGCCTTCTTCTCTTCGGCCTTCTCATCTCTTCTATCGCAGTAGCAGCAACAATCTCAGGTTCAGCAGCATCTTTCACTTCTTCAGTCTCTTCCCCCTTTTTGGCTTCATCACTTGCCTTAAGAGTGAAAAGTGAAGTGAATCAAGTCATCTCTTCTGTTCGAGTTCATCAGAACAGATCAGTAGACTAGTGCGCACTAGACGAGTTCCCCCTTCGATTGTGCTTGTCTGTTCTGAATGTCGAACATCAGTGTGTACCTGTCTCATCTTATGCGACATATGAGAGTAGATACGAGTAGTAGAGTAGAATAATTAAGATGAATATCAATCTAAAGTAATGGTCAAGGTTTCGAACAAGATGACTGATAACAAACGTAAGAGTCAACATAAGGATATTTAAGAAATCATAGATTCCCCCTTAAATGTTTATTCCCTTAGTATTACCCTCAGCTTTACCAGCTTCCTCATCAGGTTGTTTGGTCATCTTGTCTGACCTTGTATACCTGTTTGTTGAGCGAGTAGACGAGTGCTCTGTTTCAGTGATCTTGTCGCCTTATCTCTTGTGATGTACCTGTCTGGTTAGTACATAGCTATAGGCAAGTAGGGTCTAGATCAATTAGTCCTAGACTAATGCATAATTCACGAAAACGCGCCTCAGGTAATGGTTTTGTGAAAATATCAGCTCTTTGAAAATCAGTATGAATCTTTTCCATGCGAATATCCTTCTTTTCTACATGATCACGTATAAAATGATGTTTCACATCAACATGCTTACAACGTGTGTGCAAAACAAGATTTTGTGTAATGGCAATAGCACTGTTACTATCACAGAAAATAGGAACATTTGATTCATAGATATTATAATCTCTAAGCTGTTGCATGAGCCAAAGTAGTTGACTACAGCAGCTACCAGCAGCCATATACTCGGCTTCAGTAGTAGAGGTAGCCACACTAGTCTGCTTTTTCGAAAACCATGAAATGAGTTTTGTGCCTAAGAATTGACAAGAACCAGAAGTAGATTTCCTATCTATTCTGCAGCCACCAAAATCAGAATCAGAGTAGCCACTTAGAGATAAATCATCATTTGAAGGATACCATATACCACGATTGATGGTTCCTTTCAAATATTTCAGTATCCGTTTAGTGGTTTCCATATGACTCTCTTTTGGATTAGCTTGGAATCGAGCACATACGCCAACAGAGAATGCAATATCAGGTCTACTAGCAGTCAAGTACAGTAATGAACCAATAAGACCACGATAATATGTTTGATCAGCACACTTACCATGTTCGTCTGGATCCATTCTGTATGTAGGTAGCATAGGTACTCCAGTAGCTTTGCATGTTTTAATACCATACTTGTCTAGCAGATTTCTAGTATACTTTGCTTGATTTATGAAAATCCCTTCTGGAGTCTGTTTTACTTGAAGACCAAGAAAGTAATTCATTTCACCCATCATGGACATCTCAAACTTACTTTGCATGAGTGTTGAAAAACTTTCACTCAGCTTTTTGTTAGGTGAACCAAAAGTGATATCATCTACGTAAATTTGGACGAGTAAAATGTCTTTCCCTTCTTGTCTTCTGAACAAGGTTCTGTCGACCTTGCCCTTAGTAAAACCATTTTCTAATAGAAAGAGAGAGAGAGTATCATACCATGCTTTTGGAGCTTGCTTTAGTCCATATAAGGCTTTCTTTAATCTGTACACCTGGTTGCCTTTGACTTCGAAACCTGGGGGTTGTTCAACATACACTTCTTCCGCAAGAATACCGTTAAGAAATGCACTTTTAACTTCCATTTGATATACAGTAAACTTCATGTAAGCAGCATATGCAAGGAACAATCGAATGGCTTCTAGTCTAGCAACAGAAGCATACGTTTCATCATAGTCTATGCCTTCAGCTTGTAAATAGCATTGGGCTACTAGTCTAGCCTTATTTCTAACGACTACATCATTCTCATCTTTCTTATTTTTGAAAATCCATCGAGTGCCAACTACATTGTGATGTTCTGGCCTATCGACAAGTTCCCAGACGTCGTTTTGAACAAACTGGTTCAACTCGTCTTGCATAGCGATGATCCAATTACTATCAGTCAACGCCTCTTTAACGGTAGTAGGCTCAATAGAAGAGAGGAAACAACACCAGCAAAACATAGTTGGACTAGGCTGTTCTTACGACTCAAAGAGTTGTCGTCTAGTCTTCACACCAATAGTAGAGTCACCAATGATGTTTTCAGTATCATGCGCAGATTTCCATGTTTTTCTAGACTTAACAGGCATACTATCATCATCTACCTCAGGTATAGCATCATGCATTTCAACATCATTCGTATCAGCAGCTTTAATAGGAGTAGACGAGTCAACTAGAGCAGGCATGTCAACTGGTCTAGTAGACTTACCTTGATCACTTACCTTCTCGTCGTCACCAAACTCGAGAGCTTTCATAAATGGATTGTAGGCTTGAACAGATTCGTAAACTTCTGATTCTTTATCAGATTCGATCGATACATCAGTCACCTTCTCACTGATCTGGTCGGCAGACGAGTCCTGTTGAGATTCATCGAAAACCACATGTGGTGTTTCTTCCACACAAAGAGTCGAGTAGTAGAATACTCTAAATGCTTTGCTAGTCGAGGAGTATCCTAAGAATATCCCCTCGTCTGCTTTGACATCGAATGCATTCAACTTGTTTTTCCCATTGTTATGGATGAAACACTCACAGCCAAATATATGGAAATATGAAATTTTGGGTTTTCTACCTTTCCAAACCTCGTAAGGTGTCTTACCTAATACCTTGTTGATCGCGCTTCTGTTCTGGGAGTGGCATGCAGTATTGATCGCTTCAGCCCAAAACTTTTGAGGTGTTTTGTACTCGGCCAACATGGTTCTACAGGCTTCCTTGAGAGTTTTATTCCTTCGCTCGGCTACACCGTTCTGTTGTGGTGTCCTAACTGCACTAGTAAGGTGCTGGATACCACGTTTAGCGCAAAAATCTTTGATATAGCAATTAATGAACTCAGTACCCTTGTCACTACGAATCTTGACAATAGACTGGTTCTTCTCAACTTGTAACTTCTTCAACAGATCAGGTAGGAGTGTCTGTGTATCACTCTTCTTGTGTAGGAAGACTACCCAAGTGAACTTAGAATAGTCATCTACAACAACAAGTGTGTACCTTCTACCCTTCAAGGTTGGAGGAGTTATCGGACCATGAAGATCCATATGTAGTTGTTCTAAGACTCTACTTGTTGAGAGAGTAGGAATTGATTTAAAGGAACCTTTTACCTGTTCACCTTTCTGACAAGCATTGCATACATGTGATTTGTAATAAACTTCGTTGGGTAAACCTTCCACTAGGTAATCTCTTGCAATCTTATTAATTACCTTAAAGTTCATGTGGCAGAGGCGTCTATGCCAAAGCCAACCGAGCTCTTTAGGGTTCTTACTAAGAAGACAAGTATCCCTTGGACAGCTATTCCAATTCACAATGTATACACTGTCTTGTCTTACGCCGACGAGTAGTACAGTGTGAGTCCTCTTGTCTATGATCTCGCACTTTCGGCTTTTAAACTGCACTTTATAACCACGGTCACAGAATTGAGAAACAGATAGTAGATTATATTTCAAACCTTCTACGTAGGATATGTCCTGTATCTCTACATCTCCATTTCTGATGTAACCAAAGCCTTTCTTAACAGCTGTTGAGCTATCACCGAATATCACCTTGGGTCCTTCTTGCTCGTGGTAACTTGATAGAAGAGCCTTAATACCTGTCATGTGGTGCAAACAACCACTATCAATGTACCAAGTTTCTCCTACAGAGCCACCCTTCTTATACAAGTCGAGTCGACCCTGTAATGAAGATATTCAATAATTTAGGTACCCTCTTTGTTTATTGGGGTCCTTGGGGGTTAGTCGAGTTTAGGGGAATCCAAATATACATCGGAGTCCTGAACAAGTTTGATCTTTTAAGCTTTCTACCATGCTTGTTACAAAATAAGACCCTGTTTTCCTTATCTGGCCTATCATTCGATTTCGGATCTACTCGTCTGAGATAGCCTTTCGACTTAATCTCTACTTGAGTAGGCACTGGTCTATGATAGTCAGAATCGGGTTTGTATGCATTGGGGCCATACGGTTTATAGACTCATTTAGGTCTTTCCTCACTTATGATATCATATGACAAAGGTGGAGGATATAGGACAGGTTGAGTACGATATTTTGGAGCAACCTTCCTAGGCCTAGATGAGTAGAGTTGAGACTGCCTTATAAAAGGAGGTCTAGGCTCTTGTCGTCTAGTCTGTATTTGTCTAGAACTCGTCTCCTCAGGATACCAATCCTCGTATCTGACCTGGTTGGGTCGTCCACGACTAGGGGTCCTTTGTAGACTAGTTCTAAATGGAGCAGACTTGTTGTTAACATTCTTCTTACCTCCCTTGGTAATTGGAGTGCTAACTCGAGTCTGCTTGTGTACATTACTTTTGGATGTAGTTCCAATATCGTATTCCATATGTCCTTTTCCTTTATCATTAATCAAAGATCTTGAATTAACAGTAGTAGGGTTCTTAAGAACATGAATAGACGAGCTAGGTGTATCTGCACCCAACCCTGTCTTGTCAACTGGAGCCCTATACCTATCTTACAATTGAAGGTTAATCTTTGAAGAGTTAACCAAGTCAATAAGTTTAAGGTCTAGAGTGACAACCTCAGTCTCTAAGAACTTATTACGTTCTTCAAGCTTTTTGCATTTTCTCTTTAAAACATTGAACTCATTTCCCTCAGTTGCATGTGTCTTAAGTAGGTCTTGATATAACCTGTCTGTCAATGCACACTTGTCTTTGAGTTGTCTTAACTCTTGAGTCAAGCGTTCATTTAGGACTGTTATATGAGGATCTACTTTAGACTGTGCTTCCTTAAGATCAATGATTTCCTGTTTTAAGGCGATGTTCTCGTCGCTGACTTCAATGAACGCCTTGTTAGCAAGTAGGAGGTCTTCTTCAGTCACACTAGTAGAGTGATGAAGACTACTCCCTACTCTACTATCGGCAGTATCACTTTCATCAGAATCCGATTCATCACATGATTGAAACGAGGTTGCAGATGATACCTCTTGATCAATTTTAGCCATGCAGCATAGGCCATCATCTACTATGAAAGCTTCATCATGCTCACGATCAGACGGGTAACTAGACGAAGACGATGGTAACTCGTCTGAATCCATCTCAGTGTCATCATTAGCCATCATAGCCTTCTTACCCCGGTTGTATCTTCGTTCCCTTCTTGCTTTGCGTTCTTCACGATCATCAGTGCTCAGGTCCGGACATTCGTAAATGTAGTGACCTGGTTTCTCACAGTTATAGCATAAAAGATCGTTAGTAGATTTTCTAACAAGAGAATTATCCCTTCGCTTATCTCGTCTATCAGAACGCTTAATCTTCCTATCTTTAGACTCTCTATCTCGTCTGTTTCCTTTCGAGACTTCGTCTCTCCTTTCGGACGAGTTTCGGTCTCGTCTGGTCTCAGAAGAGTCCTTAGAAGCGGACCCTCTATAGTCTTTATAGAACTTCTTATATCTACCGTAGCGCTTGTTTAACCTGTCGAACTTTCTAACCATAAGATTCACCTGATCTTTCAGACTTAGATCAGTCCTATCTAACTCGTCTTTAACAGAAGCAGACTTAGTCTTTGGTGTGCTGTCGCCGGCACCCAAAAATAAATACCTTAAATACCCACTATGTAGTAGGGAAGTAAGGATCGATCCCACAGAGAGTAGCAAATTCTATCGGACAATTCGTGTTAATAAAACAATAAAGGGGGGGTTTGGATTGGTGGTTCCTAATTCTACTAAAAAGCAAATAAAAATAAGACGTAAATAAATAAAAGGAATTTCTAGTTCTCGGATTTGCTTTCCCTTGAATAATTCTCATACACAATTAAAATTCACAAATATCTCAACTCTTCTTTGAATCTTGCACCTAAACCAGTGGTACGACCAAACTAGTTCGAATTATTTCTTAAGTTTAATTAATTAAAAGGTACGACCTCTAATTAACCTATTCTAATGAATAACCCCAAAACATGTATTCGAGATTCAACTCACAGAATGCATTAACGAACCAAAATAATAGAGCAAACTAGACTATGAATACGAGACGCTCGTTTCATACAATCTAGACTTCGCTATCCCTAGGGTTTTCTGCCCTATTTGCTACTCCAATTACACAATTATAACAATTACGGATTATAACGTGCAATATAGCTAGAAATAATTAATTGATCATGCAAGTTGATCAGACTCACAAAATAATTAAACATCACATGCATAGCATAAAATAAATAACGAAGAAATCAAATAGAAAGGGTTGAGAAATTCGTTACTAAATAATCGAGAATTAAATCATAACAAAGGTTTGCGCCTCCTCGAACTAGAAAACAAAATTAGCCAAACATGGCTACAAAATTCTCACGGTAGACTCTCATCGAAACTCTCCTCTCTAACTCACGATTGCTGCCTCCTTTCTTGTTCTTCGAATCCCCCCCTCCAAGCTCACTGGGATTGCAATATATATGGCTGCCCAAACTCCCGTATGGCATTACTTCAATGTTAGTGTTAGGTTAAGTGAAGTAATTGGGCTCCACCAACAATTAGAAGATTATGGGCTTAGGCTTCAAATAGAAATTTTATCAAATGGTTTCATGGCCCACGTAATAAGTGAATAGTGGGCTGGGCCATTTACAAATAATAACAACTAATGGGCCACAAATCATTAGGCTGATACGGCTAATACATTATTCTGTAATGCAATCTGACACTTAGCCCCTCAGTGCTGGGTCCTTTCTTCGCAAATATCCTGAACGACTTGCCTTCCGTGCATCTCCACACTTCACTCGTCTCAAACTTGATCGAAAACACTCAAAACAACCTGAAAACATACAGAAATCAATATCAAAGCATTCGAAGGCCACAAATTATTAAGTCGAAAAAACGCAATAAATCATCAAACTAATTCTCATAAAATATTCAATTAAAGCATAAAATATATGAAATATCCCGACTCATCACTTAGTCTTAGACTTAGACTTGCCTACTCTAGAGCACTTAGACGAACTAGACTTAAAGGCAACATTCTTCGACACGACATTCTCTCTATCACTACTGGCAATGGGATCATCTTCATCTAGATCAAACTCATGAGCCTTTAGAGTTTGAAACATCGTCTCTGCTGACCACTCGTCTATATCCTGAGTATTCTTAACTAGCATTTTCACCATTTTCCATCTAGTATCAAGACTCTTAAGAATTCTCAAATTTATTTCACGAGCAGTATAAGATTTGCCAAGAACTTCCAAGTCATTCATAATTTTTGTAAAGCGAGAATCCAACTGGTCAATTGTTTCACCAGTTTTCATCTTGAATGATTCGAATCTCTGAACAGCAGTAGAAAGCTTGCTTTCTTTAATCAGAGAAGTTCCTTCACAAATAATAGCAAGACGGTCCCACATTTCCTTGGCTATCTTACATTTTAATACTTTCCCAAGATACTCATTAGGAAGGGTAGGTAAAATGTAATTTTTGGTCAAGCTATCCAGGTTATTCTGCCTCATCTCTTCAGATGTTAGCTCTGGCCTGGGTTTGCGAACAAGAACTCCAACAGGTTTGTCCTTGCCCAAAGCAGCAGTGTTAGGGATCATCGTCACGATTGGTCCTTCGGTGACGACTGAAATCATCAAGTCGTGAGTGGAGCTGAATATCGCCTCCATTCTCAGCTTCCAGTAGTCGTAATCTTGTACCTGGAACTTCGGTAGTTTATTAGCACTTATTTCGAGAGACATGATTTCAAGAAGATTAGTAATGAGCAGTTTATGATCAAAGAAACAGATATATCAAGAACAGCAATCAAGAACATGTATGAGCAAATACGATCAAGAACCAAGACTTCACCCAAGTCTTTAGTAGGTTATCAAGAAACAGCAGTTCGTAAACTACTACTCTGATACCACTTGTAGGTCCCTAGTTGAGTTAGATAATATTGAGTAAGCTAGGAAAACGTCTAGAGTGGGTGAATAGACATTTCAAAATCTTTCAATATATCAAAGGACACTATGCGGAATTATCAGATTAACAATGAGCCCAATCAAATTTATACTCAACTAATATTCGCGAACTTCTGTATGAACACTTTACTTGTCTTGTTCTTATATGCAATTCAATCAATTAAACAGTTAATCAATCAAACACAAATAAAATAGTAAAGTAAAACAAACACAAGATTTATAGTGGTTCGACAACTTGTCTAAATCCACTCCCAGTCGTTAAATTCTTATTACTCTTCCAATCGAGTAGTGTGTTCTTGTGGCTTAGAGTCCCAAGAAATAAGACTTTGATCTTCTCGAAAACACTACCAAGTGCCTGTTCGATCTAACTAGCTATTTTACAAGAAACTAGCAACTTGAAACAATAAAGAAAAACTTATCTTCGTTCAGTAGTGGCCTTCTTCAATTTCTTCACTTGTCTTCTGGCTTGACTTTCTGAACTTCCAACTCTGCGAGTTTTCTTGCTTTGAATATCTCAATAATAATGTTTCAATATCATGATCTTCAGTAGTCATAACCGTCGAATGTCTTCATGTATTTATAGACTTCTAGAAATCAAGATAAGTTTGTTATCCAACAACCTTTTCTTGATAACTAACTTCAAACGATTTCTTCTTATCCTTCCACGCGTTTCTTCCGTTAATTATTTATTCCATAACTAACTCTTCAATTTTTATCTTCAATACGCGTTTCTGACTTAACAAACTTTTTTTCACGCACCTGTCTTGTCTCCATACTTAGACAAAATCTTAGTCTTCTTCTTCACTTGACTTGTCTTGCGCATCCAGTCTTCAGTAGTAGACTTTCAACATAGAACTAAACTAGTCCTATCATCTAATCTTAACAAGACTATTACATTACTTTAAGCTTTATAAATCAGCTTAGTCAACTTAAGATCTATACAATGAATATGTGCGAATACATACGAAATAATGAGCTTCTATACATCTTTTAATAGCTCAGTATAAATCATAACATATATACACAGTACTTATAAAATGTACTTGTCTTTCAATCATACTTATCTTTTTATGTTCTGTACTTTCGTACTCTTCTTGTGAACTCTACTGATCTGTTCAAGATGACTTCATAACTAGACTAGATCAGTCAACACTTGAAAATTATTCGAGTCTTCTTTTGGCTTATCAAAACTCATCTCATCATCAATTAGGACTTGTATCAGGATTCATATCCCAACAATAAGATAAACTCAACTCGATTAAATGTATATAAATATTAATTATATAATTAATTATGAAATGGCAAATATTATACAAGCTCGATTAGACTCGCAAGTCTTTTGAATCGAGACTCAATATTACACACTTATACCCCTAGTCTAAATTTAAAGTTCTTTAAATTTATTGGCCAAGTTTCATACGACAAACATGTTTTATAGGAGAGTTTATCATATAATAGTCTAACAAATTGTATTTGAATGAGTTTCATATGCACCAGTTACATGTGTGAAATATTCACCAACTTTAATTGAAGTAACATTAGTTTTAAGTGAAACGTTAACGTGCAAACTAATGTAACATAAGAGTATATCACAAAGTATGCATGTTTTATTATCTTTGTTCAACACGAGTATATCACAAAGTATGCATGTTTTATTATCTTTGTTCAACACGAGTATTAGTTTTAATTAAGTCGTGTAAGATAATATAATTAAAGTGTATAAGTGTACATCAGGTCCATTGAAAATTGTATTTTGATAAATAGATGCATCAATTAACCTTTATTAATTACAGAGCCTATATGAAAAATCAGCTAACACTTTCTATTAATCCTACATAAAATAAAAATTTGTGGGAGAACGTTTCCACATCCCAATTCATGATATGGATAGTATATTCACTGACGGATCCATAAATTTTAGGTTAGAGGGCCCGATTAACTTTATTATAAAAATCGTAATGGATTAAAATTAAATTTCAGGTTCACATCAGTGTTATTCAATATAATAATATTATACTTATCAAATAATTTTATTATAGAATAATTGATAATCTCATTATATTAATATATTACTATTATAAAAAAACTAAAAACTAAAGTAATAATCTTTTTTTTTTAATAACATTCCAGTTTTGATTTAAAATGGTATTTTCAAATTTCAATTATCACTGACTAGATAATACTCCATGTGTTCATTTTTATAATTTATATTTTCTTTTTTATCTGTTAAAAATTTTATAATTCTTATTTTTGGAAATCATTTTTCCTTGATCAGCCTAACCACTGTGCCAAAGTTAATATAGTATAGATGGCACAATATATATAGTACAAATATTTGAAATGTGTGGGGGCAGTGACCCCTTCTTCCCTCCGTCATTGAGTATATTTATGGTCAAATTAAATTGATCAATAATTTTAAATAACAAAAAAGAAATCAATAATATTAATTGGGATTTCATCTTATACGAATAAAATTTGTGACACGAGACTTTCAATGTTTAAAAAGCAAGAAATTATAAAATATCAAGAAAGATGAAAGAATTATCAAGAAAGTTGTGCACAATATTCGAAGACTTAACCCAATAAAATATGGTAGAGTCTAATATGCACTCGAGTGCATGTTGTGCACCCTAATCTAAAGAAAAGTGTAAGTTATTAAACTGAAAAGTAGAACACAATATTACTAAAAAGTGTAAGTCACTATAACTAAAAATATTATTATACAGTTTAATAATTGAAAAGTGCAACACCATTTACCAAAAAGTGTAGGTCAGTAAAACTGAAAAGTGCAACATAGACTAGGGTGCACAATATGCACTCGAGTCCATAGCTAGGGTTGGCAATGGGACGGGTAAAAACCCGGACCCGCATGAAACCGGCCCGCACGGGGCGGGTAAATACCCGATCAAACGGGTTTCGGGGCGGGTAAATACCCGGTCAACGAATACCCGCCGGGTATGGGACGGGTAATGGGATTATATATACCCAACCCGACCCCGACCCGCATATATATAATAATTAAAAAATATAATATATATATATATATATATATTAGTATAATAAATATATATTAAAAAAAACTTTCTAAATTCTAATTGTAAGGTTTACACAACAACAGAACATACATACACACGCACTGCTACATACATACACTTTGCCTTTTTAATTCGAGAAAGAAGACGTACGTGAAGAATTATCTATCAACAAGTGTTGAGAATTGAGATATTAATTGTGTTATGCATTTGATTTTGTTAGGTTAATTTTGCATTGAACAATATGTATGTTTTTTAAGATTTTATGTTCTATTTAATGTTGAAATTGATGTTTTATTGTGATTTTAAGAGGAGATTTTAAATGTGCTATTTTATTTAAATAACAGTTCTTTTTTATTAAAAAAAAAAAAAAATATATATATATATGGCGGGGCGGGGCGGGTTTACCCGTCGGGTTCGCGGGGCGGGACGGGGCGAGTTTTGGCGGGTTTTGAGGCGGGGCGGGGCGGGTAACGGGTATAAATTTTTTTGGCGGGACGGGTCCTGGGACAGGCCATACCCGTTCCATACCCGCCCCGTTGTCAACCCTATCCATAGCCGACCAACCCATAAAATATTGTTTTTTATTTTTTTTACTCAATTTAGGGCTTCATATAACCCCCACGCTTCTCCACCGTAGGGCACCTTCACTTTGTCTGTTTTCATTAATTTTAAGAGTTTAATTAAGTCAAGCAATACTTTACAGACTGTTTAACTAGATATAGGAAAAAGTAATCGATTCGTCAATTTTGAGTGAAATTCTTACCACTATTTTTAAAGGCCATTCTTACCACTATTTAAAAAAGCATCTATTCTTACCACTATTTAAAAAAGCATCTGTAATTTACAGACTATTTAATTAACTAGATGTAGGTAAAAGTAACCGTCTCCTCTTTTTTTTTTAGTGAAATTATTACCACTATTTTTTTTGGCCATTCTTACCACTATTTAAAAAAGCAGTTGTAGATTATAGTTTTTTTAGTCCTTTAAGTTGGACTAATTTTGAATTTGGTCCTGATGGATTACACATTTTAATTTTGGTCTAATAAGTTGGCCGAAATTTTGAATTCAGTCCAATTACTACCATTGTAGGTAAATAAACCGATCAAATTCTTAGCTCGTGTGCAATTCAAATCAACTGTGAATTTGCTCATGTGCAGAAAAATGCAAAAATCAATGGATTTGATCGATTTATTTACCTCAAATTGTAGTAATTGGACTGAATTCAAAATTTTGACCAACTTATGGGACTAAAATCAAAATGTGTATTCCATTGGGATCAAATTCAAAATTAGTCCAACTTAAAGGACTAAAAAAACTTTAATCCCTAAAATTTAATTACAAATTATATTGCTGCGAGTAGATGTTACAAATTAAATATTAATTTTTTTTATTCGTAGAAATTTAAATAAGTTTAATTCTTGAATTAAATATATAAATAATTAATTATTTAATTGATCCCTCAAATTAATTAGTCTCGAATCATATCAGGCATATATAATAAATCAATGTAAATTCAATTTGGGTCATGTCTAGCCTTCAAATTTCAGTAAATCAAGTCGGGCTTCACAGTAAATTAACCGTATGTCAAGTTGTGGATAAAAACATTTTTTTTCTGAATAAGAACAAATATTTTTGACCAATCAAATTTCAGAAGCTAAAATCAAAGTTAACTAAGAGAAGAATTAAATATTTTTAAGCAAAATTTCCAATTTAATTCGAAATAAATAAGTTTTTATTGCATATTTCATGTTTTTTAATTTGTTTATTTACATTGATTTTAAGAGTTTAATTAAGCCAAACAATACTTTACAGACTATTTAACTAGATGTAGGAAAAAGTAATCGATTCGTCCTTGTGAAATTCTTACCACTATTTTTGTAAGGCCATTCTTCCCACTATTTTAAAAAGCATTATCAAGAATTTTAAATTTTGGAATGGGAGGACCTCACCTTTACATAAGAGTCCACCAAAATTAATTGTCAAAAAAAAAAAAAGAGTCCACCAAAATTATATTAATGTTTTAATTTTTATTTAGTTCCAATCCTGGGCATCTTGTCTAAATATGTTAACAAATAACAAAACTTTCATTACTTGGGTGTTCAACTCGATTCAATATAGTTTTGAGTTTTATTCTTTCTTTTTTTTCACAAGTTATATATACGGGTTATTAGTGTACAATTATTTATTTTATTTCAAAAAATAATTAATACTCTTTGAATTATTTGCATGGTTTGACCGACATAATTTTTTAGAATAGTGAATTTAGTGGTTGGTGTCTTGGTGTCTTGGTGATGTAAGATAAATGAGGGGTATTTTAGGTGGTTTAGGTGATTTGATGAGGTGTAAAATGAATATGGTGAGGTATAAAGTGTCTTAGGTGGCAATTTTAAAAATAAAATAATGTTGGAAGGATATTAATTTTGTGGAGTATTTCCATATTAAGAGTGTACAAGTAATCTTGAAACGTCCCAATAAAAAGATGTGTGAATCTGGTTTTATTTCTCTCACATTTAACTATTTTGTATACTATTTATTTGGGCATTTCTTGTACCCAGTTTTTAATGCATTATTTTTACTGATAAAAAAGGGTTTAAAGATTTTGCAGTCCAAATTATTGATTTTAAAATTAGTTCAAACGAATTAAACATTTTAATTTCCGTCCAATAAGTTAGTTCAAATTTTAAAATTGATTATTTTACTTGAAATAGCATGTCACCAAACAGATAAACACACATGTAGATTGTAGATTTTATTTTTATTATTCTTTTTATTTATTTTTTGTAACATGCGGCATTTTTTTCTTTTTTTATTTATATATCAATAAAGACTACTCCATCCGTTTAGTAATTAATTTCATACTTTTCTTTTCGAAACGTCACACAATAACTTTCACACTTTTAAAATTGAAATTTTTTTATAAACCCCACCTTCACAATATCCTCAATTTTACACAAATGTCATTATTTTTTTCACATACCCAAAAGTCAACTCATTTCTTTACTTTATATATAAAGTTTTACAAAATTACCCAAAAAATTCACACTAATTTCATTTTTCTTATTTTGTGTGCCACTTGACATGTGAAAGAAATTATGGGACAGAGGGAGTAATTTATATTCATCAATTCAGAAAAAAAAATTGATATTTAAAATACAAAATAATATTTTGAAATTTTGAAAATAAATTTTGTATAATATTTAAAATACTAAATAATTATTTCAAAAAATATGAAAAATTATAATATAAAATCAAATCAAATAAATTCATTCATAAACCAATTAATTATTAATAAAATCAATTAACTTGCATAATTAGAAAAAATATCTATAATTACAAAATAAATATTAGAAAATTATTTAGTTATTTTAAAATAATCAAATAAATATATAAATTTATCTTTAAAATAATAAAATCACAAATGAAAACAAAAGAACTTATTAAAATCGTTAAAACCCCTCATTAAAATCTTACTTGTATTTTAAAATTTAAATAATTTAAATGCATCTAAAAATCCCAAAATATTTTAAATTCTCAAATAAATCAAAAAAAAAAAAAAAAAAAACTCAAATAAATTCATAATTTTCACCCCTCCCCCGAATGTAATAGAAAAAAGATGATGAGTATTAATTTTTAATTTTATTATTGTATGTTTGATATCAGCTCGGAAAAAAATACGTGGACCCATTTTTATTATACTCAATTTAAATAAATATACTTCTATTATTGGATTGATTTAATATTTTTTATAAAATTTTAGTAAGGATTATTTGCAAGTTTTAATAAGTTTTTTTTAATTTTTTATTTGGAAGTCTTGTTATTTAAAAGATAAATTTGTGTATGGAGTATATTATTTTAAAATAATTAAATAATTATACTAATATTTATTTTTAATTATAGATTTTTTTTCTAGTTAGGTGAGTTAACTAATTTTTATAATAATTAATTGATTTAAGAATGAATATATTTGGTTTTATATTTATTTTTTCTATATTGAGTATAATTTTTCAGATTTTTTTGAAAATAAATAGTTTGTATTTAATATATTATTCACAATTTATTTTCAGATTTTTAAATATTATTTAGTATAAATATTATATAAATAAATATTCACATTTCCCTAAATTAATAAATATAAATAATCCTAATTGACATAAAAAATATAAAAAAATGGCATATTTTATAAAAAACAAAAAAAAAATGAAAATTAAAGTCCACATGTGCATTGACCGATTAAGTGACCATCTATTCCAAGTAAATTTACTATTTTCAAAATTTGAGCCAACTTATTAAATCGAAATTAAAATGGGTAGTTCGTTTGGACCAAATTTAATACAGAGTATCAGTTAAACTTATTGGATTACAATATCTTTAATTCCAAAATTAATATATTTCGTCTGTTCCACTATTAGGGAATGTTTGTTTTGGAATGAGAAATTCGAATTTGAGATTTTGAAATCTCATCCATGTTCTAGTTTGAGATTTAAATTTAAAATTTTAAAATCCTACCCTACAAATACCATACGACATAAGTTCTACAAAAGTCAACTTTATAAATACTAGTATTTCACCCGTGCGATGCACGGTCTAAGAGTTTAAGAAATTTATAATGTACTATTAATATTATACTAATATTCAATATAGTTATATGAGTAAAATTGAGATTCCACAAAAAAAATATAAAATCTTAATTAGGAAATATTTGTCTTATGGAGTATAATCTAGATAAAAAGTGCATGTATACAAAACTAAATAAAAATAACATGAATAAAAATTACAGATTCTGAAATACTTCTTTGTATACAACATTTTTTTGTTGACCTATTATTCTCACCATCTTGGTCATAAATTAAAATTTTAAGCCTTTTCCGATTGGTCACTCGTGAAATTGCAACGTATAATTGACCATGGCTAAAGACAGGTTTCTTCAGCAATAGGCCGACATGTGAAAGCGATTGCCCTTGACTTTTGTTTATTGTCATAGCATACGATACAATCAAAGGAAATTGTCTTCTTTGAAATTTGAATGGTAATCTCGGATCAGACGGAGTTAACGACATTCTTGGAATCAACACTTTATGACCTGCGTTGTTTCCACATAGAATCTTTGCTTCCAAGACATGTGCTCCAAGTTTTGTAATAACCAATCGAGTACCATTACATAAGCCAAGTGAATGATCAATATTTCTCAATAACATCAGAGGAGTCCCAATCTTCAACTTTAACTCATGATTCGGAACACCCGAACATCTTATTCCATTTAGAAACTCTGGCGTGTGCACATCGGTTAATATGTCAACATTTGCATCTGACTTGCATGCACTATCCGAACTTAAATATGTCCTTGCATCACCAGAATTCAATGAAGACATGTGTTCATTTACGTCGTAAACTACATCAAGGGTTGGTGCTAATATAGCACGATCCTTAAAAAAACTCGGGTCATCCATCGAATCTCTATAGGAAGGATACGTACTTTGCACGATGGTTGCAATAAGGTCACCCGAATTACTGAGTAGAAGATCTTCGGGGATTTCAACAACTACATGCCCATCATTCTCACTTCCTTCTGTTCCATCTCCGATACTTGCAATCCATTCAGAGAATTTTTTTAATTCATTGTGTCCAACTGTTGAACCTTTAGTTTGTAGCCTCATGTTTTTAGTTAACCTCAACAATTTGCAGTCTCTCCATATGTTCGAAGAATTTATCGTTGTATGCACAATATCCTGTCGAGTGCCCTTGGGAATTACTGGTAAAATTTGACGAAAGTCCCCTCCAAAAACAATAGGTTTCCCCCCAAAAGGCTTGTGTTTATTCAATGGATTGCTCAATTGCATGATATCTTTAAGAGTTCTATCCAATGCTTCAAAACAATACCTGTGCATCATTGGTGCTTCGTCCCAAATGACCAGTTTAGCTTTCACAATAAGTTCTGCAAGTGGACTACCTTGTTTGATGGAACATGTTGAATTCTCAATCGGATTGAGAGGAATTGCAAACCAGAATGAGCAGTTCGACCACCGGGGAGCAAAAGCGATGCTATGCCACTTGAAGCTACATTAAGAACGATTTCGCCCTTTGACCTGATAGCTGCAGATAAGGTCTTCCACAAGAATGTCTTTCCAGTACCCCCATAACCATAGACAAAAAAGACACCCCCACTGCATGAATCAACTGCATCGATAATCAGATCATATACATGACGTTGTTCATCAGTTAAGTTAGCAACCATAACCTTGTGTTCCTCGGCCAATGCAACTCGGTTGTATCGCAATTCATCATATACTAACTTATTTTACATAGTTGATGAACATGTCATATCTGGAAATGGCATCGCATCAAAGTCTCTGAGTGTCCTTCCGAATCTCCGCATCAAGTTCTCAATCTCCACCAACGCAAGATTTTTTATTTCATCCTCCGTCAATGACAAACCTAAATGAAAATAACATAACAAAGTATAATATGTATATATATATATATATATATATAAGTCAATTGTAAAACCATGTAATTAAAAAATTTAGTTTCATCAATTTTTATTTAATAACAATGAATGTGAAAGTACCTTGGTGATTCAACAATTGACGTTGCCTGTATAAAATATCATCAGATAAATACGTCCAACACTTCTCCCATACTGCTTCTGGACGACTCAAAAAATTTGACGATACCAATGTGACAAAAAGATATCTTAAAGAAGTTGCTGAAGCCCATTGACTGGCTTCCAAAATACCATCACAATACTCTTTGTCATCATCTAACAATCCATATGCATAGCAAGCATCGCGAAAGGTCGCATACTGAACACCGTCTACAATCTTTATCTCATCAAAACTCTTGGGGGAAGGAACGATGTTGAGCAAACATCTCAAATAGTAGATTTCGCCACTACCAGGAGGTACATAAAAAATTCGTCCTAAAGAGAAACCTCGTTGTCTAGGAACCCACTCTCTGGACGATGCTTTCCAAACAAACTTTTGAGAAAATTCAGCATACGTCAATCCCTTAGCTTCTGGATATTTCTCATTCGCTTTAAACCAAGCTAGAAACATACTTTGATTCACCGTAGGACGCTGAAGAACAGAATCTATTGGATCAGAATCAGAGAATATGACAGACTGCTCATCTGGTAAGTGGAAACCAAGTCGCTCAACTGGAGGATTCTTGTATTGTATTTCGTAGCCTAGTATACGCCACATTGCCTCGCATGGTGATATGTACCTACAATCGTAATACATGTTTATCTCATCAACATTTGCTACAACATCGTCCTCATTGGTACTCTTGTAAAAAGATGCAGTGACCCGATCATGCCCTTTGTTGACATACTTGAAAAGATATTTGATAGATCGAGACTGATTACACCATTCCACGTTTAAAATTTTAAAATCCTACCCTACAAATACCATAAGACATAAGTTCTACAAAAGTCAACTTTATAAATATTTACAAACCTTATACATCTTAATACTCTATATTTGTGAGAATATAATGGGACACGTGTCACAATTCTATCCCTCTACACAATCTCTCTCTTCACCAAAATCGTTTATTTCAAAATCCCTACATTCTCAGCCATTCTGATTAAAAAAATCCATTTTTCCTATTTTAATCTCAAAATTTTAAATTATAATTATTATTTTTAATCTCTCTCCCATTCAAATTCATCCATTTCAAATCTTAATCTTAATACTCTATATTTGTGAGAATATAATGGGACACGTGTCACAATTCTTTCCCTCTACACAATCTCTCTCTTTACCAAAATCGTCTATTTCAAAATCCCTGCATTCTCAGCCAGATTAAAAAAATCCATTTTTCCTATTTTAATCTCAAAATTTTAAATTATAATTATTATTTTTAATCTCTCTCCCGTTCAAATTCTTCCATTTCAAAATCCCAATATTGTCAAGCATTCTTATTTAAAAAATTTAATTCTTCTAATTTGTCAAATTCTTCCATTTCAAATCTTAATCTTATCTTAATCTTTATTTGATTCTTTAATATTATAATTAAAAAAAATGAAGTTCGATTTAGAATATCTTAATACTCTGTATTTGTGAGAATACAATGGGACACATGTCACAATTTCAACACTCTATCATAATCTCTCTCTTCACCAAAATCGTTTATTTAAAAATTCCTGCATTCACATGCATTCTGATTAAAAAAATCAATTTTTTCTATTTTTATTTCAAAATAATAATTTTAATATTATTTACTCATAATTATTATTTTTAAATTTGAAATCATTTTAATCTTATCTTCTAATATTCAAATTTAAATGAAACATAATTCCGTATATTCTTAATCTCATCTCCTATATAATTGTCATCTTCTCCTTTCAACACATCTCATTCTACTTTTTATTCTTTCGTTTTTTTAAGTTGATATATGATTTACTAGATTATATATTTATCTCTCTCTCTTAACGGTGGATAATAGAAAAATGAGAGAACAAAAAAAAAATTAAAGAAAAGTTTAAAAGAAAATAATTGAAAAAAGAAAGGAAAATTTAAGGAAATTGTAAAAAAAAAAAAAAAAAAAATTGTAGAAAATTGTAAAAATAAATATGTAAAAGAATCGACTTACATTTTCTCTCCTCTCTCCCTCTCTTTTATTTATAGATTTACGGTCTTTTAAATTATTTTTTCGACTGTCTAGTAAATTAATAGATTTACGAATTGGATTTCCTTGATAGTTATGGTTGCATTTTTAATTATAATTTTTTTTTAATTTAATTAGAATCAATCAATAGGTCACATCTAATTTTCTTTATTGTTTCAATTAAGAAAATATAATGAAAATAGGAGTATCTTTTATTGTTTTGATCTCAAATTGTATCCAAGATCGATTTTTTTTTTTTTTATAAATTAGAGTTGTTGAGAAAAATAAATTTGTTGTGACGTATATTCATTTATTTTGATAAAGTTTTTTTTAATTGGATATTAGGAAGAATGAAGGGTAAACTATATTTGACTCTATTCAAATCTGTCACTCAAATTCTTTCATTTCAAAATTCAGTATCTTATCTTAATATTAATACTCTGTATTTGTGAGATTATAATGAGACACTTAATACAATTTCACTCTTCTATTCCAATCTCTCCCCCCTACTTCTGTCGTATTTATAGACATTATTATTAAAAAAAATTACAATTTTTCTATTTTAATTTTAAAATAATAATTTATGTATTATTTACTCATAATTATTATTTTTAAATTTTAAATCATAATTATTATTTTTAAAATTTAAATTTTGAATCTTATTTTATCTTAATACTCTTTTTATTTTATATTTTAAATTTAATCTCAAAATAATAATTTACATATTATCTACTCATAAAATTAACGGTATTATTATCTACTAATAATTATTTTCTTAAAATAATTAACTCATAATATTAAAATTAACGGTTATAATTTGATAATCTCAAAATCTACCCATAATTATTTTTTAAACTTTAATTACAACATAATTTTTTTTAAATTTTAATCTAATCTTAATACTCTATATATTTGTGAGATTATAATGGATAATAACACAATTTTACCCATATACTATAATCTCTCTCCTCAAAATCTTCTATTTTAAATATTTCCAATTCACCTATTTTAATATTAAAATAATAATTTACATATTATCTATTCATAATTAAATTATTTATTTAAAATTTTAAATCTTATTTTATCTTAATACGGCTGTGATTATGATTTGATAATAATTTACTTATTATTTACTCATAAATTTTTAATAATTTTAAATTTAAATTTTGAATAACATTATCATTTTCTCAATTAACTCAACTATCTAATCTTTTTTATAGCTGAAACTCTCAATTCATTATCTCATCTTCGGTCACTCTCTGGAAAAAACTGAAACTCTCATGTCATTATCTGATTTTCGGTCACTTAATTTTTTTTTTAAGTTATATAATTTCTTTTCGTATAGAAAATGTCAATCTATTCTCCAATCTCTGTTATCGGGAAGGTTGAGGAAAGAAAACGTTTTTTACAAATTTATTTTGATTATTTTATGCAATGCTGGTTCTTAAAATTTTACTCCGTATAAGTTTTTTTTTTTTTAATATATTGAGGGTAAAGAAATACAACGATTCAAATTTAAATAATTATCTTATAAACCAATAAACCATTTTAAGTTTAACTCTTTTATTTATTTTAATTATAAGTTTTGAATAACCCATGTTTTTCTCAATATAACAAATTATGTTTATAACAACCCACGATTTAATTAGGAAAACAGTTTTAAAAATTCTCCAAATATCCTCGAGAGGTAATTTGTGATAACTCTTGAATAATTTATAGTAAATATATACATTATAAATTAATAATTTATAGAAAATATATACATTATAAATATATTTAAAAAATAATAATAACTTCCACAAACTATAACAATAAAAAATGTATAAAAATTAATATAATATTTAAAATTATTATTTTAATAAATCGACCCGCGTAAAACGCGGGCATAGGACTAGTATATCTATAAAACTTATATAAACACCTATAATCATATTCTACCCTACTTAAAAATTCCAAAACAAACACAAGACATAAAAAATACATTAGAAATTCACTAACTTTTGAAATTCGAATTTTAAAATTTTCAAAATCCCAAAACATTAGATGTTTTGATTATGAAATATAATAAAATAATATATGCAGTATAAACAATGTAATGGTGAGAGATAAAATAATGGATGAGTATGATATGAATTATAATAAATTAATACTGTAGATAAAATATAACCATGCGATTGATATAGGAAAAATAATATGATAAAAATAAATTAAAAAGTTTATTGTAAAACATACAAACAAAAAATTGAAAAATTTACAGTAGAATGGGGAGCATGTGATTTTGAGGTACGCAATGACGAATGAGTCCAGTACTAATGACTATGATCATGAGGCAGCCAAGCCAATAGGAAAAGATTTAGACGCGTGATTAGCAATCGCCAAAAAGGAAGTAGTTAAAGATTTTGTTGACTGAAAATTGAAAATGGAGAAAGAATTCAAATTTGAGTCGGCGGAGCAGACTCATGACGAGTGCAGTGACGCGCTTCTTGTTTTCTTTTTTTATGGATCGCTCAAATACATTGGGGTCATAACCAATCATATCCGTCTCCTACACACTTTAGGTTTAGGCCTCTTTTGACTTTGAAGCTTCACAATAATACTCACTCCCTCCCCAATTTATGTTGACCATTTACATATACCCATAATATTGGTGAAAATTGTTTATTAGTATTAAATAAACAAAATAGAGAATATAAAAGTATTTTAAATAATAAAATAAATAATAAAATAATGACATTTCATATAATTTTAAAATGTTTGAAAGGAGTGGTTTAGAGTGAAAAATTAATTTATTGTCAAATAAAAAACGTTTAGTCTAAATTGGGACATCCGATTTTGACAAATACACAATCTAAACTAAAACGGATAAAGTGCTTGCTATGTCTCAATGTTACATTTAAAAAAACAATATTATACGGAATTAATTCTTCTATTTCATTTTTTGTATTTCACCGTATTGAATTTGTAACACGTGTCACCTCCATTACAATGAGAGAGGAAATTGCATTTTACGTCTTATAACTTAGATCTAATTTTGTTTATATCATTTATGTTTTGGCTTTTTTAATTTATGTTTTAGAGTGTTCAATTTACATACTTTTTAATCCAATTTAAGTCATTATGTCCAAAAAAAATTCAAATGCACCGAAAATGTGAGAATTTAGCTCGCATGTGTGGAATGAATTGAGATTCCGACCAAATAGTCCAATTAACGTTCTATAAGATTGAAAATTAAAAAATTCTAAGAATCTGATAAAAATCTGTAAATGTGTAGATTAAAAATTACAAATTCTAAAAATCTAATAACCCTTATGTCCATGTAATTGACACAATTTGTCATTTTTATTTGTCCAAACCTAATTGATACATTTCCTATAATGTTAACATCTAACTATCACTCTACCTTTTTTCTCTTTTCCGTCTCTATCTATCTTGTTGGTCCCTTTTTCATACGAGTTTTCAAAGAAAATCTTGAACAATTGTGAAAAGGATCAGCTGATAGCAAGTTAGAGAAGTTATATGTGAATGTGTGCTACGCTAAATAAGATAATTAGTCGACTAACTTACTAGGGGCCTAGGACAAGTCTGTTAGCTAATGGTTATCGAACCTTATTGAGTGCGAAAATGTGATATACTCATATATAATTATACTTGTTCGTTTATCAAAAATCTTTGAAATATATCTTAGGCTGGATTAGTTTACTTGGTGTCAGCTTGTTAGTGTTATCTCATAATCTCACAGTCAGGTGAGATAGTCAGCTGATATGGATCAGATAAGATGACTTAGGCCAAATTAGATGAGTTGAATGTGTTCAGTCAGCTGAGGAGGAGATGCTTAGAAATCAGCTTAAGTTGGTCAGATTAGAAGGGTGGGATCAGTAGAGTTGGAGTCTATCAGCAGAGTTAGTCTTTTGACCAGAACAGAAGAGATGGGTATTAGATGAGTAGAAGTCATCTGATCTTTATGGACAAGTCTTCTGATACGGACATTTAGTTGGTTTACTAACTAGATTACAGTTTCGACTACTTGAGGGCATAACTACCATTTCACTTGAGCTTTAACAGAGCACATGGGTTGTTACAAACGGTTGCAAACAAATGATAATTACTCAACGGTTCCTAACTGCTGCAATCACCTTGGTATTTATAAACTCTTGTAATTGTTCATTGTAATTTGATGTAAGTACGATTGTCATCTTTGAGTTGTGTGAGTTCACGAGTGAAGTGAGGAAATATCCTATTCCGAGTGAATAAGTGTGTAAACATTCTTTATCAATCAAAGAAGTAGTTATCTGGTCCAGTGGATGTAGATCACATTGATCGAACCACTTAAATCCCTTGTGTGTTGTTTGTCTCGTTGATTACTTTTCGAGTTACTATTTTAGCTGGGTTATTTCTAATATCATCTGATTTCTATTTGGTTGGAGACATCTAATCGACTAGATTTCTTGACAATTGGCGCCATCTATGGGAATTGAAGTAATTGTCAGAAACTAAGATGATGAATTCCACCAATTACAACATAGAGAACTTTACATGCACGGGAGATTTTGAGCTGTGGAGAGTCAAGATGCAGGCTCCCCTTGAACATCAAGGTTTATTCGAGGCTCTAGAAGAACCATAAGAAGATGTAGAAGAGACTGCAACAGCTGCAGCTGCAGCTGAAAGGAGCAAGTTGCTTAGGAAAGCTCGAAGGACGATCCTACTCTGCCTTGGAGATAAGGTCTTGAGGGAGGTTGCTAAAGAGAAATCCGCAAAGGAGGTTTGGGACAAGCTAGAGAAGTTGTATATGGTGAAAACTCTTTCTAACCAACTCTATTCGAAACAGAAGTTGTATGCCTTTAGAATGGTAGATGAGAAACCCATTCCGGAGCAGTTGGATGAGTTCAATAAGATTCTTGATGATCTAGAGAATTTAGATGTCAAGTTAGAGGAAGAGGATAAGGCTCTGATCTTGTTGAGTGCTCTTCCTAAGTCCTTTGAAATCCTAAAGAACACCATCTTGTATGGTAGAAAGGAGGAAATCACATTAGAAGATGTGATCTTGGTTGTCAAGTCCAAATTGTTGCATAATAAAGCATCTCAAGGAGATAAAAGTAGTAGTGGAGAGGGATTGGCAATCAAGGGAGGCCAGAAGAAGTCTGTTCTCCAAGAAGGGGTCTTGTCAACCTAGAGGAGCTGATAAGGGAAAATTAGTTGTGTTAAATCAAGGGGAAGTAGTGTGCCACCACTGCAACAAACCTGGATACTATAAGAGTGTTTGTTTTAAGTACATACAACTCACGAGGAAATCTGGTACCAAGAACCCTCCTGATAAGAATCAAGCAAATCAAACCCAAAAAGATAAGGAGCTAGAAGACTATGAGTCAGCTCAGGCACTGTCCATCACATCTACTGAAGAACAACAAGATTGGATTTTAGATTCAGGGTGCTCTTTCCACATGAATCCAAGAAGATATTGGTTTCAAGATTTCAAGCATTATAATAAAGGTTCTATGTTACTAGGAAAAGATTACACTTGCAAAGTTAAGGGTGAAGGTACAATACACTTGAAGATGTATGATGGGGTAGTGAGGATTCTCAAGAGGGTCACGTATGTTCCTGAACTCAAGAGAAATTTGATATCTCTTGGTATGCTGGATTCAATGGGCTATAAGTTCCAGTCAAAAGATGGAAAGCTCAGAGTTTCAAATGGGAAGCTGACTGTCCTGAAAGGTGAGAGAATGAATGATCTCTACTTTTTGAAGGGAGGTACAATGATTGGTAGATCAGATGTGGCAAGTGTGCAAGACAACTCAAGGTTGCGGCACATAATACTAGCTTATGTAGGAGAGAAGGGCATACTATAGCTGTCTAAGCAAGGATTGTTAAGTGGTGACAAGATCACAAAGCTGGATTTGTGTGAGCACTGCATTCTTGGGAAAGCCAAGAGATTGAAGTTTGGGAAGAGTTCACACTCTTCTAAAGGAATTTTGGATTATGTCCATTCAGATCTGTGGCGGCCAACTAGGAATCAGACTAGAAGTGGTGGGAGATATTTCATGTCTATCATAGATGACTACTCAAGAAAGGTATGGATCACTATCTTGAAATCCAAGTCAGAAGCATTTGAAAAGTTTAAGGAATGGCTCACTGAAGTTTAGAATGTCACTAAAAAAGAAACTCAAGCATTTAAGGACTGATAATAGCTTGGATTACTTATCAGAAGAGTTCAATGTTTTCTGCAAGAAGAAGGGAATAGTGAGACACAAGACTGTACCAGGTACACGTAGCTGAGAGAATGAACGAGACCTTTCTTGAGAGAGTTAAGTACATGTTAAGCAGCTCTGGATTGCTTAAGATATTTGGGGGGGGGGGAAGCTGTTTCAACAACATCCTATTGATAAACAAAAGCCCTTCCTCAGCTGTGCAGTTTAAAATCCTTGAAGAGTTATGGTCTGACCATGCAACTAAGTACAAGAATTTGAAGGTTTATGGTTGTTTAGCATATGCCCATGTCAAACATGATAAGCTTGAGCCTCAAGCCTTGAGATGTGTGTTCGTATGGTATCCTTCAGGTGTGAAAGGATATAGGTTTTGGTGCCTTGAAGATGGGATGCAGAAATGTATTATCAGCAAAGATGTTACTTTTGATGAAAGTAGAATACCACTTAAAGAAGAGGCAAGTTCAAGTGCAGCTGACAACAGACCAGACGAGACATAGGTTGAGGAGGAGCATGATGACACCAGAAGACCAACTGAAGATCATATTGATCCAGATGAGGAGGAAACTACTCACAATGAGAATGAGCTTCATGACTATCAGCTGACTAGGGACAGAACCATATGAGAAGTCCACCCACCTCAGAGGTATGGTCAAGCTGACATTGTATCATTTGCATTATGTGCAGCTCTTGAGGTGGAGTCTCTGGAGTCTAAAACTTACACATAAGCCATCAGATGCCATGACAAAGAGAAGTGGTTAGTTACAATGGAGGAAGAATTGTTATCCCTTAACAAGAACCAGACTTGGGGCATTGTTGAGAGACCAAAAAACAAGAAACTTGTTGGGTGTAAGTGGATTTACAAGAAGAGTGGAGGCTCAGAGATGTGGCAATATTAGGTACAAGGCAAGGCTTGTAGCTAAAGGATTTACACTGAAAGAAGGTATTGATTTCAATGAAATCTTCTTACCTGCTGTGAAGCATTGTAGCATCAGAATCTTGTTGGCTATGGTTGCTCAGTATGGACTGGAGCTACATCAGATGGATATGACCACAACTTTTCTTCATAGGACTCTCGAGGAGAAGATCTACATGAAGCTACCAGAAGGGTTGGACATAAAAGATGGGGGAAGACAAGGTGTATCTACTTAGAAAGTCCCTCTATGGCCTTAAACAAAGCCCTAGACAGTGGTACTTAAGATTTGATGAGTACATTTGCTCAACTGATTCACAAGAAGCTTATATGACAGTCGTGTCTATTTCAGACGAGTTGGAAGTTCAATTACCTATCTTCTGTTGTATGTTGATGATATGTTAATAACAGAGGAGCCTATTAATAGTATCAATCAAGTTAAGGAGATTCTCAAAAGATAGTTTGAGATGAAATATCTTGGTGAAGCTAAAGTGATTATTGGGATGGAAATCAACAGAGTTGATGGAGCAATTCAACTGTGCCATTCGATTTATCTGAAGAAGGTGTTAGAGAGATTCAGGATGAATCAAGTTAAGTTAGTTTCTACACCAATTGGCCAGCATCAGAAGATGTCCAATCAGATGTGTCCCAAGAATAGCCAAGAAAGGACTCAGATGAGTAAGATACCTTATGTTAGTGTTGTAGGCATCTTAATGTATGTTATGGTGTACTGTAGACTAAATTTGACTCATGCGATGAGTGTAATCAGCAAATACATGAGTGATCCAGGCTTAAGTCATTGGGAGACAGTTAAGTGGGTCATGAGATATGTTTTGGGATCAGCTGACAAGGGTTTGAAGTTTCAGAAGATATCAGATGAAGCAGAAGCACTTGTGGGATACGTGGATGTCGGCTATGCAGCCAATGTTGACATAAGAAAATCTTTAACAGGGTATGTGTTCACCTTATTTGGTATAACTATATCGTGGAGGTCTATACATTCGTCCGTAGTTGCATTATGTACTACTAAATATTAGAGGAATATGTGGCCTTGACTGAGGCAATTAAGGAGAGCATTTGGCTTAGGAAAATATTAGAGGAATTTGGTTTATCACAAAGAAGTGTGACTGTCTTCTATGATAATCAAAGTGCAATACATCTTGCAAAGCATCAAGGGTATCATGAGAGAACCAAGCACATAGAAGTGAAGTTTTACTTTGTAAGAGATAATGTAGAGAAGGGGGTGGTCCAAGTGGCAAAGATTGCTACAGAGGAGAACCCAGCTGATGCGTTCATTAAGACATTGCCAAAAGAGAAGTTTGGTTTGTGTCTTAGACTTATTGATTGATCTTGTGGCAGAAGAGCAGTGGTGGAGGCTATTTTTTTTTAGGAGAATAGTGTTGTTGTTGTTGTTGTTGATTTAGTTTCAGTTATGAGCTAAAGGTGGAGAATTGTGAGTGTGATCTCATAATCTCACAGTCAGCTGATATGTGTGCTAAGCTAAATAAGATAACTGGTCGACTAACTTACTAGGGGCCTAGGACAAGTTTGTTAGCTGATGGTTATCGAACCTTATTGACTGCAAAAATGTGATATACTCATATATAATTATACTCGTTCGTTTATGAAAAATCTTTGAAATATATCTTATGCTGGATTAGTTTACTTGGTGCCAGGTGAGATAGTCAGCTGATATGGGTCAGGCAAGATGACTTATGCCAAATTAGATGAGTTGAATGTGTTCAGTCAGCTGAGGAGGAGTTGCTTAGAAGTCAGCTTAAGTTGGTCAGATCAGAAGGGTAGGATCAGCAGAGTTGGAGTCTATCAGCAGAGTTAGTCTTTTGACCAGAACATAAAAGTTTGGTATTAGATGAGTAGAAGTCATCTGATATTTATGGACAAGTCTTCTCATACAGACAGTTAATTGGTTTACTAACTGAATTACAGTTTCGACTACTTGAGGGCATAAATACCATTTCGGTTGGACTTTAACATAACACATTGGTTGTTACAAAAGGTTGCAAACAAATGATAACTAATCAACAGTTCCTAACTGCTGCAATCACCTTGGTCTTTATAAACTCTATTAATTGTTCATTGTAATTTGATGCAAGTACGAGTGTCATCTTTGAATTGTGTGACTTCACGAGTGAAGTGAGGAAATATCCTATTCCGAGTGAATGCGTGTGTAAACATTCTTTATCAATCAAAGAAGTATTCGTATGGTCCAGTGGATGTAGATCACATTGATCGAACCATTTAAATCATTTGTGTGTTGTTTGTCTCGTTGATTACTTTTCGAGTTTCTATCATAGCTGCGTTATTTCTTATATCATCTGATTTCTATTTGGTTGGAGACGTCTAATCGACTAGATTTCTTTACACAGCTGATAGGATGAGTGCGTGCTAGATCAGCTGATATGGACTAGCCAATACAAGATGTGTCTTTAAAACATGATATGAAGTATGTATGAATATGACGGTTAATATAAAATAGTAAAGAACACATAGATTTATAATGGTTCAGATCTCAGTCCTACATCCACTCTCGCAGCCCAACTGTGAATTTAATTCATTTACTTAGGAAAGTTTGCTACTTTAACGTCCCTAGAGAAGACGTCTTGCTACTTTATAGTCCCAAGTGAAGACTTTGAGCTCGATACACTTCCAAAGTGCAATTGGCTCTACTTGTTATTGTAAGAACAAATACTTTTGCAGTGATTCACAATAAACTTGGCTTCTAGGGTTTTGGGTAGGTTAGTTTGAACTATGATGAACTAGGTGAGATTTTCCCTTACAATCAATTTAGCCTCATGTTAGGATTGGGAAAATCTCTCTAAACTTGGAATGTGTTATGGCAATATGGGCTTAGATTAAGTTCTCTCACTCTTGAAAGACGGCGCGTGTTAAATCTCCATTGAAAGTTCTTTCGAGCTTTTATTCATGGATGTCAGTTGAAGCTCCATGCTCGATCTTGCATAATCTCCTCTCATGTTGAGATACGATAAATGAACTCATATATATAGTGTATATTTGAAATGTTACCGTTAGAGAGTAACTTCAAATCTCCACTATTTTAGGAATGCAGTCTTTGATTGATACTCTGAATATTACCATTTCCATGTAATATTCAATGTATCTTTGACTTTAATGTTCCATTCTATTTCAGCTTTTGTGTTAGATCCGTACGTCTGTTGTCGTCTTTCCATTGGTCTTCGTCAGCTTGTTTGGTGGCTCTCTAATGGATCTATATCAGATGAAATTCATTCGGTTGATATCTAAGTTCAGTTCATCCAATCGGATGATTTTGGGATATGAATCCTGATACAAGTTCTATTTGATGATGAGTTGAGTTTTGATAAGCCAAAAAGTAGACTTGAATAATTTCTAAGTGTTGACTGATCTAGTCTAGTTATTAAGTCATCTTGAACAGATCAGTAGAGTTCACAAGTAAAGTTCAAAAGATAAATGTTTGAAAGACAAGTACGATTTATAAGTACTATGTTATATTTGTTAGGATTTATACTGAGCTATTAAAAGATGTATAGAAGCTCATTATTTCGTATGTATTCGCATATTGATGTATAGATCATAAGTTGACTAAGCTGATTTATAAAGCTTAAAGTAATGTAATAGTCTTGTTAAGATTAGATGATAGGACTAGTTATGTTTTATATTGAAAGTCTACTATTGAAGACTGAATGCACAAGACAAGAAAAGTCAAGTGAAGAAGACTGAGATTTTGTCTAAGTATGGAGACAAGACAGGTGCGCGATAGATAAGTGAAAAGCAAGGAAGTTAGTTAAGTCATAAACGCGTATTGAAGATAAGGATTGAAGAGTTAGTTATGGAATAACTAATTAACTGAAGAAACGCGTGGATGGATAAGAAGAAGTTAGAAGTCAGTTTTCAAGAAAAGGTAGTTACATAAAAGAATGTTCTTGATATTGGATATCTATAAATACCCCAAGGTATTTAACGGTTATGACTACTGATTCTAAGAGATTACGAAGCGATTTACGAAGTATTCAAAACAAAGAAAGTCACAGAGTTGGAAGTTCAGAAAGTCAAGCTAGAAGACAAGTGAAGAAATTCAAGAAAGCTGCTACTGAACGAAGAGAAGTTTTTCTTTATTGTGTCAAGTTGCTAGTTACTTGTAAAATAGCTAGTTAGATCGAAGAGGCACTTGGTAGTGTTTTCGAGAAGATCAAAGTCTTATTTCTTGGGACTATAAGCCACAAGAACACACTACTCGATTGGAAGAGTAATAAGAATTTCACGACTGGTGTTGTGAGAGTGGATGTAGACAAGTTGTCAAACCACTATAAATCTTGTGTTTGATTTACTTTACTGTTTTATTTGTTGTTTGATTGATTAACTGCTTAATTGATTGAATTGCATATAAGAACAAGACAAGTAGAATGTTCATAACAGTGTTCGCGAATATTAGTTGAGTATAAAACTTGATTGGGCTCATTGTTAATCTGATTATTCCGCATAGTGTACTTTGATATATTGAAAGATTTTGAAAAGTCTATTCACCCCCCCTCTAGACGTTTTCCTAGCTTACTCAATATTATTAACTCAACTAAGGGACCTACAAGTGGTATCAGAGCAGTAGTTTACGAACTGCTGTTTCTTGATAACCTACTAAAGACTTGGGTGAAGTCTTGGTTCTTGATCGTATTTGCTCTTACGTGTTCTTGTTCACTATTCTTGATACATCTGTTTCTTTGATCCCAAACTGCTCATTACTAATCTTCTTGAAATCATGTCTCTCGAAATAAGTGCTAATAAACTACCGAAGTTTCAGGTTCAAGATTACGACTACTGGAAGCTGAGAATGGAGGCAATATTCAGCTCCACTCACGACTTGATGATTTCAGTCGTCACCGAAGGACCAATCGTGACGATGATCCCTAACACTGCTACTTTGGACAAGGACAAACCTGTTGGAGTTCTTGTTCGCAAACCCAGGTCAGAGCTAACATCTGAAGAGATGAGGCAGAATAACCTAGACAGCTTGGCCAAAAATTACATTTTACATACCCTTCCTAATGAGTATCTTGGGAAAGTATTAAAATGTAAGACAACCAAGGAAATGTGGGACCGTCTTGCTATTATTTGTGAAGGGACTTCTCTGATCAAAGAAAGCAAGCTTTCTACTGCTGTTCAGAGATTCGAATCATTCAAGATGAAAACTGGTGAAACAATTGGCCAGTTGGATACTCGCTTTACAAAAATTATGAATGACTTGGAAGTACTTGGTAAATCTTATACTGCACGTGAAATAAACTTGAGAATTCTTAAGAGTCTTGATGCTAGATGGAAAATGGTGAAAATGCTAGTTAAGAATACTCAAGATATAGACGTGTGGACAGCAGAGACGATGTTTCAAACTCTAAAGGCCCATGAGTTTGATCTAGATGAAGATGAACCCATTGCCAGTAGTGATAGAGAGAATGCCGTGTCGAAAAATGTTGCTTTTAAGTCTAGTTCGTCTAAGTGCTCTAGAGTAGGCAAGTCTAAGTCTAAGACTAAGTCTCCTTCTGTCAAAGACGAGTTAGATAGAACTGATCTAAGTCTGAAAGATCAGGTGAACCTTATGGTAAGGAAGTTCGACAGGTTAAACAAACACTACGGTAGATATAAGAAGTTCTATAAAGACTATAGAGGGTCCGCTTCTAAGGACTCGTCTGAGACCAGACGAGACCGAAACTCATCCGAAAGGAGAGACGAAGTCTTGAAAGGAAACAGACGAGATAGAGAGTCTGATGATAGGAAGATTAAGCGTTCAGATAGACGAGATAAGCAAAGGGATAACTCTCCTACTAAAAAGTCTACTAACGATCTTTTATGCTATAACTGTGAGAAACCAGGTCACTACATTTATGAATGTCCGGACCTGAGCACTGATGATCGTGAAGAGCGCAAAGCTAGAAGGGATTGAAGATACAACCGGGGTAAGTAGGCTATGATGGCTAATGATGACTCTGAAACAGATTCAGACGAGTTCCCATCGTCTTCGTCTAGCTACTCGTCTGATCGTGATAATGATGAAGCTTTCATAGTAGATGATGGCCTATGCTGCATGGCTAAAATTGATCAAGAGGTATCATCTGCAACTTCGTTTCAATCATGTGATGAATCGGAATCTGATGAAAGTGATACTGCCGATAGTGGAGTAGGGAGTAGTCTTCATCACTCTACTAGTGTGACTGAAGAAGACCTCCTACTTGCTAACAAGGCGTTCATTGAAGTCAGCGACGAGAACATCGCGTTAAAACAGGAAATCATTGATCTTAAGAAAGCACAATCTAAAGTAGATCCTCATATAACAGTCCTAAATGAACGCTTGACTGAAGAGTTAAGGCAACTCAAAGACAAGTGTGCATTAACAGACAGGTTATATCAAGACCTACTTAAGACACATGCAACTGAAAGAAATGAGTTCAATGTTTTAAAGAGCAAATGCAAAAAACTTGAAGAACGTAATAAGTTCTTAGAGACTGAGGTTGTCACTCTAGACCTTAAACTTACTGACTTGATTAACTCTTCAAAGATTAACCTTCAATTGTCAGATAGGTATAGGGCTCCAGCTGACAAGACAGGTTTGGGTGCTGATACACCTAGCTCGTCTACTCATGTCCTTAAGAACCCTACTACTGTTAATTCAAGATCTGTGATTAATGATAAAGGAAAAGGACCTATGGAATACGATATTGGAACTATATCCAAAGGCAATGTACACAAGCAGACTCGAGTTAGCATTCCAATTACCAAGGGAGGTAAGAAGAATGTTAACAACAAACCTGCTCCGTTTAGAACTAGTCTACAAAGGACCCCTAGTCGTGGACGACCCAACCAGGTCAGATACGAGGATTGGTATCCTGAGGAGACGAGTTCTAGACAACAAGAGCCTAGACCTCCTTTTATAAGGCAGTCTCAGCTCTACTCATCTAGGCCTAGGAAGGTTGCTCCAAAATATCGTATTCAACCTGTCCTATATCCTCCACCTTTGTCATATGATATCATAAGTGAGGAAAGACCTAAACGAGTCTATAAACCGTATGGCCCCAATGCATACAAGCCCTATTCTGACTATCATAGACCAATGCCTACTCAAGTAGAGATTAAGTCGAAAGGCTATCTCAGACGAGTAGATCCGAAATCGAATGATAGGCCAGATAAGGAAAACAGGGTCTTATTTTGTAACAAGCATGGTAGAAAGCTTAAAAGATCAAACTTGTTCAGGACTCCGATGTATATTTGGATTCCCCTAAACTCGACTAACCCCCAAGGACCCCAATAAACAAAGAGGGTACCTAAATTATTGAATATCTTCATTACAGGGTCGACTCGACTTGTATAAGAAGGGTGGCTCAGTAGGAGAAACTTGGTACATTGATAGTGGTTGTTTGCACCACATGACAGGTATTAAGGCTCTTCTATCAAGTTACCACGAGCAAGAAGGACCCAAGGTGATATTCGGTGATAGCTCAACAGCTGTTAAGAAAGGCTTTGGTTACATCAGAAATGGAGATGTAGAGATACAGGACGTATCCTACGTAGAAGGTTTGAAATATAATCTACTATCTGTTTCTCAATTCTGTGATCGTGGTTATAAAGTGCAGTTTAAAAGCCGAAAGTGAAAAATCATAGACAAGAGGACTCACACTGTACTACTCGTTGGCGTAAGACAGGGCAGTGTATACATTGTGAATTGGAATAGCTGTCCAAGGGACACTTGTCTTCTTAGTAAGATCCCTAAAGAGCTCGGTTGGCTTTGGCATAGACGCCTCTGCCACATGAACTTTAAGTTAATTAATAAGATTGCAAGAGATTACCTAGTGGAAGGTTTGTTAGGGTTATACTGGCAAGTATGCTTTTAGTGCTACTTATGCGTATACAAACTGATTCTTGCACTTATCAATGAGAATAATTTTTTTTTATCACTGGTTGCTTTAAATATAATGAATGTTAAATATTTATTGCATAAACGTTCAGATGTACTTTACATTGTAGACAATGTGGTGTGTAGAAGATCACAGAAGATCACATTGTCAGTTCCTTGTATTATAAAAGTACAATTGATTCACAACTTAGATGGAATTGAACAATCCATTGGTAGAAGTTGAGGTGTAAGGCTCAGATTGGTTTGTCTTGACCAAGAGATTACACTAGTGCATTATGATGTGCTGAATAGGACCTACAGAGAGGTAATTCTTCTAGACTGGCTTAAGGAATGAAGAATTAGACCTCAGTGGTTGTTGATTTCTTAATCTCTGTCACTTAAATGGAATTGTTTGTAGTTAAGAAGTATTGCTTTGATTTATTATGGGTAAAGAATCAAAATGATTCAATACTTTATATTTTGGGCAATATTATTAATTATAGGACAGCTTGCCAAAATTAATACAGAGAATCGTGTCTTGGAGTGTCAAGTTGATTATGTCCCCTTGGTGGGCTCAGAAGGTTTATCATATCAAATCTGATCAGTGGAATTTATTTCCGGTATGATAATAATGTTGAGTTGTCCTTACTCCGAGTAATAAAAGATATTAATTAATTAAAGCATTCAGTAGCTTAAATTAATTGATGGACATTGAATCTTAAACACGGGAAATAATAATCGGGAGCCATATTTCGTAATATGGGTTAGGATGGATAGTGCAATATTAATTCTATAGTGGAATGAATTAATATTAATGGGCTGGAAAAATATTGTGGCTCAATATTGATTTTTGGGCCCATTGGGAGGTCCAATCCTAATTCTCCTAAAGGCCCCTCAAGTAGCCCAATAAAAGTCCATTAATTAAGGTAATTAAAAGATAATGATTAATTTTGTTGCAAAAAATTAGAGAGAGATATTTATGGGAAAAGATATATGGAAATAAGAGATTGTTTCTATATTATTCCAAGATAAATTGACCGGTCAATATTTCTTTCTTGTAAGAGAAGAAAAATAGATTCTCTCTTATAAAAGAAGAAGAAAAAAATCGGTACTCTTGATTACACAATACAGAAAAGAGAGACCTGTAATTTTTGAAATTACAGTGTGTGCAACAAGATAAAATTAATTCTTCCTTGAGAGTTAATAGTTCGTGAGATCTCCCACCGGATCAACGGACTAGGACTTAGGGAATACTTGAGAAGGCAATTGGGTTGAAGTTGTTACTCTTCTCAACGGTATCTCTCCGATTCAAAGGTAAACACGTAATCCCTTAGTTCCGCATGTTTAGGGATTTAATTATTTACCGTACATTCATTACATGAATTAGTTGATTTAATTTGTTTAAATTATAAAATTAGATTTATGATAATTCATATTTAAATTACGTCCCAAATAGATCCATGGTAATTTTAAAGGAGTCTCAAAGCCAATTCTAGAGTCTCTTGGGCATTGGGTTAATTTCCCAACAAGGTTTACCCAACGAAGTATATTACAAATCCCATGTATGCAATGCTTGTCAGAAAGGTAAACAGGTAAAAGGTTCCTTTAAATCAATTCATACTCTCTCAACAAGTAGAGTCCTAGAACTACTACATATGGATTTTCATGGTCCAATAACTCCTCCAACCTTGAATGGTAGAAGGTACACACTTGTTGTTGTAGATGACTATTCTAAGTTCACTTGGGTAGTCTTCCTACACAAGAAGAGTGATACATAAACTCTTCTACATGATCTGTTGAAGAAGTTACAAGTTGAGAAGAACCATTCTATTGTCAAGATTCGTAGTGACAAGTGCACTGAGTTCATTAATTGCTATATCAAAGACTTTTGTGCTAAATGTGGTATCCAGCACCTTACTAGTGCAGCTAGGACACCACAACAAAACGGTGTAGCCGAGCGAAGGAATAGAACTCTCAAGGAAGCCTGTAGAACCATGCTGGCCGAGTACAAAACACCTCAAAAGTTTTGGGCTGAAGCGATCAATACTGCATGCCACTCACAGAACAGAAGCGCGATCAACAAGGTATTAGGTAAGACACCTTACGAGGTTTGGAAAGGTAGAAAACCCAGAATTTCATATTTCCATATATTTGGTTGTAAGTGTTTCATCCATAACAATGGGAAAAGCAAGTTGAATGCATTTGATGCTAAAGCAGACGAGGGGATATTCTTAGGATACTCCTCGACTAGCAAAGCATTTAGAGTATTCAACTACTCGACTCTGTGTGTGGAAGAAACACCACATGTAGTTTCGATGAATCTCGACAGGACTCGTCTACCGACCAGATCAGTGAGAAGGTGACTGATCTATCGATCGAATCTGATAAAGAATCAGAAGTGTACGAATTTGTTCAAGCCTACAATCCATTTATGAAAGCTCTCGAGTCTGATAACGATGAGAAGGTAAGTGCTCAAGGTAAGTCTACTAGACCAGTTGACATGCCTGCTCTAGTTGACTCGTCTACTCCTGTTAAAACTGTTAATACAAATGATGTTGAAATGCATGATGCTATACCTGAGGTAGATGATGATAGTATGCCTGTTAAATCTAGAAAAACATGGAAATCTGCATATGATACTGAGAATATCATTGGTGACTCTACTATTGGTGTGAAGACTAGACGACAACTCTTTGAGTCGCAAGAACAGCCCAGTCCAACTATGTTTTGCTGGTGTTGTTTCCTCTCTTCTATCGAGCCTACTACCGTTAAAGAGGCATTGGCTGATAGTAATTGGATCATCGCTATGCAAGACGAGTTGAACCAGTTTGTTCGAAACGACGTCTGGGAACTTGTCGATAGGCCAAAACATCACAATGTAGTTGGCACTCGATGGATTTTAAAAAAAAGAAAGATGAGAATGATGTAGTCGTTAGAAATAAGGCTAGACTAGTAGCCCAAGGCTATTCACAAGCTGAAGGCATAGACTATGATGAGACTTATGCTCTTGTTGCTAGACTAGAAGCCATTCGATTGTTCCTTGCATATGCTGCTTACATGAAGTTTACTGTATATCCAATGGATATTAAAAGTGCATTTCTTAATGGTATTCTTGCGGAAGAAGTGTATGTTGAACAACCTCCAGGTTTCGAAGTGAAAGGCAATCAGGTGTACAGATTGAAGAAAGCCTTATATGGACTAAAGCAAGCTCCAAGAGCATGGTATGATACTCTCTCTCTCTCTCTCTCTCTCTTTCTATTAGAAAATGGTTTTACTAAGGGCAAGGTCGACAGAACCTTGTTCAGAAGACAAGAAGGGAAAGACATTTTACTCGTCCAAATTTACGTAGATGATATCATTTTTGGTTCACCTAACAAAAAGTTGAGTGAAAGTTTTTCAACACTCATGCAAAGTAAGTTTGAGATGTCCATGATGGGTGAAATGAATTACTTTCTTGGTCTTCAAGTAAAACAGACCCCAGAAGGGATTTTCATAAATCAAGCAAAGTATACTAGAAACCTGCTAGACAAGTATGGTATTAAAACATGCAAAGTTACTGGAGTACCTATGCTACCTACATACATGATGGATCCAGACGAACATGGTAAGTGTGCTGATCAAACATATTATCGTGGTCTTATTGGTTTATTACAGTACTACTTGACTGCTAGTAGACCTGATATTGCATTTTCTGTTGGCGTATGTGCTCGTTTTCAACCTAATCCAAAAGAGAGTCATATGGAAACCACTAAACGAATACTGAAATATTTGAAAGGAACCATCAATCGTGGTATATGGTATCCTTCAAATGATGATTTATCTTTAAGTGGCTACTTAGATTCTGATTTTGGTGGTTGTAGAATAGATAGGAAATCTACATCTGGTTCTTGTCAATTCTTAGGCACAAAACTCATTTCATAGTTTTCGAAAAAGCAGACTAGCGTTGCTACCTCCACTACCGAAGCCGAGTATATGGCTACTGGTAGCTGCTGTAGTCAACTACTTTGGCTCATGCAACAACTTAGAGATTATAATATCTATGAATCAAAAGTTCCTATTTTCTGTGATAGTAACAGTGCTATTGCCATTACACAAAATCCTGTTTTGCACACACGTTGTAAGCATGTTGATGTGAAGCATCATTTTATACGTGATCATGTAGAAAAGAAGGATATTCGCATGGAAAAGATTCATACTGATTTTCAAAGAGCTGATATTTTCACAAAACTATTACCTGAGGCTCGTTTTCGTGAATTATGCATTAGTCTAGGACTAATTGATCTAGACCCTACTTGCCTATAGGTATGTACTAACCAGACAGGTACATCACAAGAAATAAGGAGACAAGATCACTGAAACAGAGCACTCGTCTACTCGCTCAACAGACAGGTATACAAGGTCAGACAAGATGAACAAACAACCCGATGAGGAAGCTGGTAAAGCTGAGGGTAATACTAAGGGAATAAACATTTAAGGGGGAATCTATGATTTCTTAAATATCCTTATGTTGACTCTTAAGTTTGTTAAAAGTCATCTTGTTCGAAACCTTGACCAGTGCATTAGATTGATATTCGATTTAATTATTCTACTCTACTACTTGTATCTACTCTCATGCGTCGCACAAGATGAGACAAGTACATGATGCTGTTCGACATTCAGATAGACAAGCACAGTCGAAGGGGGAACTCGTCTAGTGCAAAGAAGTCTACTTGTCTGTTCTGAATAGACTCGAACAGACCAGATAAGCTCTCTTGAGATCTAAATTCCCTAAGTGATTCGATTGCGAATGAAGGGCATTAGTGTAATTGCGGAAAAGTTGAAAACCTAAACTGGATATCTACACTCCATATTAATGAGGTGTACATACCCAGTTCCCGCCCAAATACTGCTTCAATAGGGCAGATGAGTACACTATTCTCATCTAACCAATAGCAGGGACGAATTTCAAAATTTCAGAAGCCAATACACATAATCGTCTCAATTACGTAACTGAATACCAAAAGTCTAAAACCGTTGGATGGATCAAATCGATCTTAACCATTGATTCAAAACGTGATTACCATCAAAACCAGTTTTTCGATAATTACTCCTCACAATTCACTGTCTTTCCTAAATTCTTGCAACCGAATCCTTCGAGTTTACTCTTGATTTTTGATTACTTTGCGATAACAATGTCGATTGTTTCGATGTATGATGCTAAAACTAACATGCAAGCTAGGTTCGATCTAGGCAAGTATGTTACTGAAGGGAAGGTGCATGTGGAGAGCTCTGTGTTCTTCAAGGGGAGGCACTCAGACGACAACAAGGAAATCCTCATTAAGTGTTTCAGGTGCGGTCTAAAACCCTATTTGGAAGTTGTTCCTGAGGTCGTATTCGAGGAAGAAGTCTTGGAGTTCTTTGCCACTGCCACTCGTCTAGAAGACTCGGTCGAAGCCTATGTTGGTGGAAGTAGGGTGGAGATCACTCGTGAAGTATTGTTCGAAAAATTGAGCCTACCTTTGGGTTCGATTAATGTCGAACAATATGCTGCTGGTCAAGATTTAAGGTACTTGAGTATCTTTTGTGGAAAGAAGCTGTTACTCAATCGTGATGGAAACATCCCGGCTGTGAAGAAAAAAGATTTATTACCCAAATACAGGACGCTTCTTGATATTTCAAGTAAGATGTTGCTATGAGTTACTGGAAGTTATGACTCGGTGACTCTTCAGAAAGCAAGAGTGATGGCTGCTATTTATGATGGCATCACTGAAGGGAACTGGCCGAAATTATTCTTTGATCGTTTGATGTACTTTGCAAAGAATATAAAGGTTGACACTGATTCAAGAGAATGGGTGGTGTCCGCGTCTGTTAGCTTCGGAAACAAGCTAAGTATTTTGCTACCCGTCTTGCTACCCAACAAGAAGGACTAGAACAAAGGGAAGCCGTTTCATGTCCTCAAATATTACCTGAAGAAAGACGCATTTGATAGACAGACGGAGCAAAGGGCAATTGAGCGTGGCCAAGTTAAAATCAACCCTCGAGACGCTATGATAGAAGTTGTGCACTCGTCTAGTGCTGAAGAAGACGAGTCTGCGTCAGAGGCTGAGGCGGAAGTTGGAACAAGTGGTGCTCTAGTTGAGTACGTTTCGGATGAAGCGATGATTGAACCGGTTGAGCATTCCGAGGATACTCAATCAGACAAGACGACGGAGAAGGAAGTTGAAGGTGCTGAAACTTATTGACTGGTGAGAGTCGAGTCGAGTCCCTCACCAGACAAGTTGACTCAAGTGGTTAGTACTTCTTCTCATACTCTTTCAATTCCACTTGATATTCCGGTGAAAACCAAGGCAAGATCACTTCGATCTCGTGCCAGACCTGTACCCAAAACCTCTCTGTTGGCAGTACAACCACTGAGATCCAACATAACCCCATACACTACTATATATGATACAACTGATACTTCGACAGTTGTCAAACCAAACCAAGACACATCAAAGCCCCCAGAAACCACCATCTAAAATATTCCTCATACCTCAACAGAATATGTTGAACCCTAACACCCATCTGTTTCGGGAACCCCACTAGTTGCCACTGCAACAACTGAGTTAAGGACCCCACGTACTCAGACTCCTCCCAAAAACAGATTCAAATCCCTAGTCGACTATCCGATGTGTTTACGCGAGAAGAGGCTGCGTGCACAAATGACTAGAAATCTGAAGAAGATGCTGCCTTCAGTTGAGATAGACTCATCTTCTGAAGTCTATGAGAAGTTAATAAGGATATGCACATGGGTTGCATTGAATAAAGGCCCAACTGAATATTTGTTAGAGGTAATCCTTGGAATGGGTGGAATTGCGAATTTTCAAGACTGGGAGATGGAGCAACAAGAGAATAGTGGAGTGAAAGATCACTCAGAACTCCTCCCATCGTATGCTTTGACTGTTTTGGTGAAAAGGATGCTTAACATTTCAGATGATGTGCTGTCTTCAGAAGCAAAGTTTGATGTTGGAATTCAAGTTTCTGAGACTGACCTTGTAGAAGACGAGTTGATGCTAGAAGCTGAACCAGTAGAGTTGATGAAGTCTACTGATCCGATTCTCGACTTGGAGAATGTTTCTGATCAAATGAGAGGTCTTGTGTTCGAATTTCAAGTAGAACATGCTCATGGTCCACGATGCAACGTTGGACAGATCACAAGACAGATTGAAAAGTATTTCCCATCAGAAACATGTGCCTACACTGTTAAACTAGTCGAATTAGTGAAAAGAGATTCCGATGAAGTTGAGAGAAGGGCTAAGAAAGCAAAGTTGGCAATCATTCCTTACACTCCCCTACTCAATCTGAAAGCCATTGCTGGAAGTGTGATTCCAGATGAAGTTGAGACTAAAGACGACTTGGTCTTGTCTACTGAAGTAGAAGACAAGTTGGTAGAAGCTCAAGTGCTGATTGAAGATGAAGTTATGGCTGAAGCTGAGGAAGTCATTCCTGAAGTTGCTGATGTTCAAACAACTCAATTCTTTCCAGATGGATATTTAGACGAGTTGAAGATGGACTTGAAGCAAGTTGTACAGTCGTCTATCGATGAATTCTTAAAGTCTGATATGAAGCAAGTTCTTGCAGATCAAAATCAAACTCTTGTAGATAATTCTAAGGAATTGATCGTGGGTGAAGTCAATCAAATGGATTCGACCTTCAGACAAGGGATGCACACTCAACTAGAAGACTTCTTGCAGAGACAAATCAATTGTTCAGAGAAGTGTTCTATTGACTTTGCTAGAACGTTGGTTGAGGAATCCAAAAAGATGGAAAGAATATATCGTGTGAAGATCGAGATAGTAGATGCTCAAAGAAGAGAAGCACAAGATCAATTGGTGCAGGCAAGAGCTCTTCTTAGAGAGATGACTGAAGAAAATAGATTGCTAAGGCACACTGCTACTCACTTCAAAGACGAATTGATTTCGAGTTCGAGAAAGTTGGAACTCACAGCTGATCGTCTTGACAAGCTGAGTCACGACAAGACGCATCAAAAGTAGATTGACAGAGTTGCTGAGTTTATGAAAGAAGCGATGAAAGAAGAGATGACTCGCTTTACCTCTCTGTTCACTCTTAAGGTTAGTGATGAAGCCAAAAAGGGGGAAGAAACAAGATTGGTAAGTGTTGAACCAGAAACTGCTACTGCGCCAGAAGAGACAAGGTCCAAGAGAAGAAGACTTGTGAAGAAAGCTGATTTAGAGCAATAAGAGGCAGAGCAGAAGAGACAAGTTAAAGGCAAAGGTGTTGCTGCTGCTGAGGTTCAGACAAGGCGAAGTGTAAAAAGAAAGGTGGTTATAGAAGAACCTAAGGTGAAAGAGTCAATAGGTCAGATCATTGCTGATTTGGATGAGACAGAAATCTTGAAGAAGCAAAAAGTGGAAGATGATCGTTATGCTAACAAGAAGGTGTTAGGCAAACATATCCACAGATTGCAGAAGTTGAAAGCTAATCCAGAAGAGATCGAGGACGCTCACATTGATAAGTTCATAGACAACGAGCATAGAGATGCTTGGTTGGATGTCAAGATGAAGTGGGAGTTAGATCACTGGATAATTCGTAAGTTTGGAGATGCAGACAACAAAGAAGAATTATACGCAGTATTTGACAAGTTCATGGAAGTTCAAGATCAAAATTTATGGAACCTGATCATGAGGATAACAACTGATGTAGGTTACAATATTCTTGTTCCTATTTTTCCTAAGTGGGAAACTCCGATGTTAAGTTCTGGAAAAAGGATCGACTTCAACAAAGTAAAGAAGTTTGAAGAGGAATTGCTCGATAAAGAGAAGATTGAGAATGAAGATCACATTTCTGACATTCATAGAAGGATTCTCGATGCGTTCTGCATTCCTGATCTAGATGGCAGAAACATCAGTGAGTAAGTTGTAAGTATTTTACTTAATTCTTTTTGTTTTGATTAAGTATGTGTAATCTACTGATCTTATTTTGAATGAATGAAAAGATAACATATTTTGGTGATGATAAGATAACTACTTAACTAGTCTACTATCATGAAATGATTCAAGTAGTTTTGGCTTCATCAAAAAAGGGGAAATTGTTGGGATATGAATCCTGATACAAGTTCTATTTGATGATGAGTTGAGTTTTGATAAGCCAAAAGGTAGACTTGAATAATTTCTAAGTGTTGACTGATCTAGTCTAGTTATGAAGTCATCTTGAACAGATCAGTAGAGTTCACAAGTAAAGTTCAAAAGATAAATGTTTGAAAGACAAGTACGATTTATAAGTACTATGTTATATTTGTTAGGATTTATACTGAGCTATTAAAAGATGTATAGAAGCTCATTATTTCGTATGTATTCGCATATTGATGTATAGATCATAAGTTGACTAAGCTGATTTATAAAGCTTAAAGTAATGTAATAGTCTTCTTAAGATTAGATGATAGGACTAGTTATGTTTTATATTGAAAGTCTACTATTGAAGACTGAATGCACAAGACAAGACAAGTCAAGTGAAGAAGACTGAGATTTTGTCTAAGTATGGAGACAAGACAGGTGAGCGATAGATAAGTGAAAAGCAAGGAAGTTAGTTAAGTCATAAACGCGTATTGAAGATAAGGATTGAAGAGTTAGTTATGGAATAACTAATTAACTGAAGAAACGCGTGGATGGATAAGAAGAAGTTAGAAGTCAGTTTTCAAGAAAAGGTAGTTACATAAAAGAATGTTCTTGATATTGGATATCTATAAATACCCCAAGGTATTTAACGGTTATGACTACTGATTCTAAGAGATTACGAAGCGATTTACGAAGTATTCAAAACAAAGAAAGTCACAGAGTTGGAAGTTCAGAAAGTCAAGCTAGAAGACAAGTGAAGAAATTCAAGAAAGCTGCTACTGAACGAAGAGAAGTTTTTCTTTATTGTGTCAAGTTGCTAGTTACTTGTAAAATAGCTAGTTAGATCGAAGAGGCACTTGGTAGTGTTTTCGAGAAGATCAAAGTCTTATTTCTTGGGACTATAAGCCACAAGAACACACTACTCGATTGGAAGAGTAATAAGAATTTCACGACTAGTGTTGTGAGAGTGGATGTAGACAAGTTGTCAAACCACTATAAATCTTGTGTTTGATTTACTTTATTGTTTTATTTGTTGTTTGTTTGATTAACTGCTTAATTGATTGAATTTCATATAAGAACAAGACAAGTAGAGTGTTCATAACAATGTTCGCGAATATTAGTTGAGTATAAAACTTGATTGGGCTCATTGTTAATCTGATTATTCCGCATAGTGTACTTTGATATATTGAAAGATTTTGAAAAGTCTATTCACCCCCCCTCTAGACGTTTTCCTAGCTTACTCAATATTATTAACTCAACTAAGGGACCTACAAATGACTTCAGCGAGAACACTCCTTAGCTGTCTAGAGCTGCTTGGACCTCAGCTAATTGTCTCAGTTGATTACCCTAGCTAATTGTCTTGACTGGTTTTCTTCTTCTACTCTTCAATCTTTGAGTATAGGCGTGTAAGTCCACTACATCAGATGGGTTCCCCTTCGACTGATGCTACGAAAAGCTAACTATTACAAAATGAATAATGAAGATGACTATACAAACAACTTCTCTTATAATTACAAGTGGTTTAACTTATCAAAACTAAATATAAGGAATATCATATGTCTGAATATCCCAACATATCTTTATTCTTTATGTCACTTTTTACCAACGCAATATCATTTTAATACTATTTTTCTTAAAATCCGTGTAAAAATCAAACGTGTCAATTATAGAGGAACAGAGTGAGTATTTCATTACAAATCTCACTTGGTTCGGACTCGTTGGTCATTAAAATTTTGCTCAAGCTCCTAAAAGTTTCGGATCCTACGAGACTTCCCAGATAGTTGAATTGTTGAATTTTAGACACGTTTTTATTGGCGGACGAGTATTTCATATTAGAATTGTCGATGAAGGCCTGGAGCTTTTTAGACAGTTTCATTACAATTTTGGAATTTTTTATTTACACATTTTCATATTTTAGAATTGTTGAATTTTAATTTATTTTTTTAATTTGAAATTTTGTTTTACACTTTTTAAAATTTTTAATATATACATTTTTTTTTTTATTTTAATGAGTTTTTTAGAATTTTTAATTTTTTTAACACATTTTATAATTTTTAAGAGATTTTAATGAGATTTTTTTATTATTTTGAATTTTAAATGAGATTTTTTTATTTTTAAATTTTTTTTTTGAAGCAATTTAATTTTTAAACTTAAAGGATCTAAATTGAACTATTTGGCCGAATTCTGAATTCATTCTACATATGCGAGCTACACACTCACATTTCCAGTGAGTTTGAAAATTTTCCAGCAAAAAAGACTTAAGTTTGACACCCTAGGACACGTAAATGAATTAAGTTCGAAAAAAATGAAAATTTAAAGAATATATTAGATTAGATCTAAATTATAGGATGTAAAACGAAAATTTATCAACTATTAGACGACTACAAAAAAAGTCTGATTTTGATACCACTAATTTAGAGACGGATATCCAATCTGTCTCTAATAGGTACGAATTAGATACAGATTTGTTAAAAAAATCTAGATTTGAAAAAAAAAAAATGAAAATCAATCTCTAACCGCACCTATTAGAGACATTGGATATCCGTCTCTAAAATAATGGTAACAAAATCAAACTTTTTTTTTTTTTTTTTTTTGTTATAATAACTAGCTCTATATTATTTTCAAACATGACGCATATATGTCAATAAACCAAAGTATAACACAAAGTGAAACACTAAATCTAACTTAAGCGATCTCATAATGTACCTTAGATAATATTGCTATATTTTCTAACAAAGAAATAGAGCAATTATCACTCATTTTTAACAATCTTTCCCACATATATTATTCTAACTTCATAACACTTGTCAACACTTTTTCCCTCCATAAAAAATATATTAATCCTATTTAAATAGTTATTTTTAAGTACTTTTTCTACTTATTAATAAAATTAATGATTTAATATATTTACTATTTACCACATAATTGTTGAAAATTATCCCAATACCCAATAATAGTCCCCTAACAATGTGGTCCCCAACTCCTTTGTGGAAAATTATTATGGGACCACATTCCCCATCTCCTTTGTGGGAAATTATTGGCGCTAGAGATCCTTTGAGACTTCCGGGAATCTTTTGAGATGCCCTAGGTTCTATTTGGGACGTAATTTAAATATGAATTATCATAAATATAATTTCATAATTTAAACAAATTAAATCAACTAATTCATGTAATAATGTACGGTAAATAATTAAATCCCTAAACATGCGGAACTAAGGGATTACGTGTTTACCTTTGAATTGGAGAGATATCGTTGAGAAGAATAGCAACTTCAACCCAATTGTCTTCTCAAGTATTCCCTAAGTCCTAGCCCGTTGATCCGGTGGGAGATCTCACGAACTATTAACTCTCAAGGAAGAATTAATTTTGTCTTGTTGCACACACTGTAATTTCGAAAATTACTGATCTCTCTTTTTTAGAGAGGGCCGATTTTTTTTTCAACTCTTAAAAATAAGAGTGACGGTTTTTCCTCTATTTATAAGAGAGAGAATAGCTAATTTATTTATTCGAAAATATTGGAGATCTAGAAATATTTTATTCTCCAAGAGATATTATATTATTTCCATATCTTTCTCCATAATATTCTCTCCCCAAAATAAAATAAGCTATTTTTCTCTCTTTTTTCCAACAAGATTAATTCTTATCTTTTTAATTACCTTAGTTAATGGACTTTTATTAGTCTAGTTGAGGGGCCTTTAGGAGAATTAGGATTGGACCTCCCAATGGGCCCAGAAATCAATATTGAACCACAATATTTTTCCAGCCCATTAATATTAATTCATTCCACTATAGAATTAATATTTCACTATCCATCCTAACCCATATTACGAAATATGGCTCCCGGTTATTATTTCCCGTGTTTAAGATTCAATGTCCATCAATTAATTTAAGCTACTGAATGTTTTAATTAATTAATATCTTTTATTCCTCGGAGTAAGGACAACTCAACATTATTATCATACCAGAAATAAATTCCACTGATCAAATTTGATATGATAAACCTTATGAGCCCACCAAGGGGACATAATCAACTTGACACTCCAAGACACGATTTTCTGTATTAATTTTGGCAATTTGTCCTATAATTAATAATATTGCCCAAAATACAAAGTATTGAATCACATTGAATCTTTACCCATGATAAATCAAAGCAATACTTCTCAACTACAAACAATTCCATTTAAGTGATAGAGATTTAGAAATCAACAACCACTGAGGTCTAATTCTTCATTCCTTAAGTCAGTCTATAAGAATTACCTCTCTGTAGGTCCTATTCAGCACATCATAATGCACTAGTGTAATCTCTTGGTCAAGACAAACCAATCCGAGCCTTACACCTCAACTTCTACCAATGGATTGTTCAATTCCATCTAAGTTGTGAATCAATTGTACTTATATACAAGGAACTGACAATGCGATCTTCCGTGATCTTCTACACACCACATTGTCTACAATGTAAAGTACATCTGAACGTTTATGCAATAAATAATTACCATTCATTATATTTAAAGCAACCAGTGACAAAAATTATTCTCATTAATAAGTGCAAAAATCAGTTTGTATACATAAGTAGCACTAAAAGCATACTTGTCAGTATAACCCTAACAATCTCCCACTTATACTCAAAGTCTGCTTTTAAGTATACTACAACACGTCCATGTTCTACATGTCCTAATAAATTCTCCCACTTATACTCAAAGCAGCTTGGCAACGCACTTGACCCCCATTCCTTCCACATGTCTCTCGAATGTACTCTGAGGCAAACCCTTCTTGAAGGGATCAGCTAGGTTGTCTTCCGATGCGATCTTTGCCACCACTATATCTCATCTCTTAACGACTTCTCGTATAAGATGATATTTCCTTTTAATGTGTTTGCTTGCCTTGTGAGCTCTTGGTTCCCTTGAATTTGCAACTGCTCCAGCATAATCGCAATAAATAGTGATATTGCTGGGCAAATTCGTAATCACATCCAAGTCCACTAAGAAGTTCTTAAGCCAAACCACTTCTTTCAGTGCTTCACACGAAGCTACATATTCGGCTTCCATGGTAGAATCAGCGATGCATTTCTGCTTCACACTTCTCCATGTCATGGCTCCACCCCCCAAACAAAACACACTACCCGAGGTAGATTTTCTAGAATCCATGTCTGATTGAAAATCTGAGTCCGTATAACCCACAGGGAATAGACTGTCTGACTGATAACCCAACATTATATCTCGAGTTCTTTTTAGATACTTGAGAATGTTTTTAACTGCAGTCCAGTGTTCTTTCCCTGGGTTACTTTGATATCTTGCTACCATGCCTACAGCAAAGCAAATATCCGGTCTCGTGCATAGCATTGCATACATGAGGCTTCCAACTGCCGACGCATATGGAATGTTTCTCATCTCACCCATCTCCTTTTGTGTCTTAGGACACATCTCTTTAGATAGATGAATTCCATGTCTGAAAGGAACAAATCCTTTCTTGGAATTTTGCATGCTGAATCGTTTCAAAATAGTGTCTATGTATGAGGTTTGGGATAAACATATCATCCTTTTCTGGCGATCTCGAGTAATCTTAATCCCAAGGATGTGACCAGCTTCTCCTAAATCCTTCATATCAAACTGTTTTGACAACCATACCCTCACGTCTGTCAACACCTTTTTATTGTTTCCAATAAGCAGAATGTCGTCTACGTATAATACTAAGAATACCAAGGTAGTTCTGATACACTTCTTATAGACACAACTCTCAAACTCATTTTGATCAAATCCATAGGATTGTATCACCTGATCAAAACATTGATTCCAAGCTCGCGATGCTTTCTTAAGTCCATATATTGACCTTTTAAGCTTGCATACAAGATTCTCTTGGCCTTTTTCAATGAAGCCTTCGGGTTGGCGCATGTAGATTTTTTGTTCAAGACTTCCATTTAGGAAAGTTGTCTTGACATCCATTTGCCAGATCTCAAAGTCTAGGTGAGCTGCAATCGACAAGAGAATACGGATAGACTTAAGCATAGCTACAGGCGAAAAGGTTTCCTCATAATCGATTCCTTCTTTTTGAGTATATCCTCTTGCCACTAGTCTAGCTTTGAAGGTTTCAACCTTCCCATTTGATCCTCTTTTTCTCTTGTAGACCCACTTGCATCCAATAGGCTTTATGCCTTTGGGTGGTTCCACAAGCTCCCACACTTTGTTATGATCCATAGACCCCATTTCTACTTCCACTGCAGTTTGCCAAGAATCTGCATCCTTGTCTTGGATTGCCTCATCGTACGTCCAGGGGTCAGATTCATCCTCTTCGGGGACCAAGTCCGAAGACTCTCCCATGAACACGAATCGTTCAGGTTGTCTCACAACCCCCCCACTACGACGAGGTTCCGGTTGTGTTTGTGTATCGCTTGGTACATCTACTTGTACACTTGGTATATTAGTTGGCCCTCTTAGTTCATTTAAGGTAATCTCACTCTTGGGCTTTCTATTACTCATATAGTTTTCTTCCAAGAATCTAGAATGTGTGCTTATCACAATTCGCTGATCCTTTGGACTATAGAATAAACCTTTTTCGTTCCTCTAGGATATCCTACAAACAGCCTTAATTCTGAACGAGGGTCTAACTTTCCAGCTTCCTTGTCCAACACGTATGCAGGGCACCCCCAAATTCTTATGTGTCTTGGACTAGGCTTTCGCCCGGTCCACAATTCTGTAGGGGTTTTAGGAACTGATTTGGAAGGTACCAAATTCAGAATGTAAGTCGCTGTTTCCAAGGCATGACCCCAAAACGACTTAGGTAAATCTGAATAACTCATCATAGATCTGATCATCTCTAAAAGAGTTCGATTTCTTCGCTCTGCAACCCCATTTTGTTGAGGGGTTCCGGGTGCAGTTAATTGGGATACAATCCCTTCGCGTGAAAAGTAGCCCAAAAATTCATTGCTGAGGTATTCGCCTCCACGATCTGATCGTAGAAACTTGATACTCTTTTCCCTATGCTTTTCTACTTCAGCCTTAAACTCTTTGAATTTATCAAAGGTCTCAGACTTATGCCGCATTAGATAGATGTAACCATATCTTGAGTAATCATCGATAAAAGTAACGAAATACTCAAAACCTCCTTTTGCTTGAATTGACATTATTCCACATACATCAGTATGAACGAGTTCTAACACTTCACTAGCTCTATTCCCCTTTTCCCCAAAGGCTCTTTTGGTCATTTTACCCTCTAAACACGATTCACATGTTGGAAATGGCTCAACCTGGAGTGATTCCAACGAGTCGTCGTTCACCAACCTTTGAATACTTCTTAGATTAATATGACCAAGTCTAAGATGCCACAGAAGTGTTTCGTTCATGTCTGAAGAATGCTTTCTTTTCTTAGAAATAGTCGATGTGTTATGCGATCTATTTTGTGTGGAATGTGCACAATTAATAGTATAAAGATTATTCACCAATGCTCTCGAACAGATAATCTCATCATCACGGCAAATAATGACATTCTTATTAAAAGAAACTGAATATCCATCCAAAATTAGTTTAGAAACTGAAATCAAATTCTTTCTAAAACTCGGAACATAAAGAACGTCTTTTAAAACTAAAATTTTATCACTAAAAGATAGTTGCACATCTCCCACTGCAACAGCCGCCACTTTCGTAGCATTGCCCATGGTGATGATGATCTCACTCCCAGTAAGTTGTCGGGTTAGCTTGAACCCAAGAAAATCGAAATAAATATGATCAGTGGCTCCCGTATCCACCACCCACGAATGGGAAGAATACACCGCTAAACAAGTTTCAATTACTAGTGCGTGAGAATTACCTTGCTTACCAGCCTTCTTAGGCTTGGTATAGGCTGACTTCCAATGTCCTTTCAAACCGCAACTAAAGCACTTTCCCTTAGTGGTCTTTTTCTTGACACCTCCCTCAATTTGTATCTTTTCCTTGTTATTAGCTTGTTTCTGGCCATTCGCCTTCTTCTTCTTCTTTCCACCTTTCGGTGCAGAATTAGAAGATGGACCTTTTGCCAAAATAGTCATATGCTCATTTCTTGGTCCCATTAACATCTCAGCCGAAACCAAAGCTTGCAAGAGTTGAGCCAACGTATACTCTTGATTATTCATCGTATAGTTCAGTTGGAACTGCTCAAAACTTTTCGGTAGAGAATGGAGTACGAAATCGATCTGCGTTTTCGCATCAAATTCAACACCAAGAATCTGAAGTTTGTTAAGGAAACCCATCATCTTAAGAACGTGATCCCTCACGGGCGTTCCCTCGACCATTTTCTGTGATAACATATCTCGCATGGTCATTTGTCTAGCCGTACGATTCTGATGAGCAAAAAGTTCCTTAAGGTTTATCATAATAGCTGAAGCGTATTCCATGTTCTGGTGTTGGTGTTGCAACACATCCGACATTGAAGCCAAGATGGTACACCTAGCCATTTCATCAGATCTCATCCACTCCTTATGATATTCCTTATCTTCTTGGTTCGTCTCATCCGAAGGGACAGGGAGTTTAGGTTCATCAAGTACCCACTTATGCTGTTGTGCAGTCAAGACTATAAATAAATGTCTTCTCCAATCCACATAATTCTATCCTTCCAATTTATTTTCTTTAAGTATACTAAACAGTGGGTTAAAAGGAGACGACATGCTGAACTGAGAATAAAATATACAATTTGTATTAATATCCTATTAACACAAAAATTATCACATAATTTGATCACATGTACTATATAAAAAACCTCAAAAAACGATATAAACATGCATCAGCCAACATCTTAAAACCAATTTAAGTAAGTCAAGACGAGTGTGAACATTTACTCAAATACATTTAAGCAGGTTACAAACAAAGCAGTTACAAACCTTTAATTCAAAATTAATAGTTGGCTTCAACTTGGACAAGGACTCCGATGGGGAGTTAATATATCAATTTTATACCTAAGTAATAACCATAATTAAATACAAGACTATTATTTCGTTTTGAATAAGCCATTCGATGGGAGGGTCATACCGCCACTAGTAATAATCCACAATCATCCTTAAAGGAATTTATTCATTTGAACTTATCTTTTGGCCTATCCGATAGGGAGAGAGGCGCTTGCCAATGCGTAGCCAAAAGACTTCACAAATAAATAAATTATGGAGGCCATTTAATCAATTTATTATCTTAAATAAATTTAATAAAAAAAAACATACTTAGTAATTTTTTTTTAAACTAGAGGTTTTTCACGAATTCTCATGCAAAATTAACAAATAATCATAACATAATAACAAAACAAAAATTAAACACAAATTAGGCAAACACGTCCAATTATCATGGTTTAATTTTCTCATTTTGAAGGAATGAGAATTCGTACTCCCACGACAGCAACAAAAAAATCACGCCACGCCTACAATCGGCCCGTGTGGCTTGGTCGTCCGGGTGCGCCTCCGATTCTTTAATCCGTCTAACGGTCTTCGTCTTTGACCCGTTACAATTTATTTACAAAAAATAAATCTAACATCTAGACTAGTTTATTACAAATTAAATAATCTAATCTACCCGTGGATTTTCTCACGGGAAATACAAATCTGACCGAATCAGATTAAAAACCACATTCAAACAACATAAATTAAAACATACATTAAAACCATGATAATTGGATACCTGCAAAAAAGATCTAACAATTCTACATTCAAATATCAATTTAATGTAAATAGATTTAAATTCTAATTTAAATTACAGAGCCCAAAACTTTGGCTCTGATACCATCTGTTGGGAATTATCCCAATACCCAATAATAATAGTTCCCCAACAATGTGGTCCCTAACTCCTCTGTGGGAAATTATTATGGGACCACATTCCCCATCTCCTTTGTGGGGAATTATTGGCACTTGTGGGTTATGGACCATCACGCTAGGATCCTTTGAGACTCCCGTGAATCTTTTGAGATGCCCTAAGGATCTTTCGAGACTCTCGGGAATCCTTTGAGACTCCTTTAAAATTACCCGGATCTATTTGGGACGTAATTTAAATATGAATTATCATAAATCTAATTTCATAATTTAAACAAATTAAATCAATTAATTCATGTAATGAATGTACGTTAAATAATTAAATCCCTAAACATGCGGAACTAAGGGATTACGTGTTTACCTTTGAATCGGAGAGATACCGTTGAGAAGAATAGAAACTTCAACCCAATTGTCTTCTCAAGTATTCCCTAAGTCCTAGCCCGTTGATCCGGTGAGAGATCTCACGAACTATTAACTCTCAAGGTAGAATTAATTTTGTCTTGTTGCACACACTGTAATTTCGAAAATTACAGATCCCTCTTTTTTAGAGAGGACCAATTTTTTTTCAACTCTTAAAAATAAGAGTGACGGTTTTTCCTCTATTTATAAGAGAGAGAATAGCTAATTTATTTATTCGAAAATATTGGAGATCTAGAAATATTTTATTCTCCAAGAGATATTATATTATTTCCATATCTTTCTCCATAATATTCTCTCCCCAAAATAAAATAAGCTATTTCTCTCTCTTTCTTCCAACAAGATTAATTCTTATCTTTTTAATTACCTTAGTTAATGGACTTTTATTGGTCTACTTGAGGGGCCTTTAGGAGAATTAGGATTGGACCTCCCAATGGGCCCAGAAATCAATATTGAGCCACAATATTTTTTCAGCCCATTAATATTAATTCATTCCACTATAGAATTAATATTGCACTATCCATCCTAACCCATATTACGAAATATGGCTCCCGGTTATTATTTCCCGTGTTTAAGATTCAATGTCCATCAACTAATTTAAGCTACTGAATGCTTTAATTAATTAATATATTTTATTCCTCGGAGTAAGGACAACTCAACATTATTATCATACCGGAAATAAATTCCACTGATCAGATTTGATATGATAAACCTTCTGAGCCCACCAAGGGGACATAATCAACTTGACACTCCAAGACACGATTCTCTGTATTAATTTTGGCAATCTGTTAGGGCTGTTATTCGAGCCGAGCCGAGCCGAGCCGAGTATTTGAGGTTCGAGCTCAGCTCGAGCTCTTATCGAGCCGAGCTCGGCTCGATAACATTGATGAGCTAAGAAACGAGCTCGACTCGACTCGCTAAAGGGTCTAACGAGCCTATCGAGCCGAGTCGAGCCTAACGAGCCTAATGGAATTTAAAGAAAAAAATTAGATATCGAGCCTAACAAATCGAGCTCGAGCCGGCTCGTTAGTAAATCGAGTATCTGACGAGCTCGAGCTCGGCTCATTTAGCGAACGAGCCGAGCCGAACTCGAGCCTTATCGAGCCGAGCTCACGAGCGGCTCGGTTCGTGTAACAGTCCTACAATCTGTCCTATAATTAATAATATTGCCCAAAATACAAAGTATTGAATCACATTGATTCTTTACCCATAATAAATCAAAGCAATACTTCTCAGATACAAACAATTCCATTTAAGTGACAGAGATTAAGAAATCAACAACCACTGAGGTCTAATTCTTCATTCCTTAAGTCAGTCTATAAGAATTACCTCTCTGTAGGTCCTATTCAGCACATCATAATGCACTAGTGTAATCTCTTGGTCAAGACAAACCAATCCAAGCCTTACACCTCAACTTCTACCAATGGATTGTTCATTTCCATCTAAGTTGTGAATCAATTGTACTTATATACAAGGAACTGACAATGCGATCTTCTACACACCACATTGTCTACAATGTAAAGTACATTTGAACAATGTAAAGTACATTTGAACGTTTATGTAATAAACAATTACCATTCATTATATTTAAAGCAACTAGTGACAAAAATTTATTCTCATTAATAAGTGCAAAAATCAGTTTGTATACATAAGTAGCACTAAAAACATACTTCCCAGTATAACCCTAACAATAATAACTTTATATATTAAAATATAAATTATTCTCAAAACTTGAGTTCAGTCAAAAAAAAAAAAAAAAAAAATACTTTTGGTGGACAAAATGGAGTAGCAATTACGCCAATGAAGGGTAGACTGTTGCTGGGCCTAAGCAGCTGGACTTAGTTTATTACCAAGTATTTAATAAATTTGAGGGGACAACTTTTAATATACTTCTATATAGGAGTGAGAATGGGTCAGTCGCGCTATTCAACAGGGGTGTACGGCTTGGCCTGTTAAAGTTCAGTTTGACTTGACTTATTTAATAAACAAGTTGGACTTAAGTTTTTTGAAAAGCCTATTTAGTTAAATAGGTAGGACTCGAGCTTTTTATAGGCATTTTAAGCCCTACAAACCGGTCTATTTAACTTTATTTATATATAACATATGTGATAATTAAAGTAACGAAGTTTAGTAATATTAACTACTCTGTTATTATATTTTTCTTTGTAATAGTTAAATTTTTTTTTTTTGAAACATTTGATAAATTTATTATTGCTTTTATTTCTTCATATATTTTAAATTTAAAGAGTCGATTTTATAATTTGACGATAAGAAAGTGTTGTAATTATTTTTTTAAATGCAAAAACTAAAAAGATCTTTAAAAATCTTTAATAAAGTCCAGGTCAAATTTGAAAAAAAAAAATCTACTTGGACTTAAAATTTATGTAACATACTAGTTTTTTTTTTTTTTTTTTTTTTTTTTTTTTTTTTTTTTTTTTGTAGAGCCTATGTTTAAAGTGAATGTATGTTGGTTTTTTCAATGATTCTATATAGACAAGAGATGAAGGAGAGATAAACATTATCTAAAAAATTACAATTAATTTTATAACATTGTCAAGAATCAAGAAAAATATTAACACTAAAAACTAGTATATTATATATTGAGTAAATGGCATTTATGGTCCCATGGAACATGGACACGTTGGGATTTGACCCCTGGCTTTTGGACTTGGTCCCGATCAATATTTTTTATGCACAAATGGTCCTGCCGTTAATTCAACCGTTAAATGTCGTTGCAAATGTGGTCCCATAAGATCCAAAAGTTAAACTTGGCACATTTTAGCCATTTTGGAGGGAAAAAAACCTAACCCTCGTTGCATTTATGGTCTCACACGATTTAAAACTATTATATTACATTTAATTTTTCCAAGATTGAAAATATATGTATCATTGAAAATATTGAGACCATAAATTTTATTGAAAATATTAATATCGAATTGACAAACAAATTTTTATTACATAAATTTAACAAAACAATTTGAACAAATTTACATTTGTGATAAATTTACGTAAAATATAGAATAATATATAATATTATCTCATGTGATATTTATCGACATTTTTTCAAGAATTTTTTTTCAATATTCTCTCGATACTTTACCGATATTAAGCTCGATATTATTATTGGAGACCGATATTTATCAATTTTTTAAGAAAATATTGTGGAATATCATTTTTCTCAATATCATATTGGCGGCGACAAAAATTGGATATATCGAGGATATGTGAGAAAAAATTCTTGATAATTTCATGGATATATCCGATTTTCGTGGTCATCGATATCGATATTGGAATGTTTCCATGATATTTGTAAAAAATTAAAAATATCGATAAATATTGATATGCAATAAAAATAGCAAGCGCCTCATTGTTCAAAATTGAAAATATTGATAAATATCGATTTTATTTTTTTTAAAAAAATGTCGATAAATATCATATGAAATAACATTGTATATTAGTCTATATTTTATGTAAATTTATCATAAATGTAAAATTTGTTCAATTTTATGTAGTAAACATTTGTTATTAAATTGGGTAAATTGCAAGTTTGGTCCCACGAGAATTTTTAAAAAACAATTTTAGTCCCACGTTCTTTTTTTGTCCCATTTTTTTGCAAAAAAGGTCCCAACCGTTAAATACTTAACGGTTTTCGTTAAGTGATATAATCTGAAAACTAAATATATTATTTATAGAATCTGAAATTCTTTTTATAACCCAAAAATCTGAATATAATTTTAAAATACCAAAAATCAAATAAATGTAAATTATTTTAAAAACATATATAATTAAATTAAAATATATATTAAAATACTAAAACTGAAACATATACAAAAATAAAAATTCAAAAGTAAATTCTGGAAATATTTTAAAGATAAAAAAATTTAAAATTTGAAATTTAAAATTTGAATTTAAACATAATCTGAAAACCTAAATTAATTTTTTAACCCGATAAAATCTGGATATAATTTGAAAAAAAAAATCACAAACCAAATTTATTTATTAACAATATGAAAATTAATTTTTATTTTTTTAGAATTGGAATATAATTTAAAAATACAGTATATAAAAAAAAATAAAAATTGCGCACATATCATCTTCCCTGTCCCCGCCTGTTCTTCTCGACGGCGTCCGAAACTCCCAATCCCCACCCCAATCTCCGCCAACACCGCTCTAGCTCCGTTCTCATCACCACCTTGCTGTCAACTGCCACCACATGTCAACAGGTACCACAGTCACCACCGTGGCACAGTTATCCCCATATATTTTTCGAAAACATCGTAAAAAAATTCGACTACGAAATTCGAATCCAGTCACGAAACCCACCACACTCTAGCCTTATCTCAATGCTAGGAATCAAAACCCTTTGTTAATTTCAAATTTCAATATGTCCTCCATCTTCAATTTTGTGAATTTTCATCGTGAATTTTCGTCATTTCTTACCGTACGATTTGGGGGACGATTTCAGGCTAGATTCGTTCGATTTGGGAACGATTTCAATGCGATCTGGGGATTCTAAGATGGATTCGTACTATTTGACAACGAATTTGTGAGATTTGAGAACGCTTATTATATGTTATATGGGTGGATTGATTTAAGAGTGTTCAATTGAAATTGTGAATTTTTTTCCTAGATCGAGGTTAACGGCGCGTGTGTTTTACACCCAAGAATCTGTTAGTTTTAAACGGTAAAATCACATGGGACCCTTTTTGCTCAAAATGAGACCATTTTTGCGAGCACAGATTCTCCTGAGACCAAATCTGCATTTTACGCTTATTAAATTTTCATGATTTTTAAATTTTACAATTATCGATATTTGATCGATATATCCATTAATATTTTCAAAATTTTGAAGATCGATATTTCTACAAATACCGATATTTTCAACCTTGATTATCATTACTATTATTAATTTTTTTGTTTTGGGAAATGATCGTGGGCCTACGTCATTTATTTTTGTTAAATTTTTTCAATGTATCCAATTTTGGTTGTCAACGATATTGATATTGGAAAGAATGATATTCCACGATATTTAAAAGAAAATGAAAATATCGATATGTAATAATAATATCGAGTCTAATATCAATAAAGTATAAGAGAATGTTAAAAAAAAAATGTTGATAAATTTCATATATAAGCAAGATAACATCTTATATGATATTTTATGTAAATTTATCACTAATGTAAAATATGTCTATTTTTTTTTTTGTTAATTTATGCGTTAAAAGTAAATTTATCACGAATGTAAATTATGTTCAAATTGTTTTGTTAAATTTGTTATTAAATTTTCATAAATTTTAAAATTTATCGATATTAATATTCGTGATATCTCCACGAAGTTAAGGTCTTGATATTTTAAACGTAATGAATATGATTTATGGTTAGTTTTGCATTTTTCATAACGTTTGAGACCAAGTTTGCATCGTATGGGACCAAGTCTGCAAAAAGTACACTTAATGGCCACATGAATTGCACGTGGCACACCCTCCGTTAAATTTTGACGGATTTTGGGATTAAGTTTGCAATAGAATTTCGTATGAGACCAATTCTGCATAAAAAAAATCGAGCGGGACCAAATCCAAAACTCAGTGGTCAAATCCCAACGAGCTCGTGGTTGATGGGACCAAAAATGAAATTAACTCATTATATATTTATATTGAAAATTAAATTCATAATTAAAAGACTGATTAGGTAATCGAGTTAATTTTAAATTAAATCACCGTCTTTCTTTTATTTGCAATTTAATATAGACTTTTAAATAATTGTAAATAAATCACGGCCAACTTTAAATATTGTTACAAATTAATCCTTCTCGTAAAATTTTTTGTACCTAAATCTAACCTAACTTGTTGACGTAACACCTCTTTAATGAATCAACATTTTTTAAAATTCGATCTAATCTCGAAACATAAGATTCTGACACAAAATATATTCTTTAATTTGGCAATGCGTGGTATGGAAGATGCGGAACAATTGGATTTTCAAAGGTATCCGTCGACCATCCAATTCTAAGTGCTTTGAAGGTGTACTCTTTTGTTCGTGGAAATGGTTGAAGACTTCTTTTCCGTCTACTTTCGGCTGCTCGTTTTATGATTGAGAGATTGCTACGTCGATGTGTGTCCTGCTTCGGCTGCAGTAGTTTGATCGCTCAATTGAGAGTGTTTGTTATGGCTATTCATTGTTATTATTCTTTCTTTTTTTATTTTTGTTGTGCTGTCAGCATTTTATCAGCAATTTATTAGTATTGATTTTATTTTTGTTTCACGTGGAGTACAACCTGTACTCATGAATAAGAATGATCCACTTTTAACTTCTATAAAGAAAAAAAAGCATAAGAATCGGACACAAATTAAATTACTAAGAAATCTAAATTGTAACAATATTTGAAGTTCATAATTATTTATTTATATATTAAATTATAAATAAATGAAATGGGATGATTTAATTCTAGAAAAAAGCTAAGTTTATACTGAGAATATACTTGTTGGGGAGGCGGCTTTTCATGCTCCAAACAAGTAATAAAACATCGATGCGTATCGTGTCGTCACATCGCATGTTACTTTTCACAACGCTTTCAAGTTGCATGATTTGCTACCATTATGTGATATATAGTCATATTTAATATTTTGTGTTGCTTTAAAAGAATCACAAATATTTTTGTACTAAATTTATTATCCGTACATAATACTCAATTATATTCAATCAATTAAAAAATGAATTGTTCCACAATTTTTTTTTTTAAAATTTTCGACTTTAATACCTCTCCTTCCACCAAAAGTGTGTTCATTTTTATTGTTGGGTCCTCAAAGAATATGTTTATTCTATTTAAATAGTTAACTTTTGAATATCTTTTCTACTTTATTAACGAAATTGAGTATTTACTAATAATATTCTTTACTCGTGACTCCACATATATTTTTTATAATTAAAATATGATTTTTTTAAAAACATGTACTCTCTCCATCCGGGAAAATTATTTTTTCAAGACCGCAACTTAGGGGGATTTGCAAAAAGAGGACCATAACTTTACGGGCTGGCAAAATTAGGCCCATAACTTCTTTTTTTCTCAATTTCAGGACAAATTAGCCCAATCAACCCAATTTCGGGCTAATTGAAGCCCATTTTTCGGGCCACACTTATTTATGGCAAAAAGAGGACTGTAACTTTTTTAATGCTATTTTAAGAAACATGACAAAATAAATAAAAAATACTTGTAAACTTTTAAAAATTAAATTTGAAAGTTGTAGATGTAATAATTTATTATGAATTAGACAACATTATTTATGTTTAAAGAAACAAATATATACTACATATAAATTATTGTGAATTGAAAAGAACAAAATATTATAATTTGGGATGATAAAGTTTTAATTGTTAATTAAAAAGATTGTCACAATTTTTAAATATAAATATAATTTTTAAATGTTTAATTAGTAGTATATTTTAGATTTTATTTGCATAAATAATGTTTATAAATTTTATTGAAGGCATAAATTTCATAGATTTATTATTGAGAGGATTATAGTAAACATTAATTACAAAATTTCGATCAAATATTTTTTAATATTTTTATTTAAACTATTCGATTCAAAATTTTATGGAAAAATTTTGTATAATATTTTAAAATAATATAAGAAGAATGGATCTAATTGATGAAGGGAATATAAACTAGAGTATATTTTAAAAATTATATATTTACTAGTAGAAGACCCGCGTAACACGCGGAATTGAAGATAATTTATTATATTAATATTTTGACAAAAAAAGTATAAGACGGACTCATACATATTTTTAACACTTATAAATTTTATAAAGTATTATAACCTTATTTAAATCGTATTTTAAAATAAAGACTATATATAAAGTAAAATACAAACTCGAGTAAAGTTCAATCCCATTCAAGAAAGTCAATTTCACACGAGATATTCATTGTTTTAAAGTAACATTAAAAATTAAGATTTTAAAGTTTATTTTATTATAAAAGTTATACGGAGTATTTGATTTTACTTTAAAAAAAATTCCCCGTGAGACCCAGTTTAGCTCCAAAAGAATGAAAAAGAGTTTTATTTTTTATTTTTTATTTTTTTAAGATTATAAAAAATGCATTAAAATACAAACACGATTTTTAGAATTTAAATTGTTAAAAATTGGGGAAGATGAGTGGTAGAAGAAGTGGTTAGAGACAATTTTAAACCTCTTAAAAAACGGTTTTAAAAGGGGAAAAAAAGTAAAATTATGAGAAAGTTATAAAATATGAATATTGAATTTATGTTGAAACACATAGAAAAAAAAATCCAAATTATTATAATAGGGATATTAATTAATCCTAAAATTGCATTAAAAAAAGTTGCGGTCCTCTTTTTTCCATAAATAAGTTTGGCCCGAACAATGGGCCTCGATCAACCCAAAATTGGGTTGATTGGGCCAATTTGGCCTGAAATTGCGAAAAAAAGAAGTTACGGGCCTAATTTTGCTAGCCCGCAAAGTTACGGTCCTCTTTTTGCAAACACCCCTAAGTTGCAGTCCTGAAAAAATAATTTTCCCCTCTCCATCCCACTATAAGTTTTCCACTTTTCTTTTATAGATGTCCCACAATAAGTTTCTCATTCCATTTTTTTTTTCATTTTTGGCATATTATTTTCTCTCTCTCAATCACATTACTTATACTTTATGTATTATTTTATCATATTTCATTTCATACTCATCTATTATTTTATCTCTCACCATCACATCATTTGTACTACATCTATTATTTTATCATATTTCTTAATCAAAACATTCAAAAGAAAGGAAAAACTTATAGCGGGACGGATGGAGTAAAAAAAAAGTAAACACACTTTTAGTGGATAGAGGGAGTATTATTTACCCTATATAAATTAATTTACACAGAAAAATTACTTAACTAATGTGAATTATTCTAAATAAAGATGTCAAACAAGAGACCTAACTCGAACTTGATAGTATAAAACAACTAGATTATATTTTTTTGAAAAAATAATTTTATCCATTTTTATTAACTTTTCAATTTATTTTACGCACTCCTAATAAAAAAACTTGTTTGTTTGCTTAATTTGTGTAAAGTAATCCTAATACACTTTATAATTTATATATGTGGGTGTGGGTATGGGGTGGGGGAGAAAATACTGGTATGCACTATTTGTATCATTTTTGTTTTGCTAAAATGGGTTAGTGGTTGAGTTATATACTCGTACGCATTAGTTAAAATTTTGTAATAACACATTATTTATCAAGAAATATCACTATATATATATATATATATAAACTAATACCACATCATTTTACATGCACATACACTGTGGTATTGTGTGGAAACATATTATGGTAGTACTTTATATAAGTGTAGTGTATTAATACACATTTAAGTTTGGAGAGCGGCACTTGGAGAGCTGCACTTGGAGAGCCCTTTTTTTAAACAGCTCTCCAAGATATAGCTTGGAGAGCGGTTTTATTAAAAAAAAAACCACATAGACAGCGGTTCATAACTGTTGTCCAAGTGAAACACTTGGAAAGCGGTTTAGAACCGTTGTGCAAAGTCACTTAGAGAGCGGTTTAGAACCGCTGTCCAAGTAAACACTTGGAAAGCGGTTCATAACCGCTGTCCAAGAGATGGTTTTAGGTCATATATTAAATACGCGATATTAATTCCAGATCGAAGAGATTTCTCCCCCAAATTCAAAAAACGCTGTCTCACATAAATTAATCCACCCCGTCGCCTCTCTCCTCGCGCCGTCGCCTCCCTCTCCCGCGTCGACGGAAAGGATGGGTCTCGATGCCGGAGAAATGGTCGCGGTTGAATGAATAGATAACGACGTCGAGGGAGAGGTAGAGGACGAGTAGGAGAGCGGCTTAGCGGACGAGAGAAGAGGACTCAAATTGGATATTGGGATCGGTGGCGTGACGAGAGTGGGAATCTTTCATAGCGGCCATAGCGGGGGCGGTTTTAGAGCGCTTCATCTTCTTCCCGGCGGAGGATGAGGAGGACGTCGGCGAAGATGGAGAGGGAGAATTGGGGAAAGAGTCTTCTTCGTCATCGTCATCGTCATCAGATTGAGGAAGGTGAGAAGAAGGGAGATTGATGGTGAAGTCATGGAAGTGCGGAGGAGGTATGAGTAAAGGCTCCGCCACTGCCGCCGCCATTCATCAACCAGTTTGAACAATTGATTGAAGAAAATGGAGTTTGGATTTGATAAGTAAAGAAGGTGAAATGGAGGCGTGAGAGATGACTGCACTACAACCAAAAGGTGGGTCCCACCTATAATTTCTTCAGTTCCATTTCCATGCCCAATAATTTTCATTTCCCATTCAATAACTTCGATTTATTGTAGTATTTTATTATCCACCCCGTCCCAAGGAAGCTATTCATAAACTTCATTCTCTCCCGCATATGTTATATACAATATGTCCGGTCAAAAAGTCAACTTTCATTTTAATTGACCAGTCAATAATTCAAAGTCATCAAGCCAGGTCAACCAGGTCAAGGGCGAGCAACCAATAAGAAGCGAGCAAGATGAAATATATTTAATGGTCAAACAGGTCAGACATGTCCACGTGGCAGCGAACAAGAGTCTTCATATTCGGCGAGCAAGAGTAATTAGAGATAATGGCAAAATGATATATATGGGTTCACAAGTGAAGATGGTCGGCATAGTGAAGAATGACGAGCAATGTCGTTGGCGAATAAGATATCTTGAAGATATGAAGAAGACAGTTATATGAGAACAAGTCCAGATGCTCTCCATAAGAGCAACAACGACCAAACAACTATGGAATTTATCCTCCGAACATTGACAAGTCAAAGGCGGTGCAAGTGGTATGATCGGCGCCGAGTACAACGAAGGATGGGACTTAAAATGGCTGATTGCAGAGGCCTTTAATGCAAAGTAGATGCATTAAATGCATGGAATGAAAAACACTAATAGCAGCTGTATTTACATTAAATATCAAGTATATTCAATTAATGTGTGGATTTATAATGCTGAGCTGCCAGCAATGAATGCATGCAAAGTTGTAACCTAGTATATAAGCATATTGAAGGCTTAATAAACAAATCCGAATTCATTTCCTCAAATACTAAACCCTAATTTCAGCTTCTCTCTCAAGCTTCTTCACTAAGAACAAAACTCTAATATCAAGAGTTCATCAAGAACATCTTAGATCATCTTTCGATCTGTAAAAAAATCACTCATATATAAATGATAATGTCTGTTACCGTTTAATCAATACACCCCGATAAAAATCGGTACAACATTTGGCGCTAGAAGGAGGGGCTTTTACGGTGTTATTGAAATAATATCTAAGTTGTAAACTAAAGTTTTCTTTTCAGTTTTTGTAATAGATATTTCGACTTAAACACTGGTTGTGTTTAAGGTTTTCAAATCTGTAAGTTTTTCTGGGTTTTTTGCTTTTGGAATTCTTAAGTGTTCAAGAACACCTTTAAATCTTCAAGTTTTTACTAGGAAAAGTGTTATTCCTGTGTTAATCTTTCATAAAGAACTTCAAAACAACATGTCTCAAAATCATTCTCATCGATCACACAGAGAGGACAGCCCAATCCGGGTTAGAGATCCAAATAACGGGAAAGGTCCTGAGATCCCACCTCTGGGAGGACACCCACCAGCTCCAGGAACTCCGGCGGCTTTCGCGGCCGGGATTACGATAGAAATCGAGGCTCTTTTAAGGGACCCTCAAAAGAGGAGAGATTTGATGAAATTTTTGGCTGATGAACAAAAAGCAGAGCGTGAAAGAGAAAGAAACGCTGAAAGAGAACGAAATGAAAGAGAATGAAACGAAAGAGAGAGGGCTAGGGTTAATCAAGACCGGCCAATCATTGAAGAGTACAATTCTCACCAAAGTGAAGAGTTTGGGGACTCAAATCGATCCCGACGATCAGCCCCTTGTCGTTTGGGCGACCAAAGAGATAACAGGGAACCTCATGCTCGAAGGAATTTGTTCCACAGAAGGTACGACGATCAACGTATCCATGTTGAGGAAGATCATCAACAACAACAACCCGCCCGGTCAGAAAGAGTGCATCATGTTAGGAATGATGGACAACAATTAGTGCATGATCGTATAAATGTTGATCGCCCTGCCTTATCTTGAGGGGGGCATCATCATGCAAGGAATGATGGACAGTGATCAATTCATCGTCGCGTGGGTCCACAGCCAGCTGGATCAAGAAACTCGATCAATGATCAACCAGAAGCTAGCATTGCTCGGCGAGCAGCTCGAGCTCAACTTATTGAGGCCAGGGTCGAGGATAACAGAATGATGATTATGACTCAGAACCAACAAAGACTGCAGAGGCAGGTTGAAGGTTTGTTGCTCGAAGTCGAGACAAACCAAGGAATAGCAAGGCCGATCACCATGCCTGCTTCCCCTTTGAGTGTAATGATTCTCACAGCTCCAGTTCAGAAGAAGATACAGGTGCCAACCATCCCACCTTATAATGGGGAGACAGGTCCAAGGGTCCACTTGGCGAAGTATACTGACTATATGGCCTCGGTGGGGGCCACAGACGCGACCCAATGTAGGAACTTCTCTCTTACATTGGGGGACAGAGCTCATAGATGGTACTCTACGTTGCCCGCAGGGACAATCATGTCATTCGCCCATCTGGGGCAATAATTTTTAACCTATTACAGTGCCATTGCTGCTCGCCCGACATCAAAACAAAGGTTGGCCAACATGAGGCAAGGGGCCGATGAGACTGAGAAGGCCTTTATCGAGAGGTTCGATAAAATATTTATGGATGGCGAGCCAATAAATGACGACTCCAAGGTCATCTCGATCGTTGGAGGTTTGAAAGTAGGAACAAGGCTATGGAAAGATGTAAATATAAGTTTTCCAAAATCTTACGCCGAGTTCAGAAACAGGGCTGGAGAGATAATCCAGATAGATGAAATGATGCGCGCCCAGAAAGCGCCGACCAAGACAAATCAGGTTGAGGCCCCAAAGAAACAATGGGCGAATACTGGGGGGAATAACAACAAGCGAGCTCCTGGGCAAACCTCAACCCCATTACCTCGCCCACAGGCCGCTGCGCCTGTCCCACCTCAACAAGTTCAACCCTATCAGAGGCCGAGAAATTTTAAAGCTTTTGATGGTACCACTAATGTCGAAACAATCAAAGAAGTTTTCCAGGCTGCTGGAATAAATGCAAGGGCATTGTATGAAGTGGCTAAGTATGATGAAAGACTCCCTCCAGCAAGGCCGATGATGGCCGACCCAGAGAAACTAAATCTGAAGAGATTTTGCTTGTATCATCAATCGATTGGTCATCGAACGCATCAGTGCCGAGATCTGTTAACAAATCTGTACAAATTGTATGAGGAATGGGCTTTAAATCAGTATATTGACAGACTGTGATATGAGGCCAATAACTGAGGCTGAGGACGTGACGATCAAGACGATGAAGAAGGTCAACCCGAACGACAAAGGCAAAGGGAGAACAACAATCAGGCTGTTCGAAATCAGTGAAGACTTCAGGCCCCAAACATCCCGCCAAGAATTGGGGCTCCACCAGTGGATCCTCGCAATAATCGAGTGGTCGACAATGTGAACCAGCAGGGTGCAATGAATACGGGTGTAATCGACGGCCCAGTTGGGGGCCTAGAGTTGAAAAGCAATTTGTGCAATCGACGTCGTCGCATGGAGGAAAGGACTTTGGAGAATGTACACAAAGTATCGGTGGTCGCCGCAATCGAGAAACCTCCATCCCATCAAGTTATATTTTCTGAGGATGATCTCAACGGCATAGTGATGCCGAATAATGATGCGCTCATCATCACGACAAGGGTAATGGGAGTTACAGTCCATCGGCTTCTAGTCGACTTGGGCTTGTTCACGAATATCATGTTCAAAAGCACCTTGGACAACATCTGCGACTTCAGTGAATACATCGAAGAATGTGAAGACGTGGTGGTCGGATTTGGGGAAGCAGTGTCGCACCCCATTGGAAAGATAAGATTGGCCGTAGAATTGGAATCGGCGGATGGATCTGATATCTCTTTAACTAGGATGTTAGATTTCATTATCATGGATGGGCCATCTTCCTATAACTGTTTCCTAGGAAGACCCCTTTTTAATGAATTTAAGGTTGTAGCCTCTTCGTATTATTATTGTGTGAAAGTGCTTACACCAAACGGAACAATCACGGTGAAGGGCGACCATAAAAGAGCGAGACTCTGCATTAGAAGTTTCGCAAAAGAGTTCACAGAATATCATTTCCCAAATAATAAAGGCAAATCAGTAATGGCGAGCACCTCGGCCGACATGCCTGAAAAAATGACAGCATACATTGAAAGTTATGAAATAGGCGGGTCTAGTCACACATTGAATGTGGACTACGACGGAAATAATACCCAAAATACTAATAATAACAATCTAATGGAAATTGACGAACAATCAATTTTCCAAAATAATGACGAGTCTATGCAAATAGATGATAAATGCCAGTCCACGAAAGTGGATGATAATGACGAGTCTATGAAAATAGGCAAGGATGACGAACTTGGTTCTGATGATAATGATCTGGAACTAAGGATAGGGTTTGAGCCAGAGGAATATGATCCAAGTATTAGGCGACCAATTGATGATCCAAGGATCTATGAGCCTAACAGGCGAGCAACACCAGTTTAGGAACTGGAGGCCATTCAGGTTAATCCCGAGCATCCTGAATGGGAAATCTTTCTCGGCATAAATTTGCCAGAACCTTTACAAATTGAAATTTTGGATTTTCTAAAACCAAACCTAGATGTGTTCGCCTGGTCGCATGCGGACATGATAGGGATCAAAACAAAATATGTTTGTCATCGGCTGAATGTCGATGCGAGCAGCAAGCCTATTCACCAAAAACGAAGGAAATTCGGTCCTGAAAAATATGTAGCCTTGGAAAGCGAGGTGAAGAAGTTGGTGGATAATAGATTGGTCGAAATTGCGGGTACAGAACCTCAGTGGGTTGCCAACCAAGTGCTCGTAAAAAAGCCAACTAGTACTTGGAGATTGTGTATAGATTTTACATATTTAAACAAAGCATGTCCGAAGGACAGCTTCCCAATGCCACACATAGATTACATGGTCGACCAGAGAGCGGGTCACGAGTTATTGACGTTCATGGATGCCTTCGCCGGGTATCATCAAATCGCATCCGGACGACGTCAAACATACAACTTTTATAACGAAGCAGAACATGTATGTATGTAAAGAATGCCTTTTGAGTTGGGAAACGCAGGGGTTACATATCAAAGGTCCGTGAACACAATGTTCGAGCAACAAATTGGTGAGACAATGGAGGTTTACATAGACGACAATGTGGTAAAAAGTTTGCACAAAGAGGATCATGTTCAACATTTGGCGATGGATTTCGATGTTATGAGAGAATATGGCATGAAGCTCAACGTGAAGAAATGCAGCTTAGGAGTTCAATCTGGAAAATTTTTAGGCCACATGGTCAGCCAAAGGGGGATTGAGGCAAATCCGAGAAAAATTCAAGCAATAGTCGACATGCAAAGTCCGAGAAACGTGAAAGACGTACAAAGATTAACTGGTCGTTTAGCTTCATTGAACAGAATCATAGCAAAAACCGGAGATCGTTGTAAGCCTTTATTCAATGCTTTGAAGAAAGGAAAATTTGAATGGACGTTGGAATGTGAGCAAGCTTTTTGTGGGCTGAAAGAGTATTTAGTCAATACAGTAATATTATCAAAACCAGTCCCGGGGGAGAAATTGTTCTTATATCTCGCCGCAAGTCAACATGCTATGAGCGCATTGCTCGTCCGAGCAGAAGGGGCCACTCATCTACCAATTTATTATGTAAGTCAAGCTTTAAGAGATGCCGAGCTCAGGTATGCCCCATTAGAAAAATTAGCATATGCTTTGGTGATGAGTGTGAGGAAGTTGAGGCCATATTTTTTCGACCATGAGGTGGAGGTTTTGACAACATTTCCACTTCGTCAGATCCTGCATAGGCCAAACACTGCGGGTAGATTTTTGAAATAGGCTGTTGAGATTGGGCAGTTTGGTGTGACGTTCTCGCCAAGGACTTCAATTAAAGGCCAAGTGCTCGCCGACTTTATTGTGGAACTCACATTCCCACCAGATTTAAGCAAAGAACTTGAAGTGTGACCTTGGTCATTGTTCGTCGATGGTTCTTCAACCAGCACTCGGGCATGGGCTGAAATTGTTTTAATAAGTCCTTTGGGATAAACTTTTGCATCGGCCGTTAGATTTGATTTTTTGGCGACCAACAACGAGTCAGAATATGAGGCGTTGGTCGCAGGTTTAAAGATGGCAATGGCAGTAGGGGCTCGTCAACTCAAAATATATAGTGACTCGCAATTGTTCGTATGCCAAGTGAAAGGAGAATATGAAGCTCGGGCGAGCTGAGGATGAAGTACCAGATTTTGGTCAATAACTTACTCGAGCAATTCGAGAAAATATACCTCGAGCAAGTCCCGAGGGGGTTAAATTCACAAGCTGATGCTTTGGCTCGCATAGCCACCTCAGAAGGGGAGGCTGAATTTAATGAGGTAATTATCACAAAAATTTATTTTCCTTTTATCAGGTATAATCTGATCGCACATACTGGGGCGGCCACTGGCGAGCATAGTTGGATGATTCCAATCTTTGAATATATCAAAAGAGGCACACTTCCAACGGGTAAGGTTAAAGCAAAAAGGCTGCAGATTCGAGCAGCAAGATACATAATAATTGACGAGAAGCTTTACAAAAGAGAATTCGCATTGCCACTGTGAAAGTGCCTAGGTACTGAAGAGGCCGAGCTCGTGATGGCAGAAATTCATGAAGGAATGTGCAGAAACCACACTGGAGGTCATGCTCTCGCTCTTAAAACTATTCAGCAAGGTTATTTTTGGCCGACTTTGAAAAAGGACGCAATGCACTGACTTGTAGAAGATGTCAACTTTATTCTCTAACGATCCATTCGCCAGCAGATGATTTGATTTCAATATATAGCTCTTGGCCATTCGCCAAGTGAGGCATTGACTTGATCGGACCCTTCCTGAAGAGCACCGGAAGAGTAATTTTTGCAGTGGTCGCTGTGGATTATCTTATAAAGTGGGTAGAAGCAAAGGTGATGAAGACCATAACGACGATCTCCAAATGAAAATTTTCATTTGGACACACATTATTTGCCGTTTTGGATTACCTCACGCGATTGTGACAAACAATGGAAAACAATTAAACAACATCGGCATGATCAATTGGTGTTCGGCATGGGGGATCAAGAAGCGGTTTTCAACACCCTACCATCCACAGGCAAATGGCTAAGTGGAGGCAGTCAACAAAATTCTAAAACATACTCTGAAGGCAAAACTGGATGTCTTGAGGGGGACTTGTGCGGATGAACTTCCAATGGTGTTGTGGTCGTACCGGACGATCACAAGGAACTCAACGGGCGAGACTCCATTTGCACTCGCATTTGGATCAGAAGCAATGGTGCCAGCAGAAGCGAACGTCCCAAGTTTCAGAAGAGAGAGTTATGACGAGGAGTATAACAATGATTCACAATTGATAGATCTGGATCTGTTGGAAGAGAAGAGATTGACAGCCGACGAGATGAACATTGCTTACAAGAGGAGATCAGAGAGATATTACAATTCCAAAGTACGAATTCGAAATTTCAAAATTGGCGACCTCGTGCTTCGGCGAGCAACTAAGCAATCAATTGGCATACTTGGCCCGACCTGGAATGGACCCTTTCGCATCACTCGTTCACTAGCAAACGGAGCATACGAAATGGAGGAACTGGATGGCAGTCCGTGCAATTACCCTTGGAATGCGATCAAGTTGAAGAAGTATTACGAGTAAGTTTGTCTTTCAATTTTAACCTAGAATTAAAAAAATGTACATTTGTAAATTACCTTTCTTAAAGATGTAAAAGTTATCACATGAATGGATGTGAATTTTATTTGAATCAAAACTCAATTATAAATGTCAATCTCTAAATTTTGAGCATGAATAAAAATTATATCCTACAATTGACACCTATATTTCATAAAAGTTCACTTCATATTTGCAAAATTCTTTAAAATCTCAAAGAAGAAAATTAATATGCAAGAAATTACCAAAATAACTAAGTCAATTTACAAAGAATTATATAAATTAACGAGCATGCATTGAAAAGTGTATGTGATCAAAGCGAACCGAACATACATCGAAAGATTGTGTTCGGGATATACGAACAGGATATACATCGAAAGATGGTGTTCGAGATATACGAACCAAACATACATCGAAAGATTATGTTTGGGATATGCAAACAAATTTATATCGGCGGATATAATATTTGGGAATTCGAGCGAGTATACACCGAAAGGCTATGATTCGTGATCATTCGAGCGACATATTTTCAAGGAAATATGTTTGTGATAAATTTTCTAAAAAATTCGAGCGAGCATACGCTGAAAGGCTATGTTCGTGATTATTCGAATGACATATTCCCCCGGGAATATGCTCGTGGTACAATTTTCTAAAAATACGAACGAGCATACACTAAAAGGCTATGTTCGTGATCATTCGAGCGACATATTTCCGAGGAAAGATGTTCGGGAAAAATCTTTATTAAAAATCGAGCGAACATATGCCGAAAGGCTATGTTCGTGATCATTCGAGCGACATATTTCCGAGGAAAGATGTTCGGGAAAAATCTTTATTAAAAATCGAGCGAACATATGCCGAAAGGCTATGGTCGCGTTTATTCGAACGACATATTTCCAAGGAAATATGTTTGTGTTATATTTTCTAAAAATAATACGAGCAAATTATACTAAGGCATAACTTTGTGATTATAATAAAAACGAACAAGCTTATTCTGACGAGGATAAGACTTGGATAAGAGAAATAAGAGTACTAAGAAAAAAGGCATTCAATATTCGACAAGAAATGTAAATTACGAGCAAAGAGACTTTAAAGAAGAATCATTCATTGAAAAGCCCTAAAAAGGGCAAGCATACAAAAAAGGCTTAAGGGCCGAACAGAAAAAGAACAAAAAAAAAAAGAGAAATGAAAGCATAAAGAGTTGTAAATTTAAGATGTAGGAGCATGAATCGCTTGGTCGACAGTCTCGGCCGCATCAGCTTGATCGCCGACCACTTCTTCCTAAGGGGCCTGCTAACTGGGCACTTCTTCCTCACCATCCTTGCCTCCCTCATCATCAAGCAAGGTCCCCTCCTCGCTCTGAGCCGGGCCCTGGCTGGTCGCCGCCACCGCAGGATCAGGATTCATCCTCGTAAATCTAATCTTCATTGTAGACAGACGAGGGAAAGTGAGACCCATCTCCACCAATTCGGCCAAAGGAAGTTTCATGTGAGGCAGAGGAGCCCCGGCCATAATTGCATCTTCCATTGTAGTATTGAGGGATGAGATATCGGCCTTAGGATTAATGGAGCGAAGACGTCAGATAACTTCCGAGAGAGTGAAGGCAACAGCAAAGGAAGCAATTTAGGTCAATTTGGCCTCGAGGAAGTCCTTTTCATGGGTAGCTTTTTTGGCCGCAGCCTCCATTGTTCGTTGAGCTTCTTCTTGGCCGGCCAGGACCTCATCCAGCTTTCCCTGAAGGTTGGCGAGGGCAACATCTTTCTCGGCCACAGCATTGGCGAGCTCAGTTTTATCCTCCTTGTGACCTTCAATCAAGACCTTTAAGTCAGCCACCTCGGTCTCGAGGTCTCGGATATGGTCGGCGACTTCTTCAAGTTTCCCCTTAGCATCCGCCTCCTTTTATCAACTATATCATGGCGATCCTTCATTAGATTGAAGTTGCCAATCGCCGTAATAAGCTTCTCGAAAGTCTCATGAAGCTAAAGTTTCAACTGCTCAATAAAGAAGGTTACGCGAGCAGTGTGGACGGAAATGGCATGAGCATTATCTATGGCTTCTTGATGGATTACATCAGAAACCATAGTCCTTGTTAGAGCGCGAGGAATGGAAGACATAGCAAGGCGAGTTGCGAGGTCAATCTCATCGAGATGTTAGCCAGTCGGAGATCTTGATCGCAAGAAATTAAGCACATCTTCAGATCGGCGACGGTTAGGGCTCAACCTGAATAAAAAAAAAAAAAGGAATGTATTAAGTAAAGGAGTTTCGAATAAAAAGTGTAATGAAATTCATACCTGAGAGTTCTTTTGGGATCCCACCCGAGCACGATATCATCTTGAGGATCCTTCGCCAGAGAGGGAGAAGGAATATTCGCAGCAACCTCGACCCTTTGATCGCCTAGGCTCGAGCGAGGAGAATTCCTGATCGGCGAATCACGGGCCGGGGGAGGTCCGAGGAGAAGAATTTTGAACAGTAGGGACAGCAGTTGAAGACCCACCATGAGGAGGTGGGCGAGGAACATTGGCCTTTTGCCGAAAGTCTTGGGTAGAAGTACCCGAGCCAGGGGCGTGCTTTCGTTTCTTCTCCTTGGTGGGGGGTTTCTCTTTGGCCACTTGCATGGCCCTTTCACGAATCATGGAGTTTTCCAACATGTTGAACATCATGTTCTTAAGGATTTTGGGAATGTTGGTCTTTCGAGGAAGACAAGTCGTGATAGTCGGCGGAACTGAAAAAGCAACAAAAGTAATTAGACATAAAAGCAAAAAAAATGGCGAACAAGAAAATAAAGCATCATGAGAAACTTACCTGGAGGAAATTGCCTCAGAATTTGGTGAGGAGTAATGCGAAGACCGGCGTGTTCGCGAATACTTTCTCGGTTTAGATACTCGATAGGCCGCTTGTGATAGGGGCGAAGAATCACACAGCTCAAATGATAAATAAAGAGCGGGGAGAGACTTCGAACATATGTTGTCTTTGATCGAAACAAAAAGAGAAAAAGTTAGTTAATATTAAAATGTATAAAGGAAAAAATCAAGATATTTACCTTTGATCGAAACAAAGTCTAGAGGGATGTTGATTTGAGCATTTAAATCATCGCGATGCTTCGCGCTTTTCCAATCTCCACTAACGAACCACCATTTTTTCTTCCAATCCCTCACATTGTTCGGCATATGCTCAACAAGCTTAAAGCTAGAGCGCGCTCTGAGATAGTGCCATCCTACACCATCGTCGGCGGTGGGTTGAAGGAGAAAGTTAAGTTCGAGGGGAGCGAGATGTATCCCTTGACTCCCACTTGCTCGACTCTCAAGTTCGAACAAGGTCAGAACCCCCATAAGGTTACTCCATCCGTTGGGGTGGATTTGCATTGGAGACAGTCGAATCAAATTTAAATAATTACTTATGACCGGATGAAGAGGGAAGCGAAGACCGGCTTCCATCATGCCTAAAGAAACGGCTACACACCCCGGAGGTGGTTGATCAGCTCGCTCATCTGGAGCGGGGATATTGAATTGGACATCCGCGGGCACAAAAAACTTGTTCTGAATTTCCATTAGTTGCGGAAGGGTAACTTGGTTGGCATATTTGTTCACATCAAAATTGCTTTCAATGGCGGGGCGATGATCTCAGGGAAAAAGAAGAGGAGGGTATTGCGAGATATATTCGTCATAGGAAGGTCCGGGGATCTCGCCCTTAACGTATTTTTTATGGCCGGTCAAGAAAGGACGTATCGATTCAACATACTAAAAAACACGAGGAATAATGTCCGGATCAAGGTTGCTTTCCTTCGCCTTCCTCAGCATATTGTATGGCAGTTCTAAGTCGGTTTCGTCACCATTATCAACGTTTACCTCCTCATCTTCGCCACCCTTTGGAATATCATTCCCAGCATCCTCGCGGGGAGGGTCTTATATTGGCTTGTCTCGCCTTCTTCGCTCTCATCTTGTTCGGCCTCCACTGTTTCAGTCTCCATCGACTCGCGATGAGTACTTATTGAATCTATATTCATCATCGGACGAGAAATCGCCTCTTCTCCGACGGAACCCTCGGATTCAGATAACAAAACCACCACACCCGGCCTCGGAGTGCGGCGGCATCTGGCCGTCGGAACAACAGAAAAATGGTCACTAAGACCCAAAGTTTCGCTAATATCGAACGGTGGGAGATTCCCAACTCCCCCACCACCTACATTGCTACTTGAAGCCATAAAAAGAGAGAGAAAGATAAAGAGAAGGAAAGAACCGTGAAATACCTTGAGCACGATCGAAAAACCCTAACAGTCGCGGGAAAAATCTTTTGTTCTTTGTCAGAAATTAGATCACAAAAGCTTTAAAGAGGTAAAAATGGAAATTGGGGAAGAAGGGGCCTTTTATTGGCCCCAAACATGCAAGGACTTAAGTGCAAAAAACGGTGTAAATTCCATAATTTACACAAAGTTTTGGGTTTTTCTTCAATCTGACGCACTGTTTAATAAACATGCACGTCCTTTGATCTCCAAAAGTGCCCCACGCGTTATTTCAAATTCAAAATTGGCGCATGCGCCTGACACTAGTCATCAAATCAGGCGTCATCAAATCGTTTCAAAAAATCAAGAGATCCTGGCAAATCGAGGTGACATTTCAGCCTAGTAAGTTTTGGAAGAAAATAAAACAAAGGTATTACAACGGACATATGTAATTCTGTTCGGCCATCGAGCAAAGTCATGAGGGGCGACCAGGGGTTAATGTTATATACAATATGTCCGGTCAACAAGTCAGCTTTCATTTTAATTGACCAGTCAACATTTCAACGAAGAATAGTCAAAGTCATCAAGTCAGGTCAACTAGGTCAAGGGCGAGCAACCAATAAGAAGCGAGCAAGATGAATATATATTTAATGGTCAAACAGGTCAGACATGTCCACGTGGCAGCGAACAAGAGTCTTCATATTCGGCGAGCAAGATTAATTAGAGATAATGACAAAATGATATATAAAGGTTCACAAGTGAAGATGGTCGGCATAGTGAAGAATGATGAGCAATGTCATTGGCGAATAAGATATCTTGAAGATGTGAAGAAGACAGTTATATGAGAAGATCCAAGTCCAGATGCTCGCCATAAGAGCAAAAGCGACCGAACTACTATGGAATTTATCCTCCGAACATTGACAAATCAAAGGCGGTGCAAGTGGTATGATCGGTGCCGAGTACAACGAAGGATGGGACTTAAAATGGCTGATTGCAGAGGCCTTTAATGCAAAGTAGATGCATTAAATGCATGGAATGAAAAGCACTAATAGCAGTTGTATTTACATTAAATAGCAAGTATATTCAATTAATGTGTGGATTAATGCTGAGCTACCAGCAATGAATGCATGCAAAGTTGTAACTTAGTATATAAGCCTATTGATAGCTTAATAAACAGATCCAAATTCATTTCCTCAAATACTAAACCCTAATTTCAGCTTCTCTCTCAAGCTTCTTCAAGTTCTTCACTAAGAACAAAACCCTAATATTAAGAGTTCATTAAGAACATCTTTGATCATCTTTCGATCCGTAAAACACCACTCACATATAAATGATACTGTTAGTTACCGTTTAATCAATACACCCCGACAAAAATCGGTACAACATCATATAAGCTCTCATTTTGCATTTTGTTTGTAGCTCTGAATTATGATATTATCTCACATAAATTAAGACCATTTTGAAATCAGTTTTCATACTTTTATTTAATTCCGGATTGTTGATGCACATTTGTTGAGACTCTTGTATAATTGGAACCTGCAGTGGCGCTTTGTGAATGCAAGACCTGAGGCGGTTTTATTGGTGCAGAAACGCAGTGCGGAGGTGAGATTGCTTTATTGTTACCTATTATTTGAGCTTATAGAATGTGACTTCGTGTTTTTAAAAATCACCAGTGATAGTTTGGATCATCTTGTTTGAGATGATGTGATAATGATTCTAATTTGTTTTTATGATGGGATGCTGGGTTTCTGTTTGGTTTTCGTTTCTTGTTCTTCTTGTGCAATTGTATTTACAGAAGTTTTAAAAATAAGATATTTTCCAGTTGAATTTGCGCATTAGTCCAGACATGACAATGTATAGATTCAGGAAAAGAGGTGTAAAATGGGTGCTGTGATATGGAAATGTGAAGCTTGAGCATTGAGGTGAACACTACAAAAAAGAGGTGTTTTACCGACGGAAATGCCGACGGATATTCAGTCGGTATTGGCTCTTGCCGACGGATTTACCGACTGATTTCATCCGTCGTCAATGGATCGGTCGGTATGGTTTACCGACGGAAAATATGATTCCGTCGGTATGTGGGGACGGATTCCCGACGGTTTCTGCCTGTCGCCAGTACCGACGGATTCAATTCCGTCGGCATTCAAACCAACCCGTTTTCAAACCGGGTCGCCAGTACTGACGGATTCAATTCCGTCGACATTCAAACTAACCCGTTTTCAAACCGGGTCAAGATTCCGTCGGTATATCCGTCGGTAGAGCCGTCGGTATATTTTGGACATAAAATTTATTCTTTTAAAAAACATAAAATAGTCTGTCGGCTCGTCCGTCGGCATTACCGACGCTAAACCGACGGAATTTTCCGTCGGTAAGAACCAAAAAATTTTAAAAAAAAAATTATTTGTGATCGGGATCCGACCCGGGTCCTACTATAACCGACCCGACCGACCTAATCAAAATTGCATTAATTCATTACTAATAACAAAATTCATTCCAAAGAGAAGCCTAATGAGATTTTTAAATTAAGCACGATAAAAAGAAATGAAGAACATCAAGTTAAATAATTCAATACACAAATCTACATTAGATCCAACAGAATAAACAAAATCAAACTCAGTTGGGTGACATATCTTTGTATCGACCACCGTGCCTAACAAAAAAACGCTAGTGAGAAAAAAAAAAAGAGGTTATTAAATTGCTGAAATCAAAATTTATACCAGGCTTAATATTGCCATTCCAGCTCTCCCCGTGTTTTGCAGGAAAGAGACGAGTGTGATGTCTCTTTTGTTAGGCACGGTGGTCGATACAAAGATATGTCACCCAACTGAAAGGCATATAATTTTCCTCTATTGAAAGGCAAGCCTGAAAATCACCAATTTGCTAGGTAAAGAAAATACATAATAATTTCTTTCAAAGAAAGGTAAAGACAGAACAAAAATAAATAAAAAACCTTTCGTATAGCGTTAACTTCATAGAGAAGAACTTGATTAAACTGTCCTTCGCCGACTCCATCCCTGCCATTTCAAAATCAATTTACCATAGGGGAAACATAAAGAAACATTGTTCTTAAAGCTAACCTGTAAAATATTATATGCTCTGGTTTCCGGCCAGTGGAATTGTAGAAGGCCAAAAATTCGAGCAACGGACGGCGAGGGAGAGGCGACGGCAACGGACGGCGAGGGAGAGGCGACGGCAACAGCCGCGTTCATTAAGAAGGGAGAGACAGAGAGAGAGAGAGAGAGAGAGAGAGAGAGAAAATAAGAAGGTGGAGGTGGGGGAAATAACGCGTGAAATGAGAGAAAGTTACATTTATATTCGGAAATGCCGACGGATATATCTGTTGGCATTGACTCTTTGCCGTTGGCGACGGATATGCCGACGGATATATCGGTCGGCTTTGACTCTTTGCCGTTGGCGACGGATATGTCGACGGATATTTCAGTCGGTATTGGCTCGTTGCCGTTGGCGACGGAAATGGCGACGGATATTTTCCGTCGCCATTGGATTTTTTTTTTATAAAAAATTCGTTTATTTATTTTCATTGTATTTTTATAACCAAATGATAAATAATTAAATTATAAGTTATAACCAAATGATAAATAATTATATCTTATAAATTGTACAAAATAAAATAGCTAGGTTACATTAATTTAATCTTCATCTTCGTCTTCATTTTCATTATTTGCCACATCTTCCTCTTCCTCCTCATCTTCTTCATGCTCATCTTCTTCATCCTCCCTCTCGTCATGTTCATCCTCCTCATGTCCACTATCGTTTTCAATAACAATCAATTGTGGATTTGCAGCCGTCAAGTCTACCGAAAGATTAAAATCTCCCGCAAACACTTCAGTTTGATTCTCTATTTGTTCCATTTGAAACGGAGGTTCATCTTCATCGTTGTTTTCCTTTTGGGGGACCTCCACCATTGACCTTGCCTTCACTTTGCAAATAGCGTGCCATTCTCTATTACGTTTTCCAGCTCCTGGATACGTGCAGTAGTAGACTTGAGATACCTGAGAGGCAAATACAAACAGATCATCCCCGCTATACTTCCTTTTCGAATTAACATCCACAAGCTTGTACTCCGGTTGAATTTTGGTTCCTAAAGGGGATGTGTCAAACCAATGGCACTTGAACAACATTACGGTTTTCATTGGATATCCCGGATATTCAATTTCAACGACTTCGTGCAACACCCCAAAGTAATCACTTGCATCTGCATTATAATTCGCACTGCTAACACAAACACCACTGTTGTTAGTCGTTCTTGTTGATGCATACTCTGATGTATGAAACTTGTAGCCTTTCACAATATAGACGTTGTAAGTCCTCACACGCCTTAGTGGTCCTTTGCTGAGATCCTGTAAGAACCGGCTCTGAAAATCGTGCGATTGTCCCTATACAGTTAAAATTAACATTAATCAAAACAATTATTTGTTCACGTAAAATTCAATTAATGATACTCACATAACGTTGGAACCATCAGGCAAATTGACGTTGAAGACTAGTATCTATGTCTCTATCTGAGATGTTTTGATCTGCATGTCGTAATTCTTGTGTATACATCCTAATAATTCACAACACAATTAGATGATAAATGACGTACGTTTGTGCTATTTAATTAGATGATAAATATATGAAATACTTACTCAATGTAAGGCTGAACTTCATCACAATTCAATAACACGTACGTTTGTGCTATTTCAGCCTCTGTGTTTGTTGACCAATATCGTTCAGTGGCTTTTCCTATAGGTCGCCCCTTAGACTTGAATACAGAGAGCATGCCATCGACTTCTTGTTGCGTACCTCTACCATCGAAGTTACGTGGTTCATTCCTGATCCTCGTGTTGACATGGTCTTCAAAATAATATGAACAAAACATGCCAACCTCTTCATTCAAATATGCATTAACAATTGATGCTTCGACGTTTGCCTTTTGTTTAGCATTGCGCTTCAAGTTGTGGAGATACCTAAAATTATAATAGTTAACAAATTAAAATAAGGCTTCTTATACTAAAAACTAATTAAATGAGAGAAATAGAATTGTTCACCTCTCAAATGGGTACATCCACCTGTACTGCACTGGACCACCAATCCTAGCTTCATACGCTAAGTGAACAGGTAAGTGTTCCATCGAGTCAAAGAAGCTAGGTGGGAAAAAACGTTCCAACTTACACAAAATAACTGGAATGTCTCGTTCCACACGATTCATATCATCAACCTTGATTGTTGTAGACGTTAAATCTCTAAAAAAGAGACTTAATTCAGTGATAGCCCTCCACACATTCAGAGGAATAAATTCTCGAAACGCAATAGGTATCAAGCGTTGCATAAAAACATGACAATCATGACTCTTCATCCCTGCAACTTTGCCTTTTGTTGTGTCTACGCATCAACTCATGTTTGACACGTAGCCGTCTGGAAATCTTAACTCTTTAATCCACCTACACAATTCCTGTTTTTGTGCCTTATCTAGTGTGTAGCAAGCCTTTGGATATTTACCTGTACGGGTATCCTGTTCCAACTCATCACGGCGACAGATAGTGTTCAACTCTCCCCTGGACTTTGGAGTATCTTTCGTCTTGCCTTCTGTGTTCATGATTGTGTGAAACACATTGTCAAACACATTCTTCTCAATGTGCATGACATCCAAATTGTGTCGGATCAATAGTGAACTCCAATATGGCAAGTCCAAAAAAATACTCTTTTTCTTCCAGTTGCCTGGGATTCCTTTGTTGTGTTCTTCTGCATTTTCCTCCGTAGTTTTTTTCAAACCCGTCCACTCAATCTCATATAACAGCCTTTGTCCTGTACGATTAATAAATGTTAGAATAAATGTAACCCAAAAAAACATGTTAAAATAAATGTATAAAATACCATTTCGAAGGGGCGGTCGATTTTTTGTGACTGTTCTATTCTTCGTGAAGTCCACCTTATTCCTTCGAAATGGATGATATCGAGGTAAAAACCTTCGGTGATTATCGAACCATGAAACTTTTCTACTCATCGGGAGACTGAAAGCTTCAGAATGTTCCATACAATACGGACAAGCTTGGTTTCCGTCTGTACTCCACCCAGACAACATAGCATATGCAGGAAAGTCGCTAATGGTCCACAATAAAGCAGCACGCATCGTGAAGTTCTGTTTCCTAGAAACATCATATGTTTGGACTCCGTTATCCCATAGGAAGATCAAGTCTTTAATAAGAGGCTGGAGATAAACATCAAATTTATGCTTTGGATTCGACGGACCAGGCACCAATACAGTCAGAAACATTGTTTGAGGTTTCATGCACATCCATGGAGGTAGATTATACGGAGTCAGTATCACCGGCCACAAAGAATACTTCTTTCCATAACTCCCAAACGATGCAAAACCATCAGTACTCAAGCCTAATCTCACATTCCTCGGTTCACAAGCAAATCCTGGAAACATGTTATCAAGGTGTTTCCAGGCTTCAGAGTCGGACGGATGTCTCATATCCCCAGCCTCAGTATCTTCAGAATTTCTTGCATGCCACGTCATGTGTTGAACTGTAGCACTAGATTGAAACAATCTTATTAAACGAGGAATGATAGGAAGATAATACATCCTCTTATGTGGCACTTTCTTTTTTGTCTTGCTCGATTGACCACCTGGTCCCTTCTGTCGTGGCTCTTTGTACCGGGGATGGCCACACATTCTACACATAAGAAGATCGCTATCGTCATCACCCCAGTATAACATGCAACCATTAACACAACAATCAATCTTCTCAACCGGCAAACCCATATTCTTCATCAGTTGTTTGCTCTGATGAAACGTCGTAGGTACTTTATTATCGACAGGACAAATCTCACTGCATAATTGTGTCATTTGCTCATATGCTATGTTAGATAGCTTGTTCTCCGTCTTGATAGCCATAAGTCGAGCATTAAATGACAACTGAGAATGAGAATCACACACTGGATACAAATCTTGATCGACTAATTTGAGCATCTCATAAAACTGAAATGCTTCATCCGTTGGTTCCTCCTCTATATTTGACATACCGGCTTCCATCACCATTGTTTGATACATATTGGGTTCTTCCACTCCAAACTCTTGATCGTTACTGGTGCCGACATGCTCAACGTGTACTGGTTGTTCATAAATTGCAGTAGTGTAATAGTACAAGACTTGATCAAAATTATAAGGCCACCGTTGTTCGCCATGACTTGTCCAATTATAGTAATTATAAACGAACCCATTCATAATAACGTGGCATAAGACTTCATCAATGCTTTTAAATGATCTATTCTGACATTTCTTAGCATTACACGGACACCTAATACAATCCTCAAACATGTAATGTGGGTGTAGCTTTGCAAATTCAACAAATGACACGAGTTTATCATAAAATTCACCATTCACATTTCCTAAAACGAGCCTAGGAGTACAATACATCCACCGACGATCCGGCAATTCCATCTGTTAAAAAATTTGACCAAATTAAAATTACACACTAAAAGTTATAAAACTATATAAATTTCATAAAAATTAAACACTAAAAGTTATAAAACTATATACATTTCATAAAAATTAAACACTAAAAGTTATAAAACTATATACATTTCATAAAAATTAATTGCAGTAAAACTATGTACACTTAATAGAAAAACATACCTTAAATTTTCGCTCCACTCCAAATTTTTCCCTTAATTTTTTGCTCCACTCCAAAATTTTCGCGTGTTTTGAGGTTCTGGAACAATTTTCAATACTACATGCCGACGGAAATGTCATTCCGTCGGTATATCACGCGCCTAAATTTCGTCGGTATTGTCAATACCGACGGATAATTTAAGTCGGTAACACCAATTTCAAATGTATGTCAAATCAGTCAGATTCCGTTGACCAAATTTCAGTCGGTATTTACATTGTCGACGGAAATTATCCGTCGGCATTGAACATGTGTCTATACCGACGGAATCACATTCCGTCGGTAAAAGACGCGTATAAAAAAAAACAAAAATTAATATACGCATTCTTAACACATAAAAATTAATATACGCATTCTTAACACATAAAACACACATAAAACATAACTAAAATTAATATACGCATTCTTAACACATAAAACATAACTAAAATTAATATACACATTCTTAACACATAAAACACACATAACTAAAATTAAACAACTAATACTTAAACATAAAAGTAAATAGTTCAACAATAATGCAGAAAAAAATAAATAGTTCTACGAGACATAAAAGTAAATAGTTCTACGAGACATAAAAATAAAATTGTTCAACACATAAAAAAAAAAAAATTGTTCAAAGTCACTCATTCACCATAGATGAACATATCAATTTCATCGTCGCCAACGAACTGCTGACCCATGATGTCATCATCACGCATGGTCGGGACATAGGCTGAGGGGGCTGGGGGAACAGGCACGTTCACGTTGGCCGTCGGTGGAGGAGCTTGCATGGTTCTCTGATAAACCTCCTCGATCCTCTCGTCCGACCACCCCAACTCTCGACCCATATTCATATGCATCACATGGATGTAATGGTTAAATTGTGCCATCATATCAGGAGTTGGGGTGGAAGATACGAAACCCTGCGATGCCGTCTGGGATGGACCAGCGGACCTGACATCAGCGCTCATACGACCAAGGCCCAGAACTCGTCCGCGGGTGGTGGGGGCAACTTCCAAATAAGCCCGGTCCACCTCCTCGACTGTAGGGGCACTGCTGGTTCCGGCTTGAGTACGGTCGACTTGAGTTCCGATCTCGGCCATCCTCCGGTTCATCTCCAACTACATAATTAATAATTGTAAATTAATAGAATAAACTATAAAAAAATGTATTTAATTAAACAATTTTATTACTTACGTGGAGGTTAGTTGTGCGCCCGTATGTGGATTGTTGTGTACTCTCGTTAAACGGATGAGCAATGCTCATCCGGTCCATGTGAGTGGGTACACGCCCCGTCTCCCGTTCCTAATAATTAAATTTATGTATTATATATACTAAATAATTAAATTTATTGAAATTAATTAAAAAATTAATAAACACTTACAATGACAATCGTTCGCTCAAGGATGGACCGGGCTCCACACCGATGCCTGGACATCCCACCCCCAACGTCGGATCTCCGGTTGGCCTTAGCAATCTCACACTTCCTGATGTACTCAAGATCCAACCACTCCCTCGTCAATGAATCCCACAACACAACATCATTAGCATCCTTACCCAAGCTCTGCGTCGTCCCATCGCTCCGCCATGCCATTCTCCATTCGTACATTAAATCCTTATACCGCTCTTGCACCGATTTACTGAAATACTTGAACATAGCCTGGTCTGAGTACATATCCCGATCCCAAGTGGCATGTTTCTGCACATATAATAAATTGTTTATTTTTGAACAAATTAACAAACATTAATTAAATAATTAAGTAATTAATTACTACTTGAAATTACTCGAAGTACGCCCATTTTTTTTGTTTTGGGACCTTCTTTCAGGTAATTGCACTCGCAGAGATCGGTAAAGAGCCAAAAGCAATCGTGCATGCCCTGGAGACCTCGTTACCAGGTATCAATCTGTGACATTAATTAACAAACAAAACACATTATAAATTAAAACAAATAGGAAATTAATTATTAATTATTAAACAATAAAAGTATTTAATTACTTACACTGCACAACCAGTGTCGCAATCAGTCATGGGATTTACAATGCTTGAATTGTCGCAATCTTGGGTTGTTTTCATGCTTTCTATTGCAAGTTTAACTGCACAACCAGTGAAACTGTGTCGTCCTTGATTATGCCATTGTAAATGCACTGCAGATTTTACTTGAAACAAACAGATGTCTGAATTATTAATGTCTTTAGTGGTTAAGCTGTTTAAATGACAAACTAAAGGTTGCTTGGGGATTCTGGATTTTAGCATTGAGTTAAAGGAAAATAGATGCACCTTATTAATGTGAAGGCATACTGGTCATGGGGAATTCCACTTGCTGTTGATTCTAGAAAATGTGAGTAGAAATTTAAATTCAATCTCAATTTATGAAAAATAATGTGTGCTTGCAAGATAAGCTATAGCCTATGAAAATCCATATATTTGTTTAATGTTTAACTTAAATTTAATTAGATTGAAAATAAGTTTAATCACTTTTTCATTTGTTTCTTTTCCCTTGATCTTTCATAGTTTATTAGAATCATCCTGGATGTAGTTTCTGCTGTCTGTCATGCCATTTTTTCAATTTACTTTTAATTATTTCAGGGTTATATCTCGTTCGTGTATATACTTCATCTTCTGAGTGTTTAAAATGCTGATAGTTCATGCACGAGTGATTAGTGCGTAACATCATCGATGGCCCAACTTTGGTCTGTTACATCACTCTTATTTTGCCTTTTTGAATTTCATTAGTTAAATCTGTATGCAGAAAAATATGTGGAATGCCTGGATAGCAATCTCTGATATACGCGATACTGTTACCAAGAAGAGACACAGATTGCAGTTGCTGAGGCAAAAGTTGAAACTAGCTTCCATTCTAAAAGGACAAGTAAGCTATATTCCTCTTTTTTAAATGGATAATATTAGATTATTTCTTCTCATATTAGTCGAGGCGATTTTTGGATTAACCTTTTAAGTCACTGGTCTGATTAAACCATCCAGTTCAGCCTTTTAGGCCTGTTAATAACCATCTGCAATTTCTTTCTTTGAAATACCTATGTGCACGAGCTAATTTTTGGATTAACCTTTACGTCTTGTTTGTGTGTAGATGACCCTTTTAGAAGATTGGGCTTGTCTGGAAAAAGACCACTTAATTTCTTTGCTTGGAGCCATTGAAGCTTTAAAGGCTATATAGCACTCTCTGTCTTCCTGTTGGAGGAGCAATTGTGAGTAGGTTAGCTTACACTATCTTGTGGTTTGATGTTGACAGCAACTCTCTCTTGAAGTTTACCATTCATGACTTCCCGAATATTAATTCTTCTCAAATTTGTTCGTCGAGCCTTGTTCGACTCAATTCTCGTGGCACTACTATTGGACTTGGAGTTGTTACAGCTAGTAAAACATCAACAAAAAAGAGAGAGAGGAAGAGTGAGAGTGAGAAAACAGATTCAAAGTACAAAATCCTACTACCTTTCTTTATTATTACTATGATTTATGAAGTTTATGGGCTCTATTTTAGTTGGTTTTAATTTGTCATGATTGAGGAATATAAGAGACACTTAATCGCATATTTAAGAAGTTTTTCCACTTTTGAATTGTTATTGTGATAATTGAAAATAATTTGGAATAGTTATTGGAGAATTTATGCTTCTTCACTGAGTATTTTGTACATGTGAAATGTACTTATTAGCATTTCTGGTGTGGAACAATTTAACACACTTATGTCATGTTTGCTTTGTTGGATTAGTATCGATGGATACTTTTATTCCATTTATCTTGCGTTTGGTTCATGTGACACCGATCATTTAATTAACTTTACTGTACTCTTGTCTCATGAATGAGGTATAGTTAATCACACCAACTTATATATTTGTGATGATATTTCATGTTTTTTGTGTATATTGGACGTATGTATGTGTATGTTTATTTATTTGATGTTTTGGTATTTGACTTATATATATTATAGTGGTATAAGTTTTGGTTTTGTATAAACAAGATTTTTAAAATATAAAATAATTATTAAAAGAAAATATATTATAAAAAAAATTACTTAGACAGCGGTCCCAAGTGAAAGAATTAAAAAAAAATTACTTGGACAGCTGTTCATAACCGCTGTCCAAGTGAAAGGATTAAAAAAAATTACTTAGACAGCGGTTATGAACCGCTGTCCAGGTCAAACGAATTAAAAAAAATTATATATTAGACAGCGATTTTGAACCGCTGTCCAAGTGAAACACTTGGAATGTGGTTCATAACCGCTGTCCAAGTGCACCACTTGCAATGCGGTTCGAAACCGCTGTCCAAGTGCTTGTTAAGCTTGGACAGCTGTTACTTGGAGAGCTGTTAAAACCGCTCTCTAAGGCCCTTTTAAGGATTGTTCAAAGCCAATGATTACTCGATAAATGATGTAGTATTACAAATTGTAAATAATTACACCAATTGCATAGTGAAACTTGTGCATACAAAAATTTGTTGGATGATATTAGTAGTTACACTGAATATTACTCCCTCCGTCCAAATTTAATGCATATTGATTAATTTATGTACTCCCCCGTCCCAATTTAGATTGCGCAATTGTAAAAAATGGATGCCCCAATTTATATTGTGCATTTCCTTATTTATCAATAAAACACTTTTTCACTTTAAACTACACCCTTCAAACATTTCAAAATTACATCAAATGTCATTACTTTATCACTCTACTTTATTACTTACAAGGGTCTTTCTATCGTCAGAAAGAGCATTCGCGCTTCCTAACAATAGGTGACCAATAAAAAATTAACACCTCATATATCTTCGTCATAGTGCGATCAAACTTCGCAAAATAATTAAATAATTAATATTTTAAAAAATATATATATAAAACTACTAAAATGTCCTTATAATATTTTTAATTAAGCATCTCTTTAATTAACATTTATTTTATTCTTTAATTATAAATATTAACATTTATTTATTTTTTAATTAAAAAAATCGGGTCACAATCTAACTTGAGACGGAGAGAGTATATATTTTTTAATACTAATAAATAACTCACACATTAAACTGCGCCTAAACAGTGAATGCACAATCTAACTTGAGATGGGGAGAGTATATATTTTTTTCTTGTAGTACGTGATTGAGCTAGTATTGTGGGGTCCACTTATGAATAATAAAGTGATTGTTTATGAATAAAGTGAATGTTGGATAAATAAATGATAATGAGAGGGTAAAAGTAAAGAAGTGTAAATAGTATTATTAAAAAAAGACAATAAACATAATAAAATCGAGCAACCAATAAAAGAAAGGGAGCATAATAAAATTAGATCGATGGTGGGGGAGTATTACTTACTTAAGTCACACTTTATTTCTTTTATTGGACTTCATTCTCATTAGTCTAATATTATCCAATTTCAAAATTAATTTAATTTCTGGTCGAACATATTAAAATTAAACTAAAATCATAAATAATTTTCAAGTAATTACATGACTCAAAATCTTTTGAATTAAATTCAAATTACAATTTTGTCCTCAAGCACTAATGTAAATCATAATTTGATAATAATAATCAAGAACCTTTTTAACGGAATATGATAGTGTATGAAATAAATTTAGGAAGGCAACCGAGATGGAGTACAAATTTTAAATCTAAATAAAAAAATCACTATTTTATTTAATAGTTGTTTATTATTTCATCCATCTCGAAATTATTTGCACGACACAAATTGAAATACATAAATTTGGTGAGGTGTGAATTCTAATAAAATATGATCCCTAAAATGAGTGATAGTTTTAATAAATAATGGAGTATAATGTTAGTGTGCAAATAATTTTGAAATAAATCGGAAAAAAAATATACAATTAATCACAGAACAAAGGGAGTATAATGTGGACGTAGGGATTAAAAAATAAGGAAGTAGCAAATGTGTTTAAAATTTTTAATTTGTTATACTCCCTCCGTCACAGGATTTTGTGCATGGTTTGACCGGCACGTAAATTAAGAAAATGGAATATAGTGATGTGTATGATAGAATAAAGAAGAGGCATTATTGGTAATTCATTGACTAAAATGGGTGGAGATTTAATTTGACTAAAGTTATAAATTGAGTTAAGTTGTGAGTCCAAATAAAATTAAAGAGGGGTAATATTGTTAAAAGTTATGTGAGTTATTTCCTTTTTTAGAGTGTGCAAATAATGTTGGGACGCCCGTTAAGGAAAGTGTGCAAATAATCACGGGACGGAGGGAGTAATATTTTAATTTGAATGTTGACTTGGACTCTACCCTGGGTTCGTTCATGAGTGAAACCTCCATAAATCAAGAATTCACTATTGAATTGTATATATTAATTAATTGCCGGTTTCAAATTTTAAACTTGCATGTTTATCTACAATGTTTGCAGCTCCTTTAAAAACACAAACTACATATATTAAATAGAATGAAAGCTGCAGATCCAATGTGAGAAATATATTTATTTCATATTTATTTATTTTACATCATCATCATATCCCAAAATAATAATAATAATAATAATAATAATAATAATAATAATAATAATAATAATAATAATAGCTGCAGATCCAATGTGAGAAATATATTTATTTCATATTTATTTATTTTACATCATCATCATATCCCAAAATAATAATAATAATAATAATAATAATAATAATAATAATAATAATAATAATAATAATGTGGATCTGTTGCACTAGCTAGGTAGATAGAAGTAGGAGTAATTAATTATATATTGCAAGGAGTGATATCTGCTGCGACGGTAAAGCCTTTATAGAATGGAATACCAGTTCCTTGGAGCCAACTATCCTTGTCAATGAATTCTCCGACAGTGAAGCCTTCCACCTGTTGAGGTTGATTGTCGGCAACAAGTTTATATCCTTGCCACATCACTCTACGATTGTTGGTGCTTGTGGCTGCCCCAAGCCCTCGATTCTTGAACTCCCGATAGAACAACTTGTCTGTCACTGGTGAGGCACTCTTAAACTCCAACCATCCCGCCGGCTGTATAATTTTGTCCAGACACGACTCCATCACAACTACTGTTGAGTAGATAGACCACGGCCGCCCCAAATACACCTGAGCCGAAGCACCAACCTTTTCCAGCCCTGGTGCAACAGTTAACTTGCAGTTTTGGATAACAAATCCAGATAGCTGTGTAGTAGCTGTTCTGTTCTGTGCGGTGAATGTGATGGTCTCATTTGGCTTGCTGGGCCTCGCATATATATTGCAAGTTTGAAATACTGCAGCAGCATTTCCGAAGATGAAGTCTACTGTGCCGTAGATGTCACAATCTTTGTAAAACTGATTACCAGATTTCGCATACAGAGTGTCTTGAAACCCTAAAAATGTGCATTGGTAGTAAGCCACGTGGTTCGCATCCGTCACCACTGCTGCAGCTTGGAGCCCATCTCCCGCGTAATTTTCAAATTCAATCTTCTCCGCCATGAACCCATCACCCAGAACAGCTGAATCATGATCAATTGAAATATATTAGTATAAAGTACGTACAATAAATAAATTAATTAAATTATTAAAAAGGATCGATGAATATAATACTCACTTAATGTACCAGTCTCTGATGTCCTATTTATAAGAGATTTGTTAAATCGAAGTTTGGTTGTGGGTGCTCCATCCCCCATGAGCACTATGTTGGTCATGTTCTTTTCTACGGTGACACGTTCATTGTAGACCCCCGCCTCCACATGAATGTAGTATTTTGTAGGGCTATTGGTCGGAGCAGCTTTTACAGCTTCCATTATAGTTTTGTAGGCTCCCGGCTTGTTTTGGGATACAGTCGAGTTTGGCACGATAGCTGCAGCCATTGATACGATCGAGCAAGTTACGTACGTTACTTGAGAAAATTAAGGTTGAATAGCTAATATTATTTCAATATATCGATGTGCCTGAAATGAGTTGAATTGTTTGAATATTTAAACACCAAGGGTGCATGGGCTATATATAATTAATATACGTGCATGGATATGATCAAGTTAATTACTAATTGGGTAAGAATATATGACACAACATTACATTGTACCATGAGGTGTACGTGTGGCTATAAACTTTATCTTCATTACATGCATACATACATGGTAACTACATATATACTAGTAAGAATTCGGTCATGCAAAATTACTTTAATTAATTTGCTTAATTGGATAATTATTAATTCCGTCAGCATGAATATTATTTTTTGGTTCATATCTTTTTTTTTTTAATTCAGAATCATGCATCATCATATCGATCAGCTTATATTTTGAATGGAAACAAAGAAGAATTCGAGTAAGGAAATTTAATTTGTATGGAAACAAAATATATATGGTAATTTAATTATTAAGATGTGGTTGACACGTAGCGAATTATAATTTACTACAATTATTATTAAGATGGATGTACTACGCAAATCCCTTTTACTTTCGTCGGTGCAATTACCAATTCCTTCGTTAATTTGCAAATCATATTGGGCCCTGAGTTTAGCTATTTGCTGGGCTCCTTTCACCATTTGATTATAGGCGTGGGGTATATACTTCTCCACTTTGTTTATTGCACTAGTACTTTTAAAATAATAAATTAAGTTATTTCAATATTTTATAATTCATACAATATACTAGTACTTTTAAATATAAAGTTGCAAAAAAAAAAAACAATGTTGTTCAATTTTTATGACATTTTTACAATTTTTAGCAATACACTCAGATATACTATCAATATATAATGTTGACTACTCCCTCCGTCCCGGAAGTGTTTGCACCACAAAGTGGGCACACTTTTTAAGAAAAAAGTGTAATGAGTGGAGTGTTGAGGGGTAATTTTGTAAAGTTATATGAATAAAGTAAAAAGGTGATTGGAAAGAGAGTAAAAGTAATGGCATTTTGTGTAAATATGTGAATATTGTGAGGGTGGGGTTTATGAAGAAGTTTCCTTTTATGGGTGTGCAAACAATTGTGGGACGGACAAATAAGGTAAGTGTGCAAACAGTTGTGGGACGGAGGGAGTATATGAATATATATGTATATATATTTGGAGTATTAATAAACAAAACTGAGAAGAAAATACATGAAAAAAATATTTTTTTGGTCCAAACTTTGTATGCAATCATTCATTTTCTATTTATCAAAATGGGAAATAATATTTTTATCATTACTTTTCTAATCATCATTTATTTATTCAAATTGTTATTCACTTAATTCATATATAAAGTGGACCTTGCAATACTCTATAATACCTTCCAACTCATGTATTTTACACATAATCAATTAATATTCATTAATACTTGTAGAAATGAATTATACATACAAAGTTTGAACGAGTAAAATAAGAATTACCATAACAACATATACAATTATTTTAAAAAATATATACTCCCTCCGTCCCAAGTTAGATTTTGCATTTACTGTTTACGCATAGTTTAATGAGAGGGTTGTTTATTAGTATTAAAGGGATCAATGTTGGTCCCAAAAGGAGTGTGACACGTGTATGTGTTTTTTAAATTTTTTACAATTAATAACAACACAAATAATCAGAGTCAGGTAAGTTGTCTATATGCAAAGTCCTATATAATACTTTTGAGATATTCTAACAGATCTTAACAAATATATAACTTATATGCGGAATTAATGATAGGACCTATTATACTCCTTAAGCAACGTGCACTTAGATACTTAGCAAATAAATAAGCAGTATGTGAAGAAACTACTTAAACAATAACGTAAATGGAGTAAGTAAGAACGCAAGATGTATAGTGGTTCGGAGGCTAAACTACTCCCACGTCCACTCTCCTAATTTAATAGGATAATTCCTTAATCACTTGGAATTAACTTGCTTTTACAGTGTCAAGGTGCACTCCACTCTTCTTATTCTCTTCTCTTGATTTCTCACAACCTTCTCTCGTTGCAATACTCTCAAACTTTCTACGAACTCAACGATACTCTCAAACTATTTCTCAAGGTGAAAGTAGGGTTTTGTTCTTGTACCAACTTAGTGTGATACCCTTTACAATTTAAGAACGAGTGTAAAGGCTAGGATATCACTTTCGATTAGGACAATAATCTATAAGCTTGCCTAGTGGGGACTAAAGATACCACTCGCAAACAAAATGCTTAAAAGCTTTAATCTCTCGAGTGTTTTGAATGCTCTTTGAACAATAAAATATTGCTAGAATGTGTATGGCTTGTGTGTCCCGTATTCTTGAAATGTTTCAAGATATGGCATATTTATAGATGAAGTAAAATATTTGTTGGTGGAGATGCAAGCCTATCCATAAATTTGAACATTTAAATTGTTTAAGGGCCTGTATGCAAATAGTTCATGCTTTCATCATACTTGGGGTTTTGCTTATGGTTTTGGTATCTAATCAAAATCAAATTTCTTTATTAAAACAAACACTACAAAATAAACACGAAATGGCATCGGGGAAGGCATCGGATCTGCCGTCCCCTTAGATGAAGGCAACGACAAAGGCATCGGCAGTGTGCCGATGCCATTTAAATGGCATCGGATTTGGGGAAAACCGATGCGAAATGCCATCGGCAGGTCGCCGTTACCAAATGGCATCGGGGCCCACTGCCGATGCCATTTCGCATCGGGAACAGCCGATGCCATTTGGCATCGGGGACAGCCGATGCCATTTCGCATCGGGGCAAACGCCGTTACCAAATGGCATCGGGGCCCACTGCCGATGCCATTTTGCATCGGGCCTATTGCCGATGCCATTTTGCCGATGCCTTTTTATTAAAATTTAAAAAAGCCGAATCTGGGATTCGAACCCAGGTCGATAGGCCACCAACACCCACCCCCACCGCTGGGCCACCCCATTTTTCGGAAATCTGGCCATTTTCGCTATTTCTGGGGTTCGAACTCGGGACCTCGCGGTCTCGAAGGCTTTTGAGCGCCCCCTGTGTGCCGTTTAGGCTATGAGCTTTTAGTCGACATGTTGTGAATGCAATTAATATATATTCAATTTAATTTGAGTTTTTAATTCTTTCATTAATTCAATCCATTCTAATTTTAATTGTTCCTTATTAAATTATTTATCAAAGCATATCATAATTATTTCTAAATTATGTTTTTCAAATTAACTAAATTATGTTTTTCAAATTAAATAATTTATTTACGGTATCAATTCACACTATTTAAATTTATTCTAATCCTCAATTTACAACATTTTAATTCTTTAATTAATTCAATCCATTCTAACTTTAATTGTTGCTTATTAAATTATTTATCAAAGCATATCATAATTATTTCTAAATTATGTTTTTCAAATTAAATAATTTATTTACGGTATCAATTCACACTATTTAAATTCATTCTAATTTTTAATTTCACAACATTATAATTACATACAACATTGAATATAATTATTTTCACTTATACATTTAAATTTATTCTAATCACATCATGTAAATTCATTCTAATTTTCAATTCAACACATTAAATATATATAATTATTTTCACTTATCCATTTAAAAATATGAATTCACTTATCCATATAATTAAAAATATTTTCATCTATTATAAAATTATTCTCTAGTTCATTTTCAATTAAAATAACATCATATCACAAACAACATTAATTATAAACATAATTAGCATGTTCACGTCAATTAAAATAATAACATCACACACAACATTAAAATAAAAATTAATCCTCAACGTCAATGTAATATAATAACATCACACGTAACAAAGTAATATAAAAATGTATCACTCCTCATCACCAACACCATCACCATCATCCTCAGTATCATCCCGATCCTGAACCTGGCTACTATCATGAACGTGGTGCGACGCCCCCGACGGCATCCCACCCATCTGACCCATCCCACCCATCTGACCCATCCCACCCATCTGACCCATCCGGCCACCCATCTGTCCCATCATCATTGCAAGCTGCTCCTCAAAACGCTTCGTTAAGCGCTCCTCCTGCTGCCGCATTTGTTCCAGTAAGCGTTGCTCTCTTTCTTCATTGACTCTCCGTTCTTCAGCAATCCTCCTGTTCATGTCTTCCTCGGTGAATCTTCCATAAGCCGTACCACTTGACGTCTCGCCAGGACCGGAGGAGACCCGTCTGTTCTTGCCTACTTGTCCAAGGCCCCTAACACGTCCATGAGACCTGCCGACCTTCTTCACGTACAGTTGAGACATCTCGGGTATAGGTAGGGCCTGGGAACCATCCTCTGAACTAGGTTCATCTGACGGATCTCTTGTAGTATTATTGGTGAGCTCCTCCTGTATCTGGTCCTATACGTGCACATTTAAAAGTGGGTTAATACATTTTCAAGTACAATTAAATATATATTTGTTATATGTATATGTACACACTTACAAGTAAATCACCCATATGGCCACAAGTGTATGTCCCGTTTTCGTAACGGTGGTAATATTCAACTATCTCCCAGTCGTATGCAGGGCGTCCCATCCTCTCCTCCTGTATTTTGAATCGAAGACATATACGAATAAATAAACTAAATAATTAACTAAAATTAATTATATATAATTGACCACAAATACTTACAATGCGCCGTGCGACCTCTGCTGCTCCACGAGCTCCGCCTTTATGAGTACCATGGCCAGTACCCGGACCTCCAGGCTCGGATAAGCGGTTCTTACGAGCCTGCTCGCTCTTCTTAATTGTTTCGGGATTGTTCCAGTGACGAACTAAGTCGTTCCAAACATTCACATCCCACCTCGGCCTCTTGTTATCCCTCACCCACGCCTTCTTGATTTTTGATAACATGTTAGTGTACCGACTTGCAGCTCTTTGAAGAAAGAGTCGGTACACCTCTGTAGAAGATGTGGCTTCAGGGTCCCACCTGACCTCGGTCTGCAAAAACAAATTAATTAACGAATTAATATAACAAAATAACAAAATGTTAATGTAAAGTTATTTTATACCTGGAATGTATCCCACCACCGCTGTACCGTGCCGGGTGATACCAAAGCCCAGGCGTGTGCACCAAGCTCCATATTCCGGTACATTATCGATCTGATCGTCCTCGAAATTAAATTTGAAGGCATCAACCTGTTACACGTATTTTATAATAAATAAAAAATTATTAATAAACATGTTATACATACGTCTAATGAAATTTAAATATAATACACTTACGTATCCTGGTAGATAAATAGTCGGATGCGACTGTCGGGTGCATCAGTCGACATGCTGGCCTGTGTCCCGACTGGCGAATGTATCGGTGGAGGGGATTGTTCCTGTGGATGTGGAACCATATGAGGCACCTGAGGCACCTGAGTGTAATAGGAATGTGGGTTCATTCCGGGCATCTGGGGCAACATTATCGAAGTCATATCGGGCATATAAAAACCCTGTGGTATCTGCACAGTCGGTGTCTCATCCACCGGCTCTCCTCTACCTCTACCTCTACCTCTACCTCTAGAAGAACCCTGTCCAGAAGAACCCTGCCCAGAGCCATGTCCAGAACCATGTCGACGACCACTTATCTGTCAAAATGAACATTAAAACATTATTAACATTGAACATTAATTGTAACAATTAAAAAACATTATATATGAACATCACTATAACGATTAACACTAAAATATAAATAAGGAATATAATTAAGGAATTAATATTTAGATAAATCCAATTATAATAATTCAGTGTAAAACCATTTCGATATAAATGAGATTTCACTTCATTAGGATCTCTATAAGTTTGATTTCGACATCTAGCTTTCGAACAAGGACACCTAATTTTTCCTTCCCAAATCGAATTCGGATTACTAGTAGCAAATTCAATAAATTCATTTATTCCACTAACAAATCCGGGGTTCATAATCTCATTCACTAATCTTGGACTATACATCCAACTACGAATTGAATAATCCATGTCAATCGACGTCGACTAGCTACAACACACAAACAACCAACGTCTCATTTCCCAACTCTATTAAAATCAATTAATATAATTCTAATTATATTCTAATAATTATTCTAACACCCTAATTAACAAATAAATTCATATAGACATATAACACAAATATAATTCTAACACCCTAATTAACAAATAAATTCATATAAATTAATTATTAAAACATACGTACATATAAATACATGCCTAACACAACATAATTAATTAACAATTTATAAATTCTTACAATTAACACATGCATGCATAAAAATTAACAATTCTAACAATTTTATATATACATACAACATATATGCATATATATACTAAAACTATATATACACATATAACTTCAAATTTAACCAATGAAAACGAAAAAAATTACCGTAGAAATGCTCCCGTCGAAGTGTAGAACACAAATGGCCAAAAACCGAGTTCGATCCGCAAACGAAGGTGATTTTTGAGTGGGGATGGCCAAAAACTCGAAGCTTCAATTTGGGGGAGGGGGGCTGCGGCTGTAACGTTCTGGAAGAGAAGGGGTTTGGCCAATTTATATTTAATTAGGGCATCGGGGAAGGCATCGGGCCCACTGCCGATGCCATTTTGCATCGGGGGGCCGTTACCAAATGGCATCGGGGCCCACTGCCGATGCCATTTTGCATCGGCCATTAAATGCCGATGCCATTTTGCATCGGCCATTAAATGCCGATGCCATTTCGCATCGGGGCCCACTGCCGATGCCATTTTGCATCGGGCATTAAATGCCGTCCCCTTTTCGCATCGGCAGGCCTGCCGATGCCATTTCGTTATTATTTTGTAGTGAAATCATATCCCAACAATTTCCCCCTTTTTGATAATGTCAAAACCTACTTACTTCAAAAGATCCGGAGAGATTTCTTTTTCAGTAGATTTGACAAAACAAAGGACAACTAGCTTGTATTTTCTATAATTAGAAAATTTTACCGAATATTTTCAAATTGCCAGACCTATTAGGGCTAAGTTCTCTGAACTCTATAAAACTTAAGAGGGGTTTCCTATAGTAAGACATGGGGTTCGCCCTGCCTTATAACAAGCGTCCAATAAAAACTTGTCACATGCATCATCTAACTTTGTCATGGCGATCGCCCTTCGTCGTTAAATATATTTTTTTATTTTATGTAAAAAATTATATAAAATTACCGAAATGCCATTTTTGTAATTTTTAAAAAAATACATACAAATTTGTAAACTTAACATTTTCTTATTTTTTGATATTCGAAAATCAAAGAACTAAAATAATTAACCATGTGTTTAATTAAACATAGTTTCTTCCCAATCAAATATTTTTTGTCAGATCATTCAATTGAAAAAAAATCTCATTTTTTATTCATAATTGGAGAAAACTCAATGATTAAGCCAATCTCACTTCAATAGTCCCACTATATACATTTTCTTTTTTACATCAAGAAAGCAGCGCAATCTGCTATCTGAAATTCATGGACAAAATTCTTTGATTCCACGGACAATACCCAAACAGTGGCACAACCAGGAAATGATATTATCAATTTTAGGCGATCTGAGTTTAAGGGTCTTGGGCGCAATTTTAATCGCGAATCCCTAGGAAAATTGCAAAACTCTTCAATATCAGGTAAAAAATTGTGGTAATTTGAAAACAAAGGATGGGAAACCAGATTTGCAAAAGCCCTTTTCTTTGCAGGTTTTGATTTGTAAGGATGTTAATGATCTGATTTGCGGAATTTCTAGTATTCGTTTGGGCTTTTTAAAGCAATGGTCGGGCATTTGTTGCCGGCGGCCTTGACGGCCAAAATGTCGGCGAACATATTATTCCTGATCTTGAAGGATCCTAATAGGCCATGAACTGGTTAATTTAGGTTCCGAAATGAACAAATTGATGTTGATGACAAGGGTCAAGGGGTAGTAGTATATTACATCTATAATTTTAATTAGGTTAAAAGTGTTTCAATTAAAATATTAATATTAATAAGAATATTTACGTCATTTTATAAATATTTATTCAATTTATTAGTAGGGCGACGCAGTGCGATTGCATAATGCATAGAGTAAATGCCTTAATGCGAAGTGCAATCATATAAAATAAAATTTATGCGTTGAATCAACGATCCAATGGTGTTTAAATGATTGTTTGTTATAAGCCAGGGCGAAGCCTGTCTTACCATAGAAAGACTCAACTTAAGATAAGTACAAAATTACTTATATTTTTTGCTAGAACCTTGTTTTAAACAAAAATAGCACAAATAAAAAGACTCAAGAATTGTTGTCCAGTGCATAGATAAAATAAGCATCATCCAAATAATGTAGCACAAAATAAGAGCAGATGGTTGTAAATTCTAGCTCTTAGGAGCAACAGTTTGTTCAGAATTTAAAATAAACAAATAAAAAGTTCATAGAAGTTTAAATCTTGACTTGACCTTCAGGCAACTTGATCACTTGCTTGCATTTGTCTTCTTCTTCAGGAATGTTGGAAGTACTCCTTGAATAGTGGATTCGGTCTATAAGATGCAAAGTGTCTGTTCTTCAAGGCCATAACTTCTTCATTCTTTCCAATCAGCTGGTCTTCAGGCAATCACTTGCTTGCATTTGTCTTCTTCACAGTCTCTCTAATGTCAATGTCATTTGACAGCATCTGAGATATTTCTTCTTTCTCCTTAACAACCTCATCCTTGATCTTTAGAATTTCCTCCCTCTCTTTCTTTATCACATCTTTCTCATTGTGAAAGTATGTGGTGACAGCAATTGACATGTTTTGTGAAGATTCACCAATCTTCAGAGTAGAATCTTTCACCTCCTTTCCAAAATCCTCAATTTTCTTGGCAAATGAAACAAATCCTTTCTCCACAGCCTCCAACTTCATGGATGTACAGTTCACTTTCTCTTCCAAACTTTCAACTTTGATACTTAACTCCAAGGAGTTATTATCAATAGTTTCTTCCAGGTTTTCCATCCTCCTAGTCATCCTACTTGTTTTTGAATTCAAACTCAACAATGACTTATACTAGGCTTCATTTGTGGGAATTATTGTCTCATCCAAGCTGTCTCTAACAAACTTTCCCATATTCAGGCAAAGTCCAACCACATTCTCCAATTTCTTCTTTTCAACAACTTCAATTTGTTCAATCTGAGAATTTAACTCTTCCTGCACAACTTTCATCTTCTTTTCCTCCTCATCAATGATGCAAAATTCAGTCAGGGGCGATGCATCAAGGTGAATTGGGAACTCCATTGAAGTTGATGGTGCTGCAGTTATTGCCTCATTTTCCAAGGTCTTCTTCATAGCAGCTGGTTCCTCATCTTTCACAGCATCTTTCACAGCTGATTTGGCCTCAGCTTCATGTGTCTTGGCCTAAGCTTCCTAAACTTCACTTGAAGTTGATTCAATCATCTTTGCATCAGAGATAGAAACACTAACCCATTTCCATTGTCATTTTAGTAAAAGAAGTAGATTACGAGCTTAGAACTGAGCTTGAAGATTTGAAAGACGAGCTTGAGGATTCTTGAGAAATTTTAGCTTAGGGCTTTTCCAGAAATTTATGAGCTAGTAAAAGATGAAAAAATTTCAATTTTCTTTTATATGCTCACGAATGTACATTTGAAAACTTCCTAAGTGTAGGGCTGAGATTAAATTGATTTAATTCAAGGGCCCAGATCAATTTTGTTACACCAAAGGACACAAATGTCGTGTGTAGTAAACAATAGTGCACTTTTTTCAGAAAATCGTGCAATTGATCGTCTTTTAGTAAAAAAATCTCTTGTTTGACGGTTATGAGCAGTAAATGCGTACTATAATTATGAAAAAGAAAACTTATATGCAGCCAAGTGACAACTTGACTGAATCAACCTTGACAACTTCTATTGAAAAATCTTCATGTACTTTGACATTTTCTGAGTTGTCCATGGTAGTTTTCCTCTTCTTTGACCAGGTTCTTTATTACTTAGCCTTGGGCTTTGTCTAAGAATTGTTCATAGATTTCAACCAAGGTCAAGCCATTTGCTTTGTCCTCATTGGCCTACATAAAAAAATCTTGAAATAATGTCAGTTTATTTTACAGTAGATAAACATATATATGAACCTTGAGTTTGTCATATTTATCTTGTTTTTCATCTGACTTGTCCTAGTATGCACTTAAGTTCCCCCTTGGATTAATATTAATATCTCTGGCATGATCAAAGTATTTCCTCATACTTTAAACATTCTCTCCATGATTTATTAAACGATGTTCCATGGATAGTTCTTTGAACCTTGTCTCAGCTAGAGGTTTTGTGAGAATATCAGCATTTTTCTTATCAATATGAATCTTTTCCATTCCGGTGTCTTTTTTCTCAACATGATCTCTTATGAAGTGGTGTCTGATATCCACATGTTTACTCCTTGTGTGTAATACAGGATTTCGAGTAATAGCAATAACACTATTATTATCACAATAGATAGGCACATCTTTTGTGATTACTTTATAATCCCTTAACTGTTGCTTAAGCCATATGATTTGTGCACAACAGCTTCCAGCAGCCATGTATTCAACCTATGTGGTTGATGTGGTTACAGAAGTTTGTTTCTTAGAAAACCATGAAATCAACTTGCTTCCTAAGAATTGACAAGTACGAGTAGTTAATTTTCTATCTATCCTACATCCTCCATCGTCTGCATCAGAATAACCAGTCAACTCTATGTTGTCTTCAGATGGATACCACAGTCCCAAGTTCACTGTGCCTTTCAAATATTTCATCTTTTGTATCAAAAAAAATACGATGCTAAAAACTGCAAATGTAATATCTGGTCTTCTTGTAGTTAGATATAATAGAGAACCTATTATTGTTCTATATTAAGTGGGGTTTGTATCTACACCATCAATATCAGGATCCATCTTCCAAGTTGTATTCATAGGAAATCCCCTTTTCACAGCCAAACTTCTTGATCATTTCCCTAGTGTACTTAGCCTGATTGATGAAAATCCCCTTTTCAGTCTGTTTGACTTGTAAGCCTAAGAAAAAGTTCATCAATCCCATCATAGATATCTCAAAATTTTCTTTCATGAGGTTTGAGAATTTCTTGCACATATCCTCATTTGGTGATCCAAAAATAATTAATATCATCAACATATCTGTACTAAAAGAATATCATTTCCTTCACTTATCCTAAATAAGGCTATATCAACTATGCCCTTCACAAATCCATTATCCAATAGGAATTGTGATAGAGTCTCATACCAAGCTATTGGTGCTTGTTTGAGACAATAAAGTGCTTTCTTCAATCTAAACACTTTATCTCCTTCTTCAAAACTAGGTGGCTGCTCCACATATACTTCTTTCTTGAGAACTCCATTCAAGAATGCAATCTTTACATCCATTTGATATACTTTGACTTTCATATGACCTGCATATGCTAAGAACAACCTAATTTTCTCTAACCTTGCTACTAGGGCAAAAGTCTCATCATAGTTTATTCCTTCATGTTGACTATATTCTTTAACAACTAGTCTAACTTTGTTTCAAACTATAACATCATTTTCATTCTTCTTGTTCTTATAAACCCATTTTGCTCCTACAACATCATGATGAGTTGGTATGTCTACCAACTCCCAAACATCATTCCTTTTGAACTGATTTAGTTTCTCTAATGTCAATGTCTTTTGACGGCATCTGAGAGATTTCTTCTTTCTCCTTAGCAACCTCATCCTTGATCTTTAGAATTTCCTCCCTCTCTTTCTTTATCACATCTTTCTCATTGTGAAAGTATGTAGTTACAATAGTTGACATGTTTTGTGAAGATTCACCAATCTTCAGAGTAGAATCTTTCACCTCCTTTCCAAAATCCTCAATTTTCTTGGCAAATGAAACAAATCCTTTCTCCACAGCCTCCAGCTTCATGGATGTAGAATTCACTTTCTCTTCCAAACTTTCAACTTTGATACTTAACTCCAAGGAGTTATTATCAACAGTTTCTTCCAGGTTTTCCATCCTCCTAGTCATCCCACTTGCTTTTGAGTTCAAACTCAACAATGACTTATACTAGGCTTCATTTATGGGAATTATTGTCTCATCCAGGCTGTCTCTAACATACTTTCCCATATTCAGGCAAAGTCCAACCACATTCTCCAATTTCTTCTTTCAACAACTTCAATTTGTTCAATCTGAGAATTTAACTCTTCCTGCACAACTTTCATCTTCTTTTCCTCCTCATCAATGATGCAAACTTCAGTCAGGGGCAATGCATCAAGGTGAATTGGGAACTCCATTGAAGTTGATGGTGCTGCAGTTATTGCCTCATTTTCCAAGGTCTTCTTCATAGCAGCTGGTTCCTCATCTTTCACAACATCTTTCACAGCTGATTTGGCCTCAGCTTCATCTGTCTTAGCCTCAGCTTCCTAAACTTCAGTTGAAGTTGATTCAATTATCTTAGCATCAGAGATGATAGGATGTTCAACAGTCTTGTCACTTGGAGCATTATCCACTTTGACAATCTCCATGGACTCAATATTGGTAGTTTCAACAGGTGTTATGGGTTTCTCTCCAGTGGTCTCAATCAATTGATCTTGATCAATTTCTTCAATCTTTTGTCCTTCACTTGAGGAATCACCATTTTTAATCTCCTCAATGGCAGTATCATATCCACCTCTCAAAGAAGTCTTTTTCAACAATAGCTTCATTTCCAGTGTTGTCTTCCTCCATGTTAACAATGTCATCTTTCTTCCTTTTTTTTCCTCAACACTCTTAGACATCTCCTCTATCTTGTCCTCAATCATTTTGGACACATTTTCATCCTCTTGTCTGTCTTTCTCCATCTTATCATCAATATTTAAATCAATCTTAGAATAATTGATTTAATGGCCTCTCTTTGAATTTTTATGTTTACCAGATTGACAAACAATTTCTCATCTGTCAACTCAAAGCTGGATTCCGCTTCAGTAAATTCTGTCAACCTTGCTTCCTCATTCTCCCACCAGTCAAGTCTTTTAGACTCAATGACTTTGTCAATATCATACATTGATTTCTTCTTTATATCAACAATCAACCTAAGATCATAGAAGGTAGATCTTAAGTCTGGGAATTTGGCAAGTTGGGGGTAAAGCTGGTCTAAAAAGAATTTAGATTCTCAATGACATCTCATAAGTGTAATCTTGGGCTTTTTCTGACTTGGGCTGGGATGAAGTTTCTTCAAGAGTTATTTTTGTATAGGAGTGTCGCTTTTGTAGGTGTTTTTCAGAATGGATGGGTTATCAACCTTTATCACATTATCCAAGTTGGCTTTGAATGGATCAGAAGCAGCAATCAGTGAATTCTTCACAGTCTCTCTAATGTCAATGTCTTTTGACAGCATCTGAGAGATTTATTCTTTCTCCTTAGCAACCTCATCCTTGATCTTTAGAATTTCCTCCCTCTCTTTCTTTATCACATCTTTCTCATTGTGAAAGTATGTGGTGACAGCAGTTGACATGCTTTGTGAAGATTCACCAATCTTCAAAGTAGAATCTTTCACCTCCTTTCCAAAATCCTCAATTTTCTTGGCAAATGAAACAAATCCTTTCTCCACAGCCTCCAGCTTCATGGATGTAGAGTTCACTTTCTCTTCCAAACTTTCAACTTTGATACTTAACTCGAAGGAGTTATTATCAACAGTTTCTTCCAGGTTTTCTATCCTCCTAGTCATCCTACTTGCTTTTGAGTTCAAACTCAACAATGACTTATACTAGGCTTCATTTGTGAGAATTATTGTCTCATCCAGGCTGTCTCTAACATACTTTCCCATATTCAGGCAGAGTCCAACCACATTCTCCAATTTCTTCTTTTCAACAACTTCAATTTGTTCAATCTGAGAATTTAACTCTTCATGCACAACTTTCATCTTGTTTTCCTCCTCATCAATGATGCAAACATCAGTCAGGGGCAATGCATCAAGGTGAATTGGGAACTCCATTGAAGTTGATGGTGCTGCAATTATTGCCTCATTTTCCAAGGTCTTCTTCATAGCAGCTGGTTCCTCATCTTTCACAGCATCTTTCACAACTGATTTCGCCTCAGCTTCATCTGTCTTGGCCTCAACTTCCTAAACTTCAGTTGAAGTTGATTCAATCATCTTAGCATCAGAGATGATAGGATGTTCAGCAGTCTTGTCACTTGGAGCATTGTCCACTTTGACAATCTCCATGGACTCAATATTGGTAGTTTCAACAGGTGTCATGGCTTCCTCTCCAGTGGTCTCAATCAATTGATCTTGATCAACTTCTTCAATCTTTTGTCCTTCACTTGAGGAATCACCATTCTTAATCTCCTCAGTGGCAGTATCCACCCATCAAAGAAGTCTTTTTCAATAATAGCTTCATTTCCAGTGTTGTCCTCCTCCATGTTGACAATGTCATCTTTCTTCCTTATTTTCCTCAACACTCTTAGACATCTCCTCTATCTTGTCCTCAATCATTTTGGACACATTTTCATCCTCTTGTTTGTCTTCCTCCATCTTATCATCAATATTTAAATCAATCTCAGAATAATTGATTTAATGGCCTCTCTTTGAATTTTTATGTTTACCAGATTGGCAAACAATTTCTCATATGTCAACTCAAAGCTGGATTCCACTTCAGCAAATTTTGTCAACCTTGCTTCCTCATTCTCCCACCAGTCAAGTCCCTTAGACTCAATGACTTTTCCAATATCATAACTTGATTTCTTCCTTATATCAAAAGTCAACATAAGATCATAGAAGGTAGATCTTAAGTCTGGGAACAAGTTGGGGGTAAAGTTGGTCTAAAAAGAATTTAGATTCTCAATGACATCTCATAAGTGTAATCTTGGGCTTTTTCTGACTTGGACTGGGATGAAGTTTCTTCAAGAGTTATTGGTATATGAGTGTCAGTTTTGTAGGTGATTTTCAGAATGGATGGGTTATCAATATTTGGTGTAGTTTCAGTAATATCAAGGGAATGATGGGTTAGGAAATATCTTTTAAAATCTGGATCATTCAAATCCAGCTCCTTTGGTGAAACATCTTCAGTATCATCACCATCATCATCATCATCCTCTGAACCCTCCAGTTCAGCTTGTTCATCAACATCAATCTCTTCCTCATCTGATGTATCAGCATACTCTTCTGGTGACTCTTCACCACTTGAGCTAGGGCTAGACACAACCCTCTTTTTCTTGGATTTTGATGACTGTACGTTCAACCTTCTTCACTTTCCCTTCCTTCTTGGCTTTTTCCAGAATACTTATCACCATCTGTGTAGCCTCAATGCTCTTTTGCTTTGCTAACTTAGTTTGTTTTCTGGTGGTGCTTTTGGGTGATTTGATCTCCAATCCTAATCTCTCTTGAGTTCTTATAGAAAGCTTCCTGAACATGATCTTTGTGGTGTTGAATTTGACTCCATCTTCAACAATATCCTCAGGCCCTTTCTTGTAAAGAAATGCAGCAACCTTGGTGCAGAAAGCAAGCTTATTTTCTACAACCACTTTCTTTACATCAACCATCTTGAACTTTGATTTCTCCTCAGCTAGTTTCCTCAGAAAGTAGCCTTTCCAGTTCATTGGTTTCTTCCCTCCATCAATGATAGCTGTTGGGATATGAATCCTATAAACAATATTCTAGTTGATGATTATATGTTTTGATGGCCAAAAGCAACTTGAAGTTAATGATATATGTGGTTGAAAGTCATCCTAACTAAGTCATCTTAAGAAGTTATGAAAACTGAGTTTACTGATATTAATGTGTTACTGATCTGATATATGAACTGTTAAGAACTAAACTGAGAATGTATTGTATAGACATCTTATAGAATAGGACTTAGATATACTCTTCTGTATGTAGTTCCGTTGATGTATAGATAGGTTTTATATATGTAAGTTTGTATTGAATTGTATTCAGCATTGTAAAAGTCCAGAACAGTAGATTAGAACTGATCAGAAGACTAAAGAAAACTCGGAAGACTACTCCAGAATAAGAAGACTATCAAAAGGAGTAAGATGAAGCTCAGAAATACAAGAGAAGTATTCTGAAGAAGCGCAGAACAGAAGTTGAGAACTGTGCTGACTGGCTTAGAACAGTAAAAGTCAGAACAGTAGTTTACTGTGCTGAGTTGATGAGATTGAAGAATAAGTTTGGAAAACTTGTTTATAGCGTAACTGAAGATATTAGAAGATATGTTGACTTGGAGATAAGTTAAGTCGGTTACAAAAGGATAAGTTATAAGAAACGGTTAAGAGTTAGTTGAGAGTTAGTTTCACAAACTACTAACTGTCATACTAAAGTCTATAAATTAATACCGTGTGATCTTCTACTGCTAAGACTACTGATCTAAGAGCAATCAAAGAGCAATTAAGAGTCTACGAAGCATTAAAGAACTCACAGAGTTAAGAAGATAAAAATCAAGAAGAAGCCACTATACTGAATTGAAGATTCAAAGGCTACATTCTTGAGAAGTTTTACTTTACTATTTTTAGTTTGTGATTTGTTGTAAACAAGTTTGCTAGTTACTTGTGAAATTACTAGTAGATCGAAGATATACCTGGAGGTATAATTGATAAGATCAAAGTCTTAATCTTGGGACTCTAAGCCACAAAAAACTCAAGAAGGAGTTAATAAAATATCACGACTGGAGTTGTGAGAGTGGATGTAGACAGTTGTCGAACCACTATAAATCTTGTGTGTTGATTTACTTACTGTTGTTATTTGTTTAACATACATATTCAAGATCTAAATCTAAGTTGAGTATAAAACTGAAACTGGAAGTACTGATCTGACTCAGTAAGAACAGTACTATTCAGAACACTATTCCGCATTGTTTACTCTGATATTTTGAAAGATTTTTAAAAGTCTATTCACCCCCCCCCCCTTTAGACTTTTACTAGCTTAATCAATCTTAACTCAACTTTGGGACCAACAAGTGGTATCAGAGTAGTAGTTCTTTGGACTGCTGTTTCTTGATAACCTTGTAGACTTTGAGGGAAGTCTTACTGTTCTTGTCACTGATTCTTGATCTTTATCAATACTTGACTATTTGAAACTACTTGCTATATTACTGATCTTATCTGTCAGATCAACTATGGATGAAACTAATGTGAACAAACTTCCTAAGTTCAAGATTGCAGATTCTGACTACTGGAAACTCAGAATGGAGTCCATCTTCAGCTCAACACATGATCTGATGGTGTCTGCCGTCAAAGAGGGACCTATAGTCACCATGACTCCAAACACTGCTTCACTCGAACCTGCTAAAGCTGTTGGCGTGCTTGTGCCAAAACCAAGGTTAGATCTCACTGCTGAAGAAATGAGGCAAAATAATCCGGACAGTTTAGAAAAGAATTATATTTTACATACATTGCCCAATGAGTATCTGGAAAAAGTATTAAAATGTAAAACTGCTAAAGAAATGTGGGATCGACTTGCTGTCCTTTGTGAAGGTACAACCCTGATCAAGGAAAGCAAGTTATCCACAACTGTACAAAAATTTGAATCATTCAAGATGAAAGCTGGAGAATCCATTGACCAGCTCGATACTCGTTTTACACGTATTATGAATAATCTTGAAGTGCTAGGAAATACCTATACCAATAGGGAGATCAACCTATGTATTCTTAAGTCACTGGATGATAGGTGGAAGATGGTCAAGATGATCATCAAGACCACTCAGGACATAGATACCTGGTCGGCTGAAACCACTTTTCAAACACTTAAAGCACACGAATTCGAGTTGGATGAAGAAGATCCTGTAGCTAGCAGTGATAGGGAGAAGGAAATCTCTAAGAGTATTGCTTTTAAAGTGTCTTTCTCTAAAAGTCTAGATCATCTATGTCTAAGCCCTCAAGCATAAAAGATGAACTAGATAGTACTGATCTTACTCTTAAGGATCAGTTGAACTTAATGATAAAAAGAGGTTTGACAAGCTGAACAAACGATATGGTAGATATAAGAGATTTTATAAGGACACTAAGGGTTCTAGTAACAGGGACTCTTCTAAGACCAGAAGGGATCACAAATCTTCTGAAAGGAGCTAGAGATGAGGTCTCCAATGAGAATAGAAGAGATAGGAACTCTGCTGATAGGAAGGATAAGAACACTTCTGATAGAAATGATAGGAATCAATACCGTTCTCGTATTAAACGATCTACTAATGAACCTCTGTGCTATAATTGTGAGAAACCAGGTCACTACATCTATGAATGTCCTGATTTGAGTTCAGAAGACAGAGAAGAAAGGAAAGCAAGAAGAGAACGCAATATAGAGATTTCAGTTGGTGATCAAAACATGGATTATTCTGAAAGCATCCAAAGCCTTCTCCACCGCGGCGCCAATAGTAGCCTCAATTCCGCTGACGTCAAGCTCTACGATCGCCGCTCTAGTGTCGGATGACTCGTTGATCTCGTCGTAGAGTGTGTGCAATCGGTCGACTCGGCGAGCGGCGGCTATGATCCTGCAGCCGGCTTTCGCTTATAAGTCTAAGCAGAATTCTCGGCCGAGCCCCGATGAGGCGCCGGTTACCATCACCACTTTGTTTTTCAGATCGAGTCACGACTCCAAACTGTTGGCTACGTGGCTTCTCCTCGCCGCCATATCTCTTCTACTGTATCGTGTGACTCAGAGTAATTCAAGTTCTTCAAATTTAATTTATAGAGGTCCATATTTTATTGAATTGACAACTGTAACCTTGCACCAAAAGGTACTCCCTTCATCTATTATTATCTGAACATTTATGTTCATTCTATTATTAATTGAACATTTTCTTATTTAAAAAAAAAAAAAAAACTTCTTTGCAAACACCACATATCATTACAATTGGATTTACTTTAATCTTGGTATACTCCTTTTTAAATCTCAGTTTCAAAATTCTGAAGTTGCAAACGATTTTGAAAGAGTTAGTTTATATCGAGTTTTGCTTTGATTTCTAATGGAGCGCTCGCTAGTAAATAGCGAGATTAATTCTCGAATTAATCGATTTTTGAATCGAATATCAAAATTTCAAAGAAAACAATTGGACTTCCTTTGCCCAAAATCCAACTAACTAGTTAGGCCCAAACGAGAATGTCCTACTCCAATATGCAGCTGTCTTTCTTCTCGGGTACGGCTATTACACCTCCATCTTTGTTAATAGCATTTCCCCAATTAAGACAATGTTAGATAAACCCCTTATAAATTGTCCAAATTATCATTTTCTCTCTAAAAATTCCTTAATAAATACACTCCACCTCCAAACCTTAATTTAATACTCCCTCCGCCCAATTTCATTATTCCCACTTTCCTTTTTTGGTTGTCCAATTTTATTATGCTCATACCCTTTTTTGGAAACAGTACTATTCATACTACTTTATCTCCATTTTATTCATAAACAATCATTTATTTACAAATGGACCCCACAATACTCTATCATACCCTCAACTTATCTACTTTATGAATAAACTAATCAATATTCATTAAAACCCGTGCCCGGAGAAGTGGGCGAGGGAGTACTTTTTTTCTTTTTCTCCTTCCTCCAATCTTCTTTCTTTTCTCCATATTCTTCTGAAAAAACATCTTTATCTCCATCATGCCTCCCCACATCCCACTACGCCCAGCTGTTGTTGTCGTCGTCCCCACTACCCCTCCTTTTACATTATTTCTATAAAAAAAGTAATTAAAAGGAAAACAATCCCCCACCTAAGGGTGGAAATAGGTTAGGCCTATGGCCTACTCTATTAAGGTTCTTGTTAGGCCTGACCTATTTATAATATGAATCGAATTAAGACCTTTTAAGAAGTTTATTTAGTTAAGTAGACTAGGCTTAAACTTTATATAAGACCTTATAATCCTAAGGCCTATTTAATATTATATTATATATATATATATATATATTAATTTATAATTATATATTTATAAATTAATATTAAATTAAAGCAAGTTGAATTTATTTTAGTACTTGAGAAATTGTTATAATGTTTGCATTTAAACTCATCCTTGTAATTCGTTTTGCAACTTTGAATATTGAACTGTGTTTCATATTGAAATGTTTTAATAGGCTTTTAAAAGGCTCGTAAGTCTGACCAATTTACTTAAAAGGTTGGGTTAAGGGTATAAAAAAAGCCTATCATATCACAGATAATAGGTCAGGCTTAGACCCAATATTAATTATGAACCAGGCTTAGGTTTTTTTTATGTAAAGCCTAGTCTAGCGCAACCTATTTCCATCCCTACCCCCACCCCAGCAAACACCAAAGGCCAGGATTAGGCCCAATATTTATAAATCAGGCTTAGATTTTTTGTATGTAAAGCCTAGTCTACTCCAGCCTATTTTCATCCCTATCCCCACCCCAGCAGCTCCACGGGATCACCAAATACTCCAAAATTTGGTCAGGAATACCGCAATTTTTTCCTCTAGTCAAACTTAAAATATCATCATGTCTATAGGCTCACACCATAATCGCCAAGAAGACTCTTCTTCTTCAATCAAGAAGCATTGTCTTCTTCGCTCTCTCGTCTTCGTCTTCAACTTTCGTATTATGGTCTCACCACCACGGCAAAAGAGTCATTGTCACGGGTGTATCCTCCGGCCTCGGCCACCAAATCTGCCTCAATTTGGCCAAGGCCGGATGCTGAATCGTGGCAGTTGCACGAAGAATTGACAGTCTCAACTTCCTTTGCATGCACACCACCAGCGCCTACTGTTGTTTCCTGACAAAACTAATTTTTATACTGTTCATGGAACATCAATCAATTCCTTTTAAAAAGATATTAGCCATGCCTCCTTTATTATCACTATTCCATGTTCATTAAAACACCAATTAAATAAAATATTAAATCATTCAAAAAATAAATAAATTTAGATAAAATCCAAAAAAAAAAGGAGGCGATTTCAAAAAAAAAATTAAGATAAACTATTTAAAAATTAAGATAAAAAAACATATAGCTAAACTTAGATAAAATCATTACATAAATTAAAATAATTAATACTCCACCCCTATTATGATAACTTCCATCATTTTTCTTTTTTTACATGTTCCATAATAACTTTTACATTCTTAAAATAAAATAGGGTAAATTGCAGTTTTGGTCCCATGAGAATTTTCCAAAAACAATTTTGGTCCCACGTTCTTTTTTGGTCCCAATTTTTGCAAAACTGATCCCAACTGTTATCTTTTTAACAGTTTCCGTCGGTTTACAAAATTTACTATTAAAATCAATTAATTATTTAATTAAAAGATTTCATGAATTACAAATTAATTATAAAATTATATATAATTTGAATATAATTATAAAATACATTTCAACTAAATAACAGTTTAATGTATAAATTTAAAATTTTAAAAATATATATAATCTGAATGTAATTTTAAAATAAAATTAAAATAAAAATAATATTTTATGTATAATTTGATAATTAAAAAAAAATTGAAAGGATTAAAAGATTAAAATATTATGTATAAAACATGCATATAATCATATAATTTCAATAATAGTATAAATAAAACTCAAGCTAATCATATAAAACTCATACTATTTAGAATAAAATTTGAAGATACAATATTTTTATATATAAAATCATAAAAAATACTCCATCTAATAGATTTTAAAAAATATCAGTTACGTATTATTTTTTAAAATTTAAATTTGAAGAATTCAAATTAAATATTACAAATTACAACAAATTTTAAAATTAAACTAAAGATAATAATTCCTTAAAAAAAAAAAAAACTAAAGATAATAATTATAATAACATTATTAATAATAAAAAGATACACATATATCAGTCAGGTTTATCTCCCCCTACAGGCCTCCCCTGCTCTTATGCCTGTAGTCACCGCCACCACCTCGGTTCCAACTTGCTGCCACTCGCCAAAATCGGAACCAAACTCTCAAAATTTTATCTTGCAAATTAGTCATCTCGTACCAAATAAAACATATCGCTGGATGTGGCTATAAAAACACTACAAGAAATAGGGGGAATAGCGACGAAAATTTTGCGACAAATCTAAATTTCATTACTAAAATCAATTTTTAGCAACGAAATAGAAATTTTCGTCGCTAAATTCTTAGATTTAATATTTGCAACACAATTTATATATTTCATCGCTATATTAGCAACACATTGCTTCATTTCGTTGTTAATAATCAAAATAACAATGATAATTATATTTTGTCGCTAATATTTTGCAATGAAATAGAAATTTTCGTCACTAAATTCTTAGATTTAATATTTGTAACAAAATTTATATATTTCGTTCTCTATATTAGCAACAAATTGCTTTATTTCATTGTTAATAATCAAAATAGCAATGAAAATTATATTTCGTCGCTACTATTTTGCAACGAAATAGAATTTTCATCGCTAAATTCTTAGATTTAATATTTGCAACAAAATTTATATATTTCATCGCTATATTAGCAATAAATTGCTTCATTTTGTTGTTAATAATCAAAACAACAATGAAAATTATATTTCGTCGCTAATATTTTGCGATGAAATAGAAATTTTTGTGGCTAATTTCTTGAAATTAATTTTTGCAACAAAATTTATATATTTTATCGCTATATTAGCAACGATTTGTTTCATTTTGTTGTCAATAATTAGAACAGGAATGAAAATTATATTTCGTCGTCAATATTTGCGATGAAATAGAAATTTTTGTGGCTAATTTCTTGATATTAATTTTTGCAACAAAAATTATATATTTAATCGCTATATTAGCAACAAATTGCTTCATTTTGTTCTTAATAATCAAAACATCAATGAAAATTATATTTTGTCGTTAATTTTTTGCGATGAAATAAAAATATTCGTGGCTAATTTCTTGAAATTAATTTTTGCAAAAAATTTTATATATTTTATCGCTATATTAGCAACAAAATGCTTCATTTTGTTGTTAATAATCAGAACAACAATGAAAATTTTATTTCGTCACTAATATTTTGCGATGAAATGGAAATTTTCGTGGCTAATTTATTGAAATTAATTTTTGCAATGAAATTAAAATATTTCATAGCTATACTAGCAATGAATTGCTTCATTTTGTTGTTAATAATCAGAACAACAATGAAAATTATATTTCGTCGCTAATATTTTAGTGACAAAATTGAAATTTGTATGACTAATTTTGTGGATTTAATATTTGCGAGAAAGTTAAAATATTTCATCACCTTATTAGCAAAATAATATTTTATTTTATTGTTAATAATCAGAACAATAATGAAAATTATTTTTCGTCTCTAATATTTTAGTGATTAAATTGAAATTTTCATGTTTAATTCTCAAAAAATGGTTGTCGTTTAAACATAATAAAGAAAAAAAGTTTGAGTGCATGCATAGTGTGAAACAATAAAGACGATTCCAACACTATGATGTTTGAAATAATAGGATCAATAGTAACAATTGAATACATATATAAGTAATATTAAAAACTAAACCAAAGAGCCGTCTGCCCGAGTGGTGGGCGCCCAGCTATGGGTGTCCATCCACCCGGGATCAATTCCTACAAAGACCAAATAAATAGTCATTTAAATAAAATGGGGAGGGGTATGGGTTTCGGTTGGGTGTGGGTGCGGGTCGGTCGGGTGTGGGTACGAGTAGGTTGGGTCGGGTCGGGTTGGTCGAGTGCGGAAATGGGTTTAGAGAACAATTCGTAAATCGGATATCCATAGTCAAATATCAGCGACAAAAATATGGGTTTCATCGCTAACATTTGCAGCGAAATTAAAATATTTATCGCAAAAAATTAGTCACGAAGTAAGGAGCTACTATTTTAGACACGAAAAATTTTTATCGCTAATTCTAATATTTTCGTCGCTAATGTGAGTTAGCGATGAAATAATTTTGTCGCGGGATTTGTTGCTATACACCCGTCGCTAACGTGTTTGCGACAAATATTTGATTTTCCTCGCAAACATTTTGCGATGAAACTCATATTTTCGCGGCTAAATTGCAGTTTTCTTGTAGTGAAAGGGTTTCTGTTTGTTGTGAATTTATGAACAATCTTGTGTGAAATCCGGCTAAAAAATCTGAATCCGTCAACAAAATTCGTCAAGGCTACCCTCTATAGCCTCGCTTCAACGCTAGGAATCAAAGCCCCCTGTCAATTTCAAATTTCATTCTCTCCATTTTTATTTGCGTTGTCATAACTGTGTTTTTCTGATCGATTTTTTATGTTTGTGTTTGAGAGTGCGACTGGGCGTGGGATGACATAAATGGTTCTGGTGGCCGTGAGATTTTGGTGCTGTTTTTTAAGGAAAAATCATGGCTTGCGATTTTTTTTCAGAGCTTGCAGAATTATCCGCCGGAAGGGGCCGGGACTCGCCGGCAATTGTTTGACGGGGTGGGTGGTCTTGAATTTTTATAAATTTAAATTTTATATTATAATTATTAATTCCTGAATTGGGTATAACAAAAGCTTAAAGTTAACGGTGCGTGAAGCTAATGCATACTTTCCTGTTAACATCTGATGGAAGTTTTTCGTGGGACCAAAAGTGATGAAAAAGGGACCAAAATCGTGTGAGCAAATTTTTTTGGGACGAAAGTTGCAATTTACCCAAATAAAATATTTCATATGTTTCACTATAATTTTTTCACTTTCATTTTTTTTGATGTACAACAATAAATTTCTCATTTTATTTTTGTCATATTATTTTCCTCTCTTAATGACATCACTAGCTTGTATTATATCTATTATTTTATTATACTTATCTTTTACTAATTTATTATTTTTTCTCTCTCAATCTCACTTATATTACATCTATTATTTTATCATATTTTTAATTAAAATACCACCTCAAAAAAAAAGGGAACTTATAATAGGAAAGAGGGAATAACATTTATAAACTCACACTCACAGTATCCACAATTTTACATAATCTCGAAAAGTAAAGTGTGAAAGTATTCATACTACAGATGGAGTATTAATCATTTTATGGAATAATTTTATCTAAGTTTTGCTATGTTTTTTAAACTTGTTTTTTTAATTAATTTATCTTAATTATTTTTTTTTGAAATTGCAGCTTTCTCTGGTTATCTGATTTTTTTTAATGATTTAATATTTTATTTAATCGGTCTTCTAATGAACAAGGACATCAATAATAAAGCATGACTAATATCTTATTGAAAGGAAATTGATTGATGTGCCTATGAACAGTATAAAAATAAGTTTTGTTAGAAAACAGCATCTGACGCAAGTTTCATTTCAGAAATTTCTGTACGCACGTTTGGTGGGCGTCCTATACTTAAAATTATAATGATTAAAAAAACCACTACAATTTTGAGAGATCATTTAAAACTTACAACATTTTAATAAATTTGCCATGTTCATATATATAACACACAGAATAAAATCAATTATTAATTGATAAAAGAAGTGGTTCACTAGATTTATTTAATAGTCTCCCCTAATTCACATATATAAAATTATTTAAGAACGTTACGTGAAGATATATATAAGTAATTAAATTAAATACGTACTTAAATTATTATAAATCACTAATTTCATGATTTAGGTAGTGATGATTTAACCAATATTCCACCTCATCCGGACAAGATTAATTAATTTCGTGGCATGATCGAAGACAATGGCGGATGTAGAATAGAGTTGTACCCCAAATTGATTTTTTATTTTTTTTATTTTATATAAGGCAAAAAAAATTAAAAATTAAAATAACAGCATAAAAAAAGTTTACTGCATCCCCACCATTCTCAACGGCCTTCTCCAACTCAAACGAAAAGTCCAACTCAAACGAAAAGTCCGATCATTTCTCAAAATTTCATTAAAATTAAGGTCCAATAAAAATTTAATTTTTCGTAAATTGAGGCCCAATAATAATTTCATTTCTCTAAGCACAATTAAAAATTTAATTTCCCCTCTTTGTAAATGGAGGTCAATAAAAATTTAATTTTTTGTCTTAATAGATGGAGGCTCAAAAAAAAGGGTCAAATATCATAGGAATACATCGTTTTATAAAATATGAGGATTCATCGTTCTCAATTGTGATTGTAATTTAATTTGAGTGTTATACAATATAATTTTTTTTAAGTTACCTCGAATTGTATGATTTATATTATTAAATACTTCCTCCATTCATAAAAATATATGTTTCTTTGGTTGAACACATATTTTAAGAATAATTCACATTTTAATGTATAAAATAGATATGTGAATTAAAGAGTAAAGAGTATTGTCGTAGATCATTAATTTTGTTAATAAAATAGAAAAAATATTTAAAACTTAAGTATTTAAATAGAATGAACATATTTTTTATAAACTAAAAAAATAAGATTATACAAATTTTTGATGAACAGAGAAAGTAGTATTTTATTTAATATCTTCCGTACTCCCGAATTTAAAATCCTGGATCCGCCACTGATCAAAGAAGGTGTTTTTTTTTAAGCAGCAAATATATTAAACAGAAAACATGGTATCTGAATAGCCAGAGATTATTTTTTATTTTTTTTTAAATGTGATTTTATCGTAATATTCTCGTTAAATAAAATATTAGTATAATATTCAGTTAAAAATATTTTCAATTTTTTACCAGATTCTAAAATACAGAATTTGGATGTATAATGCCACCCTATCAAAATAGGATATATATTAGAAATACCGCAAAAGAGTACATCAAACCGAAACGAACAAAAGCAGAGAGAAAAATTCCTCTAGCTAATTATACATAAGGTAGGATGATAGAACTTTCACTACAAAAAAAAGTATTCAAATAGGGAGAAATTTGGTGGGGGAAAAGTTCTCTTTAACATGAATAACGAGGGATATTCCTTTTCAAAATTTCCTTGCCAGAATTTCCTTGCTATTTTATGCCGAGCATTTTAATTTATCCCTCGCCTGGCCGCGAGCATTAAATTCCCTCGCCAGCCAGCGAGCATTAAATCTCTCGCCCTTTATTATTTTTAAAACAATGTCCATCGTTAAATGGCGAGGGATTTGTAATTCCCTCGCTATTTTGCGAGGGTTTTTTGAACCCTCGGTATTTCCCTCTCCATCTGCTCCCCTCGTAAAATCTCTCGCCATTTAACGAGGGATTACATACCCTCGCAATTTTCCCTCGCAATTTTGACAATTATTTGTATTGTTTCATACACCAAATTATTATACTCTCTCCGTCCATGAAATATAGTCCCATTTGCCTCATATTCTTTGTCCACCAAATATAGTCACATACACTTTTTGTAAACTATCACCCTTCAACCATCATTTAATTACTCAATTTGCCATCAATTTTAATTATTCACAAAAAATCACTTTATTCACAATGTACCCCAAAATACCCTATAATTTTCTTATTTTATCTATTTTTTTTTTGAACGTGTTCCCCACCCCAATGAGATCGACTACATTTGATGGATGGAGGGAGTATTATATATACATAATCTAGCTAGCTATCATCATTAATTAAATCTCCAAAAAGAAAAGAAAAAACATCTTAGTTGGATTCATGGAAAATGTGGTCCTATGTTGATGATCAAATCATGGATCATCTTTCTTCATCAAGAAGAGAAAAGAAAGAACACATCAAGAAGATGGATTGAAGGAAAAATTTGTATTGATTACAAAGATGCAAAGTGATGGATACAACTACTAATCTCAATCAAATATATAATTCTGAGATTAGTTTTAACTAACTAACAACCTAACTAAATAACTGCCCTTATAAGGGTCAACTAACTAATTTACAAGAGTGTATTTACTAAACTCCTTTAGACCCCCCCTCAAAATGGGAGTGGATATTGATCAAGCCCATTTTGGAAATGTGTGTTCCAAAGAGAGAAGGAGGCATAGGCTTGGTGAGCATGTCAGCCAAGTTTTGTTCAGTAGGGATATGAACCAGCTGGAGAAGGCCTTCTTGGATCTTTTCTCTTGTAAAGTGGTAGTCCAAAGAGATATGCTTGGTTCTTTGGTGGAGACATGGGTTGTGAGCAATTGAAAAAGCACGTACTCCTGTTGTCAGTGTACATGGATGAAGGAGTAGAATGCTGGATCTTCAAGTCTACAAGGATGTAGTGGATCCATTGAAGCTCACATGATGTTGAGGCCAAAGCTCTATACTCAGCCTCTGCTGAAGACCTGCTGACAGCTGATTGTTTTTTTGATTTCCAAGAGATTAGAGAATTCCCAAAGTAAATGCTATACATTACAAGAAAACTGACTTTTAGTGACAACATCCTCTCACTATTGCTTCTCTAGCTAAAAGTCTTTAGTGACAGAAATTTGAGAATTAATGACAGGACCTCTCACTAAAAGTCAATTACCGTCACTAAAGGCTTTTAGCTAGAGAAGCTATAATGACAGGAATTCTGTCACTAAAAGTCATTTTTCTTGTAGTGTATAACTTGTAATGCTCCTTCTAGTTTGTATGCATCTAGCCCAATCCGAATCAGAAAAAGCATGTAATTTGAAAGAATTATTTTTGGGATAAAAGATACCAGTACCTGGACTACCTTTGATGTACCTTAAGACTCTGTGCACAGCAGTTAAGTGAGCTTCAGTGGGTGATTGCATGAATTGGCTCAATGTTTGGACGGCATAAGAGATGTCAGGTCTAGTGATAGTTAAGTAAAGAAGTTTACCAATCAATCTTCTATATTGATCTGGATGTTGAAGAAGCTGAGATTGAGGATCAAAGGTTATAGTGGAATCCATTGGTGTAGAACATGGTTTACACCCCAGATATCCAGAATCATGAAGAAGATCAAGAGCATATTTCCTTTGGCATAAGGTCATTCCCTTGTCATTTCTGGTAATCTCAATGCCTAAAATATATCTCAAAGTACCAAGATCTTTAATAGTGAACTTGACATGTAAGCACTTTTTAATAGAGTTGATAATATGAAGATTAGTGCCAGTTACAATAAGGTCATCAACATAGCAAAGGACATCAGTAAAATCATGCTTATCTTGTCTAGTAAAGAGAGAAGTGTCAGCTTTAGATTGTGTAAAGCCTAAAGACAGTAAACATGAAGTTAGCTTGGTAAACCATTGTTTAGAAGCCTGTTTCAAACCATATAGACTTTTGTTTAACCTGCAAACTCTTTTATCATGTGAAGCACAATAACCAGGGGGAGGGGTCATATAAATTTCTTCTACCAAATCACCATGTATGAAGGCATTATTAACATCTAATTGATGGACATGCCAATTTTTAGAGGTAGCAACATCAAGAAGAATTCTAACAGTGGTGATTTTGGCCACAGGGGAGAAAGTATCAAAATAGTCTATGCCGTCTTGTTGAGTATAGCCTTTAGCAACCAACCTTGCTTTATACCTTTCAATAGATCCATCAGAGTTGTACTTAATTTTATAAACCCATCTACAGCTTATACAATGTTTTCCCAATGGAAGATTAACAAGAGTCCAAGTATGATTCTTTTCTAAAGCATCAAGTTCATTTTTCATTGCATTGACCCAATTTTGGTCTAAAACAGCTTGT